>CM046874.1:263193500-264559511 GCA_025667525.1 Glebionis coronaria
GCGTATCAGGAATCATGAAAGATAAACAAAGGACTTGTCTGAAAATTTAGAAACATACCGATCTGCTGAAAAGGTGGTTGTATCTGAAGTAGTGATGCTGGAAAAAAGAGTCAGTGACAGAGAAAAATAAATTGAAACGTTACTAAAACCAAACAACGAGCAACGTGCTAGTATCGTGCAGGTCCTTGAAGCACTTTTGGAAACTGAACGGGCAGCTCCAATCTACTCAAGGGAAACTTGATTCGCTTCAGCAACAAATGACTACTGTTCTCCCTGTTGCAGATTCATCCCCCTGTTTGGGTTTGTGGTTCCCCAGGGCGATTGCAGCACTTATAGCTTTATGTATGTTCTGAATTTGGAATCTTGACGTCCTAGGTGGACCACTAGTGTGTACACGCCATTTATATTATCCGTATGCAAAATGATGAAGCGTTTACACCACCGTATGCAAAATGATGAAGTGTTTACACCCTTGTTGCAAATTCATTCCCCCTGTTTTTTTTTTGTTTTTCCCCCTGTTTGGGGCTTTTTTGTTTTTCCCCCTGTTGAACTTTGCATGTCATGTGTAGGCTGACTCATACCCGGTGGCCGGTGCCAGTTTTGCGACGAAGGTATCTGTAACGGAATAGAATAAGAGAAATTTGATGCCTTGCTGAATGTGGCCAAGATCTACTTAAAAAGAGAAATTTGATTCCTTGCTGAATGTGGCCAAGATTCCTTGCTGAATTTGATTCCTTGCTCAATTCTCCGTCAATTATATTTTGTTACAGAGATGGCAATGGTGTCATCGAAAAATATTATAGCTATATGCAAACATGATGGAGAGTTTGATACAAGTGATGACGGTTTAATGTCGTATAGTGGTGGTCAGGCGCATGCTGTTGATATTGTCGATAATATGCAATTAAGTGGTTTTAAGCAAGGTAGCGAAAAGTATTGATTCGACTGCTGATGAGATGTTAGTGAAGTATTTTCTTCCAGGGAATAATAAAAAAAGATCTGATAACGGTCTCTAAGGAAAAGGATTTTCAGGGAATGGTGATTTATTATAAAGATTGTGAGCAGATAGAGGTTTTTATCATGAAAGAGGCCCCACCCGCTAAAACTCCAGCGAAGAAGCAGCCTCCGCGTAGGTAAGTTTTATCATCCCGTTTCAACCGTTTCTTTTGAAACGCTTAATATGAATCATTAATGATATAATGTGTATGTGAGTTTTATCTTTTAATGATGCTAACTCTAATGCGTGATCTGAACTTATTAAAGTTCCATATCTGCTATAATCTATTCATAAGGATGTATTATACATTTGATGATCACTTTAAGGACTTGGATGTGTCTTTGATTTCATTACTGCTAACGAGACGGGTTCCAGAAGATAGTGTTGTAATTCGTTTTAGTTGTTCACTTGTTTGAACCTTTTATATAGAACAATCATAAGTTTGAATTTTGACAAAATGTGGTAATTAAGAGATTAGTAGATATAGTGATTAAAAAGGCTATTATTTTGAAACGAGAGTTGAAATCTCTCAATCAGGATAAAGAATGGCGGCGTGCGTACTTTTATATTACCATCCCTTAAACGTCTTATTTGCTTAAAATAGATCCAAACAATAAATGCAGATCCTAGCACGCCTTTGCTTTTTTCTGTTTCTGCCAAGTTTATGCGACATATACTCAAAAAGGAAAAACGGATGTTTATTAAATTTTTTACCTGTGAAGAATTTATGCATTCTTATTACAGATCATCTGATTGTTTATTATTTTTCAAATGTAGACCTCTGAAGAGACCAGCAGAGACACAATTGGCAGTAGTTCAAGCTGAGACACAATTGGCAGTAGTTCAAGCTGAGACACAATTGCCAGATGTTAAAGCCGAGACACAATTGCCAGTAGGTCAACCACCTTTTGACCTTGATCTATCCGATGTATTCCCTCTGAATGAATTTATCGACATCGAAACAACCAATGAGATCATGTCAAGTGTCCCTCATATGGTTATTTACAAGATCTACTTAAAAATAAGAAGTTGAATGTGGCCAACTAACTAGACAACAAGTGAATTTTGAAAAGATTTTGTAAAATTTTGACATGTGAGAAATGAGATTTGCTGATCCTGTATTGACTTTCAGCACATTAGTCCTTCTGTCACAACTTCCAAATGTAAGCTTATGCAATTGTTTTTCAAACCAGTTATTATTAACAAATACATAACTCTTTCAAGTGTCCAAAAAGGCATCTCTATTGGTCGAGTGACCGATACATTGCAATTATGGATGTATCAACAAGAAAGCTCAATAATATGTCTAAACAGACAATCTAAACCCTATAAGAATATATTGATAGATCTCGACGACAAAAGAAGCAACGACAAGTTCGTTCATATTCAATGAATTAACAACCCATTGACATTCACATTTAGTTTAAGGAGGCACCTAAGCCTTACCCTCTAAGCATCAACTTTACTTGATATGATAACAAATATTCCCCTCATACTTTTCTCTATTTCACAAGCAATTAGACTTTTGTTATTTGCTTTTATTATGTTTCTAATTCTCAGAATCCTTAACTTTCCAAACAGTCATAAACACCACTGAGGATCTGAACCACCAGGGTTTGTGCTGCACATGTCCGTTAACACACTCCCATTCATGAGCTACATCTCCTATATTGCAAAGTAGCAAAAATGTATCTATGTTTCATTCCAAGCAGAGTATCCAAAACAAATTACCATAACGCATCTTCTATGCATTTTAGATACACCGACTAAATCTTGAAAATAAAGGATCATGACAGAAGATTTAACACCCATGCCCGTGTATATCTTGATTAATCAATAGATTCAATGTTACAAATGATGTATAGAGTAGGGAATAATAACCAACTAGGTACATCTTGCATTTCTTCTTTTGACATATACAAGAAAAATCATTTGGACAAGTTTCACGTGGAATCTTGATTCGGGGTATGGGTGGTGTTTATATGTATAGCTTCTGTTGAACTTGTAAGCGCTCCTCCTCCACGTGAAGTCTACAACTGCAGCCGACCACACAAAAAAGAAAGTTAAAACGTATGTTTTCACGTGGTAAAAACCACATGTTCTTATCTTCACCGAATTTCTACTTACCAAGTATTTTGCCTTTGTACAGTTACACGAGACTCGCCTCAGCAACCCCTTCCTCCTGGCCGCAAGCAACTCATAATCCTGCGTTGTAACATAACAAGATGCATAAGACGATATAAACTATATTTCTTAGGTGCATTTTAAAAAAAAAGTAGGAAACCGTGCAACAATATCATCTTATAATTCCCAAGTTGCATCATCCACCCCTTCGTTAGACCACTGTACCAAAATATAATAAACAGCTGTTGCATTACCCCTCTTGGCCATTCTTTTATCCAAAAATGCAACAGGTTGCCGTCACACTGAGGCAAAGTAGCAGTCACTGAAGGGAGATTTCCTTTGAGATTCTTAAGTTGTGATACATGAAAAACTGCATGCATTTGGGAGTTTGCAGGCAAAGTAGCAGTCACTGAAGGGACAATTCCTTTTCGCCCCGTAATGCAGATTCATTCCCCCTACTTAGGTTTTTGGTTCCCCCTGTTTTTTGTTTTCCCCCTGTTTGAACCAATGGAAATCGATGAGTTTTGAATTCATGTCTAGTGAAAACTCTTACATCCATGCCAAGACTATCAACGCCGATAATATTTGCTTCCTATAAAGTATACAAAACCGGATAAGCAAAATGGGAACAAGAAAGATCCACGTATTCAAATTCAAGCTTAACAAAATATATTATGTGCAAAAAAGTAAAATATATTAAAGTTGTTCACTTACGTTAAAAAGTTGACCACTTTTAAAGAACAGTTTAACACTTTTGTACAAAAGTTGTTCACTTACGTTAAAAAGTTGATCACTTTTGAAAAATAGTTTAGCACTTTTGTACAAAAGTTGATCACTTACGTTAAAAAGTTGATCACTTTTGAAGAACAGTTTAGCACTTTTGTACAAAAGTTGTTCACTTACGTTAAAAAGTTGATCACTTTTGAAGAACAGTTTAGCACTTTTGCAAAAAAAGTTTATCACTTAAAAAGTTAATCACTTATGGAAGTCGTGGTTCAAAATAATCGAAGTGCGGGGAATCGAACCCCGTGCCTCTCGCATGAAAAGCGAGCGCTCTACCATATGAGCTACACTCCCAATCTAAATCATAAAGCCTCGACACCCCACATAGGGGAAAACAACAAACACAGGGGGAACCCCAAACCCAAACAGGGGGAATGAATCTGTAACAGGGGAAAAGCAACAAAAACAGGGGAACCAAAAACCTTCGTAGAAGCTACTAATTCATAGTTTATGAATAATACCCCAAGCTGAAGTTTCTCCTCAACGGCGGTTGCACCAACAAGGACCAAATCCTTTTCCAAGTCTCCAGCCTGTTGTTGATTTATTGTTTGTAGATTCCTGGTCACTTTTACTGCTTTTATCATCCGTTTTTTTCTTAGGATCTTTCAGTGATCCCTTCCCGAGACCCTTCACAGCTGGTTCAACCTTAGAATCTGTACCAGTCTTGGAGTCCGTTTTTGCAGAAGCTTGGTTTTGTAAATGTTGCACCAACACGCTCCAAGCTCCCATCTGATAGATTTTGTGTTTTTCGAATCATCTTCTTCCATTTTCGTCACACTTTCCTCCAATACTTTCTTCACCAAAACCTTAGCAGACTGCATATCCTCACTACCAGAAGGTGACGATGTGGATGATTTGTGTAATAGCATCCTCAAACTGATAAACGGTTGATATAGAAAATGGCTATTATAACCCTTGGTCAAGAAAAAAAGTAAACAATGTGAATCAAGTTTTTTTATGCCTAAGATTCTTAATAGCAGCTACTGCTTTTAAAACTAATAGATATGTCAACAAATAGGCAGTGAAGTAGAAAAGAACAAAGGCTCATTAGATATCTGAGCATGTATAAACTAAGTAAAACGGTTTGAAGTCATGAACTTTTCTTAAAGATATGAGATTATTACCAGCTTTTGGCAGCACGAAGCAAGACTTCTTCAACTAAATTATGGGCTGGATCACCCTCAGGTGACAGTTTAATGAAAATCTCGACATTAGAAACAGCCTCATCATTCGTGAAGTATTGATAAAGCCCGTATGAGGATAATATCAAGAACCGGTCTCTCGGACCCAATCTGTGCTGGTGAAGGCATGGGAGACAGTTTATGTATAGAGCATTTCCGGTGTAATCGATCCTAAACGCTTCTAGCAATGCATTGTTCCATTTGGGCTGCAACAAGAGAAAAACATAAGACTTACTATCTATTATCAAACTATGCGGATTTTATAGTTTATGCATACTTATATCCTGCAAAATAAATGCTCTAAATTCATGAGGATATATCAAGGCTGTGAGTCCAACAACAAAGCCACCAACTATCATGGTGCCTAAGATAGTAATGCATGAGACCGTCTCTCAAGGTTTATCTAGGGATCTATTTTTCACAGCATCAGACCTTTTACCACTATATGGACAACTGGACAAGAGTATAATGATTATAATGAATCGACATATGTAAATATAGAATAGAACATAAAAGCCATAAAAGCCATATGTAAATATAGAACAGAACATAAAAGCCATCTTGTGAAGTATCTGCTTCCTTTCCCCCAAATGTCTTCTCTTCGTCCTCTTTTCTTTAGTGTCTGGATCCTTCTCATCATCGTCGTAACATTTTCGTTTAATGCTGACGGTTCCACCATATGAGTCAAAAAGATCCTCATCTTCTTCTATAGCAGCCTGTAAGGACTCATAGAGATTCATCTGAAGTGATGAACGTTCAAAAGACTTTAATATGGTCATTTTATCTAGAAGCGTCTTCTTGAGTTCAAATTCTGTTAAGTCTGCAGCGATGGTGTATGCTGACTTGGGTTGTTTAGACGATTTGATCATCATCTCATTAGCTATGGCTGCCTTCAGTCGCTCTTCCAAACGAGGTGCCATCTCCCTAACACGGGTTTGAACTTGTTTTGAGATAAGTGTCTGAATTCGTTCGTCAATGGTAGAGATAAAGAGTTTGTCTGCTATGTATATATCAACAATGCCTGGTATAGAAGATATGACCTCAGCATACAGCTTTGATTGAGGAAAGTTGGTTAATGAGGCAAGTGTGGCTTCCATGTCTCTTGGGATCATTGTTACAAATATTAATGCAAATATTTTATTGAACCCATTGAATTGATGTTGCTATTTCCTCAAATTCCACAAGACGTACTCCCTCAGTTACCAAAAAAGTGTCCAATTTGAATGGCTCGTCACTTAGAGAAGAGCAATTATTACGCTGTTCACCAATAGCTTTTAATCTTTAGCTTTTAAAAGTTCTTTTATAGGGCTTCAAGCTTGCTATCAATCTAAAAATATAATAAAATTATAGGGATATCCTACCCCCTAATTTTCAACTAGTTACGGCACTCAAAAGATAGCAAACATGGTAGCTTCTTAATGAATTCACGTATTTAGGCCTGAGCAGAACCAACCAAAAACCAAACCGATAAACCGAGCCAAACCAGGCCAAACCGATGCAACCTTTTTCCGTTTAGTTTTCAGTTTAATATAATTATGGTTTTCGGTTTCGTTTTTGCTTGGTTCAGTTCGGATCAAAACCAAGAAAAATACTCTAAACTATCTAAATCGATTTCGCTAGGTTAACTTGGGTTCGGTTCACGGTTCACATTTTCTTTAAAATCGGTTTTCGGTTCTGGTTTGACCCGTTGCTTAGCCTTAGTAGAATTACAGATCACAAGCTATTAAACTCTAATATTCAATCGAGATGAGATCCCCCTAGACACAATTTATACTATAGACCAAATGAGACAATCTGGGCCATCCATTTATTTTGCATTCAATGGTCAAGATTACACCATTTTTTACTAATTAAAAATATAAATAGAATTTTAGAAATTAAAAATTCATTTTTTCTAAAAAAAAAACACACATCTCGCTGGCTCTAACTGTTCTTCCTTTTTTTCAGTTACAACCCGCGACCACCACCTCCTGAGCTCAACCGGCGACCACCACCTCCTTCTTAACTGTTTTTTCCGGCGACCTTAACCACCCCAACAACCTTTATAACCGTTTTTTTCCGGCGACCTTAACCACCACAACTCCCTAATCAAAGATCTCCTTAATCACAGATCTATAAAGCTTAACTTTTCCGGCGACCTCAACCTCCATTCCATTTTTTCCGGCGACCTCAACCTCCACAACTACCTTCCCTAATCACAACTACCACAAATATGGTTGATGAGGATGCGATTGATGCAGATTCAAGTATAGTTCAATACGAAGAAGATGAAAACCCTATGACTCAAACTCAAATTGAAGAGTCAAATGTTGAAGCCAATACCATTAAAACTCCAGGTAAATCATATATGATTCATTCAATATACAAAACAAGTGATTCATGATGAATCATATATGATTTATAATGAATCATATATGTTTCATTCAACATACAAACATATATAATTAAGGTTTATTTTTACAGTGAATCATGTATGTTTCATTCTGAAACATATATGTTTCATCATGAAACATATATGTTTCAGAATGAAACATATATGATTCATCATGAAACATATATGTTTCATTCAATATACTAACAATTGATCCAAAATAAATCATATATGATTCATTTTGGATCAATTGTTTGTATATTGAATAAATCATGTATGTTTCATCATGAAACATATATGTTTCATTATGAATCATGTATGTTTCATGATGAAACATATATGTTCCATTCAAATATACAAACAATTGATCCAAAATGAATCATATATGATTCTATGATTCTGTTAAAATAGTTATTCTTTAAAAAACTGTAATTGGTAAAAACTTCAAAAACAAGTTAGATGAAACATGTATGATTCAACATGAAACATACATGATTCACTGTAAAAATAATTTACTAAAACAAAATCTAAATGTTATTGTTTAACAGTTACAAGGAGCACTCCAACTTTATTCCCAGAAGGCGAGACCCCTGGAGGAACGATATACTGCGAACCATATGTTGAAACACAGTACCTACCTTTTGTGCGGCAAACTTTTGATACAATAGAGCAAGGTGTTGATTTCTATAACACTTACGCTGAAAAGGCAGGGTTTGAAGCTAAGATGACATGCCAAAAGAAAACAAAAAGTGGTTTGGTGAAATCAAAGTATGTCATGTGTAATCGAGAAGGGAATCCAAAGGAGATAAATATTAACACATTGGATCCTCAACACAATGATAAGCAAGTTAGAAATACAAGGCATAGACTAACGGGTTGCCGTGCGAGAATTAAGATTGCTTTGGATGATCGTACCGGAAAGTATGAAGTAGTTACATTCGATCCGAAACACAACCACCGAATGATTCCAAAAGAATTCGAGCATCTTACAAAGAAACAACGAAAGATGACTCAGACGGAAAAAATGTTTGTTATAAAAGCTTCAACAATGAAACTTGGTGGAACAAAGGCACACCACTTGTATTCTACGATGAAAGGGGGTTCTCAGTATGTTCATGGCACGACTGACGATTTTAAGAACCATATCAGAGACGTTAATGAGGTTATAGGAGAAAGTGATGCACATATGTTGATCGAGAAGATGGAAAATAGGAAGTTGTTTGCGCCAGACTTTACATTTCAGTATAAGGTTGAAAACGGCGTGTTAGTTGCACTTTTTTGGGCAGATGAAGTTGATAAATGCAACTACAATGAGTTTGGTGATGTAATATCATTTGACGCAACATTCAGAACGAATAAGTAAGTTGTTGAATAAAAACATTTTCTTGTAGAATTCTATATGGTTTACTATATATGTTTCAAGATGAAACATATATGATTCACTATGGATCATGTATGTTTCATCATGAAACATACATGTTTCATGTTGAATCATAAATGTTTCATGATGAATCATATATGTTTCATTCTGAAACATATATGATTCATCATGAAACATGTATCTAATGAACCATGTATCTAATCATTCAAATCTGATTATGATTTACTTAATTTGCAGGTACGACATGGTTTTTGTTCCATTCACCGCCATAGATAATCACAGAAAGTCGGTGACAGTTGGTGCAGGATTGTTGTTATGTGAAGACACAGAAGCTTATATATGGCTATTAACTTCATTCTTGACTGCTCACGCAAAGCAACCCGATATGGTTGTAACAGATCAAGATGGGGCAATGAAGCGAGCAATTGAAGCAGTGTTTACGCAGTCTAAACATAGATTATGCATGTGGCACATCATGCAAAAAGTTCCATCAAAGGTGAATTTCATTTACCATAAGTCTGTATTTTTCTTGTAGAATTCTGTATGTTTCATCATGAATCATATATGTTTCATGATGAAACATACATGATTCATGATGAAACATATATGATTCATGATGAAACATATATGATTCATGATGAAACATATATGATTCATCATGAACCATGTATCTAATCATTCTCGTTTGATTATTTTTACAGATATGCAAAGAAACATATGAAGAGACAAATTTCAAAGAACGTTTCAACAAACTTGTGTGGAATATGTTCATAGAGCCTAAGGACTTTGAAGAAAGATGGAATAAATTAATCGAAGACTTCAAATTGCAAGACCACAAGTGGATGAAGAAGATGTTTACCCTTCGAGAAATGTGGTTACCAGCATACTTTATTACCTCTCCTTTGTTTGGCTTAATGAGAACCACTTCGAGATCCGAGAGTGAAAATGCATTTTTCAAATGTTTCACGAATCATGGGTCAACATTACTCAATTTCATGATGTGCTATGAAGCTGCCATGGAAAGGCAAAGACACAGGCAAGAGTTTTTAGACTTCAAAACATTTGAAGCAGCTTCAAAACCTTATACAAGGTTAGAGATGGAAACACATGCGGCTAAGATATATACTAGGACAATATTTCTGCTTGTTCAAAAAGAAATAATGGAATCGATTTGGGCTTGTCAAATAGTAGAGCTTAGAACGGAAGAGGGAGTTGAGACGGCTCATGTTAAAGACACGAGGGCAGGGGAGTACCGGACAATTTATACCGAGGAAGGCAAAGAGATGGTTATACAAGAAGAAGACAAGATTGCTACCTACAAGGTTAGTGAGTGAAATCAATTAAATGTTGTTGCTGTTTCCAAAATAGTATAGGATTTATTCACCATGAAACATATATGATTCATGTTGAATCATACATGTTTCTTGATGAAACATGTATGTTTCATCAGGAAACATGTATGATTCATTCTGAAACATATATGATTCATGAAGAAACATATATGTTTCAGGATGAATCATACATGTATGATTCATCCTGAAACATATATGATTCATATATGTTTCATGGTTAATGAATCATTAATTGTGGTTACTGTTACCAAAATGATGTATGATTCATCATGAATCATATATGTTTCATGATGAATCATACATGTTTTCTGATGAATCATACATGTTTCATGATAAAACATACATGTTTCATGATGAATCATACATGTTTCCTAATTGTTTTGGTAAATGCCCAAGTATTAATTTTGTTTTTAATGTTTCATAATCAGGTTCTGCGTCATCCAGAAGACGGTTCAGTTAGTTGTACTTGTAGACATTTCACTCGATATGGTTTTTTGTGCCGACACGTATTTTGTGTTTTGAAGAACCGTGATGTTGGAAAGATTCCAGATAAATACATTCTAAGGCGTTGGAGAAGGGATTTAATACCACTTGGATTGAGAAGAAAGACAAACAGATACGGAGAAAAGAACGAAACCATTGAAAGGTTAACTAACAACGCCAACAACGTGGTGGATGAATGCTTGTTTTGGTTGAGTAAAGATGAAGCAAAGTTGGCAGAATTTGTGCAAACGTTGGAAAAAATTAAGAAGGAAATACAAGTTCAAGTTCCTAAGCCACCTTCCCAGAAAACGAGTGATGTAATCCTAGATTTATATGCCATTGGAAAGCCGGCTGCTGATAAACCGATCATAGGAAATCCAGAAGGGGCTCGAAACAAAGCCGGTCTTAAAGGAGAACGTAAAGCAGCACCTAAAGGAGCACGTATAAAAAGTGCAAGAGAAATGGCTATAAAAGCTAAGAAAAAGCAGGCTAGGAAATGTTTATGTTGCAAACAAGTGACAAATGAACATACCAAGAACACATGTCCATTAAATCCAAAGTATATTGCAAAGTTGGCGCTTATGAAAGCTGCTCAAGAAGATGCTAGAAACGTTGCTGCTACAGAAGCTGGAAACGTTGCTGCTACAAAAGCTGGAAACGTTGCTGCTACAGAACAAACATCAAACACAGCTTGTTGATCATTCTTTGTTTTTTCAAGTCATATTTACTATCATTATGTTTTCAATTAACACTTTGTTTTACACTTACTTTTATACTTTGAATCAACTTTGTTTTGATATTTAGTTCAATTAATACTTGATTATTTCTGCGTTATCATTTTAATTTAAAGTGTTTGGATGTGTTTGGGGATGAAAGGGATGAAACGTATATGTTTCACCATGAATCATATATGTTTCATGCTGAAACATATATGTTTCATGCTGAATCATATATGTTTCACCATGAAACATATATGTTTCACCATGAAACATATATGATTCATCATGAAACATATATGATTCATCATGAAACATATATGTTTCGTTATGAAACATATATGTTTCATCATGAAACATATATGTTTCATTATGAAACATATATGTTTCATTATGAAACATATATGTTTCATGGTGAAACATATATGATTCATAATGAATCATGATGGATTCATTCAAGAGTGATACATTATAATTGTTAAAAAGAACTCTAAATCTAAAAATTTCAAAAGCAAGTGTGATTATTCATACATGTGTTTTCATGAATCATGTATGATTCATGATAAAACATGTATGATTCATGATAAAACATGTATGATTTATCATCAACCATATAAGATTCATCAAGGCACATCTATCATTCTTTGTACACAGATAAACCTTGTAATTATCAAAGATTTGAACAGATATAAAATACATACATCTAATTCAAACTACCTTGTACAGACTACATTGTTTAGACTACGTTCAAAATACAATGATTACTAACAATTAGATACATCAGCGGCCCAACAGCTAGATCTACCAAAAGAGACCCATATTAGTGTTTTTTCCTATCCTTCTACCATTCACAATCATAGAATAAAAGTCATTCTTCATTTCCCTTCAATTTTCTTAGCCATATCACCCTCTCCTTTGTCAGCCATATCAGCAGCCTTCTCAGCCATATCATTAGCCTTGTCTGGATCACGCTCATGTCTATGGTTGAGCGCATGAACAATGATTGCGATTCTTTCTTCCTTGTCAACCTTTGTCTCAAAATCATAGGCAAGCTTGAACATTTTGGCTCTTTCCTTGTTGAAATTATGAAGAAGAATCTTTGTAGCTATCTTGAACCTCATACGCATCAACAAAGTTCTTTGCATAGCAGATTCTTCGCAAAGACCAACATCCCAGCTCCTCTTACTGTCACCGGTGTAGTTCTCCAAATGGATCATAGCAAATACACCGCAGTCTTCATGATTGTCTTTAGTACTCCATCTCAACTTTGGAACATAGCCTTTCATTTTTGAAACTTTGGAGTGACTTGGATGATCATGCTCCTCCAAATACCTTGCAAAGAACTTTTTCTACAAAACGAGAAAGAGAAAAACACAAAAACATATTAAAAAAAATGCATGTGTAACATATATGTTTCATGCTGAAACATATATGTTTCACCATGAAACATATATGTTTCATGCTGAAACATATATGTTTCACCATGAAACATACATGTTTCATAATGAAACATATATGTTTCATGGTGAAACATATATGTTTCATAATGAAACATATATGTTTCATAATGAAACATATATGTTTCATGGTGAAACATGTATGTTTCATGGTGAACTTACCAAAATATATATATATAATCCCCCATAATAAACTTACCAAAATATCGCAAGCTCCCTTGTATTTTGCTGAATAGGTAAATCCAGAAGCATTATCAAGAATCAACATTGTAGTTGGCATTTTGAGGTTGAAAACAACCACATAAAAATGATTTGAAGCGCATATAGGAAAAAAAGCCAACTCAACACGTGAGAGAGACGCGGAAGCTTCATCACCTTCAAACTGAGCCAATATTGCTGCCTTAAACAGTTTGTATGATGGTTCCTCACCAAGAACTCTGCTAATCATATCTGATGTCTGTATAAGAAAAAAAAAGTCATAAGAGAAAACATGAAACTAATAGAACCACTCGAAGAATAGTCAAATGACAACTTACAATACAACCAGTAGAAAAATAGTGATATTTCGTCTCTGGAAGTTTGGCATCATGCTCAGCATTAAGAATGGCGACAAAACAGTCTATGACACTAGCATCTATCCATAACCTTGGTGCCAAAGTTTCCAAATTGACACGTACGGCTGATAGAGGATATCCAGATGCAGTTTGAAAAACAATTTCACTACAAAAATAAGAAAATAAATGGTGTTATCCAATAATTTACACAAAAACTTATGGATGAAACATACATGATGCATGATGAAACATACATGATTCATCATGCATCATGTATGTTTCATCATGGATCATGTATTTTTTCATACACATTTAACAAAAAAATTCTAAAAAGACATGACAAAGAGAGCTTACTATTTTTCGCCTTGCATAGAAAACAAACTGTTTCCCATGATAAACTCAACTCTGTTAATCAATGACTCAACATTGATTCTCTTATACTGATAAACAGAAGTTATCGGAGAATCTGGTTGGACCAATTTCTTAATACCCATTGGAGGAGTTTGTTGTGGAGGAGTCTGTTGTGTAGGAGTCCCAGCAGGCTCAGCACCAGGCAGCGGTGGAGCAGCCCCAGCAGGCTCAGCACCAGGCAGCGGTGGAGCAATCCCAGCAGGCTCAGCACCAGGAAGATCCGTAGGCCAAGCCCAATACTCCTCCTGAAACATTGAACCTTTTTTTTAATTAAACAATTCATAATAACATAATGTAAAAAATATGAATAAATAATTAAAAAAAATAAAAAATAAAAAATAAAAAATAAAAAATAAAAGGTTAACAAATTACCTCATGGCCAAAAGATTCGACAGTCACATCAACCACATATGGTCCATACCACCATATGTTCGCATTAATCCACTGAGTATAAGTTTCCACATTTAATTCATCAACACACCCCTCCTTCTCAACAACAACATCCTCAGCATGACACGTCTCCTTGCCTCTCTCTCCTTTTTCAGCATCAGCAACATTCTCCGCCTCATCTCTCTTCTCAGCCAGATCATCAGCCGGCTCGTCTCTCTTCTCAGCCGTGTCATCAGCCGGCTTGTCTCTCTTCTCATCGTCTTTCTTATCATCATCTCTCTTTTGATCGTCAAAATCATCAATATGGGGTGACTTATCTTGCAACCACATAGTATCTTTAAACAATCCAATATATCTGTGGTACAAAGCATCAACTTGTTCATCATTTGGGAAGTCGTTGCTAGCCCTTTTCAAGAGAGCTTCTATCTCAGACTTCTCCTTTGATACTCTTGACAGCTTATCTTCAATAACTTTGCATATACTCTACAAATAAACGTAAAATACACTGAAAGTTAGAATCAAATATGATTCATGAAGAACTTTGCATATATGTTTCATGGTGAAACATATATGTTTCATGGTGAAACATATATGTTTCATGGTGAAACATATATGTTTCATGGTGAAACATATATGTTTCATGGTGAAACATATATGATTCAAGGTGAAACATATATGTTTCATGGTGAAACATATATGTTTCATGGTGAAACATATATGTTTCATGGTGAAACATATATGTTTCATGGTGAAACATATATGTTTCACCATGAAACATATATGTTTCATGGTGAAACATATATGATTCATGGTGAAACATATATGTTTCACCATGAAACATATATGTTTCACCATGAAACATAAATGACTCATGGTGAATCGTATGAACTTTGCATATACTCTACAAATAAATGTAAAATACACTGAAAGTTAGATTCAAAATATGATCAATGGTGAATTATACGCAATATTATAAACATTTAAAAATGTTGATTCATACCTTTTTCTCCTTAGGTGGTACACCTGTAGCTTTCAACTTCTTTTTAAGATCAGTGGCACCAAAGAAACCCTCAGTTTGCCGTGCCTCATCCGGACTCCATGCTCCACGAAGCTCCAATTTACCAAATACTTGATCTTGAAGCTCAAGTTCTTGCCGCTTATGCATGTCAGCAGAACTCCAGTCCCTGATGGCTGGTCTTGAACGAACAACTGTATATCGGTCATACTTCGTCGAATCAAGATAAAGGAGCTGCACACAATAGAGAAAAAACATATATGTTTAGTGTTACAAAATGTTAAAATTAGTTAAAAATGTAAAACAAATAAAAGTTAATAAAAAAGAGAGGGCACTTACAATTAGAAAATACAAGGGACCTGTGTAAAAGCCGTCAAGAGTGTTAGGTAATACACCTTCTTGAAGACAACAAGAGTGAACAAAACGGCACCAATCCACCTTAGAAATATCCGTATCTTCATAAATGTGGTTAACCACATTAAGCCTTGGTGCTGCTTTCATGAAGTCCGCGTCACCCATCACAGTTGCGAAAAGTGTCAGGAAGTTGAGTTTAAACATAAAATCAACTTCCGTCGCCTGCATCAACTTGTCACTGATGTCCTTAGCCGTGATTTTTTTCTGAGCCTTTGGTGCAAACTGTTGTAGCCATGACTTAACAACAATGTCGTTTGAAGGTCTCTCGGGCGAATCAAACAAGGAAATTCCACCAATAGGAAGTCCTAGGATTTCATGGATTTTCTCGGGCGTGACTAGAAAGCTGCCTGTAGCAAGCTTAAATTCATAAGTCGACTTATTAAAAGCTTTCACAGCAACCCTCGCTAAACGATTTGGTAACTGATCAACCTTAAGACCCCACCAGTTAGAAAAACCAATCTCATTCAAAAACTGTTCCATGTCAACAAGAGAAGCATCTTTTATGACATCCAAAAGTGACTTTGGTACAGTTCTAGAAAAAAGAGGCGGAAACTCATTCAAGTACCCAACTTTCTTAGCCTGTTCCTTAGTAAGAGGTTTCTTCTTGTTCACCCTCTGCTTCTTAGATGGTGATTCATAAACAACCATGGTAGATTCTGACTCCCGTTTCATATCCACCTTGGGTTTCCTATCAACTTGTTTTTTCACAGCACCCTCTTTTTTCACATCCACATCTTTTTTCGCAACCTTTGCTTTTTTCACAACGCCCTCTTTTTTCTCAACCTTTCCTTTTTTCACAACACCCTCTTTTTTCTCAACCTTTGCTTTTTTCGCAACACCCTCTTTGGCAGCTACATTCCCAACACGTTTACTAGGCACTTTCTGACTCGCCTTTGCAACTTCCAATTCTTCTTCATCTGTCTTAACCATCTCATCAGTTTCTTCACTCTCACTCTTCGCCACATAATCACTATCACTTGAGGACGGCTCCTTATTCCCACTCTTTGCAACTATCATATACTCAGCTTCTTCACTCTCACTCACATATGTTTCAGCAGTCTCCTCACTCCCAGGCTCATCACCCCCAGGCTCATCAGATTCCCCACTCCCATCATCACCACCCGCCTCACTACTATTCTTATCGTCTTTAGCCTCTACATCAGGCTCACTACCCTTCTTATCCTCTTTAGCCTCTACAACAGGCTCACTACCCTTCTTATTCTCTTTAGCCTCTACAACAGGCTCACTACCCTTCTTATTCTCTTTAGCCTCTACAACAGGTTTACTACCCTTCTTACTCTCTTTAGCCTCTACAACAGGTTTACTACCCTTCTTACTCTCCTTAGCCTCTACAACAGGTTTACTACCCTTCTTATCGTCTTTATCTTTTCGAGAAAATACAATATTAAGTTTTTGAGCATATGGGGGTTTGTCAGTGTTTAAAGGAGGAGGTAGAGGTGGTTCAGGATCAGCTTGCCTAGTTCGCATAGTGGTTTTTGGGGGCTGGGATGTTTTGACAGCTTTAGGTTTAACAGGCAGTTCAGGATTATCGGTGCTAGGAGCTACAGATTTAGGAAGTACGACTGTTTTACCAACTCTAAATTTAGGACGCAAGGTTGTAGGAGCTTCAGGTTTAGGAGGCGTACTTTTTATACCAACTTTAGTTGTAGTAACTGCAAAAGATACATGATTCGTCAGGATTCAGAATAAAACACTTGCAGAATACAAATGGCTACCATCATAATCTTAAAAAACAAAAGCTAAAGCTATTTCCCTTTCATGTATGTTTTACCATGAAACATATATGATTCATAGTGAATCATATATGTTTCATCATGAAACATATATGATTCATCATGAATCATATATGTTTCATGGTAAAACATATATAATTCACTATGACAGTTAAACAAATGCAAGGCCAAATATTAACAAGTCTAACTGAATCAAAAGCCAAGAAATCAACTCTCAATCGATCAAAACATATCAGTTAGGTCAAAATGAACACTAAATCATGCAGAATCATGTATGTTTCACCATGAATAAAACACTTGCAGAATACAAATGGCTACCATATGAGTTAGGTCAAAATGAACACTAAATCATGCAGAATCATGTATGTTTCACCATGAATAAAACACTTGCAGAATACAAATGGCTACCATATGAGTTAGGTCAAAATGAACACTAAATCATGCAGAATCATGTATGTTTCACTTGCAGAATACAAAAGATAAAGCTATTTCCCTTTCATGTATGTTTTACAACATATATGATTCATAATGAATCATATATGTTTTATGATTCACTATGAATCATATATGTTTTATGATGAAACATATATGATTCACTATGAATCATATATGTTTCATCATGAAACATATATGATTCATAATGAATCATATATGTTTCATCATAAAACATATATGATTCATAGTGAATCATATATGTTTCATCATAAAACATATATGATTCACTATGACAGTTAAATGCAAGGCCAAATATTAACAAGTATAACTGAATCAAAAGCCAAGAAATCAACTCTCAATCAATCAAAACATATCAGTTAGGTCAAATGAACATTAAACCATGCAGAATCATGTATGTTTCACCATGAAACATACATGATTCGTCAGATTCAAAATAAGTTTCTAGTGATTCCAAGATATCAACTCTCAATCAATCAAAACATATCAGTTAGGTCAAATGAACACTAAATCATGCAGAATCATGTATGTTTCACCATGAAACATACATGATTCGTCAGATTCAAAATAAAACAATCAAATATAAGCATAATAAGTTACCAAATAAGTGTAAATAATCATTTCCCTTTAATAAATCAAATATAAATTACCAGATAAGTGTAATAAGCATAAAACCCAGATAAACTACCAGATAAGCATAATAAGCATAAATTAAAAGCATAAAAATAAAAAAAAAGACCATTGCTTCTCCAGACGGGTTCGATGATGATTTAAGCTTCGCCGCGTTAGCAGCAGCATACTCATCTCGTATATCCATATAGATGTAAAAATTAGGGTTAGGGTTACGATTATATGTACAAATGAGACGATTAGAGGATTCCGAATAGATCGGATGGTGGTTGAGGTGGTTCCGGAGGTGGTTGGGGTGGTTGCGGAGGTGGTTGGGGTGGTTACGGGTTGGGGAGAGTGAGTGTAGGAGAGTGTGTGTGTTTTTTTAGAAATTGAATGAAAAAAATAGAAAGTAGTAAATATGGATATAGAGAGTGTGTGTGTTTTTTTAGTAGTTGCGAGTAAATAAAAAAAAAAATCTCAACCACTCAAATATATAAAAATGGAGGGCCAGGATTATCCCATTTGGTCTATGACAAAATTGGGGTCTATGGGGAACTTTTTCCATATTCAATCTTTCAAAGCTTTTGAGACAAGAAGGTATTGCAGCCATATTTTCAATATACAATTATAATCACGTAAAGTATAATTAATTTAACACCCTCAAATTACATTGCGCAACGGAAATACATATTTGGGTGCTAAACTCAAACATCATTACACAACACACTTTTAACGATCTCATAATGAGACATTTCAAATATAAGAGAAATTAATTTAACCATTTGTCTAAAACCATCGATCCCAATTAAAACAAGAGTTTAATAATCAGAGTAGCGTTTTGGTCCCCCAAAGATTTCAACCAAACTACAAACATTTTTAATAAGGTACATGATCATTCATAATTATTTTTATGACAAACAGGGAAAGAAATCAGTTTTAGACTCATCAACCACAAAAGCAACCCGCAATCTTTCTCCAACAAGCTCCATCATCAGTCAACTTCAAACCTGAAATACATGCTTAAAATCATCAACACAACGGTTGAGCAAGTCTATAGGTTTATCAAATCATCATTTGAACACAAGAGAAAAATCAATCATAATCATTTAATAGAATTGTCGTCACAATCTATTGATCAGGCATTTTATATTATAGCATAAGCTATAGAATTGTGTTTAAGCTCATGACACCGACCCGTTATCACCAATCATCCGTCAAAAGGCCGACATGATAAAAGTGAAACCATTGCCCCCTCTTAAGGTAATCGTTGTAAATCTTACCTTGTCTCTTATTCAAGTTATCCATCCGAGCAGCGCACTCAGCGTACTAACTCTCGTCTCGGATATGGGTGTCAACCCCGATAGTACTATCAATTGTTTAAGCGGCTATTTCCAACCCACACAAGGGCAAAAAAATAGTTAACGGTTCATGAATTTAGGGCCTTCTACAACTAGGTACTCAACACAATTCAGGCAACATTTGGGTCCAAAGGCAACATACAGGTCCAAACAATTATTCATGACTTGTAGTCCATTTATTTTCAAATAGCATGTATCCCCCTCGCGGGTTTTAAAATCATTCAAAAACAATTACAAAAGCGAGGCTATAGACTCACCTTGAATAATAGAAGTAGCAAGACAATCTTCGACGATAGTTGATGCCCGATAAACACAAAAACCGCAACCTATTAAATAAGGCGCGTTCATTAATAATAAACTCGAGTAAAATACATACTTACTAATATCAAACTCAAAATAATAAAATCACAACAAACCCAAAAGAAAAACAATACAAGTGATACTTTTGCTTCCTTTTATATGTTTACTCTATTAGTCTATTCTTTCGATCAAAATCTGTCGGTACATACCAAATGTACGAGCTCATTTACCCCACTTAAACACGTCAAATACTTATGATACTACTCAGAGATATCACTTACTATATATAGAAAGTACTATTAAAAGCCCAACAAAAGATATACTTTTAAAGTTCCCTGCCCGACACATCTTTGAACTACAAAAACCGGACAGTTTTACGTCACCGAACCATACAACCATTTTGACTATTCTAAACAATCCCGTTTACAAATCCGACACTTGAGTTTGAAAATAGACTCACAACCCTAAGTTTAGAACCTAACATCAGACCTTGAACATTTTCACAACTCATTCTATAGTCCCCGAGATTCGATCCAAATATCGACAACAACTTCGGATTGTGTCGATACTCGTCTCCCGGTACACGAATAATCAAATCATCATAACTTCTCGCTCGTTTGGAGCTATAAGCTCTACTTTATATTAAATCGAAGCTAACGAAATTCTCTACAACTCTATGCTATTAGTTTACCCATTTTCAAACAGTAAAGTACCCAAAATTTACGTTTTTCCCACTGATCTAAAATACCCTTTTAAAAATCATACTAGATCAATTTATCAACCCATTTTACTCAATCTCCTATGCCTAATATCATCCTAATATCAATATAAACAAGTCATCTCACCTATAACACCCTTGAATGATCATCCAAAAATTTACCCACTCAAAAATTCAACCATGCAATACTTAAAATATATGTATAACAACACTAACAACAACTATATAACAAGAAATTAGATCAAACCGTCTTGGATCATACCATAATTTCAAAAGTTGTTGCATGTGTACAAAAATTACACTATTAGAATCTCTTTTGAATTTTAGAGATGAGACTTTAATTGTTTTTAGATGGATCAAACTTGATTTGGAATGAAAATGGATTGAAGAGGGTGTAGGGGTGACGGCATAGAAAGGGGAGAGAGGGGTGGTGATGTTTTCTATGTTGTAACTTGCATGTATGTGTAAAGTTAGGTGAGTGTTTAGTTTATATATGGTGGTGGAGGGGCTTGTTTTGCCAATTTGTGATAGTTTTGGTCAAAAATGCAATTAAATAGTTTAAAAGGTAGAAAATGTAAATTGTCAATTTTGAAAATATTTACGAGGCTCGGGTTTCGTAAAAATACTTTTCAAAAGTTAAAACGCACTCAAAATATGATAATAATATGATCCCGGTTCGACTTAATACGCAATTAAAATAAAAACGTCAAAAATATAAACGTCGAAACAACAAATAATAAAACATAATATTTCGGGCATCCGTCGATATCGTCATCACTAATAATCCTTGCTATTAGTAAAAAGGTAAAAATAAGACCTCCAACGTTGGTTTTAAATTAAACCATCAACTGTCATATCATTCAAACTTATCAAAAATTTCAAAATTATTCGTAAAATAATATTAAATAATGACCGCGGGTTCGGGTTATCACAATTAATCACCATAATAACTCCACACAGTAAAACACCTGGACTAACCCTAGTAATAGACGAGCCATGATATCAGATCAGTTTTTAACCAATCTTAGTCATACTCATAAGCCTAAGGCCACATTTTGTAATTATACCTGATTATGCTAAAAGAGACTTGAACACGTGGACATATATGAGCGATGAGGTTAACAGTAACTGAATATTGAATACTAAGAAAGAAAAGTTGGCGCGCTTGATATTGATTTAAACTAGTCGCGTACGGTACTAGTTGAGTCAACGTAGTGAAGTTGCTACTATACTACATAGGATGGATGAAGAAAAACATTTTCTTTTCAGTGAGTGAAGCATTTTGTCAAACACTTGGTTTACTCAAGCATTTTATCAAACACTTGGCTTACACATACGATTAAACAATCAAAGAGAAATAAGCACAAATTCGTATCAAACACTTGTATGAACACAATCAGGATAATACCAAAATAAAAGCACATAGAAGCTAAAAAAATAAGCTGACATTAATGGTGGATTCATACCTAAATATAGAACAGAACATAAAAGCTATCTTGTGAAGTTTCTGGATAATGCCACATGTGATACGTCTGAGTTTCTCATCTTTCAATTATTTTAAGAGCTTACATAGACGATAATCTTACACATAACAGCCTAGACAACAAGATGCAAAAGAGTCATCACCTTAAAAAGCAGTAGATGCCTATGTTGGATATCTTAATATCTAGTTTACATATGGCTTTTCTATGATTACAGCAAAAAGAATATAAAGCGGAAGCTAAGAGGCAATGTCACATTTGATAAAGAAAAATAAATTCATATGAATACTAAGAGGTTCAATAGTTCAGGAAGCAGCATATTTCTCAAAAGCGGAAATAATTGATGAGAGGTGTCGTTCTTTGAAACTGGATTACCTGAATGATTGCTTCCTTCAATAGCGGATGTGCAGATCTGGGTGTTTTGCATTTTTTATGTTTGTTTTATAAATCAAATAGAAAATCTGGGTTTGGTTTATAGAATGTGTTATTTGTTCAGTTTCATAAATTTTTATGTAAATTGTAAATAATAATAATGTTAAGTTTGATATTTTTGAGGGGTAAAATTTAAAAATTAAGTAGAGATATCAAGAGAAAAAAAAGTACTACAGAGGTTGAGCACTTGGGGGGTTGATCACCGTAAGTCGAGCATTTGCCATAGGACACGTGTCGTAATTATAGTGGAGTTGAGCAGTTGAGCATTTGTGCATGACCATATATGTCAAAATCTTTTGGCTTGACCATACAGCGGATCAAGGGTAGAGGATTTGACCAAATCCGTCTTTTTCCCATTCCATAATATAGCTGGAGCATTCGAGAGCCCAAAAGCAAAATCAAAATTTTAGAGAGACCATAACGTGGGGAAAAGCAGTCTTAGAAATGTAATGTTCTTTCTCTCACCACTGATGGTAGCATGATCATGAAGTATTCTTGGAAAAATGTTTAAGACTTCGTAACAGATCAGATAAACCTTCTATACGTGGAATGAATATCGATTATGAATGGTGATATTGTCAAATTTTTGGTGGTCGATACATGATCTCATGTTACCAGACTTCTTCCTGACAGACAGAAATGGTACACCTCCTGGTGGTGCACTCGGGCGAATAAAGCCTCGTTCCAACAACTCTTTCAGCTAATCCTGTAACTCCTTTAACTCGGTTGAAGCCCTGCGATAAGGAGTTTTGAAAACAGGTTCTGTCCTTGAAACAAGCTCGATGTTAAACTCCGTCTAATGGTTTAGAAGGAATTTCTAGAAACCCTTCTGGAATTGCATTTGGAAACTCTAGAGTAATCCGCTGATCATGAATTTAAGGAATTTCAGACGTTGAGTCATAACTGGTAGCTAGAAAGTCTTCGTAGCTATGAAATAATAAGTCACTTGCTTGTAAGGCATAACTATTTGTACTGATTTTTCTGGTAGGAAATATAATAAATATACTCGAGAGTTAGTAAGACGGATCTTGTCTTCAACTGGAAGGAAAACCTTTATAAATATGGGTGATACTATGGAGTCTTTTCTAGGCTAGGAGTTAGGTAATACATGATTTAAGATAAAGCTGACATATGAATACGTTAAGTAAACGTGGCAGATCTCACTGAATGTGGTCGTCTATAACCCCACAGGACGAACTCTGCGTGTCTAACCTGGACAATACTCCAGTGGTGGTAACTGATTTTTAAATGGTCTGATTTATGCGTGGCATAACAGAACGGGTATACCCCCTTGGAGAGTACCCTAAATTACTGAGGGCCTGGTTTAGGAGATACACATGAGTTATGATTCTTGACTCGTGCCTTGAGAAGAGATTCGTATGACATGTGTCTTGACTGGTGTCTTGACATGTGTCTTTAGAAAATGTACTTGGGACATGCGTCTTGACTGATGTCTTGACATGTGTCTCCAGATATGAAGCTGAATAAGGTTAAAATTTTGATCATAATATCATAATCAGCTGATCGGTTCGTTACTGTCATGATAGCGGTCACTGTCATCTTGTCTGTCAGTTTCATGACGGTCATTATCATGACCGTGATTCATGTGACTATCCTGCTGAGTGGCCGACTGGGTACCGGTTCCCACTCTTTTGACTGAAAGAATAGCTGAGTGACGTGTGACATCTAACTGAGGAGGTAAAGGCATGGAATGGGATGGTAGCGTCTAATGGTTGAAGTATATTCTTGTCTGGAATTTCAAATCTATAGTCTCCGTCCTTGCTCTGTAAAATCTTCATATTATGAACAACATCAGCATCTTGTGAATCTCCAAGGTATGAGCAACATCAACATCTTGTAAAGTCTGCGAAGTATGAGCAGCATTAGTATCTTGTAAAATCTCCAACTTATGAGCAGCATCAGCATTTGGTAGAATATCGACAAGTGGGAAAACGCCTGAGATGATTGAGGATCGATTAACAATACACATGGAGTAAGGTACATGAAGTACACCTGTAATACTGTACATGAAGTACACATGGAATACTGTACATAGAGTATACCTGAGATACTGTACATGGAGTACACATGAAATACTGTACTTGGAGTACACATGAGATGATCGTTACTAGCGTCGACCATCTGACATGATCAAAAGAGGCAAATGTTTAAGCGGTTCATGGACCAACTGAAGAAAACAACATGGTATCCTAGTTATATCCAAACACATATAATTCCAGTTGTATAAGGAAGCACGAAGACATGATTCAACGAAATTTCATCACTGATTTACATGAAGCATAACTGTTGAAATCCAAAAATGACTATCACGAGAGCATGATTAAAGAAGTTCATTACTGGATGACGTGAAAGCATGCTCAACATGGAGGAGCATGAAACGATTTAATATGATGAAATATGAAAACATAATCACATTAAGAAACATGGAATAAGCATATAAGATACATGGAATGATTATGAAGGCATAGTCGACGAAATCTGTCCTGAGCAAGGGTGGACGCCTATGAGTCGGTCCACAAAACAAAATCTGACATGAACAAATGTAAATGCCTATGGGTCGGTTCACAAAGCAAAATATGACATGAACAAGTGTGAACGCCTATGGGTCGGTTCACAAAATAACATTCGACTGAAAAACATGAAATTTGACATGAGTAAGGGTGAACGCCTATGGGTCGGTTCACCAAAACGAAATTCGCAGAAAAGCACATGCGACTAAGTATGGCCACTCCTGTACCAACCTTTTACCTAGTCAAAACTTAGAAAAACTGACTGATAAAATGCATGAGAAACATGGAAGACAACAAACGCCAAAATATAGGAAGTTCCAAGTGACCACCCACTTGTCACATGTCAGTTTTAGAGCCTACAGGTCGAAAACTTGGGCTTTGATACCATAACTATAACATCCCACTTTGATAAGTGGACTGTTACGTGTATTTATGGCGTGTCATCAAAGCATGCAAGGTAATATGTAATAAAAACATACATGACCATAAAGGAAAACTGGAACCAAACATCGACTCCCAAACATAAACTCAAAAATCTGCATAAAGTAAATGAAATGGAAAAGGAATAGAAGTATAAAGTAGCTCCCATCGTATGCACGCCCGCTAAATTCTTAAGTCCCTCCTTGGGTACCTGCCGTATGATTCATGGAAAGAAAATACGGCTGAGAAATACGCTCAGTGAATGGATATAATGACATGATAAGAATATCTGGAATATAAAAGAAAGACCTGGAATACTAAGCTGAACAGATAAAAGTACTGAAGTTGAAAGACTGATAAGTAAAATGCATCGGAACTGTGTATGTCCTGGAAAACCTGGTTTATAATCTGTAAAACTGAACTGATAACTGATAAAGCTGAAAACATGTATATACTGTATTTTAAGTGCCAAGAGCTTATATAGGTCATGTAATAAAACAACGTGACATGAATACTTAGAGGGGTGACCTCGTCATGCTGTTAGAGGGGTGACCTCTAAATGAACTGAGTGGAGGGATCAACTCCAATGTGAAGGATGTAGAGCATACACCACATTCACCTGCTAACTGTAAACTGATAAACTAGGATGCACCCATACGCCCCACTGATAATATACTGATAAATGGCCAAATGAAATAAAAGGGACACTACGAGAAATCACTCCCTCACAGAGAAGTCATGACACCGGTACCTCAAGTGTCATGGTTACGGTTCCTTCGTAACTAGATAGAACTGGTCATGCATGTATATAAAGCTCAAGCAATTAACATAGTTATCATATCAAATCATGTTAAGTTTTATAACATAACTGGGGAAAACAGATGGTTGCACACGAGGAATCCTAATCATGCATAAAAAGGAAAGTCCATACTGAAGGACGAGAAATCCGTACCTTGTGTCCAATAACTGACTGCAAAGAAAACAGACGCACTCCTACTCTGACTTCACAATAGCTACATGAAAAAAAGGATGCGAATGAGTTGTCTGATAGCTGTATACTTTTACTGATTCTTACGGTTCTTAACTTGCTTAACATGTTCTTGTATAGTTTTTACTGTTTCGTGTATAATCTGATAACTCTGACTGTTCTTAATTATTTATGATTAGTGTATATCATGTACTCTGATTAGTGTATAACATGTATTCTCGTATTATTATTATACTGTTGTAAGTAACCTGCTAAAAAAAGTTTCCTAAAATAGAAAGTTCCCAAAATAAAAAGATTTCCATAATTGGTTTTATGAATAATTTAATCATTTAATTAAAATCAAGTATTAAATAAACAAACTAATATAACATGATTAATTTAATAAATGCTAATTAAGTTAAAGTAAAATGATTTATAACTTGATTAATTTATTATAAATAATAAAATTAAAACTTGCTTTTTAAAATGTAAAACATGCGCCTCTTGTTATAAAATCCTTGTCACCCGAACCCGAGCCTAAACCAAACCCGAGCCTATCGAGATATTCATCTCGGTCGTACTAAACAAAACATCACAACCCTAAAAACCCACCAACAGCCGACGGCTGTTGGTTTGTACCGGCGGTCGGAATCCCTCTTTGCTGCTTGGTTGCCACTGAATAGCCACGGTTCCCACTGGTAGGTGTTGGGTTCCGCCTGCTGTGTCATATGTATCCACCGAGACCATAAGGTTCTCGGTTTCCCACTTCTTACACCAAACACCCCCCGAACACAATACAACCACCCCTTGTTTGGCTTTGTTTTGCTGCCGACATCACCAAAACCACCCTGCCTTCGCGGCTGGTCTAAAATAAAAAGGGTCTCGGTTCTCGTGAAATCCAAACAAAACTCCGACCATGATTCGATTATTAACATGTTTACCCTTATAATTATCATATCTTCTTGATTAAAAACATGGGGAATTCGTGATATTAAAAGAAAGAGAAAGAAAGTGGATTACCGACTATACGTGATTAGGGATAAACACACAAACACTCCCGAATCAACAAATCTAAAATCAAAACACGTCTCCCTTGCCTTTATTTTCTGCCGGTGACTGTCACTTACACAAACCCTAAACCTTTTATTTTTTTTATAAAATGAAGTGAGAAAAATGTTAAATCCCGGATTGCTTTTAAATTCTACATGGGTTGGGCCTAAAGCCCAATTCTTCTTTCTTTTGCAATTTAAGCTGCGGCCCACACAAGGACACACATACTTTTTCTGTTTTCGTTACGTGTTTAATATTTAACGTGCGTGTTCGTGTTATTAAATTCTCGTGATAATTTTAACATGTATTTTATATTTTACTGAATGAATAATATACGTAATACTGAATATTTTATATTATTTATTATTCTGAATAAATAATTACGTAACATTTTAATTAAATCTGAAACTACGTGTAATTAATGTTCATGGATTTAAAGCGGGTTTTACATAAGCAAACCCCAGCTAGGGTGATAATACTCGTCGAAGCCAAATGTGCCAGCAAAGAGGCTTCCAACGGTAAGCCCAAGATGAGTCCAACATATATTTGATAACTAGTCAAGAGTAGTCCCTGCACAATAGACAAGACAAGCACAATACTTATAAAACAAGATAAGTTTGTAAATTTAAAATCCTCCCACAAACTTAGCAAGGATACAAAAGTCATCTCATGAACATATCCACCAAACCTAACTCCTTGCATAGTTTAAAGTGTTGATGAGATCCATGTCCTTTGGTAAATAGATTAGCAGGTTGGTATGCTGAGCTACCTTGATGGTCTTGATAACACCAGATTGAACCTTCTCCCTTACAAGGTAGACATCCACCTCAAAATGTTTGGTCCTCTCATGGAACACAGAATTAGTAGCAATTTGGATTGTAGAAGAGCTATCACTAAACATATTCACAGGAAACACACTTGGAATGTTCAAGTTATTAAGCAGATTAGAGATCCAAATGATCTCACAAGTAGAACTAGCCATATGATGCGTGGTGTTGGTAACAAGTTTTAAATTTATAAACACGAATTACCGGATTGACTAAAAACGCACGGGCAAGTATAACCCTTTTGTTTGTGTATAGCTTTTATGTGGTAATACCGAGATCGTTCACGGGGATTTGAAAAACCTATGATTATTCTAAAATGAAACTATAATCGTTGATTGTAGCAATTGTTGACAAACAAATAACAAGTAAAAATGATGAGATAAATAATATGATTAAAGGTATACTTGGTAAATACTAGTTTGAGCATTCGTAGTGGTATGATTGTGATGACACGTTAACATATATGATTATGATAATTAGATGGATAATCCAATCTATTGTTTTCAAAAGCTCTCATCTTCGTCAAGACCTTGGTTAAAGAAAACAAGCATTAGACTCAATCACTCAATTCAAGACTTAATCCAATTTCAACACATTCGATTCACGGTCGTTTCATGAATTTGCTAACACTTATAGTTATGTTTCTTGAAAATCAAAACTTCTTAAGAAATGATCAATACAAAAGATAGCCAATCATAGACAAACCGGCTACGACTTGTTGATAGAAAATAACCCTTTCGACCTATGAAATCTTTACCAACAAATTAAGTTTTGATAGCAATTATCACATGAAACATAAATATAAATGGATCATAGGAAAGCTTGACACTGAATTAAACATAAATCGTAATCACAACCACCACTTCATACTACAAACATCATCCTACCAAGTGTAGAATGAAACTTAGTTACTCATAACAAATGATGAAATAAACTCAGAAATAAAAGTATTATAAGTCATAATCAAGAGTCTTACAAAGTGGAAAAATGTTACTAATGATTAGGGTAATGATCCCTAAGAGTTTCGTGATGATAATTTTGCTTATCGGACTCAAAAACTGACTTTTCTAGCACCACCTTGTTCAAATCCGGGAATGGGAGTTTGGACAAGGATGAGAGAGTTATTTATGAGATGATATGAAGAGTGAAAAGATATGTGAAAGGCATATATGTTACATGACCCCAAGGGTCTTATTTATAAGCTAGTTAAGGCCCCATACTTCAATGTTTGGCTTGGAGAGAAAGAAAGTCTAGAATGCTCTTGCATGGAATTCCTTGAGCTTGCATGAATGTGGACATATTTCTGCCTAGACAAATGTTGGAGGCAACTTCACTCATGATGGAGGCAAATCAACTCCCATGTGATGGTGGAGGCAAATCAACTCCCATGTGATGGTGGCAACTTCACTCTTGCCAGTGGCAAGTTGGATGTGTGTTGATGGTGGCAACTTTCATGCTGAATATCTTTATTTGCTCCTTGGAAATACTTGTTCTTGCACCCGAAATTAATCTTCAAAGGCTTGTAACTTGTACACGGGTCTCGAACTTGACTAGGATTCTTCGTACTCTTACAATTCTTTACTTTTATGTTGTTTTATACTCCATTCCTGCAATTGGCTACACAAAGACTTGCAAACACAGTTGGGCACAAATATGCACAAAAGTATCATATAATTAACCAATAGACATGTACAAAAGTACGGATAATGATCCTAAAAACATTTTGGATTTAGGCGTTATCAAATCCCCTCACACTTAAGTTTTGCTTGCCCTCAAGCAAGAAGAAAAGAAAATTAAATCCAAAGGTACATGTATCTTATAAAAATTCGATGCAAGTCTACCAAGTACAAGTGCAAGATAAAACTCATCGACTTAAGTTTTTAAGGTTGAAAAATTGAGATATAAAGTCAATACCCATAAAAATCTAGAAAGTCTTTTATTTCTAACTATACTACACTAATGACATATGAATTGAAGCAACATGTATCACGACTTAGCACATTGGCTAATTGATACCTTTTATTTCTTCTTCTTCCTTCAACTTCATAACATTATAGCTCATTGGCTATTTATTTGTCTTTTTGACTTTTTTTTTCTTTTTCTCTTTTTTTCTTGGCTAAAACTCCTAGCCATGGATCAACATACTTACAAAGTTCATCTTGTATTGACAAAGATGGAACTTGCAACTTTCTCCTATTTTTTGGATTTTTCTTCTACTATTATATGAGACTTTGACTTGGGTAAGTTTGACACAAAAATACATCTCAAATTTTCAAAAATTACCGATTGGATAACTTCTTAATTATTTATATACATTGCTTGAAACTTTTTATTTACGAGGGCAAAACAAGAGCAAAAGTTTTAAAATAGCCCAAAAATATGGAAATTAAGCTTTTTTTCTCGATTTCCTACAACCCCCTCACACTTAAGTTTAGCATTGTCCTCAATGTGATAAAACTGAACAAAAGCAAGGGAATGAGAGGAAAACCAGAATCACGGGCATATCATGCATCATACAAGAGTTTTGTTTTCGCTTTCAACTTGCGGTACCTACAAAAAAGATAAAACACACAAAAATACGGAAAAACACTCTATTTTTGGTTTTTATAGGTTTTTATAAAAGCGACACATGCTACACCCCCTCACACTTAAGCAAAACATTGGTTAAAAATTGTGGGGTGTAAGCATGAATTTATTTTAAAAAGGAAAACACACTTAAAAAAATTTAAAAACATACAGGTTGCCTTCCGAGAAGCGCTTATTTTTTTTATAGAGTCATCAGCCTGACTCGTACTTCTTTTTATTTTTCCTTATTTTCTTTGAGCGGAAAATGTTCACTCCACTCTTCATGCTATAGTTTAACACGGTATCCATTAACAATGAAGCTTCCTCCACTCTTGTCATACAATTCAACATAACCGGACGGGTATCCATGTTTTACTATAAAAGGACCGTACCACTTTTGTTTAAGCTTGGGGGCTTTGAATTTATAGCGCATATTAAACAAGAGAACTTTATCTCCTTTCTTGAATTCTTGGAGTAGTAAAATTCATCTAATAAGACGCGACTTATCATCTTGTTTTGAGAATAGGTATTTCAACGCGGAATGATCGGTGAATACAATCGTTTTCGACAACACGAGATAGGATCGGAATTTGTCGAAAGCAAAGACTACGACAAGTAGTTCTTTCTTAGTGATTGTGTAGTTGAGCTGCGCGCTATTTAGAGTTTTGCTCGCAAAGTGTATAGGACGGAAATGCTTTCCTTCGCGTTGTCCGAATACGGCTCCTACAGCGAAATCGCTTGCATCACACATAAGTTCAAACGGTCGCGACCAATCCGGTGAAACCATGATCGGTGCAACTTGTCCTTAAGCTTTTCAAATGCCTTTATGCATTCTTGATGTAGTCGTTTTACTACTCTTTAGGAAAAGAGAGCAAAAGCGGCAAGTATTAAGTGTCGGTTTAGGAAAACCAAACACTAATGACCCAAAGGTGGGGATCGTTCTCAAGGAGGCTTGTGCGTTGTGTTAAGAGATGATTAATGGTTTGTGATTATATTGATGAGAAATGAAAAGAATAAAAGAGATTAGAAGAGAATGACGGTTAAGAATATGAATTAAACTAAGACGAAAAGTTGTGTACGTAAAACCGTAAAAAGTGACAAAATTAAAAATTTACCCTAAAACTTCCTAGAAAACTGCCATAAATCTTAAAAAATGTAATTAGAGTTTACAAAAAATCAAAAATCACTCAAACCTTTTATTTAATTAAATAATAATTTTTAATGCTAATTAAAGCCCAAAAAATCAAATTAATTAATAAAAATCCTAAAATGAGATTTTTTAACTTGTAAACCTCTAAAATGACTTAACTAAATTTATAACTATTTTTGAAAATTTTAAAATTAATTAAAACTATTTAAAAACAAATAAAACTATAAAAATTTAAAATAATTCTAAAAATTAATCTAATGACAATAAAATTAATCTAAAAATTGTAAAATTCCTAACTTAATGTATGTGATCTAAGAAAAATGGAAAACTTTGAAAAATCTAAATTTTAATTTTTAATAATAAAATAATAATAAAAATCCAAAATTTATAAAAAAACTCTAAAAAGTTGCAAACTAATTTATTTTAAGCTAATTAAACAGAAAATGCAAGTGAAATTACCTAAATACCCCTAATGGGCCTTAAACTGGGCTAAATGACAAAACAGTCCAACTTAATGGGCTTTTAGGCCCAACAAAACTAAAGTCCACCAAATGAGCCCAAAACTTCTAGTTAAGCTTGAAAATTGATTTTAAACAAAATATTTCAAAGGCCTAAAAGCTGAAACGTAGCTTATCACAGCTTATTAAACACAAAGCTTATTCTTAATGGGCTTTTTGGCCCATAAAGCTATAGGCTTGTGCCATAAGCTGAAACTTGATACACATCATTCTTTTGGGATTATAAAACGATTTGTAAAAAGAACTTTCAAATAAGCTAACTAAATAGGCCAGAAACAAATTAAAAGCTTATTCACAAAACGATAAAATAGTCGTGTTTGTGATCTAGACCACCTCAAAATCTGATTTAACTTGCAAAACGTTTGTATTGACCAAACTAAGCTTAATGACCAAAAAGATTACAAATAAGCACACAGAATAAGCTGGAAAAAAGAAAATAAGCACTTGTTAAAAAGTCAACTAGTTCGTTTCTAGTCAAACCTAAAAGTCAAGACCTAAAAACCTCCAGAATAGTCAAATAGGTTAAATAAGCAAGATTGATTACCAAAACAAAGTTATAGCACGTTTAGATAAGCTGAAATGGCTTAATAATAAGCTGAAAAGGTTAAAACTAGTAGTGGCAAGTGTTTTTGTGAAGGCAGTGGGAAAGGAGTTCCCACTGTTAGTGCAAAAACCACAGAGACTTGATTTTGTCTTTGAGGCTTTGTTACTTGGTTTCTTTGGACAACAATGGCAGTCCAACAACCAGTTGGGTTATGGGAAGTCAAATCAATAACAAAAACACAAGCTTAAACACAGAAATCACAAAATCATGGCACAAATAGGTTACTGATATGGACAAAGAGACTGTTTGATTCTATTGCTGATGCACTTGACCAAAATCCCAAATTCAAACCCTTAAATCTACTAATCAGGTTAAGATAATGATGTTTTTACACTTGATATCCCTAGGTATACATGGCATCTAGGTTATCCAAGCATAGCAGACGAAAATATCAAGATTTGACCATTTTGAACACAAAAGATCGATTTTAGAGTTTTAAGGTGAAAATTTTGCAGGTTTATGCTAAAAAACACTTCTTGGACAGATACTAACTTGAATACACCAAAACTTATACTTAGTAATTAATTAATCACCAAAACCAAACACTACTTAAAAACTGTTGAACATACAAATTTTACCAAAGATTTATCATGCAAGATTCACTCAAATCTTTAAACTAGCATATAAATCATGCATCAAATATAATATAAACACATAATAAGCAAGTATTATCAACTAAATCTTAAACATTTACATGTCAATTTCACAAACTTTTAGCTTATATGAAAACAGGTAAAAAACTTACCTCCAAGGTGCACATCCACACCTTGGAGTGTATAAGCTTAAGTGCAAAGGAGTGCACTAGCTTCCAATACTTCCCTGCTAAGATATAACAAACATCAACAGCATTTCAAAAAAAATAATTTTCAACAAATTTCCACTTTTGCACTCCCTTGTTAATGTCAGAAGGATTATGAAGAAATCCTTTGACAGCTTAACTTTAGATGAGAGTAATGCAGTCTTTCCAATGCAAAAAAAAATAAAATAACAAGCTTAGAGAACTTCTTCTAGGGTTTATCACAGAAAACCAAAGGAAGTGATGCCACCAACTCTCTTTTACCCAAGCCTTATACGTCCACTGACCCTTGATATCACTCAATATCAGGGGTCTATGGTCACCTATAACCTCAAGTGAGAAGCTGTTTGGGGCTTTTCTCAACTTTATTTTCTCAAGCTTTTTACAAAACCAACAAACTTTTAATATTGTAACACAAGCAGAATTTTAAAAACGCATTTAACAAGAATCATAACAATAAGAGTCGAATAACATAAACTTGGAACTTGCTTTTCATTCATCAAACATTACACCATACTTCTCTTTAGACAGTGGGGATTTACAAAGTTGTGAACCCAAAGAAAAAACAAGAACACCTTGAAAATGAAACCTAAGGACCCTTTATATAGAGGGCTTACATGACTAGAAAGCTGAAATAAAACTTAAACCCTAAGATTGAAGTCCCCAAATTGCCCTTGTAGATGCTTTGGCATATTCCTTTGAAATTTGAATTTAAAGCTGCTCCATGTGATGGTTCTTGTTGTTTAGTGATCTCAATGGTCCATAATATGCGTAGGAATGAAGCTAGGATATTACTCGTTGATTTGCTGGCTCATTCTTGTTTGGATGTGAAGGGTGGGGGCATGTGCATGTGGGAAAGGGTTTTAGTGAAAGGGATGGTTGATTTTTGTGAGGCAAAGTGTTTAGTGGTAGTTTAATCATAAATCTGTACATTTTGCCCCTTTAATTCCAAGTGGTTAAGGTAATTAGTAACTAGGGTTTATGATAAACAGTAGTTAGTTCGATCTGTTTGGGTTTTAAAAGTGGTGTTAACCGCCCAAATTTAAACTTAATTAAATAAGTTTAAACCGGCTTAGTGGGTTGGGGTGATGTGGCGAATTGGGGGTTTCTGATTGGTTGATGTGGGTAAGTGGGCTTTGTGTCAAGCCAAGAGTGGGTGTGGGGGTTTGTGTGTCTGGGCAAAAATGGCCCTTCTTCTCTTTTGTTCTTTGCAAATCCAGTTTTCATCAGTCAAAACTTGAGTCCCTTTATAAATAAGTTTTTGTTTTTATAGTTTTGCCACAAAAACTTTCATAAGGTATGATTAAGGGTATTTCATGTACTTTCTTGTATTTTCAAGGAACATTATTGACATTTCTTGAAACTTGAAGGTCTTCTCTTGTGTAATTGACTTTTAGGAGGACTAAAAGTGACAAGTCTTCATTTTGGAGGGACCATTCTTGCCAATTCTTCAAAGTTAAGGGTCCTTTTTGCAAATTTGACAAACTTTAAGGACCAATCTTGTAATTATGAATAAACAAGGGTTTAAAGTGTCAATTATTCAATATTGGAGGAACCTTCTTGCATAATCTTCAAATCTTCAAGGGTTTTTCTGTTGGAAATACGTTTTACGTATTTATGAAGGATCGGTCGCTCCAACGATAATTATGTAATGGGCTCGTGATCCATTTAGTTAATGTATAGTCCATATAGCCCACATGTAGGGTGGGCTATATATATATCCCCTCCTAGCATGTTAGGAGGGGTTGGTTGTTCATTTTCAGATTTTCATTATTAATCTTTACTTTCTCTCTCTACTTTTCTCTTTTCTCTCCTTTCTCTCTCTACTCCCTCATCTCCTTCCTTCATCTTCTTTATTTTATTAATCAATTCAATCTATGAATTCCGTCAAATCTATCATGTAGAATAGGCCAATGATCCCGTAGACCTTCAATTGGTATCAAGAGCCAAGGTTTGATTGGATTATTTTTGCTTTTTTTTTTTTTTTTTTTTATTGATTTTGGTGGGTTTTGATTTAATCAAGCTTTTATATTAAAAAGTTTGTATTTTTTATATATAAAGTTTGTGTTTTTATGTTTTAAATCATAAAAAGTTTGTATTTTTCATATAAAGTTTGTGTTTTTATGTTTTAAATCATAATTAAATCATTGATTTACTTATTTTATATAAAAATCACAAATTTTTAATTCAAAAATCACTTTTTTTATATAATCAGTTTCTATTTTAATTTGTTATTATTAGTTTTTCTTTTAAGTTTTTATAATCAGTTTTTTTATAATCATTTTAAATTTTTTTACCAGTTTTTATATGTATTTTTTTTATCCTGGGTTTCGAGATCTGTCCAGTTGTCTTTATTTTTTATAATCAGTATTTTTCTTTATTTTTTATTCAATTGGGTCTCGAGTTTTGTCTAACATTTCTGTCCAGTTGTCTTTCATCGAATCTCAGTCTCATATAGTTCCGAATCAGTTTCTTCCATTCTTATAGTTCCGGATCAACAAAGTTCTGAATCAAGAACGAAACTTCCGAACGAAAGTTCCGAACGAAAGTTCCGAACGAAGTTCCGAACGAAGTTCCGAACGAAAGTTCCGAACGAAACTTCCGAACGAAACTTCCGAACGAAACTTCCGAACGAAACTTCCGAACGAAACTTCCGAACGAAACTTCCGAACGAAACTTCCGAACGAAACTTCCGAACGAAACTTCCGAACGAAGTTCCGAAGTAAGTTCCGAAGTAAGTTCCGACGAAGTTAGTTCCGAATGAAGCATTGACAATTCAAACAAAACGGGAAACAAGGACTCAACCCATATCAGACTCAAACACGTATTGACATATCAGACTCAAAACGGGAAACAAGGACTCAACCCATATTGACAATTCTCTCGACCAACCCTAGACTCGACACCCTCACTCAAACCACTCAACCCCCTCACACCCTCCCCTCGTCTAGACACTCAACAACATCCCCTCTTTTCGAACCCACCCTCGACCCTCGACTCGCTCACCCATCCTCTCGTTCACCCTACAACTCTAAACAAACCCACACTTGACTCTTAACTCTCTCGGTCACCCCCCAACACCCTCGAGACCGTCTCATTTCTCGACCGAAAACGCCCACACTCTCTCGTCTTGACCCTCGACTCCCTCGTCACGAAGAATCAACGACCTCAAAAAACTTCATAAAAACAGTTTACACTCAGCCTCACCCAAACAAAACCACACAGATACATCCTCACGACTCGACTTCACTCAAACCCACCCAATATTCAAGATCTCAGTCTAAACAAACATCATCGATCCAAGACTCGTACCCAAAAAATAAAACAACTCTCGGACTCAACACTCGGACTATTGACACAGCAAGACTCTACAGATGAGAGAGGGACTCAACAAATAAACATAATTAAACCTACCCGAGATCCATTAAGGGATCTTGAAGCCATTAAAAAGTGTTTTCTTCATGGTTTTGGATTCGTGAGTGTGATTGAGTTTATTTGGATTCGAGATCCATTAAGGGAACTTGTTTGATTCGTGAGTGTGATTGTGTATATTGTGGATGCCAGAAAAATATTGAGGGACTCATATTGTGGATGATGAGTTTATTTTGATTTTGATTGAGTTTATTAAGTTACCCTTGAACTTGAACTTGATTCTTGGATGATTGGTTTTTTTTTGAGTTTTGAGAAAATATTAGGACGGAGGATACAAGGTTTGAGGAGAGAGAGAGCCAAAAGTATTGTGTATATTATTTAGGGCGGATTTTTCTAGGATGGGCTTTGCTAGTGGTTTCCACGTGGGGCAAGGCGGAGGAAACAAGGAATACAAACTTTCTCACACGTTTCTTCTTATTTAGTTTTCTCGTTTATTTTTTTTATTTTTAGTGAGTAAGATTTTTAATATTTAGGTAACATTTGTTATTTTTATATTAAATTTATTTTGTATTTTTGTCTCTTTTTGTATTTTAGATAAGCAAATTTTTTGAATTTTAGGTGTTGTGGATATCTCAATATATATTAGATTATTATTTTTATTTTTATATTATTTTCAATTTTAGTTAAGTAAATTTTTTTTTTTTAAAGTTAACTTAACTTTTTATATTTCATATTTTAAAGATAAAAAATTGTTGTGCCGAGAAAGGATTTATATCATCCATCGAGGATTTTTAAGTGTTATTTACGGCTCTTTCGAAAACAACCTCGTCCACAAACATTTTTTTATCGACATTCAATGGACTCGTTGAGTTCGACATCTCAAGAGGAAGAATCGCATTCAATGCAAAACAAAGTTAGGAAAAGTGGCATCACTTCATTTCAAATGCTTCAGTCTCATCTTGTCACTCTTTCGGGATTCAAGGAGGGAGCGAATTTGTGACAATCTTTGGACAAGATCGTCATATATTCATCGACTCTATCTTCACCACTTTGACCCAACTCGCCGAGCAACTCAACCATGAAAACTTTAATCACTCTGCATCGGCACTTGCATATAAGGCTCTTGTGACACAACTCACGCCTTTCCTCCAATTCAATATCATCAAGCCTGAAAGTTCAGTGATTTGCCAATCATTTCTTCGAGATACACATACCGAGCTTCGAGTCTTCCGTGATACAATTTTGAAACTCATGACATCGGTCTCGTCTTCGATTTATGAAAGATCTCGACTTCAGCAAGGGTATGATAATAGAGAACAAGACTCTTCGATGCAAGAGGAAACTGGTCATACGGTTGAAAACTTTGAGCCTAACGATGGAAAGAGCACGGAATCAGGAGGACAACATGATACCAGTGGCACGTCAGGGAATGTTCACGAGATCTCTCTTGATGACACCTTACCCGTTTATGACGAAAAGCCGGCAAACATGGTACAATGTAATGTTGCTTATGATGTATATGCTGATGACATGCCGCATATTGAGCATTCTGAACCTAATTATGACAAACATGGGATGGAAAAGAGTGATAGAAATACCACTTCTGATTCATCCGATGTGAGTCATAATGGGGGAGAAAGTGTTCAAAATGCTATAGTACATCATGATAAATGCTTTATAACTGCCTCGTTAACTGATTCTGATTCCAAGATTAAAGAGCTCGAAACGATCGTAGCTCGGCAAAAAAAGATCTTGAGGATGCCAAACTTGAATTTTCTAAGAAAACGGACAAATTTGAAACATACTTTGAAAAACTTGAAAAGTCAAACGTTGTTTTTGAAAGAAAATTGGATCAAACTGTTCTAGATTCTAAAGCTGAAAAGGATAATCTTTTGAAACAAATTCAACTGCTTGAATCTAAGTTGGCATCCCAAGATAACTTGCTCAAAGAGAATGAGACTTTAAAGGCCCAAGTACAGGAAAAGGTTTTTGCTATAGCTGCGTTGAAAAACGAGTTAAGGAAAACTAGAGGACCTAGTGTGGACACTAAGCTTGAAAAACCATCAATCTTGGGGAAACCGCCTACAAATCAGTTCGTCAGACAACCGACTGTCAGACAACCTACTGCATTTAGATCCGAGCGACCACAATCCTCGAGACCGCGGTTTGCCTCCCAAGTTGATTTGGGTCATATTTCTAGAACTGTCACTCCACCAACTAGGCCTAATGTGACTAAATCAGTTTTAGCAAGACCTCATCACATGATTGCCCCTAGTTTCTCTAAGAATAGTTCAATGAACACGTCTAGAACTAGTTCAACTGATGTGCGTCATGATTTTGGTCAAAGGGAAGGTATTCAAAAGACACATGTAAGAGATAGCAATGTCCAACCTAGTCAGATGCCTTCTAGATTACCCAACACTGCTAACCGTAGCATGACGTCTCCTAGGAGCATCGATCAATCATCTAGGAATTACTCGGATATTAAATATGCTACTTGTAAAACATGTAGAAAATGTGTCTTTACGGCAAATCATGACTCTTGTATCAAAAAATTGCTTAATGAGGTGAACTCCCGTGCTAGACTTAAATCCCAGTGGGTTGCTAAAATCAAACCCGTTGGCAAAATGTGGCGCCCCACTGGTAGAACTTTCACTCTTGTAGGAAACGAGTGCCCTTTAACTAGGATAGTCTCTGATTCTACGAAGACTACTAGGGAGGAAATTGCAAAGGATGATACATCACTTAAGCCTGAACTTAAGGTTTTCTATAAAAGGAAACGTTTGCCAACTAAGACAAGTGAATCATCCCCTCAGGCCACCTCTGACACAAGAAAAGAAAACCGTGAACCCCCACGTGCTTCTAAAATAGATATCTCTAACCCATGCAAAAGTATACAAACTCCTAATAAGAATGCAGGTACCAAAGTTGTTGTTCCAAAAGAACGAAGCGGTCTAATCATTGTATAGCGTTCAACTAAGGACACTCTTAGAGTTTGGTTGCTGAAGAAGCAGATATCGGAGAAACAAATGTCTCAGGGGATTCATGGTTAAGCTGCAGTCAGGACTTATAGTCACATTACAGACTATAACTCGATCTTCAAAGAAAGGAAAGTTTATCGCCGATGATAAACTTATCCTTATAACGAGAAATTAATTTTTCTCGGGCATGAGCTTATATCAAAAACATTCCAAGTTTTTAAGCTCATGCACTATGGCTCCTCGTTAAATGACAGACGACGACCCGGACTTCAGAGACAGGGAAGTTTATCCACGCAACGATAACTTACCCTCTTAACAAGAAATTAAGTTTTCTTGGACACGAGCTTATCCTAAAACCAATCAAAGGTTTTAAGCTCGTGTATATGGTTTATCATTAAATATCAGATGGTAACCCGTGCATCAAAGAAAGGAAAGTTTATCGCCGATGATAAACTTATCCTAACAACGAGAAATTCAGTTTTCTCAGGCATGAGCTAAAATTAAAAACATTCGAGGTTTTTAAGCTCATGCACAATGACTTACAGTTAAATGTCAGACTGTAACTCGAACTTAAAATAAAGGAAAGATTATCTTTTATGATAACTTATCCTCTTAACGAGAAATTCACCTTTCTCGGTCATGAGCTTGTATTAAAACATTCGAAGTTTTAAGCTCAGAAAGGAAAGTGTATCTTTTAAATAAGAGAACTTTTCCTCATAACGAGAAATTAACCTTTCTCGGTCATGAGCTTTCCGTTAAAACAGTCAAAGTTTCCAAGCTCATGAAAACGACTTCTAAGTAAATGTCAGCTTAGGACTCGTCCTTCAGATAAAAGGAAAGTTTATCGCTGATGGTAACTTATCCTTAACAACGGGAAGTTCACAACTTCTCGGACTTGAGATTGCTTTTAAGATATTCAACATCTTAAGCTCAAGTAATTGTTTTTCAAAACCTTGAACGCAATTTTCAAGAATTTCTCAAAAGGTTTTTCTAAATCTTTCAAAATTGTGTGTTCAAAAACGTTTTGATAAAACGAGCATGTCTTCTGGAATCGATAATATTTACGAACCTAGAAATGTCATTCAATAATGACACGGGGTTGTAAATAAAGTTCGAGCAGAAGTTTAAAAGATTTAAAACATGCTCCATATGGTTTGCTATTATTTCCGATAGTAACCCGCTTTTCACTTTGAAGTCAAGCATTTCACCGGAAAGCTTTGACTTCAGAATCCGAAGTTATCATCTCCACCAACCGTAGCAACTTACAATTGATATCTACATACTCGACGATGTGACTACTCAAACGGTGACTACAGCTCTTTCAATAGAACACGGGTCAACAATTGAGGGGGAGCAATTGTCCAGCATTCAGAATCCTTGATGCCGAGAGTGCCAAGTTCACATATTGGTGTCAAGACAATGATATCAATCATACACATGGAGTCAAGAGATAACTTCAGACGTGACGAGGTGACCAACATTCGTGAACAAGAACCATGTGAATCTGTCACATGATGTTCTCCATCATTCAGGTCCTACCTCGTAAATTGCTAATCTTGTGAATTCATTATCATATATGATCTTTGCTCGTGATAAATACCTTACACTTGTGCTTAAAAGGTATTTAATTGACGTTTCGGCACACCCTCATTAATTTAATGGGGAGCTTGTGTAATTCATGAAGATAACTGGATTTGCATTTTTCTTCCCAAATTTTCTTAAAACGCTATTAAATCAATTGATATTAAAAACATTGATTGAGTTAATATTTTTAATATGGGAGAGAAAATGTGATTTAATAGGGGAAATGATTAATCACAAATGGTTTGACTTAACGTGCTAGCTCATCCCGACATGTGCGAAATGTTTTCGGATATCGTGGCATATGTTAAGGGGGAGCAAAATGGACTTACACTTCAAAATGGATTTCATGGTGACATACACTTACCTAAAACATCTCTATTCACGATGATGAAGATTGTGGTGACATAAGGATGGTAGGATAGGTTAAAGTCCAATGATTCCTCTAGAACCGGAGGAATCTTCCCAAGGACATTCCATAGCTAGAAATAGTAGTCCTTAAGAAAGATGGAGAAAGATTGTGAACGTAGCTGAATGCCGACCAAGTACTTAAGTTAGCACTGGAACAATCACAACAAGGTGCTAGTGATGACGTATTGGTAAGCATTGAAGGGGTTGAAGAATGAAAAAGAAATGTAAAGATAAAGGGTGTAAAGAAAGAAGCCCTCCTTACAACTTTAGGCAGAAACCGGGTCAATACATATGCTATTGAGATCATTTTTAATGATGCTCGATATTGAAGATAGACATCATGGACCCAGTGATGCAATGCACAACCCATCCCAGCTAACTCAGATATCTCTTAAAAGATATTTGTTTTATTCACACGGAGACAACACATTATCTATTGATTTATTCACTCCGAATAAATTGGTATTGAAATGGTGGCACTCCTCTCCAGCCTCTGATCACTAAAAATCCAAAATGCACGATCGAGTCTAGAGCCATTTGAGATCATCAAATATCTCATTAGGACACACTTTCATATTTCCTTGCTTCTTCACACACTGTGAAAAGTAAGAACGATCTTAAGAGTCCTACGCAAAATCTTCATGATCTTGCCTGAACATCCGAGTAATACGAAAGTATTTACAATGAAGATGGAAATCCTTCTTGAGCGAATATCAAAAAGCTCATGGTAGGTAACTTGTGCGATTCTTTATGAATCAAACTTGTGATAACTGGAAAGCAACAGTGGTTTAATTCTTAAATGAATTTAAACACGTTCCAGGCCTCTACGCAACATCCTAGTGATCTTGCCAGAACATTCAGAGTAATACTATTAAGTATTTACAGTGACGAATGGAAATCCTTCTAGTGTTAACATCAAACAGCACTTGGTAGGTAACTTGCAAGATTCTATATGAATCAAGCTAGTGACAACTGGAAAGCAACGATGGTGCGATTCTTAATTGAACTTCACTTGTTCCAGGAACATGAATTGACGGCTTCAAATCATGCGGATAATATTATCCAAATGATCCACTCTTTACGTTCGCAGTCAGCTTTGGACTGTCGAGTAAAGAGAACGGGTTTACCCGCGAAATCTTGTCAAGGAGGTTCTTTATTGAAACTACCTGCCACAAGTACGATATTTAATATCGTCCAACGGTCTTCACCGACCGGAGGTAAATTGCTACCGAATTAGAATGAAATGTTCAAGGCCATTTCATCCGTGTATATTGTTTGTTGCTAACTGTCTTATGCAGCGTAACAAGAAGGTGGCATTGCGGTGTACAATCCAGAAGAAGTCGTCACCACATGCTTATACTACATACAATTAGTACTTCAACAAATTCAAGAAAGCCTGAAGGTCAAGTTTTCCGTTGTATCAAACTCTGAAGCTTTCAAGAATTTAAAAGTATAAGTATGTGGAACATGAAGTCACGAAGAGGCAAATATCACAAGTGAAGAATGCACAAGGTCAAGGCAAGGAAACATGCTCAAGACTAAAGTCAAAGATCACATCAAGCATATTCACAAGAACAAGATCGAAGACTCAAGCATAGATGCTAGGTTTAAGATTTTGTAAAAAGATGTGACCTCCCTTAGGGGGAGATTGTTGGAAATACGTTTTTCCCACTAAAGTCTCGGTCACATCTTAGTGTTAGCATAGATCACGAGATATAGACTATTTAGAACTTTGTCTCTTGGAGCGACCTCCCTTAGGGGGAGATTGTTGGAAATACGTTTTACGTATTTATGAAGGATCGGTCGCTCCAACGATAATTATGTAATGGGCTCGTGATCCATTTAGTTAATGTATAGTCCATATAGCCCACATGTAGGGTGGGCTATATATATATCCCCTCCTAGCATGTTAGGAGGGGTTGGTTGTTCATTTTCAGATTTTCATTATTAATCTTTACTTTTTCTCTCTACTTTTCTCTTTTCTCTCCTTTCTCTCTCTACTCCCTCATCTCCTTCCTTCATCTTCTTTATTTTATTAATCAATTCAATCTATCAAATCCATCAAATCCATCATGTAGAATAGGCCAATGATCCCGTAGACCTTCATTTTCGGCTTGGTTTATTGTGCGGCTTCGTTTCCCGTGTTCGTTTTTTGCATGTTTCTTGTGATCTTTTGTCATTTTCTCAATATCCATACCTAAAATACACAAGTAACAAACACAAGCATATATTTGGCTTTTTTGATGATATTTAATGCATTTAAAGCCCGTTTTGGACGATGAGACTATGTATAAAAGCAGTCTCATCACTCCCCCATACTAAACCATTGTCGTGCCCTCACGTAATGCTAGAATAAAGTATCGTAGCACCTCCAAAATTCATTTTTATTCACTTTTATTGAATGATAAACTAGCTACACTACTACTATTACTTCTACTTGCGTTTTAGACATAATGTATGATTTTCATCGCCAAATGGGACGTTTAGGTTCATAGAACAAGAACACGTGAATGCTTCGTTAGAAATAATTTCGTCGTCCTCTATTTTCACCCCAATTCCATGCTAAGCGTGCAACGAGATCATTGTCATTATAAGTTAGTAATGCTAACACTACTCATATGACCAAATTACGTACTTATCCTCCCATTTTCCTAAGTTGTATCTCTTATATTTTATTGTGTCTTGAATGTTTCACGAGGATACATTGTTTGACTTATGCGATGATAGAGATGTTGGAAATACATTTTACGTATTAGAAAGGATCGGTCACTCCAACAATAGTCCATGTTATAGCTCGTAGTTTAGTTATTTAAGTTTATTAAACAAAGCCCAAAACCGAGCCCATGAAGTGTATGGGTCGGCGGCCTAATGTAAACCCAAGCCCATCTCATGGGCTTGGGTATATAAACCCTCTCCTTAGATGGAGAGGGTGTGTGGTTTCATAATTTACACATAGTTCTCTTAACTTTCTCTCTCTAAAAGTGTGAAATCCACCATCTCTTTCTCTCTCTAAAAACATAAGCAATATTTACATTTCTTCAAATGGTATCAAGAGCTTGGGATGAAATATAGGTTGGTTTTCGTATTGTGTATGCTTTCTTAAGCAAATCGTAGGATTTTGAGTTTTCTTTGCCGAATCATCAAAATTTTTCGTGTTTGTTGGTGTTCTAAAGTCGAATACAGTCTTTAATCGTGTCGTAGTATCTTGGGTATTTTGGTTTTTGGCTAAAACTCAAGTTTTTTGGATCGAAAGTTGCAAAATTTCTTGTTTCTCATCATTCCGAAATTCTTGCAAGGTTTCCATCGGAAAGTAAAACGTGAGGGTGGTCTGATCGCAATAACCTATTGGTTCCACTTTGCGATCATTGGAGTTAAACACCTTATTCTGACGTGACATTCCGATCTGACATTGCGATCTGGGATTCCGACGGCTTTAAGGATTCTTGTGACGTCACTCTGTCCATTTTATTTTAGCAACATTCCGATCTGGACATTCCGATCTGGATATTCCGATCTAGACATTCCGATCTGGACATTAAGATAGTGTGACATTCCGATCTGGACATTCCGATAGTGACATTCCGATAGTTACATTCCGATAGTGACATTCCGATAGTGACATTCCGATAGAGACATTCCGATCTGGACATTAAGATTGTGTGACATTCCGATCTGGCATTCCGATCTAGACATTCCGATCTGGCATTTCGATCTAGACATTCCGACAATCCAAAAATTATTCCTTAAAAAATTTCGAATCGTGTGTAATTTTGACTTGGAATTTTTGGTTTATCGATAACATATTTTAGGGGATTTTAACATTGTTTCTCGATTTTAACCCACAACAACACAAAAATACTTAACCTTATTTCATTGTTCGATCAACTTTGTAAATCTTAACTTATTGAAATGGAGTACACATCTCTTACGGATAAGTCCATCCTCTCGGGTACGGATAATCGTCCACCAATGTTGGAGAAGTCTATGTACGAGGATTGGACTTCCCGAATGGAACTTTACATGTTGAACAAAGAGAATGGACATCTCATTTGGGCATCGGTGCTCAATGGACCATTAGATTATGGTACAGTGACGGAAGGTACGACTACTCGTCCTCGCACAACGGGTGAGTTGACTGGAGATATGAAGATACAAGACAAATGTGATAAGTATGCTACAAACATCATTCTCTAAGCCCTTCCTCCAGATGTCTACAAACTCGTCAGCAAACATAAAGTTGCCAAAGAGTTATGGGATAGAATTCGGGTTCTAATGCAAGGCACCTCGTTAACTAAACAAGAAAGAGAGTGTAAGCTTTATGATACTTTTGATAAGTTTGCCTATGTGCCAGGGGAGACTCTCAATGATTACTATCTGAGATTTACCCTATTGTTGAATGAGCTTAATATCTATGGCATGGCAATTCCTACCTTTCAATTGAACACCAAGTATTTGAACACTCTTCCTCCAGAATGGAAAAAAATACGTGACGGATGTTAAATTGGCTAAGGACTTGCATAACACTAATGTGGATCAACTTCAAGCCTTTCTTCAACAACACAAATGCCATGTGATCGAGGCTCGATTGTCTACACCTCAAGTTCATGATCCACTTGCAATGTATGCTTCTCAACAAAACATGGCTTATACTTATCAGCAACCATCATACTTGCAGAAGCCACCACCACACAACTATCAGCAACCATCTTATCCACCACTAATGATGCCACAACAAGCATTTCAACAAAGTGTTCATCAACAATCTTTTTCACCGCAACCACCATATCAGACATCACCATCACAAGCCAACACTTCTCCAATGGGCTATACCCCTCAGCAAGGATACTTTCCTATTGAAGCACAACCAGCACAAGCTTTCTACTCTAATGAACTTCCACCAATCCAAGCACCGGTCTTTACTCCAAATGATACGCCAACTGATGTTCTAAACCATCTCACTGCTTACTTGTCAAAACTTGTTGCAACTAGAGGATTTCCACCAACAAACAATCAGCTCCGCACCTCTTCAAATCCTCGACAACAAGCCACTGTTCAAGATGGTCAAGTGACGGTGCAACCTATTCAGGGAAGGCAAAGTTCATATGGACCTCCTACAAGGACTGGGAACAATCAAGCTGTGACTTCTCAAGCTAGTGGAAATGGAAGTCCTATTGGTCCTAAAAAGGTTGTGACTTGCTACAATTGCCGAGGACAAGGTCATATGGCTAGGGAATGCACTGAACCGAGGAGGAGAAGGGATGATGGATGGTTTCGTGAGAAGATGTATTTGGTTGATGTTCAGTCTAAGGGGAAGATCGTGGATTCAGAGGAGTTAGCATTTCTTGCAGACCCAGGGGCAGCAGATACTGAAGGCATTGCAGTCGTTTCCACTTCTAATGCAGCTTATCAAGCGGACGATCTTGATGCATATGATTCGGATTGTGATGACATTCACTCTGCCCAAGCTGCTCTCGTTGCTAATCTCTCTCACTACGGTTCTGATGTCGTCAGTGAGGTACCAACCACATCTAATAATATTGATGATAACCAACATCAAGTTGGGCATGAAAATGACAACCTCGAACAGCATTCGGGAACTAGTAACTCAAATGATGTGGTACCCAATCCTACACATTTGAGTGAACCTCAACCAAATGCTACGACGGGTATGGAATCTTATGCTTAACATGATTTGGTCATGGTGCCTAAACATATTATTGATCAAATGCATATGGCACTCAGACAATCCGTAGATACGAATTCCACCCTAACTGCTGAGCTTGCGTTGCATAAAGAAAAGGTCAAAACTTCTGAAATGGTCCCTCAAGCAGAGAAAATAACATGTTCTGAATTTGACCAATTTCGTTTTGAAAAGATTGAACACTTGAAAGAAATAGAATCATTAAAAGCTAATCTTTCTAATGAATTAAAAGAAAAAGAGTCGGTTGTCAATGATTTTCAGAAACTTAAAATGGATTTCGAAATTCTCGAGTCTAAAAAGGTTGAATCGGAAATTAATGCTACCAAACTTCTTAAATTTAAAGAACAACAGCTTTTAAAACAATACGCTTCCACAAAAAAGGTTCATCTGTTAACTAAATCATTTAAAGAACTCGAACTCAAGCGTCTTCAAGATTTACCACCTAATCCCGGTTATGCAAAACAAGCTCAGGAATATATTCCCGGTCTTTATGATATGACCATAATTGGCAAATCGAAAGAAGCACCTTTTGTTCGTAGTACTGAGGAGACACAATCACTTGCGGATGAAACTCATTCTAAAATGCTTTCAAAATTCCATACAATTGATTATGATCAACATAACAAAGATCAATTTTCGAAAAAGACACGCATTCGCTTACAAAAGGAATTAGCAGAATTGACAGTTCTTGTGCCCCAAAGTTTGTCAAATGAAAACCTTTCTAGTACGTCTCCTACACTTGTCCGAACGGATTTAACAAAGTTAATTCCACCGGTAAGTAAGGCATCCGTTAATTTAAATGCGGTACACCAACACTTAGCCGACTTTGACAAGGTCATTTTGGAACGTACGACGGCTTCGGCCATAACGGAAGGTGAATGGAACTTTGAGCACACTAGAGCTGCATTCCGAAATGAAATTGTTCCGTTTGTAGACAATGTTAAAGCTTGTCTTAGTAATCTTGATCAAGATTTGCTTTTGGAAATAGAAGAAGTTAGACATGTTTTCAATGAAATGGAAGATGCTTATGAAAACAGTTTAATTGAAATAGAACGGGTTTCACGCCAAAATGATCAGCTTCTGAAGCAAGTGATGTCTCATGATATAGTTTCCGTCTGTGTGAATAAAAGTGTTGATGATGATTCTATTGTGCATAATGTTGAATCTGTGGATACTGTGGTAGATAGTACTTGTCACGAATCTGACGCTGAATTTTTAAAGCTTCAAGATTCATATTCTTCGCTTTCAAAACGTTTTGATGAGATTCAAACACATTGTATTTCGCTTGAATGCAAGCAACAATTTATTCAAGAAATCTTTGAAACGTCATTCGAAGGTGTTAATATCGATGATGCAAACTTTGAAAAGAATTTTCAATTGAATTTACAATCAAAACAGCGTCGACCAAGTGACAAAGTTGATACATCTTTGCCGATAGAAATAGAGAAATCTAAGGAGCTTAACTGTGTGAACGTACTTGAGGCCGCTGAGAATTTTAAACTGGATCTAGATAATCGAGTTTCCAAGATCTTGTCCAAAGTTGATAACTTAAAACAGAAAAATACACGACTTTTCGATTCAGTAAAGCCCGCATGTGTTGATACCACTGCACAGAATCAATCATTGATTGAACAATTGAATCGAAAGTCGGTGGAAATATCTGATTTGAGGGAACAAATTTGTGATAAGAATCTGGTGTTGACTGAGTTAAAGGAAACACTTCATACTCTAAAAGGTAAGAATGTTGTGAATAACGCAGCCACTGTCTCAGCATCGTCCTCTAGTGCAATCAAAAGGAACCTTATAGCCGTCACACCACTTAACAAGGGCCCTAGGACTAAACCATCTCAAACTTTGGTCACTAAAGATAAGGCAGAATCAAAACAAGCTTCTAATATTCCCGTGTTTCCTTCTACAGGAGTAAGCACCACTATTAAGGCTCAAAGATCTAAGCTTAAGCGAAACAAGAAGAATGATAGGATCTTGCCCCCATCTAGTAGTCAAGTGAAGAAGAGAGTAGAAGCCCATCCTAGGAATGTTATTTCTGTTTTGAATAAAAAGAATCATGTAGCTAAACCTAAAGGCTCTGCGGTTGTGCAGCGTTCTAAGCCTACTGTGAATTCTAATTTAAAATGTTAGAATTGCAATGAATGTATGTTTTCTAGTCGTCATGATTCTTGCCTTATTGACCATGTGAATGATATGTATGCCCGGAAAAATGGATTAGAATGGAAACCGACTGGGAAAGTGTTAACCCAAGTTGGTTGGATGTGGCGCCCCACTGGTAGAACTTTCACTATAGTAGGAAATACGTGTCCTTTGACTAGGATCACTCCCACTAAAGTGGAGAAAGCGTGCCCTTTAATTAGGAGTACCAAGGCTACCAAAACACAAGCGTGCCCTTTAACTAGGAACACCAACACTACTGTAGGAACAAAGTGCCCTTTAACTAGGTCTACTCCCACTGTAGTGCCCGCGGATAATCCAAAACCTAAGAAATTTGGAACTGTAAAACCCGTTAGTGCTAAAACTCACATTAGAAAACGCAGGAAATCTAAGGGTCTAAAAAATGTTAACAATTCTGATAATTCTATATCTGTATCTGCTAACACTCCGGAACCAATAGTTTCCAATGCATTGTCTACTGTTGTTATTGAAAATAGGTGGTCCAAATTGTTCTCTGGTATTTGGACTCTGGTTGCTCCAAGCATATGACCGGAGATCGCTCTCAGCTCAGAAATTTCGTCAGCAAGTTTCTTGGTACGATTCGATTTGGTAATGATCATATTGCAAAGATAATGGGTTACGGTGAATATCATATTGGGAATGTTATAATTTCGAGAGTGTATTATGTGGAAGGTCTCGGTCACAACTTATTTTCTGTGGGAAAATTTTGTGATGCAAACCTAGAAGTTGCTTTTCGAGAGCATACCTGCTTCATTCGTAATTTGGAAGGGGTTGATTTATTGAAAGGTACTCGAGGGAATAATTTGTATACTTTGTCTCTACAAGACATGATGTCCGCCTCTCCCGTATGTCTTCTCTCCAAAGCATCGAAGACTAAGTCATGGTTATGGCATCGACGGTTATCTCATCTTAACTTTGACGCTATTAATCATTTGGCCAAAAACGAACTTGTTCGTGGTCTTCCTAAACTTTCATTTCACAAGGATCATTTGTGTTCCGCGTGTACAATGGGGAAAAGCACTAAGAAATCTTACAAACCCAAGACGGAAGACACCAACCAAGAGAAACTTTATCTATTGCATATGGATCTTTGTGGGCCAATGCGTGTTGAAAGTCTTAGTGGCAAAAAGTACATCCTCGTCATTGTCGATGATTACTCCCGGTTTACATGGGTGAAATTTCTTAAAGCAAAAAATGAGGCACCTAAATTCATCATCGGATTTCTCAAGATGATTCAAGTGCGTCTCAACACTACTGTCCGACACATTCGTACAGATAATGGAACCGAATTTGTGAATCAAATCTTGCGTGATTATTATGAAGAAGTTGGCATATCTCATGAAACATCCGTTGCACGCACTCCACAACAAAACGGTGTCGTTGAAAGGCGAAATCGCACACTTATGGAAGCTGCTCGAAAGATGTTAATTTACGCAAAGGCTCCATTGTTTTTATGGGCAGAAGCAGTATCTACCTCAGTGTACACCCAAAACCGGTCACTAATTCGTAAACGCCATGGTAAAACACCTTATGAGCTCCTCCATGAAAAAGTACCAGACTTTTCATATCTTCATGTATTTGGTTCTCTTTTCTATCCAAATAATGATGGTGACAATTTGGGAAAACTTCAACCAAAGGCTGATATTGGTATTTTCATTGGTTACGCCCCCACAAAGAAGGCATACCGAATCTACAACCGTAACTCTCGCAAGATCCTCGAAACTATGAATGTTGATTTTGATGAGCTGACAGCAATGGCTTCTGCGCAAAGCAGCTCTGAACCCGCACTTCATGAAATGGGACCCAGTAACATTAGTTCTGGTCTTGTCCCAAACAACCCTACTTCATCATCATTTACACCACCTTCTAGGACTGAATGGGATACGTTGTTTCAACCGTTCTTTGATGAATTCTTTAATCCTCCAAGTATTGTTGCTCCAGAACCTGAGGTAATAGCTCCAGTAACCGAAGGTGTCGCTCCAGCAACCGTTGCACAATCAGATACGTCTGCACCTACAATTGGTCAAGATATACCATCAACGAGTCATTCTCAACCAACACCCGAACCAACTACCCATGTCATGCCTATTGATGATGAAGAGGATGATGATGATCACGATTTGGAATTCGCTCAAATGCGTGAACTTCCATTCTTTGGTGTACCTATTCCCGACCCTCATCAAGTCGGGTCATCAACCTCAGAGGAAGCTCCAACTACAGTTTACTCCAATCCACGGATTCGTGAACATGACAGTAAGTGGACAAAGGATCATCCTATAGATTCTATTATTGGTGACCCTAATCGTCCGGTATCCACACGAAGTCAGTTACAAGAAAATGCAATGTTTTGTCGTTTTGATGCTTTTCTCACTGAAGTTGAACCTAAGACATGGCAACAAGCTTTTACTCAATCCTGTTGGATAGAAGCTATGCAGGAAGAACTTAATGAATTTATACGTCTTGAAGTATGGGAACTTGTCCCATGCCCGGATCAAGTGCAGTTACTCACTTTGAAATGGGTTTACAAGGTGAAACTCGATGAGTTAGGTGGAATATTGAAGAACAAAGCTCGACTAGTAGCTCGTGGATACAAGCAATTATTGGGCATCGACTTTATGGAATCCTTTGCGCCTGTTGCCCGTTTGGAAGCTATTAGACTATTCCTCGCTTATGCAGCCCACATGAATATGATCTTCTATCAGATGGATGTGAAGACGGCATTTCTTAATGGTGAAATCAAGGAAGAGGTCTACGTTCAACAGCCGGATGGTTTTGTGAATCCTAATTATCCTAATCATGTGTATAAGCTTAAGAAGGCTCTTTATGGGTTGAAGCAAGCTCCACGCGCATGGTATGATCTATTATCACAATTCCTCATCACGTAAGGCTTCGCTAAAGGCAAGGTGGATCCAACACTGTTCATTCGGAAACGAGGTAAAGATATGATTATGGTACAAATATATGTTGATGATATTATATTTGCAGCCTCGACCCAAACTTTATCAGATGAGTTTGGGACACTCATGTCTTCCAAGTTTAAGATGTCAATGATGGGCAAGGTATCATTCTTTGTTAGTCCTATATTTTATATAGTCGAACAAGAATGTAATAGGTCATCTTAGTCGTTAAAAGGTCTTGTATTGTAATAGGTTAGTCGGGAAAACCGGGCTTGGACTTTAAGCTAATATTGTCTAAGTTAGGGGCGTAAGCCCAAGACTAAGCCAAGCCCGGATCAAGTCACAAACCCACGGCCCATGGAAAGCCTATTGGTTCGTGGGTATATAACCCTCTTTCACATGTGAAAGAGGGTGTTGGTTCATTTCATAAAACACATAGTTTTATTGTAAACCTTCCACTTCTCTCTCTACTTTCTCTTTCTACTTTTCTTCTATTTCTCTCTCTAAATCTTGTGTTATGGATTGAAAGGGAACAACATTTGGTATCAAGAGCCTATAGTGGATAGGTGATTGAAGATTCGTGTGTTATGTTCTTGATTTTTTCGTGCCTATTTTGATCCAAAAACTCTCGTACCAAAAATTTTCTTGTGTTTTTATGGCTTATTCTTGATACAAATCATCTACTTACTATTGGTAGTGATTTGGTATTGTTCCTTTGGTTAAAAATACAAAAATTTTGGGTGCTTGATTCATTTTTAGGCTAAAAATCACGAATTTGGTGTGTTCTTGTACTATCCGAGAAAAGGGGTAATTTTGGTTCCTTGGTACGATCTGATTGTTGCGATTGCATAAACCCTGGGGGTTTCTACTTGCGATCCAATATCACGATCACTCACTACGATCACAGAGTGCGATCACTCACCACGATCATAGAGTGCGATCAGTCATCACGATCATTGAGTGCGATCACTCACCACGATCATAGAGTACGATCACCAGGTTACGATCACTCAGTACGATCTATAGTACGATCCCTCACTGCGATCACTCACTGCGATCACTCACTACGATCTATAGTGCGATCCCTCGTTGCGATCACTGACTACGATCCAACATTGCGATCAGAGTACGATTAAGGACTGCGATCAGAGTACGATCTAGTGACTACGATCCAAGAATACGATTAAGGACTGCGATCAGACTACGATCTAGTGACTACGATCTAAGAGTACGATGGGCATTGCGATGGCCAGATAAATTTTGTTTGAGTAATTTTTAGACTTAGCCACTATCTAGACTAGTTTCGGAACGTAGTTTACACGAAGATTAAAAAAAAAAAAGAGTTAAAATTTTTTTGGTCAAGTAAAATCAAATTTTTTCCTACTAGTTTTTGGCTATTTCTAACTCAAATTCAAAATTTGGCGATACAAAATTTTTCGACTTACCGTTTTGTCGGACTGAGGAATTTATTGTCGGACTGAAGATTCTCGGAACTCTACGAAATTTCAACCACACCTCATCACAACAAATCCACTAAGATCTGCAATTCATTCACAAGTATTCACCATGTCTAACAACAACATCAACATTGCAACTGCTAATCAAATTCGTTTGGAACAAGGTGGCAACGGTAATCCACCTGTGCTCACTGCCGGTTGTTACGTTCAATGGAGATCTCGTTTTCTCAGATTTCTTGACGGAAAAGAAAACCGAACTGCTCTTCGTCACTGCCTTGAGAATCCACCTCCAGTTTTTGAATTCAGACCAATTACCACACAGGCAGAGGATGGTACTTCATCAACTATACGAGCTATGGAGGATTTTGACACATGTTCTGCTGAGAAAAAGAAACTCCTCCAAGCTGAAGCTGATGCTGTAAACTTCATACTCACTGGAATTGATAACAATATCTATTCCACAGTTGATGCATGTCCTAATGCTATGGAAATGTGGAATGCAATTCATCGATTAAAGCAAGGTGAGTCGATCAACGTTCAAGATCTCGAGACTAATCTACTTTGGGAGTTTGGAAAATTCACATCGGAAGATGGTGAATCCATTGACTCATATTACTCGAGGTTCTATAAAATGATGAATGAGCTTGTCAGAAATCAGTGCACCATCTCCAATCATCATGCCAATGTTCAGTTTCTACTTCAACTCAAACCGGAATGGCAAAGGTTTGTGACCTTGGTTAAACAAAGGGAAGATATCAAGACCATCTCCTATCACAAACTTTATGATATCTTGAAACAACATCAGAATGAAGTGAATGAACTAAGGGCTGAAAAGGCAGAACGATCTGCAAATTCTATTGCTTTTGTGGCTGCTACTTCAACAAAAACCGTTCCCCGTCAACAACCACCTATTCATTCCTCAAAGTCATCTAGCTCATCCACCAAACCTCTAGTTGCTGCTAAACACAAAGCAAAAGCAATTGTCCCCACTCCACCTCCAAAGTATGACACCGAGTCAGATGGAGACAGTGATGATGAACAAACTTCAAGGGACAAGAAGATTGAAGAACTCATGTCTTTACTCACCACAACTTATAAGAAGATCTACAAACCTACCAACAACAACCTCAGATCATCATCCAATGCTAGATATAAGGAAGTTGATCATGCACCTAGGTATGATCGTGATGCTAGGTATGATAATCAGAGGATGTTGAATCAAGTTGGGGCTAGAGATACTGTAGGCACTCCGGTTGTGCAGAAGACTGGGATTCAATGCTTCAACTGCAAGGGTTTTGGGCACATGGCTAGGGAATGCAAGAAGCCAAAACGGGTTAAGGACTCGGGGTATCACAAGGAAAAGATGCTGCTGTGTAAGAAAGAAGAAGCAGGAATTCCACTCACAGCAGATGAAGTTGACTGGAGTGATGACACTGATGATGAAGCCGATGATCAAGAGCTAGAGGCACATTATGTGTACATGGCAAAGATTCAAGAAGTGCTTCCAGAGACTGCTGATACTTCTAGACCTATCTTTGATACTGAGCCAATTGAAAAGGTACCAACAAATGATAACTATAATGTGTTTGCTAATGAACGACGGCATCCTGAGCAACCCGAAAGCATCAATGACACATATGTAATGGACACGGAGGATAGCAATATCTCTACGGATTCACAGCATATGTGTAATGATGACGGTAATGCTGCTCAGGATACTGACTCGGATGAGGACCGTGATTGCTTGCGTCTATAATTGACTCTTTAAAACGTGAAATTGATGAAAACAAAGAAGCTAATAAAAGTTTGAAGCAAGCAAACGCATCCTTAGCCGAGGAGATAGACAGGCTTAAAGAGTGTGATTATGTAAAAGAAGCTGATCGACGGGTTGCAATAGCTAATGGTTTGGTATATGAACGTAAGGTGCTCAACGAACAATTTTGTTCTGAAGTAACACACAAAATTCATATGTCAAAACAGAAGATATCGGAACTTGAAGAACAACTGCTGCTACATAAACTCCAAATTACTGAATTAGAGTCGGTTAACAAAGAACAAACGGAGCTTTATAAAACTCGTGAAGAAAAGGATATTGAAAAAATTCTTGCTTTGGAAAAGAGAGTCGACATGTTAAACAACATTGTTTACAAAACGGGTCAGTCTATTCAAACTATGAATATGCTCAATAGAAATATGAAAACGAGTTTTGTCAAGCCTGAATATCTCAAGAAAGTTCAAAGTACCAAGCCTGCTCTTTATGATATCGGTTGCTATGTTGATAATCTTGCTCTTATGCTTTCCCCTGACTGCGACGAAATCATTCGTCAACAAGAAGAAAGTCGATCAAACTTAAGTGATTTAATAAACCTTTCTGATTCTAACAATCATATTAAGTTTGTCCCTCAAAAAGAACTTTCAAAAGAACAAAAGATGTATAATAGTGTTCCACCACCAAGTGATGAACCACAAAAGAAAGTTTCTTTAAAAAGGAGTTTCAAAAAGCAATCAATTTTGTTAGAAAAGCGAATTTTAGATGAAAAACGTAAATGGGATGAGAAAAGCAAAAGTGTTCAGCAATTTGAGTTTATAAAACAAGGGGTTTTAAATTTGTACAAAGGTGTCATCGACTATGAAAAAGTTTCTAGGGATACCATTTGGAATATTAAACCTAACCCACAAGTAGAAGTCGTCATTCAAGAATGTATTGTTCCAACCATTGATGATCTTTCAAAAAATGTGGAAATGTTTTATACAGCTCTCACTGAGGAAATGTTAACGGATTTAAGTTATGTTAAATCTCTTGAAGATGAAGTTGATTTTCTTCAAACTAAATTAAAGACACAAGAACACCAACTTTCTAACGAAATTGATCGACTTTCTAAGGAATACTTTTATGCTGACCATATGAATGCTATACTTGGTGTGTATACCGATCTGGATCAATATTGTCATGTAGCAAGTCTTGTGTCAGAATCGGACGCGAAATGTCGCAATCTTGAAGTAGAGCTTTCGAAACAAATTCAATCATATAACAAACTTTCGACAAGTTTTTCTCAACTTGAGAAACACTCCATTTCTCTTGAACTTGCTTTACAAAAAGGTGAAAAATCTCATAATCATAAAAAGTGTCAAGAAATGTCAGCTTCTTCGTTTCGTCTACTAAATGAAAAAGATTTCGAAATAAATGATTTGAAAGCTCAGCTAAAAGAAAGGGACATTGCCATAAGTGAGTTACAGAAACTCATTGAGAAAATGAAAGGAAAGTCTGTTTTGGGTAAACCATCCGCTGTTCGTCAACCGAATGCGGTTAAATGCCCTAAATCATCTATTTTGGGACAATCCCCACAGACTTTGCCTAAGATAGGAAATGATAAGAGCACTAATGTGATAGCACCTGGAATGTACAAGATGAACACTAGGTCCACTCAAACTGGAACAACGCAGTTACCTCAGAATACTAGGAAAACTAATCAACGTGTGTCTTCTTCTACAGGAGTAATCCCCACTACTAGCGTTAGCGGACCACAGCTTAAGAGCAATAGAATTGAAGATAGAGTCATGCCTAACAATAGTCAAGGGAAGAAGAAGGAAGTAGAAGATCACCGTAGGAATTTTAAGTTTTCTAAGAATAAAACGTCTGTAACTGCTTGTAATGACAGTTTAAAAGATAAGACCTCGAATGTTGAAGTTGTCTGTGTTGAATGTGGAAAATGTGTTCGTACTTTCAATCATGATGCTTGTGCTCTTAATCATAATGGCGTGAATACTAGAACTAGGAAGCCTATTCCTGTGCCCACTAGTACTAGAGAACCCACAAGAACTTTGAACCAATCCACTGATCAACCACTTAAGAAACTAAGTGCGTTAGACTCCACTACTCTGCGTAAAGAAAACAGATTAAAGAAGCTATATGAGAACATGATTAGGACATGTACACAGGGGTATTCGAGATTTACACCACCCTGATACAAATGGGTACCTAAGTTAACCACTTTAGTGATTGGGTCTAGGAATATCAGCTTGCCTGTAGACTTTGCATCTAGGCCCACTACTATTTTGGAACCCGTTTCTATCAAGGGCTCCCATTTGTCAAATGCTACATTGTCTTCTAATTCTTCTGCAGCTCGTCGAACTCATCCTTTTCATAATGGACTCCGGGTGCACAAAGCACATGACGGGCAATCTCAAGCTTCTCATTAACTTTGTGGAGAAGTTTCTGGGTACGGTACGGTTTGGAAATGATCAGTTTGCACCGATACTCGGATATGGAGACTTGGTTCAAGGGAATATCACTATAAAACGGGTTTATTACGTCGAGGGACTGAATCACAATTTATTCTCGGTTGGTCAATTTTGTGATGCGGATTTGGAAGTGGCTTTTTGGAAATCTACTTGCTATGTTAGAGACTACAATGGGAATGACCTTCTTACAGGTTCTCGTGGTTCTGATCTCTACACAGTAACTCTTCAAGACACATCTTCAACAAATCCAATTTGCTTAATGGCTAAAGCTTCATCATCTCAAGCATGGTTATGGCATCAACGATTGTCACATCTCAACTTTGACACCATCAACTTGCTTTCGAAGAATGATATTGTGACCGGTCTTCCTAAGTTGAAATTCGTCAAAGACCATCTTTGTTCTTCTTGTGAGTTGGGGAAAGCAAAACGGAAGTCTTTCAAAACAAAGACTACCCCTAGCTCAAAAGGACGATTGGAACTTCTACACATGGATTTATGTGGTCCCATGCGTGTAGAGAGTATTAACGGGAAAAAGTATATTCTAGTGATTGTTGATGATTATTCTAGATACACATGGACTTTCTTCTTAAGGTCCAAAGATGAAACACCAGAGGTTCTCAAAAACTTTCTCAAGATGATACAACGAAATCTTCAAGCTCAAGTCTTAACCGTAAGAACGGATAGGGGTACTGAATTTTTGAACAAGAACTTGCAATCTTACTTTCAAGAAGAAGGCATCGAACATCAAACGTCTATTGCTCGAACTCCTGAACAAAACGGCGTTGTCGAAAGACGGAACCGTACTTTGGTTGAGGCTGCTCGAACAATGCTTTCTGCTTCAAAATTACCGCTATTCTTCTGGGCTGAAGCAATTGCAACTGCCTGTTATACTCAGAATCGTTCTCTCGTCATCCCTAGACATGAAAAGACACCTTACCACATCATCAATGGCAGGAAACCTACTGTAAAATTCTTTCACGTATTTGGATCTTTATGTTACATCCATAAAGACGGTGATAATCTCGACAAGATGAAAGAAAAAGGTGATGCATGTATTTTTGTAGGGTATGCTACATTGTCGAAAGGATATCGGGTCTATAACAAGAGAACAAAGATCATTGTCGAAACAATTCATGTGAACTTTGACGAATTGCCACAAATGGTACTTGATCACAACAGCTCAAGTCCCGCACCTCAATGTCCAGCAATGGCACCTACACAAAACAGTGTACGTCCCGTGCAAGAATGTCAACAAAGTACTCCTACAGCAGACTCGACGGATACGACACATATGAATGAGTTGGTTGATTTATATGATCCAATGTTTGATGAATATTACCATGGAAACAATCAAGTTGTGTCAAAGCCTTCCGCTATCACCACTACTGATGCACCTGAACAAAGTCAAAAAGACACAACTGCCTCTACTTCAGCAACCGTTGCTCAAGAGACTATTCCATTGGATACTCAACAAACTCCAGAAACAGTCATACAACCAACATCACCAACCGTCAATTCTGAAGGAGGTAACAACAATCAAGCAGTCAATGCACAACCTGACAATGAAGAATTTATCAATCCGTTCGGTACATCGGTACACGAAGTCGGAGAGTCTTCTACTCAACATGTTGATCCGTCCAACATGCATACATTCTACCAACCTTATCCATCCACTCACCATTGGACACGTGTTCATCCATTGGTGCAAGTCATTGGAAATCCTTCACAACCAGTTCGAACACGCAGACAACTCGAAACCGATGGCGATGTGTGTATGTATGCACTCACCGTGAGGTCAACTGTACCTACAAACATCAAACAAGCCATGACTGATCATGCGTGGATTGAATCAATGTAAGATGAAATTCATCAGTTTGAACGCCTAAATGTTTGGGAACTTGTTGACCGACCCTATGGAATGTCAATTTTAGATTTCAAATGGATCTGGAAAAACAAACTGGATGAAGAACAAACCATCATCAAAAACAAATCTCGTCTTGTGGTTAAGGGGTATCGTCAACAAGAAGGGATAGATTTCGATGAATCATTCGCTCCAGTTGCTCGTTTGGAAGCTGTCAGGATATTCCTTGCTTATGCTGCACATAAGGGCTTCACGGTTTTTCAGATGGACGTCAAAACACCTTTTCTCAACGGTCATTTGAAGGAAGAAGTGTATGTGAATCAGCCGGAAGGATTCGTCGATACTCATCATCCTGACAAAGTCTATCGTCTCAAGAAGGCTGTATATGGACTTAAACAAGCTCCAAGGGTATGGTACGAAGAACTTTCAAACTTCTTGGTGTCCAAAGGATTCTCCAAAGGTTCTATTGATCCTACTCTGTTTACTAATAAATATGGGGATGACATAATGCTGGTGCAAGTTTATGTTGATGACATTATTTTTGGTTCTACGAACCCAAAACTTTCAAAACGTTTTGAAAAATTAATGCACAGCAGATTTGAAATGTCAATGATGGGGGAGCTAAAATTCTTTTTAGGCCTCCAGATTCATCAATCCCCACGTGGTATCTTCATTAACCAAGCTAAGTATGCTCAAGAGATACTTAAAAAGCATGGTATGACCTCATGTGCTCGCGTTGGTACACCATTGTCGACCACATCCCTAGACGCTGACTTGTACTCATATCCCGTAGATCAAACGCGATATCACAGTATGATCGGGTCACTTATGTACCTTACATCCAGCAGGCCTGATATTCATCATGCCACATGCTATTGTGCACGATATCAAGCCAGACCTACTCAAAAGCACCTCAAAGAGGTTAAACGGATCTTTCGGTACCTTAAGAATACCATTCACATGGGACTCTGGTATCCGAGGGAAACCGGTTTTCATCTAACGGCTTTTTCAGATTCTAATCACGCAGGTTGTCTTGATAGTCGTAAAAGCACTTCTGGTAGCATACAATTTCTAGGGGAAGACAAGCTTGTCAGCTGGTCGTCAAAGAAGCAAGATTGCACTTCTCTCTCATCAGCTGAAGCAGAATATGTGGCTCTATCCGCGTGTTGTGCTCAAGTCCTCTGGATGAGAACTCAACTCACGGATTATGGCTTCCACTTTGATAAAATACCTATGTATTGTGACTCAAAGTCGGCCATAGCCATATCTTGCAACCCGGTTCAGCACTCCCGCACCAAGCACATCGATGTCAGATATCACTTCATCAAGGAACAAGTGGAACGCGGCATTGTGGAATTATACTTTGTCAGAACTGAGTACCAGCTGGCAGCTTGTTTACAAAAGCTCTATCGAAAGATAGGTTTGCGTATCTAGTTGGCCGTCTTGGTATGAAGTATATGACTCCCGAAGACTTGGAGGTTTTGGCAAATGAAGCTGCTTGATTTTCCTCTCATAATGACTTCTAGGCGCATCACAGCTTAGAACTCGGACCTCAACTAAGGAAAGTTTATCTCGGACGATAACTTATCCTTCTCAACGAGAAATTCATATTTCTCGGTCATGAGCTTCTCATAAAAACATTCAAAGTTTTTAAGTTCATGAAAAACGATTTCTAAGTAAATGTCAGCTTAGAACTCGAACTTCAACTTAAGGAAAGTTTATCACGGATGATAACTTATCCTTCACAACGGGAAATTTATTTTTCTCGGTCATGAGCTTGTCACAAAACAATCACTTGAGCTCATGAAAAACGGACCCGAAAGGGGAATGTACGTTCCAGTGCGCTTTCCCTAATCAATAGAAGAGAAGTCTTCTATCCTGATTATTTTAAAACCGTTGAACACAATTTTTCAAGAATTTCTCAAAAGGGTTTTCTAAATCTTTCAAAATTGTGTGTTCAACACTCCCTTCCTCATAAGTGGTTTTTATATCTCAAAATTGTCATATGTTATTTTGATCAATTTTTGAGGGGGAGCGTTTTAAAATCAAGCCTTTTAATGTTGTTGGGTACATCTCTAAAATTGTCATATTTTATGTATCCAACACATTCCGAAAATGATAATAAATCTGTCATATATATATTATCGGTAAAGGCATCTTAACTCCGTACCTCAACATATTTTGTGGTGTCGTTTTTTCTAAAATTTGTCAAATTTTGTCTTAAGACACACATATATTGTTGAGGGGGAGCGACCCGACTGAAAATGTTCCATGATTCATGCATGCACACATGTTTCTCTCCCGTCGATTTTTCGGAAAATGTCATATTTTAATCAATTGGTATCTCTAATATTATATTTTTATATTAGAGATAGGGGGAGAAAATGTGATTAAAATGTAATATATCGCAACATGTGATCTTAAAGACTCAAGTGCAACTCTTTCCTTCACATGCCAAACTATTTCGTATATTGATGCATGTGTGTAGGGGGAGCTTTTCGGAAATGTAAAACTTTCAAGTGTTAAAAGTTTTGATTTTTATCAAACACTTTGAATGGTTTTTCAATGGTTTAATGGTTACGATCTATACCCAAAACAACCTACTATCCACGACGGAACGATGGAGTCAAAAGGTGGTTTAGGATAGGAAACTAAGTCCTATGATCCAACCAGAACCGGAGGGATCTACCCAAGGACATTCCATAGCTAGAAATAGTTGTCCTTAGGAAAGATGGAGTGGAATGAAGCTGAATGCGGACCAATTACTTAAGTTAGCACTAGAACAATCACAACAAGGTGCTAATGATGACGTATTGGTAAGCATTGAAGGAGTTGAATATTCTATGCAACTTAGGTAGAAACCGGGTTAACACATCTTTTGAAGACAAGTGTCATGGACCCAGTGATGCGATGCACAACCCTTCCCCAGCCATTCGAGTTTCTCTCAAAAGAATCTCGTCTCATTGTCACGGAGATCAACACGTATCTATTGACTTTCTCACTCCGAGTCAGTTAATATTGAAAAGGTGGCAGTCTGCTCCAGCTTCCGATTACCAAAGTGCACTTATTGAGTCTAGAGCCAAACGAGATCAATTTATCATCTCATTAGGACACAATCGAGTCCTACGCATTATCCTTGTGATATTGCCAGAACATCTGAGTGATACGATTCACAATGAAGATGGAAATCCTGCTTGAGCCAACATCAAACAAGCTCATGGTAGGTAACTTGTGCGATTCTACACGAATCAAACTTGTGAGAACTGGAAAGCAACTAAGTTTGGATTCTTAATTGATTCAAACTTGATTCCAGGTTTCTTCGCAAAATCCATGTGATCTTGCCAGAACATTCAGAGCGACACTCATTAGTGTTCACAGTAACGAGTGGAAATCCTTCCAGTGTCAACATCAAACAGCACTGCGGTAGGTAACTCGCAAGATTCTCTATGAATCAAGCTTGTGACAAACTGGAAAGCAACAATGGTGCGATTCTTTTAGAATCAAACTTGTTCCAGGAAATCTGAATTGACGACTCTAATCAGACGGATAATTTATCCTTATGATTCACTCTTTACGTTCGCAGTCTGCTTTGAGACGGTCGAGTAAAGAAAACTGGCTACTACCACCGGGAAACCCTGTCAAGGAGGTTCTTAATCGAATCTATCTGATCACAGGTACGGTATTTAATACCGTTTAACGGTCTTCACCGACCGGAGGTAAAACGCTACCGAGTTAGGGTGAAATGTTCAAAGCCATTTCATCCGTGTCTATATATGTTGCTGCATATCAAGAAGGTGGCGTAGCTGTGCAACCGATGTCGATTCAGAAGTCACAAGAGCACAAGATGGCGATAATCAAGATACCTAAGAATGTAAGATGTAATAGGTCATCTTAGTCACAAGGAGTACAGATGAAGATCTCAAGCACTCAAAGTCAAATGACAAAGGCTCAAGATAAAGATCACGAAAGCATGAAGGAACAAAGCTGTTACAAACAAGATCAAGATCAAGATACAAGACCAAAGAAGGAAGATCTCCTCTACAAGAATGTATTCACTCAACCATCTTATGCTTTTTAAGCATTTTAAGATGACCGATACATTGGGGGAGATTGTTAGTCCTATGTTTTATATAGTCTAACAAGAATGTAATAGGTCATCTTAGTCGTTAAAAGGTCTTGTATTGTAATAGGTTAGTCGGGAAAACCGGGCTTGGACTTTAAGCTAATATTGTCTAAGTTAGGGGCGTAAGCCCAAGACTAAGCCAAGCCCGGATCAAGTCACAAACCCACGGCCCATGGAAAGCCCATTGGTTCGTGGGTATATAACCCTCTTTCACATGTGAAAGAGGGTGTTGGTTCATTTCATAAAACACATAGTTTTATTGTAAACCTTCCACTTCTCTCTCTACTTTCTCTTTCTACTTTTCTTCTCTTTCTCTCTCTAAGAATCTTGTGTTATGGATTAAATGGGATCAACATTCTTCTTAGGTCTTCAGATATCTCAGAGTCCCAGAGGCATCTTTATTAATCAATCCAAGTATGCCCTTGAATCGCTTAAGAAATATAAGATGGAATCTTGCGACCCCGTGGACACTCCAATGGTGGAAAAATCTAAGCTTGATGCAGATCCACATGGAGTTTCCGTTGATCCGACACTTTATCGTGGAATGATAGGTACTCTTCTGTATATCACAGCCAGTCGACCTGATCTTCAGTTTGCCATATGTATGTGTGCTAGGTATCAAACTAGGCCTACTGAGTTACATTTAGCTACTGTTAAAAGGATCTTTCGATATCTTAAAGGAACCATTAACCGGGGTCTTTGGTATTCGAAGGACTCTTCTATTGCACTAATGGCATATGCAGATGCGGATCACGCGGGTTGTCAAGATACAAGGCGTAGCACGAGTGGAACATTGCAACTACTAGGAGATCGATTAATCAGTTGGGCATCGAAAAGGCAAAAAAGTGCTGCAATTTCAAGTACGGAAGCAGAATACATAGCTATGTCCGGTTGCTGTGCTCAAATTCTTTGGATGAGATCGCAATTAACCGACTATGGTCTAGGTTTCAACAAAATTCCGATGTACTGTGACAACAAGAGTGCAATTGCCTTATGCTGCAACAACGTTCAATTCTCCCGGTCGAAGCATATTGACATTCGCTACCACTTCATCAAGGAGCAAGTGGAAAATGGAGTAATCGAGCTTTACTTTGTCCGATCTGAGTATCAATTGGCGGATATTTTCACGAAGGCTTTAGATCGCGCTCGAATTGATTTTTTGGCCGACAAGCTAGGAATGAGAACTTTCTCGCCTGAGACTCTAAAGGAACTGGCAGATGAAGCGACAGAATAGTGGTGGTAAAACTATTCTCCGTATCCTTGGTGATCATTTGTATATATTGTTTATATCTTTATCCACAAAAGAAAAATACAAAAATATAAAACCATATAAAAACCATAAAAATTAAAAAATCTAGAAAAATCCAAAAATATTTTTACTTTATTTTTTTAAAGGCATGTCTTTTGGTACGATAACATTTACGGCCTTAGAAATGTTGATTAATATCGACACGGCGCCATAAATAGAGTTCGTACAAAAGTTGTAAATATTTCATAAAACATGCCCTTATGGCTTGTAGTTATTTCAGACTGCAACCCGGTTTTCACATTAAAGTCAAGTATTTCTTATGAAAGCTTTGGCTCACAATGGGAATTAATTTTCTCGGGCAATGTTTACTCTAAAACCTTGTAAGGGATCAAGTTTACTTTATAACTTGGTCTAACACAAATCTATGTACGTTTCAGTGCATTTATTTGTTAAAACAAGAGAAGTCTTGTTTTTTATGAAGCTATCATCTCTACAACCATAGCAATCTACAATTGGTATCTACATACTCGACGATGCGACTACTCAAACGACGACTACAGTTCTTTCGATAGAACACGGGTCAACAATTGAGGGGGAGAAATTGTCAAGCATTCAGAATCTTCGATACCGAATGTGCCAAGTTCACAAGTTGGTGTCAAGACAACAATACCAATCGTACATGTGGTGTCAAGAGATGACTTCAGACGTGACGAGGCGACCAACATATGCTGACAAGAACCATTTGAACTTATCATATGATGTTCTCATCTATCAGGTCTAACCTTGTCAATTCTTTTCTAATATGGTGAATATGTGATCATGTTACAAATCGGTATCATATCTCATACGTTTGATATCATGAAGATAAAATGGACTTGCATTTTTCTTCCCAAAACCTTTGTTAAAACTTCATTAAATCAATTGATATTAAAAACATCGATTGGGTTAATATTTTTAATATGGGGGAGAAAATGTGATTTAATATGGGAAATATGGGATATTATCACAAATGGTTTGACTTAATGTGCTGGCTCATCCCGACATGTGCGAAATGTTTTCGAATATCGTGGCATATGTTAAGGGGGAGCAAAACGGATTTGCATATGAAATGGATTTCATGGTGATTTATACTTACCCAAAACCCATTTATTTCACGAAGATGAAGATTATGGTGACATAAGGATGGTAGGATAGGTTAAGTCCTATGATTCTCCCAAAACCGGAGGAATCTTCCCAAGGACATTCCATAGCTAGAAATAGTAGTCCTTAGGAAAGATGGAGAAAGATTGTGAACGTAGCTGAATGCCGACCAAGTACTTAAGTTAGCACTAGAACAATCACAACAAGGTGCTAGTTATGACGTATTGGTAAGCATTGAAGGGGTTGAAGAATGAAAAAGAATTGTAAAGATAAAGGGTGTAAAGAAAGAAGCCCTCCTTACAACTTTAGGCAGAAACCGGGTCAACACATATGCTATTGAGATCATTTTAATGATTCTCGATATTGAAGACAGACATCATGGACCCAGTGATGCAATGCACAACCCATCCCAGCTAACTCAGATATCTCTCAAAAGGTATTTGTTTTAATCACACGGAGACAACACGTTATCTTTTGATTTACTCACTCCGAGTAAATTGGTATTGAAATGGTGGTACTCCTCTCCAGCCTCCGATCACTAAAATCCAAAGTGCATGATCGAGTCTAGGGCCATTTGAGATCATCAAATATCTCATTAGGACACACTTTCATATTTCCTTGCTTCTTCACACACTGTGAAAAGTAAGAAAGATTTTAAGAGTCCTACGCAAAATCTTCATGATCTTGCCTGAACATCCGAGTAATACAGAAGTATTTACAATGAAGATGGAAATCCTTCTTGAGCGAATATCAAAAAGCTCATGGTAGGTGACTTGTGCGATTCTTTATGAATCAAACTTGTGATAACTGGAAAGCAACAGCTGTTTAATTCTTAACTGAATTTAAACACGTTCCAGGCCTCGACGCAATATCTTAGTGATCTTGCCAGAACACTCAGAGTGATACCTTAGTGTTCACAGTGATGAGTGGAATTCCTTCTAGTGTTAACCTCAAACAGCACTTGGTAGGTAACTTGCAAGATTTTATACGAATCAAGCTTGTGACAACTGGAAAGCAACGATGGTGCGGTTCTTAATTGAATTTCACTTGTTCCAGGAACATGAATTGACGACTTCAAATCATGCGGATATTATTATCCAAATGATTCACTCTTTATGTTCGCAGTCAGCTTTGGACGGTCGAATAAAGAGAACGGGTTTACCCGCGAAATCCTATCAGGAAGTTACTTAATTGAAACTATCCGTCACGGGTACGATATCTAATATCGTCAAACGGTCTTCACCGACCGGAGGTAAAATGCTACCGATTTAGAATGAAATGTTCAAAGCCATTTCGTTCGTGTCTACTTATGTTGCGGCATTTGAAGACGGTGGCGTTGCGGAATCCAAGAAGAAGTCGTCCCCGCATGCTTATACTTTATGCACTTAGTACCTCATCTAATTCAAGAAAGCCTAAAAGTTAAGTCTTCCGCTGTAACGAACTCTGAAGCTTTCAAGAATTAAAAAGTTATAAGTATGTGGGACGTGAGGTCACGAAGAGGCGAAGATCACAAGTGATGGATGCACGAGATCAAGGCAAGAGATTAATGCTCAAGATTGATATCAAAGATCACATCAACATGTTCACCTGAAAAGAAAAAGAAAAAGAAAGACGAAGACTACGAGCTCAAGACAAGCATAGTATGCTAGGTTTATTTTATTATTGTAACTTGGGTAACACCCTTGTTTGGCGTGACCTCCCTTAGGGGGAGATTGTTAGAAATACGTTTTACGTATTAGAAAGGATCGGTCACTCCAACAATAGTACATGTTATAGCTCGTAGTTTAGTTATTTAAGTTTATTAAACAAAGCCCAAAACCGAGCCCATGAAGTGTATGGGTCGGCGGCCTAATGTAAACCCAAGCCCATCTCATGGGCTTGGGTATATAAACCCTCTCCTTAGATGGAGAGGGTGTGTGGTTTCATAATTTACACATAGTTCTCTTAACTTTCTCTCTCTGAAAGTGTGAAATCCACCATCTCTTTCTCTCTCTAAAAACATAAGCAAGATTTACATTTATTCAAGAGATTTAGGTCTAAAAATAGAGTCATAACAGTGTAACCAAGACCATCGAATTAATAACCCCCCTTAATAGACAACGATGTTAAAAAATTAAGTCAACAAGAAGGATCGATAAACACGGTTTTATAACGGTTTTGAACATGAGACTTATTACCAAGACTTTTATACGCCCCCTAACGGAAGGGCCTTATTTTCATAGGTCTACCTCCATCTTTTATTCAACTTCGCCATAAGATTTTATTATGACTTCGGTCTTGCCTTGCCTTTTATTATCCTCCTCATCGGTGGTTTTATTATGGCCAAAGACGTATATCCTCACGCTAAAAGCGAATTTTGGATCTTTAAAGCTTCAAAGATTAAGGCATAATTCACTTTCAATTTCACATAGATTTTTCGGCCTTGTGAGCTTCAAATTGTTTGCTTGATTTAGATGAGCACTTGAAATCTTATTATTAGGTGAAGCTTTCGATTATTCGGGTTGCCAATACTTCAAAACCGTGACGCTGCCGATACCTTAATGCTTTCCTAGTTTAATTACATGGAAGCTACTAGAAAAGACTAGAAACCAACAATCAAGACTAAACCGCTAAGCCAATACTTATTAAGCAAAAAATATTTACAAGCGAAGGGAGAATAAGCAAACAACGAGAACACATGAGTTTTTGAAAGAATACGAGTACTCTACGTTTAGCATAGTAACTTATAATTAACTCTATCATTTCTCGTCCTCATTTAAGAGACTTATCCTAATATAAAGTTAAGGAATCGAAGCTAAGTGCTCAACACGCACGGTCGAGTCAAAAATTACTCTTATTCTCTCCATCGGAAAATCTACATTCGTGTCTTCAAACACTTATAAAACATGAGAAATTTTTTAAAATTTGGCCATTTTTAGCCTTATTTTGCAACAAAACGATAAACAAAAAGATAAATTTTGGAAAGCGTGAAGGTTTGGCAAGGCAAGTATCTATTCACCCCCCCATACTAAAGTTAAATATTGTCCTCAATGTTTCGAGTCTAAGGGTTGGGAAACCCCCATACTATAGACGTAGTCGAATGCTTAATCTAGCATGGAAAGAGTGTAACCGTTAAATTTAAAGCCGTTTATAAAGTGTGCTAAAAACCTAAGGTTAGAACATAAAAGGATATATCATGGATATTGAGAAAGTCTTAAAAGCAAACGATCAAGTGCTCCCATAAACGAACATGAGAGGCTCCAATCGCGAAGATAATGATCATCTAAAATCCACAATTCACAAACAACCACGAAACAAAGGTTGGAAGGGCACAAATCCCTACACGTTACTACATTAGAAAGCGATAATATGTACATAGGATAAGTATGGGACTCCCCCACGAGGCACCTCGTTTTTGGTTACCGAGTCATGAGCTCGAATCGATCTCCTCAATACTCATTGGGAAAGGTGATTTGGTCGAGGTAGTTCAAGGATGGAACTTCCCTGCCAAAGTAGTGCTTCAACCTATGTCATGTCACCTTGAAATTGGGGCCATCATTTTGAGCTAGCTCGATGGTCCCATAAGGAAAAACTTGAGTCACGGTGAATGGGCCAGACCAACGGGATTTCAACTTGCCGGAAAATATTTTAAAACGAGAGTTAAAAAGCAACACTTGATCTCCAATGTTAAAAACCCGGTTTTTAATTTTTGAGTCATGAAACTTTTTAGTTTTTTCTTTGTAAATCAATGAATTTTCATAAGCAATATCCCTCAATTCATCTAATTCATTAATTGCATTTTCTAGTGTTTTCCCGCGGTCTCCATATCATCATTACAATGCTTTAGGGCCCAATAAGCTTTGTGTTCAAGTTCAATTGGCAAGTGACAATTCTTCCCATACACAAGCTTATAAGGAGTGCACCCGATGGGCGTCTTATTAGCGGTCCTAAAGGCCCATAAAGCATCGTCCAACTTATTCGACCAAGATTGTCGGTTTTATCCAATCGATCTCTCCAATATCCTTTTCAACGCTCGGTTTGAGACCTCGACTTGCCCACTCGTTTGTGGGTGATAAGCCGTAGAAAGACGATGTGTAACCCCATATTTCCTTAGGACCCTTTCGAATTGGTCGTTACAAAAATGAGTTCCACGATCGCTTATGATCGCACGAGGGGTTCCAAACCGAGAAAACAAGCTTTTCAAAAACTTGACTACCACACGAGCATCGTTCGTGGGCAAAGCCTTAGCTTCAACCCACTTAGATAGGTAGTCAACGGCGACAAGGATGTAATTATTACAACGAGATGATGGGAACGGCCCCATAAAGTCAATGCCCCAAACGTCAAAGATCTCACACACTTGGATGATATTTTGTGGCGTTTCATCATTTTGTGAGGCTTTTCCTTGTCGTTGGCATGAGTCGCATGACTTCACAAGTGCATGTGCATCTCGGTAAATAGTAGGCCAAAAGAAACCAGCATCAAAAACCTTCTTAGCCGTGAGATTAGCACCGTGGTGACCACCCGTCGGTCCCTCGTGACAAGCTCTAAGGATGTTAGAAGCTTTGATGCCAAATACACAACATCGAATAATATGATCCGCACAAGTTCGAAACAAGTAAGGGTCGTTCCAAAAATAGAACTTGACGTCACGAAAGAATTTTTGTTTTTGTTGAGTCGTCATACCCATAATGATGAAGTTACCCGCATGGTAATTTGCGATGTCCGCAAACCATGGGGCAGATGAATCAAGCTTAGAATTCACTACACCAAGTATCTCGAGCGGAAATGTTTCGGTGATTTCCTTTGGCTCGTAAACACTTTGGTGAGGATCTTCCAAACGAGAAAGATGATCGGCCGCTAGATTCTCGGCTCCTTTTTTGTCAACGATTTTGTGATCAAATTCTTGAAGGAGGAGAATCCAACGAAGTAATCTCGGCTTTGCATCTTGTTTAGCCATAAGATACTTGATAGCCGAATGATCCGTATACACTATGCATTTAGTCAAGACGAGATAAGGTCGAAATTTCTCAAGTTCATACACCACGGCAAGGAATTCCTATTCCGTTGTAGTGTATTTTAGTTGAGCCTCGGTCATCGTCTTGCTTGCATAGTGAATAGGCAAGAAGTGCTTATCATGACGTTGCCCTAATACGGCCCCAATAGCGTAGTCACTAGCATCACACATGAGCTCAAAGGGGAGGTTCCAATTGGGAGCAACAAGAATGGGAGCTTCGGTAAGTTTCCTCTTAAGGATTTCAAAGGCTCGTACACAATCTTCGTTAAAGACAAAGGGTGCATCTTTTTCGAGGAGATGTGTAATAGTTCGAGAAATCTTTGAAAAATCCTTGATGAATCGACGATAAAAGCCCGCGTGGCCTAGGAAACTCCTAACTCCCTTAACGGTTTTGGGATGAGGTAATTTGGCGATGACATCTACCTTAGCTTTATCTACCTCAATCCCCGCTTTCGAAACATTGTGCCCTAAGACGATTCCACTTTTAACCATAAAATGACATTTTTCCCAATTGAGCACAAGGTTGGTTTCCTCACAACGCTTCAACATTCTCTCAAGATTCGACAAACACGAAGTGAACGAACTACCAAACACGGAAAAGTCATCCATGAAGACTTCCATCGTCTTCTCGATCATATCATGAAAAATAGCCATCATGCATCTTTGAAAGGTTCCCGGTGCATTGCAAAGTCCGAATGGCATTCTACGATAAGCAAACGTTCCATATGGACACGTAAACGTAGTTTTTTCTTGATCATGAGGATCGATGGGAATTTGGAAGTAACCGGAAAAACCATCTAAAAAGCAACAGAAATCGTTTCCCACAAGACGCTCCAACATTTGGTCCATGAAGGGCAAGGGAAAATGGTCTTTACGAGTGGCGTCATTCAACTTACGATAGTCAATGAACACTCTCCATCCGGTCACGAGTCTAGTTAGAATTAACTCGTTGGCATCGTTTGGCACAACGGTCATTCCTACCTTTTTAGGGACACAATGGATAGGACTCACCCAAGGGCTATCGGAAATAGGGTAAATCATTCCGCGTCAAGGAGTTTAAGGACTTCCTTTTTAATGACGTCGTGAATTTTGGGGTTCACCCTCCTTTGACATTGGATTGCGGGTTTGTAATCCTCCTCCATTAAGATTTTGTGGGTTCAAAATTTGGGATCGATCCCCTTAATGACGGATAACATCCACGCAATTGCCCCTTTGTGATCCTTTAGAACATCGATAAGTGCGGTTTTTTCATCATTCGAAAGATCCTTCGCAATAATAACCGGCAACTTATCGTCCTCCTCCAAAAATACGTATTCAAGATGAGGAGGTAAATCTTTCAACTCGAGGATTGGTGGTTCCTCAATTGAAGATTTGGGTTCGATAATCATAACCTCCTCGGGTGGAGGAAATGGGAAATCGTTGAGAAAATCCTTGATAATCGAGAAGTCCTCATCATTGTCGAGGTCTTCCTTGCAAGTACGTGGAACATAAAATTCTTCCAACGTAAAACCACCACCTTCGAATGGAGTGAAGGTTGGTGTCGAGTTATCAAGAATGGGATCTAGCATAGTGGGATTGCCACTATTTTCATCATCACCAAAACCTAAAACTTCTTGTGAAAATTCCTCGCAAACCACGTCAATCATATCAACGAGGTTTATGGTAGAAACGGAATAAACATGAGAAAGTTGAGAATTTTGAGTTGCGTTTATAACAAGTTCATCGTCGTTGAAACGTAAGGTGATCTTTCTAGCATGCACATCAATTAAAGCCATAGACGTATCTAAAAACGAACGGCCTAAAATGAGAGGAACTTGAGGATCCGTGGGAATATCGACAGCGATAAAGTCTACCGGATAATAGAACTTTCCCACTTTCATAAAAACGTATTCCGCCAATCCACATGCGGGAATCATGGAATGATCAGCCAACTCGATAGACATTAGTGTAGGAGTAAGATTAGGAAGATTGAGCGACTTGAAGATTGCAAGTGGCATCAAGTTAATACTAGCACCAAGATCGGCCAAGGCATAACATTCTTCCGTATCTTGGATTGCACATGGAATCAAGAATTTACCGGGATCACCGACTTTTTGAGGTATGCGGTTAAGATAAACCGATGAGCAACTAGACAATTGTTGCAATTTCTCCTTGTTGTTCAACATACTTTTGAAGTTAGCGGCAAATCGAGGCATCATGACCAAAGCGTCGGCAAAAGTTATATTAAAATGCAAATCACGAAACATTTTCATAAAAAGCTCAAATTGGTAATTGTCGCGCTCTTGACGTTTCTCCTTTCTAAGTCTCGATGGGTAAGGTAAGGGTGGTGTGGGTTGGGACATAGGCATAGCCTTTGGAATCTCGGGTTCCATTGTTGGTAATGGGTCAACCGTAGGTGTGGCATGAGCGGTACTTCGTGGGCTTGAGATATGCTCCTTTTCGACCACAACCTCGGGTTCTTCCTCAATTTTCTCCACCGTTGGAGTAATTGGTTGAAGAGTCGGTTCCTTAAGTGTCTTACCACTTTGTGTGGTAATCACTTTCATCTCTCCCTTCAGGTTTGATATGGTGTTACTAGGTAGACTACCCGAAGTAGAGGCTTTGTTCCCCATGATTGCTTCCAAAATAGCATTTAGCATAACATCTTGACTAGCGGCTTTTTGGTCTATCCTTTGTTCAAGCCTAGAATGACTTTGCTCAATTTTATTGTTTTGCCCTCTAATTTGATTAGCAAAATCGTTTTTCAACTCAATTTTCATATTGGCATTTTCCTTAGCAAAATTAGCTAACTCCTTTGCGTTTTTAGCCGTTTCCCTAGCTTGACTAGCCAATTGCTCTTGAATGTTTTCCAAAATCTTATCATTTGTCGTAGCGTAATTCAAAAAGTCATTTGGAAGCTCTTTAGTGTAAGCATTTTGAAGACCTTGACCTGGGTTTTGAAAATTACGGTTTTGATTTTGATTTTGCAATTGACTACTACCCCCTTGATTCCCATAGTTGTTTCCCTTATAATTGTTCCTTTGATTTCCTTGATAACCAACTTGATTGTTTCGATAATTGTTAGCATTTTGATTTGGTGGAAAACCCGGTGGAGTCAATTGATTAGTGCGGGTAACTTGACCGTGTTGGTTAGAAGTTCCCGCGGCCCCGTAGGCACTCGAAGTGTTACCACCGTTGGTAATGCACTCGGAGTAATCGTGAGCTCCACCACAATACATACATGAAACCTCAACCGCTTTAGCCGTAGCGGGAGTGGGTTGTTCACCAACTTTAAACTCAATTAACAATCCATTAAGCTTATCAAAAATCTTATTCTCCAAATTAGCCTCGATTTGGCAAGCATCAATGGTTTGTGACAATGAAGGCGAAGGTGAAGACGAAGTCTTACGAACACTCGACGTGCTACGAGGACTATAGACCTTAGACCTATTCTCAATGATCAACAACGCTTCCTCGATCGTTTTACACAAAAAATTACCACCCGCGTCGGCATTAAGATAATCACGCTCACGATCGTTCAATCCATTGTAAAACGTGTCAATTTGATGCAAGTCGGAAAAACCATGATGAGGACATTCGTGCAACATTTCCTTAAACCTATTCCAAGCCGTTGAAAAAATCTCATTATACTCTTGTGGAAACTTTGAAATCTCGTTTTTCAAATGCGTAATCTTAGAGGGCGGAAAAAATTGGTTCACGAATTTTGAAACGAGATCCTTCCACGTCAATATAGAATTGGGTGGCTCTTTCTCTAACCAAATTTTAGCGGGCCCCGCTAAAGAATACGGAAAAAGCATCATCTTAATCGAGTCGTTAGAGACGTCCTTATACTTGAAAGTGGCGGTAAGACGATTGAATTGGCGAATGTGGTTATGAGGGTTGTCCTTTTCGTCACCATGAAACTTGTTGTTTTGAATCATGGACAACAAACCCGTCTTAACCTCAAAATTTTCCGCAAGGATAGCGGGAATCATAATCGCTTCTCCATAACCCTCGGTGGGTGCTTAAAGCAACTCCATCATAGTACGATTAGCCATGGGAGCTTCTTGTTCTACGATGGGTTCGTCAATAGGAGACTCCTCACTAGAAAGATTAGGAGTAGGTGTGGACTCCTTTCGGTTTCTTTGTTTACGTACACGTCTAGCTTGGTTGCGAGTTTTCATAAACGTCACGTACAATGTGGGGATGAGCAAAGAAGATTCTTTTTGGTGTTTTTAATTTTTTTAATTTTTTTGTGGTTTTTGATTGTTTTTACTTTTTTTTTGTATTTTTGTGATTGTATTAGGTAAACAAAAATCTACAAATCTCCTCCTTAATCAAATCTCTTGATTAAAGAAGCCTCAAGGAATGAAAATGATCACACGAAGTGAACGCCTTCGATGACTTTAGAACGTTGGTGGAACACCAAAACGTTCAAGAGGGTTTAATCAAATGAAACCAAGAAAATATATATGATACTTAGATAATACTTTGGTTGGCAAACCCTCGATTAGCCCTTTTTATCTAAACACGCACAAGCAAGCGGGGAAACGAGGCGGCGCCAAGCACTTAAGAGCCTTTTTCCTTAGGGTATATTTTATAATACCCGCCTTATACCCACCTTATAGTTTGTGTTTTCAAAATTAAGCTTCACGAAAGTATTTATCTATTTTGCCTTTTCTTTCTTGTTTGAGATTCGAATACAATGATTGAGTAATGACCTCCCAATCAAGGTTGTGTTTTCACACTTTTGGAGTACTTGTGAATTTATTGTTCTACGTATACAATATAGTAATAGTATTCACAAAAAACGAAAAACCGATAATACGTTTTAGTAGAGTGCTACTAATACAATTAGCTATTATGGCTATATAAAAACAACAATTGTTCAAATCAAAACACAACACGCCTCCCCGGCACCGGCGCCAAAATTGATGTAGTCGTTTTACTACTCTTTAGGAAAAGAGAGCAAAAGCGGCAAGTATTAAGTGTCGGTTTAGGAAAACCAAGCACTAATGACCCAAAGGTGGGGATCGTTATCAAGGAGGCTTGTGCGTTGTGTTAAGAGATGACAAATGGTTTGTGATTATATTGATGAGAAATGAAAAGAAGAGAAGAGATTAGAAGAGAATGACGGTTACGAATATGAATTAAACTAAGACGAAAAGTTGTGTACGTAAAACCGTAAAAAGTGACAAAATTAAAAATTTACCCTAAAACTTCCTAGAAAATTGCAATAACTCTTAAAAAATGTAATTAGAGTTTACAAAAATTCAAGAATCACTCAAACCTTTTATTTAATTAAATAATAATTTTTTAATGCTAATTAAAGCCCAAAAAATCAAATTAATTAATAAAAAGCCTAAAACGAGATTTTTTAACTTGTAAACCTCTAAAACGACTTAAATAAATTTATAACTATTTTTGAAAGTTTTAAAATTAATTAAAACTATTTAAAAATAATTAAAAACTATTAAAACTTAAAATAATTCTAAAGATTAATCTAATGACAATAAAATTAATCTAAAAATTGTAAAATTCCTAACTTAATGTATGTGATCTAAGAAAAATGAAAAAATTTGAAAAATCTAAATTTTAATTTTTAATAATAAAATAATAATAAAGTATTAATAAAAATCCAAAATTTATAAAAAATTCTAAAAAGTTGCAAACTAATTTATTTTAAGCTAATTAAACAAAAAATGCAAGTGAAATTACCCAAATACCCCTAATGGGCCTTAAACTAGGCTAAATGACAAAGCAATCCAACTTAATGGGCTTTTAGGCCCAACAAAACTAAAGTCCACCAAATGAGCCCAAAACTTCCAGTTAAGCTTGACATTTGATTTTAAACAAAATATTTCAAAGGCCCAAAAGCTGAAACGTAGCTTATCACAGCTTATTAAACACAAACTTATTCTTAATGGGCTTTTTGACCCATTAAGCTATAGGCTTGTGCCATAAGCTGAAACTTGATACACATCATTCTTTTGGGATTATAAAACGATTTATAAAAAGAACTTTCAAATAAGCTAACTAAATAAGCCAGAAACAACTCAAAATCTTATTCACAAAACGACAAAATAGTCGTGTTTGTGATCTAGACCACCTCATAAGCTGATTAAACTTGAAAAACGTTTGTAATGACCAAACTAAGCTTAATGACCAAAAAGATTACAAATAAGAACACATAATAAGCTAGAAAAAAGAAAATAAGCACTTGTTAAAAAGTCAACTAGTTCGTTTTCTAGTCAAACCTAAAAGTCAAGACCTAAAAATCTCCAGAATAGTCAAATAGGTTAAATAAGAAAGATTGATTACCAAAACAAAGTTATAACACGTTTAGATAAGCTGAAATGGCTTAATAATAAGATGAAAAGGTTAACACTAGCAGTGGCAAGTGTTTTTGTGAAGGCAGTGGGAAAGGAGTTCCCACTGTTAGTGCAAAAACCACAGAGACTTGATTTGGTCTTTGAGGCTTTGTTACTTGTTTTCTTTGGACAACAATGGCACTGCCACAACCAGTTGGGTTATGGGAAGTCAAATCAACAATAAAAACACAAGCTTAAACACAGATTTCACAAAATCATGGCACAAATAGGTTACTAATATGGACAAAGAGACTGTTTGATTCTATTACTGATGCACTTGACCAAAATCCCAAATTCAAACCCCTAAATCTACTAATCAGGTTAAGATAATGATGTTTTTACACTTGATATCCCTAGTTATACATGGCATCTAGGTTATCCAAGCATAGCAGACCAAAACTACTACATTTGACCATTTTGAACACAAAAGATTGATTTTAGAGTTTTAAGGTGAAAATTTTTCAGGTTTATGCTCAAAAACGCTTCTTGGACAGATAATAACTTGCATACACCAAAACTTCTACTTAGTAATTAATTAATCACCAAAACCAAACACTACTTAAAAAATGTTGAACATACAGATTTTACCAAAGATTTATCATGCAAGATTCACTCAAATCTTTAAACTAGCATATAAATCATGCATCAAATCTAATATAAACACAGAATAAGCAAGTATTATCAACTAAATCTTAAACATTTACTTCACAAGTAAATTTCACAAACTTTTTAGCTTATATTAAAACAAGTAAAAAACTTACCTCCAAGGTGCACATCCACACCATGGAGTGTATGAGCTTAAGTGCAAAGGAGTGCACTAGCTTCCAATACTTCCCTGCTAAGATATAACAAACATCAACAGCATTTCATAAAAAATTATTTTCAACAAATTTCTACTTTTTCACTCCCTTGTTAATGTCAGAAGGATTATGAAGAAATCCTTTGACAGCTTAACTTTAGATGAGAGTAATGCAGTCTTTCCAATGCAAAGGAAAAAATAAAAAATAACAAGCTTAGAGAACTTCTTCTAGGGTTTATCACAGAAAACCAAAGAAAGTGATGCCACCAACTCTCTTTCACCCAAGCCTTATACGTCCACTCACCCTTGATATCACTCAATATCAGGGGTCTATGGTCACCTATAACCTCAAGTGAGAAGCTGTTTGGGGCTTTTCTCAACTTTCTTTTCTCAACCTTTTTACAAAATCAACAAACTTTTAATATTGTAACACAAGCAGAATTTTAAAAACGCATTTAACAAGAATCATAACAATAAGAGTTGAATAACATAAACTTGGAACTTGCTTTTCATTCATCAAACATTACACCACACTTCTCTTTAGACAATTGGGATTTACAAAGTTGTGAACCCAAAGAAAAAACAAGAACACCTTGAAAATGAAACCTAAGGACCCTTTATATAGAGGGCTTACCTGACTAGAAAGCTGAAATAAAACTTAAACCCTAAGATTGAAGTCCCCAAATTGCCCTTGTAGATGCTTTGGCATATTCGTTTGAAATTTGAATTTGAAGCTGCTCCATGTGATGGTTCTTGTTGTTTACTTATCGCAATGGTCCATAATATGCGTAGGAATGAAGCTAGGATATTACTCGTTGATTTGCTGGCTCATTCTTGTTTGGACGTGAAGGGTGGGGGCATGTGCATGTGGGAAAGGGTTTTAGTGAAAGGGATGGTTGATTTTTGAGAGGCAAAGTGTTTAGTGGTAGTTTAATCATAAATCTGGACATTTTCCCCCTTTAATTTCAAGTGGTTAAGGTAATTAGTAACTAGGGTTTATGATAAACAGTAGTTAGTTTGATCTGTTTGGGTTTTAAAAGTGGTGCTAACCGGCCAAATTTAAACTTAATTAAATAAGTTTAAATTGGGTTAGTGGGTTGGGGTGATGTGGCGAATTGGGGGTTTCTGATTGGTTGATGTGGGTAAGTGGGCTACGTGTCAAGCCAAGAGTGGGTGTGGGGGTTTGTGTGTCTGGGCAGAAATGGCCCTTCTTCTCTTTTGTTCTTTGCAAATCCAGTTTTCATCAGCCAAAACTTGAGTCCCTTTATAAATAAGTTTTTGTTTTTATAATTTTGCCACAAAAACTTTCATAAGGTATGATTAAGGGTATTTCATGTACTTTCTTGTATTTTCAAGGACCATTAATGACATTTCTTGAAACTTGAAGGTCTTCTCTTGTGTAATTTACTTTTAGGAGGACTAAAAGTGACAAGTCTTCATTTTGGAGGGACCATTCTTGCCAATTCTTCAAAGTAAAGGGTCCTTTTTGCAAATTTGACAAACTTTAAGGACCAATCTTGTAATTATGAATAAACAAGGGTTTAAAGTTTCAATTATTCAATATTAGAGGACCCTTCTTACATAATCTTCAAATCTTCAAGGGTTTTTCGGCTTGGTTTATTGTGCGGCTTCGTTTCCCGTGTTCGTTTTTTGCATGTTTCTTGTGATCTTTTGTCATTTTCTCAATATCCGTACCTAAAATACACAAGTAACAAACACAAGCATATATTTGTCATTTTTGATGATATTTGATGCATTAAAGCCCGTTTTGGATGATGAGACTATGTATAAAAGCAGTCTCATCAATTCTTCATTGAAATCAAAGACTATGTCTTTTTCAAGGAGTTTGGTCATCGATCTAGCGATTTTGGAAAAATCTTTTATGAATCGGTCGTAGAATCCCGCATGACCTAGAAAACTTCTAACGGCTTTAACGTTAGTCGGTGGTGGTAATTTGGATATCACTTCGATCTTGGCCTTGTCTACTTCCAATGCGACTCCGGAGACTTTGTGTCCAAGATAAATTCCTTCAGTCACCATAAAGTGACATTTCTCCCAATTGAGCACGAGATGGGCTTGTTTGCATCGGATGAGCATGCGCTCTAGGTTAAAAAGGCAAGACTCGAATGAGTTTCCGAAGACTGAGAAATCATACATGAAAACTTCCATGGATACTTCGATCATGTCTTGAAAGATTGCGATCATACACCTTTGAAAAGTAGCAGGTGCATTGGAAAGACCAAAAGGCATACGCTTATAAGCGAGCGTTCCATGAGGACACGTAAAAGTGGTCTTGTCTTGATCGGATGGTTCGTAGGTATTTGAAAATATCCGGAAAATCCATCGAGAAAACAAAAGAATTTGTTCCCCGCTAGTCTTTCCAACATTTGGTTCATGAATGGTAGAGGAAAATGATCTTTTCGCGTGGCATCGTTCAATTTGCGGTAATCAATACACACACGCCAATCGGTAATGGTTCTTGTAGGAACAAGTTCGTTATTTTCGTTGGTCACAACAGTCATTCCTCCTTTTTTAGGAACGCAATGAATAGGGCTAACCCAAGAACTATCCTCTATGGCATAGATGATTCCTGCCTCAAGGAGTTTGATGATTGTGGCTTTTACTATCTCCTTCATGTTTGGGTTAAGTCGACGTTGACTCTCAATAACGGGTTTGGCATCATCTTCGAGATTGATCTTGTGTTTGCAAAAATTTGGGCTAATACCCGGTATATCGGATGTTTTCCAAGCAAACGCTTCTTTGTGGTTTTTAAGCATAGAAACGAGAAGTTTCTTCTCATCTTCCTCGAGCTTAGCTGAGATAATCACCGGAAGGAGTGAGTCCTTCTCTAGATAAGCGTACTCGAGATGTTCGGGAAGAGGTTTCAACTCAAGATCCGTCGGTGGATCATGAATAGATTTGTGAACTATAGAGTTCGATTTAGAAGGCAAAAGTTCAAACGGCTTGTTTTCCTCTTCTTCGAGAGTTACTTCGGAATTAACGGCCATGAATTCTTCGAATTCATGATCACGATCGGTATCGCTAATATTTTCCGAAGTTGTTTGGAATGGTGCGTTGTCATCAAGTAATGCATCCAACTCTTCTTCCGTTACTTCATCGATAACATCTACGCGGAAGCATGTGTCATCATTGGAATGGGAGTGTTGCATAGCTTTATCGACTAAGAATGTGACTCGATCATCACTAACTCCAAGGTTGAGTTCTTTATTCTTCACACTAATGAAGCATCGGCGGTGTGCAAGAATGGTCGTCCTAAGATGAGAGGGACTTGATGGTCTTCCTCCATCTCAAGGATTACAAAGTCGGCGGGAAATATGATTTGCCAACTTGAACAAGCATGTTCTCGGATATCCCAATGGGATATTGGTAGGTGTGGTTAGCCAAACGTATACTCATACTCGTAGAATTCAAAGTATTGTTTGAAAGATTCTTGTATAATGAGTATGGCATAAGATTGATACTTGCGCCTAGATCGGCCAAGGCGTGACTGATAGGTGTGTAAACACCCATCCTTTTTACCACTTAATTACAATAATAACCGGACAAAAACGTGTATTTTATGTCGTAAATGTTGGAATTATGCGTGGTTTGTGTTTTTGTTGTGATTTAGGACGAAAATGTGGAAAAGGGAGAAAACACGGGCATTCACGGGCTTTTATCGAAGAAAAAGACAAAAGACGAAGTCAAGAAATCAAGAGTGCAAAAAGAACGGAAGTCCAAGACCAATTCTGAAGATTTATCAAAGAAAAAGTAAAAAGACGGAAGTTTACTAAAAGCCGAAGAACTCGAGTCTAATTTATTGAAGAATTACAAGATGAGTTTAAGGAAATCCCGAGACAAAGTCGTTAAAGTCAAAAGATTAAGAAGAAAAGGACTTAATCATGCAATTAAGAAAAGAAGAAAGAGGGGAGGAAGCTTCCTAAGCACCTCCTTAATCTACCCTATAAATAGAACATTAGGATTTACATTTCATTTTGTTGGCTAAGTGTGACAATTAGTCTTCCACCTTTTAATTACCTTATCATTTAATTTCATGTCCATTTAAATACATTGTCTTGCACCTTAAATACATTTAATTTCAAGTAAGTTTTCTTTTAATTATTGCCAATCTTTACTTTTCTTGTCAATCTCCTATCTACCTTTCTTTAATCTTTAATCTTTATGCTTATTTGTTCATGTTCATGTTTTTGAGTTTTTATTAAATTGATTAAAGTGGGTTTTGATTATTTTGATTAATATTGTTAGTTTGATTGTTTTGGATTGTTTGTTTATGATTAGTAGATGTTTATTGATTAGTTTGATTTAATCTTGTGGTTGATTTTGATTAGTTTGGATTAGATTCCTGTTATTTTTTTGTCCTCCGTGTTCTTCGTTCTTATTGTTTTTCCAGGTACTGTTGAACACCAAACATTCCGAGTGAAGGTAGTTGTTGAATATTCCGAATAAAGGGCTTTCATCCGGAATAAGAGACATATTCCGGATCAGTTTGATATTCCGGATCAGCAACAATATTCTGAGTGAAGGTGCTCATTCGGAAAGTATTCCGGATCAGTGTTTGTTCATTCGGAACATTCCGAATCAAGGGGCTGTTCATTCAGAACATCCAACATTCCGAACGAAGGATTCATTTATTGCTCATTCGGAACATTCCGAACCAAAGAAATATTCTGAATCAGTGAAGTTCCGAATCAAGGGAGTTCATCCGGAATATATTCCGAATGAAGGAGTTGATTCGGAATATATTCCGAATTAAGCTTTTTATCTCATTTATTCCGGATCAACAACATTCCGGATCAACAATTGTCCCGAACCAAGGTGTTCATTCGGAATACTGAATATTCCGGATAAGTAACATATTCCAGATGAACCATTATTCCGAGTGAGCATTTTATTCCGGATAAAGTGTTTTGGTAAATATTCCGAGTGAAGAAGAATCATTCCGAACGAAGGTGACATTTCGGATGAGTGATTATTCCGAACGAAGAACTATTCCGAATGAGCTGTTTTCAGTTTCTTTCTAGTTTCTGTTTTTAATTTTTAATTTTCAAGCTTTATTTTTCCCGCCTTTTTACTTAGTCTCACTTTAAGATTAATTGCCTTAGATTTATTTTAGCCTTGCCTTAGTTTAAGTTTTAATTGCGTTTTAAGTTTGCCTTAGATAGTTTTAAGTTTGCGTTATTTACTTTTAGTGCCTTTTAATTTTCGTCACGCTTTTAATTTCTCGCCATTTATTTTAAAATTAGAGTTAGATTTAAATTAACGTCATTTACTTGTAAGTCTTGCACATTTTAATTACTACAACGACACAACTGTTGTTTCCACCAAAGAACGACTGAGTCGCATAGTTAATCCATTTTTCAATTCGAAGAGACTGGAACAACGAATTTTTTAACTAGGTAAAACCAAGTTATCAAATGGCGTCGCTGCCGGCTCTTTTCGTGAAGATTAACGGTTTTCTGTGAGAGACGCGTTGCTTTTTGGGATCCGTTCACTCGTGAACGTTATTTTTCGTGTCAAAAAAAATTTCAAAAAAATAAAAATAAAAAAAATAAAAAAAAATTCCCAAAAACATTTGAAAAAATCATAAAAAGCATTTCTTTTTTAAAGTTTTGCACCAAAAATATTCTTCTTTATCCTCTATTATGTTTAATTATTTTCTTTACCCCTCTTATTTATAATTCTTCATGGATTCATCTTACGTACGGTGTGGGAGACCATGGCATGGTTTTCAAACATGTCAATGGTGTACTTGTGAGCGATGTGGTTTTGATATCGACGATACACAATTTGGATTTTGTCCATTTTGCAATTCAACAAATTCATACTTCTCCTCTTACAATACTTTCTCACCTTCTCCCGTCTATGACAATCCTTATCCTTAAGATGCACCGGGTTTTTCTCCATACCCGTGGTGTTATATTTGTGGGGGCCCTCACGATGCTTCTTCTTGTGATCCGTTGAAGGTCTTTGAGAAAGTTCCGTGCTATCATCCCAGTGTGTATAACTTTGATCCCCCACGTCACATCGTCAATCATCAACCCTTTTGTGCACTTCCTCATGAGCAACTTGCCACACTTTTTGACAACTTTCACAAAGTTCAAGTAGCTTGCAACAATATCATGGAGAAATGTCAAGCGGATCAGCAACAAGAGCAAGTATCTAACCTTAATGCTTATACTCCTCCTCTTGTGCCTCCATATTATTATGATAGTGATGACGATGAGAGTCCTATTTCTTGGAACGATGAGAATTATATTCCTTCTCCCGACTTGCCGGCTCTGGAGCCTAAGGATTCACCCATCCTAGGGGATGAGGATCTTATCACAATTCCTGCAAAGGAATCCGACGAATTCATAAAGTCTAGTGCTGATAACCTTGTCCCAATTCCAAGTGAATCTGAGTTGACATCCGACATTGACGATGAGTATGATGCACTTTCTTCTGATGATGTTCCTTCCACCAACACTTTGGGAGAGGATTCTTTGGCTTTCTCTAATCCTCTTTTTGATCAAGATGATGATTTTACTTCTAGTGATGACGAGTCACTATCTGATGAAGACGTTCTGAAGGAAACTTTCAAGATTTATTCGAACCCTTTATTTGATTTTGATGACACTTACATATCTAGTGAGGACGAAGGGATTGAGGACATTAATAGCTCTGCTTCTCTTGCTATTGATGAGCATACTTTGTTAGCCACGCCCCCTTCTATCGCAGAGGTGGAGAGATTTGACTCTACTGGACAGGTGACACGGATGGAAGGTAATTCTTCTCTTACTTCTCATACTATATTGCCCCCTCATCCTACTGAATGCACGCCCAAGCGGGTGATGTATCAATTTTACTCTCCGGGAAATGAGGATGAGTGCTTTGACCCGGGAGGTGACAATGACCATTCTATGATTGATAACCTTACGGCTTTGCCAATTGGTCAGCATCCATTGTCTTTGGAGGATGACAATGTGATTCCTTTACCCACCCCACCTCCCGTGGATCAAGATTTCACATACTTCTCGTATGTTGAAAGGACCTTCCTACCATTCAAGACTTATCCTCCAGCCTCTCCTTTATTATATTCCTCCGGGAATGAGGACAAGGTCTTTGATCCCGGTATTACATTCGAGGCTTCCCCATGTACCATTTAATTCGGGGACGAGTCAGGCTCGTGACTCGGTTAATATAAACAAGCGCTTTTTGGGAGGCAACCCAATTATCTTTACCTGTTTTCACCATAAGTGTAAGGGGGAGCCCCGTGGTGTTTCTTTTTCTCTTTCTTATCATGTGCAGGGATTAGAGCTTCAAAGACACACTCTTGATGAATTTTGACCACCCGTGATCCTGTTGTTTCCCTTTTTCCTGGTTCTATCCTAAACTCTTTTCGATTCACTATTTTATATTTTCTCAATATTAAAATAGGAATCTCTTTAGTTGTCCTTTCCTTAGCAAGATTTAAATAACGTGCACAATGTCCTAAGTGTAGGGGAGTTTACTCCCACATGCTTAAGCATTGAGGAAAATGTTTATATTAAGTGTAGGGGGACTTCTATCGAAGTTAAGTGGTCTTTTCCTTGTATTTGTCCTTATTTTAACTGGAAAATCAATTTTTCGACATTTTTCAAAATTTTTGATCTATTTTGGCCCATTAGTTTTTCCCTTTTGTATAGTTATTTTCTTCCTTGTTAGAATAAATTTTAATAAACTGGTTTTAATTTTTCAAACGTTGTGAATCTTTTGACTCAGCCCGAGTTTACTTATCTAAGTTTACTCTAGCTAGTATCCTTAACGAGTTTAAGTCAAGTTTTGCTAGGCTTTTATATAGGGAGCTATAAAACGCGAAAGTCTTAACTCTCACGGGTTAAGAACAAGAACTTTTCGCAAGTTCCTATAATTGATCCTAGAGAGTTGTTTATCAAGGGAACTTTAAAATGTGATTTCTAAACTTGAAAAAGTCTAAGAATTTGCAAGATCCTATAGACGACTCGAAAACCCAAAACTTTGATTTAATAGGCTAAGCATCCACGAGTCTCATTCCTTGAGATTTTAAACTGTGGAGAACGAGATATGATAGAGTCAATTATAAGTTTGGTATTCTTTCGTAAATTTATGTGAGTTAATTATAAGCCTATTCTCCCTTCGCTTGCTAATAAATTTATCTGCAATAAATAAGGTTGTACAATTTGAAAAGTTACTTAGCTTCTAGCCCAAGATCGTTTAAAAGTTGTTCGGTACGGATTAGAGTTCATAGCCAAGGCATAACTTATTGAAGCGGGATGCGAAGATTGGCGAGTCCGAAAAGGCCCTAACAAGGCATGAGGGCTACATTTAGTTGCTAAAGATCCAAAGTGATGTAAAGAATCATTTATCGAAAATCAATATGAAGGATCGAGACACACGACGAAAAGCAAATACTCTCGTAAAGATCATGGAGAAGTCTATCCGAAAAGGCCCTAACAAGGTATGAGGATAAATAGATCCAAGTCCAAAAAGGAGGCGGATCGTTGTATATCAAAGTCCAAAATAAAGATTGGAGAAAAATGAAGAAGTCGTGGTCCAAATATGAAGAATCTCTCAAAATTTCAAGTGAAGAAATTCCTATTATGAAGAGAAGACCATTATTTCATGAACGTCTCTCAAAGATTTGAAGTATGAAGTCGCTGCCAAATATCTGAAAGGTCTCAAATCGTGAAGCGAGTTATGCCAAGAAATGAACTTTATGAGGTCCCGAGAAGCAGTTTTAAAAGATTTTGTCCTCTAGCTAACTATTGATTAAATCGTCCCACTTTATTTTCAGCCTTAATAACTATCAAAATAAGTCAACAATGCATCCTCGTGATCATTCAAGACAATAATAAAATATAAGAGATACACCTAGGAATAAGGGAGTCTAAGTAAATAATTGGCCCACATGAGTTCGCGTTATTTTGCTAACTTATAATAACAATGATCTCGTTTTTAAGCTTGGTTTGGAGAAAGTGAAAACTTGAGGATGATGATTATTCATGACATTTTCAAAACCCTAAGGTATGTTTTTGATTTCTTTACTTACTTTGAATGTTTATAATTTCTATCTCTTTAATAAAGGCCAACGTGGATTGATTGTGATGAAAAGTGTAAACGTGCTTTGTAACTAATGCATTGCTTGAGGACATTGCAATGGTCAAGTGTAGGGGATTTGATAGGTGTGTAAACACCCATCCTTTTTACCACTTAATTACAATAATAACCGGACCAAAACGTGTATTTTATGTCGTAAATGTCGGAATTATGCGTGGTTTGTGTTTTTGTTGTGATTTAGGACGAAAATGTGGAAAAGGGAGAAAACACGGGCATTCACGGGCTTTTATCGAAGAAAAAGACAAAAGACGAAGTCAAGAAATCAAGAGTGCAAAAAGAACGGAAGTCCAAGACCAATTCTGAAGATTTATCGAAGAAAAAGTCAAAAGACGGAAGTTTACTAAAATCCAAAGAACTCGAGTCTAATTTATTGAAGAATTACAAGACGAGTTTAAAGAAATCCCGAGACAAAGTCGCTAAAGTCAAAAGATTAAGAAGAAAAGGACTTAATCATGCAATTAAGAAAAGAAGAAAGAGGGGAGGAAGCTTCCTAAGCACCTCCCTAATCTCCCATATAAATAGAACATTAGGATTTACATTTCATTTTGTTGGCTAAGTGTGACAATTAGTCTTCCACCTTTTAATTACCTTGTCATTTAATTTCATGTCCATTTAAATACATTGTCTTGCACCTTAAATACATTTAATTTCAAGTAAGTTTTCTTTTAATTATTGTCAGTCTTTACTTTTCTTGTCAATCTCCTATCTACCTTTCTTTAATCTTTAATCTTTATGCTTATTTGTTCATGTTCATGTTTTTTAGTTTTTATTAAATTGATTAAAGTGGGTTTTGATTATTTTGATTAATATTGTTAGTTTGATTGTTTTGGATTGTTTGTTTATGATTAGTAGATGTTTATTGATTAGTTTGATTTAATCTTGTGGTTGATTTTGATTAGTTTGGATTAGATTCGTTTTATTTTTTTGTCCTCCGTGTTCTTCGTTCTTATTGTTTTTCCAGGTACTGTTGAACACCAAACATTCCGAGTGAAGGTAGTTGTTGAATATTCCGAATAAAGGGCTTTCATCCGGAATAAGTGACATATTCCGGATCAGTTTGATATTCCGGATCAACAACAATATTTCGAGTGAAGGTGCTCATTCGGAAAGTATTCCGGATCAGTGTTTGTTCATTCGGAACATTCCGAATCAAGGGGCTGTTCATTCGGAACATCCGACATTCCGAACGAAGGATTCATTTATTGCTCATTCGGAACATTCCGAACCAAAGAAATATTCCGAATCAGTGAAGTACCGAATCAAGGGAGTTCATCCGGAATATATTCCGAACGTAGGAGTTGATTCGGAATATATTCCGAATCATGCTTTTTATCTCATTTATTCCGGATCAGCAACATTCCGGATCATCAATTGTCCCGAACCAAGGTGTTCATTCGGAATACTGAATATTCCGGATAAGTGACATATTCCGGATGAACCATTATTCCGAGTGAGCATTTTATTCCGAATCAAGGTTTTTGGTAATTATTCCGAGTGAAGAAGAATCATTCTGAACGAAGGTGACATTCCGGATGAGTGATTATTCCGAACGAAGGATTATTCTGAATGAGCTGTTTTCAGGTTCTTTTAATTTTCAGTTTTTAATTTTTAATTTTCAAGCTTTACTTTTCCCGCCTTTTTCCTTAGTTGCACTTTAAGTTTACTTGCCTTAGATTTATTTTAGCCTTGCCTTAGTTTAAGTTTTAGTTGCGTTTTAAGTTTGCCTTAGATAGTTTTAAGTTTGCGTTATTTACTCTAAGTGCCTTTTAATTTTCGTCACGCTTTTAAATACTTGTCATTTACTTTAAATTAGAGTTAGATTTTACTTTCCCGCCATTTACTTTAAAGTTTTGCACTTTTAATTACTACAACGACACAACTATTTGTTTCACCAAAGAACGACTGAGTCGCACACTTAATCCATTTTTCAATTCGAAGAGACTGGAACAACGAATTTTTTAACTAGGTAAAACCAAGTTATCAGTGACATTCGACATTGTTGTTTAGGGTGCATGGTATGAGAAAGCTTCCCGGATCTCTGAGCTTTGGTGGAAGTTTGCTTTGCAAGGCTATAGAACATTCTTCATTTAGAAACGCAGCAGAGATTTGCTCCGTCTTACTATGGTTGCTCACAAGATCTTTGAGGAATTTCCCATAGTTGGGCATGCCGGTTAAGATATCAACAAGTGGAACGTTGATCTTAACTTCCTTGATCATCTTAAGGAATTTGGCATTACGAGCCTCCATTTTTTCTTTTCGTAGGCGTTGAGGATACGGAATTTTTGGTTCATACGCCTTCGGTGTTGGTATTGGAATGGGTGTGGTTTGTTTTGGTTTGGGGTTGGAAGGAGGAACGGTTTCTTTCTTCTCGTGCTCATCGGCCTCGTCTTCACTTTCATCGGTGAAAGTGGGAGCATTGGTGTTCGGGTTTTGTGGTGGATCATAACTCAGCCCACTTCTTGTGAATACGACATTCACATGTTCATTACGGGCGGAGGGTGGGCGGTATGGTTTATCCGTAGATGGTTTTGGGTTTGTTTGAGTGTTGCTTGGTAGCGAACCACTTGGTCGATTGGCTAATTGATCGGTGATTCGACTGAGTTTGGTTTCGAGATCATTAATGGTTGCGGTGTGGTGTCTTTGTTCTCTTTCAACGTTGGCTTTGAGATCGAAGAATTGGTTCTTAATGAACGTGTTTGTCGATTTTTGAGATTCTATGAAAGCTAACAACGTTTTCTCTAGGGTCGACTCTTCGGGTTTCTTTTCGTTTGATGGACCAGAATTATCGTTCTCACGAGGTTGTGAGTTACGATTTTTGTTTTTGGGGTACTCACGCCATATGCCGGAATTTCTACCGTAGTAGTTACCTCGATAACCACTTCCTCGGTATCCTCCTTGGGCGTAGTTTGATTCTTGTGGCGGTTCTCTTATTGGTGTATCATCACACACCATGGATGGGTGTGGTCCTCCGCAAAGAGTACATTCGCCTCGCATCTCCTTCATTTCGTCTTTGATGGTTTTGAATTGCGAGTCGAATTTAGATGTGAGAGCATCCATCTTCTACATGAGTTTGGAATTTTTGTCACCTTCAACGAAAGCAACGGTTTTCTTGAAAGGTTTGGTTCGGTTATCTTTGGACCAATTGAGTTTTAAGAGAACTCGGTCCTCGAGCAATTGATATGCTTCGTTGGGAGTCATATAGAGAAAGAGTCCACCAGCGTCAAGGATTGCTTGCGTCGGTTCATTGAGACCATGATAAAAGATTTGGATGATGGTTCCTTTTAGTAAACCATGTCCATGACAACTACGAAGTAGGTATTTCATTCGATTCCACGCATCAATGAGTGTTTCTTGTGGAAGTTGGGCGAAACCTTGGATTTCTCCCATGAGTCTTTCGTACATGGCGGGTGGAAAGAAACGACTAACAAAAGCGGTTCTCATTTGTTCCCATGTTTCAATGGTACCGGGCGTCAACTCGTTGTACCAAACTCTTGCATCTCTGGATAGAGATGATGGGAAGACTTTGAGTTTTATGGCGTCTACATCGACGTCGGCTCCATAATGGAACATGCCACATATTTCTATGAATTCGGATATGTGCTTATGCGGATCGGCCCGCGTACGGCCGTCAAATTGGCGGTCTTTGATCATTGAAGGGTGATGACCTTTCACGGTAAAGTTTTCTCCAAGCTCAACTTGAACAATAGCAACCTCGGGGGTAGGTGGTATTACTCGGTTGGCTGCCCACATTGATTGATCGTCGGCCATTGGAAATGGTGGATCGTAAAATGGGTTATAGACGACAAAGGCGTCCAAGAGATTATCAAATGGTAGGTTTTTGGTCTTTGAGATTCGGTTTTCAAAAGAAACAAAGGGGTGTTTCTTGCGGTTTTTCTTTCGAGATTGGTGAATATGACGTTCAGGATCGGTGTATGGACTAAGCAATTCTTGACCGGAAGAACGTGTGTTCATTCAAGTCTTGAACGACCTTTTGAAAAGGATTACAAGTAACAAAAACAAAAACAAACAAAATATAACTAATAAGAAAATAAGTAAATAGGAAAATAAATAAACCAAACAAAATAAGAACATAAAAAAAATGTTTTTTTAGGGTCTGGAAGCTTGCCGCCGGCAAACAGGGGTTGCCGGATGGCAAAATACCAACTGTTTGACGCTTGTCGGCGGCAGGACTACCTTGCCGGGCGGCAAAGGTGGTTCTGTTAGAAGCTTGCCGGCGGTAGGAGGGTGTTTCCGGCGGCAATGCTCTCCTGTCAGATTTTTTTTTACTTTTTTTTTGTTTTTGGGTTTGTTTGCAATGAGGACACTACAATGGGTTTGATTATAGGATGATTTTGGAACTAAGAACACAATCAAATCCCCGGCAGCGGCGCCAAAAACTTGGTGCGTGGTGTTGGTAACAAGTTTTAAATTTATAAACACGAATTACCGGATTGACTAAAAACGCACAGACAAGTATAACCCTTTCGTTTGTGTATAGCTTTTATGTGGTAATACTGAGATCATTCACGGGGATTTGGAAAACCTATGATTATTCTAAAATGAAACTATAATCGTTGATTCTAGCAATTGTTGACAAACAAATAACAAGTAAAAATGATGAGATAAATAATATGATTAAAGGTACACTTGGTAAATACTAGTTTGAGCATTCGTAGTGGTATGATTGTGATGACACGTTAACATATATGATTATGATAATTAGATGGATAATCCAATCTATTGTTTTCAAAAGCTTTATCTTCGTCAAGACCTTGGTTAAAGAAAACAAGCATTAGACTCCATCACTCAATTCAAGACTTAATCCAATTTCAACACATTCGATTCACGATCGTTTCACGAATTTGCTAACACTTATAGTTATGTTTCTTGATAATTAAAACTTCTTAAGAAATGATCAATACAAAATATAGCCTATCATAGACAAACCGGCTACGACTTGTTGATAGAAAATAACCCTTTCGACCTATGAAATCTTTACCAACAAATTAGGTTTTGATAGCAATTGTCACATGAAACATAAATATCAATGGATCATAGGAAATCTTGACATTGAATTAAACATAAATCTCAATCACAACCACCACTTCATACTACAAACATCATCCTACCAAGTGTAGAATGAAACTTAGCTACTCATAACAAATGATGAAATAAACTCAGAAATAAAAGTATTATAAGTCATAATCAAGAGTCTTACAAAGTGGAAAAATGTTACTAATGATTAGGGTAATTATCCCTAAGAGTTTCGTGATGATAACTTTGCTTATCGGACTCAAAAACTGACTTTTCTAGCACCACCTTGTTCAAATCCGGGAATGAGAGTTTGGACAAGGATGAGAGAGTTATTTATGAGATGATATTGTTGGGAATAAATTAAGGCCAGATCACTTGAGCGCTGACAAGAACAAAACAAGCGTTGACAGGAACAACGCAAGCGCTGATAGCTCAAGCGTTGACAAGTTAAAGTCAAGCGTTGACAGATTGAAGACAAGCACTGATGGAGGATATAAGCTACACGTTTATTATATTCTAGAATACTTCTAGTAAGGATAGAAACGACAATGTATTTTCTATGTTTATCTTTACCTAGAATAGTTGATACGTAGCTTATTGTACAAGGCTTCTTAGTCTATAAAAGAAGGCCTTTAGGTTAATGTTCAATATCAAGTTTTATATAAGTTTTCATTCGTAAACATCTTTCATTGTAAGCAAGTTCGACATTCATAATCAAAGTGAAAGTTTTGTTTACATCTTGTGTTCTTGTTTAAGTGTTAAATTCCGTATAACACTTAGATTCACAAAGTATATACAAAGGTTTCTCTACGTGCTATACTTGATCTAATCTCGTATACACAAAGCTAATCGATCTAAGTTTGGGATCAACAAGTGGTATCAGAGCTTGTTGAGGAACTTTTGATCTTTGAAGAACACCAGAACCATACACGAACACCAAAACCCTAATTTTCTCAGAAACCCTAAAAACACAAAAACCCAAACAACATCATGTCTGAAGCAATAACCTCCTCCTCCTCAGCCTTACCAAACATCAAGATTCCCATGCTTGATGCAACCCACTTTGACTTATGGAAGTTCAACTTTGAACAATATCTGGGGATCTATGACTACACACTCTGGGAGATTATTGAATATGGAAACTCATTCAATAAGGCTCAAAAGATTCAGGATGCCATTACTCAAAGATCAGCTGTTGAAGGATGCCCTGATGAAGATAAGAAAGAAAAACCTGGAGATGGTAGAGCTGTAGGTGCTGAAGATATTGCAAAGAAAAGGGTTGACATGAAAGCCCTAAATATTCTGAAAGTCTCTTTGGGACAAGAAAACCAGCACAAATATAGAGGCTATGAATCTGCTAAGGATCTTTGGGAAGCACTTGAAGTTACATATGGTGGCAATGCAGACACTAAGGAAGAAAAGAAAAAGCAACTTCTACATGATTATGCTGTTTTCAAAGCTCAGCCCAATGAGAAACTGAGTAGTGTGAGAAGCAGATTGCTTGATATCACAAGCAAGTTGTCCTTCATGGGGACACAAGTTGGTGATGTTGACACCAATGCTACCTTTCTGAAAAGTCTTGGTGAGGCATGGAAGATTGAGGCAAGATCTATTCTTGCCAATAATACTTACAAGAGCTCCTCGTTTGATGACATCTACAACAAACTAAGACTGTTGGAGGATGAAACTCTTTCAGATCATGGAAGCAAATCTAGCACCAGCAACATGGCCTTCTTCTCTCATTGTGAAGGTCAATTCAATCAGAAGGACTCTTATATGCATCCAGTTACTGGATCATCATATGTCAGCGCTGGAACAAGTCCTGTCAACGTCTCTTTTTCAGACGCTGACACATTCATGAATGACTCCCCAAGAGTTAAACCTGCTGGTTTGGATTTGGATACTGTGTGTGCTTACATTGCTTCTTTGCCCAATGGTTCAGTGATTACATATGAGGATCTTGAGCAGATAAGTGATAAGCACTTGGAAGAGATGGACATCAAGTGGAACATGGCTCTTGCTAGTATAAGAGCAAATAGGTGGAATAGAAGGTTCAAGAAGAAGATGACCTTCAATGCTAAAGACACAGCTGGATTTGATAAATCCAAAGTTGAATGCTACAACTGTCATCATATGGGGCACTTCATGAGGGAATGCAGATCTCCTAGAAGATCTGATGCTGGTAAACCCTCAAGTCAGGTTGTTAAAGCTCAAGATTCCAAAGCCATGGTTGCAGTTCAAGGAATTGATGGTACTGGATGGGATTGGAGCTATCTGGCTAAGAATGCTGAAGAGGACAAAGCTTTGGTTGCTGATATTGAAGAAGAAGAGCATGTTGAATATGCTCTCATGGCACACTCCTCCTCTTCATCTGATAATGAGGTATATGATGATGCTTTTTGTAGCAAAGGTTGTAGGTTAAACACTGATAGACTTAACAAAGAGGTGTTAAAATTAAAAGATGATATGAGCACTGAAAGGTGTAAATTGTCCAATTACCAACTAGCTCTTACTGAAACTGAGAAAACCGTTTCTGAATACAAGAAAATGGAATTTGATTTAAAAGATAAGATTAATATCTTAAAACATGAGCTAGAGGGTAGTATGGATATTAGAAATATCATGACAAAGGTCAATAGAGACCTACAGGCTAAGTTAGATAAGGCCATTAAGAATAAAGATAATGTTGACCTCAAGATTCAAAGATTTGATAGAGCCACCCAAACCCTAGGAGACTGTGTAGCTAAACAAAGGGATCCTAAGGACACGACTGGGATTGGAATGAATGATTACTCTCTGGTTCCACCACCAGCTGGTGACTTCTATGGTGTCCTTAGAAAGGATTTATCTTGGACTGGTATACCAGAATGCCAAGAAGAGGAATTCATTCCTCCACCAAGAGTTGTCACTCCAGTGGAAGAGTATCAACAAAAACTGACTGACCTAAATGAGTGGAAGAAAGCTAACCCTACTTTATTTGTTAAAGGAGGTTTGCTATGTGAAAGTCCCAATGAATCACCACCCATTAAGGTTACTCACCCAATCACTGGTAAAGCTGTTGACCTAGGCTCAAACACTGTTAGAAGACCTACCATTAAATATGCAGAGATGTATAGGAATAATAGGTCACCCAAGAGCCAAGTTAGCAATCATGGAACAGGTTTCTACTCTTCTAGACCTAAGAGTGTGTCTAAGAAAGCCTGTTACACTTGTGGTAGCTTTTCACATTTGGCATACAAGTGTGTCAACGCTCCCAAAGCCAGCGCTGATAGGAACAATTTCAGCGCTGATAGGAAGAAAGTCAACGTTGTTAGGAAGTCAAACATTGTCAGACCCAAATCTTGTGTCCAGCAAAGTCCACAAGTGATTAGACCTGCCCCATTCTTTTCTAGAAGGTCTAACACTCATGGACAAAGACCTTTTCAAAAGACAAACACCTGGTCAAATAGGCAATGGGTTCCTGTAGCAAACCCTAGGTTCAACGCTGACAAGGGTAATTTCAGCGTTGACAGGACAAATTCCAACGCTGACAGAAACGTGACCAGACCTAAATATTTGCAGCCACAAGGTAAGGGGTCAAAAGCTTCTTCAAGCTTAACATGGAGACCCAAGAAAGATCAAAACCCTAACAATAATGGAATTTCAATGACTTGCAATAGATTTAATTACATTTCTAAGGTCATTACAAAACCTATTGGGGTTAACTGGGTTTTTCATCCTAAAAAGGATGAGAATGGGGTTGTTGTGAGAACTAAGTCTGTTCTTATTGAACAACCAGATGAATCCAAGTCTTCTGAGACTTGGGTTCCCAAAGAAAACTAATTTGTTTTCTTTATGTGCAGGGCATTCAAAGACAGATCAATGACTATGGATATTGGGATAGTGGATGCTCAAGGCACATGACAGGGAAGGAAGACTATCTGACGAACTTCACTCCTATTAAAGATGGTGATAAGGTATACTTTGGAGGGGGCTATGGAACCATTACAGGCAAAGGAACCCTTCTCACCAACAATCTGCGTTTTGAGAACGTCTTCCTGGTAAAAGAACTTGATTATAATCTGTTTAGTGTATCACAAGTTTGTGATAACAAAAATAAGGTTCTTTTCACTGATACTGAGTGTTTGGTGTTAAGCAAGGATTTTAAGATCCCTGATGAGAAATATATTGAGTATAGAACACCTAGGCATAAGGACATATATAATGTGAATTTAAATGGGATTAAAGTGAATACAAATATGTCTTGTTTTTATGCTAAGGCCTCAGTAGATGAAAGTAATTTGTGGCACAGGAGACTAGGGCACATAAATTTTAAAAATATAAATAGACTTGTGAGGCTTGGTTTAGTTGATGGTCTGCCTGAGAAGGCCTTTCACAATGACCACTCTTGTGTTGCATGTCTTAAAGGCAAGCAGCACAAGGTCTCATTCAAGTCCAAACAGGTGCATACTAGTTCCAGACCTCTTCATATGCTTCACATGGACCTCTTTGGTCCAACAAATATAGAAAGTTTGAATGGTAAGTCATATTGCTTTGTTGTAACAGATGACTTTTCTAGGTTTACTTGGACATTCTTTCTAGCTATGAAGAGTGACACAACTGATGTTCTTATTGAATTTATCACTCAAATTGAGAAAAGGTCTGGCAATGAGGTTAAAATGCTTAGGAGTGATAATGGTGGAGAATTTAGGAACAAGAAGCTAGATGATTTTTGTGCTAGGAAAGGAATTACTAGGCAATTCAGTATTGCTAGAACCCCACAACAAAATGGGGTTGCTGAAAGGAAAAATAGAACCCTAATTGAAGCAGTCAGAACAATGTTGGCTGATGCTCACTTTCCTATAGCCTTTTGGGCTGAGGCTGTTAATACAACATGCTATGTGCAAAATAGAGCATTGGTTAACAAAATTCAGAACAAAACACCTTATGAGTTACTTTGGGGAAGAAAACCTAATATTGGTTTTCTCAGACCTTTTGGATGTCATGTGGTAATCTTAGATACTAGTGATGCCTTAGGTAAATTTAGTGCAAAAGGTGATGAAGGTTACTTCATGGGGTATTCAGTGCAGAGCAAGGGTTATAGGGTTTATCTTAAAGAGGACAAACGTATTGTTGAGAGAGTACATGTTAGGTTCTTAGAGAATAAACCTAGTGATCCTGAAAGTGGTCCTAATTGGTTGTTTGATTTGGAACCCTTATCTAGAACTTTAAATTATATGCCTGTCACTAATCCAGACATTGTGAAGGTAACTTCAAATGTTGTGGAGGAACAAGTTGTTAATGTTTCAGGTACACAGGTTCATGAGAAGGTTGGATCACAAGCAGAAAAGGCATCTCCTACATTTGAATATGTCACAATTCCTATTTGGACAGATGCGTTTGCTGCTGCTGCTGCTGCTGGACAAGATAATGGTGGTCTCCAAATACCACCAGATACAAACATGCATGGTTCTTCAGACGCTGACAAAGGCAAATCTAGCGCTGACAAGACCAATTCAGACGTTGATGGCTCAGACGTTGACAACAACATTTCAAGCGCTGTTAGCCCAGACGCTGACAACCAAGATTCAAACGTTGACAAAACTTATGGGCATCTTTTCTCTTCCAGTTTTGAACAAGGTGGACCTTCCAATGTTCATGAAGAGATTCCTGTTGCTCAAAGAGAGTCTGATGAAGAAGATATTGGCAACATGGAGCATGAGGTTGAGGACACCAGAATTTTTGAAGGAGGGGTTCTCACCTCCACAATGAAGAATCACCCCACATCTCAGATCATTGGTGATATTATGACTCCAGTTCAAACAAGAAGATCCCATCAAGGTATTGGTGGGTTTATTGCCAATATACACAAGAAGGTTGATACCCCTCTTGTGCAAGCATGTTTGTTTGCATGTTTTCTGTCACAAGAAGAACCCAAGAAAATATTTGATGCTCTCAAAGAACCAACTTGGGTGGAAGCAATGCAGGATGAGCTTCACCAATTTGCAATTCAGGATGTTTGGGAGCTAGTTGATTGTCCTAGATATGTCAGACCTATTGGGACAAGATGGGTTCTAAGGAATAAAAGAGATGAAAGAGGTATTGTGGTCAGAAACAAGGCAAGGTTAGTGGCTCAAGGTTATACACAAGAGGAGGGGATAGACTATGAGGAGGTCTTTGCACCAGTTGCAAGGATTGAAGCTATTAGGATTTTTCTAGCCTATGCTTCTTGTATGGGCTTCACAGTCTATCAAATGGATGTCAAAAGTGCATTCTTGTATGGCACCATTGTTGAGGAAGTTTATGTCATGCAACCTCCTGGTTTTGAGGATCCAGAGCATCCAGATAAAGTGTATAGAGTCAAAAAGGCTATGTATGGCCTTCATCAAGCCCCTAGAGCATGGTATGGTACTTTGTCTACATATTTAGTGGACAATGGATTCAAGAGGGGCACCATAGATCAGACACTATTTACAAAGAAGAAAGTCAAAGATGTTTGCTTGTGCAAGTCTATGTTGATGATATCATTTTTGGGTCTACTGATCCAAAGATGAGTGAGGATTTCTCCAAGCTTATGACAGACAAATTCAAGATGAGTGCTATGGGGGAGATGAACTTCTTTCTTGGTTTACAAGTTCAGTAGAAAGAGGATGGTATCTTCATCTCCAAGGACAAATATGTTGCTGAGATCTTGAAGAAGTTTGGCTTTTCTCCACATGAAAAGAGGGCTACTACTCCTATGGATAGAGAACACCCTTGGGGAAAGATTGGAGATGGGAAAGATGTTGATGTCAGGCATTATAGATCCATGATTGGATCCTTGATGTATCTTACTGCTTCCAGACCTGATATCATGTTTGCTGTGTGTGCTTGTGCACGCCATCAAGTGACTCCCAAAGAATGTCACCTTTATGCTATAAAGAGGATCTTTAGGTACCTAAGATGCTTTCCCAGTCTTGGTTTGTGGTACCCAAAGGATTCACCATTGGAGCTGATTGCATATTCAGATAGTGATTATGGAGGTGATAAGTTTGATAGGAAATCCACAACTGGTGGATGTCAGTTTCTTGGGAGCAGATTAATATCTTGGCAATGCAAGAAACAAACAGTGGTGGCTAACTCTACAACTGAAGCAGAGTATGTGGCTGCAGCAGCATGTTGTGGTCAAGTGTTGTGGATTCAGAACCAGCTGTTGGACTATGGGTATAATTTTATGCATACTAAGATATTTGTTGACAATAATAGTACTTTATGCATCATTAAGAATCCTGTACATCATTCTAAAACTAAACACATAGAAATTAGACACCATTTTATAAGAGATTGCTTTGAGAAAGGTTTAATACAACCAGATAGGGTTGACACTGAGGAAAATGTGTCAGATTTATTAACTAAACCTTTTGATACTGGAAGATTTCAATACTTGGTAACAAGTATTGGAATGGTTAATCTCTCTTAATATGTGTTTTGGATTCTTTTTGTAAAAGTATGTACAGGATGATGCATTATTATTATTGGTCTTATTGATGATTTAGATTTTCCACTATATTTTTCTAACACTGACAAAGGTTGTTTGAACACTGATAAGTGTTTTTGCAACGTTGTCAGCAATATAATTGTCTAACGCTGACAAAGCTTCCTTCAACGCTGTTGTGTGTTATCGGGGCGTTGTCAGTAACAATGTTAGTTTTGTGGTTTTCAATCTAAATGTGCAGATGGTGTTAGCAGTATACCATTGGATACAAAGTTTCTTATGGATCAATGGAGAAGCATTTGGACAAGTTTTTATTTATGGATGATGGTTGGAATGTTTCATTCCTATCTTGACATAAATTTTTTATGTTCATGCATGATTTTAGCAAACTTTTTGTATCATAGTTTAAGGGGAGGTTTTAGGAACCTTTAGGATTTTTGGGTATCCATATGATACTCTTATCACAATTCTAGATTGTGTCCACAGGTGAGTATGGGTTAGTTTTTCTAAACCATGAGGCACTGTAGCATGCATAGTATATCAACTTTGCATGCTGCCAAGACATTTTTGGCCTAGAATTGGTTGTGGTCTGTTGGGAGACTTGGGAATGATTTTGATATGGGATTTACCTGGGAGTAACAAGGATTTTATAAGGTAACTTTGTTGTTAAGAGTTTTGGTTAGCAAGGGACACTAGAGGACTGTTATGTCTATCTTGCTTATGCAAGTGTGCATAACTGGACAGTGCTTGCCGCCCTATAATAATTATCAGCTTTTGGTTATCTTCTCTAGGATAAATTACTTGTTAAGGTCATTTTTCACTTTTTAAAACAATTTTATTTTTGGACACTGACAAGATTTTTCCAAGCGTTGTTGTGACCAAATTGGACGCTGACATGGCTTTAGGCGAACGTTGACAAGATTATAGCCGTTCGGCGTTGATAGGTTATTTTTTACCGTTGACACTCAATGGGACCTACCCAGTTGTTACTTTTTGACATATTTTCAAGCCGTAACTTTAGGAGTTGTTACTTTCATTAAATGTATGAGATAACTTATAACTTTTTCAATATTTTCATGATTAGTTTTTGAAAATCTTTGCCTATTTTCGGGCCAATCACATGCATTCTTTATCTCCTATAAATTTGGCTCCTATTTTTAAACAGGGTATCTATAATTCTTGTCTAACACTTTTCTCTTATCAACTTCCTCTTCTACACTTCAAATTAACAGCTTTCATCAATGGCACCAAAGTTTAACTCAGCAGAATTGGATTTGGGGTTCAATTCTCAACACAACATGATTGCTTATCTTGTTGCTGATAATGATTTGTTTCCTCAATACACACAAATGGTGGCGTATTTGAACGCATCCCCATTAAGGTATGCTCTTTCTCATGCTCCACTCATTCCAGTCACACACATTAAGCAGTTTTGGAACACTGTCAGTTCCTCAACAGTTAATGGAGTGACCACATTGACTTCTATTGTTCATGGGAGATCTTGGGTGGTTACTGAGGCCTTGGTACGCCAGGCCTTGCATCTTGACGATGCTGATGGTGTAGCCATTCTTCCCATAAATGAAATAGAACAAGGGCTTAGGGCTTTGGGATATCCTTTTCCTGATGAAGGTACTCTTACTAAGTATCATAAGCAGGAATTTCCCCCAGCCTGGGAGTACCTCATTCACATCCTCCTTTAATGTTTGAGTCCCAAATGTACTGCACACAATGAGATCAATAGATACATTGCCAGTGCTATTGTGTGCATTGCAACAGGGCAAAAATATAACTATTCTAAAATGATTTTTGAAGGGATGTGTAAAAACAAGGGGACAAAAATGACTTTAGCTTATCCCCGTTTTCTGCAAATGATTTTTGATGATCAAGGTTATTGTTCAAGGGATCACAATGATTTTTATAAGATCCCTGAACAAAAGAAATCTATTTTTACGAAGATGGATTCACCACCTCATAGAGACTTACCTTTAACCCCAGCCATGCTTGCTGTTATTGCAGCAGCACAACCCCAACCAGACCCTCAACCTCAAACTGACCCTCAACCACAACTTGAACCCATTCCTGAACCTTTACCCTCACCTGAACAAATGCAACTTGAACACGAACCCTTTGACGCTGACACATCAAATGTTGGCGTTGATGTGCCTATTTCCAACGCTGACACACAACCATCACAATCCCAAACACCCCTTAACCAACCCACATCTACCCATTCTTCCACACCATCTTCCACACCACCTGAATATAGGTTGATGAAACGCCAAAGGACTACTGGAGTGTTCTCCTCTGGTGGTCCTAGCCATGAAGCAGAGAGAACCACCACCACAAGTGTGGCTGGTGACCTGGATGAGGCTGGGACTATTGGTTCTGGCTTAGATGCTGGCCAAGGCAGTCCCACCATAATTAAGTCCTCATCCATGCCCAATGAACCTGACTTGGGAGGTCAAATCCCCATTTCAGAAGAGGGCAGACTGGAACCAATGACTCTTTTGGAATTGACGGCAGTCTGCATTCGCTTGCAAAAGCAAAATGCAGACTTAGTACAAATTGTCAGCTCACAAGGCCTTGAACTCAAGCAATTGAGGGAGAGGATTGTTGTTTTGGAGAGTGATCATGCTAGGAGGGGTATGGAGGAGTCTTCCAAAGGGGAGGAAGATCAAAGAAATCTGAGTGATAAGGGCAGTCAAGATGGTCAATCAATGGATGTTGCTGAAGCCCTTACAACCTTGAAGTAACAAACAGGTTTTGATACGTCCTTAATCTCTCCAACCAATCTAAATTTATCATTTACAGCTATGTTGAGAGAGGTTACACAAGGCGCTGAGGGAAAATATTTGAGCGTTGACAGACCTGCACATGAAGGTGATGTATTCCAGTCATCATCTATCATCAAAGAAGTTTCTACTCAGGTATTACCATCTACCTTACCAACCATTGCACCATCAGATAAGGGTAAGGGTAAATTGGTAGAAGAAATTGTTCCAAAGGATGCAGCCCAAGTTGAATTTGATAGAAGATTGGCTGAACAAATGATGGAACAAGGTGAAAAGGAAAAGTCACCATTTGTTGTGACTTCTGAAGAGGAAAGTGATGGAGCTAGCTCAGACTCAAGTGTGATGATTATAGAACCAGAAAGGCTTGAGTATGGTGATGAGCTTGCTAGGGAAAAGTTGAGAGACTTAAAATTGTAGGTTGACTTTGACATGCCAGAGGTGGTTCAAATGTACAATTCTTGGGAAGAAAGCTGTATGGATAATCCAGACTTGACCATTTCAGATCAAATATGGGGTTTGGAGCTTCTTCTTAGAGTTCAGAAGGATTGTAAGGTGATTTTGAAGCACAAGGCAAGCAATATTCTCTCAGAATTGAAAAGGGATAGAAGAGAGCTCTATTTTATGTTGCTCAGATGTCATGGAGTTGGATGGACACATCAGAAGTTGAAGGCTTTGACATTTGATGAGTTGGAACATAGGGCTTATCCTATTTGGGTGAGAGTGCAGGAAGAAAACACTCTCAGACTTCTTTCAGATGAAAGAATGGAGCAACTTGCAGAAGAAATGGAAATCAAGAAAGCTATGATGATTCCCAGGCCAGTGAAGAAGGGATTTAAACTTGAGTTTCCAAAAGATATGAATCCACTATATCCAAGTGAAGCAGTTATTAGAAAGAGCCTCTAGAAGCTTCAGATATGGTGCAGGTGTTACCATTAGATTCCAGGAATCCAATTGTGAGTTATGATGAGGATGAATGTGGATTCTGGAAGATTGGCAGATTTGGCAAGGAGGTATACACTTTTACCACTCTCATATCTTTATTTGCAAGTTGTGATAGAGAAGACTTGGTGGACCTTTGGAGGTTACTAGAGACCAAGTATGAGGCTGAAGCACCAACTTCAGCTAATGGAATAAAACTTTGGACCACATTTAAAAGAATGTGTGGGACAAATGAGGAAGATCCTGAAATATGGAAGGATCTTGAAGATGACCTCAGTGGTCTTCAATGGAGGTTATATTTAGCTGCTGGTGTATATCATTTAAGTTCTACAAAGTTTACTGAGTATCTTTGTGGATGCTCAATATTTCATATCCAAGGCTGTTTTGGAAAAGATGAAGGACACTCAGCTGGAGATAGATTATTCAAGTGACGTGGCAAAGAATTTGATCAGATTTATTCATTACCAATATGAGAACATTTGTCAGACTCCTCCAAGTTCTTAATGCTTATTCAGAAACTTGATCATAAGAAGTGGATATCAAGTTTAGGGGAGGATTGTTGGGAATAAATTAAGGCCAGATCACTTGAGCGCTGACAAGAATAAAACAAGCGTTGACAGGAACAAAGCAAGCGCTGATAGCTCAAGCGTTGACAAGTTAAAGTCAAGCGTTGACAGATTGAAGACAAGCACTGATGAAGGATATAAGCTACACGTTGATTATATTCTAGAATACTTCTAGTAAGGATAGAAACGACAATGTATTTTCTATGTTTATCTTTACCTAGAATCGTTGATACGTAGCTTATTGTACAAGGCTTCTTAGTCTATAAAAGAAGGCCTTTAGGTTAATGTTCAATATCAAGTTTTATATAAGTTTTCATTCGTAAACATCTTTCATTGTAAGCAAGTTCGACATTCATAATCAAAGTGAAAGTTTTGTTTACATCTTGTGTTCTTGTTTAAGTGTTAAATTCCGCATAACACTTAGATTCACAAAGTATATACAAAGGTTTTTCTACGTGCTATACTTGATCTAATCTCGTATACACAAAGCTAATCGATCTAAGTTTGGGATCAACATATATGAAGAGTGAAAAGATATGTGAAAGGAATATATGTTACATGACCCAAAGGGTCTTATTTATAAGCTAGTTAAGGCCCTAGACTTCAATGTTTGGCTTGGAGAGAAAGAAAGTCTAGAATGCTCTTGCATGGAATTCCTTGAGCTTGCATGAATGTGGACATATTTCTGCCTAGACAAATGTTGGAGGCAACTTCACTCATGATGGAGGCAAATCAACTCCCATGTGATGGTGGAGGCAAATTAACTCCCATGTGATGGTGGCAACTTCACTCTTGCCAGTGGCAAGTTGGATGTGTGTTGATGGTGGTAACTTTCATGCTGAATATCTTTATTTGCTCCTTGGAAATACTTGTTCTTGCACCCGGAATTAATCTTCAAAGGCCTGTAACTTGTACACGGGTCTTGAACTTGACTAGGATTCTTCGTACTCGTATAATTCTTTACTTTTATGTTGTTTTATACTCCATTCCTGCAATTGGCTACACAAAGACTTACAAACACAGTTGGGCACAAATATGCACAAAAGTATCATATAATTAACTAATATACATGTACAAAAGTACGGATAACGCTCCTAAAAACATGTTGGATTTAGGCGTTATCACCATACATCTATACTCTGCTTCAACTGAGGATCTAGATACAGTTTGGTTGCTTCCTACTTTTCTAAGAAACAAGGGTGTTACCCAGAAACACACAGTAACTAGAAACAGATTTCCTAGTTTTCAAACACTTGGCCCAGTCAGAGTCAGTAAAGCATGAAAGATTAGGTTTCCTATCCTTGTAAATCTGGATACTAGTACCTGGAGAACCCTTAAAGCAATTTTAAGGTGAGATTGTAAAGGGGCCTGCATGTGCTGACTTAAGCATTGTACATCATAAGAAATATCAAGTCTAGTATGAGTCAAATATATAAGATTTCTAATAAGTTTTTGATAATTAAAAATGTTTGTGAGGTACTTATCAGATTCACTTTCATTAACAACAAGAACATAGTTCTCAGGCAAAGGAGTAGCAACAGGTTTGGTAGCAATAAGGCCAAACTCATGAATGAGGTCTAGACAGTATTTCCTTTGGGTCATACACACACAAGAATCATTGTCTAGGACCTCAATGCCAAGGAAGTACTTCATATTGTTAAACTATGAAAACCCCATAGGAATTATGTATTATTCATCCACTATATATAGTTGTAAAACCCTAAATGCCCTAAACCCACAAACCGGGCTTGGTCCTACTTATTCACTAATACTTCCTCGCAGTCTAAGCGGCGAAATCGCGAAAGCTTGGACTAGAGAAGTAAACTAGAAAAGAAAAACAAAACATAATCAAAATAGATCTTTAGGGATCTTCAGAACAACGGATCTTCAGAAGCACAGTAGTAATCACCAAAAACTAATAAATAAGCAAAATGCACAGACTCAAGGTCAGACTCGACCTATATCTATCAACCGAAACGTGGCGGACTCAAGGTATATCTATCTGCGAAACACGACAGACTCAACCTATATCTATTGACCGAAACGTGGCGGACTCAAGGTATATCTATCTGCGAAACAGGGCAGACTCAACCTATTTCTATCTGCCAAAACGTGGCGGACTCAAGGTATATCTATCTACAAAACACGGCAGACTCAACCTATATCTATCAGCCAAAACGCGGCGAACTCAAGGTATATCTATCTGCAAAACACGGCAGACTAAACCTATATCTATCGGCCAAAAATCAAAAGTTGTCTCGGGGCTTGATACCTTAGATTCGACTAACAAACATACAATTAAACTATATTTCTTTAAATAAAAAACAATACTTAAAAATGAATTAAAAACAAAAAAATAACTTACAAAACCTTCGCATTCTCTAAAACATACTTTCCCACAACCATGAACTACCAATAACCACAAAACCATTCTCTTTTTTTTCTCAACGAAACATCTTGCCATCCCCTGTTATCTTTTTTTTCTTTGCTTCTTAAGAAAAAAACAACCCTTTTGTTGAATAAAGATAAGTAGATCTTCTCTCCTTTTTAATGCTTCTGCCTTTGTAGTTTTTTATGAAGAATTTTGGATATATTGTGATTTAGATAATAAGATTGATGGATGATTATCTATGGCAAAGAACAGAAAGAAGTGTAGGCGTGTCAACTGAGGTTAGGGTTTGGATCGATCGAAGTTTAGGTGGTATGAATGAAAATTGATTACAAGTCAGTCGTCTTGGTTACTGGATCAGGGTGTTTTTGAGGATCGTAAAGATGTTTTTTTAGGGATTAGGGGTGGTTGATGAAAGTGACGGATAGAGATCGGGCGGAAGTGTTTTTAGGTTTTAGAACCGGGGTATGGCCTGATACCATGTTAAACTATGAAAACCCCATAGGAATTATGTATTATTCATCCACTATATATAGTGGTAAAACCCTAAATGCCCTAAACCCACAAACCGGGCTTGGGCCTATTTATTCACTAATACATATGACCAAAATCTTTAATCATAAACTTGTTTTTGAGAAAGAACTTGAACTTCTCAATTTCAGAAAGATCATTCCCAGTGACCACAAGGTCATCAACATAGACAAGAATGACAATGAAGGTACTCCCCGTATTCTTAACATAGAGAGAGTAATCAAGTTTGTTTTGAACAAAGTGGTAAGTTTGGCATTTCATTGCCTTGGGGCTTGCTTAAGTCCATAAAGGGACTTGTTCAATTTACTAACTTTGGAAGGATTAGGATTATCAAATCCTGGGGATAAGGACATGTAAACATACTCATCAAAGTACCCATAAAGGAAAGCATTGTTCACATCCATTTGGAACAAAGGCCAATTGTTAGACATAGCAAGACACATAATGCACCTAATGGTAACTATCTTAACAACATGACTGAACGTTTCATCAAAGTCAATGCCCTCCTTTGACCATACCCTTTAGCAACCACCATAGCCTTATACGTGTCAATCAACCCAGAAGCCCCATATTTGATCTTATAAAGCCATGTACAACCCAAGGCCTTTCTACCTATAGGAAGATCAGTTAAGGTCCAGGTATTGTTTCTAATAAGGGCCTTAATTTCCTTGTTCATGGCTTCAATCCAGTTAGGGTCTTTAATGGCTTCATTAAAAGAACTAGGTTCAACAGATTTGTTAAGGGTGGTAGCAAAGCAGTACTTCACCGAGAGTTTAATATAGAATAGTTAACATGTTTTTAATCCTATATTTAAGATTTCTATCAATAACATGATCATTCAACTTAGCAGGCAACTTGGTACTTTTACCAGATTTCCTAGTAGGAGCAACCACCTCATCAATCACATGGTTGTCAAAGTTAAGAACTAGTTCAGAAGAACTAGGCATCATATTTAAATTGTTGCCCTCAGATAAGTTGTTATCATCTATATGGGTTGCAGAGACCTCTTCAAGTGTCTGTTAAGGATCAAAGACATCCCTTGAATGGTCCCTACCTTCCTCATTAAATGTTTCTCTCTCTTCATTATTGGGTCTTATAGATGTTTGATCATCAAAGAAAAAAGGTGTTCAACTTCACTTGTTTCTACATCAGCAAATCACCTCCCTTATTGTTTTTCATTTTTAAAAGGAAACACAATTACATAAAACCTCACATCTCTAGAAAAGAAAACACATGTTGTATCCAAACTTAACAACTTATAAGCCTTTTTTTACTAGAGGAATACCCAATCAGAACACATTTTTCATACCTAGATGTGAGCTTGTCACTATTGTTTAAAATAGTAGAAAAACACAGACATCCAAAACACCTAATGTGAGAGAGATTAGGTTTTTTGTTATAAAGCAGTTCATAGGGTGATTTTCCTTTAAAGACAGATGAGGGAAGCCTGTTAATTAAGTAGACAACAGTTAGAATACAATCAGACCAAAAAGCAAGAGGAATCCCCCCTAAAACATAAGGCTTCTTGCAACATTAAGCAAATACCTATGTTTCCTTTCAACAATGCCATTTTGTTGAGGGGTGTGGGTGCAAGAAATTTAATGAACAATCCCAAGGTCAAAAAACAAAGAAGCGATTTTCGTGTTAACAAATTCAGTCCCATTGTCAGATCTGACAACTTTGATGTTTTTATTACATTAATTTTTAACAAGTTTAATATAATTAGTAAAAGTGTCAAAAACTTCATATTTAGTTTTCAAAAGGTAAGTCCAAACTTCCCTGGAATAGTCATCAACAACGGTAAGAAAATACTTGTATCCTTCTCTACTAGAGATCCTATAGGGATGATTGTAGTGTTTTACTACTCTTTAGGAAAAGAGAGTAAATAGGGAAAGTATCGAGTGATGATTTAGAAAAATCAAGCACTAATGACCCTTATGAAGTTCCAAGTTCGTTTCCCAAGGAGGTATATGTGTGTGACTAAGATGTAAATGATTTGAGATTAATATTGGTTTAGAAGGGGATGAGAAAAGAAGATGACGAAGACGTGAAAATAATTACTAGGACGACAAAACGTAAAACCGTAAAAACTACAAAAATAAAAATTAATTCTAAAAATTACCAAAAATTCACCAAAAATCAAAATAAATAAACTAAGAGTTTACCAATGATCAAAACTTTTTCAAACCTTTTAAATAATTAAATATTCAATTTTTAAATGCTAATTAAAGCCCTAAAAATCAAATAAATTATCAAAAAGCCCAAATAAAGATTTTTGAATTGGTAAACCTCTAAAATGATCTTAAAAGATTAAAAACTATTTTTAGAAATTTTTAAACTAATAAAAACAATTTAAAATGATTTAAAAACTATTAAAACTTAAAATAATAATAAAAATTAATCTAAAAGTGATAAAATTATTCTAAAAGTTGCTAAATTCCTATTTTAATGTATTAAAACTAAAAAAAATGTAAAAAGTTGGAAAATGTGAAATTTGAAAAATGTGAAATTTGAAAAATAATAATAAAATAATATTAAAATAATATTAAAAATCTAAAAGTTATAAAAAATTCTAAAAACTTGCAAACTAGTTTATTTTAACCTAAATAAACAGAAAGTCAAAGTGAAATGACCAGAATACCCCTATTGGGCCCTCAAATGGGCCAAAACCAAAAACAATCAACCTTAATGGGCTTTTTAGCCTAAAAAGTCAAACTTGGCCCAATTGATTTGGAAAAGCCCTATCTGACTCAAAATTTGATTCTAAACACAAAACTCTAAAGGCCCAAAAGCTGAATGTGAGCTTATCACAACTTAATAAGCAAACAGCTTATCCTTATTGGGCTTTTTAGCCCATTAAGCAATAAGCTAATGCCATAAGCTCTAATTTGACACACAACCTTCTTTTGGGATGCTTATGAGATCTGTAAAAAGAAATTTTGAAAAAGCACACTCAATAAGCCAGAAATAAGCAAAGTATTATTTCACTAAAAGACAAAATAGTCGTTTTTGAGAAATAAGGAACCTCAGGACTTGATTCAACTTGCAAAAGATCACAAATGGACTCAATAAGCCAAAAAAATCAACAAAATTCCAATAAGCAAAACCAATAAGCCAGAATAAGCCAATAAGCACTTATGAAAAAGTCAATTAAGTTGGTTTTCTAGTCAAACCCTAAAGTCAACCCACCAAATGCTCCAGTATGAACAAATGGGTCAAATAATGAGCACCTATTCCAAAATCCAAGTTGTTGCTAGTTAAAATAAGCTATTATAGCTTATTGATAAGCTGAAACCAATTTAACACTAACAGTGGTAACCAGCAGGGGAAAGGAGTTCCCATTGCTTTGACTATTTGACTAAGATTTTTAGAGAGTTTTAGTTGGATTCAATTGGAAACAAGGGCACCCTTGTGATCACTGAACCACAAGGAGTCAATAGCAACAAGAAAATCCAAATTTGGTTCACACAATAAGCCACAAATGATCAAACAGTCATGATACATGGATTTTGCTAGGTTCAATTTTACTCTCGATATCCTCTCGAATTGATCTCAGTTTAAAGTGGAATGATTTGTTCTTGGTTAATAAAAAGTGGTTGGTTTGTTTCTAACTAATAGCAAGTAATTAAAGTGTCGTTTAGTAAAATGGAAGTTAAAAGATTAACTTGAATGACGAGTAAAAATAAATGCATAAAAACTTAAAGGTGGTAATGGAAAAATACTAACTCACTAAATAAAACTAACACTTGGAAGATTTCAGAAAAATTTCAGAAAAATAAAAAGTACTATAAGAAAGTGCCATCGAAAGAAATCAAAACAAGCCAAAAAGGAGATCCGATCGGAATGTTTTCCGATCGGATGGTCGGAATGTGGGTAAAAGTGACACGATCGGAATATAGGTACAAAAGGTCAATCAGAATAAGAACATACACCACAATCGGAATATGTAAATGTTGCCAAATCGGAATACGAGACTTGAGGCCCAATCGGAATACGTGAAACAATCCAATCGGAATGCTAAACAACAAATCCCAATCGGAACGCGCAGGGAGGTTCAGATCGGAAAAGCAAAGCCCTAATCCGTTTTGATACAATCGGAATATGGAGTAGGGATCCGGTCGGAATAGAGGTCCAATCGGAAAGGGAAGTTAACAACCTTTCCTAAAATTGTGGGAAACGGTTATGGTGGTACACCGATCGGAAAGCCAATCGGAAAAGGGAGTTTAAACCCTTTCCGAAATCTAAGGAAAAGGGTTAAGCTAGGTAATAAGCTAACTTTAATAAGCTAATACCAAAATCAACCTGAATCTATGACAAATTCGAATCAAATAAGCACTTTGATCAACTTATTCAACTCGAAATTAATCAACTTTTTAGATCAAATCATAAAAACATAAACTTTTTAATAAAACTTTTTAATAAGAAAAATAAGATGATCATAAAAATAAGCCAATAAGCACAAAAGTCTTAAAGCTTAATCAAAGAAAACGTATAAAATGATCAAAAGATTAACTTTTTAGCATGAAATCAATTAGAACAACACGGATCACATGATAATCACACCAAAATCAATCTTAAATCAAAGAAAAGTAGGATGAGATTAAAGATTAAAAAGTAAAAACTTGAACTTGATTAATGAGAAAGTAGTACAAAGTTTGAATTTGAAAGAGAAAAAGATGAAATCTAGTGAGAGAAAGTTCTAAACTTTCTCTCTCTAAAACTAGAGAGAAAAACTAAAAAACTAAAAAACTAAGTGTGAATTTTTGTGAAGTAAGGGCCTTTATATAGGCGTGTACATGGTGGTGATGGGCTTTTGATTGGGCTTTGATTTGGGCTTCTTTTTCTTCTTTCTTCTTAAGTCTTCATGCGTCTTTTAAATAAACGTTGCCGACTTGGATTTGAGAAGTGTCGGTGAATTATTCCAACTCGTCTTATAATCTATTGTTTTATAGACTCGAGTTCTTCGGCATATATGAATCTTCCATCTTTGGCTCTATTCTTCGATAAATCTTCAAATAGGCACAATGACTTTAAATCTTCTGCATCTCTTGGACAATAGACTTCGTCTTGAGTCTTTTTCCTCGATAAAACCCGTGTAATCCCATGTTTTCTTCATTATTCATCCGGTTGACTCTGAAAACACAATAAACACAAAAACCACGCATAATTCCAAACAAATGATATTAAATACGTGTTTTGGTCTCGTTTTAGCCCGATTTAAGTGGTAAAAGGATGGGTGTTTTCACACCTATCAAATCCCCTACACTTAACCATTGCCATACCCTCATGCAATGCTTAGTGACAAAGCACATTTACACTTTCCTCATAATCAATCAACCTTGGCCTTATTAATATACTACTAAACGAAAATAAAAATACTAGGAGAAATTTAAAACTTTAAAGCAAATAAAAGGATGGAAATAACTTGTAAAGAGATCGAGGACTTACATTAGGGCTTCGGTGCTGCGAAGATTTATCACCCTCAAGTTTCACGTTCCCCAAACTAAGCTTAAAAACGAGATCATTGTTATTATAAGTTAGCAATTCAAACACTTACACACATGGCTTAATTAAATGCTTAGACTCCCTTATTCCTAGGTGTGTCTCTTATATTTTATTTTTGTCTTAGAATGATCATGAAGATGCATTTTTGGACTAATTTCGATAGTTATTTAGGGCTGAAAGCAAAGTAGGACGATTTGATCAATAGTTAGCTAAAGGACAAAATCTCTTAAAACTGCTTCTCGGGATATCAAAAAGTTCATATCTTGGCATAACTTGGTTCACGATTTGAGACCTTTCTCGGGCCGATATTTGGCATGTACTTCATACTTCATATCTTCGAGAGACGTTCTTGAGATAATGGTCTTCTCATCATAATAGAGTTTCTTCACTTGGAGACTTTTGAGGGGTACTCCAACCTTGTTGACCACGACTTCATGATTATTTCTTCAATCTCTAATTGGGATTTTGAGATACAACGATCCGCCTCCTTTTCGGACTTGGATCTATTTATCCTCATACCTTGTTAGGGTCTTTTCGGATAGACTTCTCCATGATCTTTATGGGAGTTGATTGCTTTTCGTCGTGAGTCTTGATCCTTCATATTGATTTTAGGAATAATGCTTTTCACATCACTTTGGATCTTCAGCAATAATATTGAATCCTCATGCCTTGTTAGGGCCTTTTCGGACTCGCCAATCTTCGCTCCCCGCTTCATAAGTTATGCCTTGGCTATGAACTCTTATCATTACCGAGCAACTTTTAAACGATCTTGGGCTAGAAGCTAAGTAACTTTTCAAATCGTACGACCTTATTTATTGCAGATAAATTTTTAGCAAGTGATGGGAGAATAGGCAAATAATTACACCAAGTGAGCTTGCGCAAAAACACCGACTTATAATTGACTATCATTTCTCGTCCTCCACAATTTAAAATCTCAAGTAATGAGACTCGTGGACACTTAGCCTAATAAACCGATTAAGGTCTACATGGTTAAGGATACTAGCTAGAATAAACTTGGATAAGTCTATTCGGGTTGAGTCAAAATAAACGCAACGGGCCTAATATATCAAAGATTTCTAAACTAGCTACACCACTTATTAAAAAAATTTGACTTTATTGCGGGATATATACATATGAAAGCAACGATAAAAATTTTAAAATTACAACTAAATGGCCAAAGTTAATAAAGAATTTGAAAAATGTTGAAAAATAGGATTTTCCGGTTAATTGAAGGCATTTTCATGGAAAAGTCCACTTAAAACTTCGATAGAAGTCCCCCCTACACTTAAGATAAACATTGTCCTCAATGTTTAAGCATGTGGGAAAAGTTTCCCCTACACTTATGACATTGTGCACGTTGGTTAACTCAAGTTAAGGAAGAGACGACTAAAGTGATCAATTTCAAATGTGAGTATGAAGAAAATTGAATCACGATAGTTGAGAGATAGAACCGGATTTCGGATAAACACGGGAGCACGGTTCTTCAAAGATTCCAAGAGTGCACTTATCCCTGTAATCACACCACACAAAGACAAACACATATAGAAGTCCCCCCCTACACTTAGGGGATTGGAACATAAAAGGATAGATACTCGGGCTGCCTCCCGAGGAGCGCTTGTTTTTGATAACCGAGTCACGAGCCTGACTCGACCCAAAATTAGTTCATGGGGAACGTGGTGAGGGATGGAATCATCTCCTGAGAGATGTCCTCACCAAAGTACAGCTTCAGACGCTGGCCATTCACCTTGAAATTGGGCCCATTTGGCTGAGAAAGCTCAATGGTCCCATACGGAAAGACGTTGGCGACGGTGAATGGACCAGACCAGCGGCTCTTCAACTTGCCAGAGAAGATCTTCAACCGAGAGTTGAAAAGTAAGACCTGATCACCAACATGGAACTCTCGGTTCTTGATTTTTGCGTCATGGAGGATCTTCGTCTTCTCTTTGTAGATCAGCGAGTTCTCATAAGCTTCATTTCTCAGTTCGTTGAGCTTGTTGAGTTGAATCTTGCGATGATCACCGGCTTTGTTGATGTCGAAGTTAGCCCACTTTAAGGCCCAGTGCGCCTTATGCTCCAGCTCGATGGGAAGGTGGCATGCTTTCCCGTACACAAGACGATAAGGTGTACAACCGATCGGGGTCTTGTAAGCAGTACGGAAAGCCCACAGAGCATCATCTAACTTATCGGCCCACGCGGCACGATGCTCTCCCACAGTACGCTCCAAAATTCGCTTCAATCCACGGTTGGATATCTCGGCTTGCCCATTGGTCTGGGGATGATAAGCGGTGGAAAGACGGTGATTGACACCATACTTGGCCATGACTCTTGCAAATTGATCGTTGCAAAAAGGAGTCCCGCGGTCACTGATAATAGCACGAGGAACGCCGAATCGAGCGAACAGCGATTTCAAAAAGTTACAAACCACCCTTGCATCATTAGTAGGTAAAGCTTTGGCTTCAACCCACTTGGAGACGTAGTCAACGGCAACAAGGATGTATTTGTTTCCTTTAGATGAAGGAAATGGCCCCATAAAGTCGATACCCCAAACATCAAAGATTTCACACTCTTGAATGAAATTCTGAGGCATCTCGTCTTTATGTGTGATCGTGCCTTGTTTCTGGCAAGCATCACATTTTTTAACCATATCGTGAGCGTCACGATAAATGGAGGGCCAATAAAATCCTGAATCAAACAGTTTTTTGGCGGTGTAGTTGGGACCAAAGTGACCACCAGTGGGTCCTTTGTGGCAAGCATCAAGGATTTTGAAAGCTGCCGGTCCATCAACACATCGGCGAATAATCAAGTCAGCACATTGTTTGAAAAGATACGGGTCATCCCAGAAGTAAGTCTTTATGTCTTTGAAGAACTTCTTCTTTTGCTGGGATGTTAACCCGTCAACGAGGATTCCACCCGCTAAGTAGTTTGCAATGTCTGCAAACCACGGGGTTTCGTCAGCAGTTGAGTTGATAGACATTAAGGTCTCCAGGGGAAAAGAATCATTGATTTCTTTGTTCGGATGATCCCCTTGGTAAGGATCCTCAAGTCTACTGAGATGATCCGCGGCTAGGTTTTCTGCTCCTTTTTTATCGCGAATTTCGATTTTAAATTCCTGGAGCAGCAAAACCCAGCGAAGAAGTCTTGGTTTGGAATCTTGCTTTGTCAACAAGTACTTCAGCGCGGAATGATCGGTGTACACAATGGTGGTAGAAAGGACAAGATAGGGGCGGAATTTTTCAAAAGCATAGACAACAGCTAAAAGCTCTTTTTCGATTGTCGTATAATGCAATTGTGCCCCTGTCATTGTCTTGCTAGCGTAATGGATTGGTTGGAAGTGTTTGTTCACTCTTTGTCCAAGAACCGCTCCAATAGCAAAATCACTAGCATCGCACATCAACTCAAAAGGCAGCTCCCAATTAGGGGTAACCAAGACGGGTGCCTTAGTTAGCTTATCCTTAAGCGAGTTGAAGGCGTCAAGACACTCTTTGGAAAAGATAAAAGGAGTATCATTTCCAAGAGGTGGGTCATCGGGCGAGCGATTTGAGAAAAATCTTTGATGAAGCGACGGTAGAAGCCCGCATGACCCAGGAAACTTCTCACACCCTTCACGGTAGAAGGTAGAGGCAACTTGGCGATAACATCGACTTTAGCACGGTCTACTTCAAGACCGGCTTTCGAGATCTTGTGTCCTAGGACGATGCCTTCTTTTACCATAAAATGGCATTTTTCCCAATTCAAAACTAGGCGAGTGTCTTCGCACCGCTTGAGCATACGTTCCAAATTGGCAAGGCACGCAGAGAATGAATCGCCATAGACCGAGAAATCATCCATGAATACTTCCATAGTGTCTTCCACCATGTCATGGAAGATAGCCATCATACACCTTTGGAATGTCCCAGGAGCATTACATAAACCAAAAGGCATGCGTTTGTACGCAAATGTTCCATAGGGACAAGTGAATGTGGTCTTTTCTTGGTCCTTTGGATCGATGGGAATTTGAAAATACCCGGAGAAACCGTCTAAGAAGCAGTAATAGTCATTACCAGCTAGACGCTCGAGCATTTGATCCATGAAGGGAAGAGGAAAGTGGTCTTTTCTCGTGGCGTCATTGAGCTTGCGATAATCAATACAAACTCTCCACCCAGTAACGAGACGAGTGGGAATCAACTCGTTGTGTTCATTGGGAACAACGGTTATTCCACCCTTCTTGGGCACACAATGGACGGGACTTACCCACGGCGAATCCGAAATAGGGTAGATCAAGCCGGCATCTAGAAGTTTGATAACCTCTTGTTTGATGACGTCATGAATTTTAGGATTAACCCTTCTTTGGCTCTGGATTGTGGGTTTGAAGTCATCTTCCATGAGAATCTTGTGAGTACAAAAGTTCGGATCAATTCCGCGGATATCGGAAATTTTCCAAGCAATTGCCTTCTTATGGGCTTTAAGCACATCGATGAGACGAGTTTTCTCTTCTTCTTGCAAGTCCTTAGCGATGATGACGGGTGACTTCTTCTCTGTTTCAAGGAACACATACTCGAGATGGGGCGGCAACTCTTTAAGTTCCAAATCTGGAGGATTTTCGACGGGAGGCGTTTTCAAAGTCGGAATATCGATAGCAATGACCGTGGGAGAGGGAGGCGAAGGATTGTCTTCGTTGAGAAGATTGTCAAAGAAATTCATGTCTTCATCCCCATCGATGGGAGAAGCATCAGTAGATAAGGTCACATCTCCCATGGTATCTTCAAGATTGTTCCAGAATAAATCACTATCTCCAAATAGAGATAACGATGAATCAATAGAGGACACGGTCTCAACATTGGGAAGAGAGGAAGGAATACTTTTGCAAGAATCAATAAAGTGTGCTTCACAAGCCTCATCCAGAACGTCAATACAATTAACACTCTCGTTGGAATAAGGTTGTTTAGACAACTTTCCCATGTTGAAGACTACTTTATCGCCACCCACTCTCATGATAAGCTCTCCGGCTTCAACATCAATAAGAGTGCGACCGGTCCTAAGGAATGGACGACCAACAATGAGTGGCACACGGGGGTCCATCTCGTAGTCGACGACAACAAAATCGGCAGGGAAGGTGAATTTGTCGACTCCTACAATGACATCTTCGGCTATCCCCACTGGATAAGCAACCGTACGGTTAGCTAATTCCAAAGTCATTTTGGTGGGGACTAGCTCTGGGAGAGATAATTGCTTCCAAACACTTAGAGGCATGAGATTAATACTGGCACCTAGATCGGCTAGGGCCATGCAATTCTCTACTCCCGGGAAATTACAAGGGATAAGAAAACGACCCGGATCACCAAGCTTGATTGGCAATTTCCTCAAGAGCACTGCAGAGCAGTTCTCATTAAGTTGGGTGTTGGCGAGATCGAGGAGCTTTTCCTTGTCGCTCAAAAGATCTTTAAACATTTTAGCATATTTAGGCATGTGAGCGAGAGCCTCAGCGAAGGAGATATTGAAATTCAATTGTTTGAACATTTTAAGGAAGTTCGAAACCTGAATATCATCCTTGCTTTTGAGCTTCTCTTTCCTCAACCTAGATGGATAAGGTATATTGGAAGAAGAGGAAGGCTTTGGAATAATAGGATCACTCACATCCTTGGGTGGAGGAGGGGTAGAAGGAAGAGGTGGAGAAATTGGGGAAGGAGATGGATGAGGAATAGGAGCAGGTGCCTCGTTCTCCTTAGTCACAATCACCGGTGGAGGTATAGGAAGCTCGGGTTCCTTGGTACCTTTACCACTTCGAGTAGTGATTGCTTTCATCTCCCCTCTTGGATTCGCAACGGTATTACTCGGAAGAGTACCCGAAGAAGAGGGTTGATTACTGTTGAAGAAACTAGCCATCATGTTCCTCAAGTCATTCGTTTGACTATCCATAGTTTTCTTCATATCAGCTCTTAGATCATTCCCTTGTTTCATTAGATCTGCTTTCAAGTTGCGCACTTCCTGTTGGAGATTATCCACGATCACATCGTTAGTCCTCATGTAGGTTCCAATGTCTTGATGTGATGCGGGGGTTTGGTTGGAAGGAGCAGTGTATGCGGGTGGTTGATAAGCAGGTTGCTGGTAAACTTGGGTGTTTCGTTGTTGTGGTTGTTGCTGCTTGTGAGGAGGGATGTATGGTGTACGAGTTTGTTGTTGTTGAGGAGGGCGGTTGAGGTTTTGTTGTTGGTTTTGGTTGTTAGGATTAAAACCAGGTGGTGAGATATAGTTGTTGGAACGGTAGCTAAGCAAGTTGCGGTCACCTTGAGGTTTTGCTTGATAAGCAGGTTGAGTATAGGTGCCATATGCTGCGTTCACATTCTCAGCAGGGTAGTCTTGGGTGGCGGTACAAGTTGTGTAAGAATGAGGACCACCGCATATCTCACAAGGTTGGCTGACAGCGTTCACTTGAGCGTTTTTGGCGTTGTTGCTGTTGTTGTTGCTGACGGTGTGGGTGACAAGCGATTCAAGAAGCGTAATGATTTTGTCTAATCGCTTGTCGCTGTCATTAGTGCTAGCACTAGCAACATTGGTCCTAACACTCTTGGTTTGCACACGAGATTTATTCTCAATGATGTCCCAAGCAGCATTGGAAGTCTTAGCCAATAGATTACCCCCCGAGGCACTGTTCAGTGAATCTTGATCACTCATGCTTAAACCATTGTAAAAAGTATTGATTTGATGTACTTTGGTAAAACCATGTTGTGGGCATTTTCTTAAAAGATCTTTAAAGCGATCCCAAGATTCACTGAATGACTCATCGTACTTTTGTTCAAAATTTATGATCTCATTCCGCAAAGCGGTAGTACGAGAGGGTGGAAAAAAGTAATTGATGAACTTAGTTTCCAAATCCGTCCACGAGAGAATACTCTGTGGCGGTTCCTTAGCAAGCCAATGCCGGGCTTGTCCCTCTAAAGAAAAGGGAAAAAGTTGTAACCTTATAACCTCCTGTGGAACTCCATTGAACTTGACCGTGTTGGTGAGTTGCAAGAATCTCTTGATATGGTCGTGTGGATCGTCAATGGTTCGTCCCAAGAATGGTTGAGCGGAGACCATCTGGATAAAGCCTGATTTTAGCTCAAAGTTGTTGGCGGCAAATGGAGGTATGACAATTGGATCCGTGTTGCCATCAACGTGAGCTTGCAGCAATTCAATCATCGGGCGATTATCCGGAAGGGGCTCATTGTTGTTGTTATTGTTCATGTTGTTGAAAGGCGGATTGTTGTTGTTATTATTGTTGTTCGGAGGTGGTATGTTATTGTTGTTTTGTACACCAGCCATGTCTAAGTTATCGAGAGGCTCGGGCTCTTGATAAGACGTGGATCGAGTGCGCATACACCTGCAAAAGAACGAACAAAGAGAAACGAAGCAAAAATATTTTTGGTTTTTATTGTTTTTTAATTTTTAGGATTTTTGAAAATTTTATATTTTTTAGTGTTTTTTTTTTTTTTTTTTTTTTGAATATTTTTATGAAAAAGTAACGTTCACGGGAACGGATCCCAAAATCCAAGTTCTCACAAAAAACTTTTGATCTTAACGAGAAGAGCCGGCAGCGGCGCCATTTGATACATGGATTTTGCTAGGTTCAATTTTACTCTCGATATCCTCTCGAATTGATCTCAGTTTAAAGTGGAATGATTTGTTCTTGGTTAATAAAAAGTGGTTGGTTTGTTTCTAACTAATAGCAAGTAATTAAAGTGTCGTTTAGTAAAATGGAAGTTAAAAGATTAACTTGAATGACGAGTAAAAATAAATGCATAAAAACTTAAAGGTGGTAATGGAAAAATACTAACTCACTAAATAAAACTAACACTTGGAAGATTTCAGAAAAATTTCAGAAAAATAAAAAGTACTATAAGAAAGTGCCATCGAAAGAAATCAAAACAAGCCAAAAAGGAGATCCGATCGGAATGTTTTCCGATCGGATGGTCGGAATGTGGGTAAAAGTGACACGATCGGAATATAGGTACAAAAGGTCAATCGGAATAAGAACATACACCACAATCGGAATATGTAAATGTTGCCAAATCGGAATACGAGACTTGAGGCCCAATCGGAATACGTGAAACAATCCAATCGGAATGCTAAACAACAAATCCCAATCGGAACGCGCAGGGAGGTTCAGATCGGAAAAGCAAAGCCCTAATCCGTTTTGATACAATCGGAATATGGAGTAGGGATCCGGTCGGAATAGAGGTCCAATCGGAAAGGGAAGTTAACAACCTTTCCTAAAATTGTGGGAAACGGTTATGGTGGTACACCGATCGGAAAGCCAATCGGAAAAGGGAGTTTAAACCCTTTCCGAAATCTAAGGAAAAGGGTTAAGCTAGGTAATAAGCTAACTTTAATAAGCTAATACCAAAATCAACCTGAATCTATGACAAATTCGAATCAAATAAGCACTTTGATCAACTTATTCAACTCGAAATTAATCAACTTTTTAGATCAAATCATAAAAACATAAACTTTTTAATAAAACTTTTTAATAAGAAAAATAAGATGATCATAAAAATAAGCCAATAAGCACAAAAGTCTTAAAGCTTAATCAAAGAAAACGTATAAAATGATCAAAAGATTAACTTTTTAGCATGAAATCAATTAGAACAACACGGATCACATGATAATCACAGCAAAATCAATCTTAAATCAAAGAAAAGTAGGATGAGATTAAAGATTAAAAAGTAAAAACTTGAACTTGATTAATGAAAAAGTAGTACAAAGTTTGAATTTGAAAGAGAAAAAGATGAAATCTAGTGAGAGAAAGTTCTAAACTTTCTCTCTCTAAAACTAGAGAGAAAAACTAAAAAACTAAAAAACTAAGTGTGAATTTTTGTGAAGTAAGGGCCTTTATATAGGCGTGTACATGGTGGTGATGGGCTTTTGATTGGGCTTTGATTTGGGCTTCTTTTTCTTCTTTCTTCTTAAGTCTTCATGCGTCTTTTAAATAAACGTTGCCGACTTGGATTTGAGAAGTGTCGGTGAATTATTCCAACTCGTCTTATAATCTATTGTTTTATAGACTCGAGTTCTTCGGCATATATGAATCTTCCATCTTTGGCTCTATTCTTCGATAAATCTTCAAATAGGCACAATGACTTTAAATATTCTGCATCTCTTGGACAATAGACTTCGTCTTGAGTCTTTTTCCTCGATAAAACCCGTGTAATCCCATGTTTTCTTCATTATTCATCCGGTTGACTCTGAAAACACAATAAACACAAAAACCACGCATAATTCTAAACAAATGATATTAAATACGTGTTTTGGTCTCGTTTTAGCCCGATTTAAGTGGTAAAAGGATGGGTGTTTTCACACCTATCAAGTCACCAGTTCAAGCACAGACATGGAAATAAGCAGTTATGCACTTAATAAGCAGATTTAGCAAGAATAAGCCAACCAAACTTAACAGGATGCATACACAAGCTATATAAACTATGAATAAGCACAAATCAACTTATAACAAACACTGAATCAAAGTAAACAACAAGATCAAAGCATTCAAAGTTACTAATGAACAAGGTGCATATGCAAAAACTATTTTGCTGATCTATTTGACACTAGATCCAATTTCAGGCACTCAAATAAACTTCCCTGGTGTTGTTAACCTAGATTTAACACTTGTTAACCCTAGTCTATGATTAGATCTAGGTGTCCCCTAAATTTCAGTCAAATTCACCAAGTAAACAAGATTTTATACCCAATCTATGAATCTATGTGTTTCAAACCACAAAATGAGCAACAAAGCAACCAAGTATATCAGATAAACAAGTAGGAGTCAATAGCAACAACAATCATCCACTCAAAACAACACAAATCCAATCAATGCAGTTAACCCAAACACCCCTTAAAAACCTGTTTTCACAACCTTTCAAAGGATCATGCAGATTCAAACCACAAATCAAACCTCAAACACTTAAATATCATCAAACAACATCAAAGAAACAATAATCGACCATCAAATCACAGATTCAAGCATAAACAAGCCAATATCACAAAATTCAGAAAAATAAGAGAGAAAATGAAAAAGGAAGAAGATGCAAACCTCCAAGACCTACATCCAGGCCCTGGATTGTTTGAGTTGATGTACTAGCAGAACAAGTACCAGCTTCCAAGCTGCTAAGAAGAACAAACCACAAAAGTGAGATCAAACAATACCAAACTTTCTGATTTTTGAAGCACAAGCCTTATCACTTAAAACCTTGCCTCAAAAACCTTCAAACATGAATATGGAACTCAGAATCAGGCTATTCTAACACCAACTTTTAACAAAATATAAAAGAGATTTTTCAAAATTCAGAAAATCAAACTTTATTAATTAAAAAGGAATTACAAAGATTTAATAGCCTAAAACTGGAACAAAGGGACTCTCACATGTTGAGGTCTCCTTTTATAGGCAAATGCTTGGCTAAACACTATTCACAAACCCTAGAAGTGAAATTCCCTAAATGTCCTTGAGCACTTGAGGCCGTTTGTTGTTGGTGAGCTGTCCAAAATGATCCTAGACGTTCAATTTAGCTTTGGGGTGAAGCAAAGGCTCTCAGCTCTTGATCTTGACACGTGGCAAGCCTTGGAAAGGAAGGTATGATGTGATAGGTGGACAGGTGAATGGGTGGGACCCCTTGGTGAGTGGAGATGAGGGTTTTTGGTGTGGGATGTATTTCTGTGCGTGTGAATTAAGCGTGGGTAAGGGTAATTGCTTTTTACCCTTTGTTTAAGTTGATGGTAATTCTGGGTGGATGAACATGAACAGTGGTAAATTTTGATCCGAAAAAGGTGGGTTGATGTGTTTGGCGCGTGTTTGTGTGTATTTGAACTTTGGGAAATGGCAATAGCAGCCCTTGTGTTTTGGGAAATATGGTAAAACAAGTTTTCAGCTAACAAAACACGTTTTCCTTTGTTAATAACTTTCAGCTTTTGGCAATTTTGGCACAAAACTTTCCAACAAGGTTTACAAGGGTTGTTTTTGTCATTTTGAGATATTTCAAGGGCTGATCTTGGACAATGTTGATCTTCAAAGGTCTTCAATATAACTTTGACTTCATGAGGGACCATAATTGGCAATTTGGAATTATTGAGGGACTAAACTTGCCATTTCTTCAAAGTTGAAGGACCATTTGTGTAATTTTGACAAACTTAAGGGACCAAACTTGTAATTATGAATATACAAGGGTTTTAAGTGTCATTTCTTCATTAAATGAGGATCAATCTTGCATGTCTTCAAGTCTTCAAGGGTATTTGTTGAATATTCCATGATCTAGGACCCGGTTCTTTGTACGGCTTCGTTTCTCGTGTTCGTTTTTCCTTGTATCTTGTGATCTTTTGTCTTTTTCACGATATCCATACCTAAAATACACAAGTAAACAAACACAAGCATATATATGGTATATTATGACATTTTTATGCATTTAAAGCCCGAAAAGAACGATGAGATCATGTAAAAATGCCATCTCATCAAGGGACCCTACAAGTCAAGGTGAACAAGTTCACCAAGGTGAGTATACTTGTGGTCACACAAAGGGAAGGGTTCCCTTGTCTGTTTAGCCCTATGACAAACCTCACACACAGAAAACAAGTATTTTTAGATAGTTTAAGGTCAGATTTGAGATCTGATAGGACTTGGCCAGATGACCAAGTCTGTAATGCTACAGATCTTTAGAGACATTAAAGGACATGATCATATTAGAAACAACCAAACACTTATTTTTACTATCAAGGTCAAACAAGTAAAGGCCTCCAAACTCACTGCCAGTCCCTAGAGTGTTCCCCTTGGTCAAATCCTGAATATAGCATTTATCCTCATTAAAACCCACAAACAGTTTACTATCTTTAGTTAATTTATTAACAGATAACAAGCTAACACAATAGTCAGGAACAACTAGAACATCATACAAGAGAACATTGTTAGACAATCTCAAGTTTCCCACATGACTTATGGTGGCACTTGTCCCATTAGGGTGCACTATAGTGATATTGAGACTGCTAATATCCATAACATTAAATATGTCAATAGTGGAAACTATCAAGTGTTGGTTACACCCAGAGTCTATAATCCACCCAAGGGTGATAGTCTTAACCAACCCTTTCAAGTTTACACAGAAGTATCTAGAAAAGTTGACATTAAACCAAACATTACAGTTATAGAAGGAGCATCTACTTGCCATATTGGCATTAATGTTCCCAGAAGTAGAATTATTGATCAAATTAAGAAGTTTCTTCATCTAGATCATAGGTGAAAGTAGAAGGGACATCACAAGCAGAAGATTTGTCATTCATCTTATATCATTCATCTTGGCATCATAATTAGCATTAAAATTAGGTTTAGACACATAAGATTTAGCATTAGAAGGCCTTTTGTATCCAGGAGGATACCCAATGATATCATAACATCTATCAGTAGTGTGACCAGTCATCCCACATGTGGTATAGTTTAAGTTAGGGTTGGGTCCTCTATTTTGATAGGGTTGACTACCCCCTCTCGAATTGTTCTTGTTGAAATTAGAGTAATTTACTTTTCTTTGCTGGCTAAAGGTTTTAGCAGCAACGGAGGAGGCACTGAGCTTAGAATCAGTCACACTAGAGGGCTCATGGATGCCTCTGTGTGACTCTTCTCTAGAAACCATAACATAAGCATCCTTCACATCAGGGACGGGATCCCTGGTGAGAACGGCAATTTTAATAGGTTGATAACAGTAATCAAGCCCTATTAGAAACTGCATAAGCTTCATAAGCTACTGATGCAGGATGGATTCAGTACTAGCAGGGCAAGAACATTTAATGGGGCAAACACACTTGGGTAATTTGGTTAGGGCATCAAATTCCCTCCATAAAGAGTTAAGCCTGTGATAGTATTCAACAACAAAGGTGCCTCCCTGTTTCACAGAGTTACTCTTTTGGAGGAGATTATAAACAACATAACCATCAACCTTATCATAATTTTAAGACAACTCATTCCACACAGCAGAAGCATTTTTAAAATAAACTAAATCCATGTAAACATCTTGAGAAACAACATTCATAATCCAGGTTAACACCATAGCATTACATCTATCCCGTTGAGAAGATAACACACTACTACTGGCATAAGTTTCCTTTAAACAAGTTCCATTAATAAAGCCAATTTTATTTCTAGCCTAAAGAGCACATTTTATAACATTATTCCACATTATATAATTAGTAGTACCAAGGAGTTTAAAAGAAATCAAAGTAGAGGTGCTACTATCACTATTTTTCACATGTAAAGGGTCACCAACATCAAGACTACTAATCAGAATGGTTTCAGTAGCAGCTTCCCTGTGTTAACAGGTGGAGGAGTATTGTTCTCAGCAGCACTCATAATAGATGAAACCAAACAAGATATAGAGAACAAAGATCACAAAGCAACATAACAGACAAAGGAACGCAAGCAGAGCAATAATAGACAAAAAACAAGCAAAGAGAGCACAATAGATAATAAAACAAGTAAACAAATGAATAAAACAACCACTAAAAAGGGTTACCAGAAATGCTAGCAGTGAACTGGGATTGGCCAGTGCAGATATCCACACTAGTCAAGCTGGAGGGTTAAGGATTTAACCGAATCCATCTGCACTCACGAAACTAGCAACAGTAACCCAAGCAGTAACCAAGAAGGAGGAAAGAGGGAAAAAGAAGAACTTACAGTGCTATAAGCAAGCAATAACAGTAAAATAGACACCCAGACTCTAGATTCACTTAGTCTAGAGGATGCGTGAACTTAGAACCAGAAACCCCCAAAAAATAAAAAGTAGGCTTTCAAAAACCTAATTTTTATTTTACCTGTAATCACCAAGATAATCAACGGCAACACCAAAAATAAGCTTCCAGAACACCAAGGAATGAAGATCCCAAAAATTAAAATTAGGGTTTTAAACCTTAATTTTAATTTTCAAGAAAATCAACGGCACCACCAAAATAAGCTTCCAGAGCACTAGAAACACCAAGAATCAGAATTCAGGATGCAAAAACCCCAAAAATAATTTTAGGGTTTCACAAACCCAAATTCACCAAATGATAGATCTGATCTCAAATAACCAGAGACAACTAAATCGGAGTTAAGATCCAAAAATTATTGCTCTAATACCGTGTTAAAACATGAAAATCAAAGTAACAACTCAGATATGTCACCCAACCAACCTCCCGATGGTGATTTATTAAATGGAAATCCAAGTACATATTACAAGACAAAATATTGATCCTCAAACGAGTGCCAATCAACACTTCAAAAGAAATAATGAAATTGACCCAACTAGGTTGATCCGATTTCCCTCACAACATAAACACTCAAACACTCAATAAATATACAAGTTGAAATTCCTCCCATGGTAGAGACCATAAACAGCTCTAGGGGTTGAGAGAGAATGAGAGAGCAGTTGACAAGCATAAAAAAAACCTTGGTTTGGGGGGTCGGGGATGATCAAAGAACATGATAGCCCTTGTTGTTCTAGTGAGATAAAGTTAGAGAGAGGTGAGAGGAAAAGTGTGTGTTTTATTTCAAGTGAAATGAAAACAAAGGTAAAAATGACACTAAACTTCCATACCCCCATGGAGATTCATGGGGGGTGTTTATAGGCCTATCTCAATTAGACTATCCCTCCTTCACATATTAAGTCCCTGCGTATAGCAATGGATGTATATCTAGTCCAACTCACGTGAAAGGCGCCAGCTTACCAAAAAGTAGGTCTAACAATCTCTCTCCAAGATGGTGACTTATGTGAGTTGGTTACAATGATTCCTACAAGAAAAAATAAAGAAAAATGATAAACGTGAATTCTAACATTCTTTGAGACAGTCTTCAACGACCTTGATCTTCTTGAATACTCCAGCTCTACTTCTTTAGCTTGTAGAATCTAGTTGAGTCTTACTCCCTCCCAACTAGAAGTCCTTTCATTAAACTAGCAGTAAAGACTTCTCCCTCCCAAACAGATCCTTTAGAGAAAATCTATGGGAGATGATAATGTCATCAACATTTTCTCACAATTTCAAGCAATCCCAATCTTGATTCTACGAGAGATTACCAGAAGTACACACTCTATCCCGAACATGAAGTCAAACTGTAGAACCAGAGTCAATTAAGTCCCGAAAATGCATATTTCTCCTGATAGGACAGTGATGATATAAAGTTGCCACATCAAAGTCAATTAAGTCCCGAATGTAGACAACTTATCCCTTTATGTAGAAACGGTAACACCAAAGTCAAGTGACCCCGCATGTACACATTTCTCCCTCCAAGATGATACCTATTAAAGGAATCATCCTTCATGTGTGTACGTGGTGTGCCAACTGGAATCGCTTACTTAGTAACCATTACTATGTGAGAAGATGTCAACAAATCTCTCTAAACAAAAATTCTCTCTTGATCACCCCAAACTGAATCCCCTTATCAATTATGTTGGCTATTGATAGTGACTACTGATGAAGATAACCCGATAATCCTAACTAGAATCTGAAGTAGAATTCCCCAAACTTGAACTTAAGCTTGCACTATTGTATAATGAAGAGCGATGCAGAGAAGTCTTAAACGTACCCTATACCAAAAGGCAGTATAAAAAAGGTACAACTTCTCTAAAGTACCCTATACTAAAACAGGCGGTATAAGAAAAGGTACTACACCTCTTGAATATATCCACAACAGCAAGTGCGTGTGACACTGAGAACCGCAACGAAGCTCTCAAAAAATGATAGTTATCCATGTCGTCGTCCATCCTCCCCTTGACACTGGAAACTAGATACTTCAAGTCTTATTCATAACCGTATATGCTCGAGCAAGTTATCTTATAAAGTTGAAAGTACTCCTTTAAAGATAAAATAAGAACGCCTCTGAAAAATCTCACTTCAACTTAAATAAGTAGCATCGGATCATCTTCGTAATCACATGAACCGTAATTGCCGTTAGGAATATAGGTGAATTTTTGATAAGGATCGTTTGTAGTGTAATGTATCGTGTTTGTTGTGTTTTTTGTGTTTGATGTGTTTGTAGATCGAGAAGAAAGGTTATGATCGAAAACGGATACCCGGCCTTAAATGTCACTGTTTAAACGGCCCACCAAAGTAATAAAATCCTGTCAGATAAGCATTTAACCCGACAAATAGTTTACTACTAGGTTATTTCAAAATATCCGGCTCAATTCAATAATAACTCCCTTAACCCACATAGTTCATCATAATTAATTTTGCACCATTCGGATATAAAATCGGTCATCCTGAATACGATTGCAAAACTAATCGGCCCACTATATGCCTTCGATTAAGTAGTGATCAACCCAATAACCAATTATCGAGATAACTTATTTAAATTTTGGCCACATATAGAAATAATTCGGCCCAATTTAATATGCAACCAAATGACCAATACCATATATTGGCCAGTCCATCACACACCCGGTCCACCAAGAAATTAGGTATAATAGGAATATATAATCTTACCCTAATCTCACTCCTCATTTTGATAAACTACTCCATCCTACATTGTTTCATCCACCCCCATCTTTCTTACTACACTGCAACACCTCTTGGCAGACATCAAACTCAAATACATCTCAAACTTCCAATCTCATATCTACAACTTAATCACAACAACAACCTTTTCTCTCCATCTCAATTCAATACCAACTGTCTCCAACTCTTAACATAATTAGATCCCACATATAATCTATATCACACAAAATCAAATGAATGAACCTCAACCATTTGAGTCAAACAAAAAACCACATATCTCTTTCTCTCATCTCAAGAAACTTATAACCAATCAGATGAGAAACCAAACCCACGAATGAAGAAAAACCGAAGATATTGGCTTCTAGATCTTGTAAAACAAGGTCTCGAGTAGGTATAAGTTATGCATGTCGGTTTTTGTTTGAAATTGAGATAAAGACTGAGTCTAAAATGATTTTTATACTCAAGTCTTAACATATCTCAAATATAAAAATGGGTGAAAACCCTATATGGATCTGTGATGAGATGTTAGACGCCAAAAATCTTTTGAAAGATAAAAAACGTTTTAACAAATATGAGATCTTGATTGTGTATGTATTCGAGTCTAGATGTGATGGGTTTAAGGTGACGATGGGATAGATTAGTCGAGTTGAGGTATAAATGGAGACAGGATTGGTAGAATTTGTTAGAAGGGTTTGATTTAGGTTAACAGTTGATGATGTTTGTATGAACATGAGTTCAAAACTGATTTTTTTTATTTAATTGAATCTTAACTATTAAAATAATAGATGGGTTTGGATTGTTTGGTGATTGTTGAAAATAGATGGGGTATGTCTCGGTAGTTTTTTTTTTGAAAAATCATGCTGTCCCAATGTTTTTTGAAACCATCGCAATGTTTTGATGAGATGCAGTCGCAATGTCTCAAACGGAAACCCATCGCAATAACCAATCTTACACTCTCCAAAACAAGCCATCGCAATATATCAAAAATACCCATCGCAATAAGTACACCACATCGCAATGGTATGCTCCCATCGCAATGATGTATTCTGAGATGTATTCTGAGTCAGTCTTATCGCAAAGGTTCACAAAAGAAATACCATCGCAATATGTTTCCTACATTCCCCATCACAATGTTAAAATACAACCAAGTTCCCATCGCAAAAATCCAAGCATCCCATCGCAATGTGCCCATCGCAAAAGGGTTTTGACACCCTTAAAAAGTGGATCTTGGACCATTTTTGTTCTTTTTCCCAAAAAATTAGATCTGATTAAGTTTTTAGGGAAAAAAACTGTAATGAAAAGGACAAAAAATATTGATGAAAACAAGAACATTTTTTTAAATAAGCAAAGAATTAGTGGATCTATAATGATGATAAGGACAAAAAATTGATATTTTGAGACTTGATAAAATTGAATTGATAAAAGATTGATAATAACGAGACACGAACACCAACCATAAATCAGAATAGTACAAACCATGAATCTGATAACACACGAATCTGATAACATGACACTAACACAAACGCACACAGATACAAAACACCCCCGGTTAGCTCTGATACCAATTGACAAGCATCAAAAAACACCTTGGTTCAGGGGGGGGGGGGGTGGGGGATGATCAAAGAACATGATAGCCATTGTTGTTCTAGTGAGAGAAAGTTAGAGAGAGGTGAGAGGAAAAGTGTGTGTGTTTTATTTCAAGTCAAATGAAAACAAAGGTAAAAATGACACTAAAATTCCACACCCCCATGGAGAGTCATGGGGGGTATTTATAGGCCTATCTCTACTAGACTATCCCTTCTTTACATATTAAGTCCCTGCATATAGCGATGGATGTATATCTAGTCCAACTCATGTGAAAGGCGCCAGCTTACCAAAAAGTAAGTCTAACAGCAGCACACATATGTGTGTGTGTGTTATGAAGTGTAAGCAAACCTTAGCACCCAACTAGGGTAATAATACTCGTCCAAGCCAAATGGGCCAGCAAAGAGGCTTCCAATGATAAGCCCAGGATGAGTCCAGCATATCTTTGATAACTAGTTAAGAGTAGTCCTTACCCAATACACAAAACATGCACAATACTTATAAAACAAGATAAGTTTGTAAATTTAACAGTTTGCATGGGTACTTTCACCTCAATCTCGACTAAAATCCGATCCTTGAGTTATACCATCTATAATCTCGCACTAAGGAGAAAAATCTTGGATTTTATCTCTTGCAAGACTCGAACCTATGACCAAACTCCCTCCTCAAACTCTAAGAGGAGCCCATGTGGCCAACTGCTCTAAAACAACGTTCCTATACTAGACAATCTCAAGTTGATTGATCATATGGAAAAAAGATGACATGTTTATTATGTCATAACCAGCCCATCCAATTTCGACTCAAAGCAACCAAAGATTGGCCTCTTTGCCTGGTCGGACAAACCATTTTCAGAATCCAGAGTGTTAAAAGATTTTCCCTTGAAACATGACACTTTTAATTAGTGTTTAAGGTTATAAGTAGGTATTGTAACGAGACTGCATTTATAAGTAGTCTCATCATCCAAATCGGGCTTAAAACGCTAAAAATATCATTAAAATACCCCCCAAAACATGCTTGTGTTTGTTCATTGTGTATTTTAGGTACGAATATCATGAATTCACCAAAAGATTTCAAGAATCAAGGAAAAACGAACATGGGAAACGAAGCCGCACAAAGAACCAGACCCGAACAATGAATTTCCAAAGAAGTCCTTGAAGTTTGAAGATTATACAAGAATGGTCCCTCAAGAATTGAAGACTTGTCATTTTATACCCTTGTAAAACTTAAATATTACATGTGGGTCCCTAAAATGTCAAGATATTGCATGAATGCCCCTTGAAGATAACTCAAATTACTTAAATGGTCCTTGTTATAAAGTTTGAAAACTTGTTGTGCCAAGTTTGACAAGTCAGCCAAACTTATTACAAATGAAGGGAAGAATTGTTGCTACAAACTTCATTTGACAAAACTTTGCAAAGTGGAGGACCATAGTTGCCCAGACACCCAAACCTAAACCCTCCAACCACAACTCGCCACCTCACCCTACTACCCCATTCCAACACTTACATCACACCACCTCACCATTGACCATCCACTCACCCTAAACCTCGATTTGTTATTAATGAAATTTTTAAACATAATTTTTTAGTATTAAATTCGGTGGGAAACACTCACTTAAACCTAAAACTAGATTAAAACTCTAGTTCATCACCTCCTAAACCCAGATAAACCCTAATCACCCTTATTTATAATTAACCAAAATCAACACTCACCACCCTCCAGATCACTAATACATCTCATGCTAACCCAAACCCACCAACAAACCACTTACCCCGTGACCACCAATGGGTCCCACGACACTCCCCTGTCACCCATGTTTTGGAAATAAAGGAATCCAAGCAGAAAATCAACGTCTCAAAGGCAAAACGTGCTCCCAAAGGCATTTTATCAACGTCCAAGATCAAGAATGCAGCTGGCACATCACATGTTACTATTTTGACCAAGAATTCATGTATTATTCAAAGGGAATTTGAGTAATTTTCATGTATTAGGGTTTCTACCTTTTTCTATATTCTAGATAGTTCTATTAGCTGCTATATATTGTGCTTCCAACTTGTGGAGAGCCTTTGTTCAGATTTTAGACTTTGTAAACTTTTATTTGAAAAATAGTTAAAGTTTAATTAAAACCTTGCAAAGTTTAATATTCCGTGTTCCAGTTTCTTTTCATGCAATCCTAGTTTAAGTTGGTGTTAGTCGTTTGATTTTCATATCAAAAGTTTTTGGTTCAAGTTTTTGGGCTAAGGAATTTTTTGAGATCCATATTATAGAAGCTTTAGGTTTGTTTAATTGAAACCAAACAAACTTAACAGCTTTTATAAGCTGTTATATTGTATTGTTGGAAAACTCTGGATTTTTCCAAGTCTTGTTTTCAAGGATTTTTCAAAAATCTTCATTTATTTTCTTGTTATCTGTTTCTAACCATTACTGTAGCATAAGCTGCCACAAGCTTGATTGACAACCAAGCTTGTGTCCAGCTTCTACTACTTGGATTCCTTGTGTTTGTTTTCCTTATTTTGAGCAGGTACCAAAAAGGTGTGGTTTGTCTGTTGTTGACTCCACACCACACTCCCTCCTTTTTCAATGTTTTTAGAAGATATAGTCTCCTCTTGGGTTATGTTGTAGAACCACCAACCAAGAGCTCTCTACACACTCTGATAAGCTCCCTTTGAGCAGTTGGAAGGACTTCAAGCTGCTGGCAGTAGCAAAGGTATTTTCTTGAACTCCCATGTTTCATTTCTATCTAAAATAGGGTTGTTTATGTGGTTTGTGATTGACTGTTTCTGTTGGTGTTGTTTGTTGTTGGAATAGAGTTTATTTAGTCTATGGTTCATGTTCATAAAGGCTTAATGTAGGTTGGATGTTATTTTGATGATGATGCTTTGATAATTTTCATATCAGTATTGAAAGGGGTGTTTGGTTGTGGGTACTTTAAGTCTTGGGTGACACTAGACTTAGGTACAAACAGCCTTAACATGCTCTAATTGGATTGTTATAGGTACTTTTGCACTTTGCTTTAAGAATTGTTAGTGTAATTTAAAGTTCACTTGGTAAAATTAGCATAAAACAGGCATAGATATTCAGTAGGGTAAATCTAGGGAGTTTTAGTTATTTTAGGCTATAAGACTTGGACACCAGTTAGTTATGATGTTAGTCTAGGATTTTATGTGTTTGATTTGTAGTTAGGATTATTTACTTGGTAGATATTGAGCTTTGAAATCCACTTAGAGGCCAAAAAGATCAGCAACTTGCCTAAACCTTGTTTCTGTGATAGCAGTAGAGTGTATGCTTGATTTGTTGAGATTTTTGTGTTAATCTTTGTGTTCTTTGCATTGTTGTGACTCCCCACAACCCAACTGGTTGTGGGGGTGCCCTTGTTACTGACTGTGGTAAAATACGATCTTTTAGGAAAAAGGCGTAAAAGCGGTAAGTATTAAGTGATGACTTAGGAAAATCAAACACTAATGACCCAATTAAGTTCGTTTCCCAAGGAGGTATATGTGTGTGACTAAAATGTAATGATATTTGAGACTAATATTTGAAAGAAGGGGATGAGAAAATAGAATGACGAAGACGTGAAAATTATTACTAAGACGACTAAATTAAAACCGTAAAAAGAGCTAAAATAAAAATTAATTCTAAAAATTCCCAAAAAATTAACAAAAATCAAATTAAATAAACTAAGAGTTTACAAAAGATCAAAACTTTTTCAAACCTTTTAATTAATTAAACATTAATTTTTAAATGCTAATTAAAGCCCTAAAAATCAAAATAATTATTAAAAATCCCAGATAAAGATTTTTCACTTTGTAAACCTCTAAAGTGACTAAATAAGAATAAAAACTATTTTTATGAATTTTCAAACTAATTAAAACTATTTAAAATGATTAAAAACTATTAAAAACTTAAAATAATTATAGAAATTAGAAAAATGAAGATAAAATTAATCTAAGAGTTGCAAAAATCTTATTTTAATGTATTAAACCTAAGAAAAATATAAAAAGTGCAAAAATGTGAAATTTGAAATTTAATAATGAAATAATATTAAAATAATATTATAAATCCAAGAATTATAGAAAAATTCTAAAAACTTGCAATCTAGTTTATTTTAACCTAAATAATCAAAAAATGAAAGTGAAATTACCAAAATACCCCTAATGGGCCCCCAAATGGGCTAAAATAGAAAACAATCCAAACTAATGGGCTTTTTGGCCCAAAAACTTCAACTAAGCCCAAATGACCTGAAAAAGCCCTATCTGACTCAAAATTTAATTCTAAACACAAAAGTCTGAAGGCCCAAAAGCTGGTTTTGAGCTTATTACAACTTAATTGGTCAATAGCTTATGCTTATTGGGCCAATAAGCCCATTAAGCAATAAGCCAATGCCATAAGCTCAGATTAGACACACAACCTTCTTTTGAGATGCTTAAGAGATCTGTGAAAAGAAATTTTGAAAAAACACACTCAATAAGCCAGAATTAAGCAAAGTAGAATTTCACTAAACGACAAAATAGTCGAGTTAGAGTTCTAAGACATTTCAGAAGCTCTGGTTTGTTGCAAAATCTCACAAATAGCTTAACTAAGAATAATCAATCATAAAACTCACAAAAAGCCAAGTAGAATAAGCTGTAGGAGCAAATAAGCTGGCTGAAAAAGCCAATAAGCTAGTTTTCTAGCAAAAGCTTAACCAATTGACTTGTAACTTTCCAGATTTGATATTAAGATGAGAAAAATGACACCTATTACCAAAGCCAAGTTGTTGCATGTACCAATAAGCAGTTCTAAAAAAAGCCAAATGTGCTTATTTGACCAAAAGTCAAAGTCCACCAAAATTAACCAAAAGCTCAGGGATTGTTTGTAGGCTTGTTTTAAGCAATTTTTGTGAAGAACTCAAGGTAGAGTCCTTGTGAATCAAGAGGCCAGTTGACAAAATGACAACAGATTTTGGACAAGTTAGGCTAATAAGCCAGTTGGCTTATAAGCACTCAAATAAGCAAACCAAATAGCCAAATTGTCTCACAAGCAGCACATAAACAAGTTCCAAGCAATAACTAAGCAGGGCATACACTAGATAACAAGATGGAAGGCAAAATTGAGGTGGTCACTTTGCTGATGCAAATGACCACTTCAACCAACTTTGATAAGCTCTAGCACCCACAATAAGCCACCAAATTCAACAAACAGATACTGCACAGATTGCTTATCACCTAAACTCTTCCCAAACCATATTTTAGACCTTAGATCCAACAAACAAAGATTTTATTGGATCTGATGTGTTTGACCAATTTCAAACCACTTTTATCAGATTTTTCCAAAACTTCAAAAACATTTTCCAAACCTCTTGATACTTAACCAGTGACCAAAACTTGTTGCATATGACTCGTTTAGACTCCCCAAGCACTAAGAACCAAGGGCATAAGGCCACAAGGCCTTATGATCCCAAAATACCAAACAACCTTGTTTTAGTCCATTTTCAAACAAACTTTTTAATTCTACAAACAACCTACTGATTTTATGGTTCAATTAGCTCAACTAGGTGACAACTAAGAGATATCGACTATAAAACACAAAGCATAAACACAAGAACAACAAATCACATGGCAAACTTCATATCAGACATAAACATGAAATTTTTTAGAGGAATCTTAAAAAGGGCTTATACCTATCCCCACAACTTCCTAGAGGGATCAGCTATGCTCCTTGGACCACTCTCAACAACTAGAGAGTGACCAAGGTCCTTGAACAAAGGAGATGAGATGTGCCTTGGTTGATGGTTCAAAGCAGAACCTCAAGGGCTTTATATCTTCAACACAAGCAACAAACAACCTATCCAAACGTTGATAAACCATCACTAGCTTGGTGTCAACAAGCTTGCAAGGGCTTATAGCTTTTGGATAAGGGTTAGTACAAGATAAATAACCAAAACAGATGACTGATTTCAAGGTTTTTTCAACTTTGAAATCCTTACCAAACATAAACATGCTTAAAACACAAGATCTAAGCACCTTTATAGCATCAAATGCAACTCAGAATTAACCTTAAACAACACCAACTTTCAAAAACATAAAAAAGAAATTACAATTTTCTTAAAATACCAACTTTTATAAATTTTAAAAAGGAATTACAATGTTTAAAGAGTAAAACTGGAACAAAGGCCTCACCACAGGTTGGGGGGTCCTTTTATAGGCAAATACAAAGCAGAGATAAGCAAAACCCTAGGCTATGAAGTCCCAAAAATGCCCCTCGAATCTTCTAGACGAATTTTGTTGTTGAGCTGTCCAAATGCATCCAAGTCGTTCATTTTAGCTTTGCATCCTGATTTGGCCACGTGTCATTCCTTGTAGAGGAAATTGGATTGTGATTGGTTGACGTGTGAATGGGTGGGGTCCTTTAGTGAGTGGAGATTGGGTTTTTGAGTGTGGGATGGGTTTCTGGGCATGTGAATCAAGCATGTGCCTAGGTAATTTTGATTTACCCTTTATTTTAAGTGGGGTGGTAATTGGGTTCATCAAGGTGAATAGTAGTAAGTTTTGATCCGATTTTTGGGGGTGGAGTTGTTTGGCGCGTCTTTGTGATATTTGAAGTTTGGGAAATGACATTAGTAGTCCCTGTGTTTTGGAGAAATGTGTATTAAACGTTTTTCAGCCAACCAAACTTGTTTCCTTTGTTATTAAAGTTCCAAACTTCATACTTTTGCCCCAAAACTTTGGCAAAAGGTTTTCAAGGGTTGTTTTTGCCATTTTTGCATAGTTTGAGGACTGATCTTGGACATTCTTGATCTTCAAAGGTCTTCAATGTATCTTTGACTTCATGAGGGACCATGATTGACAATTTAGAATTGTTGAGGGACTAAACTTGCCAATTCTTCAAAGTTGAAGGACCTTTTTGTAATTTTGACAATCTTAAGGGACCAAACTTGTAATTATGAATATAAATGGGTATTAAGTGTCATTTCTTCATAAATGAGGGATCAATCTTGTACATCTTCAAGTCTTCAAGGGTTTTTCTTTGAGAAATCTATTACTAGGGCCCGGTTCATTGTACGGCTTCGTTCCTCGTGTTCGTTTTTCTTTGTTTCTTGTGATCTTTTGTCTTTTTCACGATATCCATACCTAAAACACACAAGTAAACAAATACAAGCATATATATGGTATATTAATGACATTTTATGCATTTAAAGCCCGAAAAGAACGATGAGATCATGTATAAATGCCATCTCATCACTCCCCCATACTAAGCCATTGCCGTGCCCTCACACAATGCTAGAATAAAGTATCTAAGCATCACCAAAATTCAATTTTATTACCCTTTATTGAAAAGTACAAGACTTGTAACAATACTACGAAGATGTGTAAAGACATAATGTATGATTTTCATCACATGTGTGACTTTTAGGGTCAATGAATAGAAACAAGTAAATGTCCCATAGAGTAAATTTCGTCATCCTTGATTGTCATACATTCCATGATAAGTGCAAAAACGAGATCATTGTTGGTACAAGTCACAATGCTAACACTACTCATACGTCCAAATTGTGTAATACTTTTTCTCTTCGCAATCCTAGTTATTATGAAAGGAAATGGGTTTCTAGAATTTTTTAACTATTTGTCATGGATCACAAGTGATTCATATTGACTTATTTGAGTACTTATTAGTCCGAAAGTAAAGTAGCACGATTTAATCGATAGTTAGCCGAAGGACAAAATCTTTTAAAACGGCTTCTCGAGTATCTCCTTAAGTTCATATCTTGACGGTTTCACAATTTGAGACCTTTCTCGGACCGATATTTGGCGTGTACTTCATACTTCAAATCTTGGGAAGACGTTCTTGAAATTATGGTCTTCTCTTCATATTTTGGAATTTCTTCACTTTGACGTTTTTGAGAGATTCTTCATACTTGGACCACGACTTCATCATTTTTCTTGAATCTTTATTTTGGATTTTGATGTACAACGATCCGCCTCCTTTTAGGACTTGGATATATTTATCCTCATACCTTGTAAGGGTCTTTTTGAATAGACTTTCTCCATGATCTTTAGGGGAGTAATTGCTTTTCGTCGTGTGTCTTGATCCTTCATATTGATTTAGGAATAATGATACTTCACATCATCTTGGATTTTAGCCATAAAATATAGCTCCTCATGCCTTGTTAGGCCCTTTTTGGATCTTCACCAATCTTCGCATTCCGCTTCAATAAGTTATGCCTCGGCTATGAACTCTATTTAACCCCGAGCAACTTTTAAACGATCTTGTGCTAGAAGCTAAGTAACCTTTCAAATCGTACGACCTTACTTATTGCAATTATTTTTATTCCTAATGCATTGATCTTATGGGAGAAAAAGCCACAATTAAAAACATATGAGTTTTTGAAAGAACATTTTCATGTTCTACGTTTAGCATGATCACTTGTCTAACTCTATCATCTCTCGTTCTTCACTATTTAAAGACCTCTAATGAAAGAGACTCGTGAACACTTAGCCATGCAAGTCAAAATTAAGCCAAATTTGGATTAGCTTTCATTAAGACTATATCAAATCGAAGTTTTGGGTTTTTAAGCCACCTATAGGATCTTACACTTTTTATGGACTTTTTCAAGTTTAGAGAATGCATTTTATAGTTCCCTTGATAAGTGACTTTCTAGGATCAATTATAGGAACTTGCGAAAAGTTCTTGTTCTTAACCCGAATGAGCTAAGACTTTCGCGTTTTAAAGTTCCCTATATAAAAGTCTAGCAAAACTTGAATTGAGCGGGTTACGGAATTTAAAGGGCTCCAAATGCCCATCAAGTCAAATATTAGCTCTTATTCTACCCATCGGAAAATATACATTCGTGTCTTGAAAACACTTATTAAAACTAATATAATTTTAAAATTTGGCCATTTTTAGCCTAATTAGCAACAAAACAAAACTAAACGTTGAAAGTTGGAAAACGTGAGGGCGTAGCAAAGCAAGTATCTATTCACCCCCCATACTAAAATTAAACATTGTCCTCAATGTTTCGAGTCTAAGGGTGGAGCACCCCATACGAGAGACGAAGAGTCGAATGCTTAGGATTTAGCATGGAAAGGGTGATCAACAATATATCTAAAGCCGTTTATCAATTATGCTAAAAGATAAATGTTAGAACAATAAAGGATATGTCATGGATTCGTGAAAAACTTCTTCAAGCAAACGATCGAGGCTCACGTAAACAAACACGAGAGTCTTCAATCGTGGCGATGATGATAATCTAGATAACACAATCACAAACAACCACGAGACAACGAGTTGGAAGGGCACAAATCCCCTCTCATTATTTATTAGAAAGCATAAAAAGGATAAGCATAGGATCTCCCCCACGAGGCACCTCGTTTTTTATTACCGAGTCATGAGCTCGATTCAATCCCCTCAATGCTAATTATCATTGGGGAAGGTGACTTGGTCGAGGTCATCCAATGAAGGAACTTCCCCACCAAAGTAGTGCTTAAGCCTATGTCCATTCACCTTAAAGTTAGGACCATCATTTTGAGCTAGCTCAATGGTCCCATAAGGAAACAATTGTGTTATGGTGAAAGGACCCGACCAACGAGATTTCAATTTCACGGAAAATATCTTTAATCTAGAGTTGAAAAGTAACACTTGATCACCAAAATTAAAAACCCGGTTTTTAATCTTTGCATCATGAAACTTTTTAGTCTTTTCTTTGAAAATCAATGAATTTTCATAAGCATTATCTCTTAATTCATCCAATTCATTCAACTGTATTTTCTGGTGATCTCCCGCTGTCTTTAAGTTAAAATTAGCATGCTTAAGGGCCCAATATGCCTTATGCTCCAATTCAATGGGCAAATGACAATTCTTCCCATAGACTAACTTATAAGGAGTACAACCGATAGGTGTCTTATAAGCGGTCCTAAAGGCCCATAAAGCGTCATCGAGTTTGTCGGACCATGAAGCACGGTTTTCTCCAATCGACCTCTCTAAAATCCTCTTCAAAGCTCGGTTTGAAACCTCGACTTGCCCACTCGTTTGCGGGTGATAAGCCGTAGAAAGACGATGAGTAACTCCATATTTCTTTAAGACCTTCTCGAATTGGTCATTACAAAAATGGGTTCCACGATCGCTTATAATAGCACGATGGGTTACAAACCGAGAGAATAGTTTCTTCAAAAACTTCACTACCACACGAGCATCATTAGTAGGTAAAGCCTTAGCTTCCACCCACTTAGAAAGGTAGTCGACGGCGACGAGGATATATTTGTTACCATGAGACGATGGGAACGGCCCCATAAAGTCTATGCCCCAAATGTCAAAAATCTCACACACTTGAATTATATTTTGCGGCATTTCATCACGTTGAGACGATTTTCCTTGACGTTGGCACGAATCACACGACTTCACAAGTGCGTGTGCATCACGATAGATAGTAGGCCAAAAGAAGCCGGCATCGAACACTTTCTTAGCCGTAAGATTAGCACCGTGTTGACCACCCATGGGTCCCTGGTGACAAGCTCTAAGGATGTTAGAAGCTTCGGCACCGAAAACATAACGTCGAACGAGTTGATCCGCACAAACCCGAAAGAGATAAGGGTCGTCCCAAAAATAGAACTTGACGTCACGAAAGAATTTTATTTTTTGTTGTGTCGTCATACCATTGATTATGAAATTGCCCGCATGGTAATTTGCAATGTCGGCAAACCATGGGGTGGTGTCTTTAGAATTCAATACATCGAGAGTCTCGAGAGGAAATGTTTCGGTGATTTCCTTGTTCTCGAAAACATCTTTGTGAGGATCTTCTAGACAAGAGAGATGATCGGCCGCTAGATTCTTGGCTCCTTTTTTGTCAAGAACAGTGACATCAAATTCTTGGAGGAGGAGCATCCAACGAAGCAATCTCGGCTTAGCATCTTGCTTAGCTAAGAGATACTTGATAGTTGAATGGTCGGTATACACGATGCTTTTAGTTCAGACGAGATAAGGTCGGAATTTCTCAAAAGCATAGACCACGACAAGGAATTCCTTTTCCGTTGTGGTGTACTTTAATTGAGCCTCGCTCGTCGTCTTACTAGCATAATGGATAGGACGGAAATGCTTTTCATAATGTTGCCCTAAAACGGACCCTATAGCATAATCACTTGCATCGCACATGATTTCAATGAGTAATTCCCAAATAGGAGCAACAAGAATGAGAGCTTCGGTAAGTTCCTTTTTAGAGTTTCGAAAGCTCTAACACAATCCTCATTGAAATTAAAAGGAGCATCCTTCTCGAGAAGGTGTGTCATAGGTCGAGAGATTTTCGAAAAGTCTTTGATGAAACGACGATAAAAGCCCGCGTGGCCTAGGAAACTCCTAACTCCCTTAACGGTTTTGGGATGAGGTAACTTGGCGATGACGTCCCTTAGCTTTATCGACCTCAATCCCCGCTTTCGAGACGTTATGTCCTAAGACGATTCCTTGTTTACACATAAAATGACATTTTTCCCAATTAAGCACAAGATTGGTTTCTTCACGACGTTTTAACATTTGCTCGAGATTAGATAAACACGACGTGAACGAATTGCCAAACACCGAAAAGTCATCCATAAACACTTCCATCGATTTCTCGATCATATCATGAAAAATAGCCATCATACACCGTTGAACGTAACCGGTGCATTGCAAAGTCCGAAAGGCATCCTACAATAAGCAAACGTTCCATAAGGACACGTAAATGTAGTCTTCTCTTGATCACGAGGGTCGATATGGATTTGAATGTAACCGGAAAAACCATCTCAAAAGCAATAGAATTCATTTCCTGTAAGTCGCTCCAACATTTGATCCATGAAGGGTGGTGTGTAATTTTTTAACACTTTGTTTAGGAAAACAAAGGTAATTAGGGTAAGTACACAAGTGATTTAGGAAAACCACAAGTTAATGACCCAAAGTGGGGATCGTTCTCAAGGAGGCTTGTGTGTTGTGTAGAGAGATGATTAACTTTTGTGATTATATTTGTGAGAAAAGAAAATAGAAGAGAGATAAGAAGAGAATGACGGTTACGATTATGAATTACACTAAGACGAAAAGTCGTACACGTAAAACCGTAAAAAGTGACAAAATTAAAAATTTACCCTAAAAATTCCTAAAAATTGCAATAAATCCTAATTTATGTAATTAGTGTTTACAAAAAAAATCAAAAATCACTCAAACCTTTTATTTAATTAAATAATAATTTTTTAATGCTAATTAAAGCCCAAAAAATAAATTTAATAAACAAAAAGCACAAAATGAGATTTTTTCAATTTTAAACCTCTAAAATGACTTAACTAAATTTAAACTATTTAAAAACAATTCTAAGAATTAATCTAATGACAATAAAAATGTTCTAAAAATTGTAAAATTCCTAACATAATGTATTTAACCTAAGAAAAATATAAAAACTTGAAAAATCTAAATTTTAATTTTTAATAATAAAATAATATTAAAAATCCAAAATTTATAAAAAATTCTAAAAAGTTGCAAACTAGCTTATTTTAACCTAATAAACACAGAAATGAAGTTGGAATTACAAAATACCCCTATTGGGCCTAGAAATGGGCCAAAAGTCCAAACATTAATGGGCTTTTTAAGGCCCAATAAGAAAAATGTTGTCCAAATAAGCCCAAAACTTCCAGTCTGACTCAAATTTGATTTTAAGAACAAAACTCCGAAGGCCCAAAAGCTGAAAATGTGTATAAGCTAGCTTTTTTCAAAGAAGCTTATTCTTAATGGGCTTTTTGGCCCATTAAGCTATAAGCTGATGCCATAAGCTAAAATTTGACACACAAGCTTCTTTTGAGTTACTTAAGAGATATGTAAAAAGAAATTTGAAATAAGCACAAGGAATAAGCCTGAATAAGCTAAAAGCTATCTTCACAAAACGACAAAATAGTCGTTTTCGAGTTCTAGGCCACCCCAAGAGCTGATTCAAGTTTCCAAATCTTTTAAATGACTTAACTAAGCTTAATAAACAAAAAGTTTTTTAATAAGCACATTCAATTAGCTGGAATAAGCAGATAAGCACTTAATTCAAGTCAACTTTATGAGTTTTCTAGCAAAAAGTCAAAGCCAAGGTCTGATAAGCTCCAGATCAAATAAATGGGTCAAATGAGGAAGCCTTATGATTTAACCTTAGTATGAGTTTTCTAACAACTTGAATTTTCACGTCTATTTTGATAAGACGTGCCCATTGTATGACGTTTCATTTGTTAATGGTTTGTGCCGATTCTTAAAGTTATTAAGCCTTCGAGAATACACGTTTTCACACTAGTCCAAGCCTTATGATTTAACCTTAGTATGTCAATGGTTGCATTACGTATCAACGCGTTTATGATACACGTCCGCCTTAACAAAACCCTTGGTGGGCCGAATTACAAGTTGGATTGCCTTATTGGGTCGAACTAATTACAATAGAAATACTGGGCCGAAGCCCAATTAAGTTGAAACATACTTAACATTTAAATTGAAAATGAAACTTAAACTCATAAACTTTATTGAGAAAATCTATTGATTTCAAAACTGGTCAACAAAAGTCAAACACAGAAAAGGAAAATTAGACAACATATTTTACTCCCCCACTACCCACAAACAAACAGCACACATGCCGAGTTTGCTATATCTAGGTATATCACAAGCTTGCTAAATCAGATTAGGGCTAACCCTAGACCAAAAATGCAGGATATATACTATAACCCTCTTCCTTTACAGTCACAACACAAACACAAACCACCAACAAGTTGGGTTACAAGATTTAAAGTCCAACAAATAAGCTACAAAATTTCTGGGTAAAGATATAAAATAAAAGTGATAGCAACCTTGAATCAATCCAGCCAAGCCAAGCGTCCTCCTTGTGTCTGAATCCATCATAGCCGAAACCTAAAACCATCATTGGTGAGTCTTTTTATTTCCCCTCTCATGCATCCATAATTATGTCACTAGTTTATGCTTGACCAAACCTGGGAAAACAAGTGAGAGTGTTAGAAAAAGGTGACCGAACCATTAAGCTAATACATTGAATGAAAACAGGTAAAACAGTAATAATTAACAATATTGACATTAGAAAACATTCAAACACCAAGCCGAATACTATGAAAATAATCCAACCGAAACCCTAATTACAAATTAACCATTAAACCGTGTAATGAATACAATTAATCACTCAGAAACATCAATTAAACATGAATTATACCACGTAAACAAAACCCCTAAATTTGACAAACCCTAGATTTTATAAAATCATTCGAACCACTAATTAAACCTATTCTAATCATAGAAAAGTATACAAATTAGATTAAAACCCAGAGATACCACAAACCCTAATTTGAGCCGAAACCCTAATTTGAGTAATCGAAGTTTTATAGTGAAATTGATACGTTCTTATGATGAGAAACAATAAGATAAGATGATTGAACCCAAGATTTACCAAAACCCCCAATTATATTCGAAACCCTAAATTTTGATTTATACAAATCCGAGTTAGATCCATGTAATTAAGACTCATATGAGGCGTTTTAATCATAGAAACATGTTATAAGTCAAAGGATTAACAAGAAAACTCGAAACCTAGTTGTGAATAACAAGAAAACAATGATTTGAACTTACCTTTTGATTTATCATCATCATAACACCATGGGAACATCTTGGAATCGAATAGATTTAGATGGAATACGAAACTGATGAGACTGCTTTTATACATAGTCTCATCGTCCAAATAGGGCTTAAAATGCATTAAATATCATCAAAATACCCATATATATGCTTGTGTTTGTTGCTTGTGTATTTTAGGTACGGATATTGAGAAAATGACAAAATATCACAAGAATCATTCAAAAACGAACACGGGAAACGAAGCCGCACAATGAACCAAGCCCTAATGAAGACTTTCCCAAGATCAACCCTTGAAGATTTGAAGAATTATGAAGAAGGGTCCTCCAATATGGAAGAATTGACACTTTATACCCTTGTATCCTCATAACTACAAGTTTGGTCCCTAAAGTTTGTCAAAATTACAAAAAGGGCCCTCCACTTTGAAGATTTGGCAAGTTTAGCCCCTCAACAAAGCTAAATTGTCAACCAAAATCCTCCAAAAAGTCAAATACATCATGAAGTCCTTCAAAGTACAAGAAATTACAGGTTTGGTCCTTTGAAAATTCCAAAATTACAAAAATGACCCTTAACTTTCAACATTTGGCAAAAATGGTCCCTCAATCATCAAGACTTGGCAATTTCAGTCCTCCAAAATGCTCAACATACAAGTCAAGACCATTATCCATCATCAAAATGCCAAATCAGCCCTTGAAGAATTCAAAAATGGCAAGAAATACCCCTGATTTCATCTTTTAAAACCTTTTGTGGCCAAAGTGTGAAATTGAAAACTTTCAATATAAAGGAAAACGAGTTTGCAAGTGAAAAAGAAGGAAATGACAAAAGAAAGAAAGAGAGGGGGTTATATTTGGCCAGACACCAAACTTACCTTAACCAGTGAGTGGGTGACACGTGCCCCACTCACTCTCTCCACCAATCAAATCCCTCCCTGGTGCCACATCACACCTCACTTATACCCGTTTTTAACTAATCTTTATTTAATAAAGATTATGGCGCCTAACACAATGTTTAAACATTAAAATAGATCAAAACCTTGTTCTTGATGTTCTTGAGCCAAATTGGGTATTCCTTCATTTTTCACAATTAAACCTTAATCTTCTCCAGATTTAAGATTAAGGTGATACTTAACACAACCCAACCCCTAAACTCCCATCACTCTCATGCATGTGACATTGCCAACCCTCCCCTGACCCACTCTTCACGTCCAAATAAAACAGGCCATCAAATCCAACGCTCAAGAACTTGGCTTACTTTTCAAGCTTTATTTACACCCTTGGATGCCTTTTCCCTTTGCCAGCTTCAACAAAAAGCCAAAAGATTCTTCACAAGACTCCAATACATTCAAATTCTACAAGGGCAAAAAGGGGACTTCAGTAGCTAGGGTTGCGTTTTTTATGCTTTCTAGTTGTTCAATGTAGCCTATATAAAGGCCTTAGGACCCAACATTAGCAGTTGCTTTTGGTTTTTCCTTTGTTCAAGCACTTGTAAAATCCCTTTTCAGTTTTATGGATTTGAGTTAAGTGTTTTGAAGAAAGACCAAGTGCCATCTTATTTCTGCTTGTTTATGTTCTTAGTTTACTGATTTTGAAGTTAAAAACCTGTTTTCAAAAGAGGAGTGTGCAAAAGTTTGCACATTTTCTCATTTTCTTAATATTTTGCTAAGTTCTTGTTTCAAGCTTAGAATTCTTGGGTTATAGGGCTGATCATAGCATCCTAATTGAGTTGATTAAGGTGTGGTGAGGCTTATAACTTGGGGATAATCAAGTGTGGGGTAACAAGGTTGCATTAATAAATATTTTCCTAGTTTCTGATTTATTACTTGTGCTTCTAACCTTGTTGATTCTTAGCAAGGGTGTTATTGGAAGCTTGTACTTGTTCTTGCTAGTACATAAGCTCATAAATTTGTGGGTGTGGATGTACATCCATGAGGTTTGCATACTCAATCCTAAAATCTGCTTAAAATCTGATTTTTGGTGATATTTGTATGTGGCTTGTGTTCTTGTGAATTTTGTGGCTTAAATCTGCTTGAATCTGTTAATCTTACTTGTTATTGTGTTAATTGATGCTTGGGTGGCCTTAAATCTCACTTTGCCTTTGAAAAATTTGATTTTGAAAAGATTAAGGGGTGTTTGGGTCTATCTGTTTGAGGTTGTAACTTGTTATTGTGTGGTGGAAATTTTGAGTTTGTGTTCTATATCTGATATATGCTTGGTTGAGAGTGTTTTACTGCAAGTTTTTGGGTTTGAAGCCTTGAATCAAACAATCTGCTATAAAAACTTTGTTATTGCCTGTTTTGACCTAGGATTTTGGGAACACTTAGTGTGTATGCATGCTTAGGGCTAAAAGTGGTTTAAACAAAGTCATTGTAACCTGTTTGAAAGATTTGAGGTGTTGAATCTGGCTTAAGTGTCAAATACATCAGCAAAGTGTAAAACTGCATGTGTTAGTGTTCATCAGTAACTTTCATTGGCTTGAATCTTGCTTAATTCTTTGAATCATTGCATGAAACCTGTTTAGACTTGCTTATTGGAGTTTATAATAGATTGTGTATGCATTTGGTTGAATTTGGCTGGCTGATTTTTGCTAAAACTGCTTATAAGTGCTCAACTGCTTAAGTGTTCATGTCTGTATCATATCTGGTGATTGATTGATTAAACTGTATCAATTGGGTGTTTGTGATTGTGTTATTTTGATTGTTCTTGACTCCTTTTGATCCAAAGATCATTTGGGTGCCTTTGTGTAATCTGAATCTCCAAAAAAGTCACTAAAGACAAAAAGTCAAACAAGTCAAGCAGTGGAAAAAGTTTCCACTGCTCAACACCCAAAACTAGCCCCTGCTAGTGTAATTTTGAACTCAGCTTATCAATAAGCTATTCTAGCTTATCCAGACTTGCAAAAACTTATTTTTTGTGATAGGCTTCATTATTTGACCCATTTAAGTAGACTGGAGCTTATTAGACTTTGACTTTGACTTTTTACTAGAAAACCAACTTATTTGACTTTTACATAAGTGCTTATTTGCTTTTTCCAGCTTATTGATTCAGCTTATTTGAAAACTCTTTGTTGATTTTGCTTAATTAAGTCATTTAGAAGCTATAGAAACTTGAATCAGCACTTAGGGTGGCCTAGAACTCAAAAACGACTATTTTGTCGTTTTCTGTAGATTGCTTATTGCATTTTCAGGCTTATTCCTTGGGCTTATTTCAAATTTCTTTTTGCAGAAGTCTTATTTAGGTCAAAAGAAGCTTGTGTGTCAAATTTTAGCTTATGGCATTGACTTATAGCTTAATGGGCCAAAAAGCCCATTAAGAATAAGCTGCTTGTTATAAGCTAGCTTATTTCACACTTTCAGCTTTTGGGCCTTTGGAAAAAGTTGTTCAAAATCAAATTTTGAGTCAACCTGTGCTTTTTGGGCTTATTTTGAACACTTTTTGTTATTGGGCCCAAATTTGGCCCAATAAGGTACTATTTTGGGTTTAGCCTATTTTCTAGGCCCATTAGGGGTATTTAGGTAATTTAACTTTCATTTCTGAGTTATTTAGGTTAAATTAAGCTAGTTTGCAAGTTTTTAGAATTTTTTATGATTTTTGGATTTTCAAATATTATTTTAATATTATTTTATTATTAAAAATTAAAAGTCTGATTTTCTAAGTTTTTATATTTTTCCTAAGTTCTAAATATTTAATTAGGAATTTTGCAACTTTCCAAATATATTAAGAGTCTTTTAATTATTTTCTAGAATTAATTTAAATTTTAATTGATTTTAGTAATTTTTAATTGTTTAAAAATAGTTTTTAGTGGTTTTAAAATTTTGAAAAATAGTTTTTAGCTTAATTAGGGTAGTTTTTGAGGTTCACAAACTTTAAAATCTTGTTTGGGACTTTTTAATAATTAATTTTGATTTTTAGGGCTTTAATTAGCATTAAAAAGTCATTATCTAATTAATTAAAAGGTTTTAGCAAGTTTGGATTTTTTCTAAATTCTTAGAATATTATTGTGGAATTTTGGTAATTTTTAGGAATTTTTAGGTTAAAATTTTAATTTTAGTGCTTTTTACGGTTTTACGTGTATACCTTTTTCGACTTAGTTTAATCCGTCTTCGTAACCGTCATTCTCTTCTAATCTCATTTCTAATTTTCTTTCTCAAAAGTATAATCACAAATCTAATCCAAGTCATTACACACATAACACACTAGCCTCCTTGAGAACGAACTCATTTTAGGGTCATTTACACACGGTTTTCCTAAATCGTCGTGCTTACCCTATTTTGCCTTCCTTTTCCTAAAGGGGGTAATTTTACAACCATCATTTTGGCGCCGCTGCCGGGGAGGCGTGTTGTGTTTTGATTTGGCATTGTTGTTTTTATATACTAACCATAAATAGTATTTGTATTAGTAGCACACTACTAATACGTATTATCGGTTTTCGGTTTTTGTGTGAATACTATTACTATAGTGTATACGTAGAACAATAAATTCACAAGTACTACAAATACGTGAGAAATCACAACCTTGACTTGGGAGGTCATTACCCAATCATTGTGTTCGAATCTCAAACCAAAGAAAAAGGCAAAAATAGATAAATACTTTCGTGAAGCTCAATCTTGAAAAATACAAACTATAAGGTGGGTATAAGGCGGATATTATAAAATATATCCTAAGGAAAAAGGCTCTTAAGTGCTTCGTGCCGCCTCGTTTCCGCGCTTGCTTGTGAGTATTTGATTTTGAGAGCTAATCGAGGGTTTTGCCGCCCAAAGTACTACTAAGTATCATATATATTTTCTTGGTTTCCACTGATTAAACCCTCTTGAACGTTTTGGTGTTCCACCAACGTTCTTAAGTCATCGAAGGCGTTCACTTCACGTGATCATTTTCATTCCTTGAGGCTTCTTTAATCAAGAGATTTGATTAAGGAGGAGATTTGTAGATTTGTGTCTACTTAATACATTCACCAAATTCCAAAAAGGTTAATACAATCAAAAACCACAAAAAAATTGAAAAATACAAAACACCAAAAAGAATCTTCTATGCTCGTCCCCTCGTTGTACGTGACGTTTATGCTAACTCGTAATCAAGCAAGACGTGCACGTAAACGAAAGAACAAAACTCCCACTCCCAATCTTTCTAGTGAGGAGTCTCCTATTGACGAACCCATTGTAAGAGAAGCACCAACCATGGCGAATCGAACTATGATGGAGTTACTTCAAGCACCCACCGAGGTTATGGAGAGGCTATTGTGATTCCCGCTATCCTTGCGGAGAATTTTGAGGTGAAAACGGGTTTGTTGTCAATGATCCAAAACAACAAATTCCGTGGTGATGAGAAGGACAATCCACACAACCATATCCGCCAATTCATTCGTCTTACCGCCACTTGCAAGTTTAAGGATGTCTCGAATGACTCGATTAAGATGATGCTTTTTCTGTATTCCTTAGCGGGGCCCGCTAAAATTTGGTTAGAGAAAGAGCCACCCAATTCTATATTGACGTGGAAGGATCTCGTGTCTAAGTTTCTGAACCAATTTTTTCCGCCCTCTAAGACTACGCACTTGAAAAACGAGATTTCAAAGTTTTCACAAGAATTTAATGAAAGTTTTTCAACGGCTTGGAATAGGTTTAAGGAAATGTTACATGAATTTCCTCATCACGGTTTTTCCGACTTGCATCAAATTGACACGTTTTACAATAGACTTAATGATCATGAAAGGGATTATTTGAGTGCCGCCGCGGGTGGTAATTTTTTGTGTAAAACGGTTGAGGAAGCTTTGGTGATAATTGAAAATAGATATAAGGTGTATAGTCCTCGTAGCACGTCTAGTGTTCGTAAGGCTTCGTCTTCGGCTTCACCTTCTTTGTCTACTACCATCGATGCTTGCCAAATTGAGGCAAACTTGGAAAACAAGATTTTTGATAAGCTAAAAGGACTTTTGATTGAATTTAAAGTTGGTGAACAAAGTGCTCCCGCTACGGCTAAAGCGGTTGAGGTTTCTCGCATGTATTGTGGTGGAGGTCATGATTTCTCCGAGTGCATTACCAACGGTGATAACACTTCGAGTGCCTTCGCGGCCACGGGAAATTACAACCAAAACGGTCAAGTTTCCCACTCTAATCAAATGACTCCACCGGGTTTTGGTTTAAATCAAAATGCTAACAACAACTATCGCAACAATCTAGTTGGTTTCAAAAACAATTACAACAAGGGAAACTATGGTAATCAAGAGGCTAATAATCAAGTTTCAAAGAAAAATCAAAATGATTTTCAAAACAACAACAAAGGTTTGCAAACATTGAAAGATTTTCCAAGTGAGTTTGTTGAATACGCTAGTGGAAATGATGCTAGGTTTGACAATATTCAAAGAGAAATCATTAGCCTAAGATCCGAGTTTAAGAACGACTTGAAGAAAGAGTTGAAAAATGAGTTAGCTAATGAACTTAAAATCCACACCAACAAATGGAAGGAAATGTCACTAGGTTACAACAAAACCAACAAAAAATGGAACAAGGGCAACACGAGATTAAACAAGAAATGATTAAAGCCGAGAAGAGGCAATCCGTGTTTGAAGATAAAATCTCGTCTATGTTTGAGGCAATAATGTGTAAACCGTCTTCGAGTAGTCTTCCTAGCAACACCGTATCCAACCCTAAGGGTGAGATGAAAGTAATTACCACACGTAGTGGTAAGACACTAAAGGAACCGACTCCTCAACCAATTGCTCCTACGGAGGAAGCAATTGAGGAAGAACCCGAGGTGGTGGTCCAAAAGGAGCATGTCCCAATCCCACGAAGTACCGCTCATGCCACACCTACGGTTGACCCATTACCATCATTGGAACCCGAGATTCCAAAGGCTATGCCTACTATGCCTCAACCCACACCACCTTTGCCCTATCCATCGAGACTTAGGAAGGAGAAACGTCAAGAGCGCGACAATTATCAATTTGAGCTTTTTATGAAAATGTTTCGTGATTTGCACGTAAATGTGAGTTTCGCCGATGATTTGGTCATGATGCCTCGATTTGCCGCTAACTTTAAGAGTATGTTGAACAACAAGGAGAAATTGCACCAATTGTCTAGTTGTTCATCGGTTTATCTTAATCACATACCTCAAAAAGTCGGTGATCCCGGTAAATTCTTGATTCCATGTGCAATTCAAGATATGGAGGAATGCTTCGCCTTGGCCGACCTTGGTGCTAGCATTAACTTGATGCCACTTGCAATCTTCAAGTCGCTCAATCTTCCTAATCTTACTTCTTCACTAATGTCTATCGAGTTGGCCGACCATTCCACGATTCCCACATGTGGTTTGGCGGAAGACGTTTTTGTGAAAGTGGGGAAGTTCTACTATCCCGTAGACTTTATCGTTGTTGATATCCCCACGGATCCTCAAGTTCCTCTCATTTTAGGTCGTTCGTTTTTAGATACGTCTATGGCTTTGATCGATGTTCATGCTAGAAAGATCACCTTACGTTTCAACGACGAGGAACTTGTTATAAACGCAACTCAAAACTCTCAAATTTCTCATGTTTATTCCGTTGCAACCATAAACCTCGTTGATATGATCGACGTGGTTTGCGAGGAATTTTCACAAGAAGTTCTAGGTTTTGGTGATGAAGAAACTAGTGGCAATCCCACTATGTTAGATCCAATTCTTGATAATTCGACACCAACCTTCACTCCATTTGAAGGTGGTGGTTTTACGTTGGAAGAATTCGATGTTCCACGTACTTTTGACGAAGACCTCGACAACGATGAGGACTTCTCGATTATCAAGGATTTTCTTAACGATTTCCCATTTCCTCCACCCGAGGAGGTTATGAGTATCGAGCCCAAATCTTCACTTGAGGAACCACCTATCCTTGAGTTGAAAGATTTACCTCCTCATCTCGAATATGTCTATTTGGAGGAGGACGACAAGTTGCCGGTTATTATTGCGAAGGAACTTTTGAATGATGAAAAAACCGCACTTGTCGATGTTCTAAAGGATCACAAAGGGGCAATTGCGTGGAAGTTATCCGACATTAAGGGAATCGATCCCAAGTTTTGTACTCACAAAATATTAATGGAGGAGGATTACAAGCCCGCAATCCAAAGTCAAAGGAGGGTGAACCCCAAAATTCACGACGTCATCAAAATGGAGGTCCTTAAACTCCTTGACGCGGGAATGATTTACCCTATATCCGATAGCCCTTGGGTGATTCCTATTCATTGTGTCCCTAAAAAGGGAGGGATGACGGGTGTGCCAAACGAAGCCAACGAGTTAATTCCCACTAGACTCGTGACCGGATGGAGAGTGTGCATTGACTATCGAAAGTTGAATGAAGCCACTCGAAAAGACCATTTTCCCTTGCCCTTCATGGACCAAATGTTGGAGCGTCTTGCGGGAAACGATTTCTATTGCTTTTTAGATGGTTTTTCCGGTTACTTCCAAATTCCCATCGATCCTCGTGATGAAGAGAAAACTACGTTTACGTGTCCATATGGAACGTTTGCCTATCGTAGAATGCCATTCGGACTTTGTAATGCACCGGGAACCTTTCAAAGGTGCATGATGGCTATTTTTCATGACATGATCGAGAAGACGATGGAGGTCTTCATGGATGACTTTTCCGTGTTTGGTAATTCGTTCACTTCGTGTTTGTCGAATCTTGAGAAAATGTTGAAACGTTGTGAGGAAACCAACCTTGTGCTCAATTGGGAAAAGTGTCATTTTATGGTTAAGAGTGGAATCGTCTTAGGGCACAAGGTCTCGAAAGTGGGGATTGAGGTAGATCAAGCTAAGGTAGACGTCATCGCCAAATTACCTCATCCCAAAACCGTCAAGGGAGTTAGGAGTTTCCTAGGCCACGCGGGCTTTTATCGTCGATTCATCAAGGATTTTTCAAAGATCTCTCGACCCATTACACATCTTCTTGAAAAAGAGGCACGTTTTGTATTTGACGAAGATTGTGTACGAGCCTTTGAAATCCTTAAGAGGAAACTTACCGAAGCTCCCATTCTTGTTGCTCCCAGTTGGAACCTCCCCTTTGAGCTTATGTGTGATGCTAGTGACTACGCCATTGGGGCCGTTTTGGGGCAATGTCATGATAAGCACTTCTTGCCTATTTACTATGCTAGCAAGATGATGACCGAGGCTCAACTAAAATACACTACAACGGAAAAGGAGTTCCTTGCCGTGGTGTATGCATTTGAGAAGTTCCGACCTTATCTCATCTTAGCTAAATGCATAGTGTATACGGACCATTCGGCTATCAAGTATCTCATGGCAAAGCAAGATGCTAAGCCTAGATTACTTCGTTGGATTCTCCTCCTTCAAGAATTTGATCACACCATCGTTGACAAAAAAGGAGCCGAGAATCTAGCGGCCGATCATCTTTCTCGTTTGGAAGATCCTCACCAAAGTGTTTACGAGCCCAAGGAAATCACCGAAACATTTCCGCTCGAGACACTTGGTGTAGTGAATTCTAAGCTTGATTCTTCCACCCCATGGTTTGCGGACTTTGTAAATTACCATGCGGGTAACTTCATCATTAAGGGTATGACGACTCAAGAAAAACGGAAATTCTTTCGTGACGTCAAGTTCTACTTTGGAACGACCCTTACTTGTTTCGAACTTGTGCGGATCAAATCATCCGACGTTGTGTTTTTGGCACCGAAGCTTCTAACATCCTTAGAGCTTGCCATGAGGTACCCACGGGTGGTCACCACGGTGCTAATCTCACGGCTAAGAAGGTGTTTGATGCCGGCTTCTGTTGGCCTACTATTTACCGAGATGCACAAGATCTTGTGAAGTCTTGTGATTCATGCCAACGACAAGGAAAAGCCTCACAAAAAGATGAAATACCACAAAATATCATCCAAGTGTGTGAGATCTTTGACGTTTGGGGTATAGACTTTATGGGGCCGTTCCCATCATCTCGTGGTAATAAGTACATTCTCGTTGCGGTTGACTACCTATCTAAGTGGGTGGAGGCCATGGCCTTGCCCACCAATGATGCTCGTGTGGTAGTCAAGTTTTTGAAAAGCTTCTTTTCTCGGTTTGGAACCCCTCGTGCGATCATAAGCGATCGTGGAACCCATTTTTGTAACGACCAATTCGAAAGGGTCCTAAGGAAATATGGGGTTACACATCGGCTTTCTACGGCTTATCACCCACAAACGAGTGGGCAAGTCGAGGTTTCAAACCGAGCTTTGAAAAGGATCTTGGAGAGATCCGTTGGGGAAAACCGACAATTGTGGTCGGATAAGTTGGACGATGCTTTATGGGCCTTTAGGACCGCTTATAAGACACCCATTGGATGCACTCCCTATAAGCTTGTGTATGGAAAGAATTGTCATTTGCCTATCGAGTTAGAACACAAGGCTTATTGGGCCCTAAAACATTGTAATGATGATATGGAGACCGTGGGAAAACACCGGAAAATGCAATTAAATGAATTGGATGAATTGAAGGACATTGCTTATGAAAATTCATTGATATATAAAGAAAAAACTAAAAAGTTGCATGATTCTAAACTTAAAAACTGGGTTTTTAACATTGGGGATCAAGTTTTGCTTTTTAATTCTCGCTTGAAAATCTTTTCCGGTAAGTTAAAATCCCGTTGGTCCGGTCCATTCACAGTGACTCAAGTGTTTCCGTATGGGACCATCGAGCTAGCTCAAGATGATGGTCCTAACTTCAAGGTGAATGGACATAGGTTGAAGCACTACTTTGGCGGGGAAGTTCCATCCTTGAACTACCTCGACCAAGTCACTTTCCCCAATGATAATTAGTATTGAGGGGATCGAGTCGAGCTCATGACTCGGTAATCAAAAACGAGGTGCCTCGTGGGGGAATCCCATGCTTATCCTATGTACATATTATCGCTTTCTAATGTAGTTAACGTGTGGGGATTTGTGCCTTCCAACCTTTGTTCCGTGGTTGTTTGTGAATTGTGGACTTTAGATGATCATAATCTTCACGATTGGAGCCTCTCGTGTTCGTTCATGGGAGCACTCGATCGTTTGCTTTGAAGACTTTCTCAATATCCATGATATATCCTTTTGATGTTCTAACCTTAGGTTTTTAGCACACTTCATAAACTGCTATTAATTTATTGGTTACACCCTTTCCATGCTAGATTAGGCATTCGACTACGTCTCTAGTATGGGGGTGTTTGCACCCCTAGACTCGAAACATCGAGGACAATGTTTAACTTTAGTATAGGGGGGGTGAATAGATACTTGCCTAGCCAAACCTCACGCTTTCCAAAGTTTATCTTTTTGTTTATCGTTTTTGTTGCAAAATAAGGCTAAAAATGGCCAAATTTTAAAAATTTTCTCATGTTTTATAAGTGTTTGAAGACACGAATGTAGGTTTTCCGATGGCGAGAATAAGAGTAATTTTTGACTCGACCGTGCGTGTTGAGCACTTAGCTTTGATTCCTTAACTACACATTAGGCTAAGTCTCTTAAATGAGGACGAGAAATGATAGGGTTAATTATAAGTTACTATGCTAAACGTAGAGTACTCGTATTCTTTCAAAAACTCATGTGTTCTCGTTGTTTGCTTATTCTCCCTTCGCATGTAAATAATTTTTGCTTAATAATATTGACTTAGCGGTTTAGTTGGGATTGTTGGGTTTCTAGTCTTTTCTAGTAGCTTCCGTGTAATTAAATTGGGAAGACATTAAGGTATCGCTAGCGTCACGGTTTTGAAGTATTGGCACCCTAATAATCAAAAGCTTCACCCAATAATAAGATTTCAAGTGCTCACCTAAATCAAGCAAACAATTTGAAGCCCCACAAGGCCGAAAAATCTATGCAAAATTGAAAGTGAATCAAGCCTTAATCTTCGAAGCTTTAAAGATCCAAAATTCGCCTTAGCATGAGGATATACGTCTTTGGCTAATAAAACTACCGATGAGGTGGATAATAAAAGGCAAGGCAAGACCGAAGTCATAATAAAAGCTTCATGGCGAAGTTGAATAAAAGATGGAGGTAAACCAAAGATAATAAGGCCCTTCCGTTAGGGGGCGTATAAAAGTCTTGGTAATAAGTCTCATGTTCAAAACCGTAAAACCGTGTTTATCGATTCTTCTTGTCAACTTAATTTTTTGACATCGTTGTCTATTAGGAGGGGTTATTGGTTTGATGGTCTTAGTTACACCGTTAGGACTCTATTTTTAGACCTAAATCTCTATTATCGCATAAGTCAAACAATGTATCCTTGTGAAACATTCAAGACAATATAAAATATAAGAGATACAACTTAGGAATAATGGGAGGATAAGTACGTGATTATGGCATATGAGTAGTGTTAGCATTACTAACTTATAATGACAATGATCTCGTTGCACGCTTGGCATGGAATTGGGGTGAAAATCGAGGACGATGAAATTATTTCTAACGAAGCATTCACGTGTTCTTATTCTATGAACCTAAACGTCCCATTTTGCGATGAAAATCATACATTATGTCTAAAACGCAAGTAGTAGTAGAAATAGTAGTAGTATAGCTAGTTTATCGTTCAATAAAGTGAATAAAAATGAATTTTGGAGGTGCTACGATACTTTATTCTAGCATTGCGTGAGGGCACCGTAATGGTTTAGTATGGGGGAGTGATGAGACTGCTTTTATACATAGTCTCATCGTCCAAATAGGGCTTAAAATGCATCAAATATCATCAAAATACCCATATATATATGCTTGTGTTTGTTGCTTGTGTATTTTAGGTACGGATATTTAGAAAATAATAAAAGATCACAAGAATCATTCAAAAACGAACACGGGAAACGAAGCCGCACAATGAACCAAGCCCTAATGAAGACTTTCCCAAGATCAACCTTGAAGATTTGAAGAATTATGAAGAAGGGTCCTCCAATATGGATTAATTGACACTTTATACCCTTGTATCCTCATAATTACAAGTTTGGTCCCTAAAGTTTGTCAAAATTACAAAAAGGGCCCTCCACTTTGAAGATTTGGCAAGTTTAGCCCCTCAACAAAGCTACATTGTCAACCAAAATCCTCCACAAAGTCAAATACATCATGAACTCCTTCAAAGTACAAGAAATTACAAGTTTGGTCCTTTGAAAATTCCAAAATTACAAAAAGGACCCTTAACTTTCAACATTTGGCAAAAATGGTCCCTCAATCATCAAGACTTGGCAATTTCAGTCCTCCAAAATGCTCAACATACAAGTCAAGACCATTATCCATCATCAAAATGCCAAATCAGCCCTTGAAGAATTCAAAAATGGTAAGAAATACCCCTGATTTCATCTTTTAAAACCTTTTGTGGCCAAAGTGTGAAATTGAAAACTTTCAATATAAAGGAAAACGAGTTTGCAAGTGAAAAAGATGGAAATGACAAAAGAAAGAAAGAGAGGGGGTTATATTTGGCCAGACACCAAACTTACCTTAACCAGTGAGTGGGTGACACGTGCCCCACTCACTCTCTCCACCAATCAAATCCCTCCCTGGTGCCACATCACACCCCACTTATACCCGTTTTTAACTAATCTTTATTTAATAAAGATTATGGTGCCTAACACAATGTTTAAACATTAATACAGATCAAAAACTTGTTCTTGATGTTCTTGAGCCAAATTGGGTATTCCTTCATTTTTCACAATTAAACCTTAATCTTCTCAAGATTTAAGATTAAGGTGATACTTAACACAACCCAACCCCTAAACTCCCATCACTCTCATGCATGTGACATTGCCAACCCTCCCCTGACCCACTCTTCACGTCCAAACAAAACAGGCCAGCAAATCCAACGCTCAAGAACTTGGCTTACTTTTCAAGCTTAATCTACACCCTTGGATGCCTTTTCCCTTTGCCAGCTTCAACAAAAAGCCAAAAGATTCTTCACAAGACTCCAAGACAATCAAATTCTACAAGGGCAAAAAGGGGACTTCAGTAGCTAGGGTTACGTTTTTTATGCTTTCTAGTTGTTCAATGTAGCCTATATAAAGGCCTTAGGACCCAACATTAGCAGTTGCTTTTGGTTTTTCCTTTGTTCAAGCACTTGTAAAATCCCTTTTCAGCTTTATGAATTTGAGTTAAGTGTTTTGAAGAAAGACCAAGTGCCATCTTATTTCTGCTTGTTTATGTTCTTAGTTTACTGATTTTGAAGTTAAAAACCTGTTTTCAAAAGAGGAGTGTGCAAAAGTTTGCACATTTTCTCATTTTCTTGATATTTTGCTAAGTTCTTGTTTCAACCTTGGAATTCTTGGGTTATAGGGCTGATCATAGCATCCTAATTGAGTTGATTAAGGTGTGGTGAGGCTTATAACTTGGGGATAATCAAGTGTGGGGTAACAAGGTTGCATTAATCAAGATTTTCCAAGTTTCTGATTTATTACTTGTGCTTCTAACCTTGTTGATTCTTAGCAGGGGTGTTATTGGAAGCTTGTACTTGTTCTTGCTAGTACATAAGCTCATAAATTCGTGGGTGTGGATGTACATCCATGAGGTTTGCATACTCAATCTTAAAATCTTCTTAAAATCTGATTTTTTGTGATATTTGTATGTGGCTTGTGTTCTTGTGAATTTTGTGGCTTAAATCTGCTTGAATTTGTTAATCTTACTTGTTATTGTGTTAATTGATGCTTGGGTGGCCTTAAATCTCACTTTGCCTTTGAAAAATTTGATTTTGAAAAGATTAAGGGGTGTTTGGGTCTATCTGTTTGAGGTTGTAACTTGTTATTGTGTGGTGGAAAGTTTGAGTTTGTGTTCTATATCTGATATATGCTTGGTTGAGAGTGTTTTACTGCAAGTTTTTGGGTTTGAAGCCTTGAATCAAACAATCTGCTATAAAAACTTTGTTAATGCCTGTTTTGACCTAGGATTTGGGAACACTTAGTGTGTATGCATGCTTAGGGCTAAAAGTGGTTTAAACAAAGTCATTGTAACATGTTTGAAAGATTTGAGGTGTTGAATCTGGCTTAAGTGTCAAATACATCAGCAAAGTGTAAAACTGCATGTGTTAGTGTTCATCAGTAACTTTCATTGGCTTGAATCTTGCTTAATTCTTTGAATCATTGCATGAAACCTGTTTAGACTTGCTTATTGGAGTTTATAATAGCTTGTGTATGCATTTGGTTGAATTTGACTGGCTGATTTTTGCTAAAACTGCTTATAAGTGCTCAACTGCTTAAGTGTTCATGTCTATATCATATCTGGTGATTGATTGATTAAACTGTATCAATTGGGTGTTTGTGATTGTGTTATTTTGATTGTTCTTGACTCCTTTTGATCCAAAGATCATTTGGGTGCCTTTGTGTAATCTGAATCTCCAAAATAGTCACTAAAGACAAAAAGTCAAACAAGTCAAGCAGTGGAAAAAGTTTCCACTGCTCAACACCCAAACTAGCCCCTGCTAGTGTAATTTTGAACTCAGCTTATCAATAAGCTATTCTAGCTTATCCAGACTTGCAACAACTTATTTTTTGTGATAGGTCTTCATTATTTGACCCATTTAAGTAGACTAGAGCTTATTAGACTTTGACTTTGACTTTTTACTAGAAAACCAACTTATTTTACTTTTACATAAGTGCTTATTTGCTTTTTCCAGCTTATTAAGGCAGCTTATTTGAAAACTCTTTGTTGATTTTGCTTAATTAAGTCATTTAGAAGCTATAGAAACTTGAATCAGCACTTGGGGTGGCCTAGAACTCAAAAACGACTATTTTGTCATTTTCTATAGATTGCTTATTGCATTTTCAGGCTTATTCCTTGGGCTTATTTCAAATTTATTTTTGCAGAAGTCTTATTTAGGTCAAAAGAAGCTTGTGTGTCAAATTTTAGCTTATGGCATTGACTTATAGCTTAATGGGCCAAAAAGCCCATTAAGAATAAGCTGCTTGTTATAATGTGACAATCCGTCAATTTATGGTTGATATTTTATTCTCAAGTATTATTTGAAAACATTATTTTAATGTTATAATATGAACTCACTTATTTTTGGGAAGAAATTTGGATTTACGTCTTGAAGTAGCATCGAGTACGTCTAAACCGGAGGATTCTACGTTACGCGCTTACGTTTACATACACCGTTTTTGGTGACAGTCCGACATTTCAGAAAATAAAACTTATCCGTGAATATTATTTTGGGATTTTAAATTTGAGTTAGTTCATAAACTCACAAATTTACGAGAAGAGATTAGGACTTACGTGAATTATTTAACGTCCTTTACGACTAACCCGGAAACCTTAGGATTACGTATTTACGTTTTCGAATTCCGTTTTTGATGAGACAATTTTTATTAGATTTGTTTTGTGCCGTTGATTCATAATTTATAAAAACGTTTTTCGTAAAACGACCCGAGGGCACGCAAATCGAGGAAACTAAAATCGAGGAATACCCGTAAATTAGCGGGATGGGACAAAACAAGTTTATCCCACCCACTAACTAAAAGGGACACCACATCATTTGATGTGGCAACCTTGTAACAAAATAGCTTACACATGTAAGCCAAGCTTACAAAGTAAGCTTTCTCAAACACAAAACCACCACCTCAAACTACATCACTCATTTCTTACATGCAAAAACCACACAACCCTCCTCCCTCTCTCTAAAATTCGTCCCATCCTCACCTTAAACCACCCATTTGATCAATTTTCAACCACTAAAACTTGTGTTATTCACACATATGATGGAAACCCTTTGAAGATATGAAGATTGGAGGTGATCTTAACCTATGAAAAGGAGTTTTCATGAGGTTAAATGGCTGAATTCATGGAGGAGTTTCCTTGGTGTCTTGGGGCTGATTTTCCACAAGGAGTTTATGAAGATTGGTGGTCATGAAGATGGTCTTGGTGCATCACAAGTTTCTCCATCAAAATCCATGTTTTGATCAACCTACATCATCATGGTGGTATAAAGATTGTCCTCCTCATCCTCTTGTTATTTTTACTATGTAATCATGTATTTTATTTCCTATTGTATATGTATATGATGATTATATGATGATAAAAGTATTGTGTGGGGATTTGGTGTTGATAAACATGCTTAAAAAATGGATAAACTACATGTAAAATGGGTAAATCTTGTTTAAATGGTAGGCTGTATAAAACAGTAAAGAAACATGTCATGAACTGATAAAATGATGAAGTATAATTGATATACAGTAAGATATGAGTCTTGTACACATGTGAGAGTTGGGCATGCAATGGAATCATTGTAATGAGTGAGATATGATCAAAACAAGTTTAAGGTACAAATCTGAGTTCACTGTTTTGGACGATTTTTAGAAAATACTTAGAAGATTATTCAACAGTAGCTATAGAAGAGTTAAATGGAGCACATATCATGTAGTTTATGTGATAAAAATTTGAGCTTCTATCTCCATATAAAACTCTAGATATGGCAGTTTTGGTGAATATGAAAATAAAAATCAGATTTTGAGAATTAATATTTATTATTATTATATAAGCACTCAAAATTTAATAGTATAAAATATAAATTAAAACCCACTAACTTATATAATACATTTATATAAATATGTACAATGGTAAATAAGTGGACATTTTATAAAAATGGTAACTTGTTAAGTATTATAAGTTATAAAACTATAAACATGATTTTTACGACTTTTTCGGCTATTAACGTAAAATTAACGTTTTTCGCCGATTAAAACTTAGACGATCAAACCCGTCTAATGTAAAGTTTTTAAAAGTCATATACTGATATATAAGTAACTAATACAAGTAAAAACCGATAAAACCCGAACCATAGGACATACAGACATTAACGAGCTAACTAAGCATATTGGACTAAATAAGATAAACACTTATAAAAAGTACTTATTGGGTTTAACCCATTTAGGCCCAACTTGTAAAGTGTAGATACTGATAATATAAGTATAACATGGATTAATACAAGTTAAGAACTTATAATAAGCTTGTTGGACTTAAAACACGAAAATAGGTAAAACTAGTAAACTAGTATAAAAGTTATCGACACATAACACTAAAATAAGTAAATGAGAATATATAAACCCACTTGATCATCATATATATATATAATCATCATATGTATACATAATTGTTATTTTTATAAAGTCATTGGACATGAGTCTAAGACGAGTATTATTTGTCTAGGTTTCCGTGATTGAAGCACGTACCGTACGTCCGAATTGCCGATAACCCGCTTTCCCACATCCACGTGAGTTCATAGCCTCGCACTCTTTTAAATGTTTTTATGAGATGTTTTATAAACCCGCGAGGGAGATAACATGTTAGCTTTTATAAAATAGGACACCATTTGTCCCGATTGTTTGTTTATTGATTCGGACCCGAATGATTGTATGACCCGATAAATGATTAAAGGACCCGATAGATGAAATCAAATGGATTATTAAAGTTAGGTTATGTCACTAAAAGTCCCATTAGCATGAATTGTGAACTACCGGGAGTTGGTAGACGCTTATGCATATAATAGTACTATTTGGGGACGATCACCCCAGTTCGTGCCTTGACGGTTGATCCCCGTCGTGCCACATTGATTGGTAAGCGAATTTATGTATGAGAAGATTTCCATAGCGTGACCTTTGTGACGACACGCTACTTTAGATGGGCAAATTGAGGATCGGGTTAGCTACCCGTTGTTGGTTTAGTAAGGTAACAATGTCATGCGGCTTATAATAATCCAAAACTAACGAAATACTACTAGACGCTCCGAATTACGATGTATTGCCTGACTAGCAATACAGGGTCATACTATTGATATTATGTTCATGTTTTGGTTTTCATAACCACATTCATATAACGGTTTTTATTTTCATACAACGTCATAAGACGTATTGTATGATGTTTTTACGACATTGGCTCGTAAAATGATTTTTAAGGCAAATGCCTATATTATGATTTTCGATAAGGATTTGTATAAAAATGACTTTGGCTATTTTATGGCCTATTAAAATGATTTGTACAAAATGATTTTCAGTAGTAATCTTATACTGATATTATATTGATGGATTTTATTAAACTCTATGAATTCACTCGGCGTTATCGCTGACCTTTTCTTTTAACATGTTTTATCTCAGGTACTTGAAGGTAATTCTCGGGAAGACAACAAGAATTCATGGCCCGCACTTAAACAATATTTTCCATTCAAATACTTTGTAAAACTTTGTATGAAATGTAATGACTTGGGACCGATGTAACTTTGATATTTATGAATGGAAATGATTTATTATTAAACGACGCGATTTTTATGCGTTGTCTATGATGTGAGTAATGTGCTATCCCGTAACACCAACTAGTCTTCCGCTGTACTGAGTTGTATAAATTTGGGGGTGTTACAGTTTGGCATCAAAGCTCTCGTTATAGAGAACGAAAGATTTTTAAAACCAAGGTTTTGAATAAAACATTTCAAAATCATTTAAATATAAACATTTTTCTAAAAATGTCTAAAAATCTTTTGACTATAACGGTGCCGAAGAATTCCCGAGTTACCGACAAGGCCAGACTGAGAAGTGTTATTTTAATATATATATATATATATATATATATATATATATATATATATATATATATATATATATATATATATATATATATATATATATATATATATATATATATATATATATATATATATATATATATATATATATATATATATATATATATATATATATATATATATATATATATATATATATATATATATATGATGTAATTTGATTACATGATTGTTTGATGATTATTTCTATATTTATACGAGGTATCTATACGACGTAGATTGTCACAAGAAACCCTAACTCCCCTAGTAAATTAATCGAAGCTATTCTCGTAGGAATTCTAGCTATCCTAGATCTAAACGAAGTTGTGGATATTTATGATCCCAACAAATGGTTGATACTCGTAGAAATGTAGATATTAGTTTATTGTGATATTGAAAAAGATTTGGCAAGATTAAGACTTATATCGATGTCATGGCGATCTTTCCTTATAGAGTGGAGTTTTACAAAATGTTACCACCTAGAAAGATGTCATCTGATTCGTTGTCATCCAATTCTTAAATTGAAATCGAAAGGGGTGAATGTTGCACTTGAGGCTGTCATTGGAACCATTACCCAAAAGCCTCATGCCACTAATACCTTTCCGAGAAGTCTAATTAAATGTATGAGTCATCTCATACTAGTGACTCATTTGATAATTGTTGTTGTAAGAGCTAATAGGATTGGAAATTAAGCGTTGATCATATCGAGCTTATATTGCTCTATTAAGGTTTATAAATAACATTGAAAGTATTGGAGAATGAAGTAGGATATCGAATTGAGTATAAAAGTGGTTGAAATTTGAATAAAGTAAAATTTAACCCATATGGAATAATAAATTGTTAAGAGGAAATCGTTAAGTTTTGTGATTGAATTATAAGGTTTTAAATGATTGTAGGTTCGTGTTAAGGGTTGTTCCTAGGCCATTGTCCAATGACGAGGATGCCCAGAGTCCAAGAAATAAATTGAAGAAATCTCCTTCTGAATTGGGACCAATGGATCTTCCGGGACATATGGAACACCTAATGACTCTTGTAGATTAGTATTCATTGTGGTATCTTTTAAAAATAATCCCTAACTTAACTGAGATATCAGTTGGCAGGATGAGTTCTGAGAATTGTATGACATAGTGACACGTAATGTGTTACGGTACAATTTTGACTTGTTTGTGATTAATTAAAAGACTACCTTTGATTGATAAATTCTACATGTATCGATGTTATCTATCTTTTATTGCTTCATCCTAATGTTCGCATTAGTGATGCAACCATTGAACAAGTACTCATATCGATTTGAGTTGCGTTGTGGATTATTCTTTTTGAGTGCCATCGAGATTATGAACCTCATGATTATTTGGCTAAGCTCATTTTCCATCATATTGTAGTTAGTTCTTGGTGAACAACTCCTCATCACTCTTTTGCAGATCACTCATTGTTTTTATAAAGATAAAACAGTATCCTTTGAAAAAATTTGGTTTTCATCACAATAAGGATTATTCAAAGTAAGATTTATAAATGATTGATATCAAAATGAAGTTGTTTATGAAACGCTTTGGAAACTTAATTATTTCCATAACAAAGAAAATCTTTGTAAATATATTTTTGATTCTTATTTAAGAATTACGCATGAAAATGATTTTACCATAAACATGGATGATAAAATTTTGACGAACTGAGTATTGCATCGTTAATCTTGAAATTGTATATAGTTGCGCGCATACATACAATTTGGAATGGACCATGCAAGGCTGATTAGTAGTCACCATAAAACTAATGAATAAACACTACATTTTCGTTGAAGATTGTGAAAGATTAAATTTTATGAGATCTGCAAGAAGTGAAAAATAAGGACATAATGTTAGGGACACCTACATATGTGCCTGTAGCATCTTTTCTTCTGAGTCGAATTTACTCATCTGTGGAAATTGTCTTATTTGACAATTGATATTCCCTTCTTGTCCAATTCTCCCGTAGTGAGATTCTTAGGAAAAGTATTTGATTACCGAATGTTGATACCCGACTAGATGTATCGACGTTCCTATCATTTCTATTGATTTTATTTTATTTGAATGACCTGGGTAACGATCCGAGGAGCTTTCGAATGCGCACTCAAATTATGAAAACATGGGATATATTCATATTAGTTAAATGTTTTCGTTTGTATCTGATTTGAAATTCTCTCGCGTAGATTATGCGTTGACCTTACTCTTTTTAAGGTTAGTTATGTCTCCTGATATCCTTGAACTTGTGAAAGATCATGAGTTATTATTAGTCTTTTGAGAAGTTCACATCTTATCAACGATAATGAAACTGGAAAGTTGATAATGCCAGTAGAATGGATTGATTGATTATGACATGACGACATTGTCTTAATTGATGGGAACTCAAGTAGAATTCCCCTAAATGATAAGATGTTGATTATCAAAAGTGATATAAATAATTTTTGGTCGATGACGATATCCTGTATTTAGACTTAAAATCATACCATGAATGATTGTGAACTAGTTATAGATATTATAATCTAGAAAGAACCTAATATAAATTTATTAAAAGATGTTTCTGTTATCTGAAACTTTAGGAGGTATTTATTGGTAAATTACCTAGACTTTTGCCATTAAGGCAGATTGAAATTTGTATTGATTATATTTCCGGTGCTACAGTTGTGGCTTGTGCACTGTACGTCAACACCATCTGAATTTAAGGAATTACCGTACAACTGAGAGAGTTGTCGGAGAAAGATTTTATTATACCAAGCCTGTCATCATGAAGAGCTATGGTGATATCATTCTTTATATTTATAGATTACTGTGACTGAGTAAATTGACAATCGAAAACGATATCCATAACTCGAAATGGAAGATTTGTTCGATCATTTACAAGGTTCTAGCGTATGTTTTTAAGATTTGATTCACGGCATGGTTATCATCAACTTCGCGTCCGCGAAAAAGATTATCTATTCCAATCACCACATCCAGAACTTGTAATGAACATTATGAGTTTCACGTGATGTCGTTTGGATTGACTAATACACATGTAGCATTCATAAATTTGGTGAATCATGTGTGTAGGCTGTAATTCGATAAATTCATGCTTGTGATCATTAAGGACTATATGTTTGTTTATAAGAATAAGAATGAGTTAATAATTATTTATAGATTGCCCTGAATTGGCCGAACAATAAAAACTTGTACCTTAAATATTTAACATAAGACTTAAGATTTAATCCTTTACATGATTTAACCGTGTGATTAATAGATAATGGAATATAAATTGACTCTTCAAAAATTAAGAGCCCTTTTAAGACTTTGGATTATTACTAAAAAGAAAGTGCAAATATGTTTTGACAATTATTTTAACAAAGGATTTTTAAGGGATTATTCCCTTATACACAAACCATTTAACTAAACTTTTGTTTAGGGGTAAATGTTTGTGTATACCTTAAGACAACCTAAGAAGGATTGAGGAAACTCATTTAAACCATAACTTGAAATTTGAAACGACAATTTTTGCTTTTCAATTAAGAAAAATTTTGACCAAAGTATAACCAAAGATTTTTCGAATATTTACGAATCTTATTAATTATTTTCGATAAATCAACAAAAATCTTGTTAATTAAATTCAAATTTATTTTTGAACATTTTATATAATTGGTCGAACTAAGAAATTTAAAATTTTCACGTTTACGTTTCATAAGAATTAAATAATTATTGTTAATTTACATGTAATAATTATCGACGCTATAGACGTCGGATTGAGTAAAACAGATAAAGATAATAGTAAAGACGAAACTAAAACATAGAAGATATGAAGAAAGAATTTTGAATAAATACGGTTATGATATTTATTTCATCAGGAAAGTTAACGTAATTACTGACACATTATGTAGAAAATATAAAGAACCAATTAGGATGTGTTCCTTAAATAATGAAGGTGCAAAATAAATTGTTGAACAATGTAAAATAGACGATGTTTGTGAAAAGGATAATATAGAAATAAAAGGGGTTCGCGGCTAATGTGAACCATTAAAATTGAGAAGCCAATAGCGTTAAATGTTTTAAAGGCCACTTGTGGTTGTCTAAGATTGTGAGATATAGTTATGTTGGAATTTGTAAGTATAAGTATTCTATTTATGTCATTTCTGACTAAAAGTATCTTTGTCTGAAGAAGTTGTACTAATGGCAATTATGAAGGCAGACACCGCCTCATACATTAGTTAACGTCTAGCTATTGCAAGGGTCATCATCTGAATTTGATTCGATTTGAGTCATCGTCGACAGACAGACCAAATCTGCTAATATCATTCCCGTTAATGATAAATGCAAAAGAGTTATGTAAACATAGTGTGCCTGTATCAAACATCTATATCAAGATCCTCGCTTCGCATCGAATTTCTAGAGATTTGCTCAAAAATCATTGAGAACGAACCTTGATGAGAGTACTATGTACCACCCCAATCGAAGGGACGAGGTAAAGTAACAATACAAGAAGTCTTGTTTTATGTTTGAATAATTGACCTTTAGTAATAAACCGTATAATCGTTTTCCTTTGGAAGGATTATCATTGATAACCATCGTGTTAGGATTAAGATCGAATCTTGTTAGGATCTAAATATTAGAGCATCTGTAAGCAGGAGTTGAGATGAAGACACCCGACATACACCCATTGTGAGTTGGACATGTCTTTTAGGTTTAAGGTTTCCTATGAAGGCGAACCTATCCTTGCAAAATACTCGACCCGCGAGACCTTAAATGATTGTTGAAATTAAGATCTGATTATTGACTGCGATAGTGGGTAGGAGGTTATGTGAATATGAAATGTAGATCTTGAAGTGCCAGATGGGTAGCGAAGTTATGCCAAAAATTTTAACCTTGAAAAAATGAATTAATGATCTGACAAATCATGGGATATAAGTCCCCGTTGTATGGGACCATTGAGATGATGTAAAAGATTGGTTTGAAAGGCATATAAGCTGGATCTACCCTAGGACTTCAAGGACTGCGTGAATTATGTTTCGTAAATCGAACTTGATAAATATCTATCAAGTGAAAATCTGAATTCTTCTTAATAAAGCTTAGATCGGCGAAAAGTTGCATTCATCAGAAACCCGTGAACATCATGGATAGAGAAAGTAAGTCAACATTAAGCCTGATCTTATTCCCGTAGTTATGTTTGATGAAACTCGCGTATTGTAATGAATTACACTTGTGAGAAAAGACCGAATGTGGAGGAAATACCCACATGGCTTTAACTCTATAAGAAGCGAGTAGTAAGGTAAGATGATCTTTGAGGACAAAGATCCTGTTTAGGGGTAAATGCTGTGACAATCCGTCAATTTATGGTTGATATTTTATTCTCAAGTATTATTTGAAAACATTATTTTAATGTTATAATATGAACTCACTTATTTTTGGGAAGAAATTTGGATTTACGTCTTGAAGTAGCATCGAGTACGTCTAAACCGGAGGATTCTACGTTACGTGCTTACGTTTACATACACCGTTTTTTGTGACAGTCCGACATTTTAGAAAATAAAACTTATCCGTGAATATTATTTTGGGATTTTAAATTTGAGTTAGTTCATAAACTCACAAATTTACGAGAAGAGATTAGGACTTACGTGAATTATTTAACGTCCTTTACGACTAACCCGGAAACCTTAGGATTACGTATTTACGTTTTCGAACTCCGTTTTTGATGAGACAATTTTTATTAGATTTGTTTTGTGCCGTTGATTCATAATTTATAAAAACGTTTTTCGTAAAACGACCCGAGGGCACGCAAATCGAGGAAACTAAAATCGAGGAATACCCGTAAATTAGCGGGATGGGACAAAACAAGTTTATCCCACCCACTAACTAAAAGGGACACCACATCATTTGATGTGGCAACCTTGTAACAAAATAGCTTACACATGTAAGCTAAGCTTACAAAGTAAGCTTTCTCAAACACAAAACCACCACCTCAAACTACATCACTCATTTCTTACATGCAAAAACCACACAACCCTCCTCCCTCTCTCTAAAATTCGTCCCATCCTCACCTTAAACCACCCATTTGATCAATTTTCAACCACTAAAACTTGTGTTATTCACACATATGATAGAAACCCTTTGAAGATATGAAGATTGGAGGTGATCTTAACCTATGAAAAGGAGTTTTCATGAGGTTAAATGGCTGAATTCATGGAGGAGTTTCCTTGGTGTCTTGGGGCTGATTTTCCACAAGGAGTTATGAAGATTGGTGGTCATGAAGATGGTCTTGGTGCATCACAAGTTTCTCCATCAAAATCCATGTTTTGATCAACCTACATCATCATGGTGGTATAAAGATTGTCCTCCTCATCCTCTTGTTATTTTTACTATGTAATCATGTATTTTATTTCCTATTGTATATGTATATGATGATTATATGATGATAAAAGTATTGTGTGGGGATTTGGTGTTGATAAACATGCTTAAAAAATGGATAAACTACATGTAAAATGGGTAAATCTTGTTAAAATGGTAGGCTGTATAAAACAGTAAAGAAACATGTCATGAACTGATAAAATGATGAAGTATAATTGATATACAGTAAGATATGAGTCTTGTACACATGTGAGAGTTGGGCATGCAATGGAATCATTGTAATGAGTGAGATACGATCAAAACAAGTTTAAGGTACAAATCTGAGTTCACTGTTTTGGACGATTTTTAGAAAATACTTAGAAGATTATTCAACAGTAGCTATAAAAGCGTTAAATGGAGCACATATCATGTAGTTTATGTGATAAAAATTTGAGCTTCTATCTCCATATAGAACTCTAGATATAGCAGTTTTGGTGAATATGAAAATAAAAATCAGATTTTGAGAATTAATATTTATTATTATTATATAAGCACTCAAAATTTAATAGTATAAAATATAAATTAAAACCCACTAACTTATATAATACATTTATATAAATATGTACAATGGTAAATAAGTGGACATTTTATAAAAATGGTAACTTGTTAAGTATTATAAGTTATAAAACTATAAACATGATTTTTACGACTTTTTCGGCTATTACCGTAAAATTAACGTTTTTCGCCGATTAAAACTTAGACGATCAAACCCGTCTAATGTAAAGTTTTTAAAAGTCATATACTGATATATAAGTAACTAATACAAGTAAAAACCGATAAAACCCGAACCATAGGACATACGGACATTAACGAGCTAACTAAGCATATTGGACTAATAATTGGACTAAATAAGATAAACACTTATAAAAAGTACTTATTGGGCTTAACCCATTTAGGCCCAACTTGTAAAGTGTAGATACTGATAATATAAGTATAACATGGATTAATACAAGTTAAGAACTTATAATAAGCTTGTTGGACTTAAAACACGAAAATAGGTAAAACTAGTAAACTAGTATAAAAGTTATCGACACATAACACTAAAATAAGTAAATGAGAATATATAAACCCACTTGATCATCATATATATATATAATCATCATGTGTATACATAATTGTTATTTTTATAAATTCATTGGACATGAGTCTAAGACGAGTATTATTTGTCTAGGTTTCCGTGATTGAAGCACGTACCGTACGTCCGAATTGCCGATAACCCGCTTTCCCACATCCACGTGAGTTCATAGCCTCGCACTCTTTTAAATGTTTTTATGAGATGTTTTATAAACCCGCGAGGGAGATAACATGTTAGCTTTTATAAAATAGGACACCATTTGTCCTGATTGTTTGTTTATTGATTCGGACCCGAATGATTGTATGACCCGATAAATGATTAAAGGACCCGATAGATGAAATCAAATGGATTATTAAAGTTAGGTTATGTCACTAAAAGTCCCATTAGCATGAATTGTGAACTACCGGGAGTTGGTAGACGCTTATGCATATAATAGTACTATTTGGGGACGATCACCCCAGTTCGCGCCTTGACGGTTGATCCCCGTCGTGCCACATTGATTGGTAAGCGAATTTATGTATGAGAAGATTTCCATAGCATGACCTTTGTGACGACACGCTACTTTAGATGGGCAAATTGAGGATCGGGTTAGCTACCCGTTGTTGGTTTAGTAAGGTAACAATGTCATGCGGCTTATAATAATCCAAAACTAACGAAATACTACTAGACGCTCCGAATTACGATGTATTGCCTGACTAGCAATACAGGGTCATACTATTGCTATTATGTTCGTGTTTTGGTTTTCATAACCACATTCATATAACGGTTTTTATTTTCATACAACGTCATAAGACGTATTGTATGATGTTTTTACGACATTGGCTCGTAAAATGATTTTTAAGGCAAATGCCTATATTATGATTTTCGATAAGGATTTGTATAAAAATGACTTTGGCTATTTTATGGCCTATTAAAATGATTTGTACAAAATGATTTTCAGTAGTAATCTTATACTGATATTATATTGATGGATTTTATTAAACTCTATGAATTCACTCGGCGTTATCGCTGACCTTTTCTTTTAACATGTTTTATCTCAGGTACTTGAAGGTAATTCTCGGGAAGACAACAAGAATTCATGGCCCGCACTTAAACAATATTTTCCATTCAAATACTTTGTAAAACTTTGTATGAAATGTAATGACTTGGGACCGATGTAACTTTGATATTTATGAATGGAAATGATTTATTATTAAACGACGCGATTTTTATGCGTTGTCTATGATGTGAGTAATGTGCTATCCCGTAACACCAACTAGTCTTCCGCTGTACTGAGTTGTATAAATTTGGGGGTGTTACATATAAGCTAGCTTATTTCACACTTTCAGCTTTTGGGCCTTTGGAAAAAGTTGTTTAAAATCAAATTTTGAGTCAACCTGTGCTTTTTGGGCTTATTTTGAACACTTTTTGTTATTGGGCCCAAATTTGGCCCAATAAGGTACTGTTTTGGGTTTAGCCTATTTTCTAGGCCCATTAGGGGTATTTAGGTAATTTAACTTTCATTTCTGAGTTATTTAGGTTAAATTAAGCTAGTTTGCAAGTTTTTAGAATTTTTTATGATTTTTGGATTTTTATTATTATTTTATTATTAAAAACTAAAAGTCTGATTTTCTAAGTTTTTATATTTTTCCTAGGTTCTAAACATTTAATTAGGAATTTTGCAACTTTACAAATATTTTTAGAGTCTTTTAATTATTTTCTAGAATTAATTTAAGTTTTAATTGATTTTAGTAATTTTTAATTGTTTAAAAATAGTTTTTAGTGGTTTTAAAATTTGAAAAATACTTTTTAGCTTAATTAGGGTATTTTTGAGGGTTACAAACTTTAAAATCTTGTTTGGGACTTTTTAATAATTAATTTTGATTTTTAGGGCTTTAATTAGCATTAAAAAGTCATTATCTAATTAATTAAAAGGTTTTAGCAAGTTTGGATTTTTTGTAAATTCTTAGAATATTATTGTAGATTTTTGGTAATTTTTAGGAATTTTTAGGTTAAAATTTTAATTTTAGTGCTTTTTACGGTTTTACGTGTATACCTTTTTCGACTTAGTCTAATCCGTCTTCGTAACCGTCATTCTCTTCTAATCTCATTTCTATTTTTCTTTCTCAAAAGTATAATCAAAAATCTAATCCAAGTCATTACACACATAACACACTAGCCTCCTTGAGAACGAACTCATTTTAGGGTCATTAATACACGGTTTCCTAAATCGTCGTGCTTACCCTATTTTGCCTTCCTTTTCCTAAAGGGGGTAATTTTACAACCATCAGAAACCCAGGAACATTTAAACCTTAGACGAATCAAGAACATCACCATTAGATGATATTAGATCAGATATAATCGAAACCGAACATAGATTAATATGAATGGAATGGATTTGATGATTTGAGTATAAAGGAAACCCATAATTGTTATGAACACACACAGAGAGAAAAATGAGATGAAACGGTGGGAGTAATAAAAGCGTGTGTGGGTTTGTGACGTGTGTGAGTAAACAGACAGACAAAATAGACACGTCCCCCCACCCTTTTTCTTTTTTTAGTTTGTATCGCCCAAATGGTGGGCCGAGTGTAAACCTTATGGGCTTAAAACATGGACTGGGTAAATACTTTGGGTCAAAGGCTTTATATAAGTCTTGGGTTGGGCCATAGTACCAATTGATGGGCTGGTTTTATTATTTGGGCCGAGTAGGCTTTTACTCGGGCTGTGGAAGCCCAATAACAAAAATAACGATACTTTCTTTAAACGCAACGCCCATTTAAAACGTATGTTTGTTTCTGAGTCACTTTAAATAAAAACGTAACGAACAATACCCTTTTTCAATATAAGGTCGTCATAACGTAATATTTATATTCAAACTAGGTCGTGGATAACGTGGACGTGTTCTCAAGCTTTCTTGCATTATCATCCATTTGCCTAACTTACGAGGTGAGTTTATAGCCCCACTTTTACTTGTTTTATCACTTTGGGGTGAGAACATTGCTTGTTTTAAACGGATGAACATAAGTGCCTAAAACTCATACGTGCCTACATGATGTCTAAGTATCGATACCCCTAGATGCTTTAGCCCGCTATCATTAACCGTTAATTACTTTGTGTAAGCGCAAATATTATGGATAGATCTATTGGGATTGGCTCCCTATCTATTGTTGGTTGTGTGACCAAATTAGATACAAATACATTTGAGGTTGTTACGAATACTTTGGGGTAGTATTTGCTTGGGCACACTCTTATATAAACTTGTTGGTACGGTTAACGCTTCGGTGTCATGAGCTTAGACGTAGGATATCATGAACGTATACTATTTTGATAATAATCTTGTATTTGTTATAAGATTATTTGCCGGTTGCCTAACTAAAATCTTATGGTTCATCACACTACTTATACTTAAACCTATAAACTCACTGACCTTTGAGTTGACGTTTTAGCAATGTTTTTCTCAGGTGTCAAGGCGGAGGAGTGACGTGGTTGTGCTATGGAGATTAATAAAAATTATCATGATTTAACTTTGAGACTTGCTTTGGATGTATGATATTTGGAAACTCAAATTATGTTATCATGAGTTGTAAAACAATTTTCCTTGGGACCAATTCTATTTTTATGTATTATAAATGAAAAATGACTTTTCTTAGTTATTCTTGTATCTATGTCTCTTGGTTGTCATGATAGTCACATCCTCGTGTAATTGTACACGTGGGCCAAATTGAGGGTGTGACAGATTGGTATTAGAGCCATGGTTATAGTGAACTAGGTTACTTTTATAAAAATCATTTTTACAAAGGTTTTGGTCAAAAATGAAATTTTGGAAAAAGAGTAATACTAGACTATAACTACCTCCATCTCCATAGACCACATCATTTCGCGCCTTTGACAAGTAAGTTGTACCTTTAAGTTGTACCTTTAAGTTGTATCATTTCATTGCTCTTAGTACTCTACTAAGTAAATTGCTAAAAGTATCAAGTAACGTAATTTATGACTATATGCTAAATGGTTTGTGCCATGCTACGAGAATACAAAATCGATGTTTATTTCGACACTATGTGAAACTCTATGCTAAATGGTTTGTGCCATGCTATATGAATACAAAATCGATGTTTATTTCGACACTACGTGAAACTCTATGCTAAATGGTTTGTGGCATGCTATATGAATACAAAATCGATGTTTATTTCGACACTAGGTAAGACTCTATGCTAAATGGTTTGTGCCATGCTATAAGAATGCAAAACCGAATTTTTATTTCAACATTACTTGAAACTCTATGCTAAATGGTTTGTGTCATGATATACGAACGCAAAGCTTAATCTTATTTCGACACTACTAGAAACTCTATGCTAAATGGTGTGTGCCATGACAAACTAAAACTTCAACATATTGCAAAATTGATTTATTCTTACACATGCCTTTCTTGATTTGGCAGTGACATGTCTATCTCGTCCGAAGATTCGTTGTACTACTTGAGCTCATCTACGGATGGAGCATGACGCGAGTCCGCTACTAGTGGTGCTTCGCCACTATCATCTACTCGAGGAGAGCCAAGTGCTCATGCACCTACTCGCGCGTCACCACCACCACTCATTTGCTACCAAAGGCGTGGTAAGGCACCGATGGTTCCTCCCTCCACATCCTCATCTCATGCCCCTAGGGCCCCTCGCCAAAACCGTACCGCGAGGATGTCAGTGAGAGGTTCTATGATTGGGAAGAAGTTGGCCCCAAGACGTGTGAGCTCTACCCGCACTACCCGTAAGTCTTCGAAGTCACCGTCCGTGAGAGTGTCCCCAAGGCACGATTCCCCTCGTCGACCCACTATGCCCATGCCACCCCCACCTTGCGGCTATAATAGAGCCGAATGCTCCGCTGCCGCCGAGGCTCGTGGAATGCCCCCTCATCGTTTTGCTAAGCTTACTACATTACGAGGCAAGGTGACCCACATGCTTCGTAATTTGGGTGGTTTGTCTCATGAGTCATTGGTTCGACTCGAGATTTGTTACGAGGCGGTCATCGCGGGTTTGGGTAGGAATGCCCCACCCCCACCCGACCATTTCGCGGGACTAGCTAGGAGATTCGAGGACCAACATTACGAGATCGGGGCTTTGCTCACCCTTCTACATAGGGCATTGATTGATTTATCCGATAGGATTGCCGCTCTTGTGGGCACTGCTTCTAGTAGATTTACGTTTAGCTTTTTTTTTGTGTACACTTTCATTCCAAATTTTCCCTCCATGTGTTGTAATCCCTAAGAATTCTCAAACTATGTGTTAACTATTTGTATTTCTTTTTCTTTTTATCATGGAATGAATTAATTGTGCACTACATAACTTGTTGATTATCACTTCATTTGATGTTATATCGTGTTTTGTGACATACACTCTAGCCGTTAAACTTACGATCCTAACCATGCCATGAACTTTGTTGTGAATTTAGGACCATGGCACCAAAACCCCGCAAAAATAGAGTCGATCCAACTCCGGCCGCACCTATCACCGTCGACCCGTCGGTTTTGAGTCAAATGATCGCCGATGGAGTTACCGCCGCTCTCGCCGCCAATGAAACAAATCCAAGCACACAAGAGGAGACTAATCGAGTGCCAATTTCGGTACCTCCTACGCGTGCAAGCTTATACAAGGAGTTTCGATCATGCTTCACAAGTACTTTTAATGGCACCGAAGGTGCCGTGGGACTTGCAAGATGGATTGAGAGACTTGAGTCTCAATTTAGCGTAAGTAATGTCGCCGAAGGTGACAAAGTAAAGTTTAGCTCTAGCACCTTGGTTGATGGTGCACTAACTTGGTGGAATTTCCATGTGAAGGCCGTAAGTTTGGAAGCGGCCAATGCTACTCCTTAGGCTCATTTCAAGGGAATGCTCCTCAAAAAGTATTGCCCTAGGAATGAGATGAAAAGATTGGAAGCCGAGTTGTGGAACCTCCGTGTACATGGAGTTAACTTGATGGCTTACACTCAACGTGTTAGGACCATTGGAATAGTTAATTGTAATAGGTAGACTAGGAGGTATGTAGTTCCTCCTGGTCCTAGTAGTAGTAGGAGCAAGTCGTGCTCCTGGTCCTAGTTAAAGTCAAACTTTATTATTTATTTATTATTATGTTAGGATATGCATGAGATATGTTAGGAAAGGATATGCATATCAGTTCTACACGTTTTGTTTAATGATGTATTAGGGTTTCCTTGTAGTATAAAAGGAACCTGAGGCAGAAGGGTTAGACACACCTTCATAAAACGTAGTTCTAGTCATTATCAATATTAGAAATCCTTAGAAAGGATCAAGTCTTTATAGTTATTCTGTTCTTCTTTATTGTATTTGTATTCTGCATTTATATTGTGTATAGAGTCTCTCTGTGAATAGACTTGTGATTACAGAAGTCGTTCACCGTTCCTGACAGGCTGCAAGATCCACATCTAGTGGATCCAACAAGTGGTATTAGAGCCTGGGAGAGTCTCTGTACAAGAAGAATCAAGTTTTCTTATTACTAACATTTTTGTTTTATCATGTCTGCCTCAAGTTCTACTCAAACAGGAGAAGACAGCACTCCTAAAACTGTGAAACCTCAGCAGATCGTTGCTACGGTTTCCAACACAAATGGGAAATTCCCTCTTCTGAAAAAAGACGAGTATGATAGTTGGGAAATGAAGATGGAATGGTGGATCACCAATACTGATCAAGACCTTTGGAAGCTTATTCTGAATGGAAACAGCAGGAAGCTAACTGGAAGAGACAAGAATGGTAATATTACTCTTCTTGACCCTAAAACCCATGAAGAAATCATAGCCATTCAGAAGGAGGTCAAAGCAAAAACCATTTTGCTTCAATCTCTTCCTGATGATCACATGGGTGACTTCTACCATTTGGATGATGCTAGAGAGATCTGGAATGGAATAAAAGCAAGGTTTGGTGGGAATGAGGAGTCAAAGAAAATGCGAAGATCCATGCTGAGAGATGAATTCACAGAATTCAAAATCTCAGAAACTGAAGGTATACATCAAGGGTATGACAGGTTCCAAAAGATATTGAGCCAATTGAATCAACTTCGGTCGAAACCTGACGATGGTGATATTAATGCAAGATTTCTTAGAGCCTTACCCTACTCATGGAATCAGGTGGTAATCTCTCTCAAAGCAAAAGGTGGGCTTGACTATCTCAATTTTGATGATTTATTTCATAAGCTCAAAACCTTTGAACCTCATGTGAGAGGATATTCAAGTGATTCTTTTCCCACTCCTGCTAATTCTGCCTTTGTGAGTTCTATGGCATCCAGTCCTATGTCGTATGCTAGTAGCCCAAGCAATATTGTGTCTTCTCAACATACTTTTCAGCATACTTTTGCTCCTGATCCTACAGCCAAGTCTGGTAGCATGGTAGAAGCCGTTCTTCATTCTTTTGTGGCTGATGTTGATGCTGAACAACAACTTGCTTTTGATGACTTCAAACAGGTCGATAAACTTGACCTGGATGAAATGGATCTTAAATGGCATATGGACATGCTCACTCTTCGGGTTCACAAATTTGAGAAGAAAGCAGGGCGAAAATTCAATTACAAACCAAGGGAGCCAGCAAGGTTCGACAGAAGCAAGGTTTGATGCTATAACTGCCAGCAGCAAGGTCACTTTGCAAGGGAATGCCCTAGCAAGAATGACCAGGAGAAGAGCAGATACTCAGCTTTTTAAGGTTCAGGAGGTAAAAGATGACAAGAAGGCATTGGTATATGTTGACTCTATGGTCAACTGGAATGATCATCAGACTACCACTTTGGAATCAGCTGAGTCCTCGACTGACGTGTTTGCAATGATTGCTGGGAATCTATCTGATGCAGAGGAAGCAGACGAGTTTGCTCTTATGGGCATCTCACCTCAGGTACAACATTGTCCTCTTGGTTGTCATGATAAATATTTAGAATTGTTGTCCCAATATAATGACTTAAATGATCAGAATGATAAGTATTTTTTAGAGGTTCAAGCCTATAAGGATTCTTTAAACACATTGGAACAACAAAAGAGGTGGCTACAAGATACTCAACGTGAGTATGAGGATAAAATTAGGATACTAAGCATCGATTTAGAAAACACAACAAATATGCTTAAATATACATAAAAGGTAAAAGATGCCAGTATCAAAGAAAAACAGGAGATGCAAGAAAGATTAGATGCTACAATGTTGAGATTTGAAAAATGGCAAAAGGCACCTAAAAATCTTTCAAGATTAATCAATAGTAGCATGTCTGGTAGGACTAAAAGAGGGTTAGGCTTTGATAAATATATTGATTCAGAAGATGTGTTTGATTTATCTTTTTCGAGTGTCTTTGATGCCGACAAAGAGGAAGAGGGAGAACCTAGTTACAATAGGTTTAAACCAGCAGCAGAAATGCATGCTGTCCCTCTACTTCTTACTGGAACTTTCATGCCCACTTCTAGGCCTAATGACTTGGATGGATCACAGATGCATGAGTCTCCAAAAAGTTCTACTAATTCTAATGACTTTGTCTCGTGTACTTTCAGTGACAAAGCCAGTGACTCTACATCAAGTGGTTCAAGTGAAGAGTCAAGACCTACAAGTTCCAAGTCGAATGATCATGCTGCTACTGGTGCTAGGAAGTGTGAAGAGAAAGTTACTATTAAGTCAACTGTGTCTGGTCCTGGTTTATTGAGTCCTAGGAAGATTGATTCTCCTAGAATTGTGTGTAATAAAGTTAGCAGTATGAAACAATGTCATTCTAATAAAAGGTCGATTAAAACATGTTTTGTTTGTGGAAGTTTTTTTCATTTGATTAACGATTGTGATTTTTATGACAAACATGCTTCTGTTCATCAAGCATTTCCAGCTCCTGGTCCACCAGGAGTTGCTCCATATTCTTCTAGAAGACTCAATCCTAGTGCTCAATCGTTTTCTTCTTCTAGAAGGACCTCTCCATCAGCTTCTGATCATTGGAGAAACATTGGATTAACAACAAATAAAACCACCAGTAACTATTTTCAGAATTTTAATCCAATTTATTCACATAATTCTGACCACATGTATTTTGGTTTGGGAAGTTTGGGAACTGCTGTTAAGCCCTCAGCAGGTTGTTCTTGGTCAAACAATAATACCAATATGATGCATAGGCAACCAAAGAACAACGGTGGATCTCATCAATCTTCTTGGCTCTCTACTAAATATCCAAAAGGCAGGCTCAAACCTGACAAGGTTTGGGTCCCCTTAAGACACTAACTTTTGCATTTTTATTATCTTGTTGTTGTAGGTTACTCCATACCAAGATCCTAGTCTAGGAATTATTGATAGTGGTTGCTCTAGGAGCATGACAGGAAATAAAAGTCTTCTCTCTAACTTTGTACCATTTCAAGGCGGCAAGGTCTATTTTGGTGGAGGTAAAGGCAGGATCACTGGCAAAAGCACAATTCAGACGCCTAATCTAAATTTTGAGCAGGTCTACTATGTGGAAGCACTTCAACACTTCAACTTGATATCTGTCTCACAGATTTATGACAAGAAGCAGTTTGTTCTCTTTACGGATACTGATGCAGTTGTGCTATCCAAAGACTTTAAACTTCCGGATGACTCACAGGTTCTGCTTAGAATCCCTAGAAGACACAATCTCTATAGCATCAAGTTGAATGAAGTCAACCCTACTAGTCAACTAGCATGTTTGGTTGCTGAAGCCTCAGAAGATGAAGCCACTCAATGGCACAGAAGGATGGGGCATGTGAACTTCAAGACCATTCACAAATTAGCAAATATGAATCTGGTGTCTGGTTTACCTCCCAAGTCATTTCGTAATGATATTAATTGTATTGCTTGTAGCAAAGGCAAACAACATAAAGCATCCTTCAAGGCCATTACTGATCTCAGCCTTATAACTGAACCATTGCAGCTACTACACATGGATTTATTTGGTCCTACCTCTATTAGGAGCATTGACCACAAACAGTTCTGTCTGGTGGTAACTGATGGATATAGCAGGTTTACGTAGGTGTTCTTCATGGCTGCCAAGACCTACTCAATTCTTAGAGATTTTCTTTCCCTTATAGAGAACCAGTTGTCCAAGAAGGTTAAAGGTATTCGTTGTGATAATGGAACCGAGTTCAAAAATAAAGACCTCATAGCACTTTGTAATGCTAAGGGCATCAAAAGAGATTATAGTGCAGCAAGAACTCCTCAACAGAATGGCGTGGCAGAAAGAAAGAATAGGACTCTAATAGAAGCAGCAAGAACAATGCTTGCCGATTCCAAGCTTCCAACCATGTTCTGGACAGAAGCTGTTAATACTGCAAGTTATGTTTTGAATAGGGTTTCTATAGATTTGTAAATCTATGATTATGTTTTTAGAGAGAGAAAGAGATAGAGAGATGGTGGATTACACACACTTAGAGAGAGAAACCAATGTTTTACTATGTGAAAAGTGAATAACCACACCACCCTCTCCATCAAAGGAGAGGGTTTATATACCCAAGCCCATGAGATGGGCTTGGGTTTACAATAGGCCGCCGGCCCATAAAATCCATGGGCTCGGTTTTGGGCTTTGTTTAATAAATGTAAATAACTAAACTACGAGCTATAACATAGACTATTGTTGGAGTGACCGATCCTTTCTAATACGTAAAACGTATTTCCAACAATCTCCCCCTAAGGGAGGTCACTCCAAACAAGGGCGTTACCCAAGTTACAATAATAAAATAAACCTAGCATACTATGCTTGTCTTGAGCTCGTAGTCTTCGTCTTTCTTTTTCTTTTTCTTTTCTGGTGAACTTGCTGATGTGATCTTTGATATCAATCTTTAGCATTGATCTCTTGCCTTAATCTTGTGCATCCTTCACCTGTTATCTTCGCCTCTTCGTGACACCATGTCCCACATACTTATACCTTCGTAATTCTTGAAAGCTTCAGAGTTCGATACAGCGGAAGACTTAACTTTTGGGCTTTCTTGAATTAGATGAGATATTAAGTGCATAAAGTATAAGCATGCGGGGACGACTTCTTCTTGGATTCCGCAACGCCACCGTCTTCAAATGCCGCAACATAAGTAGACACGAACGAAATGGCTTTGAACATTTCATTCTAATTCGGTAGCATTTTACCTCCGGTCGGTGAAGACCGTTAGACGATATTAAATATCGTACCCGTGACGGATAGTTTCAATTAAGTAACTTCCTGACAGGATTTCACGGGTAAACCCGTTCTCTTTATTCGACCGTCCAAAGCTGACTGCGAACATAAAGAGTGAATCATTTGGATAATAATATCCGCATGATTTGAAGCCGTCAAATCATGTTCCTGGAACAAGTGAAATTCAATTAAGAACCGCACCATCGTTGCTTTCCAGTTGTCACGTGCTTGATTCGTATAGAATCTTGCAAGTTACCTACCAAGTGCTGTTTGAGGTTAACACTAGAAGGATTTCCACTCGTCACTGTGAACACTAAGGTATCACTCTGAGTGTTCTGGCAAGATCACTAAGATATTGCGTAGAGGCCTGGAACGTGTTTAAATTCAGTTAAGAATTAAACAACTGTTGCTTTCCAGTTATCACAAGCTTGATTCATAAAGAATCGCACAAGTCACCTACCATGAGCTTTTTGATATTCGCTCAAGAAGGATTTCCATCTTCATTGTAAATACTTTCGTATTACTCGGATGTTCAGGCAAGATCATGAAGATTTTGCGTAGGACTCTTAAGATCTTACTTTTCACAGTGTGTGAAGAAGCAAGGAATTATGAAAGTGTGTCCTAATGAGATATTTGATGATCTCAAATGGCTCTAGACTCGATCGTGCATTTTGGATTTTAGTGATCGGAGGCTGGAGAGGAGTGCCACCTTTTCAATACCAATTTATTCGGAGTGAATAAATCAATAGATAACGTGTTGTCTCCGTGTGATTAAAACAAATACCTTTTGAGAGATATCTGAGTTGGCTGGGATGGGTTGTGCATTGCATCACTGGGTCCATGATGTCTGTCTTCAATATCAAGAATCATTAACAATGATCTCAATAGCATATGTATTGACCCGGTTTCTGCCTAAAGTTGTAAGGAGGGCTTCTTTCTTTACACCCTTTATCTTTACAATTCTTTTTAATTCTTCAACCCCTTCAATGCTTACCAATACGTCATAACTAGCACCTTGTTGTGATTGTTCCAGTTCTAACTTAAGTACTTGGTCGGCATTCAGCTACGTTCACAATCTTTCTCCAACTTTCCTAAGGACTACTATTTCTAGCTATGGAATGTCCTTGGGAAGATTCCTCCAGTTCTGGAAGAATTATAGGACTTAACCTATCCTACCATCCTTATGTCACCACAATCTTCATCGTCGTGAAATAAATGGGTTTTAGGTAAGTATAAATCACCATGAAATCCATTTTTGATATGCAAATCCGTTTTGCTCCCCCTTAACATATGCCACGATATTCGAAAGCATTTCGCACATGTCGGGATGAGCCAGCACATTAAGTCAAAGCATTTGTGATAATATCCCATATTAAATCACATTTTCTCCCCCATATTAAAAATATTAACCCAATCGATGTTTTTAATATCAATTGATTTAATGAAGTTTTAACAAAGGTTTTGGGAAGAAAAATGCAGGTCCATTTCATCTTCATGATATCAAATGTATGAGATATGATATCGATTTGTAGCATGATCACATATTCACCATATTAAAAAAGAATTGACAAGGTTGGACCTGATAGATGAGAACATCATATGATAAGATCAAATGGTACTTGTCAGCATATGTTGGTCGCCTCGTCACGTCTGAAGTCATCTCTTGACACCACAAGTACGATTGGTATTGTTGTCTTGACACCAACTTGTGAACTTGGCACGTTCGGCATCGAAGATTCTGAATGCTTGACAGTTGCTCCCCCTCAATTGTTGACCCGTGTTCTATTGAAAGAGCTGTAGTCGTCGGTTGAGTAGTCACATCGTCGAGTATGTAGATACCAATTGTAGATAGCTATGGTTGTATAGATGGTAACTTCATAAAAACAAGACTTCTCTTATTTTAACAAATAAATGCACTGAAACGTACATAGATTTGTGTTAGACCAAGTTATAAAGTAAACTTGATCCCTTACAAGGTTTTAAAGTAAACCTTGCCCGAGAAAATTAATTCCCGTTGTGAGCCAAAGCTTTCATAAGAAATACTTGACTTTAATATGAAAACCGGGTTGCAGTCAGAAATAACTACAAGCCATTTAGGCATGTTTTATGAAATATTTACAACTTTTGTACGAACTCTATTTATGGCGCCGTGTCGATATTAATCAACATTTCTAAGGCCGTAAATATTATCGTACCAAAAGACATGCCTTTGAAAAATAAAGTAAAAATATTTTTGGATTTTTCTGAATTTTTCAATTTTTATGGTTTTTATATGGTTTTATATTTTTGTATTTTGCTTTTGTGGATAAAAATATAAACATTATATACAAATGATCACCAAGGATACGGAGAATAGTTTTACCACCACTATTCTTTCGCTTCATCTGCTAGTTCCTTAAGAGTCTCAGGCGAGAAGGTTCTCATTCCTAGCTTGTCGGTCAAAAATTCAATTCGAGCGCGATCTAAAGCCTTCGTGAAAATATCCGCCAATTGATACTCAGATCGGACAAAGTAAAGCTCGATTACTCCATTTTCCACTTGCTCCTTGATGAAATGGTAGCGAATGTCAATATGCTTCGACCGGGAGAATTGAACATTGTTGCAGCATAAGGCAATTGCACTCTTGTTGTCACAGTACATCGGAATTTTGTTGAAACCTAGACCATAGTCGGTTAATTGCGATCTCATCCAAAGAATTTGAGCACAGCAACCGGACATAGCTATGTATTATGCTTCCGTACTTGAAATTGCAGCGCTTTTCTGCCTTTTCGATGCCCAACTGATTAGTCGATCTCCTAGTAGTTGCAAAGTTCCACTCGTGCTACGCCTTGTATCTTGACAACCCGCGTGATCCGCATCTGCATATGCCATTAGTGCAATAGAAGAGTCCTTCGAATACCAAAGTCCCCGATTAATGGTTCCTTTAAGATATCGAAAGATCCTTTTAACAGTAGCTAAGTGTAACTCAATAGGCCTAGTTTGATACCTAGCACACATACATATAGCAAACTGAAGATCAGGTCGACTGGCTGTGATGTACAGAAGAGTACCGATCATTCCACGATAAAGTGTCAGATCAACGGCAACTCCATGTGGGTCTGCATCAAGCTTAGATTTCTCCACCATTGGAGTGTCCACGGGGTCGCAAGATTCCATCTTATATTTCTTAAGCGATTCAAGGGCATATTTGGATTGATTAATAAAGATGCCTCTGGGACTCTAAGATATCTGAAGACCTAAGAAGAATGATACCTTGCCCATCATTGACATCTTAAACTTGGAAGACATGAGTGTCCCAAACTCATCCGATAAGGTTTGGGTCGAGGCTGCAAATATAATATCATCAACATATATTTGTACCATAATCATATCTTTACCTCGTTTCTGAATGAACAGCGTGTGATCCACCTTGCCTTTAGCGAAGCCTTGCGTAATGAGGAATTGTGACAATAGATCATACCATGCGCGTGGAGCTTGCTTCAACCCATAGAGAGCCTTCTTAAGCTTATACACATGATTAGGATAATTAGGATTCACAAAACCATCCGGCTGTTGAACATAGACCTCTTCCTTGAGTTCACCATTAAGAAATGCCGTCTTCACATCCATCTGATAGACGATCATATTCATATGGGCTGCATAAGCGAGGAATAGTCGAATAGCTTCCAAACGGGCAACAGGTGCAAAGGATTCCATAAAGTCGACGCCCAATAATTGCTTGTATCCACGAGCTACTAGTCGAGCTTTGTTTTTCAATATTCCGCCTAACTCATCGAGTTTCACCTTGTAAACCCATTTCAAAGTGAGTAACTGCACTTGATCCGGGCATGGGACAAGTTCCCATACTTCAAGACGTATAAACTCATTAAGTTCTTCTTGCATAGCTTCTATCCAACAGGATTGAGTAAAAGCTTCTTTCCATGTCTTAGGTTCAACTTCAGTGAGAAAAGCATCAAAGTGACAAAACATTGCACTTTCTTGTAACTGACTTCGTGTGGATACTGGACGATTAGGGTCACCAATAATAGAATCTTTAGGATGATCCTTTGTCCACTTGCTGTCATGTTCACGAATCCGTGGATTGGAGTAAACTGTAGAAGGAGCTTCCTCTGAGGTGGACGACCCGGTTTGATTAGGGTCGGGAATTGGTACACCAAAGAATGGAAGTTCACGCATTTGAGCGAATTCCAAATCGTGATCATCATCATCCTCTTCATCATCAATAGGCATGACATGGGTAGTTGAAACAGGTGTTGCTTGAGAATTACTTGTCGATGGTATATCTAGACCAATTGTAGGTGCAGATGTATCTGATTGTGCAACGGTTGCTGGAGCGACAACTTCGGTTACCGGAGCTATTACTTCAGGTTCTGGAGCAACAATACTTGGAGGAGTAAAGAATTCATCAAAGAACGGTTGAAACAACGTATCCCATTCCTTCCTAGTAGGTGGTGTAAATGATGATGAAGTAGGGTTGTTTGGGACAAGACCAGAACTAATATTACTGGGTCCCATTTCATGAAGTGCGGGTTCAGAGCTGCTTTGCTCAGAAGCCATTGCTGTCAGCTCATCAAAATCAACATTCATAGTTTCGAGGATCTTGTGAGAGTTACGGTTGTAGATTCGGTATGCCTTCTTTGCGGGTGCGTAACCAATGAAAATACCAATATCAGCCTTTGGTTGAAGTTTTCCCAAATTGTCACCATCATTATTTGGATAGCAAAGAGAACCAAATACATGAAGATATGATAAATCTGGTACTTTTCCATGGAGAAGCTCATAAGGTGTTTTACCATGGCGTTTACGAATTAGTGACCGGTTTTGGGTGTACACTGCTGTAGATACTGCTTCAGCCCATAAAAACAATGGAGCCTTTGCGTAAATTAACATCGTTCGAGCAGCTTCCATAAGTGCGCGATTTCGCCTTTCAACGACACCGTTTTGTTGTGGAGTGCGAGCAACGGATGTTTCATGAGATATGCCAACTTCTTCATAATAATCACGCAAGATTTGATTCACAAATTCGGTTCCATTATCTGTACGAATGCGTCGGACAGTAGTGTTGAGACGCACTTGAATCATCGTGAGAAATCCGATGATGAATTTAGGTGCCTCATTTTTTGCTTTAAGAAATTTCACCCATGTAAACCGAGAGTAATCATCGACAATGACGAGGATGTACTTTTTGCCACTAAGACTTTCAACACGCATTGGCCCACAAAGATCCATATGCAACAGATAAAGTTTCTCTTGGTTGGTGTCTTCAGTCTTGGGTTTGTAAGACTTCTTAGTGCTTTTCCCCATTGTACACGCGAAACACAAATGATCCTTGTGAAATGATAGTTTAGGAAGACCACGAACAAGTTCGTTTTTCGCCAAGTGATTAATAGCGTCAAAGTTAAGATGAGATAACCGTCGATGCCATAACCATGACTTAGTCTTTGATGCTTTGGAGAGAAGACATACGGGAGAAGCGGCCATCATGTCTTGTAGAGACAAAGTATACAAATTATTCCCTCGAGTACCTTTCAATAAATCAACCCCTTCCAAATTACGAATGAAGCAGGTATGCTCTCGAAAAGAAACTTCTAGGTTTGCATCACAAAATTGTCCCACAGAAAATAAGTTGTGACCAAGACCTTCCACGTAATACACTCTTGAAATTATAACATTCCCAATATGATATTCACCGTAACCCATTATCTTTGCAATATGATCATTTCCAAATCGAACCGTACCAAGAAACTTGCTGACGAAATTTCTGAGCTGAGAGCGATCTCCGGTCATATGCTTGGAGAAACCAGAGTCCAAATACCAGAGAACAATTTGGACCACCTGTTTTCAATAACAACAGTAGACAATGCATTGGAAACTATTGGTTCCGGAGTGTTAGCAGATATAGATATAGAATTATCAGATTTGCTAACATTTTTGAGATCCTTAGATTTCCTGCATTTTCTAATGTGAGTCTTAGCACTAACAGGTTTTACTGTTCCAACTTTCTTAGGGTTTGGATTATCCGCGAGCACTACAGTGGGAGTAGTCCTAGTTAAAGGGCACTTTGTTCCTACACTAGTGTTGGTGTTCCTAGTGAAAGGACACGCTTGTGTTTTGGTAGCTTTGGTACTCCTAGTTAAAGGGCACGCTTTCTTTACTTCAGTGGGAGTGATCCTAGTTAAAGGGCACATATTTCCTACTATAGTGAAAGTTCTACCAGTGGGACGCCACATCCAGCCAACTTGGGTTAACACTTTCCCAGTCGGTTTCCATTCTAATCCATTTTTCCGGGCATACATCTCATTCACATGGTCAATAAGGCAGGAATCATGACGACTAGAGAACATACATTCATTTCAATTCCAACATTTTAAATTAGAATTCACAGTAGGCTTAGAACGCTGCACAACCGCAGAGCCTTTAGGTTTAGCTACATGATTCTTTTTATTCAAAACATAAATAACAATCCTAGGATGGGCTTCTACTTTCTTCTTCACTTGACTACTAGATGGGGGCAAGATCCTATCATTCTTCTTGTTTCTCTTAAGCTTAGATCTTTGAGCCTTAGTAGTGGTACTTACTCTTGTAGAAGGCAACACGGGAATATTAGAAGTTGGTTTTGATTCCGCCTTATCTTTATTGACCAAAGTTTGAGATGGTTTAGTCCTAGGGCCCTTGTTAAGTGGTGTGACGGCAATAAGGTTCCATTTGATTGCACTAGAGGACGATGCTAAGACAGTGGCTGTGTTATCCACAACATTCTTACCTTTTAGAGTACGAAGTGTTTCCTTTAACTCAGCCAAGACCAGATTCTTATCATAAATTTGTTCCCTCAAATCAGATATTTCCATCGACTTTCGATTCAATTGTTCAATCAATGATTGATTCTGTGCAGTGGTATCAACACATGCGGGTTGTACTGAATCGAAGAGTCGTTTATTTTTCTGTTTTAAGTTATCAACTTTGGACAAAATCTTGGAAACTCGATTATCTAGATCAAGTTTAAGATTCTCAGCAACCTCAAGTACGTTCACACAGTTAAGCTCCTTAGATTTCTCTATTTCCATCGGCAAAGAGTTAGCAACTTTGTCACTTGGCTGACGCTGTTTTGATTGTAAATTCAATCGAAAATTCGTTTCAAAATTTGCATCATCGATATTAACACCCTCGAATGACGTTTCAAAGATTTCTTGAATAAATTGTTGCTTGCATTCAAGCGAAATACAATGTGTTTGAATATCATCAAAATGTTTTGAAAGCGATGAATATGAATCTTGAAGCTTTAAAAATTCAGCGTCAGATTCGTGACAAGTACTATCTACCACACTATCCACAGATTTAGCATTATGCACAATAGAATCATTATCAACACTTGTATTCACACAGACAGAAACTATATCATGAGACATCACTTGATTCAGAAGCAGATCATTTTGGCGTGAAACTCGTTCTATTTCAAGTAAACTGTTTTCATAAGCATCTTCCATTTCATTGAAAACATGTCTAACTTCTTCTATTTCCAAAAACAAATCTTGATCAATATTACGAAGACAAGCTTTAACATTGTTTACAAACGAAACAATTTCATCTCGAAACGCAGCTCTAGTGTGCTCAAAGTTCCATTCACCTTCCGTTATGGCCGTGGCCGTCGTACGTTCCAAAATGACCTTGTCAAAATCGGCTAAGTGTTGGTGAACCGTATTTAAGTTAACGGACGCCTTACTTACCGGTGGAATTAACTTTGTTAAATCCTTTTTGACGAGTGTAGGATACGTACTAGGAAGGTTTTCATTTGACAAACTTTGGGGCACAAGAACTGTTAATTCTGCTAATTCCTTTTGTAAGCGAATGCGTGTCTTTTTCGAAAATTGATCTTTGTTATGTTGATCATAATCAATTGTATGGAATTTTGAAAGCATTTTAGAATGAGTTTCATCCCCAAGTGATTGTGTCTCGTCAGTACTACGAACAAAAGGTGCTTCTTTCGATTTGCCAATTATGGTCATATCATAAAGGCCGGGAATATATTCCTGAGCTTGTTTTGCATAAACGGGATTAGGTGGTAAATCTTGAAGACGCTTAAGTTCGAATTCTTTAAATGATTTAGTTAAAAGACGAACCTTTTCTGTGGAAGCGTATTGTTTTAAAAGCTGTTGTTCTTTGAATTTAAGAAGTTTGGTAGCATTAATTTCCGATTCAACCTTTTTAGACTCGAGAGTTTCGAAATCCATTTTAAGTTTCTGAAAATCATTGACAACCGACTCTTTTTCTTTTAATTCATTGGAAAGATTAGCTTTTAATGATTCTATTTCTTTCAAGTGTTCAATCTTTTCAAAACGAAATTGGTCAAATTCAGAACATGTTATTTTCTCTTCTTGAGGGACCATTTCAAAAGTTTTGACCTTTTCTTTATGCAACGCAAGCTCAGCAGTTAGGGTGGAATTGGTATCTACGGATTGTCTGAGGGCCATATGCATTTGATCAATAATATGTTTAGGCACCATTACCAAATCATGTTGAGCATAAGATTCCATACCCGTCGTAGCATTTGGTTGAGGTTCACTCAAATGTGTAGGTTTAGGTACCACATCATTTGAATGACTAGTTCCCGAATGCTGTTCGAGGTTGTCATTTTCATGCCCAACTTGATGTTGGTTATCATCAATATTATTAGATGTGGTTGGTACCTCACTGGTGACATCAGAACCGTAGTGAGAGAGATTAGCAACGAGAGCAGCTTGGGCAGAGTGAATGTCATCACAATCCGAATCATATGCGTCAAGATCATCTGCTTGATAAGCTGCATTAGAAGTGGATACGACTGCAATGCCTTCGGTATCTGCTGCCCCTGGGTCTGCAAGAAATGCCAACTCCTCTGAATCCAAAATCTTCCCCTTAGACTGAGCATCAACCAAATACATCTTCTCACGAAACCATGCATCATCCCTTCTCCTTTTCGGCTGAGTGCATTCCCTAGCCATATGACCTTGTCCTCGGCAATTGTAGCAAGTCACAACCTTCTTAGGACCAATAGGACTCCCATTTCCACTAGCTTGAGAATTCACAGCTTGATTGTTCCCAGTCCTTGTTGGAGGTCCATATGAATTTTGCCTTCCCTGAATAGGTTGCACCGTCACTTGACCATCTTGAACAGTGGCTTGTTGTCGAGGATTTGATGAGGTGCGGAGCTGATTGTTTGTTGGTGGAAATCCTCTAGTTGCAACAAGTTTTGACAAGTAGGCGGTGAGATGGTTTAGAACATCAGCTGGCGTATCATTTGGGGTAAAGACCGGTGCTTGGATTGGTGGAAGTTCATTAGAGTAGAAAGCTTGTGCTGGTTGTGCTTCTATTGGAAAATATCCTTGCTGAGGAGTATAGCCCAATGGAGAAGTGTTGGCTTGTGATGGTGATGTTTGATATGGTGGTTGCTGTTGAAAAGATTGTTGATGAACACTTTGTTGATATTCTTGCTGTGGCATCATTGGTGGTTGATAAGATGGTTGCTGTGGTTGCTGATAGATGTGTGGTGGTGGCTGCTGCAAGTATGATGGTTGTTGATAAGTATAAGCCACGTTTTGTTGAGAAGCATACATTGCAAGTGGATCATGAACTTGAGGTGTAGATAACCGAGCCTCGATCACATGGCATTCGTGTTGTTGAAGAAAAGCTTGAAGTTGATCCACATTGGTGTTATGCAAGTCCTTAGCCAATTTAACATCCGTCACGTATTTTTTCCATTCTGGAGGAAGAGTGTTCAAATACTTGGTGTTCAATTGAAAGGTAGGAATTGCCATGCCATAGATATTTAGCTCATTCAACAATAGGGTAAATCTCAGATAGTAGTCATTGAGAGTCTCCCCTGGCACATAGGCAAACTTATCAAAAGTATCATAAAGCTTACACTCTCGTTCTTGTTTAGTTAACGAGGTGCCTTGCATGAGAACACGAATTCTATCCCATAACTCTTTGGCAACTTTATGTTTGCTGACGAGTTTGTAGACATCTAGAGGAAGGGCTTGGAGAATGATGTTTGTAGCATACTTATCACATTTATCTTGAATCTTCATATCTCCAGTCAACTCACCAGTTGTGCGAGGACGAGTGGTCGTACCTTCCGTCACAGTACCATAATCTAATGGTCCATTGAGCACCGATGCCCAAATTAGATGTCCATTCTCCTTGTTCAACATATAAAGTTCCATTCGGGAAGCCCATTCCTCATACATAGTCTTCACCAACATTGGTGGACGATTATCCGTACCCGAGAGGATGGACTTATCCGTAAGAGATGTATACTCCATTTCAATAAGTTAAGATTTACAAAGTTGATCGAACAATGAAATAAGGTTAAGTGTTTTTGTGTTGAAGTCGAGAAACAATGTTAAAATCCCTTAAAATATGTTCTCGATAAACCAAAAATTCCAAGTCAAAATTACACACGATTGTTCGAAATTTTTTATGGAAAAATTTGTGATTATCGGAATGTTGATCGGAATGTCAGATCGGAATACCAGATCGGAATGTCAGATCGGAATGTCCAGATCGTAATGTAACACTGTCGGAATGATGATGGTATCGGAATGCCTAGATCGCAATGCAGAGCGGTCGAAATGTTCAGATCGCAAAGAACTATCGTAATACTCAGATCGCAAAACCTATCGGAATATTCAGATCGCAATGCTCAGATCGCAAAGTAGCTGACAAAATTCAAGCAGAGTAACGACTTAAAAACCTTCCTTATACCCGTCGGAATCTCAGATCGCAAAGTACGATCGGAAAGGCAGATCGGAATAAGTAATAATATCCAATGATCGCAATGTAGAACCAAACCCTTTCCGATGGTAAGGTTATTGCGATGGAAGCCCACGTACAGTTGTACTTTCCGATGGATGTTTCTGCTAAAATTTCGGAATGATAGAACACAACCTTTTTGCACTTTTGATCCAAGAAAACTGATGTTTTAATGAAAACCAAGATACCAAGAACACTTTTAAGCACAAATTCCTATGTTACACTACTTGATACTACGATCAAAGCAAAAAATTTTGAAGATTCGGCTAAAAACAAACCAACAATCTACGAAATGTTTAGAACACAAAAACAAACCTATATTTCATCCCAAGCTCTGATACCATTTGTAGATTTGTAAATCTATGCTTATGTTTTTAGAGAGAGAAAGAGATAGAGAGATGGTGGATTACACACACTTAGAGAGAGAAACCAATGTTTTACTATGTGAAAAGTGAATAACCACACCACCCTCTCCATCAAAGGAGAGGGTTTATATACCCAAGCCCATAAGATGGGCTTGGGTTTACAATAGGCCGCCGACCCATACAATCCATGGGCTCGGTTTTGGGCTTTGTTTAATAAATGTAAATAACTAAACTACGCGCTATAACATAGACTATTGTTGGAGTGACCGATCCTTTCTAATACGTAAAACGTATTTCCAACAGTTTCTATTACCAATCCTTACAAGAAGACTCCTTATGAGCTCCTAACGGCCAAAGTTCCAAATATTGCTCATTGGAAGCCTTTTGGGTGTCCTGTCACCATTCTGAATACTAGTGACTATTTGGGGAAGTTTGATGGCAAGGCAGATGAAGGATACATTGTGGGATATTCAGCTCACTCTCGGGCTTATCGTGTCTACAATCTCCAAGCCAAGCGGGTCATTGAAACTATTAATCTCAGGTATTTTGAAGAGAAGTCAAACATCCAAGGCAAGGAACCTGAATGGTATTTTGATCTTGATTATCTTAGTGATTCATTAGGATATTTTCGTTTCAAAACTAACCATGATGCAGGTCCACAAGTGTTTTCAACTTCTAGTACAGGTGTTCCTTCTAGTATTTCTGACTCAGATGACGAGGATGATATTTTTGTGGTTCCATCCTACTCCACCACAGTCTCTCCTACTCCTCCTAGTGATGCAACTCCATTGGATGTACTGGATTCACAAGTAGCTCTTGACACCCTAATCAAACAACAACAAGAAGCTACTACAGCAGCTGCTCAAGGTGGCTTTGAGTTTCCCTTGAATACGTCTTCTGACAAAGCTGCTCCTAGTACCCAGCTACTACTCCTAGTGCTAGTTTAACACCTATTGGTATTCCGGCTAGTGAGTCTGCTTCTCATACTCGATTCTCTAGTCCTTCTGATTTGGGGAACCATCAAAAGAAGTCTTCTACCAAGCTGGATGATATTCATAAACAACCAATAGATGGCATTTTCAACGCTGCTTCATATGATGCTGACTTTGTTGGGGATCTCAATAACTTGGCACCAGAAGTGGAGGTAGCTTCCAATCTAGTGTTGCAATCACACAAAGATCACCCTACCACTCAAATCATTGGAAATCCTGGTTCTACTGTCAAGACACGCAGAATGCATAAGAAGGCATCGTCTGATCATCATGCTCTTGTGAGCTATATTGAAGATCAAAAGCGTAATAATCATACGGACTTTCAACACTGTTTGTTTGCTTGTTTTCTTTCACAAGTGGAACCTAGATCAGTTACTCATGCTCTTGAGGATCAAAGTTGGATGGAGGCTATGCAGGAGGAAATGCAACAATTCTTGTTTCAGAATGTTTGGGTTCTAGTTGACTTACCAGATGGAAAGACAGCAATAAATACCAAATGGATTCTCAAGAACAAGAAAGATGCACGGGGAATTGTAGTGAGGAATAAAGCTAGGCTTGTTGCACAGGGCCACACTCAAATTAAGGGCATTGACTACACTGAAGTTTTTGCTCCGGTTGCTAGGATTGAGGCTATTCGTCTGTTTTTTTCTTTTGCTTCTTATGTGGGCTTTACGGTTTTTCAGATGGATGTCAAGAGTGCATTTCTCTATGGCAAGATTGATGAGGAAGTGTACGTCTCTCAACCTAAGGGCTTTGTAGATCCACTTCATCCCAAGAAAGTTTACAAGGTGGTCAAGGCTCTTTATGGATTACATCAGGCTCCTAGAGCTTGGTATGAGCGTCTTTCAACTTTCTTGTTAAAGAATGGCTATAGAAGAGGTACTATTGATAAAACACTATTTCTTAAAAGGAATACCAAGGACATTATCCTTGTTCAGGTTTATGTGGACGATATTATCTTTGGTTCTACTAAGAAGGAATGGTGTGATGAGTTTGAACACTTGATGAAAGGCGAATTTCAGATGAGTGCTATGGGAGAGCTTTCCTTCTTCCTTGGTCTTCAAGTCAAGCAACAGTCATATGGGATCTTCATCAGTCAAGATAAATATGTTCATGAGATCCTTCAGAAGTTTGACATGGATCCTCTTAGACCAGCAGCAACTCCTTATGAAGTTGCTAAAGTCAAACTCAAGAATGAGCCAGATCCCCCGGTCAATGTTCACATGTACATGTCTATGATTGGCTCACTCATGTATTTGACTGCATCACGTCCGGATATCATGTTTGCAGTAAGTGCTTGTTCTAGACATCAGGTGGCTCCAACGGTTTCTAACTTGAATGCAATTAAGAATATTTTCAAGTATATCAAGGCTCAACCCAAGCTGGGCTTGTGGTATCCTAAAGAATCACCTTTTGTTCTTGAAGCATATAGTGATAGTGACTATGCAGGTGCTAATAATGACAGAAAGTCTACTACTGGTGGTTGTCAATTTTTGGGTCGAAGACTTATTTCATGGCAATGCAAGAAACAGACGATCGTAGCTACTTCTTCAACAGAAGCTGAATACGTTGCTGCTGCTAGCTGTTGTGGACAAGTTCTGTGGATCCAAAATCAGATGTTGGATTATGGGTTCAATTTTATGAACACCAAGATTTTCATTGACAATCAAAGCACTATCTGCATTGTGAAGAATCCTGTTTTTCATCAACGTACAAAGCATATTGAAATTCGGCACCATTTTATACGGGATGCCAATGAGAAGAGGCTGATACAGGTTCTTAAAGTTCATACGGATGATAATGTTGCTGATTTGTTGACAAAAGCCTTTGATGGTCCTCGGTTTAACCACTTGGTGGTTCACATTGGGATGGTCAATCCTTGAGGTCTAGGATTGAGGGGAGGCTAAGCCTAAGGGGAGGCTTCGTGTACATATTTATTTGCACAGACTAACATATTGGTAGATTTTAACAACATATTGCATTGGTTCTGGTGGTGTGTGTTACTCCTGGTGGAGGTTTTTGCTCACTTCTGATGGTTATATTCATTCATGACTGGCTTCTAGTCCTTATTGGTTAGCTTCTAGTCATCATTAGCTGGCTTCTGGTGGATGCAAATCCTTCTTTGTCAACTAGTGGTTGCCTTCTGGTATTGGTTTGGGACACTGTTCAATTTGTTGACTTCTGTTGACCACATTCTGCTTCTAGTATTGACCAATGTGCGGTTTGACTTTTAGTCAACGCTTTAAATTCTGGTATATATCATCTTATTTAACTTTGGTAAATTGGAATTTGCAAATAATGTTAAAAGGGGCAAGTGGTTACTTTGCAATAACTGCCTAATTTGAAAGGGCAACCCCCATTATTAGGGGTCAATGAACAGTTACTCCCACCATTATTTATGGTCAATTAACCTTTCTTGACTCATTCATCTCACTCATAACACACACACATCCGATCCTACTCTCTCAAACCCTAACAAATCATCTTCCATTCCTATTAATCAAGATCCATGGCTGCCCTGGTATACCAACCTGCTCACAACAAGGTCGCCTATCTAGGAGATGGTCCACACCGTGATGATTTCACTGACATTCTGGATTTCATTGAGGCTTCAAACCTCAGGTATGATTTTACTGTATGTCCTACTATTTATGATAGTGTCATTTGTTAGTTTTGGGCTTTTGCTCGTCTTGTGGCTGTGGTTGGTCGTCCACAAGAAATCCATGCTACCATAGATGGACGTTCATACGTGGTTTCTGAAGCTTCTATTCGTAGTTCCCTTCATCTACAAGATGAAGGTGGTGTTGTTTCCATCCCCAATGCGGAGGTGTTGGAGGGGATGGCTGCTATTGGGTATAATCATGGGGGGAAGTTTAACTTCCAAAAGAATAGGTTTTCCCCCTAATGGAAGCTTCTAGTGCACTTTCTGATTCATTGTTTAAGTCCCAAGTCTGGGAGTTGGGATGCTTTCCCTACTCCTTTGGCTACTGGTCTAATATGCTTAGCACAGGGTAGGGTATTTAATTTCTCTCGTTATTTGTTTGAGGGGATGGTTAGCAATCTGTCTAGTGCTGGTTCTAGGAAGAAGTTTCTGATGTATCCTAGGTTTTTACAACAGATACTTGTTTGTATACCTCGTGATAGGGCTGAACATGAGCCTTCTAAGCTTACTGCTAAAGTATACTATAATATGGCCCATGGGTATAGCGGGGAGTGGAGGCCCCTTACTGATGCCATGTTGGGCCTTGCTCAGGGTCCTCCTGATGTTGTTGTTCCTCCGGTTGAACAAGCCGAGGAGGAACCTCAGTTAGGTGATGACCTAATGGAGGAGGAGAATCCTGCTGGTGGTGCTCCTCATGTGGTTGAGGAAGAGCTGGTTGAGGAGGTGGTGGTTGAAAGGCCATCCACTTCCAAGGCTGCTCCTTCTTCATTGCCACATTCGTCTCCATTTGTGGAGACTCCCCCTCCTAGTCCTGCTCCACCCTCTTCTGATAAGCCTTCTGGTGCTGGTGCTTCTAATGATGACCCATTTCTTGCTTCTGGTTCCAATGAAGCCTTCCCAGACCCAAGTCCTCTTGGTGGGAAAGCGAAGGATCCTATTACACTTACTTCTTTACTTGATCTTATGCACAGGTATCATGCACGGATTCTTTCCTTGGAAGCAGATTTGAATCAAAACCGTAATCTTACTCGGGAATTTATTCTTCCCATGGCTGACCGGATCAAAGCATTGGAAACACAACAAAGGCGACGGAAGAAGCATGTGGTTCACTCTGATTCTGATGAGGAGGTTAAGGATCGTGTTGAGGATGGTTTGACTTTGTTGGCAAAGGCTGCCTTTGCTGATAAGTTGTATGATGATCTGCCGATTCCTCCTACTTCCTCCAGCATTTCTTTTCCTGCTGCTGTTCCCACACCAATGGAATGTGCTTCTGGTCCTACTGCTGGTTCCACTGCTGGTCCATCTCATGATCCAAAGGGGAAGGCCCCCATGACTGATGCTCCCTCACCACCTCGCAAGCGTACACGCAGACAGCTTGAGGAGGATAGGTTGGGAGAGGAGGCTGCTCAAAGGATGCAAGCCGAAATTGATCAAGCTGCTCGGGCTGAGGAGGAAGCTCTTCAACAGCAGAGACGTGAACAGGTGCAGCATGATGCTATGCATTGGAATGATAGCGATTGGATGCGGGTGTTGACTATTCTTACCAAGGATCATTCCCAGTTCACTGATCTTTTGGGTTCGGATGTGGATGAGCATAACTGTATTCCTCGAGACATGGTGTTAATGCGCAAGCAGCAATTGGCGCTTGCTGCACAACTTCGTGAGAAGCGTAAGAACAGACCTTTGTCGAGAGCTGAGGAGCGTAAGCAGATGCAACGATATGTGACGTATCAGTCGGCTGCCTATTTCACTTCTGGTTGGAAGTGGGACAGGGTTAGGGCTTTGTCTTTTGATGAGCTTAAGGCGCTCTATGAACGAATGGTCAAGCATCAAAGCACCCCAATTCCGGAGCGATTCATTTATCGTCCTTCTCCACGTGTGATGACCACTTCTTTACCTGTTGTTACTACTAGTCCTACATCTGATACTACTCCTGGTTCTGCTGCTATTCCATCGGTTGTTGCTGCTTCTACAGTTGGTACCACCCCTACTCCTTCGGTTGCTCCTCCGGTTTCTTCTTCAGGTCCTGCTACCACCACCACATATGCTACCACCACCACCTTTGCTATCACAACCACCACTACTCTTACACCTGCTATGGCATCACCATCACCACCCGTGCCTGGTTCTCAACCTATTCCTTCTTCTAGTGCAGCTCCTGTTGATCCTTTGGGTGGGCAAACTATTGATTCTACTTCTACTGCTCCCACTCCTGCTGCTCAGGTAAAGGTAAAGGTTGAACCCTCGCCTAATGATCCCACTCCTCGTCGTTCAATTCGCAAGAAACTGGCTCGACGTGCTCGACGTGGCAAGACTGTTCCTTATGAGAAGCGTGCTCCTAAAAATCTTATTGATGCAGCTTCTGATAGTGACTCCGATTTGCCTTTGGGTAATGGATATATTACTGGTTGGACGGTTACGCATTCCACGACTCTTCCTGGTACGGTATCTCATCGGATTACTCTTAGTGATGGGTCTGTTAGGTTTGCTTCGTGTCTGCAAGGTATTTTGTCTTGGGCGGATCGTAAGGATCTTATGGCTTTATATGGGTTTGTGGATGTCGGCATGCCTGTTCATCCTAATGATGTGCCTTCCTGGCCTGGTCTGTGAGTATGGGCTGATTTGAAGATGATGCTTGATGCCCCTCCCCATGCTCCTATCTCTGGTGTTTGGAAGGATCAACCACAATGGTTAATTCAGCGATAGAAAGTTATATGCGGGCTGTGGTGTGCATATGTTAGAGTTGGAATCTGGTCTTATGGTCTTCATGCTCACAGACTTGGATTATCCGTTGACGATTGCTTCGATGGAGGCTATGCTTGCTTGTCACTTGCAGATTTCAAATGCCCCCTCCGGGAATGAGTCTTCTATGGCAACTGCATTGGTGGAAGGGATCCAAGCTCGTTTGAAAGCTGATAAGATGGCTGCTTCTTGTCTATGATATGGTTGGTTTGTAAGTTTTTATGTTATGTGTTTTTGATCATTTGTTAATACTGCAATTTTTTTTTCACTAATATGTAAAGTGATTGGTGACTTTCATTCTTTATAGTTAAAAAAAATAAAAAAATAAAAAATAAAAAAATATATATACTTTTTATATAATATCTGCTTATACTTTAAACAAATCATAGATTTTACACTTGTGAATACAATACCATCTACTGATTCACACTTTGGGTTCTGGTTGTTGATTCATACTTGTGCTGGTTACTGGTTTCATCTGGTGTTGGACTTGGTCCTCACAACAAATGGTCCTCAACTCACCATGTCTAACCGACAAGAAAGAGTTGATTCACCTTGAGGGTACGACTCCTGGTGTGATTCTCAAATCCGTTGATGGTTGCCAGGTTACCCAAAACTGGATGGTTTTCACTTGCCATGGTCCTAGACTGAAAAGTGGCTAATCCAAGGGGGTACGGCTCTTGGTAAAGATTTTCTCAAATCCGTTGATAGCTGTAATAGCTTGCTTAAAGCTATAGGGTTTTCAACTCACCGATGCTTTATTGCTGAGAGTTGGCGAGTCCAGAGGGGTACGGCTTCTGGTAAAGACATATCAAATCCGTTGACGGCTGTGATGGTTTGCCTAAAATCGTCAGGGTACCCCCACTCACCATTGATTCACGTTCTAAGAGTTGGGCTGGGTTCTGGTCTCCCAGGGTGATGCTTATTCCACCAGAAAGACTGGCTAGCCCAAGAGCGAGCAGCTACTTGGTAAAGGCTCATCAAATCTGCTCATGTTGCTGTAAAGATTCAACACGATGCTGATTTGTTTCAAGCTTTGGAGAAGCTTCTAGTGTTTCATGTTGCGGCGGTTCTTGTGTTTCTTATCTTGCTGATGCTGCTGTTTCTTTTGCTGATTTAATCCTCAAGCTTTATTGCACGTTTTACCAGGAAACTTGAACTCAACAGGTCAAATTCAAGTTTAGGGGAGGATTGTTAGGACCATTGGAATAGTTAATTGTAATAGGTAGACTAGGAGGTATGTAGTTCCTCCTGGTCCTAGTAGTAGTAGGAGCAAGTCGTGCTCCTGGTCCTAGTTAAACTCAAACTTTATTATTTATTTATTATTCTGTTAGGATATGCATGAGATATGTTAGGAAAGGATATGCATATCAGTTCTACACGTTTTGTTTAATGATGTATTAGGGTTTCCTTGTAGTATAAAAGGAACCTGCGGCAGAAGGGTTAGACACACCTTCATAAAACGTAGTTCTAGTCATTATCAATATTCGAAATCCTTAGAAAGGATCAAGTCTTTATAGTTATTCTGTTCTTCTTTATTGTATTTGTATTCTGCATTTATATTGTGTATAGAGTCTCTCTGTGAATAGACTTGTGATTACAGAAGTCGTTCACCGTTCCTGACAGGCTGCAAGATCCACATCTAGTGGATCCAACACAACGCTTCCAAGAGTTGAGGTTGATGTGTCCCGAAATGATACCAAATGAGACACGAGCCGTGGAAAGGTACATCGTTGGACTACCACGTTCAATCCGAGGAGACGTCATCTCTTCAAAACCCAATGATTTGAACGAAGCCATTGAAATGGCGGACGGTTTGATGGACTCCGTCACCTTGGAAAGTGGTGATAACAAACGAAAATAGGAAGGAAACCATGGCCCCAATCATGGTGACTACCCTAACAAACACCAAGACGTGGTAAAGGTGTTCAATGTGAACGGTGGATCCGGTTACAAAGGAAAACTACCGTTTTGTGGTAAGTGTGGTAAACACCACAATGGTGCATGTTGAGGCACATGTCACAATTGTGGGAAAACATGTCACTTCGCCAAGGATTGTCGAAGTGCACCAAATCCCACGAATCAACGGACTCCTATCACTCCAAATGCTCAATACACGGATGTCACTTGCTATGGTTGTGGCGAAAAAGGTCACTTTAAGAATAGGTGTCCTAAAGCTACACTCAAGGCCGAGGAAACCAAATCCGAGGCAACAACAACAACCAAGCTCGTCGACAACCTCGTCAAAACCACGGTGATCCGAATGGGCGGAACAATAGGAATCAAACGGGAGCACCGGGACGTGTGTACGCTCTATGTGCCGAAGCGGCCATTCAAGACAACAACGTGGTCACCGGTACGTTTCTCATCAATAACATCTATGCTTCCTCATTATTTGATTCCGGTGCCGATAGAAGTTTTGCCTCCATTGCCTTTAGTGAACTATTAAATGTGAACCCCACTCCATTAGATGCCGACTATAATGTGGAATTAGCCGATGGTAAATCGATCACTACAAACACCGTACTTAAGGGTTGTACCCTAAGCCTCCAAAATATTCCTTTCATCATCGATCTTTTACCTATCAAACTTGGAAGTTTTGACGTTATCGTTGGTATGGATTGGCTATCCAAGTACCATGCGGAGATAATTTTCCACGAGAAACAAGTCCGTATTCCCTACGGAATCCGAACCCTATCCATCTTCGGTGAGAAGAACGGTGTGAAAATCCGGGCTAGTTTAAATGTCATCTCATGTACTAAAACCCAAAAGTACATCGAAGAAGTTCGTCCTATTTTTCTTATCCAAGTCACTAGCAAAAACGAACCCGAACCAAAGGAGAAGCAAATTGGAGACGTACCAATTGTTTGCGACTTTCCCGAAGTTTTTCCCGAAGACCTACCCGGGCTACCTCCACTTCGCCAAGTGGAATTTCACATCGAATTAACCCCCGGAGCCGCACCCGTCGCGAGGGCACCATATCGTTTAGCCCCGGCCGAAATGAAGGAACTAGCCGAACAATTAAAAGAACATACCAACAAAGGATTCATAAGACCGAGTTCCTCACCTTGGGGAGCCCCAGTTTTATTTGTGAAAAAGAAAGACGGATCGTTCCGCATGTGCATCGATTATCACGAATTGAACAAACTCACTATAAAGAATCGTTACCCTTTACCAAGGATCGATGATTTGTTTGATCAACTTCAAGGTTCGAGCATTTATTCAAAGATTGACCTTAGGTGGGGTTACCACCAACTTAGAGTTCGAGAGGAAGACATTTCCAAGACGGCGTTTCGAACACGATACGGTAACTTTGAATTCTAAGTCATGCTATTTGGGTTAACCAATGCACCCGCGGTATTCATGGACCTTATGAACCGCGTGTGTAAACCTTATTTGGACAGATTCGTGATCGTGTTTATTGACTACATCCTTATCTACTCTCGTAGTAAGGAAGAACACGAGGAACACCTAAAGAAAATTTTGGAATTGTTGAAACAAGAACAATTATACGCCAAATTTTCAAAGTGTGAATTTTGGATTCACACGGTACAATTCCTTGGTCACGTAATCGATAGTAATGGTATTCATGTGGATCCCGCTAAAATCGAAGTGGTAAAGGATTGGGCGACTCCTGCCACACCTATGGAGATTCGCCAATTCCTTGGACTTGCTGGCTATTATAGACGATTTATCGAAGGATTCTCGAAAATCGCTAAGTCTATGACGGAATTGACTCAAAAGAATAAGAAGTTTATTTGGGGAGACGACCAAGAAACTTCTTTCCAAACTTTAAAACAAAAACTTTGCGACGCGCCCATTCTCGCGCTAGCCGAGGGTAGTGAAGACTTTGAAGTATATTGTGATGCTTCGATTAAAGGTCTAGGCGCGGTTCTCATGCAAAGGAAAAAGGTCATAGCTTATGCTTCTCGACAACTAAGGCCGAACGAAGAAAACTACACTACTCACGATTTGGAGCTAGGCGCGGTTGTCTTTGCTCTCAAAATTTAGAGACACTACCTCTACGGAACTAAGTGTGTAGTTTACACCGATCACAAAAGTCTTCAACATATCTTGGACCAAAAAGAACTCAACATGAGACAACGACGTTGGTTGGAACTACTTGGAGACTACGATTGTGACATTCGTTATACCCCGGGAAAAGCTAACGTTGTAGCCGATGCTTTGAGTAGAAAACCCCGTGAGCGACCTCTAAGGGTTCGAGCCTTAGTGATGACTATTGGCTTAAACATACCCGCAAAAATCTTAGAAGCCCAACGAGAAGCTATTAAGATAGAAAACATCGATAAAGAAGAAGCCGGTGGAATGATCACCAAAAATCTCGTTGCACGTGCCGATGGAACATTGTGTCTTGACAATAGAAGTTGGTTACCTCGTTACGGTAATGTCCGAGAACTAATCATGCATGAATCGCACAAGTCCAAGTACTCGATCCACCCCGGATCGGACAAAATGTACCATGACATGAAAATGTTCTATTGGTGGCCAAACATGAAAGCCGACATCGCGACTTATGTTGGTAAATGCCTAACTTGCGCCAAAGTTAAGCTTGAACACCAAAAGCCTTCTGGATTACTATTCCAACCTAGGATCGCAGAATGGAAATGGGAAAGAATTACCATGGACTTCATTACCAAACTCCCAAGAACATCCGCGGGTTATGACATGATTTGGGTCATTGTCGATCGTTTGACGAAATCCGCGCATTTTCTTCCCATAAAAGAAAACGATAAAATGGATCAATTAGCACGAACGTACTTAAAGGAGATCGTTGCTAAGCACGGAGTGCCAATTTCTATCATATCGGACCGAGACGGTCGATATTGCTCAAGATTTTGGCAATCTCTCCAAGAAGCGTTGGGAACGCAATTGGACATGAGTATGGCTTATCATCCTCAAACGGATGGTCAAAGTGAAAGAACCATCCAAACATTGGAAGATATGATTCGCGCATGCGTAATCGACTTTGGAAACAGATGGGATCGACACTTACCGTTAGTAGAATTTTCGTACAACAATAGCTACCACACTAGCATTAAAGCGGCACCGTTTGACGCGCTTTACGGTCGAAAGTGTCGTTCGCCCGTTTGTTGGGCGGAAGTTGGTGATGCACAACTTACCGGTCTTGAAATTATTCACGAAACAACGGAGAAAATCGTACAAATCAAGAGTCGTATGCAAGCGGCTCGTGATCGACAAAAGTGTTATGCCGACAAAAGACGGAAACCATTGGAATTTAAAGTCGGAGATCGGGTGATGTTAAAAGTTGCACCATGGAAAGGTGTAATCCGTTTTGGCAAACGAGGGAAGCTAAACCAACGATATATTGGACCTTTAGAAATTATTCAACGCATAGGTGACGTTGCCTATCGCTTGGATTTACCTCAAGAACTTAATCGCGTGCATAATGTGTTTCACATTTGCAACTTGAAGAAATGCTTATCCGACGAAACGCTTGTTATACCTATGGACGAAATCCAACTCAACGACAAACTCGTGTTCGTTAAGGAACCCGTCGAAATTATGGGACGAGAAGTCAAACGACTCAAACAAAGTCGCATGCCTATTGTCAAAGTGCGTTGGAACGCACAGAGAGGACCCGAGTTTACATGGGAACGCGAGGATCAATTCAAAGCGAAGTATCCTCATTTGTTTACTAATGAAGTGTCGAATTAAACTATATTGTTTGTTTTGCTTTGCGGACAAAGGCCTTTTTAGGGAGAGCGAATGTAACAACTTGAATTTTCGCGTCTATTTTGATAAGACGTGCCCATTGTATGACGTTTCATTTGTTAACGGTTTGTGCCGATTCTTAAAGTTATTAAGCCTTTGAGAATACACGTTTTCACACTAGTCCAAGCCTTATGATTTAACCTTAGTATGTCAATGGTTGCATTACGTATCGACGCGTTTATGATACACGTTCGCCTTAACAAAACCCTTGGTGGGCCGAATTACATGTTGGATTGCCTTATTGGGCCGAACTAATTACAATAGAAATACTGGGCTGAAGCCCAATTAAGTTGAAACATACTTAACATTCAAACTGAAAATGAAACTAAAACTCATAAACTTTATTGAGAAAATCTATTGATTTCAAAACTGGTCAACAAAAGTTAAACAAAGAAAAGGAAAATTAGACAACATATTTTACTCCCCCACTACCCACAAACAAACAGCACACATGCCGAGTTTGCTATATCTGGGTATATCACAAGCTTGCTAAATCAGATTAGGGCTAACCCTAGACCAAAAATGCAGGATATATACTATAACCCTCTTCCTTTACAGTCACAACACAAACACAAACCACCAACAAGTTGGGTTACAAGATTTAAAGTCCAACAATTAAGCTACAAAATTTCTGGGTAAAGATATAAAATAAAAGTGATAGCAGCCTTGAGTCAATCCAGCCGAGCCAAGCGTCCTCCTTGTGTCCGAATCCATCATAGCCGAAAACTAAAACCATCATTGGTGAGTCTTTTTATTTCCCCTCTCATGCATCCATAATTATGTCACTAGTTTATGCTTGACCAAACCTGAGAAAACAAGTGAGAGTGTTAGAAAAAGGTGACCGAACCATTAAGCTAATACATTGAATGAAAACAGGTAAAACAGTAATAATTAACAAGATTGACATTAGAAAACATTCAAACACCAAGCCGAATACTATGAAAATAATCCAACCGAAACCCTAATTACAAATTAACCATTAAATCGTGTAATGAATACAATTAATCACTCAGAAACATCAATTAAACATGAATTATACCACGTAAATAAAAACCCCCAAATTTGACAAACCCTAGATTTTATAAAATCATTCGAACCACTAATTAAACCAAATCTAATCATAGAAAAGTATACGAATTAGATTAAAACCCAGAGATACCACAAACCCTAATTTGAGCCGAAACCCTAATTTAAGTAATCGAAGTTTTATAGTGCAATTGATACGTTTTTATGATGAGAAACAATAAGATAAGATGATTGAACCCAAGATTTACCAAAACCCCCAATTATATTCGAAACCCTAAATTTTGATTTATACAAATCCGAGTTAGATCCATGTAATTAAGACTCATATGAGGCGTTTTAATCATTGAAACATGTTATAAGTCAAAGGATTAACAAGAAAACTCAAAACCTAGTTGTGAATAACAAGAAAACAATGATTTGAACTTACCTTTGATTTATCATCATCATAACACTATGGGAACATCTTTGAATCGAATAGATTTAGATGGAATACGAAACCCAGGAACATTTAAACCTCAGACGAATCAAGAACATCACCATTAGATGATATTAGATCAGATATAATCGAAACCGAACATAGATTAATATGAATGGAATGGATTTGATGATTTGAGTATAAAGGAAACCCAGAATTGTTATGAACTCACACAAAGAGAAAAATGAGATGAAACGGTGGGAGTAATAAAAGTGTGTGTGGGTTTGTGACATGTGTGAGTAAACAGACGGACAAAATAGACACGTCCCCCACCCTTTTTCTTTTCTTAGTTTGTATCGCCCAAATGGTGGGCCGAGTGTAAACCTTATGGGCTTAAAACATGGACTGGGTAAATACTTTGGGCCAAAGGCTTTATATAAGTCTTGGGTTGGGCAATAGTACCAATTGATGGGATGGTTTTATTATTTGGGCCGAGTAGGCTTTTACTCGGGCTGTGGAAGCCGAATAACAAAAATAACGATACTTTCTTTAAACGTAACGCCCATTTAAAACGCATGTTTGTTTCTGAGTCACTTTAAATAAAAATGTAACGAACAATACCCTTTTTCAATATAAGGTCGTCATAACGTAATATTTATATTCAAACTAGGTCGTGGATAACGTGGACGTGTTCTCAAGCTTTCTTGCATTATCATCCATTTGCCTAACTTACGAGGTGAGTTTATAGCCCCCACTTTTACTTGTTTTATCACTTTGGGGTGAGAACATTGCTTGTTTTAAACGGATGAACATAAGTGCATAAAACTCATACGTGCCTACATGATGTCTAAGTAGCGATACCCCTGGATGCTTTAGCCCACTATCATGAATCGTTATTTACTTTGTGTAAGCGCAAATGTTATGGATAGATCTATTGGGATTGGCCTCCCTATCTATTGTTGGTTGTGTGACCAAATTAGATACAAATACATTTGAGGTTGTTACGAATACTTTGGGGTAGTATTTGCTTGGGCACACTCTTATATAAACTTGTTGGTACGGTTAACGCTTCGGTGTCATGAGCTTAGGCGTAGGATATCATGAACGTATGCTATTTTGATAATAATCTTGTATTTGTTATAAGATTATTTGCCGGTTGCCTAACTAAAATCTTATGGTTCATCACACTACTTATACTTAAACCTATAGACTCACCGACCTTTGTGTTGACGTTTTAGCAATGTTTTTCTCAGGTGTCAATGCGGAGGAGTGACGTGGTTGTGCTATGGAGATTAATAAAAATTATCATGATTTAACTTTGAGACTTGCTTTGGATGTATGATATTTGGAAACTCAAATTATGTTATCATGAGTTGTAAAACAATTTTCCTTGGGACCAATTCTATTTTTATGTCTTATGAATGAAAAATGACTTTTCTTAGTTATTCTTGTATCTATGTCTCTTGGTTGTAATGATAGTCACATCCTCGTGTAATTGTACACGTGGGCCAAATTGAGGGTGTGACAGATGAGTGGTGGGAACTTTTCCCACTGCTTGACTTTCTTGACTTTTTGTCTTTAGTGACTTTTTGTGGATTCAAGTTGCAAACAAGGCACCCTTGTGATCAGTGAATCATAAAGAGTCAATAACAATCACAAAAACACAATCACAATCAGCCAATTAGCAGAGTTAATTCAAAAGATCCACAGACCTCACACAGACATGAACAATAAGCATATTTTACTCAATAAGCAGTTTTAGCTAAAATCAGCCAGCCAAATGCATACACAAGCTATAATACATTCAAATGAACAGATTTAAACTGGTTTCATGCAATGGTTTAAGGTCTAGATCAAGATTCAAGCACCAAAAAGTTACTGATGAACTAAGAACATGCAGTCATGAACACTTGCTGATATACTTGACCACACAGCCAAATTCAAACACTCAAATCTCTTAGATAGGTTATGTTGAGTATGATTTATCACTTTTTATCCTAAGTCTAAGCCTAGAACTAGGTGTGCACCAAATCACAAGTCAAAATATCAATTAATCAAGATTTATGAGCAAATTTTTGATTTAGGTTTTCAAAAGCATATAACTTGCAGATATTCACTCAATAACACTTCTTAAATAAGAACAAACGAAACACAATAGCAAACACTTAACCAATATCTCTACAACTTCAATATTCAGTTAACCTAAACACCCCTTAATAATTTCAAAACAAGATTTTCAAATCAAAAGTAGGAATTAGGTTAGCACATGCATACATAAGCATCAAAACATCAAACATGAACAGATTCAACAAGATTTGGAGCCCAAGAACAACACATACACTAGAAGAACACAAATATCACAAACATCCAATTTTTTGAGATTAAGGGTTCAAACCTCATGGATGTACATCCACACCCACGTATGTTTGAGCTTATGTGCTAGCAAGAACAAGCACAAGCTTCCAATATCAAGCTGCTAAGATGGAGCAAAGTTAGAAGCACAATTATCAAAAACAGAAAAAGAGGAAAACTTGATTAATGTAACCTTTGTTCCCCACACTTGATTATCCCTAAGTTATAAGCCTCACAACACCTTGATATAACAATATCAAGGTGCTATGATCAACTTATAGCCCAAAAATTCCAAGGTTTGAACAAGACTTAGCAAAATATCAAGATTTAAGGAAAATATGCAAACTTTTGCACACTCCTTTGAAAACAGGTTTTTGGATTCAAGATTAGTTAACAAACAACAATAACAAGCAATAATAAAGATTGACACTTGGTTTCTCTTCAAAGTTTCAAACACTTTTCATTCATAAATGACAAAGGATTTACAGAACTTGAACAAAGGAAAAATCAAGAGCAAAAACAACTGTAGTAACCCTAATGCCTTATATAGGCTACAAGTGATGTCTAGGAAAGATAAAAACGTGAACCCTAATGCAGTAGAAGTCCCCAAATGCCCCTTGTGAAGTTTGAATTTTTGAGAATCATGTGACTTGTTCTTGGCGTTTTGTAGTTGCTGGCATAGTAGAATTGCATCCAATGGCTTAAAGTAAGCTTAAAAAGTAAGCTTCAATGATGGGCGTTGGATGACTGGTGGAGTTTTGGCAGTATCTTCAACCTTGGTACAGGGGAATCTCATGTGGGTCTTTTGAGTGATGAGGTGGCCAGTTTAAAGGTTGGGTTATGATTAAGACAAGATTAATCATTAATCTGGAGGTTATGGTGGCTTAATTACAAGAGGATTAAGAAAATCCAATCCCTGTTCTTGAGGGAACAGTGTTATGTTTAATCCAATTTTGGGTTTAAAAAACATGTTAAGCGCCAGTTTTAACTAATCTGTTAGGATTAGTTATAAAATAGTGAGTGGGATGTGAGGTGGCACCAAGGTGAGTTTTGATTGGTTGAAACCAGGTAGTGGGGCACGTGTCAAAGCATAAGTGGTCTAGGTAACTATCCTTGTCTGCCAATATTAACCCTCCATCTTTCTTATTCCTTCCATTTGCATTTTAAAGCCCACAAAGCGGAAATCCTTTGTAAAGGAAGTTTCATTTTTCACACTTTGGCCACGAATACTTTTCCGAAGTATTTTCAAGGGTAATTCTTGCCATTTGTTGATTCTTGAAGGGCTGTTTTGGTATTTTCTTCAATGATAATGGTCTTGACTTGTATGATTGACTTTTTGGAGGACTGAAAATGACAAGTCTTCATTTTTGAGGGACCATTCTTGCCAAGTCTTCAGAGTCAATGGTCCTTTTTGCAATTTGACATATTTAAAGGACCAAACTTGTTCTTTCTTGTATCTTGAAGGTCTTTATGATATGTTTGACTTTGAGGGGGATAATTATTGACAATTTAGCTTTGTTAAGGGACTAAATTTGCCAATTCTTCTAAGTGGAGGGCCCTTCTTGCATAATCTTCAAATCTTCAAGGGTTTTTCTTAGAAAATCTTCATTAGGGCTTGGTTCATTGTGCGGCTTCGTTTCCCGTGTTCGTTTTTGTATGATTCTTGTGATCTTTTGTCATTTTCTCAATATCCGTACCTAAAATACACAAGTAACAACCACAAGCATATATTTGGCCATTTTCATGATACTTTATGCAATTAAAGCCTTTTTTAGACGATGAGACTATGTATAAAAGCTGTCTCATCACTCCCCCATACTAAACGATTGCCGTGCCTTCACGCAATGCTAGAATAAAGTATCGTAGCACCTCCAAAATTAATTTTTATTCACTTTTATAGAATGATAAACTAGCTACACTACTACTATTAGTACTACTTGCGTTTTAGACATAATGTATGATTTTCATCGCAAAATGGGACGTTTAGGTTCATAGAATAAGAACACGTGAATGCTTCGTTAGAAATAATTTCATCGTTCTCGATTTTCACCCCAATTCCATGCTAAGCGTGCAACGAGATCATTGTCATTATAAGTTAGTAGTGCTAACACTACTCATATGCCCTAATCACGTACTTATCCTCCCTTTTTCCTAAGTTGTATCTCTTATATTTTATTTTGTCTTGAATGTTTCACGAGGATACATTGTTTGACTTATGCGATAATAGAGATTTAGGTCTAAAAATAGAGTCCCAACGGTGTAACCAAGACCATCAGATTAATAACCCCTCCTAATAGACAACGATGTCAAAAATTAAGTCAACAAGAAGGATCGATAAACACGGTTTTATAAGGTTTTTAACATGAGACTTATTACCAAGACTTTTATACACCCCCTAACGGAAGGGCCTTATTATCATAGGTTTACCTCCATCTTTAATTCAACTTTGCCATGAAGCTTTTATTATGACTTCCGTCTTGCCTTGCCTTTTATTATCCGCCTCATCGGTGGTTTTATTATGGCCAAAGACGTATATCCTCACGCTAAGGTGAATTTTGGATCTTTAAAGCTTCAAAGATTAAGGCTTGATTCACTTTCAATTTTGCATAGATTTTTCGGCCTTGTGAGCTTCAAATTGTTTGCTTGATTTAGGGGAGCACTTGAAATCTTATTATTGAGTGAAGCTTTCGATTATTCGGGTTGCCAATACTTCAAAACCGTGACGCTGGCGATGCCTTAATGTCTTCCCAATTTAATTACATGGAAGCTACTAGAAAAGACTAGAAACCAACAATCAAGACTAAACCGCTAACTCAATATTTATTAAGCAAAAAAAAATATTTACAAGCGAAGGGAGAATAAGCAAATAACGAGAACACATGAGTTTTTGAAAGAATACGAGTACTCTACGTTTAGCATAGTAACTTATAATTAACTCTATCATTTCTCGTCCTCATTTAAGAGACTTAGCCTAATATAAGTTAAGGAATCAAAGCTAAGTGCTCAATACGCACGGTCGAGTCAAAAATTACTCTTATTCTCGCCATCGGAAATCTACATTCGTGTCTTCAAACACTTATAAAACATGAGAAAATTTTTAAAATTTGGCCATTTTTTGCCTTATTTTGCAACAAAATGACAAACAAAAAGATAAACTTTGGTAAGCGTGAAGGTTTGGCAAGGAAAGTCTCTATTCACCCCCCATACTAAAGTTAAACATTGTCCTCAATGTTTCGAGTCTAAGGGTTGGAAAAAACCCCATACTAGAGACGTAGTCGAATGCTTAATCTAGCATGGAAAGGGTGCAACCGTTAAATTTAAAGCCGTTTATGAAGTGTGCTATAAACCTAAGGTTAGAACATCAAAGGATATATCATGGATATTGAGAAAGTCTTCAAGGCAAACGATTGAGTGCTCCCATAAAACGAACACGAGAGGCTCCAATCGTGAAGATAATGATCATCTAAAATCCACAATTCACAAACAACCATGGAACAAAGGTTGGAAGGGCACAAATCCCCTCACGTTACTATATTAGAAAGCGATAATATGTACATAGGATAAGCATGGGACTCCCCCACGAGGCACCTCGTTTTTGATTACCGAGTCATGAGCTCGACTCGATCCCCTCAATACTAATTATCATTGGGGAAGGTGATTTGGTCGAGGTAGTTCAAGGATGGAACTTCCCCGCCAAAGTAGTGCTTCAACCTATGTCCATTCACCTTGAAATTGGGCCATCATTTTGAGCTAGCTCGATGGTCCCATATGGAAAAACTTGAGTCACGGTGAATGGACCGGACCAAAGGGATTTCAACTTACCGGAAAAGATTTTCAAACGAGAGTTAAAAAGCAAAACTTGATCCCCAATGTTAAAAACCCGGTTTTTAATTTTTGAATCATGCAACTTTTTAGTCTTTTCTTTATAAATCAATGAATTTTCATAAGCAATATCCCTTAATTCATCCAATTCATTTAATTGCATTTTCTGGTGTTTTCCCACGGTCTCCATATCATCATTAAAATGCTTTAGGGCCCAATAAGCCTTGTGTTCCAATTCAATTGGCAAGTGACAATTTTTCCCATACACAAGCTTATAAGGAGTGCACCAAATGGGCGTCTTATGAGCGGTCCTAAAGGCCCATAAAGCATCGTCCAACTTATCCGACCAAGATTGTCGGTTTTCCCCAATAGATCTCTCCAAGATCCTCTTCAAAGCTCTGTTTGAAACCTCGACTTGCCCACTCATTTGCGGGTGATAAGCCGTAGAAAGACGATGTGTAACCCCATATTTCCTTAGGACCATTTGGAATTGGTCGTTACAAAAATGGGTTCCACGATCGCTTATGATCGCACGAGGGGTTCCAAATCGAGAAAACAAGCTTTTTAAAAACTTGACTACCACACGAGCATCATTGGTGGGCAAAGCCTTAGCTTCCACCCACTTAGATAGGTAGTCAACGGCGACAAGGATGTACTTATTACCACGAGATGATGGGAACGGCCCCATAAAGTCAATGCCCCAAACGTCAAAGATCTCACACACTTGGATGATATTTTGTTGCATTTCATCTTTTGTGTGGCTTTTCCTTGTCGTTGGCACGAGTCACACGACTTCACAAGCTCATGTGCATCTCGGTAAATAGTAGGCCAAAAGAAACCGGCATCAAAGATCTTCTTAGCCGTGAGATTAACACCGTGGTGACCACCCGTGGGTCCCTCGTGACAAGCTCTAAGGATGTTAGAAGCTTCGGTACTAAAGACACAACGTCGAATAATTTGATCCGCACAAGTTCGAAACAAGTAAGGGTCGTTCCAAAAATAGAACTTGACGTCACGAAAGAATTTTCGTTTTTCTTGAGTCGTCATACCCTTGATGATGAAGTTGCCCGCATGGTAATTTGCGATGTCCGCAAACCATGGGGTGGAAGAATCAAGCTTAGAATTCACTACACCAAGTGTCTCGAGCGGAAATGTTTCAGTGATTTCCTTGGGCTAGTAAACACTTTGGTGAGGATCTTCCAAACGAGAAAGATGATCGGCCGCTAGATTCTCGGCTCCTTTTTTGTCAACGATTTTATGATCAAATTCTTGAAGGAGGAGAATCCAACGAAGTAATCTCGGCTTTGCATCTTGTTTAGCCATAAGATACTTGATAGCCGAATGATCCGTATACACTATGCATGTGGTCAACACGAGATAAGGTCGGAATTTCTCAAATGCATACACCATGGCAAGGAATTCCTTCTCCGTTGTAGTGTATTTTAGTTGAGCCTCGGTCATCGTCTTGCTAGCATAGTGAATAGGCAAGAAGTGTTTTTCATGACGTTGCCCCAATACGGCCCCAATAGTGTAGTCACTAGCATCACACATGAGCTCAAATGGGAGGTTCCAATTGGGAGCAACAAGAATGGGAGCTTCGGTAAGTTTCCTCTTAAGGATTTCAAAGGCTCGTACACAATCTTCGTCAAAGACAAAACGTGCATCTTTTTCAAGAAGATGTGTAATAGGTCGAGAGATCTTTGAAAAATCCTTGATGAATCGACGACAAAAGCCCGCGTGGCCTAGGAAACTCCTAACTCCCTTAACGGTTTTGGGATGAGGTAATTTGGCGATGACGTCTACCTTAGCTTGATCTACCTCAATCCCCGCTTTCGAAACCTTGTGCCCTAAGACGATTCCACTTTTAACCATAAAATGACATTTTTCCCAATTAAGCACAAGGTTGGTTTCCTCACAACGTCTCAACATTCTCTCAAGATTCGACAAACACGAAGTGAACGAACTACCAAACACGGAAAAGTTATCCATGAAGACTTCCATCGTCTTCTCGATCATATCATGAAAAATAGCCATCATGCACCTCTGAAAGGTTCCCGGTGCATTGCAAAGTCCGAATGGCATTCTACGATAGACAAACGTTCCATATGGACACGTAAACGTAGTTTTTTCTTGATCACGAGGATCGATGGGGATTTGGAAGTAACCGGAAAAACCATCTAAAAAGCAATAGAAATCGTTTCCCGCAAGTCGCTCCAACATTTGGTCCATGAAGGGCAAGGGAAAATGGTCTTTTCGAGTGGCTTCATTCAACTTACGATAGTCAATGCACACTCTCCATTCGGTCACGAGTCTAGTGGGAATTAACACTTTGGCATCGTTTGGCACAATGGTCATTCCTCCCTTCTTAGGGACACAATGAATAGGACTCACCCAAGGGCTATCGGAAATACGGTAAATCATTCCCGCGTCAAGGAGTTTTAGGACTTCCTTTTTTATGATGTCGTGAATTTTGGGATTCACCCTTCTTTGACATTGGATTGCGGGTTTTTAATCCTCCTCCATTAAAATTTTGTGGGTACAAAATTTGGGATCGATCCCCTTAATGTCGGATAACTTCCACGCAATTGCCCCTTTGTGATCCTTTAGAACATCGACAAGTGCGGTTTTTTCATCATTTGAAAGTTCTTTCGAAATAATAACCGACAACTTGTCGTCCTCCTCCAAAAAGACATATTCGAGATGAGGAGGTAAATCTTTCAACTCGAGGATAGGTGGTTCCTCAATTAAAGATTTGGGATCGATACTCATAACCTCCTCGGGTGGAGGGAATGGGAAATCGTTAAGAAAATCCTTGATAATCGAGAAGTCCTCATCATTGTCGAGGTCTTCGTTAAAAGTACGTGTAACATCGAATTCTTCCAACGTAAAACCACCACCTTCAAAGGGAGTGAAGGTTGGTGTCGAGTTATCAAGAATGGGATCTAACATAGTGGGATTGCCACTATTTTCATCATCACCAAAACCTAGAACTTCTTGTGAAAATTCCTCGCAAACAACGTCAATCATATCAACGAGGTTTATGGTTGCAACGGAATAAACATGAGAAATTTGAGAGTTTTGAGTTGCGTTTATAACAAGTTCCTCGTCGTTGAAACGTAAGGTGATCTTTCTAGCATGCACATCGATTAAAGCCATAGACGTATCTAAAATGAACGACCTAAAATGAGAGGAACTTGAGGATCCGTGGGAATATCGACAACGATAAAGTCTACCGGATAATAGAACTTTCCCACTTTCACAAAAACGTCTTCCGCCAATCCACATGCGGGAATCGTGGAATGGTCGGCCAACTCGATAGACATTAGTGAAGGAGTAAGATTAGGAATATTGAGCGACTTGAAGATTGCAAGTGACATCAAGTTAATACTAGCACCAAGATCGGCCAAGGCATAGCATTCTTCCATATCTTGGATTACACATGGAATCAAGAATTTACCAGGATCACCGACTTTTTGAGGTATGCGATTAAGATAAACCGATGAACAACTAGACATTTGTTACAATTTCTCCTTGTTGTTCAACATACTCTTAAAGTTAGTGGCCAATCGAGGCATCATGACCAAAGCATCGACAAAACTCACATTAAAATGAACGTCACGAAACATTTTCATAAAAAGCTCAAATTGGTAATTGATGCGCTCTTGACGTTTCTCCTTTCTAAGTCTCGATGGATAGGGCAAAGGTGGTGTGGGTCGAGTCATAGGCATAGCCTTTTATAATCTCGGGTTCCAAATGTGGTAATGGGTCAACCGTAGGTGTGGCATGAGCGGTACTTCGTGGGATTGGGACATGCTCCTTTTCGACCACCACCTCGGGTTCTTCCTCAATTGCCTCCTCCGTAGGAGCAATTGGTTGAGGAGTCGGTTCCTTAAGTGTCTTACCACTACTTGTGGTAATCACTTTCATCTCTCCCTTAGGGTTCGATATGGTGTTACTAGGAAGACTACTCGAAGACGGTTTGCACATAATAGCCTCAAACATAGATGAAATTTTGTCCTCAAACATGGATTGCCTCTTCTCGACCTTAGTCATCTCTTGTTTTATTTCATGTTGCCCTTGTTCCATTTTTTGTTGGTTTTGTTGTAACCTAGTTACATTCCCCTCCATTTTGTTTGTATGGATTTTAAGCTCATTTGCTAACTCGTTTTTCAACTCCTTCTTCAAGTCGTTCTTAAACTCGGATCTTAGACTAATGATTTCTCTTTGAATGTTGTCAAACTTAACATCGTTTCCATTAGCGTATTCAACAAATTCATTTGGAAGATCTTTGATGTTGCGGTTTTTAGTCGTTTTACTTACCTTTAGGAAAAAGTAAGCAAACGCTAAGTCGTGGTAAGTATTAATCAATACGTTTTAGGAAAAACGTAAAGACGACAATCGAGTTCGTTCTCGAGGAGGTATGGTGTTTGAGCCAACAATATAGACGTTATTTATTTGAGTTATTACGTTTTTGGAAAGTGAATAAAAATTAAAGACGTACTACGATTAAATTAAACTAAGATGAAAACGCGTTACGCGCGAATCGAGACGTAAAAATCGACGAAATTTAAACTTTTTTTTTTTTTAGTAATAAAAATAGCGACAAATGAAACCTAAGCTACGGGAAAGCATAAAAAGGCATTGAAAAACTTAAAGCGTCTACGGGGACAAAGCAAAGGCAAAACTAGTTAACGATAAAACGTAAAAACGCGACATTTAAGCAAATAATCAAATTTAAAGCCTACAAAAGCAAACCTAATTTTTCCTACGTCCTAAATGACAAAAGAAAATTTTAGAAAAAAGAATTATAATTTTTCGACTTTTTAATAATTTATTATGAATTAAATACGATTTAAACTAGTTAAATGAATTAAAAATATTAAATGATTTTTATAAAATCCCGAAAAATTTCTGAAAGAGCTAAACATTATTTTAAGCCTAGGGAAAATCAAAAGTGCGAAAATAAGCTACCATAAGCTGCCAATTAAGCTAAATAAGCTGAATAAACAAATACTAAAAAGGTGTTAAATAAAATCTTTGTTAAAACATGACAAGAAAAAGGAGTTGGAGCAGATGGTTATGGGATGTGACTGTGAAGCGCTGGTAAAGGATACTGGAGGTCAGGGGTTCGAATCTCACTGATGGCACTTTTGCTATTTTTTTTTCTTTTAGTATCAGCTAGATAAAAAAACTGGATAAAGCAAAACCTAAAGGACACTTAACACAAAATACTACTGTAGAACAGATGGTTAATCAGTGGTTTGCTGTGTGTGTCTGGTGTTCCAGGTCTGGGGTTCTATTCCCACTAGCAGACACTTTTTGTTCACTATTAATTTTTTGGACAGCTTTATGGAGTAAGCAGACAAGCACTCATAAGCTGTAGGCTCGAGTGGCGCAGTAATATAGTTACAACAGAAAATGAACTCAGCAAATGATCAAACACATGTGCACTTCAACAATCTAGCATACTTATGAAACTTGAAAAGTAGCAGCAGGTATGCACTTTAGTGAGATTATGAGGCTACTTTGGGCTACGTTATACACTACAAGTGTGTGCTTGTGGGACTTGATGGATGCACAGGTCACCCACACCACACGAACACAAACTAAAACACAACTAGAATCTCGCCTTTAATTTAATTCCCACAGTGGGCTCTCAAACCTATAGCAAACACAAACGGTCACCGGGCTTACAAGCTAGTCTTTGTGAGTTCCTATATGAGCTATAAGTTGAAAGGAGCTCCCAGCCACGACAAGCGAGATAGGCAGACACCAATACACCTAATTCCTAACTCTAAGACCTGCTAATGATTTTCAAACCAAAAATCCCTGCCAAAGTCCCTAATTGCCTGCTGATATGGACAGAAAAATGGTAAGTGCCATTTTGTTGCGGTTCTTGGCAATTAAGCGGCTATAAAGCTTTGATCATTAGATGTGTAAACTGACCAAGGTACAAATTAAGTTGACAAAACTTAAGACCACCCTATTACCTAATGTCAAGCGAGACTTAAGTCGCCAAATTAAAATTAAAACAAGATCTAAAACCCTACTGATGTTAAACCACAGAAAACAATGAGTAACATATTTTTTTTTTGATTTTTCGAGTTTTAAGATGAAACAAAAGCCGAGACTAACTAAATCCAACCTCACTAAAATGACGTAACCAAACTTTGACAACATCTAACTAAAAAAAAAATTAAAAAAAATTGACAACAACTATTTGAGAATCATACCACCAAATAAAAATAATCGATTAATACTAAAAAAACACCACCAAAAATGAACAAATGAGCAGAAACAATGGTTATGACAGAAGCTTAAATGTGACTTTTCCGTCACTATCTCAATAAGTTGTAACCTACAATAAGCTAGAAAACTTGAAAAATACCAATCACAACACTTCTATAATTATGGTCCTAAGTGTGTACAAGCTTCCAGCAACCAAAACAACCTTCAATCTGTCAAAAGGGCCTACTGCTTGTTTAATGATAATTTAAAACGGATTTTCCACAAGTGAGTTATCACAATCTTTACTCGAGCAATATAAACTTTAAACAGCACGCATCTCATATAGACATGAATTACTCAAAAACTCAGCTTGTGGATCACTGACTATCACTGACCCAAACTCTCTTCACTTAGGCAGACTTGTGGAAAATTGCGCAAACACACAAAATACAATTTATAAACTTAAACAACCAAATTTTATGACCAAAATCCAACACCCTAAGCCTATGAAGGTTGTGCAGAGCTCAGCAAATCTTGAGGGTCGAGAACTACCCAAGCAATAAGCTATCCCAAACACCCCTTAATCACTTTCGGTATGCAATTTTTTCAAGAGATTTTTGTTTAAACACTTCGAACACACAAACTTTTGACTAATATTGACGAAAAATCATTCAAATAACATGTTAATCAGATAAATCAAACAAATCAAACAAAGATGCACAAAATCACATAAACAACTTCATTGAAGAAAAATAAAATAAAATAAATAAAAAAAAGGGGCAAACCTCGAGAGCATACAAAGTAAATGTGCAGTAAATAAAGAGCATACAAAGCAGAAAGTAATAATCAACAAGACACATAAGCTCGATAAGCCAAGAAATAAGCAGAACAGCTTAAGTTAATAGAAAAAGTAAAAAGTGAAAAAAAAAACTCACATTGGGTCCAATAAGCAAGCTATCTGACCAATCTTGCTATGAGCTTTTTTACCCACTTTTTCAACTTATCAACACCCAAAAGCTTATAGCTTATCACCAACTCCTTATCAGCTTAACTCAGAAACTTTTCAACCGAAACCAATCTTTCTCGAAACTGAACGAAACACCAAGGAAAAACCCAACTGCCTCCTCGTAACCAGCAGGATGAACCAACTAAATGAGAACCCAATAAGCTCTCCTTATAGCTGAATTTTCAGAAAAGCTATAAGAAACCTTATTGCTACATTAACCAATCAAGAACAAAAACTTGTTCTTCTATAAACTTAACTTGGAAAGTCACTGTTTGCAAGAAAAATAAAATACTTGTATTTAAATTTGCTGAAAAGTAAATATTGCAAGAATGAAAATGGAACTCAATTGTATTCAAAAATTCGGCTCTTACAAAATCTTGAATAAAAATTGGAACAAGAAAAATTGATAAAATACCTACGCCTTATATAGTGGCTACAAGAAGAGTCTAGAATCATAAAACCCTAATGTGTTGATTTCCATGAATGCCCTTATGTTTGAATTCGTACTTGGTCAAAAACATCATCTTGTGACTACTGTGGTCTTCATGTGGTTGGCCAGCTGATCAAACTCAATCTCATCCGTTTGTGAACCTTTGGAGAGCAAGGAATAAATCATATCCGTAGATCTTGTCTGCCTGGGGTGTTTGGGGAAGAAAGTGATGGGTCAGGGGATGCTTAGTTGTCCATGTGGGGCTGTTGGGGAAAGGATCCAAGAGTGGGGTTGTGTCAAGAATATACTTAATTAAGGATCTGGAAACATTGAGAGGTTAATTTTTTATTAAGATGAATTAGGGATTTTAGGGTTTATAAGTTAAAAAGGGGTTTTTGATCTGTGTGGGGGTTATGAAGTTGTTAAGAGGGAAAGAGAGAAAAGATTAATATTAATTTAAAAAAAAATAAACTAACATTAATCTGTCATTGTGGGGGTGACGTGGGGTTTTTGTTTTTGGGTTGGGTCGGGTTAAAGGGCCGGTTTTGGTTAAGGTTTGGGTGGGTAAAAGGGTTTGGGTTTGTGGACATGGCAGAAACAATCCTTAAGGTTTATAAAAACCTTCATAACAAGTTAAGCAGCTTAGACTCCATCTTTCCTTGTTATATCTTTGGGGTATTTGCAAATTGTACCCTTATAACTTTTTGCAAACATAGGAAGAGGACCACTATTGTAATTTAAGCAATCATCAAGGGCTTGAAGTGTCATAACTTGCAAGTTCAAGGACTATTCTTGTATAACATGATTTTCCAAGGACCAAAGTTGACAAATATTTGAAGTTGAAGGACCAATCTTGTACAATCTTCAAACTTGGAGGGCATTTTTGTAAAATCCTTAATCGGGTCTGGTTCATTGTGCGGCTTCGTTTCCCGTATTCGTTTTTGCTTCATTCTTGTGATCTTTTTGTCCTTTTCTCGATATCCATACCTAAAATACACAATGAACAAACACAAGCATATATATAGGGGTATTTTGATGATATTTTATGCGTTTTAAGCCCGATTTGGACGATGAGACTATGTATAAAAGCAGTCTCATCACTCCCCCATACTAAACCATTGCCGTGTCCCCACGCAATGCTAGAATTAAGTATCATAGCACTTCCAAAATTCATTTTATGATGACTTTTATTGATGACATAAATTTAAATAAACTACTACACGTGTTTTGGACATAATGTATGATTTTCATCACGAGAAAGTGACTTTTGGGATCATAGAACAAGAACACGTGAATGCTTCGTTAGAAATAATTTCGTCGTCCTCGATTTTCACCCAATTCCATGCTAAGCGTGTAACGAGATCATTGTTATTATAAGTTAGCAACACGAAACTTCTCATGAGTGTTAATTACGAACCTAAACTCCCTTATTCCTACTTGGTATTTCTTGTATTTTATTTTGTCTTAATGTTCACGAGGATACATCATTGACTTATGCGTGAATAGAGATTAAGTCTAAAAATAGTAACATAACGGTGTAACCAAAATCATTGAATTAATAATTCATCCTAATAGACAACGATGTCAAAAAATTAAGTCAACAAGAAGGATCGATAAACACGGTTTTATAACGGTTTTGAACATGAGACTTATTACCAAGACTTTTATACGCCCCCTAACGGAAGGACCTTATTATCTTTGGTTTACCTCCATCTTTTATTCAACTTCGCCATGAAGCTTTTATTATGACTTCGGTCTTGCCTTGCCTTTTATTATCCGCCTCATCGGTGGTTTTATTAGCCAAAGACGTATATCCTCACGCTAAAGCGAATTTTGGATCTTTAAAGCTTCGAAGATTAAGGCTTGATTCACTTTCAATTTGGGCATAGATTTTTCGGCCTTGTGAGCTTCAAATTTTTGCTTAATTTAGGTGAGCACTTGAAATCTTATTATTAGGTGAAGCTTTCGATTATTTGGGTGCCAATACTTCAAAACCGTGACGCTGGCGATACCTTAATGTTTTCTCAATTTAATTACATGGAAGCTACTAAAACAAATTAGAAACCAACAATAGTGACTAAACCGCTAAATCAATATTTATTAACAATTTATTATCAAAAGTGTTGGGAGAATAAGCTAATATTTACTACACATGAGATCGTGACGATTACGAGACTTATAAATAACTCTATCATTTCTCGTCCTCATTTAAGAGACTTAGCCTAAAAAGTTAAGGAATCGAGCTAAGTGCTCAACACGCACGGTCGAGTCAAAAATTACTCTCATTCTCACCATCGGAAAACCTACATTCGTGTCTTAAACACTTAAGAAAAACTAGAAAAAATTTAAAATTTGGCCATTTTTAGCCTTATTTGCAACAAAACGATAACAAAAAGATGAATATTGGATTGCGTGTTGACGTAAGCAAGGTGAAGTATCTACTCACCCCCCCATACTAAAACTAAACATTGTCCTCAATGTTTCGAGTCTAGGGGTGCAAACACCCCCATACTAGAGACGTAGTCGAATGCTTAATCTCGAGCATGGAAAGGGTAAAACGAATAACCTAAAAGCCGTTTATGAATTATGCTAATAAGATAAACGTTAGAACATAAAAGGATATCATCGGATATCGGAATCTCGAAAGGCAAGGATCGAAGCTCAAGTGATCCATAAAACGAACACGAGAGTCTTCAATGATGACGATGAACCTAATAGATCACAATCACAAACAACCACGGAACAAAGGTTGGAAGAGCACAAATCCCCTCACATTAACTAAGAAAGCAATAATATGTACATGGATAAGCATGAGAATCCCCCACGAGGCACCTTGTTTTTGATAACCGAGTCAAAAGCTCGACTCGAATCCCCATAAATGTGATCATTTAAGGATTATCTTGGTTCGGTCATTTTTGGCGGGACTTACATGTAATCAAGGCCCAAAAGCAACCGTGTATAAAGGCAAAACCTCTATACCGGGATCAAAGATCGTGTCTTCGTTTTCGGATGATAAACGAAACAACACGACTTCAAGTAACATCGTCCCAAAGGGACACAAGAAAATAGCATAAGAAGAGAAGGGTGGGACATTGGTTGGGCATAAAAATCGAGTTACTCGAGGTAAACTCATACCGTAAGTGTAGAAAGATTTTCTAGTGACTACTTCGGTAAAAGACCGAGATTTTATCTTAAACGTGATACCGGGGTCAAAAATCTCGTCCTCGGTGGAGAAGTGTGAGGGAACAAATGGGGCTTCCCCCATACTAGATCCACACAAAACGTCGTCAAAAGAAGTAGACGCGTTTGTAGCATGCTCAATTAAGCGAGGTGATGACGGAGTTAACTTTGGAAAAATTTTAAAATCAATTTCAAACTCATTCCCTTTTTCATTTTTTAACTCTTTGTTACGAAAACCCAAGTTGATTAAATTGAAAATATTTGGTGTTTCTAAAACAATTCTAGGCACACTTAAAATTCTCACATTTATCTTGAAGGCGGGAGGAGGATTTGAATTTTTAAAACGTGAATCGATTAACAAAACATCCCCCTCCGGGCTAACGCAACGGTCCTCATCAAACTCGAAAATCGAAGGTGGGTCATCAAGAATACGTTTGATCTCGGAAAAGTCTCCATCGGGATCAAAAACGTCTTCTCTTCCTCGTGGAAGAGGTCGAGCAATAAAGTCGTCGATAATCGAGTTGCTAGCTTCAACCGTCGTGAAACTAGGAAAAGAAGGCTCTTCGATTGAAGATTTTGCCTTTGTCGTTTCGACCTCGACATCGAAAAACGTATCGATGTGAGCAAGGCCATCGGCGGACTTCTCACACGATAAATCCAAAATCTCACACGGTGTGGGATTAGGAGTAAAAGGCTCGTCTCGTGACGATTTTGCCTTGACGGTTTCAACCTTGTCCTTCGAAGGGATCGAACGTGGGTTTTCAAACATTTTAGCAAAATTACAAACACGTCCCTTCGGAATTAATTTTCGTTCATCTTGTAAAAACGAGGGTTCAACGATTTCCTTTAAAACCTTTTCACATTTTTCTTTTTTAAAATCATTTGATAGAATTTCTTCGTCAAAATTAAGTGTATATTGATTTAGAAAATCCTCAATAATTTCATCCTCATTAGAAAAATTAGGTTTAGAAGGTACAAGATTTAAATATCCCAAGTATCCTACGAGTTTTTCCTTTGGTTTACTTTCAAAAACATTTTTCAAAACTTCGTTGGATGACGTTTTTGTTTCCTCAAAGTTTTTGCAAGACGACGAAGGTTGCACGACTCTAAAATTCGAGAGATTGGGATCAATACGAGACGTATGAGTCTTAGGAGTCGAAATAACTTGAACCTCTCCCTCGAGATTAGGATTGGTGACGTTCGATGAAGAACTCGACTCGTATGAAGCTATTTTTTTCTCTAAGGTCTCAATCGTTGAAAGAAGTTCATTTTGCTTAATAGTGTAAGCCTCCACAATTTTGTCAACAATTTTATCCCATCTCTCGACAACTTGGTCAGATAAACGTTCATGTTCTTTAAAAGCGGCATCATATTCGTTTTCCAACTCGGTTCTCATGGAGGCCATTTCTTTTAAGTAAAATTCCTTTTGAGTTTCCAATTGTTTTTCATGATGTTCCTTAAGGTTCCCAACTTGTTCTTGAATCATCATTAAGTTTGCATTATTACGTCTCACATAGTCATAAAAAGCGTTTTGATTCATCTCATCATTTTGATTTTGATCACAATTAAAAGACGAATCATGTGACGAGTAGAACGAAGACGATGGGTGATCTTGGTCGTAAGATTGAAAATTATCACCATGATCACGTGGAGCGGAGTTATAGATATAGCCCTCTCGACCTCCAATAACCTTACAATTAAAACAATTGGCACCATCGGGCGGGCCTCCACAATATGGACACGAGTAATAACCACCATGGTTCGACATGATGCAACGAGAACGGTGTTACGAGAATTAAACGTTATAGAGGGTGAAAGAAGAGAATTATGAAATTAGAGGGAATGTAGAAGATTATTTTTGTGCTTTTGATTTTTTTTTTTTTTTTTGGAATTTTGGTGTATTACGTAGAAATTAATCTACAAAAATTATCCACTAATCAAAGGTCTCGATTAATGAATCCAAGAAGAATGAAGGTAATTACGTGAAGTAAAAACCCTCGTCGACTTTGAAACGTTGGCGGAACGCCAAAACGTTTCGAGGTTCAATAATTAAAACTCACAAAAATAGATTAATAATACTTTATGTGGCAAACCCCTAATTAATCGTCACTTTCAAAATACGCACAAGCGAGCGGAGAAAACGAGGCGGCGCGAAGCACTTAAGAGCCTTTTTTCCTTAGGTCGTGAAATACAACCGCCTTATACCCACCTTATAGTTTGTATTTATCGAGATTAAACCAATTAAGAGTATTTATCTATTTTGCCTTTGATTTCGTTTGAATTCGATACAACAATAGTGACCGGAACGCTCAACTATTGAGGTGCGATTTCTCGCGTATTTGGATAATTATTGTGTGTTAATTGTTCTACGTAAATACAATATATTATGCACAATAAAAACGAGAAAACAATTTTGTGTTAATAGAGTTCTATTTAACACTTTTTATTTGTATGGCTAATAGTATAGAAAAATAAAAAGAAGTATTTACGATAAAAACGTAAACACTCAAATAAACACGATAAGTAAATATGGCTAAACACACCTCCCCGGCAGCGGCGCCATTTTTGATGTTGCGGTTTTTAGTCGTTTTACTTACCTTTAGGAAAAAGTAAGCAAACGCTAAGTCGTGGTAAGTATTAATCAATACGTTTTAGGAAAAACGTAAAGACGACAATCGAGTTCGTTCTCGAGGAGGTATGGTGTTTGAGCCAACAATATAGACGTTATTTATTTGAGTTATTACGTTTTTGGAAAGTGAATAAAAATTAAAGACGTACTACGATTAAATTAAACTAAGATGAAAACGCGTTACGCGCGAATCGAGACGTAAAAATCGACGAAATTTAAACTTTTTTTTTTTTTAGTAATAAAAATAGCGACAAATGAAACCTAAGCTACGGGAAAGCATAAAAAGGCATTGAAAAACTTAAAGCGTCTACGGGGACAAAGCAAAGGCAAAACTAGTTAACGATAAAACGTAAAAACGCGACATTTAAGCAAATAATCAAATTTAAAGCCTACAAAAGCAAACCTAATTTTTCCTACGTCCTAAATGACAAAAGAAAATTTTAGAAAAAAGAATTATAATTTTTCGACTTTTTAATAATTTATTATGAATTAAATACGATTTAAACTAGTTAAATGAATTAAAAATATTAAATGATTTTTATAAAATCCCGAAAAATTTCTGAAAGAGCTAAACATTATTTTAAGCCTAGGGAAAATCAAAAGTGCGAAAATAAGCTACCATAAGCTGCCAATTAAGCTAAATAAGCTGAATAAACAAATACTAAAAAGGTGTTAAATAAAATCTTTGTTAAAACATGACAAGAAAAAGGAGTTGGAGCAGATGGTTATGGGATGTGACTGTGAAGCGCTGGTAAAGGATACTGGAGGTCAGGGGTTCGAATCTCACTGATGGCACTTTTGCTATTTTTTTTTCTTTTAGTATCAGCTAGATAAAAAAACTGGATAAAGCAAAACCTAAAGGACACTTAACACAAAATACTACTGTAGAACAGATGGTTAATCAGTGGTTTGCTGTGTGTGTCTGGTGTTCCAGGTCTGGGGTTCTATTCCCACTAGCAGACACTTTTTGTTCACTATTAATTTTTTGGACAGCTTTATGGAGTAAGCAGACAAGCACTCATAAGCTGTAGGCTCGAGTGGCGCAGTAATATAGTTACAACAGAAAATGAACTCAGCAAATGATCAAACACATGTGCACTTCAACAATCTAGCATACTTATGAAACTTGAAAAGTAGCAGCAGGTATGCACTTTAGTGAGATTATGAGGCTACTTTGGGCTACGTTATACACTACAAGTGTGTGCTTGTGGGACTTGATGGATGCACAGGTCACCCACACCACACGAACACAAACTAAAACACAACTAGAATCTCGCCTTTAATTTAATTCCCACAGTGGGCTCTCAAACCTATAGCAAACACAAACGGTCACCGGGCTTACAAGCTAGTCTTTGTGAGTTCCTATATGAGCTATAAGTTGAAAGGAGCTCCCAGCCACGACAAGCGAGATAGGCAGACACCAATACACCTAATTCCTAACTCTAAGACCTGCTAATGATTTTCAAACCAAAAATCCCTGCCAAAGTCCCTAATTGCCTGCTGATATGGACAGAAAAATGGTAAGTGCCATTTTGTTGCGGTTCTTGGCAATTAAGCGGCTATAAAGCTTTGATCATTAGATGTGTAAACTGACCAAGGTACAAATTAAGTTGACAAAACTTAAGACCACCCTATTACCTAATGTCAAGCGAGACTTAAGTCGCCAAATTAAAATTAAAACAAGATCTAAAACCCTACTGATGTTAAACCACAGAAAACAATGAGTAACATATTTTTTTTTTGATTTTTCGAGTTTTAAGATGAAACAAAAGCCGAGACTAACTAAATCCAACCTCACTAAAATGACGTAACCAAACTTTGACAACATCTAACTAAAAAAAAAATAAAAAAAAATTGACAACAACTATTTGAGAATCATACCACCAAATAAAAATAATCGATTAATACTAAAAAAACACCACCAAAAATGAACAAATGAGCAGAAACAATGGTTATGACAGAAGCTTAAATGTGACTTTTCCGTCACTATCTCAATAAGTTGTAACCTACAATAAGCTAGAAAACTTGAAAAATACCAATCACAACACTTCTATAATTATGGTCCTAAGTGTGTACAAGCTTCCAGCAACCAAAACAACCTTCAATCTGTCAAAAGGGCCTACTGCTTGTTTAATGATAATTTAAAACGGATTTTCCACAAGTGAGTTATCACAATCTTTACTCGAGCAATATAAACTTTAAACAGCACGCATCTCATATAGACATGAATTACTCAAAAACTCAGCTTGTGGATCACTGACTATCACTGACCCAAACTCTCTTCACTTAGGCAGACTTGTGGAAAATTGCGCAAACACACAAAATACAATTTATAAACTTAAACAACCAAATTTTATGACCAAAATCCAACACCCTAAGCCTATGAAGGTTGTGCAGAGCTCAGCAAATCTTGAGGGTCGAGAACTACCCAAGCAATAAGCTATCCCAAACACCCCTTAATCACTTTCGGTATGCAATTTTTTCAAGAGATTTTTGTTTAAACACTTCGAACACACAAACTTTTGACTAATATTGACGAAAAATCATTCAAATAACATGTTAATCAGATAAATCAAACAAATCAAACAAAGATGCACAAAATCACATAAACAACTTCATTGAAGAAAAATAAAATAAAATAAATAAAAAAAAGGGGCAAACCTCGAGAGCATACAAAGTAAATGTGCAGTAAATAAAGAGCATACAAAGCAGAAAGTAATAATCAACAAGACACATAAGCTCGATAAGCCAAGAAATAAGCAGAACAGCTTAAGTTAATAGAAAAAGTAAAAAGTGAAAAAAAAAACTCACATTGGGTCCAATAAGCAAGCTATCTGACCAATCTTGCTATGAGCTTTTTTACCCACTTTTTCAACTTATCAACACCCAAAAGCTTATAGCTTATCACCAACTCCTTATCAGCTTAACTCAGAAACTTTTCAACCGAAACCAATCTTTCTCGAAACTGAACGAAACACCAAGGAAAAACCCAACTGCCTCCTCGTAACCAGCAGGATGAACCAACTAAATGAGAACCCAATAAGCTCTCCTTATAGCTGAATTTTCAGAAAAGCTATAAGAAACCTTATTGCTACATTAACCAATCAAGAACAAAAACTTGTTCTTCTATAAACTTAACTTGGAAAGTCACTGTTTGCAAGAAAAATAAAATACTTGTATTTAAATTTGCTGAAAAGTAAATATTGCAAGAATGAAAATGGAACTCAATTGTATTCAAAAATTCGGCTCTTACAAAATCTTGAATAAAAATTGGAACAAGAAAAATTGATAAAATACCTACGCCTTATATAGTGGCTACAAGAAGAGTCTAGAATCATAAAACCCTAATGTGTTGATTTCCATGAATGCCCTTATGTTTGAATTCGTACTTGGTCAAAAACATCATCTTGTGACTACTGTGGTCTTCATGTGGTTGGCCAGCTGATCAAACTCAATCTCATCCGTTTGTGAACCTTTGGAGAGCAAGGAATAAATCATATCCGTAGATCTTGTCTGCCTGGGGTGTTTGGGGAAGAAAGTGATGGGTCAGGGGATGCTTAGTTGTCCATGTGGGGCTGTTGGGGAAAGGATCCAAGAGTGGGGTTGTGTCAAGAATATACTTAATTAAGGATCTGGAAACATTGAGAGGTTAATTTTTTATTAAGATGAATTAGGGATTTTAGGGTTTATAAGTTAAAAAGGGGTTTTTGATCTGTGTGGGGGTTATGAAGTTGTTAAGAGGGAAAGAGAGAAAAGATTAATATTAATTTAAAAAAAAATAAACTAACATTAATCTGTCATTGTGGGGGTGACGTGGGGTTTTTGTTTTTGGGTTGGGTCGGGTTAAAGGGCCGGTTTTGGTTAAGGTTTGGGTGGGTAAAAGGGTTTGGGTTTGTGGACATGGCAGAAACAATCCTTAAGGTTTATAAAAACCTTCATAACAAGTTAAGCAGCTTAGACTCCATCTTTCCTTGTTATATCTTTGGGGTATTTGCAAATTGTACCCTTATAACTTTTTGCAAACATAGGAAGAGGACCACTATTGTAATTTAAGCAATCATCAAGGGCTTGAAGTGTCATAACTTGCAAGTTCAAGGACTATTCTTGTATAACATGATTTTCCAAGGACCAAAGTTGACAAATATTTGAAGTTGAAGGACCAATCTTGTACAATCTTCAAACTTGGAGGGCATTTTTGTAAAATCCTTAATCGGGTCCGGTTCATTGTGCGGCTTCGTTTCCCGTATTCGTTTTTGCTTCATTCTTGTGATCTTTTTGTCCTTTTCTCGATATCCATACCTAAAATACACAATGAACAAACACAAGCATATATAGGGGTATTTTGATGATATTTTATGCGTTTTAAGCCCGATTTGGACGATGAGACTATGTATAAAAGCAGTCTCATCAATCTTTCAAAGTTTGCAAACTCTTGTTGTTGTTTTGAAAATCATTATTTTGATTTTTGTTTGAAACTTGATTATTAGCCCCTTGATTTCCATTGTTTCCTTTGTAATTGTTTTTAAAACCAACTTGATTGTTTTGATAGTTGTTGTTAGCATTTTGATTTTGAGCAAAACCCGGTGGAGTCAATTGATTAGAGCGGGTAACTTGACCGTTTTGGTTGTAAGTTCCCGTGGCCGCGTAGGCACTCGAAGTGTTACCACCGTTGGTAATGCACTCGGAGAAATCATGACCTCCACCACAATACATACATGAAACCTCAACTGCTTTAGCCGTAGCGGGAGCACTTTGTTATCCAACTTTGAATTCAATTAAAAGTCCTTTAAGCTTATCAAAGATTTTGTTTTCCAAGTTCGCCTCAATTTGGCAAGCATCGATGGTATTAGACAAAGAAGGTGAAGCCGAAGACGAAGCCTTACGAACACTCGATGTGTTACGAGGACTATACACCTTAGATCTATTCTCAATTATCAACAATGCTTCCTCAACTGTTTTACACAAAAAATTACCACCCGCGGCGGCATTTAGATAATCTATTTCATGATCATTCAATCCATTGTAAAACGTGTCAATTTGATGCAAATCGGAAAAACCGTGATGAGGACACTCATGTAACATTTCCTTAAACCTATTCCAGGCCGTTGAAAAACTCTCATTAAATTCTTGTGAAAATTTTGAAATCTCGTTTTTCAAATAAGTAGTCTTAGAGGGCGGGAAAAATTGGTTCACAAACTTAGAAACGAGATCCTTCCACGTCAATATAGAATTGGGTGGCTCTTTCTCTAACCAAATTTTAGCGGGCCCTCTAAGGAATACGGAAAAAGCATCATCTTAATCGAGTCATTAGCAACATCCTTAAATTTGCAAGTGGCGGTAAGACGAATGAATTGGCGGATATGGTTGTGCGGGTTGTCCTTTTCATCACCACGGAATTTTTTGTTTTGGATCATCGACAACAAACCCGTTTTCACTTCAAAATTCTCCGCAAGGATAGCGGGAATCACAATAGCCTCTCCATAACCCTCGGTGGGTGCTTGAAGTAACTCCATCATAGTTCGATTCGCCATGGTTGGTTCCTCTCTTACAATAGGTTCGTCAATAGGAGACTCCTCACTAGAAAGATTAGGAGTAGGTGTTGACTCCTTTCGGTTTTTTCGTTTACGTGCACGTCTTGCTTGGTTGCGAGTTTGCATAAACGTCACGTACAACGAGGGGATGAGCAAAGAAGATTCTTTTTGGTGTTTTGTATTTTTCCAATTTTTTTGTGGTTTTTGATTGTTTTAATTTTTTTTGGATTTTTTGTGATTGTATTAAGTAGACAAAAATCTACAAATCTCCTCCTTAATCAAATCTCTTGATTAAAGAAGCCTCAAGGAATGAAAACAATCATGTGAAGTGAACGCCTTCGATGACTTTAGAATGTTGGTGGAACACCAAAACGTTCACGAGGGTTTAATCAAATGAAACCAAGAAAGTATATATGAAAATAATACTTTGGGCGGCAAAACCCTCGATTAGCTTTCAATCTCAAAATACTCACAAGCAAGAGGGGAAACGAGGCGGCGCGAAGCACTTAAGAGCCTTTTTCCATAGGGTATATTTTATAATACCCGCCTTATACCCACCTTATAGTTTGTATTTTTCAAAATCAAGCTTCACGAAAGTATTTATCTATTTTGCCTTTTCTTTCTTGTTTGAGATTCGAATACAATGATTGAGTAATGACCTTCCCAATCAAGGTTGTGTTTTCACACTTTTGGAGTACTTGTGAATTTATTTTTCTACGTATACAATATATTAATAATATTCACACAAAAAAACGAAAACTGATAATACGTATTAGTATAGTGCTACTAATACAAATAGATATTATGGCTATATATAAAAACAACAATTGCCAAATCAAAACAAAACACGCCTCCCCGGCAGCGGCGCCAAAATTGATGGTGTGTAATTTTTTAACACTTTGTTTAGGAAAACAAAGGTAATTAGGGTAAGTACACAAGTGATTTAGGAAAACCACAACTTAATGACCCAAAGTGGGGATCGTTCTCAAGGAGGCTTGTGTGTTGTGTAGAGAGATGATTAACTTTTGTGATTATATTTGTGAGAAAAGAAAATAGAAGAGAGATAAGAAGAGAATGACGGTTACGATTATGAATTACACTAAGACGAAAAGTCGTACACGTAAAACCGTAAAAGTGAAAAAATAAAATATTTACCCTAAAAATTCCTAGAAAATTGCATAAATCCTAAATAATGTAATAAGAGTTTACAAAAAAAATCAAAAATCACTCAAACCTTTTATTTAATTAAATAATAATTTGTAATGCTAATTAAAGCCCAAAAAATAAATTTAATTAACAAAAAGCCCAAAATGAGATTTTTTCAATTGTAAACATCTAAAATGACTTAACCAAATTTAAAACTATTTTTGAAAATTTTAAAATTAATAAAAACTATTTAAAAACAATTAAAAACTATTTAAAGTTAAAATAATTCTAAAAATTAATCTAATGACAATAAAAATGTTTTGAAAATTGTAAAATTCCTAACTTAATGTATTTAACCTAAGAAAAATATAAAAACTTGAAAAATCTAAATTTTAATTTTTAATAATAAAATAATAATAAAATAACATTAAAAATCCAAAATTTATAAAACATTCTAAAAAGTTGCAAACTAGCTTATTTTAACCTAATAAACACAGAAATGAAGTTGAAATTACAAAAATACCCCTATTGCGCCTAGAAATGGGCCAAAAGTCCAAACAGATGGCTTAATGGGCTTTTTAAGGCCCAATAAGAAAAATGTTGTCCAAATAAGCCCAAAACTTCCAGTCTAACTCAAAATTTGATTTTAAGAACAAAACTCTGAAGGCCCAAAAGCTGAAAATGTGTATAAGCTAGCTTATTTCAAAGCAGCTTATTCTTCATGGGCTTTTTGGCCCATTAAGCTATAAGCTCATGCCATAAGCTAAAATTTTACACACAAGCTTCTTTTGAGTTACTTAAGAGATCTGTAAAAAATAAATTTGAAATAAGCACAAGGAATAAGCCTTAATAAGCTAAAAGCTATCTTCACAAAACGACAAAATAGTCGTTTTCGAGTTCTAGGCCACCCCAAGAGCTGATTCAAGTTTCAAAAGATTTTAAATGACTTAACTAAGCTTAATCAACAAAAAGTTTTTCAATAAGCATACTCAATAATCTGGAATAAGCAGATAAGCACTTAATTAAAAGTGAACTTTATGAGTTTTCTAGCAAAAAGTCAAAGCCAAGGTCTGATAAGCTCCAGATCAAATAAATGGGTCAAATGAGGAAGATTGATCACAAAAAGTAAGTTGTTGCAAGTCTGGATAAGCCAATATGGCTTATTAATAAGCTGAATGACAAATTACACTAGTAGGGGCTAGTTTTAGGTGTTGAGCAGCGGGAACTTTTCCCACTACTTGACTTTCTTGACTTTTTGTCTTTAGTGACTTTTTTGTGGATTCAAGTTGCAAACAAGGCACCCTTGTGATCAGTGAATCATAAGGAGTGAATAACAATCAAAAAAACACAATCACAATCAGCCAATTAGCACAGTTAATTCAAAAGATCCACAGACCTCACACAGACATGAACAACAAGCATATTTTACTTAACAAGCAGTTTTAGCAAAAATCAGCCAGCCAAATTGCACCAAATGCATACACAAGCTATAATAAATTCAAATGAACAGATTTAAACTAGTTTCATGCAATGGTTCAAGGTCTAGATCAAGATTCAAGCACCAAAAAGTTACTGATGAACTAAGAACATGCAGTCATGAACACTTGCTGATATACTTGACCACACAGCCAAATTCAAACACTCAAATCTCTTAGATAGGTTATGTTGAGTAAGATTTATCACTTTTTATCCTAAGTCTAAGCCTAGAACTAGGTGTGCACCAAATCATAAGTCAAAATATCACTTAATCAAGATTTTATGAGAAAATTTTTGATTTAGGTGTTCAAAAGCATATAACTTGCAGATATTCACTCAATAACACTTCTTAAATAAGAACAAACAAAACACAATAGCAAACACTTAACCAATATCTCTACAACTTCAATATGCAGTTAACCCAAACACCCCTTAATAGTTTCAAAACAAGATTTTCAAATCAGAAGTAGGAATTAGGTTAGCACATGCATACATAAGCAACAAAACATCAAACATGAACAGATTCAACAAGATTTGGAGCCCAAGAACAATACACACACTAGCAGAACACAAATATCACAAATATCCAATTTTTCAACATATTTTGAGATTAAGGGTTCAAACCTCATGGATGTACATCCACACCCACGTATGTTTGAGATTATGTGCTAGCAAGAACAAGCACAAGCTTCCAATATCAAGCTGCTAAGATGGAGCAAAGTTAGAAGCACAATTATCAAAAACAGAAAAAGAGGATAACTTGATTAATCCAACCTTTGTTCCCCACACTTGATTATCCCCAAGTTATAAGCCTCACAACACCTTGATATCACAATATCAGGGTGCTATGATCAACTTATAGCCCAAAAATTCCAAGGTTTTAACAAGACTTGGCAAAATATCAAGATTTAAGGAAAATATGCAAACTTTTGCACACTCCTTTGAAAACAGGTTTTTGGATTCAAGATTAGTTAACAAACAACAATAACAAGCAATAATAAAGATTGGCACTTGGTTTCTCTTCAAAGTTTCAAACACTTTTCATTCATAAATGACAAAGGATTTAAAGAACTTGAACAAAGGAAAAATCAAGAGCAAAAACAAATGTAGTAACCCTAATGCCTTATATAGGCTACAAGTGATGTCTGGGAAAGCTAAAAACGTGAACCCTAATGCAGTAGAAGTCCCAAAATGCCCCTTGTGAAGTTTGATTATTTGAGAATCATGTGACTTGTTCTTGGCGTTTTGTAGTTGCTGGCATAGTAGAATTGCATCCAATGGCTTAAAGTAAGCTTAAAAAGTAAGCTTCAATGCTGGGCGTTTGATGACTGGTGGAGTTTTGGCAGTATCTTCAAACTTGGTGTAGGGGAATCTCATGTGGGTCTTTTGAGTGATGAGGTGGCCAGTTTAAAGGTTGGGTTATGATTAAGACAAGCTTAATCATTAATCTGGAGGTTTTGGTGGCTTGATTACAAGAGGATTAAGAAAACCCAATTCGTGTTCTTGAGGGAACAGTGTTATGTTTAATCCAGTTTTGGGTTTAAAAAACATGTTAAGCGCCAATTTTAACTAATCTGTTAGGATTAGTTATAAAATAGTGAGTGGGATGTGAGGTGGCACCAAGGTGAGTTTTGATTGGTTGAAACCAGGTAGTGGGGCACATGTCAAAGCATGAGTGGTCTAGGTAACTATCCTTGTCTGCCAATATTAACCCTCCATCTTTATTATTCCTTTCATTTGCATTTTAAACCCCACAAAGCTAAAATCCTTTGTAAAGGAAGTTTCATTTTTCACACTTTGGCCACAAACACTTTTCCAAAGTATTTTCAGGGGTAATTCTTGCCATTTGTTGATTCTTGAAGGGCTGTTTTGGTATTTTCTTCAATGATAATGATCTTCTTGACTTGTACGATTGACTTTTTGGAGGACTAAAAATGACAAGTCTTCATTTTTGAGGGACCATTCTTGCCAAGTCTTCAAAGTCAAGGGTCCTTTTTGCAATTTGACATATTTAAAGGACCAAACTTGTTCTTTCTTGTATCTTGGAGGTCTTTATGATATGTTTGACTTTGAGGGGGATAATTATTGACAATTTAGCTTTGTTGAGGGACTAAATTTGCCAATTTTTTAAAGTGGAGGGCCCTTCTTGCATAATCTTCAAATCTTCAAGGGTTTTTCTTGGAAAATCTTCATTAGGGCTTGGTTTATTGTGCGGCTTCGTTTCCCGTGTTCGTTTTTGTATGATTCTTGTGATCTTTTGTCATTTTCTCAATATCTGTTACTAAAATACACAAGTAACAAACACAAGCATATATTTGGCCATTTTCATGATATTTTATGCAATTAAAGCCTTTTTTGGATGATGAGACTATGTACAAAAGCAGTCTCATCAAAGGGCAAAGGAAAGTGGTCTTTACGAGTGGCGTCATTTAACTTTCGGTAGTCAATACACACCCTCCAACCGGTCACAACACGAGTGGGAATTAACTCGTTGTTTTCATTAGGCACAACGGTCATTCCTCCCTTTTTAGGGACACAATGGATTGGGCTCACCCATGGGCTATCGGAGATAGGATAAATCATTCCCGCGTCGAGGAGTTTTAAGACTTCCTTTTTGATGAGATCGTGAATTTTGGGGTTTACCCTTCTTTGACTTTGAATTGCGGGTTTATAGTCCTCCTCTATTAAAATCTTGTGAGTACAAAATTTTCGGTCAATAGCCTTAATGTCGGAAATTTTCCACGCAATTGCCCCTTTATGAGCTTTAAGAACTTTCAAGAGCGCGGTTTTTTCATCATTAGCAAGACCTTTTGCAATAATAACCGACAACTTGTCATCACCTTCCAAGAATGCGTATTCAAGGTGAGATGGAAGATCTTTCAATTCAAGGATAGGAGGTTCCTCGATTGAAGATTTTTGCTCAACACTCATAACTTCCATCGGGGGAAGAAATGGTGGAATAGAAGTATCATTACCAATTGTCACCTCCTCTTCATTGTCGATTTCATTTGAAGTAAAATCGCCTCCTTGGAATGGAGTGAGATTTGGTGTGGAATCAGCAAGAATCAGATTAAAAATAGTGGGATTGCCACTTGACGAGCTATCGGAAAAACCTAACACTTCTTGTGAAAACTCGTCGCAAACCACATCAACTAAGTCTATGTGATTGATGGTAGCGATTGCATAAACATGAGAAAGTGTCGAGTTTTGAGTAGCGTTTATAACAAGTTCCTCTTCGTTGAATCTCAAAGTAATAGTTCTTGCATGAACATCGATAAGCGATCTCGAGGTGTCTAAAAATGTACGACCTAAAATTAGAGGAACTTGAGGATCCGCGGGGATGTCAACTACTATAAAATCAGCGGGATTGTAGAACTTCCCCACTTTCACGAAAACATCCTCGGCTACTCCACATGTTAAAATCGTAGAATGATCGGCCATCTCGATAGACATGTTCGAAGGAGTAAGAGCCGGAAGCGAAAGCGATTTCCAAATGAAAAATGGCATCAAATGAATGCTCGCACCAAGATCGGCCAAGGCAAGGCATTCTTTCATATCTTGTATATCACAAGGAATGAGAAACTTTCCGGGGTCACCAACTTTTTCCGGTATGCGGTTAAGATAAACCGAAGAACAATTAGCAAGCTTTGAAAGTTTTCCTTATCATTCATCATACTTTTAAAAGTGGAAGCGAAACGAGGCATATATAACAACGCGTCGGCTAAACTTACATCAAAATGAACTTGTTGAAACATTTTTATAAAAAGCTCGATTTGTTGTTTGTTACGTTCTTGCAATTTCTCTTTGTTTGGTCTCGAAGGGTAAGGTAAGGTTAGTGTGGGTTGGACATTAGGCAACGGCCTTGGAATCTCGGGTTCCATGATTGGTATTGGTTCAACCGTAGGTGTGGTATGAGCGGTACTTCGTGGGCTTGTAATATGCTCCTTTTCGACCATCACCTCGGGCTCTTTCTCGATTTCCTTCTCCGTAGAAGTACTTGGACGAGAGATTGGTTCCTTGAAAGTTTTACCACTACGTGTAGTAATAATTTTCATTGCTCCCTTCGGGTTTGAAATGGTATCACTAGGAAGACCACCCGAGGAAGAGGGTTTACACATGATTGCTTCAAACATTTTTGCCATTCGGTCTTCAAATTTTGATTGCCTAGCATCAGCTTTTAACAATTCTTGCTTAATCTCATGTTGTCCTTGTTCCATCTTTTGTTGATTTTGTTGAAGACGTTGAACGTTTCCTTCCATTTTATTAGCATGAGTCTTAAGTTCATTAAAAAGTTCGTTTTTAAGCTCGTTTTTCAACTCGATCTTAAGCTAATCATCTCATGTTACATGTTATCAAACTTAGCATCGTTTGCTTTTGCATAATCCAAAAATTCTCCATTAAGATTTTTAGTGTGAGCATTTTGAAAACATTGTGTAGTGTTTTGAAAATCACGGTTTTGGTTTTGATTTGAAACTTGTCCATTCCCACTTTGATAATTCCCTTTGTTATAGTTACGTGAATTGCCTTGATAACTACCATTTTGATTGTTGTTTCGATAGTTATTAGCATTTTGATTTGGTGGAGCTTGATTTGGGCGGGAACCTTGGCCGTTTTGGTTGTAAGTTCCCGTTGCTACGTAAGCACTTGAAGTGTTTCCACCGGCGGTAATGCACTCGGAAAGATCATGAGCTCCACCACAAGACAAACAACTCTTTTCAACCGCTTTAACCGATGTGGAACTCAAAGCATCTTGTGCTTTCCAATGAGTCATAAGATTTACAAATCTATCGAAAAACCGATTTTCCTCATTAGCTTCATCATGTAAGGAATTAATGTGACGAGATGATGACGATGATGACGAACCCATATTGGCAACACTCGGTGTGTTACGAGGGTTATAAACCTTAGATCTATTCTCGATAATCTTTAAAGCTTCATCGGCCGTTTTGCATAAAAATTTACCACCCGCGGCGGCATTCAAATAATCTCGTTCATGATCATTAAACCCATTATAAAAAGTATCTATTTGATGCAATTCTGAAAAATCATGGTGTGGACATTTATGTAACATTTCCTTAAATCTTTCCCATGCCATTGAAAAACTTTCATTATTTCGTTGTACAAACCTCGAAATCTCATTTTTCAAATGTGTTGTTATAGATGGTGGAAAAAATTGGTTCACAAACTTAGAAACGAGATCACCCCATGTCAAAATCGAATTTGGCGGTTCTTTCTCGAGCCAAATTTTAGCGGGTCCATCTAACGAGTATGGAAACAACATCATCTTAATGGCGTCGTGTGGAACATCCTTAAACTTGCTTGTTGCGGTGAGACGATTAAAATTCCTTATGTGATAATGTGGTTTGTCTTTTTCATGACCTCTAAACTTATTTTCTTGCAAAATTGACATTAAACCCGTCTTAATTTCAAAATTCTACGCAAGAATGGCGGGAATCACAATAGCTTCTCCAAAACCCTCGGTGGGTGCTTGAAGCAACTCCATCATAGTACGATTAGCCATGGCGACTATTGGTTCTACAACGGGTTCAACAATTGGAGTTTGTTCTTCAATCAAAGGACTTTGGTTTCCTTGACTTTGACGACGTTTACGAGCTCGTTTTGCTTGATTACGAGTTAGCATAAACTTGACGAAGAATGGGAGGTGAGTAAAGAAGATTCTTTTTAGGTGTTTTATGAATTTTCAATTTTTTTGTGTTTTTGATTGTTTTTAATTTTTTTTGGATTTTGTGTATCTTCGTAGACAACAATCTACCAAATCTCTCCTCGAATCAAACTCTTGATTAAAGAAGCCTCAAAAGAATGAAAACGATCACGTGGAGTGAACGCCTTCGAATGACTTTAGAACTTTGGTGAAAACCAAATTGTTCAAGAGGGTTTAATCACAAAGAAAACCAAGAAAATATATATGATACGTAATAATACTTTGGGCGGCAAAACCCTCGATTAGCCTTCAATCTCAAAATACTCACAAGCAAGCGGGGAAACGAGGCGGCGCGAAGCACTTAAGAGCCTTTTTCCTTAGGGTATATTTTATAATACCGCCTTATACCCACCTTATAGTTTGTATTTTTCAAAATCGAGCTTCACGAAAGTATTTATCTATTTTTGCCTTTTTCTTTTTGTTTGAGATTCGAATATAATAATTAGGAGATCAAATCCTAATTAAGGTTGTGTTTTCACACTTTTGGAGATATTTTGTATTTGTTGTGAAACTTAATACAATATAGTAATAATAATTTCACAAGAAAAACGAAAAAACCGATAATACGTATTTGTAGAGTTCTACTAATACAAATACTATTTATGGTTAATATTAAAAACAAAATGACAAATTAATCACGACACACCTCTCCGGCAGCGGCGCCAAAAATGATTGTGGTAAAATACGACCTTTTAGGAAAAAGGCGTAAAAGCAGTAAGTATTAAGTGATGACTTAGGAAAATCAAACACTAATGACCCAATTAAGTTCGTTTCCCAAGGAGGTATATGTGTGTGACTAAAATGTAATGATATTTGAGATTAATATGTGAAAGAAGGGGATGAGAAAATAGAATGACAAAGACGTGAAAATTATTACTACGATGACTAAAATTAAAACCGTAAAAAGAGCTAAAATAAAAATTAATTCTAAAAATTCCCAAAAATTAACAAAAATCAAATTAAATAAACTAAGAGTTTACAAAAGATCAAAACTTTTTCAAACATTTTAATTAATTAAATATTAATTTTTAAATGCTAATTAAAGCCCTAAAAATTAAAATAATTATTAAAAAGCCCAGATAAAGATTTTTCACTTTGTAAACCTCTAAAATGACTAAATAAGAATAAAAACTATTTTTATGAACTTTCAAACTAATTAAAACTATTTAAAATGATTAAAAACTATTAAAAACTTAAAATAATTCTAGAAATTAGAAAAATGAAGATAAAATTAATCTAAGAGATGCAAAAATCTTATTTTAATGTATTAAACCTAACAAAAATATAAAAAGTGCAAAAATGTGAAATTTGAAATTTAATAATAAAATAATACTAAAATAATATTATAAATCCAAGAATTATAAAAAAAGTCTAAAAACTTGCAAACTAGTTTATTTTAACCTAAATAATCAGAAAATGATAGTGAAATTACCAAAATACCCCTAATGAGCCCCCTAAATGGGCTAAAATAGAAAGTAGTCTAAACTAATGGGCTTTTTGGCCCAAAAACTTCAACTAAGCCCAAGTGACCTAAAACAGCCCTATCTGACTCAAAATTTAATTCTAAACACAAAAGTCTAAAGGCCCAAAAGCTGGTTTTGAGCTTATCACATCTTAATTGGTCAACAGCTTATTCTTATTGGGCCAATAAGCCCATTAAGCAATAAGCCAATGCCATAAGCTCAGATTAGACACACAACCTTCTTTTGAGATGCCTAAGAGATCTGTGAAAAGAAATTTTGAAAAAGCACACTCAATAAGCCAGAATTAAGCAAAGTAGAATTTCACTAAACGACAAAATAGTCGGGTTGGAGTTCTAGGACGTTTCAGAAGCTCTGGTTTGTTGCAAAAACTCACAAATAGCTTAACTAAGAATAATCAATCATAAAATTCACAAAAAGCCAAGTAGAATAAGCTGTAGGAGCAAATAAGCTGGCTGAAAAAGCCAAATAAGCTAGTTTTCTTGCAAAAGCTTAACCAATTGACATGTAACTTTCTAGATTTGATATTAAGATGAGAAAAATGACACCTATTACCAAAGCCAAGTTGTTGCATGTACCAATAAGCAGTTCTAAAAAATAAGCCAAAATGTGCTTATTTGACCAAAAGTCAAAGTCAACCAAAATTAACCAAAAGCTCGGGGATTGTTTGTAGGCTTGTTTTAAGCAATTTTTGTGAAGAACTCAAGGTAGAGTCCTTGTGAATCAAGAGGTCAGTTGACCAAATGACAACAGATTTTGGACAAGTTAGGCTAATAAGCCAGTTGGCTTATAAGCACTCAAATAAGCAAACCAAAAAGCCAAATTGTCTCACAAGCAGCACATAAACAAGTTCCAAGCAATAACTAAGCAGGGCATACACTAGATAGCAAGATGCAATGAAAAATTTAGGTGGTCACTTTGCTGATGCAAATGACCACTTCAGCTAACTTTGCTAAGCTCTAGCACCCACAATAAGCCACCAAATTCAACAAACAGATACTGCACAAATTGCTTATCACCTAAACTCTTCCCAAACCATATTTCAAACCTTAGATCCAACAAACAAAGATTTTATTTGATCTGATGTGTTGACCAATTTCAAACCACTTTTATCAGATTTTTCCAAAACTTCAAAAACCTTTTCCAAACCTCTTGATACTTAACCAGTGACCAAAACTTGTTGCATATGACTTGTTTAGACTCCCCAAGCCCTAAGAACCAAGGGCACAAGGCCACAAGGCCTTATGATCCCAAAATACCAAACAACCTTGTTTTAGTCCTTTTTCAAACAAACTTTTTAATTCTACAAACAACCTACTGATTTTATGGTTCAATTAGCTCAACTAGGTGACAACTAAGAGATATCAACTATAAAACACAAAGCACAAACACAAGAACAACAAATCACATGGCAAACTTCATATCAGACATAAACATGAAATTTTTTAGAGGAATCTTAAAAAGGGATTATACCTATCCCCCACAACTTCCTAGAGGGATCAGCTATGCTCCTTGGACCACTCTCAACAACTAGAGAGTGACCAAGGTCCTTGAACAAAGGAGATAAGATGTGCCTTGGTTGATGGTTCAAAGCAGAACCTCAAGGGCTTTATATCTTCAACACAAGCAGCAAACAACCTATCCAAAGGTTGATAAACCTTCACTAGCTTGGTGTCAACAAGCTTGCAAGGGCTTATAGCTTTTGGATAAGGGTTAGTACAAGATAAATAACCAAAACAGATGACTGATTTCAAGGTTTTTTCAACTTTGAAATCCTTACCAAATATAAACGTGCTTAAACCACAAGATCTAAGCACCTTTATAACATCAAATAGAACTCAGAATTACCCTTAAACAATACCAACTTTCAAAAACATAAAAAGGAATTACAATTTTTCTTAAAATACCAACTTTTATAAATTTTAAAAAGGAATTACAATGTTTAAAGAGTAAAACTGGAACAAAGGCCTCACCACAGGTTGGGGGTCCTTTTATAGGCAAATACAAAGCAAAGATAAGCAAAACCCTAGGCTATGAAGTCCCAAAAATGCCCCTTGAATCTTCTAGACGAATTTTATTGTTGAGCTGTCCAAATACATCCAAGTCGTTCATTTTAGCTTTGCATCCAAGCAAGGAGTGTGGGATGTTGATTTGGCCACGTGTCATTCCTTGTAGAGGAAGTTGGACTGTGATTGGTTGACGTGTGAATGGGTGGGGTCCTTTGGTGAGTGGAGATTGGGGTTTTGAGTGCGGGATGGGTTTCTGGGCATGTGAATCAAGCATGTGCCTAGGTAATTTTGATTTACCCTTTATTTTAAGTGGGGTAGTAACTGGGTTCATCAGGGTGAATAGTAGTAAGTTTTGATCCGATTTTTGGGGGTGGAGTTGTTTGGCGCGTGTTTGTGATATTTGAAGTTTGGGAAATGACATTAGTAGTCCTTATGTTTTGGCAAAATGTGTATTAAACGTTTTTCAGCCAACAAAACTTGTTTCCTTTGTTATTAAAGTTCCAAACTTCATACTTTTGCCCCAAAACATTGGCAAAAGGTTTTCAAGGGTTGTTTTTGCCATTTTTGCATAGTTTGAGGACTGATCTTGGAAATTCTTGATCTTCAAAGGTCTTCAATGTATCTTTGACTACATGAGGGACCATTATTGACAATTTAGAATTGTTGAGGGACTAAACTTGCCAATTCTTCAAAGTTGAAGGACCTTTTTGTAATTTTGACAATCTTAAGGGACCAAACTTGTAATATACAAGGGTATTAAGTGTCATTTCTTCATAAATGAGGGATCAATCTTGTACACCTTCAAGTCTTCAAGGGTTTTTCTTTGAGAAATCCATAACTAGGGCCCAGTTCATTGTACGACTTCGTTCCTCGTGTTCGTTTTTCTTTGTTTCTTGTGATCTTTTGTCTTTTTCACGATATCCATACCTAAAACACACAAGTAAACAAATACAAGCATATATATGGTATATTAATGACATTGTATGCATTTAAAGCCCGAAAAGAACGATGAGATCATGTATAAATGCCATCTCATCAGTTACCAAAAAGCATCACCAAACAAGCAAGAAAAACGCCATTTTTAGTTTTCTGTGATAGAGCAGTGGGAAAAGTTCCCAATGCTAGGCTTAGCTTTCCCACTGACTAGCTACAAAACAAAATCCGAGTCAGGGGTCACTATCAGATTCTTGTGTGTTTTGTCTTTAGTGCCCCAAGTTTAATATTTTTAAAATTTTTCATTTTTCCCTGATTAAGTTGTTTATTTAATGAGTTTTCATAAATTTAGTTTTATTTTCTTGATTATTTTAATATTTTTAGAATTATTTTAAGTTTTAATTAGTTTTTAAATTTTATGTTTTTGTGTTTTAGTGATAAAAAGTTGTGTTTTTTAGTTTTTAAAATTTTCCTAGTTTAATTAATTTGTTTTAAGATTTTTAGAAAAGGAATTTCAATTTTCACTTTATTTAATTAATTTTTAGAATTATTTTAAGTTAAAACAGGTTTTTAAATATTCTATTTTTGTCTTATTCGGGTAAAAAGTATTGTTTTCAACTTTTTCCATTTTTCCCCGCTTTAATTAAGTAAAATAGGATTTTTCATAAAGAAAGTTTAATTTTCTCATTATTTTATTATTTTTATGATTATTTTTGTTTAAAAAGTGTTTTTAGCATTTAAAAAATAGAAAAATAGTTTTAAAAATTTAGGAAAAATAAAATTTTAGTGTTTAAATAATATAAGTAAGATATTTGTTTGATAAAATAATATTATGGGCTTTTTTTAATTATTTTAATTTAGGGCTTAACTGGCATTTAAAATTAAATATTTAAATAATAAAATGTTTTAAAATTTATTTATTGAATTTTTATTATTATTTATATTATTTTAGACTTAGTTTTAATTTTTAATTTTTTTAGGTTAAAATTTTAATTTCGTCGCGTTTTACGTCATTACGTTTACGTTTTTACGTTTCACGTTGTAGTATAATCGTAGTGTAGCTCGTCTTTTAATTTTCTTTCTCTAAACCCAAAAACGACACTAATCCAAACTTGATTTTATATTATTGGCACCATACACACACACCTTCGCCGAGAACGAACTCGCACTTATTCGATTTCGTGTTTTTCCTAAAACGTGAGATTTAATACTTTCCCGCTTTATACTTGTTTTTCCTAAAACTTGTATATTTTACCTACATCAATTTTGGCGCCGCTGCCGGGGAGGTGTTTTTAGTGCCATTATACATATCGTGTTTGTGTGAGTAGTGCGTTTTTACTTTTCATTTTTGGAAAGCGTATATAACGTACATACTCATTTTTTGTTAATTTTTTCTACTATATTATAATATCCAAATAAATCGTGTTTAGTTTTCCTAAATTAAACACACAACAATCTTTTAGTATATTGTAGATATATTCGTTTTCGTTTTTCTTTGTGAATATTATTAATATATTGTATTTACGTATCACAATAAATTTACAATATCCCCAAAAGCGTGAAAACGCAACCTTAATTGGGATTTCATCACTCAATTATTGTATTCGAATCTAAAGCAAAAATCAAAAGGCAAAATAGATAAATACTTTTGAAAGGCTTAATTTTGATTAACACAAACTATAAGGTGGGTATAAGGCGGTTGTATTTCACGAGCTAAGGAAAAAAAGGCTCTTAAGTGCTTAGCGCCGCCTCGTTTCTCCAGCTTGCTTGTGCGTGTTTTGAGAAAAAAAGGGCTAATCGAGGGTTTGCCAGCCGAAGTATTATCTACGTATACTATATTTGCTTGTTTTCAAGATTAAACCCTCTTGAACGTTTTGGTGTTCCACCAACGTTCTAAAGTCATCGAAGACGTTCACTCAACGTGATCGTTTTCATTCCTTGAGGCTCCTTTAATCGAGAAATTGATTAGAGGGGAGATTTGTAGATTTGAGTCTACCTAATACACTGAAAATCCAAAAAAAAAATTAAAAAACAATCAAAAACCAAAAAAATTAAAAAAACGAAAACCCCCAAAAAAGAATCTTCTTTGCTACCCCCATTTTACGTTTAGTGCATGCGCACTCGATCGAAGGATTATTCTAATTCTAGCAACGTTTCGAATCGACGCAATCATATCGAAGGAATCGATGACGTAGACGGAATTTAGAAACCGACGTTGCTAATATCGTTGAAGAAACCGTAGACGAGATGGCTGACAATCGTTCGATGATGGAATTGCTCCAAGAGCCCACCGAGGGTTATGGAGACGCGATCATAATTCCCGCTATCGAAGCGGATAATTTTGAGATTAAGAGCGGAATGATTTCGTTAATTCAAGCTACGAAGTATCGAGGTCATGAGGCGGATAATCCTCACGATCACATTCAGAATTTTGATCGTCTTTTAGCCACGAGTAAGTTTAAGAACGTCGACACCGATGTCGTTAAGCTTATGCTTTTTCCGTACTCGCTCGATGGTGCCGCCAAGGATTGGTACGAGAAAGTGCCACCTAATTCCATATTAACGTGGAAGGATATCGTTTCCAAATTCGTTAATCATTTTTTCCCACCGTCTAAGACGACGTTTTTCAAAAACGAGATTACGAGATTTGAACAAAAGCCGAATGAATCATTTAGAGACGCGTGGGATCGTTTTAAGGAATTTCTTAGGCAATTTCCTCACCATGGATTTTACGAGTTACACCAAATCGACACGTTTTATAACGGTCTTAGTTTTCAAGAACAAGATTCGTTAAATTCCGCCGACGGTGGCAACTTTTGGTGTAAAACTCCGAAAGACGCTTTAATGATTATCGAGAATAGATCCAAAGTTTACCAACTCCGCAACACACCAATTGTTGCCAATCGCGATATTGAGAGGGTTGATGCGAAAGTCGACAAGTTGACGAATGTGTTTATGTCGTTATTAATCGAGATGCAAAAGAAAAACGCTCCCGCTACGGTGAAAGCGGTTGAGGCATCGTGTACGTTGTGTGGTGGACCTCATAATTATTACGAGTGTGCGGATACGGATGGCCAAACGTCGAGTGTAAACGCGTTAAACAACAATTTTCAAAATCAAAACAACGCGGGTCCATCACAAGGAAATTATAACCAAGGCAACAATTTTTCAAATCAAAACAGAAACAATTTTCAAGGTAATAATCAACAAGGAAATTTTTCGAATCAAGGTTATAATCAAGGTCGTAATTTGAGTTGGCAAAATCGAGACAACAATCAAAACTCGAATTTTTCAAACATCAATCAAGGAAACAATTTTTAAGTGGTAATCAAGGAAGTTTTCAAAGAAGTAATTTAAACCAAGGGAACTTTAGATCAAATCAAAATAGTTCGTCAAACGATTTTCAAGAATATATGAAAACGAATGAGGCTAATATGAGATGATTAGAGGGACAAATTGGTACTTTGAAAAACGAATTTTCCAATACTTTGAATAATCAAAATACAAAGATTGAGCAAGGACAAATCGACATTAAAAAAATGTTTTCGGCCATTATGAACAAAGCCTCAGGTGCGTCATCGAGTTTGTTACCTAGTGACACTCTTGCAAATCCAAAGGAACAATGTAAAGCCGCCTCGTCAATCGGAAAAAGTCGTGTGATTACCCCTAACCTTGATGGATTTAGAGTTGTTCCTTCTTCTCAACCCTCGACTACTCGAACGCCTTCTTGTTCTAAAGTCGATGGGGTAAATGTGGTGACCAAGGAAAAGAGTGCACACCCTCGTGTACCTCGAATTCCATCCACGGTTCAAAAATAGAGCTTTATCGACCTCACCCAAGTAACCCTTGAAGAAACTTGTGCTTTGATCCTTCTTAAAAAACCCAAAAGGCATATGCCGAGAAAGGAAGAGGATCCGGGCCAATTTCTACTACTTTGTGATTTCTCCGATATTTAGGGATGTTTAGCCCTTGCCGATTTAGGTGCTAGCACCAATATCATGCCACATTCTCTTTTCAAATTGATTAAATTGCCTAGACTTACCCCCACGAACATGACAATCGAGCTAGCAAATTGTACACCTTTAAAACCAATTGGTATTGCCGAGGACGTCTATGTTAGAATTGGAAAGTTTGTTTTTCTCGCAGATTTCGTCATTTCCGATTACGAGTGTGACCCTAAATGTCCCATTATTTTAGGTCGACCCTTTTTATCGACGGCTCGAGCCGTAATCGACGTCCACGGTGGGAAATTAACTATGAGATATGGGGAGGAACAAATGGAATTTTTTGCGAGTAAATCCCAAGTTTCAAATGATCACGATTAAACCGAGGTTCCTAGAACTGATATTTCAAATTCTAATGATTTCAAAATGTTGACTTTAGCGGAAAATATGAGGCTTAATGCATGTTTTGAAAGAATTAATCAGCAAGGACCACCTTGCAAGGCTAAATACTCCTGGGTGACCGATAGCGAAGTAGTACCGTGAGGGAAGGGTGAAAAGAACCCCCATCGGGGCGGTTTTAAAGATGACGATTTTAACGATAAAGAATACATTTACTTAATTCAAAAGGGTATTCATAAATTTATGGATGAAAAATCACTTTGGGATATATTCGGCGAAACAAGTGAACAACCAATTCCAAAGGGCGACGTTAGTGCCATCACGACAATGACCAATATGGACTCGTCTTCACCACTTCTGAAGGACCACGTCTTTGAGGCATCAACTTGTAAATCCATTGAAGTACCTCCATCACCTAGCCCAATACCTATTGAGGCTAAAGGTTTTATCGACATCTATCCTCTCGTCATTGAAGAGTCACCTAAGCATAGCCCTAGGGCTTGTAAGACCATAGTTGTGAGTGCTCACATCGACTCTTTCTTTGATGATGACGATGGCGATTTTGCCGAGATTGATCACGTACTTCAAAATCCAAAAGCCATTTTTGAGGATTCTCCTAAAAAGACCTCTTTACATGGGAAGTAAGATGATTCCGAGTTTGCTCCCGAGATTGAGGAAATTATCGAACGAAAGCTAGCTCTTATGCCTCCACTTCTACCTACGAGTGAGGTTGATTTTTCCAAAATCGAGGAAGAACTTGATGAGTTGGAACGTCTTATTTTTAATGATGAAACAACTCACGTAACCACCAAAAATCCCATTCTCGAGGAGTTACCTAATCAACACTCCTCATTTGAGAATGACGTTTACCACATTCATGAGGATCTAACTTATCAACGATCCCCACAAAAGAATGATGGTTTTGTGCTTGATCGTGATCTCTTCGAGAGATTTTCTAAAATAATCAATGAGGGGAATGACAAACCTTGGTTTGACAAGCCTATCTATGATGAAGAAATCAAAGAGATCGACGTTCATGAGGATGACGAATATGTTGACCCCGCGGGGGCGGTGTTCTTTGTTGATAAACGTTTTGAGAACTTATACAATCCACCACCCCCTAACCGCGACTTAAATGTGATAATTTTTAGTGTGCCTAACATCGTCTTAGAAGCGCCAAATATTTTTGACATCATCAAATCGGGTTTTCATAAAGAGTTTAAAAACGATGAAAAGGGAAAAGATTCTAAAATTGATTTAAAAGATTTTTCTATAAGTTTAACTTCGTCATCACCACGTTATTTGAGTAATACAAGCTCGTCTACTCCTTTTGACAAAGCTTTGTGTGGTTTTAGTGTGGGGGAAACCCCTTACGTTTCCTCACACTTTTCCACCGAGGACGAGATATTCGATCCTGGGATTGCTTGTAACGGGAAATCGGTCTTCCACCAATGCAATAAATGGAAAATACTTTCGTTTTCTTGGTGTGAGTCTACCTCGAGTAGCTCATTATTTTGCCCCACCCATTGTCCCACCCTTCTACTTCTCATCTCTTTTCTTTGACCCCTTTGGGATCTTGGTTTCAGCACATGTTAAAGTGCATTGTTTCATCTTCCATCCGAAAACGAGGACGCCATCTTTGATCCCGGTATTTTGCATCATCTAAGGACTTAGTCCTTAGTATCGGTTACTTTGGGCATTGTTTATCATGTAAGCCCCACTAAAAATGACCAAACCATGATTATCCCTAAATGATCACATTTATGGGGATTTGAGTCAAGCTTTTGACTCGGTTATAAAAAACAAGGTGCCTCGTGGGGGATTCTCATGCTTATCCTTGTAAATATTATCGTTTTCTAATATTGTAATGCGGGGACTTGTGCTCTTCCGACCTTTGTTTCGTGGTTGTTTGTGATTTTGATTTATTAGGTTTATCGTCATCATTGAAGCCTCTAGTGTTCGTTTTACGTATCACTCGAGCTTCGATCGTTGCCTTTGGAGATTCCGATATCCGATGATATCCTTTTATGTTCTAACGTTTATCTTATTAGCATACTTCATAAACGGATATAGGTTATTCGTTTTACCCTTTCCATGCTCGAGATTAAGCATTCGACGTTCGTCTCTAGTATGGGGGTATTTACATTGAGGACAATGTTTAGTTTTAGTATGGGGGGTGAGTAGATACTTCACCTTGCTCACGTCATCACGCAATCCAATTTTCATCTTTTTGTATCGTTTTATGCAAAATAAGGCTAAAAATGGCCAAATTTTAATTTTTTTCTTATTTTTCATAAGTGTTTAAGACACAAATGTAGGTTTTCCGATGGTGAGAATAAGAGTAATTTTTGACTCGACCGTGCGTGTTGAGCACTTAGCTTCGATTCCTTAACTATATTAGGCTAAGTGTCTTAATTGAGGACACGAAATAATAGAGTTAATTATAAGTTACTATGCTAAACGTAGAGTACTCGTATTCTTTCAAAAACTCATGTGTCCTAATTATTTGCTTTTTCTCCCTACGCTTTTATAATAAATTGTTAATAAATATTGATTTAACGGTATTGGCTCTATTGTTGGTTTCTAATTTGTTTTAGTAGCTTCCATGTAATTAAATTGGGAAAACATTAAGGTATCGTCAACGTCAAGGTTTTGAAGTATTGACAACCCGAATAATCAAAGGCTTCCCCCGATAATAATTTAAGTTCCTCTTCACCTAAATCAAGCAAAAATTTGAAGCTCACAAGGACGAAAAATCTATGCAAAAATTAAAAGTGAATGTCTTAAATCTTGAAGCCTTAAAGATCCAAAATTCGCTTTAGCGTGAGGATATACATCAATTCATAATAAAAACCTCATGAGAGGTTAAATAAAAGACAAGGGCAAGACCAAAGACATAATAAATACTTCATGGCGAAGTTAAATAAAAGGTGGCGGTAAACCAATCTCACATTGGTAATAAGCCGCATGTTCTAAACCGTTATAAAACCGTGTTTATCGATCCTTCTTGTTGACTTAATTTTTTTGACATCGTTGTCTATTAGGGTGAATTATTAATTCAATGATTTTGGTTACACCATTAAGACTCTATTTTTGGACCTAATCTATATTCAAGCATAAGTCAATGATGTATCCTCGTGATCATTAAGATAAAAATAAAATATAAGAGATACACCTTAGGAATAAGGGACTCTAAGTACGTGACTAGAGCATATGAGTAGTGTTAGCATTACTAACTTATAATGACAATGATCTTGTTTCACCCTTAGCATGGAATTGGGTGAAAATCGAGGATGACAAACTTATCTCTATGAGGCATTCACGTGTTCTTATTCTATGATCCTAAACGTCCCATTTTGCGATGAAAACGATACATTATGTCTAAAACACATGTAGTAGTTTATTTAAAGTTTACATTTTCAATAAATGTCACCTAAAAATGAATTTTGGATGTGCTATGATACTTAATTCTAGCATTGCGTGGGGACACGGCAATGGTTTAGTATGGGGGAGTGATGAGATTGCATTTATACATAGTCTCATCGTCCAAATCGGACTTAAAACGCTAAAAAATATCATTAAAATACCCCAAAATATGCTTGTGTTTGTTCATTGTGTATTTTAGGTACGAATATCATGAATTAACCAAAATATTACAAGAATCAAGCAAAAACGAACACGGGAAACGAATCCGTAGAAAGAACCGGACCCGAACAATGAATTTCCAAAGAAGTCCTTGAAGTTTGAAGATTATACAAGAATGGTCCCTCAAGATTTGAAGACTTGTCATTTTATACCCTTGTAAAACTCAAATATTACATGTGGGTCCCTAAAATGTCAAGATATTACATGAATGCCCCTTGAAGATAACTCAAATTACTTAAATGGTCCTTGTTATAAAGTTTGAAAACTTGTTGTGCCAAGTTTGACAAGTCAGCCAAACTTATTACAAAAGAAGGGAAGAATTGTTGCTGCAAACTTCATTTGACAAAACTTTGCAAAGTGGAGTACTATAGTTGCCCAGACAGCCAAACCTAAACCTTCCAACCGCAACTTGCCACCTCACCCCACTACCCCATTCCACCACTTACATCACACCACCTCACCATTGACCATCCACTCACCCTAAACCCCGATTTAATATTAATAAAATTTTTAAACATAATTTTTTAGTATTAAATTTGGTGGGAAACACCCACTTAAACCTAAAACTAGGTTAAAAGTCCAGTTCATCACCTCTTAAACCCAGATAAACCCTTGTTGGAGCATAGTTTGGCTGAGCCGGTTCGACGAGTCTCCTGGGCCGTTAATCGTCTTCTCGGGTGCTGAATAATGCTACAAACAAAGGTAAACCGGTTAGACGTGGACCCGAGGCTGGAGCCCCGGGGTCCACCTCCGACGGTCAAGTTAGTATCGGATGAATATGTGGTATAAGAGGTGTAGTTATGAGAGAAAACCTGCTGTAGAATGAGACCCCTACCCTTGTTTATATAGTGCTAGGGTTTCTTGAAGGATAAGTTAGGTTTGTGTGGGCCGCGGGCCTGTTGGACCGGGCCTAATACCGACTGTACGTCGACATGTCCCCCGGTCTAGTATGATATGGTCCATGATCATTTTATGCTAGACTCATTCGTGTATCATGCTCACTAAACAACCGCGTGCGGCTTGCTGCTAGGACATCCTCGTGGGTCGTCCGTAACATATGGCTCCACTCGTAAATGGGCTACCTTTAGCAAAAAGATGATGGGTTTGGGGTTGCGAATAGTGAGCGAAGCCACTATACGTCATCATGTCCCCCCAGTCTAGTATGCGAGATTGTCAACGAGGTTACTAGACTTTACACCATCTCCGCTACGCGTAAGCATATCCACGGCGAAAGAAATGGGAAAATATGTATACGTAAGACGGGTGGTTGTGCTCGAATGCTTGGTTTCCCGTGTTTAGACGGTAAGGACCCCGTAAGAAGAAAACGTGTTTCTATAGCCGGGGTAACACTGGCATTGGCAAGGCATCATTCTTATTCATCCCTAACGTGAGGATGATAATAAGGTTTTATGAAGGTGGAAGTGGAACCCGTATGTTGCATTGTGAATATTTTGAAGGCGTACTTCTTATACCCACTAATGATGCAGCATAGTGCGAATATTTCATTCGTCTTAAGGCCAACAGAAGACATACCTCTGTGGCGAGGTGATGCGGATATTACATCCGTCTTGCGGCCACGGCATTTGATAACCACTTCCAAAATTTGTCACGGTTTTTCCTGGATTAAACATAGTTGATCAGGCTCCATCTAATTAAGTATAAACGATATAAATTTTGGAAATTAACTCTTAGTCGGGCCAAGTAATTCATCATGGAAGACGTACTTCCGTAACAAAGATATGAACCAACAGAAGACGTACTTGTGTGGCAGAATGAACCAGTGGAAGACGTACTACCACGGCAAAAGATAATGATACGCCGTGGAAGAGATACTTCCATGGCGAAAATAATGAGCACGTGGAAGAGATACTTACACGGCGAAAATAATGAGCACGTGGAAGAGATACTTCCACGACGAAAATAATGAGCACGTGGAAGAGATACTTCCACGGCGAAAATAATGAGCACGTGGAAGAGATACTTCCACGGCGAAAATAATGAGCACGTGGAAGAGATACTTACACGGCGAAAATAATGAGCACGTGGAAGAGATACTTCCACAGCGAAAATAATGAGCACGTGGAAGAGATACTACCACGGCAAAAGACAATGATACGCCGTGGAAGAGATACTTCCATGGCGAAAATAATGAGCACGTGGAAGAGATACTTACACGGCGAAAATAATGAGCACGTGGAAGAGATACTTCCACGGCGAAAATAATGAGCACGTGGAAGAGATACTTCCACGGCGAAAATAAGAAGCTCGTGGAAGAGATACTTCCACGGCGAAAATAAGAAGCACGTGGAAGAGATATTTCCACGGCGAAAATAATGAGCACGTGGAAGAGATACTTCCACGGTGAATATAAGAAGCTTGTGGAAGAGATACTTCCACGGCGAAAATAAGAAACACGTGGAAGAGATACTTCCACGGCAAAAATAATGAAGCACGTGGAAGAGATACTTTCACGGCGAAAATAAGAAGCACGTGGAAGAGATACTTCCACGGCAAAAATAAGAAACACGTGGAAGAGATACTTCCACGGCAAAATAATGAAGCACGTGGAAGAGATACTTCCACGGCAAAAATAATGAGCACGTGGAAGAGATACTTCCACGGCGAAAATAAGAAGCATGTGGAAGAGATACTTCCACGGAGAAAATAATGAGCACGTGGAAGAGATACTTCCACGACAAAAATAAGAAGCACGTGGAAGAGATACTTCCACGGCGAAAATAATGAGCACGTGGAAGAGATACTTCCACGGCGAAAATAATGAGCACATGGAAGAGATACTTCCACGGCGAAAATAAGAAGCACGTGGAAGAGATACTTCCACGGCGAAGATATAGAGCACGTGGAAGAGATACTTCCACAGCGAAAATAATGAGCACGTGGAAGAGATACTTCCACCGCGAAGATAAGAGCACGTGGAAGAATACTTCCACGGCGAAGATAATAAGCACGTGGAAGACATACTTCCACGGCGAAGACAATAAGCCAGTGGAAGGAGTACTTCCACGGCGAAGACAATAAGCCAGTGGAAGGAGTACTTCCACGGCGAAGACAATAAGCCAGTGGAAGGAGTACTTCCACGGCGAAGACAATAAGCCAGTGGAAGGAGGACTTCCACGGTGAAGACAATAAGCACGTGGAAGAGATACTTCCACGGCGAACATAATGAGCACGTGGAAGAGATACTTCCACGGCGAAGATAAGAAGCACGTGGAAGAGATACTTCCACAGCGAAGATAACAAGCACGTGGAAGAGATACTTCCACGGCGAAGATAACAAGCACGTGGAAGAGATACTTCCACGGCGAAAATAAGAAGCACGTGGAAGAGATACTTCCACGGCGAATATAAGGAGCACGTGGAAGAGATACTTCCACGGCAAAAATAATGAAGCACGTGGAAGAGATACTTACACGGCGAAAATAATGAGCACGTGGAAGAGATACTTCCACGGCGAAAATAATGAGCACGTGGAAGAGATACTTCCACGGCGAAAATAAGAAGCTCGTGGAAGAGATACTTCCACGGCGAAAATAAGAAGCACGTGGAAGAGATACTTCCACGGCGAAAATAATGAGTACGTGGAAGAGATACTTCCACAGCGAAAATAAGAAGCTCGTGGAAGAGATACTTCCACGGTGAAAATAAGAAACACGTAGAAGAGATACTTCCACGGCAAAAATAATGAAGCACGTGGAAGAGATACTTCCACGGCGGAAATAAGAAGCACGTGGAAGAGATACTTCCACGGCAAAAATAAGAAACACGTGGAAGAGATACTTCCACCGCAAAAATAATGAAGCACGTGGAAGAGATACTTCCACGGCGAAAATAATGAACACGTGGAAGAGATACTTCCACGGCGAAAATAAGAAGCACGTGGAAGAGATACTTCCATGGCGAAAATAATGAGCACGTGGAAGATATACTTCCACGGCGAAAATAAGAAGCACGTGGAAGAGATACTTCCACGGCGAAAATAATGAGCACGTGGAAGAGATACTTCCACGGCGAAATTAATGAGCACGTGGAAGAGATACTTCCACGACGATGATAATAAGTGCGTGGAAGAGTACTTCCACGATGAATAGTAATGAGCACGTGGAAGAATACTTCCACGGCGAAAGATAACGAACACGTGGAAAGATACTTCCTCGACGCATGAATAAGCCAACGGAAGAGATACTTCCGTGGCAAAGGCATAAGCCAATGGAATAAATAATTCCATGGCGGAGAAATAAGCGCGCGGAAGGAGTACTTCCGCGGCGAAGGAATAAGCCAATGGAAGAGATACTTCCATGGCAAAGGAATAACCCGACAGAAGGCGGACTTCGGCAGCAAAGAAATATATCCAAAGATATTTGCGTGTCATGCACGGAAATAGTGGTATTATTATACCCTGGTAGCCCCCCAAGTTTAATGGTGCTAAACTCGATTAGTAATATTAAACTTAATCAAGTATTCAAAAAATTACGGTCGCTTAGACCAACGCGAATGGACGTACCATAGCCGCGTACAAAAGATAGAGATTAGGTTTGAACATGCAAACCAATGCGGATGGATCTTGCCATAACCGCGAATTGTCACATAGTATAAGACGTATCTTAACTAACTTATGGGATGCATTATGCTATTACGTGCGGCGTACCGTATTTACCATAAGGACGGTCAAAATTTTGACATGTTAGACGTGCACAGTGTGTCTTTTAACAAGTCCGGCTCGGGAGGCACGGTATGTTTTTGAAACTTACTACAACGTCTTGTGAGCAAGGTGTCTAACAAGGATACATGATCCGTGGTCGTTGGGGTTGCATCCCTCTTACACGACAAGTTGAATTATTAGGTTCAATCAATCCTCTTATTCCACCTGGGAACGATGTGTACATGTACGCCCGTAGGCCGAAGATATCCGAGTGTACGGACTAGCACGGATGGACGTACCATGACCGCGAATGATAAACATATTATTTAAAAAATATATGTAATATATCTTACGGATTTAAAAGATATATATAATAAAATATATCGGAAGATATCCTAAAAGAATTTAAAAGATAAATAATATCTTGTACTAATTTAAATGATATGTGTAATATCCTTTATTAATATAAACCATATATCCGAACATGCGGATTAATACGGAAGACGTGGCTCATGACCGTAGCGAAAAAATAAAATATGACGGAACATAAAAATGAGCACGGCTGGACATACCACGACCGCAAATAAAAAATAAAATAATTGCTGAAAGTGCAGATGAGTGCGGATGGACGAGCCATGACCGCGAATCACGATCTTACTGGGTCGCGACATATACGAAAAATGTATTTAATCAAATCAAAATATATATGCAATATCTTTTTGCCAATTTAAAAGATATACGTAATATCTTTTATAAATAAAAAATATTGATAGTATATTTTTTTCGGAGTATACCTTTTACCCAATTTAAAAGATAACAAATATCTTTTATTAATATGAAAAATATCAATAAGGTTTTTTGAATATAAAAGATATAGGTAATATCTTTTATTAGTTTGAAATGATAGGTAATATCTTACTACCTATTTAAAAGATATGGATAATAAACTATCCCTTTAAAAAAAATAAGAGTATATCTTTGCCAAATTTAAAAGATAAATCATATCTTCTTATTAATTTAAAAGATATGTGTAATATCACTTAATAATATAAACAAGCATGCGGATTAGCGTGAATGGGCGCGGCTCATGACCGCACTAAAAAAATTAAAATATGACCGAACATATAGATGAGCACAGCTGGACATGCCATAACCGCGGATAAAAAATAAAATACGTCCAAACGTGCGAACTAGCATGGAAGGAGAGTGCTATACTCGCGGATACAAAAGAAAAATATGTCCGAAAGGAAGCATAAATAATAACAAGTGATATATATGACGGATGGAGGATGAAAGTTTGAAATAAATATATCTTGTATTATTGAGACATATTTTCTTTATTTGTAAATTAATATGTTTAAAACAAAATATATACTGGCAAAGATTCTCTATTATAAGATTATCATTGTATTGTTACACAACGTCAAAATAATTTATAATAAAAGATTTATGGTTTTTGGCTAGAGCAGCAAGGTGTAACCAATTGAATTACTTCACAAGAAGGATGTATAACACGCTTATCGTACACTGAGTATATAATATTGATTCTTAGTAATTATTCTAAATCTGAAACATATGGATGTTGTCCCCTTCCTAAAAAAGGTACGCCTAGTCATATTCGGGAGGATCGGCACCTAATTAATAGCGCGAGCAAAAACCCATCGCAATACGGTTGTATTAAAAAAAACTTTGCATCTGATGGTGAGCCGAAACCTATCCGAATATACGAGGTAGCTTGAATGGTATTCTAACGAGATTTGTTTTACTAATTAAAAAGTTTATGCAGTGCTCATCGATCCACTAGCAGCCTAGCATTGATGTTAAATAATACTATTAAGCATGGAAGAGCTAACTGTATTTTAATTATATTAAAGGCATATGTGTTCACATTTAGGAAATCGTGTTTGATGCATTAGTGCATACTACACGGCGAGCCATAGAATAAAAATACAAAATTTTAGAAGTTACCAACTTTCGAAGCTGACTTTGGCTTTTATGTAATATGAGAACACTGGTTTTTGTCGTGGTCCCACGGATGGCGCCAACTTGTTGGAGCATAGTTTGGCTGAGCCGGTTCGACGAGTCTCCTGGGCCGTTAATCGTCTTCTCGGGTGCTGAATAATGCTGTAAACAAAGGTAAACCGGTTAGACGTGGACCCGAGGCCGGAGCCCCGGGGTCCACCTCCGACGGTCAAGTTAGTATCGGATGAATATGTGGTATAAGAGGTGTAGTTATGAGAGAAAACCTGCTATAGAATGAGACCCCTACCCTTGTTTATATAGTGCTAGGGTTTCTTGAAGGATAAGTTAGGTTTGTGTGGGCCGCGGGCCTGTTGGACCGGGCCTAATACCGACTGTACGTCGACATGTCCCCCGGTCTAGTATGATATGGTCCATGATCATTTTATGCTAGACTCATTCGTGTATCATGCTCACTAAACAACCGCGTGCGGCTTGCTGCTAGGACATCCTCGTGGGTCGTCCGTAACATATGGCTCCACTCGTAAATGGGCTACCTTTAGCAAAAAGATGATGGGTTTGGGGTTGCGAATAGTGAGCGAAGCCACTATACGTCATCAACCCTAATCACCCTTATTTATAATTAACCAAAATCAACACTCACCACCCTCTAGATCACTAATACATCTCATGCTAACCCAAACCCACCAACAAACCACTTACCCCGTGACCACCAATGGGTCCCACGCCACTCCCCTGTCACCCCAGTTTTTGGAAAGAAGGAATCCAAGCAGAAAATCAACGTCTCAAAGGCAAAACATGCTCCTAAAGGCATTTTATCAACGTCCAAGATCAAGAATGCAGCTAGCACATCACATGTTACCATTTTGACCAAGAATTCAAGTATTATTCAAAGGGTATTTGAGGAATTTTCATGTATAAGGGTTTCTACATTTTTCTATATTCTAGATAGTTCTATTAGCTGCTATATATTGAGCTTCCAACTTGTGGAGAGCCTTAGTTCAGATTTTAGACTTTGTAAACTTTTATTTGAAAAATAGTTAAAGTTTAATTAAAACCTTGAAAAGTTCAATATTCTGTGTTCCATTTTCTTTTCATGCAATCTTAGTTTAAGTTGGTGTTAGTCGTTTGATTTTCATATCAAAAGTTTTTGGTTCAAGTTTTTGGGCTAAGGAATTTTTTAAGATCCAAATTATAGAAGCTTTAGGTTTGTTTGATTGACGCCAAGCAAACTTAACAGCTTGTATAAGCTGTTATATTGTATTGTTGGAAAACTTTGGATTTTTCCAAGTCTTGTTTTCAAGGATTTTTCAAAAATATTCTTTTATTTTCTTGTTATCTGTTTCTAACCATTACTGTAGCATAAGCTGCCACAAGCTTGATTGACAACCAAGCTTGTGTCCAGCTTCTACTACTTGGATTCCTTGTGTTTGTTTTCCTTGTTTTGAGCAGGTACCAAAAAGGTGTGGTTTGTTTGTTGTAGACTACACACCACACTCCCTCCTTTTTCAATGTTTTTAGAAGACATAGTCTCCTCTTGGGTTTTGTTGAAGAACCACCAACCAAGAGCTCTCTACACACTCTGATAAGCTCCCTTTGAGCAGCTGGAAGGACTTCAAGCTGGTGGCATCAGCAAAGGTATTTGCTTGAACTCCCTTGTTTCATTTCTAGTCTAACATAGGGTTGTTTATGTGGTTTGTGATTGACTGTTTCTCTTGGTGTTGTTTGTTGTTCGAATAGAGTTTATTTAGTCTATGGTTCATGTTCATAAAGGCTTAATGTAGGTTGGATGTTATTTTGATGATGATGCTTTGATAATTTTCATATCAGTATTGAAAGGGGTGTTTGGTTGTCGGTACTTCAAGGCTTGGGTGACACTAGACTTAGGTACAAGCATCCTTAACATGCTCTAATAGGATTGTTATAGGTACTTTTGCACTTTGCTTTAAGAATTGTTAGTGTAATTTAAAGTTCACTTGGTAAAATTAGCATAAAACAGGCATAGATATTCAGTAGGGCAAAATCTAGGGAGTTTTAGTTATTTTAGGCTATAAAACTTGGACACCAGTTAGTTATGATGTTAGTCTAGGATTGTATGTGTTTGATTTGTGGTTTGGATTGTTTACTTGGTAGATATTGAGCTTTAAAATCCACTTAGAGGCCAAAAAGATCAGCAACTTGCCAAAACCTTGTTTCCGTGATAGCAGTAGAGTGTATGCTTGATTTGCTGAGATTTTTGTGTTAATCTTTGTGTTCTTTGCATTGCTGTGACTCCCCACAACCCAACTGGTTGTGGGGGTGTCCTTGTTACCAAAAAGCATCACCAAACAAGCAAGAAAAATGCCATTTTTAGTTTTCTACGATAGAGCAGTGGGAAAAAGTCCCCACTTTCCCACTGACTAGCTACAAAACAAAAGCTGAGTCAGGGGTCACTATCAGATTCTTGTGTGTTTTGTATTTAGTGCCCCAAGTTCAGTATTTTTTATATTTTTCATTTTTCCTTGATTAAGTTGTTTATTTTATGAGTTTTCATAAAGTTAGTTTTTATTTTCCTTATTATTTTAATATTTTTAGAATTAATTTAAGTTTTAATTAGTTTTTAAATTTTCTGTTTTTGTCTTTTAGTGATAAAAAGTTGTGTTTTTCAGTTTTTTAAATTTTCCTAGTTTAATTAATTTGTCTTAACATTTTTAGAAAAGAAATTTCAATTTTCCCTTTATTTAATTAATTTTTAGAATTATTTTAAGTTAAAATAGGTTTTTAAATATTTTGTTTTTGTCTTATTAGGGTAAAAAGTATTGTTTTCAACTTTTTTTCATTTTTCCCAGCTTTAATTAAGTAAAATAGGATTTTTCATAAATAAATTTTAATTTTCCCTTTATTTTATTATTTTTTATGATTATTTTAGTTTAAAAAGTGTTTTTAGCATTTAAAAAATAGAAAAATAGTTTTAAAAATTTAGGAAAAATACTTTTTAGTGTTTAAATAATATAAGTAAGATATTTTTTTGATAAAATAATATTTTGGATTTTTTTTTAATTATATTTAAATTTAGGGCTTTAATTAGCATTTAAAATTAAATATTTAATTAATAAAAGGTTTTAATATTTATTTATTGAATTTTTATTCTTATTTATATTATTTCAGACTTAGTTTAAATTTTAATTTGTTTTTAGTTTAAATTTTAAATTTCGTCGTGTTTTACGTCATTACGTTTACGTTTTTACGTTTCACGTCGTAGTATAATCGTAGTGTAGCTCGTCTTTTAATTTTCTTTCTCTAAACCCAAAAACGACACTAATCCAAACTTGATTTTATATTATTGGCACCATACACACACACCTCCGCCGAGAACGAACTCGCACTTATTCGCTTTCGCGTTTTTCTTAAAACGTGAGATTTAATACTTGCCCGCTTTATACTTGTTTTTCCTAAAATTTGTGTATTTTACCTACATCGTATTGTATTATTGATGTGTATTTATACTCATACACAAAACATTTTAGAAACCATAATCCTGACTTGGGCCATTTTATTGTCTAATAGGAATATCAAAAACATCAACTTTTTCCCGCATAGCCAGATCATAAAAACAAAGTGCTGTTTTCAAAAACCATTTGGACTTGTTCAATTGCCGAGCTCAGTAACGTGAGCCTGTAAACCGAGTGGGGCCATCAAGGTTATTGAAGGGGCTAGGAACTAGGGGCAACCATGGTGCGTGTGTCTGTGGTGCCGAGCTTGCATAGGAGGGTCATTCTAGGACGATGGCTATTTTGATGGTATAGCTATTCTCTACAGAAGGAACAGTACTTAGAAAATTGGCTAAGGTAAGTCTTCTGTTTGAGAATGAATACATATGAGCCACTGCTCGATTCTTCAAGAACTACGAGCATAACGTCGCCCGTTCACGTGGGCATGCTTGTACCCCTTCTTAGTCTGGCTTTAACCTTTTTAGATTTGGATATATAGTGTGCACACCAATGAAGCCTTTCGAGGGGCAACTATGTTAGTGTGTATGCACGGTTAGCCTTTCGAGGGAGTCGATATATAGTGTGCATACCAATGAAGCCTTAATTAAGCCTTAATTAGTGTAAGATTTAATGTTCAAAAACAGGATTTAAAGAATTTTCATAGACTAGAGAATCTCAATTTGATTGGTCATATGGAAAAAATGACATGTTTTCTCAAGTCATCAACAACCCATCGAATTTGCACACAAAGCAACCAAACTCTTGCTTGGTCAGAACAATGATTTTCAGAATCGAGTGTTAAATGATTTTCCCTAAAATAGGACATATTTATTTGGTTTAAGAGGAGTTATAAGGAAATATCTAAAATATCAACTTTATCCCACATCGCCGGAGCATAACAATAAAGTGTTACATTTAAAACCCATTTGGACTGATCCATCTGCCGAGCTCAGTAATGCGAGCCTGTAACCTGAGTGGGGGCATTAAAGTTATTCGAGGGCTAAGAACTAGGGGCGACCATGCTGCGTGTGTCTGTGGGGGCTAGCTGCATAGGAGTCACTATATGGTGATGGCACAAACCCGTGCGCACACCGATTTCCCCTTAGCTAAACTAGCAAGGTGGCAACCTTCTAGTGAAGAGGGATAGTACTAGCAAATTGGCTGCCTTACAAGGCTCATCAAGGCTATGTATGAGCAGTTCTTGATATTTCGAGAGATATGACACTCCCAGAATTGCACGCAACGTCGCCCGTTCACATGGCCATCCTTGACCCCTTCTTAGCCCCACTTTAACTTTTTAAGATTTAGATATTATGCTACATAGTAGGGAAGGCTATATACAAAAGAATACATGAAACCGTTTCAAGACACCCCGTCTCGAGAATTGCAGAGTGATGCTGCCTATTGACTTATAGAATGAATACATTACTTGTTGTCAAAGATTGATGTCGCTCGTTCACTCGACTATGGTTAACCTGACTATGAACTTTAAAATTTTGGAAATTTGATGACATGATAAAACTCATATCTTTACATAAGGGGTTGCAGCGATTTATTAACAGTTCAATAATTTAGTCTTTATTATAACGTGATCAACATTACACTACATGGAGAGGCCATGTGTTTTACAAGAAAGATTAAACACAACTTTGCAAGAAACATAAAATTTTACTAAAAGGATGTTTGGATGAGCGTTTCTAAAATGAAGTTCACCTACAGGGTTATATTTTTCTATATGTGTGTAATTGTTTAAAGCGAATGTGCAGAAAGATAAACATTAAACGACTTATTATTGTTAGGAATTATATAAACGTAATACAATTGTATTATACATAATCGTAGATTACAACAACAGATTGAGGCCTGTAACAATATGTAGTGTCCTTAAACAGAAATTCGTCCCTAGTACGAACTGTTTAGAGGATACAACAATCAAATCAAGATAAACTTGAATCTAACGAATCTGAATTATCCTTCTTAATGGATTCCGATGTGATATATATAATTCATGAAACAGAACCAATGAACAGTCGTGACTTTCCAGAAAGCAGTTATATCTGTTAAAAAGATAACTGTCAAAAGGAAATGTCGTTGTGTTGGTTATGACTGTTTAGTGTAATGAACATATAAGAAAACCCTAATCTGGATTATTAAAAACTAATTCCAGATTTTCTTAATTGAGCCCAAGAGCACCAAGGCCCAAGGCCCATCTTTTGACCATTTAATATGTATATTAATTATACATATATTAAGCCCAATAAGGTCTATCATTCACCATTCACTAGGATGTCCATTAGTATGGACATTAAGTAATTAGTAGGAATAGATCCAAGGTCCTTATAAACATGTTTTGGTTTCCTTTTTCTGGCGATGTGGGACAAAGAACTTTACATGTTCCAACAATACCCCACATTTTCTATTCAAACACCAATAATACCCCACATTTGAATAGAAAATAAGCTAATGTAAAGTTACTTATTATTCTATTTCCATCAAACTTAATATGACATGCATCAGAATAGGTGTCGTTTGGACTTGAACCTATCTTAGTGATATTTATCGGATCTACTTTGTGGATAGTGAGCATAACTCTTGAACTAGCCACGTTTTGTAGTACATCGAGACAATAAGAATCACACAAGTCATATTTATGCAATAACAGATTCTTACCGTTGTGTTCATTTCGGTCTTGAACATATCCTTATTCATGAGAATTTTAGAGAACTTTAGCCATCTGGTTCCCAAAGATGCGACCGCACATCAATCTCATATAGGTAATGCCAATCAAGAGTACTCCGTAGTATTCTGCTATAAGAGCCATTAGCATTATTAAGAATTAAAATTTGAATCCTTCAATCATCAATGGAAAACACACAAAATTTCATGTGTGTTAGTACTTTGAGTGTTACTCAACTAGTTTGCCTATTGAACCTAGACCATGGGATCTCCAATTTCGCTAGGTTAGGTTTCCGCTGAGTTTTTACTCATTGTATTGGCTTTAAACCCATACCCCTCGATAAGATAATGACTTGTTCTCTACAAAGGCCTTTTGTCAAAGGATCAGCAATATTTTCCTTTGACTTTACGTAGTCTATGGAAATGATTCTATTTCTCAACAAGTCTTTTATTGTATTGTGGCGACGTCTTATATGTCTTGACTTGCCATTGTAGATGTGATTCTTTGCTCTAGTAATAGCAGCCATACTATCACAATGTATACATACAGTAGTCACGGGTTTTGGCCACAAAGGAATAACCTCTAGAAAGCCTCTTAGCCATTCTGTTTCTTCAGCAGCTTTGTCTAAGGCTACAAATTCTGCTTCCATAGTTGATTTGGTATTCACTGTTTGTTTGGATGACTTCGATGATACAACATCCCCTCCAAGTGTAAATACATATCCACTTGTGAACTTTCCTTCATTATGGTTAGAAATCCAATTTGCATCACAGAATCCTTCTAGAACAGGAAGATACTTAGTGTAATGTAACCCATAAGCCATTGTATGCTTTAGATATTGAAGCACTCTAACCAGTGCATCCCAATGATCTCTACCAGGGTTATGCGAGTATCGACTAAGTCGACTTACACTATATGCTAAATCTGGACGTGTACAATTCATTATATACATCAAGCTTCCCAATACTTGTGTATATTGTAATTGTGCAACACTTTGTCCTTTGTTCTTCTTCAGTTGAACCTTGGGATCAATCGGGGTTACAACTGGTCTATCATCATAGTGCCCAAATTTCTTTAGGGCCTTCTCAATGTAATGAGATTGGGTAAGGATGCATCCACTAGAATTTCTTTGAATTCTAATGCCAAGAATGATATTAGCTTCTCCCATATCTTTCATGTCAAATGAAGAATGAAGCATTTTCTTGGTTTGGTTTATAACATCCAAATTTGTTCCCATAATCAACATATCATTGACATATAAACAAATGATGACAAATGCATTTTTGTATTGTTTAAGATAAACACATTTATCACATTCATTTATTTGAAATCTGTTTGATAATAGAGTGTTATCAAACTTCTCATGCCATTGTTTTGGAGCCTGTTTAAGGCCGTAAAGTGATTTAATCAATTTACAAACCTTATGCTCCTAACCTTTCACAACAAACCCTTCGGGTTGTTGCATATAGATTTCTTCATCTAATTCACCATTTAAAAAGGAAGTTTTCACATCCATTTGATGTATAATCAAGTTGTGGATTGAAGTTATCGTGACTAACGTTCTTATAGACGTTATCCTTGTCACGGGAGAATAGGTATCAAAGAAATCTTGACCTTCTTTTTGACGGTATCCTTTGGCTACTAAACGAGCCTTATACTTCTCTATGGTACCATCGGGTCTTAATTTTTTCTTGAAGATCCACTTGTGGCCTATTGGTTTATGTCCCGAGGGCAAATTAACCAATTTCCACGTGTTGTTATGCACAATTGAGTCTATTTCGCTTTGAATAGCCTCTTTCCAATAAGGTGCTTCTAATGATTCCATAGCAGCCTTATATGTCTGTGGTTCTTCATTAACTACATATGTTATGTAGTCTGGCCCAAAGTCCTTTAGGACTTTAGTACGCTTACTTCTTCTTGGTTCAACATCTTCTTGTTGAATTTCGGAAGTGTTTTCTTCTTGATCATGAGATAAATGATCATCTAATGATCTTTTCCTTGGATTAGAGATTTGCTTCTCTTTTTCCTTGAAAGGAAAGATAGTTTCAAAGAACTCTGCTTCTGCAGATTCTATAATAGTTTTGTTGCTTATGTCTTGTACATCTGATTTGTATACCAGAAATCTATAAGCTGCACTATTCTTCGCTGGACCAAGATAAACACAATCAACTGTTTTGGGTCCTAGTTTGGTTCTTTTTGGTAAAGGTACTTGAACCTTTGCCAAACAACCCCACACTTTCATCCTTTTATAAGAAGGTTGTTTTCCTTTCCATAATTGATATGGAGATTTGTCGCTCTTCTTATGAGGATCTTATTCAAGATTGTGTTAGCGGCTAAACATGCCTCGCCCCACAAACTATGAGGAGCCCCTGCTGTTATTAACATTGAATTTATTATGTTCTTCAATGTTCTATTTTTACGTTCAACTACTCCATTTTGTTGTGGAGTATATGGGGTGTTGTTTGGTGTATAATACCAAAGGTTGAACAAAACTCAACAAATTCATTGGATTCGTATTCTTCTCCTCGATCAGACCTTAGAATTTTGATTCTTTTGTCAAGTTGATTTTCAACTTCTGCTTTATATGTCATAAACATATTCAAAGCCTCGTCTTTGGTATTTAGTAAGTACACGTAGCAAAACTTACTGCACTCATCAATGAAAGTAATATCATAACTCTTTCCTCCTTTTGATGGTGTTGCTTTAAAATCACATAAATCCGTATGGATTAAACCAAGTATTTCATTAGATTTTTCCACAGATTTGTGTGAATGGCTTGTGTACTTAGATTCAACACAAATTTCACACTTGGATTGTTTATCCATAGAACATTTAGGCAACATGCCTAAGTTTATCATTCCTTGTAAGGAACGGAAATTAACATGGCCTAATCTAGATTGTCATAAAGAAGAAGGATCAAGCATGTACATAGAAGCGGTGCTAGTGCCCGCGTTATTATTATTAATAACATTGTCATCGGTTACAATACTTAATTTGAAGAGTCCCTAATCGAGGTAACCCTTTCCAACATACACACCACCCTTAGTGATTACAAATTTGTCTGATTCAGTTACAAACTTAAATCCCTTATTGCTAAGAATAGGGACAGAAATCAGATTCTTGGTGATGGTTGGCACATGAAGCACGTTTGAGAGTACTAGATCCTTTCCATAAGTCATCTTCAATGTGACTTTTCCTTTTCCTTTAATCTTTGAAGAAGGTCCATTTCCAACGAACATTGCTTCACTTTCATTTAGTTTTTGATAAGATGCAAACATCTTTCTTGAATTGCAGATGTGTTTTGTTGCACCTGTATCATACCACCAATCAACAACATTAGTGGTTAAAAAAGCCAAAGAGGTATCAATCATTCCTGCAAATTCTTTTAGAGATTCGACACAGTTTGCATGGTTCGAATTTCCGTTAGAATTTCCTCCTCCATACTCTTTCTTGTGGCGACAATCCTTGGCCTTATGACCAGGTTTCCCACATACCCAACAATGAACTACTTTCTTAAAGTTGTTGTTCTTCTGTTGGTTATAGTTTTTCTTTCCATCCTTAGGATTTTTCTGTCCAGAGCCACCACCATTTTTGCCTTTGTTTTTGTTGTTGGATTTGTGTTTGGTAGAACTTTCTCCAACCATGTTGGCATTTGGTTCAATTGAAACTGCATCAACCTTGTCCTGCATCCTGTTATCTTCTTCAACACGAATTTTGAGAACTAATTGCTCAAAACTCAAATTCTTAGTCAAATGTTTAAGATATAACTTACAAATTTTCCAAGATGGAGGCAATTTTTCAATAATAGAACCAACAAGAAAGTTAGAGTTAATACCCATGCCTTCTACTTCCAATTAGTGAACAATTATTTGTAGTTCCTCCAATTGTTTCACGACAGGCTTTGCATCGTTCATTTTAAAGTTCAGAAATTTACCAACAACAAATTTCTTAGAACATGTAACTTCAGTCCTGTATTTCTTTTCCAGTGATTCCCAAATCTCCCTTGCAGAAGCAAAGGACGAATAAATATCATAAAGTGAATCATCCAAAGCATTCAGAATATAATTCCTGCAATTATAGTCATTATGATTCCATTGTGAGGCGGCCCTTTCATAGTCTGCCAATTGTTCTGCAGTAGGAACATTCTGATCAACACTATACGGATCCACTGGTTCAGAATTCGTAAGTGTATATGCAACATGCAAAGATGTTAAGTAAAACAACATCTTTTGTTGCTGTTAGAAATACGTTTTAACGTATATTAGAAGTATCGGTCACTCCACAATATGATTTATGTTGTAATAGCTCGTAGTTAGTAATTAGTTATTATTTGCTTATTAACTTAAGTAAGAACCGGTCCATGGGCTTGTCATGGACCGGCCCAAGTCCACTTATGACTTGGAACTATAAATACCCCTTTCCACTAAGGAAAGGGGTTGGTTGTTATCATTTCTTAATTTCCACTTAATAAAATTCATATAGTTTCTCTCACTTTCTCTCTCTAACTTTCTCTCTCTAGAAATTAACAAACCCCTTCATAGATTCATTGATTATCAATATTCTACATTTGGTATCAGAGCACCAAACACATGGAAAAATGAAACATCGGGTTTGCGGTCATGTAGAAGCTCATAAGGTGTTTTTCCATGGCGTTTCCGAATGATAGAACGGTTTTGGGTGAAACATGCAGTAGAAATAGCCTCTGCCCACAAGAACAATGGAGCGTTCGCATAAATAAGCATGGTCCTAGCAGCTTCCATAAGTGTACGATTTCGTCTTTCAACGACACCGTTTTGTTGTGGAGTGCGTGCAGCGGATGTTTCATGTGATATACCAACTCCTTCATAATAATCACGAAGAGTCTGGTTGACGAACTCTGTACCATTGTCTGTACGAATACGGCGGACAGTGGTATTCAAACGTACCTGAATGAACTTCAGAAAAGTGATGATAGCCTTCGGAGCTTCATCCTTTGTACGTAGAAATCTAACCCATGTAAACCTTGAGAAATCATCCACAATGACGAGAATGAATTTCTTACCGCTCACACTTTCAGTTCTCATCGGTCCACAAAGAGCCATATGCAAAAGATGAAGTTTTTCTTGATTAGTGTCTTCAGCTTTGGGTTTGTAAGATTTCTTGGTGCTTTTCCCCCTTGAACACGCGGAACATAAATGATCCTTGTGAAATTTAAGCTTGGGAAGACCACGAACTAACTCGTTTTTAGCCAGATGATTAATAGCATCAAAATTAAGATGAGATAATCTGCGATGCCATAACCATGACTTGGTCTTCGAAGCTTTAGAGAGAAGACATACTGGAGAAGCGGCCATCATGTCTTGTAAGGACAAAGTGTAAAGATTTGCACCACGAGATCCCTTCAACAAATCTTTTCCTTCCAAGTTGCGGATGAAACAAGTGTGTTGTCGAAAAGCAACCTCAAGGTTGGAATCACAAAACTGTCCTACTGAGAATAAGTTATGACCAAGACCTTCAACATAGTATACCCTAGAAATCGTCACGTTTCCAATCTGATATTCACCATATCCCATAATCTTTGCTATATGATCATTCCCAAATTTAACCGTACCAAGAAACTTGCTGACGAAATTTCGGAGCATCGAGCGATTTCCGGTCATATGTTTTGAACAACCGGAGTCCAAATACCACAGGATGATTTGGACCACCTGAAAATATCACCACACAAAGACAATGTAGAGGTATCGGAATCTGAGTGTTCCTTGTTATTAGCAGGTACAGATTTAATAATCTTAGATTTGCTAACTCTAGGTTTCTTAGATTTCCTAGCCTTTTTCTTCTTAATTAGTGGTGTAGATTCTAATTGGCTCAAATCCTGAGGTATTTCTACACTGATAGGCACTAAAGTGGGGGCTGACCTAATTAAAGGGCGCTGTTTCCTTACTTGAGTGCGAGTGTTCCTAACTAAAGGACGCTCAGACCTAACCTCAATGGATGCATTCCTAGTTAAAGGGCACATTTTACCATCGAGAGTAAAGGTCCTACCAGTGGGACGCCATTGCCAGCCAACTTGGGCACGAGTTCTACCCGTTGGCTTCCATTCAAGACCATTCTTAATAGCATTCATTTCATTAACGTGATCAATCAGACACAAATCATGACGCTGGGAAAACATACATTCATTACAATTCCAACAATTTAAATCAGAATTCACGAATGGTTTAGGCTGCTGCACAGGCGCAGAGCTTTTAGTCTTAACATGATTCGTTTTATTTAAAACTGAACTAGCATTCCTATTGTGGACTTCTACTTTCTTCTTTGTGGCACTACTAGTGGCGGGCTTGATCTTATCTTTCTTGAGTGGCGATCCTTTAGCCTTAGTAGTCTCTTTTAATCCTGTAGAAGGCAAATTGGGAACATTAGCAGCAGATTTTAAAGGTGTCTTACTTGATTGTGCCAATGACGGTTTCGCTCCTGGAGTCTTATTAAATGGAGTGACAGCAATGGGCCTATTATTAAGTAGTGCAGAACCTGGTGTACCTATGTATTGTAAATAAGCCAAGCAATATTGAACTCGCTTAACATATTCATGAGCCGAATAATAGTCGCTACTTGAGGGATCTAAGGCATAAAGATCGTCTAAAATATCCCTAAGAAGATCGACATGCTTAATGGCATTCTTCATATAATCATCATAGGTAAGCTGGTTTCTCTTATGAAGCGGATTCTTATAAAGCACTACTTTCTTGGTTGTTGGAGCACTAGTGGACGTTGCAGAGTCGGTAGCTAAGTTATCAACAACTTCTTGTCGGGTGAGAAGAAGTGTCTCCTTTAACTCAGCCAAAACCATATTTTTGTCTATGAGCAGGATGTTCAAGTCAGAGATTTCTTCGCACTTTTGGTTCAGTTGTTCAACATAATATTGTTGCTGTGTCGCATTAAAAGCGAATCGATCTTCTAGTGAACCATAAAGAGCGGATAGTCCCTGCCTTGTCCGATCCATCTCCCCTAGAACAGTTGATAGTCTAATTTCTAAGACCTGGTTTTTAGACTCTGCGGCCTCTAGTTCCATTCTTAATGTTTCCTTTGATGATATCTCTCTCTTCAATCTCATGATTTCTTCCTCTAATGTCTTAACAATTGCAATCATCTTGTCACTTGTCTCAACACCGTTTTCACAAACATTTGATATCAAAAGACTTTCATTTTGAGCTTGTTGTTTTAATTCTAAAGATATACAATGTTGTTCTAGTTGATTAAAGCGTTGAGAAAGTAAATTATAAGAATCTTGTAGCTTTAAAAACTCAGCGTTAGATTCGTGACAAGAATGATTATCTACCTCATTTACAGTTTCAGCAACATTTACAGAAATATCACAAACATCATCACAAATATCCTCACAAATATTCACAGCATCACAATTCATCATAGCGGATGTAAGCTCATTCGAATATTTAACATTTACAATAGTAAGCACATCACACGAGATTACTTCGGACAAGAATCGGTCATATTCGGTTGAAATCTTTTCCTTTTCAATTAGTTGCAGTTCGTAAGCGGTGTCCATTTCATAAAACACTTTTTGAACTTCACCAATTTCAAACTGAAGATTTTCCTTAAGAGATGCAAAACTTCTTTTTAGACTTTCGACAAACGGATTGATCTCAGTTTTAAACACCTCGTTCATGTGTTCGAAAGCCCATTCTCCGGCATTTAAGCCATTTGAAGTCGTACATTCCAAGATGACCTTGTCAAAGTTAGTAAAGTATCGGTTAATCTCTTGCAAGTTTAACCATACAGTGCTAACAGGTGGAAGATTCTTTGGAATTTCCTTAGGACCTTCCATGTTGACAAGTGTAGGAAATGTACTAGGGCTTTCTTCCTCTATCATGTAGGTTGGTGCTGTAATGAGATCTTTGTCCATATGGAAGCGAACTCTAAAATCAGTTTTAGCAAGCTCCTTATTCATTTTAAAATAATCACAATCGGGATATTTTGCAGAATTGTATGACCGATCCTCATCAACTAGAACCTTACTTGTTCGATCGTTGGGAAAAACAATCGGGTCTAAAGCCAATCCTAATTGAGTTGCATTATAAAGTCTAGGACTATGTCTTAAAGCTTGTTTTGCATAACGTGGATTAGGGGGAAGGCCTTTTAGACGTGATAAGTTAAACTCTTTAAACGAAGCATCAAATAAGTGAACTAGTTGTGAAGCAGCGTATTGTCTTAACAGCAAGTAGTCTAGACTTCTAATCTTATTAGTAGCATTAATCTCCATTTCAGTCTTCTTAGATTCGAGTAATTCAAAATTAGTCTTCTTAGGTGCATCTCATTGGGACGAACGAGTCCGAAGGGCGTACAGGGGTTGCTGCATGGTCAAGTCTGGAAGCAATGTTAGATCCGACATCCGTATCTCAAGCATCTTAGGAATGAAAACTGAAGCCAAGAACGGCTACTATCATGTGACAGAGATTCGCTTGAAAAGGGAGGATGACAGGGAATACAAAATCCAGCAAGGAGATTTTTCCATCATTCGCCTTGAGGATATTGAAGATATGCTGCTTCTGATGACCCGAGATCAACTTACTCACATTCCTCGTGAAGACCTGATTGCTTTGAATACAGCACTTCGTATGTTCACACGAAGCGTTGTCATCAAGTCACGAGTTGAGGATCTTCAGTTGGGAGTCGAAAGCTATCAGAGGAGGCTCAATTTAACCCGTCCTGTGAATCAAGTGCTACCTCAACACGTAGAAAGATGTCCTTATACCGGCATTTCTGTCCCGAATTCCGGCATTTTCTACTTGAACAGTCGAGGTTTGATGAAGTTTATGAGGGTGGGTGAGCTTCACAAGTATAGTGATGGAACTCTTATACAAGTCAGAGATAAGTTGGAGCATCTGAACTCGGGTGGGACTTTGCCAGAGATGACGGAGGATTGGCATCCGGGTTACCGGCAGATGGCAAAGTATGTGATCAAAAAGATCGATCAAAAGCTCCGTGAACGTAGATTGATGAGGAGCTTGGAAAGATTCGTGGGTGGAAGACCGTATTTAGTGCACCACAAGCTACTGCAACGATCCATCTGATGGGTCGTACATCTCAGGTCACTTTATATTGGTTTTCAATTGTGAATATGTAAATTTGTGAATAATGTGCTTGAATGGCTTGGTATAGTGTTAAGGTATGATAATTTTTCAAGAATTTCTCACGAGATTCTAAATCTTTCAAAATATGTCATACCAAAGCACTACAACTATCCCTTATTAACTTAAGGGGGAGCAATAACTTGTTCTATGGCCAAAACATCGATTTCATTTTTACCCAAAGACCGGTTAATCCATTCAATATCCCAAATATTAATGGTTAACATTTTGGATAAGGGGAGAAAATGGGATTAAGGAGACGTAAGTGATACTTGGCTAAAAGATGAAAAAGACTTAAAGATTATCCAACTTAATATGTGTAAAGCACGTGTTAAGGGGGAGCGTTTTTGATGAACAAAACACCTAAGGTACAAAACTTTTGATTTCAATATCACAAGTACTTTAGGTGATTTTTTCAATGATTTTTCATGGTGGCAATTCCTTCCCAAAACACGCTTAATTCACGACGGATGTGGTGACAAAAGGGTGGTAGGAATAGGTTTAGTCCAATGATTCATCAGAGCCGATGGAATCTTCCCAAGGACAATTCCCTAGATAGAATTAGAAGTCCTAGGAAAGATGGAGAAAGAATGTGAACGTAGCTGAATGCCGACCAAGTACTTAAGCTAGCACTGGAACAATCACAACAAGGTGCTAGTGATGACGTATTGGTAAGCATTGAAGGGGTTGAAGAATGAAAAAGAAATGTAAAGATAAAGGGTGTAAAGAAAGAAGCCCTCCTTACAACTTTAGGCAGAAACCGGGTCAATACATATGCTATTGAGGTCATTTTTGTTAATGATTCTCGGTATTGAAGAAAGACATCATGGACCCAGTGATGCAATGCACAACCCTTCCCCAGCTAACTCAAATATCTCTCAAAAGGTATTTGTTTTAATCACACGGAGATCAACACGTTATCTATTGGTTTATTCACTCCGAATAAACTGGTATTGAAAAGGTGGCACTCCTCTCCAGCCATCGCTCACTAAATCAAAACGCACAATCGAGTCTAGAGCCAAGAGATCATCAAAAGTCTCATTAGGACACTTTCCATTTATTCCTTGCTTTCTCACACACTGTGAAAAGTAAGAGATTTTCATGAGTCCTACGCAATATTCTTGTAATATTGCCAGAACATCCGAGTAATACGTAAGTATTACAATGAAGATGGAAATCCTGCTTGAGCCAACATCAAACAAGCTCATGGTAGGTTACACGTGCGGTTCTTTTAGAACCAATCTTGTGAAAAACTGGAAGGTAACAGTGGTTTAATTCTTAATTGAACTTAAACTCGTTCCAGGCCTCTTCGCATTATCATATGATCTTGCCAGAACACTCAGAGTGACTCTTTATTGACCACAGTGACGAGTGGAAATCCTTCTAGTGTCAACATCAAACAGCACTTGGTAGGTAACGTGCAAGATTCTTTATGAATCGAGCTCGTGACAACTGGAAAGCAACGATGGTGAAAATCTTAATTGAAATTCACTTGTTCCAGGTTTCATGAATTGACGGCTTTTAATCACAAGGATAATTTATCCAAGTGATTCACTCTTTATGTTCGCAGTCAGCTTTGGACGGTCGAATAAAGAGAACGGGTTTACCCGCGAAATCCTGTCAGGAAGTTACTTAATTGAAACTATCCGTCACGGGTACGATATCTAATATCGTCCAACGGTCTTCACCGACCGGAGGTAAAATGCTACCGAATTAGAATAAAATGTTCAAAGCCATTTTATTCGTGTCGTTGCTGTGTACCTGCTAAAGACGGTGGCGTTGCTGAGTACCTGTTGAAGACGGTGGCGTTGCTGTGTACCAGTGAAGACGGTGGTGTTGCGGTGTACCGGTAAAAGTCGTTCCCACATGCTTATGTCTTTTGCAACAAAAATTCAAGAAAGTACAAGATGAAGTCTTCCGCTGTACCAAACTCTGAAGCTTTCAAGAATCCAACAAAAAGACGTAAGTGTGTGGAACATGAAGTCACGAGGAGGCAAAGTTCACAAGAAAGGCAAAGATCGCACGTGAAAGGCCAAAGAACAATGCTCTCAAGTCAAAGCCAAAAAGATCAAATCAACATATTCACAACAAAAGAAAGAGAAGAAGAAAAGACTACGAGCTAAAGAACGAAGACTTAGTATAGTATGCTAGGTTTAGAACTTTGTAACGTGGAGTGACCTCCCTTAGGGGGAGATTGTTAGAAATACGTTTTAACGTATATTAGAAGTATCGGTCACTCCACAATATGATTTATGTTGTAATAGCTCGTAGTTAGTAATTAGTTATTATTTGCTTATTAACTTAAGTAAGAACCGGTCCATGGGCTTGTCATGGACCGGCCCAAGTCCACTTATGACTTGGAACTATAAATACCCCTTTCCACTAAGGAAAGGGGTTGGTTGTTATCATTTCTTAATTTCCACTTAATAAAATTCATATAGTTTCTCTCACTTTCTCTCTCTAACTTTCTCTCTCTAGAAATTAACAAACCCCTTCATAGATTCATTGATTATCAATATTCTACAGTTGCCAGCGACAAAAATCAGAACCATTAAACTTTTCAGGTTTTTCCACATGCGATTTCAACACGGTTTGATCCATCTTGAAATTTCTGTTTAAGATTGTTAGGAATTATATAAACGTAATACAAATTGTATTATACAGAATCGTAGAATACAACAACAGATTGAGGCCTGCAACAATATGCAGTATCCTTAAAACAGAAATTCGTCCCTAGTACGAACTGTTTAGAGGATACAACAATCAAATCAAGATAAACTTGAATCTGACGAATCTGAATTATCCTTCTTGATGGATTCTGATGTGGTATATATACTTCATGAAACAGCACCAATGAACAGTCGTGACTTTCCAGAAAGCAGTTATATCTGTTAAAAAAGATAACTGTCAAAAGGAAACGTCGTTTTGTTGGTTATGACTGTTTAGTGCAATGAACTGATAAGAAAACCCTAATCTGGATTATTAAAAACAAATTCCAGATTTTCTTAATTGAGCCCAAGAGGCCCAAGACCTAAGGCCCATCTTTTGACCATTTAATATGTATATTAATTATACATATATTAAGCCCAATAAGTTCTATCATTCACCATTCACTAGGATGTCCATTAGTATGGACATTAAGTAATTAGTAGGAATGGATCCAAGGTCCTTATAAACATGTTTTGGTTTCCTTTTTCTGGCGATGTGGGACAAAGAACATTACATGTTCCAACAATACCCCACATTTTCTATTCAAACACCAATAATACCCCACATTTGAATAGAAAATAAGCTAATGTAAAGTTACTTATTATTCTATTTCCATCAAACTTAATATGACATGCATCAGAATAGGTGTCGTTTGGACTTGAACCTATCTTAGTGATATTTATCGGATCTACTTTGTGGATAGTGAGCATAACTCTTGAACTAGCCACGTTTTGTAGTACATCGAGACAATAAGTATCACACAAGTCATATTTATGCAATAACAGATTCTTACCATTGTGTTCATTTCGGTCTTGAACATATCCTTATTCATGAGAATTTTAGAGAACTTTAGCCATCTTGTTCCCAAAGATGCGACCACAAATCAATCTCATATAGGTAATGCCAATCAAGAGTACTCCGTAGTATTCTGCTATAAGAGTCATTAGCATTATTAAGAATTAAAATTCAATCCTTCAATCATCAATGGAAAGCACACAAAATTTCATCATAGGAATGGGTATACCTATGTGTTAGTACTTTGAGTGTTACTCAACTAGTTTGCCTATTGAACCTAGACCATGGGATCTCCAATTTTGCTAGGTTAGGTTTCCGCCGAGTTTTTACTCACTGTATTGGCTTTAAACCCATACCCCTCGATGAGAAAATGACTTGTTCTCTACAAAGGCCTTTTGTCAAAGGATCAACAATATTTTCCTTCTTACTTTACGTAGTCTATGGAAATGATTCCATTTCTCAACAAGTCTTTTATTGTATTGTGGTGACGTCTTATATGTCTTGACTTGCCATTGTAGATGTGATTCTTTGCTCTAGTAATAGCATCCATACTATCACAATGTATACGTACAGCAGTCACGGGTTTTGGCCACAAAGGAATACCCTCTAGAAAGCCTCTTAGCCATTCTGCTTCTTCAGCAGCTTTGTCTAAGGCTACCAATTCTGCTTCCATAGTTGATTTGGTATTCACTGTTTGTTTGGATGACTTCCATGATACAACAGCCCCTTTGTAACACCCCCAAATTTATACAATTCAATACAGCGGAAGACTCGCTGGTGTTACGGGAAAGCACATTACTCACATCATAGACAACGCTTTAAAATCGCATCGTTTAATAATAAAGCATTTCCATTCATAAATATCAAGTATACATAGGTCCCAAGTCATAGTATTTCATACAAGTTTTACAAAGCATTTGAATGGGAATTATTATTTAAGTGCGGGCCATGAATTCTTGGTGTCTTCCCGAGAATTACCTTCAAGTACCTGAGATAAAACATGTTAAAAGAAAAGGTTAGCGATAATGCCGAGTGAATTCATAGAGTTTAATGAAATCCATTAATATATCATCGGTACATAATTATTACCGAAAGTCATTTTGTACAAATCTTTATAATAGGCCATAAAATAGCCAAAGTCATTTTATATAAATCCTTATCAAAAATCATAATATAGGCATTTGCCTTCAAAATTATTATACGAATCATTGTCGTTAAAAACATCATACAATACGTTTTATAACGTTGTATAGATTAAATAAAAACTGTTATATGAATATGGTTATATAAAACCAAAACACGAACATAATATCAATGATAAGACCCTGTATTGCTAGTCAGGCAATATATCGTAATTCAATGCTTAAAGCAGTATTTCATTAATTGGATTATTATAAGCCGCATGACATTGTTACCTTACTATAACAAATAACAGGTAGCTAACCCGAAACTCATTTGCCCATCTAAATTAGCGTGTCGTCACAATAATCACGCTTGTGTAAATCTTCTCATACATAATTTCGCTTACCAATCAATGTGGCACGACGGGGATCATCCGTCAAGGCGCGAACTGGGGTGATCGTCCCCAAATAGTACTATTATATGCATAAGCGTCTACCAAATCCCGGTAGTTCACAATTCATACTAATGGGACTTTTAGTGACATAACCTAACTTTAATAATCCATTTCATTTCATACATCGGGTCATATAATCATTCATCGGGTCATACAATCATTCGGGTCCAAATAAATAAACAAACAGTCGGGACAAATGGTGTCCTATTATCAAAACTAACATGTTATCTCCCTCGCGGGTTTATAAAACATTTCATAAAAACATTTAAAAGAGTGCGAGGCTATGAACTCACGTTGATGTGGGAAGGCGGTTATCGGCGATTTGGATGTACGGTACGTGCTTTAATCACGGAAACCTAAACAAATAATACTTGTCTTAGACTCTTGTCCAATGACTTTATAAAAATAACAATCATGTATACATATGATGATTTTATAAATATGATGATGATCAAGTGGGATTGTACATTTTTACTCATTCATTATACTGTTTATGTGTTGGAAATTTTCAAGACTAGTTACACTAGTTCAACTTGTTTACATTTTGAAGCCCAATGGGCCTATTACAAGCCCAATACTTATTCATTAGCCCAATTATACTTTTATTATCAGTATTATACTTTATATGTTGGGCCCAGATGGGTTAAGCCCAATAAATAAGTTTATAAGTGTTTTACCAAATTAGTCAGGTTTATTGTCCATTAAGGCTACTTTGGCCCGTTAATGTCTATATGTTGTAAAGCTCGGGTTTTATCGGTTTTTACTTGTTATATATGTTTATATATCAGTATGTGAGTTTATAAAAGTTTACATTAGACGGGTCCAACCGTCTAAGTTTAATTTTACAAAAACGTTAATCTTTCGGTTTTAGCCGAAAAGACGTAAAACTTAGTATATAGTTTTTATAACTTATAAAACTTACCAAACTACCATTTTTGTATAATGTCCATTTCTTTATCCTTATGCATTTTTATATAAATGAAATATATAAGTTAGTGGGTTTTAATTCACATTTTATACTATATTTATTTGAGTGCTTATATAATAATATTAAACTTTAATTTCACAAAATCAGTCCTAAATTTTAAGTTCACTAAAATGTCCATATCTAGAGTTCTATAATGAGATATGACCTCAAATGTTTATAACAGAAACTACATGATATGTTTTTCATTTCATTCCTTTATAGCTACTGATGAATCAACCTCTAAATATTTTAATAAATTCGTCCAAAACAGTGTAGGCAGATTTGCACTATAAACTTGTTTTGATCATATCTCACTCATTTTGATGATTCCATTGCATGGCCAACTCTCACATGTGTATAACACCTAATACTTACTGTATGTTGATTCCAATTTACCATTTTATCAGTTTATCATTTGGTTACTTACTGTTTTTATACAGCCATCTTATTAAGCAAGATTTAACCATTTTTACATGTGGTTTTTCCATCTTTTTACCCATGTTTATCAAATCTATCAACACCAAATCCCCACATAATATTTTTAATCATCATTCATCATCATATAAATATACATAAATAAAGAAAATACAAGATTACATAATCAAAATAACAAGAGGATAGGAAGAACAATCTTTATACCACCAAGGTTGTGTAGGTTATGATCAAGGCTTGGATTTTTGATGGAAAAACTAGTGATAAATCAACACCAATCTTCAAGACCACCAATATTTGTACACTCCTTGTAGAAATCAGCCCTTGGATATCACCAAATCACCATCTTGGATGTTAGGATCACCTCCAATCTTCAAGGCTTCAAGGTTTCTTCATTATATGTGTAGATAACACATAGTTTATGGCTAGAATTGATCAAAATTTGATCAAAATGGTATTTTTGAGAGAGAGTGGACGAAATTAGGGAGAGAAGGAGAGAGTGGTTTACATGTATGAGTTTTGGAGAAGTGGTTTAGGTGTTGGATGGTTTTGGTGGTGTGATAGCTTACTTGTTAAGCATTAGCTAACAAGTGTTAGCTTAATAGTTTAAAATTGACACATCATGAGATGTGTTGGAGCCCATTTGTATAGGGGTGGGCAAGTGTAAACTTGTCCCATCCCTATTAATTTACGGGTACTCCTCGATTCTAGTTTCTTCGATTTGCGTGCCCTCGAGTTATTTTACGAAAAACGTTTTTATAAATTATGAATCAACGGCACAAAACGAATCTAATAAAAATTGTCTCGTCAAAAAACGGAGTTTGAAAACGTAAATACGTAATCTAAGGTTTCTGGTTTAGTCGTAAAGGACGTTAAATTATAATCGTAAGTCCTAATCTCTTCTCGTAAATTTGTGAGTTTATGAACCAACACAAATTTAAAATTCCAAAGTAATATTCACGGATAAATTTATTTCCTGAAATGTCGGACTGTCACCAAAACAGTGTATGTAAACGTAAGCACGTAACGTTGAATCCTCCGGTTTAGACGTAGTCGATGCTACTTCAAGACGTAAATCCAAATTTCTTCCCAAAAATAAGTGAGTCCATAATATAACATTAAAATAATGTTTTTAAATAATATTTGAGAATAAAATATAAACCATAAATTGACGGATTGTCACAGCATTTACCCCTAAACAGGATATTTGTCCTCAAAGATCATCTTATCTTACTACTCGCTTCTTATAGAGTTAAAGCCATGTGGGTATTTCCTCCACACTCGGTCTTTTCTCACAAGTGTAATTCATTACAATACGCGAGTTTCATTAAACATAACTACGGGAATAAGATCAGGCTAAATGATGACTTACTTTCTCTATCCATGATGTTCACGGGTTTCTGATGAATGCAACTTTTCGCCGATCTAAACTTTACTAAGAAACAATCAGATTTTCACTTGATAGACATTTTATCAAGTTCGATATACGAAACATAATTCACGCAGCTCTTGAAGTCCTAGGGTAGATCCAGCTTATATGCCTTTCAAACCAATCTTTTACATCATCTCAATGGTCCCATACTACGGGGACTTATATCCCATGATCTTTCAGATCATCTATTCATTTTTCCAAGGTGAAATTTTTTGGCATAACTTCGCTACCCATCTGGCACTTCAAGATATACATTTCATATTCACATAACCTCCTGCCCACTACCGGTAGTCAATAATCAGATCCTAATTTCAACAATCATTTCAGGTCTCGCGGGTCGAGTATTTTGTAAGGTTAGGTTCGCCATCATAGGAAACCTTAAACTTAAAAGACATGTCCAACTCACAATGGGTGTATGTCGGGTGTCTTCAACCCAACTCCTGCTTACAGATGCTCTAATATATATCCTCACAAGATTCGATCTCGATCCTAATACGAAAATTATCAATGATAATCTCTACTAAGGAAAACGATTACACGGTTTATTACCAAAGGTCAATCATTCAAACATAAAACAGCACTTATAGTATTTTGTATCGTTACTTTACCTCGTCGCTTCGATTGGGGTGGTACACAGTACTCTCATCAAGATTCGTTCTCAATGACTTCTGAGCAAACCTCTAGAAATTCGATGCGAAGCGAGGATCTTGATAAAGATGATCGATACAGGCACACCATGTTTACACAACTCCTTTAAATACAAAAGAGTCAATTTCTTCATCAAGAATCTATCATTAACAGGAATGATATTAGCATATTTGGTCAGTCTGTCGACGATGACCCAAATCGAATCAAATTCAGATGATGACCTTTGCAATAGCTAGACGTTTACTAATGTATGAGGCAATGTCTGCCTTCATAATTTGCCATTAGTACAACTTCTTCTGATAATGATACATTAAATCAGAAATGACAGGAATAGAATACTTATACTTACAAGATTCCAACATAACTATATCTCACAATCCTCTATATTTAGGCAACCGCAAGTGGCCTTTTAAACATGTAACGTCATTGACTTCTTAATTCTAATGGTTCACATTAGCCGCGAACACTTTTTACAAACATCGTTTATTTTTATATTGTTCGGCAATTTATTTTGCATCGTCATTATTAAGAAACACATCCTAATTGATTCTTTATCCTTTTTACATAATGCGTCAGTATTTACATTCACCTTTCCTGATGAAATAATTATCATGGTCAATATTACTCAAAAATTCTTTCCTCATATTTTCTAAGTTTTAGTTTCGTCTCAACTATCATTTTTATCCGTTTTACTCAATCCGACGTTTAAAGCGCCGATAAATATTACAAGTAATTAAATAATAAATATTTAATTTTATGAAATGTAAACGTAAAAGTTTTAAATTTTCTCAGTTCGTCTAATTATAAAAAAAATGTTCAAAATAAATTTGAATTTAATTAACATGATTTTTGCTGATTTATCGAAAATAATTAATAAGATTCGTAAATGTTTGAAAAAATCTTTGGTTATACTTTGGTCAAAATTTTCTTAGTTTAAAAGCAAAAATTGTCGTTTCAAATTTTAAGTCATGGTTTAACGGTTTCCTCAATCCCTCTTAGATTGTCTTGAGGTATACACAAACATTTACCCCTAAACAAGAGTTTAGTTAAATGATTTGTGTATAAGGGAATAATCCCTTAAAAATTCTTTTTAATAAAACATTTGTCAAAACATATTTCCATTTTATTTTTGGTAAAACCCAAAGTCTTAATGGCTTTAATCTTTAGAAAGTCAATATAGATTCCATTATCTTATTAATCACATGGTTAAATCATGTAAATGATTAAGTCTTAAGTCATATGTTAATTATTTAAGGTACAGGTTTTCACTACTCGGCCAACTCAGGGCATTCTACAAATAATTGTTAACTCATTCTTATTGTTATAAATAAACAAATGGTCTTTAATGATCACAAGCATGAATTTATCAAATTACAGCCTACACACGTGATTCACCAAATTTATGAATGCTACATGTGCATTGGTCAATCCAAACGACATCACGTGAAACTCATAATGTTCATTACAAGTTCTGGATGTAGTGATTGGAATAGATAATCTTCTTCGCGGACGTGAAGTTGATGATAACCATGCCGAGGATCAAATTTTTGAAACATACGCTAGAACCTTGTAAATAATCGAACAATCTATCATCTTGGGTAGTGGATATAGATTTTAATCGTCAATTTACCTAGTTCACGGTAATCAATAAATATAAGAAATAATAACACCACAGCTCTTCAGGATGACGAGTTTGGTAGAATAAAAGCTTTCTCCGACAACTCTCTCAGTTGTACGGTAATTCCTTTAATTCAGATGGTGCTGACGTACAGTGCACATGCCACAAGTGCAGCACCGGGAATATAATCAATACCAATTTCAACTTGCCTTACTGGTGAAAGTCTAGGTAATTCACCAGCAAATACCTCCTAAAGTTTCAAATAACATGAACATCTTTTTATACATTTACTTTTAAGTTCTTCTTAGATTACAAGATCTATGACTAATTCACAACCACTCATGGTATAATTTCAAGTATAAATGCAGGATATGGTCATCCATCAAGAATTATTTAGATCACTTTTGATAATCAACATCTTATCTTTTAGGTGAATTCTACTCGAGTTCCCATCAATTAAGACAATGTCGTCATGTCATAATCAATCGATCCATTCTATTGGCACTATCAAATTTCCAGTTTCATTATCGTTGATAAGATGTGAACTTCTCAAAAGACTAATAATAACTCATAATCCTTCACAAATTTAAGGATATATGGAGACATAACTATCCTTAAAAAGAGTAAGGTCAACGTATAATCTACTCGAGAGAATTTCAAATCAGATACAGACGAAAACACTAACGAATATGAATATATCCCATGTTTTCATGATTCGAGTACACATTCGAAAGCTCCTCGGATCGTTACCCAGGTCATTCAAATGAAATCTAATCAAAAGAAATGATAGGAACGTCGATACATCCAATCGGGTATCAACACTCGCCAATCAAATACTTTTCCTAAGAATCTCACTACGAGAGAATTGGACAAGAAGGGAATATCAATTGTCAAATAAGACAAATTCCACAGATGAGTAAATTCGACTCAGAAGAATAAATAGTACGGGCACATATGTAGGTGTCCCTATCAATATGTCCCTATTTTTCACTTCTTACAGATCTCATAAAATTTAATCTTTCACAATCTTCAAAGAAAATTTAGTGTTTATTAATATTTCATGGTGACTATTAATCAGTCTTGCATGGTCACTTCCAAATTATATGTAGGCGCGCAACTATATACAATTTCAAGATTAACGATGCAATACTCAGTTCGTCAAAATCTTATCATCATTTTTATAATAAAAACATTTTTATGCTTAATTCTTAAATAAGAATCAAAAATAAATTTACAAAGATTTTCTTTGTTATGAAAACAATTAAGTTTTCCAAGGTGTTTTATAAACAACTTCATTTCGATAACGATCACTTATAAATCTCACTTTAAATAATCCATATGGTGATGAATATTCAATTTTTCTCAAGGGATACCATTGTATCTTATAAAACAATGAGTGATCTGCAAAAGAGTGATGAAGAGTTGTTCACCAAGAACTAACTACAATATGATAGGAAATGAGCTTAGCCAATTAATCATGAGGTTCATGACCTCGATGGCACTCAAAAAGAATAATCCACAACGTAACTCAATTCGAGATGAGTACTTGTTCAATGGTTGCATCACTAATGCGATCATTAGAAAGAAGCAATAAAAGATAGATAACATCGATACATGTAGGATTTAGCAATCAAAGGTAGTCTTTTCAATAATCACAAACAAGTCTAAATTGTACCGTAACACATTACGTGTCACTATGTCATAAAATTCCAAGAACTCATCCTACCAACTGATATCTCAGTTAAGTTAGGGATTTTTAAAAGATACCATAGTGATTACTAATCTACAAGAGTCATTAGGTGTTCCACATGTCCCGAAAGATCCATCGGTCCCAATTCAGAAGAAGATTTCTTCAATTTATTTCTTGGACACTGGGCATCCTCGTTAGTGGACAATGGCCTAGGAACAACCCTTAACACGAACCAACAATAAATTAAAACCTTATAATTCAATCACAGGACTTAATGACTTCTTCTTAACAATTTCATATTCCATACAAGTTAAATTTTACGTCATTCAAGTTTCAATCAACTTATACTCAATGCGATATCCTACCACATTTCCCAATACTTTCAACCTTATTTTTAGACCTTAATAGGGCAATATAAGTTCGATATTATCAACACTTAATTTCCAATCCTATATCTCTTACAACAATAGTTATCAAATGAGTCACTAGTATGAAATGACTCACACATTCAATTAGACTTCTCGGAAAGGTACTAGTGGCATGAGGCTTTTGGGTAATGGTTCCAATGACAGCCTCAAGTGCAACATTCACCCTTTCGATTTCAATTTTAAGTATTGGGTGACAACGAATCAGATGACACCTTTCCAGGTGGTAATGTTTTGTCAAACTCCACTCTATAAGGAAAGATCGTCATGACATCGATATCAGATTTAATCTCGCCAATTCTTTTTCAAGATCATAATCAACTACTATCAACATTTCTACGAATATCAACCGTTTTGTTGGGATCATAAATATCCACAACTTGGTTTAGATCTGGAATAGCTAAAATTCCTACGAGAATAGCTTCTATTAATTTACTAGGGGATTTAAGGTTCCTTGTGATAATCTACGTCGTATAAATACCTCGTATAAATATTAAAACAATCATCAAACAATCATGTAATCAAATTACATATATATATATATATATATATATATATATATATATATATATATATATATATATATATATAATCCAAGTTATATATATATATTAAAATAACACTTCTCAGTCTGGCCTTGTCGGTAACTCGGGAATTCTTCGGCACCGTTATAGTCAGAAGATTTTTAGACATTTTGTGAAAAATGTTTATAGTTAAAAGATTTTGAAATGTTTTATTCAAAACCTTGGTTTTAAAAATCTTTTGTTCTCTATAACGAGAGCTCTGATACCAAACTGTAACACCCCCAAATTTATACAATTCAATACAGCGGAAGACTCGTTGGTGTTACGGGATATCACATTACTCACATCATAGACAACGCTTTAAAATCACGTCGTTTAATAATAAAGCATTTCCATTCATAAATATCAAGTTTACATAGGTCCCAAGTCATAGTATTTCATACAAGTTTTACAAAGCATTTGAATGGAAATTAATATTTAAGTGCGGTCCATGAATTCTTGTTATCTTCCCGAGAATTACCTTCAAGTACCTGAGATAAAATATGTTAAAAGAAAAGGTCAGCGATAACGCCGAGTGAATTCATAGAGTTTAATGAAATCCATTAATATATCATCGGTACATAATTATTACCGAAAATCATTTTGTACAAATCTTTATAATAGGCCATAAAATAGCCAAAGTCATTTTATATAAATCCTTATCAAAAATCATAATATAGGCATTTGCCTTCAAAATCATTATACGAATCATTGTCGTTAAAAACATCATACAATACGTTTTATAACGTTGTATAGATTAAATAAAAACCGTTATATGAATATGGTTATATAAAACCAAAACACGAACATAATATCAATGATAAGACCCTGTATTGCTAGTCAGGCAATATATCGTAATTCAATGCTTAAAGCAGTATTTCGTTAATTGGATTATTATAAGCCGCATGACATTGTTACCTTACTATAACAAACAACGGGTAGCTAACCCGAAACTCATTTTCCCATCTAAATTAGCGTGTCGTCACAATAATCACGCTTGTGTAAATCTTCTCATACATAAATTCGCTTACCAATCAATGTGGCACGACGGGGATCAACCGTCAAGGCGCGAACTGGGGTGATCGTCCCCAAATTATACTATTATATGCATAAGCGTCTACCAAATCCCGGTAGTTCACAATTCATACTAATGGGACTTTTAGTGACATAACCTATTTCATTTCATACATCGGGTCATATAATCATTCATCGGGTCATACAATCATTCGGGTCCAAATAAATAAACAAACAGTCGGGACAAATGGTGTCCTATTACCAAAACTAACATGTTATCTCCCTCGCGGGTTTATAAAACATTTCATAAAAACATTTAAAAGAGTCCGAGGCTATGAACTCACGTTGATGTGGGAAGGCGGTTATCGGCGATTTGGATGTACGGTACGTGCTTCAATCACGGAAACCTAAACAAATAATACTTGTCTTAGACTCTTGTCCAATGACTTTATAAAAATAACAATCATGTATACATATGATGATTTTATAAATATGATGATGATCAAGTGGGATTGTACATTTTTACCCATTCATTATACTGTTTATGTGTTGGAAATTTTCAAGACTAGTTACACTAGTTCAACTTGTTTACATTTTGAAGCCCAATGGGCCTATTACAAGCCAAATACTTATTCATTAGCCCAATTATACTTTTATTATCAGTATTATACTTTATATGTTGGGCCCAAATGGGTTAAGCCCAATAAATAAGTTTATAAGTGTTTTACCAAATTAGTCGGGTTTATTGTCCATTAAGGCTACTTTGGCCCGTTAATGTCTATATGTTGTAATGCTCGGGTTTTATCGGTTTTTACTTGTTATATATGTTTATATATCAGTATGTGAGTTTATAAAGTTTACATTAGACGGGTCTAACCGTCTAAGTTTTATTTAACAAAAACGTTAATCTTTCGGTTTTAGCCGAAAAGACGTAAAACTTAGTATATAGTTTTTATAACTTATAAAACTTACCAAACTACCATTTTTATATAATGTCCATTTCTTTATCCTTATTCATTTTTATATAAATGAAATATATAAGATAGTGGGTTTTAATTCATATTTTATACTATATTTATTTGAGTGCTTATAAAATAATATTAAACTTTAATTTCACAAAATCAGTCCTAAATTTTAAGTTCACTAAAATGTCCATATCTAGAGTTCTATAATGAGATAGGACCTCAAATTTTTATCACAGAAACTACATGATATGTGTTTCATTTCATTCCCATTTAGCTACTGATGAATCAACATCTAAATATTTTAATAAATTCGTCCAAAACAGTGTAGGCAGATTTGCACTCTAAACTTGTTTTGATCATATCTCACTCATTTTGATGATTCCATTGCATGGCCAACTCTCACATGTGTATAAAACCTAATACTTACTGTATATTGATTTCACTTTACCATTTTATCAGTTTATCATTTGGTTACTTACTGTTTTTATACAGCCATCTTATTAAGCAAGATTTAACCATTTTTACATGTGGTTTTTCCATCTTTTTACCCATGTTTATCAAATCTATCAACACCAAATCCCCACATAATATTTTTAATCATCATTAATCATCATATACATATACATAAATAAAGAAAATACAAGATTACATAATCAAAATAACAAGAGGATAGGAAGAACAATCTTTATACCACCAAGGTTGATGGAAAAACTAGTGATAAATCAACACCAATCTTCAAGACCACCAATATTTGTACACTCCTTGTAGAAATCAGTCCTTGGATATCACCAAATCACCATCTTGGATGTTAGGATCACCCCAATCTTCAAGGCTTCAAGGTTTCTTCATTATATGTGTAGATAACACATAGTTTATGGCTAGAATTGATCAAAATTTGATCAAAATGGTATTTTTGAGAGAGAGTGGACGAAATTAGGGAGAGAAGGAGAGAGTGGTTTGCATGTATGAGTTTTGGAGAAGTGGTTTAGGTGTTGGATGGTTTTGGTGGTGTGATAGCTTACTTGTTAAGCATTAGCTAACAAGTGTTAGCTTAATAGTTAAAAATTGACACATCATGAGATGTGTTGGAGCCCATTTGTATAGGAGTGGGCAAGTGTAAACTTGTCCCATCCCTATTAATTTACGGGTACTCCTCGATTCTAGTTTCCTCGATTTGCGTGCCCTCGGGTTATTTTACGAAAAACGTTTTTATAAATTATGAATCAAGGGCACAAAACGAATCTAATAAAAATTGTCTCGTCAAAAACGGAGTTCGAAAACGTAAATACGTAATCCTAAGGTTTCCGGTTTAGTCGTAAAGGACGTTAAATTATAATCGTAAGTCCTAATCTCTTCTCGTAAATTTGTGAGTTTATGAACCAACACAAATTTAAAATTCCAAAATAATATTCACGGATAAATTTATTTCCTGAAATATCGGACTGTCACCAAAACGGTAGATGTAAACGTAAGCACGTAACGTTGAATCCTCCGGTTTAGACGTAGTCGATGCTACTTCAAGACGTAAATCCAAATTTCTTCCCAAAAATAAGTGAGTTCAAAATATAACATTAAAATAATGTTTTTAAATAATATTTGAGAATAAAATATAAACCATAAATTGACGGATTGTCACACCCTCCAAGTGTAAATACATATTCCACTTGCTTCATTATGGTTAGAAATCCAATTTGCATCACAGAATCTTTCTAAAACAGGAGGATACTTAGTGTAATGTAAACCCATAAGCCATTGTATGCTTTAGATATTGAAGCACTCTAACCAGTGCATCCCAATGATCTCTACCAGGGTTATGCGAGTATCGACTAAGTCGACTTACACTATATGCTAAATCTGGACGTGTACAATTCATTATATACATCAAGCTTCCCAATACTTGTGTATATTGTAATTGTGCAACACTTTGTCCTTTGTTCTTCTTCAGTTGAACCTTGGGATCAATCGGGGTTACAATTGGTCTATCATCATAGTGCCCAAATTTCTTTAGGGTCTTCTCAATGTAATGAGATTGGGTAAGGATGTATCCACTAGAATTTCTTTGAATTCTAATGCCAAGAATGATATTTACTTCCCCCATATCTTTCATGTCAAATGAAGAATGAAGCATTTTCTTGGTTTGGTTTATAACATCCAAATTTGTTCCCATAATCAACATATCATCGACATATAAACAAATGATGACAAATTATTTTTGTATTGTTTATCGTAAACACATTATCACATTCGTTTATTTGAAATCCGTTTGATAATAGAGTGCTATCAAACTTCTCATGCCATTGTTTTGGAGTCTGTTTAAGGCCGTAAAGTGATTTAATCAAATTACAAACCTTATGCTCCTGACCTTTCACAACAAACACTTCGGGTTGTTGCATATAGATTTCTTCATCTAATTCACCATTTAAAAAGGCAGTTTTCACATCCATTTTTTGTATAATCAAGTTGTGGATTGAAGCTATTGCGACTAACATTCTTATAGACGTTATCCTTGTCACAGGTGAATAGGTATCAAAAAATCTTGACCTTCTTTTTGACGGTATCCTTTGGCTACTAAACGAGCCTTATACTTCTCTATGGTACCATCGGGTCTTAATTTCTTCTTGAAGATCCACTTGTGGCCTATTGGTTTATGTCCCGAGGGCAAATTAACCAATTTCCACGTGTTGTTATGCACAATTGAGTCTATTTCGCTTTGAATAGCCTCTTTCCAATAAGGTGCTTCTAATGATTCCATAGCAGCCTTATATGTCTGTGGTTCTTCATTAACTACATATGTCATGTAGTTTGGCCCAAAGTCCTTTAGGACTTTAGTACGCTTACTTCTTCTTGGTTCAACATCTTCTTGTTGAATTTCAGAAGTGTTTTCTTCTTGATCATGAGATAAATGATCATCTAATGATCTTTTCCTTGGATTAGAGATTTGCTTCTCTTTTTCCTTGAAAGGAAAGATAGTTTCAAAGAACTCTGCTTCTGCAGATTCTATAATAGTGTTGTTGCTTATGTCTTGTACATCTGATTTGTAAACCAGAAACTATAAGCTGTACTATTCTTCGCTGGACCAAGATAATCACAATCAACTATTTTGGGTCCTAGTTTGGTTATTTTTGGTAAAGGTACTTGAACATTTGCCAAACAACCCCACACTTTCATCCTTTTATAAGAAGGTTGTTTTCCTTTCCATAATTTATATGGAGATTTGTCGCTCTTCTTATGAGGAATCTTATTCAATATTGTGTTAGCGGCTAAACATACCTCGCCCCACAAACTATGAGGAGCCCCTGCTGTTATTAACATTAAATTTATCATGTTCTTCAATGTTCTATTTTTACGTTCAGCCACTCCGTTTTGTTGTGGAGTATATGGGGCTGTTGTTTGGTGTATAATACCAAAGGTTGACCAAAATTCAGCAAAGTCATTGGATTCGTATTCTCCTCCTCGATCAGACCTTAGAATTTTGATCTTTTTGTCAAGTTGATTTTCAACTTCTGCTTTATATGTCTTAAACATATTCAAAGCCTCGTCTTTGGTATTTAGTAAGTACACGTAGCAAAACTTACTTCACTCATCAATGAAAGTAATATAATAATTCTTTCCTCCTCTTGATGGTGTTGCTTTAAAATCACATAAATCCGTATGGATTAAACCAAGTATTTCATTAGATTTTTCCACAGATTTGTGTGAATGGCTTGTGTACTTAGATTCAACACATATTTCACACTTGGATTGTTTATCCAAAGAACATTTAGGCAACATGCCTAAGTTTATCATTCTTTGCAAGGAACGGAAATTAACATGGCCTAATCTAGAATGCCATAAAGAAGAAGGATCAAGCATGTACACAGAAGTGGTGCTAGTGCCCGCGTTATTATTATTAATAACATTGTCATCGGTTACAATACTTAATTTGAAGAGTCCCTCATCGAGGTAACCCTTTCCAACATACACACCACCCTCAGTGATTACAAATTTGTCTGATTCAATTACAAACTTAAATCCCTTATTGCTAAGAATAGGGCCAGAAATCAGATTCTTGGTGATGGTTGGCACATGAAGCACGTTTGAGAGTTCTAGATCCTTTCCAGAAGTCATCTTCAATGTGAGTTTTCCTTTTCCTTCAATCTTTGAAGCAGTTCCATTTCCAACGAACATTGCTTCACTTTCATTCAGTTTTTGATAAGATGCAAACATCTTTCTTGAATTGCAGATGTGTTTTGTTGCACATGTATCATACCACCAATCAACAACATTAGTGGTTAAAAAAGCCAAAGAGGTATCAATCATTCCAGCAAATTCTTTTGGAGATTCGACATGGTTTGCATGGTTCGAATTTCCGCCAGAATTTCCTCCTTCATACTCTTTCTTGTGGCGACAATCCTTGGCCTTATGACCGGGTTTCCCACATACCCAACAATGAACTACCTTCTTAAAGTTGTTGTTCTTCTGTTGGTTATAGTTTTTCTTTCTATCCTTAGGATTTTTCTGTCCAGAGCCACCACCATTTTTGCCTTTGTTTTTGTTGTTGGATTTGTGTTTGGCAGAACTTTCTCCAACCATGTTGGCATTTGGTTCAATTGAAACTGCATCAACCTTGTCATGCATCCTGTTATCTTCTTCAACACGAATTTGAGAACTAATTGCTCAAAACTCATATTCTCAGTCAAATGTTTAAGATATAACTTAAAAATTTTCCAAGATGGAGGCAATTTTTCAATAATAGAACCAACAAGAAAGTTAGAGTTAATACCCATGCCTTCTACTTCCAATTCGTGAACAATTATCTGTAGTTCTTCCAATTGTTTCACGACAGGCTTTGCATCGTTCATTTTAAAGTTCAGAAATTTACCAACAACAAATTTCTTAGAACATGCAACTTCAGTCCTGTATTTCTTTTCCAGTGATTCCCAAATCTCCCTTGCAGAAGCAAAGGACGAATAAATATCATACAGGGAATCATCCAAAGCATTCAGAATATAATTCTTGTAATTATATTCATTATGATTCCATTGTGAGGCGGCCCTTTCATAGTCTGCCAATTGTTCTGCAGTAGGAACATTTTGATCAACACTATATGGATCCACTGGTTCAGAATCCGTAAGTGTATATGCAACATGCAGAGATGTTAAGTAAAACATCTTTTGTTGCCAACAACGAAAATCAGAACCCTTAAACTTTTCAAGTTTTTCCACATGCGATTTCAACACGGTTTGATCCATCTTGAAATTTTTGTTTAAGATTGTTAGGAATTATATAAACGTAATACAATTGTATTATACAGAATCGTAGATTACAATAACAGAGTGAGGCCTGCAACACTATGCAGTGTCCTTAAATAGAAATTCGTCCCTAGTACGAACTGTTTAGAGGATACAACAATCAAATCAAGATAAACTTAAATCTGACGAATCTGAATTATCCTTCTTGATGGATTCCGATGTGGTATATATACTTCATGAAACAGCACCAATGAACAGTCGTGACTTTTCAGAAAACAGTTATATCTGTTAAAAAAGATAACTGTCAAAAGGAAACGTCGTTGTGTTGGTTATGACTGTTTAGTGTAATAAACAGATAAGAAAACCCTAATCTGGATTATTAAAAACTAACTTAAGATTTTCTTAATTCAGCCCAAGAGACCCAAGGCCCAAGGCCCATCTTTTGACCATTTAATATGTATAGTAATTATACATATATTTAGCCCAATAAGGTTTATCATTCACCATTCACTAGGATGTCCATTAGTATGGACATTAAGTAATTAGTAGGAATGAATCCAAGGTCCTTATAAACATGTTTTGGTTTCCTTTTTCTGGCGATGTGGGACGAAGAACTTTACATGTTCCAACAATACCCCACATTTTCTATTCAAACACCAATAATACCCCACATTTGAATAGAAAATAAGCTAATGTAAAGTTACTTATTATTCTATTTCCATCAAACTTAATATGACATGCATCAGAATAGGTGTTGTTTGGACTTGAACCTATCTTAGTGATATTTATCGGATCTACTTTGTGGATAGTGAGCATAACTCTTGAACTAGCCACGTTTTGTAGTACATCGAGACAATAAGTATCACACAAGTCATATTTATGCAATAACAGATTCTTACCGTTGTGTTCATTTCGGTCTTGAACATATCCTTATTCATGAGAATTTTAGAGAACTTTAGCCATCTTGTTCCCAAAGATGCGACCACACATCAATCTCATATAGGTAATGCCAATCAAGAGTACTCCGTAGTATTCTGCTATAAGAGCCATTAACATTATTAAGAATTAAAATTCAATCCTTCAATCATCAATGGAAAACACACAAAATTTCATCATAGGAATGGGTATACCTGTGTGTTAGTACTTTGAGTGTTACTCAACTAGTTTGCCTATTGAACCTAGACCATGGGATCTCCAATTTCGCTAGGTTAGGTTTCCGCCGAGTTTTTACTCATTGTATTGGCTTTAAACCCATACCCCTAGATGAGAAAATGACTTGTTCTCTACAAAGGCCTTTTGTCAAAGGATCAACAATATTTTCCTTTGACTTTACGTAGTCTATGGAAATGATTCCATTTCTCAACAAGTCTTTTATTGTATTGTGGCGATGTCTTATATGTCTTGACTTGCCATTGTAGATGTGATTCTTTGCTCTAGTAATAGCAGCCGTACTATCACAATGTATACATACAACAGTCACGGGTTTTGGCCACAAAGGAATACCCTCTAGAAAGCCTCTTAGCCATTCTGCTTTTTCAACAGCTTTGTCTAAGGCTACAAATTCTGCTTCCATAGTTGATTTGGTAGTCATTGTTTGTTTGGATGACTTCCATGATACAGCAGCCCCTCCAAGTGTAAATACATATCCACTTGTGGACTTTCCTTCATTATGGTTAGAAATCCAATTTGCATCACAGAATCCTTCTAGAACAGGAGGATACTTAGTGTAATGTAACCCATAAGCCATTGTATGCTTTAGATATTGAAGCACTCTAACCAGTGCATCCCAATGATCTCTACCAGGGTTATGCGAGTATCGACTAAGTCGACTTACACTATATGCTAAATCTGGACGTGTACAATTCATTATATACATCAAGCTTCCCAATACTTGTGTATATTGTAATTTTGCAACACTTTGTCCTTTGTTCTTCTTCAGTTGAACCTTGGGATCAATCGGGGTTACAACTAGTCTATCATCATAGTGCCCAAATTTCTTTAGGGTCTTCTCAATGTAATGAGATTGGGTAAGGATGTATCCACTAGAATTTCTTTGAATTCTAATTCCAAGAATGATATTTGCTTCTCCCATATCTTTCATGTCAAATGAAGAATGAAGCATTTTCTTGGTTTGGTTTATAACATCCAAATTTGTTCCCATAATCAACATATCATCGACATATAAACGAATGATGACAAATGCATTTTTGTATTGTTTAGCATAAACACATTTATCACATTCGTTTATTTGAAATCCGTTTGATAATAGAGTGTTATCAAACTTCTCATGCCATTGTTTTGGAGCCTGTTTAAGGCCGTAAAGTGATTTAATCAATTTACAAACCTTATGCTCCTGACCTTTCACAACAAACCCTTCGGGTTGTTGCATATAGATTTCTTCATCTAATTCACTATTTAAAAAGGCAATTTTCACATCCATTTGATGTATAATCAAGTTGTGGATTGAAGCTATTGCGACTAACGTTCTTATAGACGTTATCCTTGTCACAGGTGAATATGTATCAAAGAAATCTTGACTTCTTTTTGACGGTATCCTTTGGCTACTAAACGAGCCTTATACTTCTCTATGGTACCATCGGGTGTTAATTTCTTCTTGAAGATCCACTTGTGGCCTATTGGTTTATGTCCCGAGGGCAAATTAACCAATTTCCACGTGTTGTTATGCACAATTGAGTCTATTTCGCTTTGAATAGCCTCTTTCCAATAAGGTGCTTCTAATGATTCCATAGCAGCCTTATATGTTTGTGGTTCTTCATTAACTACATATGTCATGTAGTCTGTCCCAAAGTCCTTAGGACTTTAGTACGCTTACTTCTTCTTGGTTCAACATCTTCTTGTTGAATTTCAGAAGTGTTTTCTTCTTGATCATGAGATAAATGATCATCTAATGATCTTTTCCTTGGATTAGAGATTTGCTTCTCTTTTTCCTTGAAAGGAAAGATAGTTTCAAAGAACTCTGCTTCTGCAGATTCTATAATAGTGTTGTTGCTTATGTCTTGTACATCTGATTTGTATACCATAAATCTATAAGCTGCACTATTCTTCGCTGGACCAAGATAAACACAATCAACTGTTTTGGGTCCTAGTTTGGTTCTTTTTGGTAAAGGTACTTGAACCTTTGCCAAACAACCCCACACTTTCATCCTTTTATAAGAAGGTTGTTTTCCTTTCCATAATTGATATGGAGATTTATCGCTCTTCTTATGAGGAATCTTATTCAAGATTGTGTTAGCGGCTAAACATGCCTCGCCCCACAAACTATGAGGAGCCCCTGCTGTTATTAACATTGAATTTATCATGTTCTTCAATGTTCTATTTTTACGTTCAGCCACTCCATTTTGTTGTGGAGTATATGGGGCTGTTGTTTGGTGTATAATACCAAAGGTTGAACAAAATTCAGCAAAGTCATTGGATTCGTATTCTCCTCCTCGATCAGACATTAGAATTTTGATCTTTTTGTCAAGTTGATTTTCAACTTCTGCTTTATATGTCTTAAACATATTCAAAGCCTCGTCTTTGGTATTTAGTAAGTACACGTAGCAAAACTTACTGCACTCATCAATGAAAGTAATATAATAATTCTTTCCTCCTCTTGATGGTGTTGCTTTAAAATCACATAAATCCGTATGGATTAAACCAAGTATTTCATTAGATTTTTCCACAGAGCCCCATAGCCCCATCTTTTGACCGTATGGATTAAACCAAGTATTTCACTTTATTCCAAATCCAATTAGCCCCAAGACCCAAGGCCCATCTTTTGACCATTTAATATGTATATTAATTATACATATATTAAGCCTAATAAGGTCTATCATTCACCATTCACTAGGATGTCTATTAGTATGGACATTAAGTAATTAGTAGGAATGAATCCAAGGTCCTTATAAACATGTTTTGGTTTCATTTTTCTGGCAATATGGGACAAAGAACTTTACATGTTCCAACAATTATAACTCAGCTAATATTAATTACCAAGTGTTACTTCAGTTGTTCATATTGCTGCTGAGACCTTCCAAAATAGTAAGTACAACATAGAGAAGTGTAGAAAGCACCAACATAATCAGCTGATATAGTAAATCTATAATGACTAATATCCAAGAGCAACCATTGTATACCTTATAATAGAGGGGAATCACGTTCCCCTAGGAACAGTGATCCCCTCACATACTCATTTCTTTATTCTCCATCTACAGTCACATAACCCCACTCTCACATAGTTCCTCTCCTCTCATATACCTTCACTGTAGACTACAGTTTCTACCGGGTTTTTAGCCATACGATCTTCATTCTACAGTGGAGGAGGAGCCCTGGTCGTTGATCTCTCCCGTTGAGTATATAAATACCCACCATCACAATAAACATCGCCTCTTAACCTATATCCTTGAACTATTTATTTCTCTCCCTAAAAAATAGATCTCATCTATTTTGATCTGATCCCTGCCTCTGTATGGGTTCACATTAATAGTGGATTCATTTGATTAGGATCCGATCAAGATGTATTGTGTACCACCACATACCTCTTCGTTGTTGGCTTTGTTGAGATGACAAATCGGTTCCTCTTGACTTGATTGTGTTTGTTTCTATTGTTGATTAAATGGCCGCTATTGATCCGTGATTGGTATGTTGTTTTCTTTCTCACTGTTTTATTAACCTAATTTGGGTGTTTTGATTCTTTTATTAAGTTTGTAATTTAGGGCTTTTGATCCTTAGGTTTGATTGGTGTGGTGGTGATGATGCTTGATTCGTTTAACTGGGAACACTGCTCCACATAGACTCTTAATAATATCATCGTTTTGTGATATGTGTTTGCACTAGCATTCTTCGACGCCGTCGACCCCTTCGTTGCCGCCAATCATGGTGCGTGGCGTTGGTGTTTGGCCGGTGTCGTTGTTGAGCGTAGTTTGGCGGCTTCCTTTGTGGGTGTCATGATTTGTGAGCCTTGATTATTACAAAGATATGTTCAATTTCGGCCAGTTAGTAGACAGGTGGTCCCTAACTTACATCTACAGTAACTTCATTTGGTTAGAATTTGGGACTTGATGCTATTGGCATGCCGTCTTTTATGTGCTGAAACAATACACTTTACATTTGGGTGCTTTACTGTTGGTGGGCATAATAGACCAGTGACAGGCCACCCCTTTGGCGGGGCAGCTTATCAAAGATGCAGCCATGGGGGTCTGTCCTCTTTCGTCGAATGACTGCCTGTCTCACTCTTATACGAAATTTTTTTTGCCACCATGAATGTTGCTCTTGCTTTTTCATGTATACGAAAAAAAACGACTGCTCACATTTGCCTTGGTATCTTCTTTCTGCTGAGAGAATGCATATCGTTAGCATGATGCAGAGAAAAAGGCGATGACGATGACATTCTGATATTGTGTTTTTGTGAGCCATGGTTTACAAACATGTGTATTTTGGCAGGGCAGCCACACGTACATCGTGGTTGCAGCCATACAATGTTTCGTATGGTTCCGACATTAGCAGATCTGAGCCTCATAACTTTTATACTTTTGTTATAAAGAGTTCCAACCATGACTCATAGTAAAAATAGTACGAGAATGTAAGCTCCATGAAACCCACGTTTGGTTTTGATTTTGGTGTTCTGATTTTGGAGCTGCACTTGCACCTGCTAGATTCACCTCCTCAATTCGTCAGATGGTCGAATGACAAAAATTTCCATATAGACGATCGTGCGACCCTTCTCAAACAAGGGTATGTGACTTCATTTGTATTCTTTAATTATTTATTCCTTAAATGGGTGGTTAGCATTTTGTTTCAAAAGTCTGATTTTCTGTTGCAGAAGGAGTGTTTGGATGCTGTTATAACAGCAGCCAAACACCCCATCTGCTGTAGGAGTGTTTAGATACTGTGTCGAGTCTGGGTTTAAATACTGCCATTGTGTTTGCTTTTCCATATAATTCGAACCAGTTATGTTCGTTTGACTATCTATATTACTTGCCACTAAGATATTTATTTCGCAAGCGCTCATGGCCACTCGATTAAAGAAAACACAAGAAATCTTCTTCCCGCTTTGAAAAAATATAACCTACTTTCAGTTGCATCCTCATCTTATGATGCTTCAACGTGAGTTACTTATTTACAGTGTCAAGGAAGAATTACTTATAGGGGTTGTTTAGTATTGCTAATTTTAACTGGTTGCATAAATGATTTCGATAGATGAATGTTACTATTGGTACATGCTGAACTAAATGATGCAACCTATTAGTACAAATAGATTTAGAGTATGCTAGAAAAATATTAGATACATGTTCATATAGAGAAAGATTAGAATCTGCTAGAAAAATAATGCAAAGTATTAAGAATATGATGTCTATATGTTTAGATATCTAGAATATATATTAAATGCCTTAACTTTAAAAGCGTAACACGGGTAATTTCTAGCTCAAAAGGGGCACATGAATGTAAGCACATGAATCAAAGCTGGGATAGGCAATCTAAAATATGCTTCTTTGGGTGTATTAATATGCAATACGTAAATGAAAATTAGATATGTTATTATTTAGGTTTTACAATGGACGTAGATATTATTTTTTAGGGAATCGTTTACGGAATTGTATTCTCAGTCCACCAACTTACGACAACATATGCCAAAATGGGGTATGTTACATATTCATACGTGGTATCGATTTTAGTGTTTAGAAAAGAAATTGTGATTACGAACAAGTACAATGCCGTTACTGTATAACTTATAACTTATCTGGTACTTGAGATCGAGTAGTTAGGGGAAACAAAATAATATCCATTTATCTTGGAAACCTGTAAGGTTATAAGATATCTGTTGATTCTATAACACTTTTGATTTCAGCTAATAGTGAAAACGGAGCATACGAAGGAGTTAGAGATATACACAGAATGAGTGAAAACATAGGGTGGCCCCACGCATGATCAAAAGGCCATATTACCCAGCTTACGGTTGTGGATTCCGGACGTGATAGGGAGTATATCGAGACGAGTGATTTGAACTATTGTATAGAAATCGACATTTAATATGTAGATGGTTAATCTCATAAACATGCTACTCTATTTGGTGTATGCATAGTCTAAATGCTTTTTTGTATGTCAGAACTAACTTGATAAATCTTGATAGGCTGGTCTAATACTTTACGCCGAAACACTAGCGGTGGCTTTGCGCATGAACATGATCGAGCAACTAGCGAACTTACTTACGACCTTTTGTTTTTCTATGAACATGGTGACGGGTACATAACAAAGAGCGACCTACATGAAGCTGGAAGTAAGTCTCTTACACATCGTGCACCACGTATTAAGTGATTATTTAGATTACATCCCATCATGAATGCACAAAATTATTTGCTTTCCCGTGATATCTGCTTGGAAATGGTTATTGAAACTGCGTATGTGCTCAGTGGTTTTTAGTATAACATATAATTCGTTTAGAGGGTTGTTTAGATATAACTAGAAGAGTAGTGGTGCCGAATAGTTTCATTATTTGCATGAATTTATATTGTTTATAAGAGTTATCGTTACTCATTAGAAAAACCTTTGCGCTGAACTGTATCTAACATTACAGGTTCTTAGACACGGCACTTCTTAGACACGGCACTTCTTAGACAAAGCATTAGAACGCTAGATTGAAAGTCATTTCTGGCAACCACTATTTGTCATAGTTACGACATAGTTATAATTTCTGGAAATCATTATTGGTCATAGTTACGCCCATTATTGGTCATAGTTACACATCTTCTGCTGCAATGGGGTGTTTGGTTCCTGTTAAAACAGTTGCCAAACACCCCCATCTGCTGCAGAAGGGGTATTTGGTTGTTGTTACAGCAGGATCCAAACACCCTTCTTGCCGCAGAAAGGGTCTTAAAGTTCGTGCTTAGCTTTCATCAGTATGTCATTGTCGGTTTATTAGCACAATGTTTATAAGATTGTGTGATAGGATTTGTTGCAAAAGGCAACGTGTCAAAATGGTTTTAGATGAAAAATGATTTAAGTGGTAGTATATTTTGTCTTTAAGGTTGTCATTATCTTCTCCGAGAGCACTCACGTGTTACACAGAGTTGAAATTTATATCGGATTATGATATGCCAGAGTATGAATTTGGATTAACCACAGATGCTAAAAGTGAGTTTTTCTTATAATGAAAGCTAAACTATAACCCTTAGGTCATCTTGCTCAAGATAAGCACATACCAATCTCCTTAATTTTAAGTTTTCATACTCTAATATAAGCACATAAGCATTTTTATTCCTAATAGAAGCATGGGTCTGATGAATATTATCAGGAGTGGAAATCTCAGTCTTCATCATCTTTTAGTGAGAAATATGAGCCTGTAAGACCGCTTGAAAATGATTTTGTTGAGCCTGAGAGCCCGTTCGAAACGAACCAAGACGTGCTTGAGAGCCCCTTGGGAAAGGATTTTGATGAGTCTGTGAGCCCTATGGAAAGGTATTTTGGCAAAAGTGGCGAGAGACAGTCAGGAAGATCCATAGAGAATGAAAGGGAGACTTATGAGGAACCATTATTGGATTTTGATACTGATAAAAATCAGCTGTACAGTATGCTGAAGAATCTCAAAAACCACATTGAGTCATCGACATTGGAAGATGAATGGGATGATGACGATGCAAATACAGGTACTTGAAGTTATTGTATTTATTTCATTCGTTGGATAATATAGTTATTCGAATTACTACCAAGATGGTGAAAACGGGTTAATTGTGGATTTGTAGATCAAGAAAATAGGGCAACCGTTAAACGAGAGGTGTCGGTGATAAGGGATAGATTGAGAGCATTGGAAGCCGATGGTGGATTAAAATGAAAAAGGCCATTAGGAGATGTTTGTGGATACTAAAGATGACAAGGATGAAAATGAGGTCGCTGTCAAAGTGAGAAAAGATGATAAAGAAAAAGAGAAACATAAGGTAGAAACCAAGAGTGAGGCAATGGAAGTGAGAAATGATGATAAAGAAGGAGAAGAGAAACGAAGGGAAGAAACTAAGAGTGATGCGATGGAAGTGGATGGTGAGCAAAATGCAAATGAGGTAAGTGAAGATAAAACTGTCGTCTCATATGTAGTGAAGTACCTTATATAGTAATGTTGTGGGCTACATATGGTTCTACGGTACGTGCTACCGATAGAGACCTTACTAAGCCAAATTGAATTGTTGGTAACGCGCCATAAGTGGGTAACTATTATCTTTTCTTCATTGCAGATTATGGCATTTGGATTGATACTTCTACAGATGGAAAAAAATCATAAAATGGGGCTTGGCATAATGGAAAGGGTGTTTCATCTTCAAAGAAGGTTCCTCATTTCTTACATGCGTATTTATATCATTATGCTTATTTAGACATAGTACATTTGTTTTGTTATAGCTTATGTATGTTTTGTATCTATTAGTTGAGATGTATGTAGTGTAACATGTATAAACGACACTTCGAAAACTACATCAAAAACAACCCCGAGAAAGCGCGTTGACACCAAACACCTCAATTATGTTTATTTATCATTATAACATGTACACCGAGTTTGTATTACTTCACTCTTTTTTCCTTCAGATAGATTTCATCCTGATGTGGCAGGAACAAAATTTTTTCCACCGATTCACCCATACATAAATTGTTTTGAAGTACGGTGTAGAGAACTGTGACTTAAATTTTCTCACATGCCTACTGTATTATTGCATGCTATGTCTAAGTTTTCCGGATGCATTTCCAGATAACAACACAATTTACCAAAATGGAACTTTATCTTATATTTTCTTCAAAATTCATAAGTCAATATTGTTACCGGAAAAGCCCATTATGAGTTTGGAACTTGACAAAAGCTACGTGTATGCTAAGTAGTAACATACTCCCAACTCCAGATTTAACACTTATATCACTGATTAGAACAATGGTTTTAGACAAACACGCCCGAAGAAAATGCTAAAATGGTGTTTCAGCTTTAGTGTTATTCCCTCATTATATCTGGCCATACTTATGTTTTTGCGGAATCAAATACAGAACAATGGGTCAAGTGAAAAAAGCTGGGGAAGGAATTGACGGAGCTGCTCAACAAATTCTGATGTCGCAAAGAGTATGTCTCATTAAAATTACTCTACTATCATTTTATTTGTTTATTTAACTACTGCTGTAATGATGTGCGGTTCTAATCACAAGTAAAAACATAGCATATTAAAGGGAGAAAAACCTAACATTTGTAACTCTTTTAACGCACTAGGTCCAGTCGAAGGCTACAAAGAACAACTCACAACATCTACATCCATGTATTATATATACTGACAGTGTCTTATAGACTTATATAAATTAATGGTGACAGATAGAAAAACTATACGGTAATTCTCAGTTATGTTCCATGTGTGCAAACTGGTATACCGAGTTAGGATGATGTGTTTTTAGGAAGAAGAGACCCATTAGGTGTGAGATTCAGTGGATATTTCTTTACGAGGTCATGCCACTGTAGGCTGGTAGAAACTAACTGCATCTATGTACATAACAACATTATTTCTTAAACATTGTAATTTTCTGCTTGAAATTGAAATTGTCACATAAGTAGTTTGAGTAGTTTTGGATAATCAAGCAGTGATGCAACATAACAAATGGCTTGATCTGCGTTTAAGATATAGTCGTTTCAATCTGTGACACTTGCGTTTTGTTTAGCAATAATTGGTTGTTTATGATTGCTTATTACCTTTTTGTGTATGGTATGCTTAAACAAAAGTACTTATCGCTCTCTACATATATACTCTGTGCAGGTACGAACCACTGAAATCCAGATTTCCAGTCTTCCCCATCACTAGCCGTAAAATTGTAGAAGCGTCGTAGCTAGGAACAATACAGTTTGTAGTTTAAACTTCTATGCTTTGCACCTATATTATGTGTGCCTACTGAAAACGTTTCCAAAAACGCCCGCACCTCGCCGCAGCGGAGCGCGGGCATAATTCCTAGTTCTAAATGAAATGACAAAAGTGGTTTCATGACCATGACACATAACGAAGCGATCCTGAATAATGTCACAGAAAGATCAGTGCATCAGCGGATAGGAAACCATAGGGATATGGACTAAGAATGCCCAAACCATAGGGTTCAACCTTAATCCAAAATAAAATAGGCCACTTTTTGAGGCACTAATTGGATTTGGAATAAAGTGAAACCCATGGCTGACAATTATCCATATACATGTTAGCCACCCATCCATACAAATTACAAACTACATATCCAACTGACCATCCAAATAAATCAAGCATCGTCATCACTGTCGAAAACAGTGTTACATTCCCAAAACCAGGTATCCATACAGATTCAGTTTACCTATTTGCTGGTATAACCATACAGCAAAGAATACCAGATGACCCATTTTACAGCAGCAATCAAACAACCAGGAGACTTAGCAATTATGGCATCATCAATACAAATATTGAAAGGTCTATTGCATTTCCAGAAACCCGGCCACCATTACACAATTTATGCCAAACACTGGGATAGGGCACCACACAGACCACGCAGCCATAAAAGTCCAAGCTAAATCTATAACCATCTGATCATTACCCTTATGAAACCAGCAGCCTACCCTCCCCGATTATAGTATCCATAATTCATAAAAATAGCAGAACCCATACAAATTTGAGCTCATAAGATAATAACCCAAACTTTATTTAAGGAAGATATAGTGCAGAACTAATTACCATCATACATGGTGGATAAATCCAATCCCAGCTTATTCTTCACGACACGCAACAAGCCTTCAGGAAAGATGCTAAAAGAAGATTCAAAACCAAAACTAAACAAAATTCTACATTTGTACGAAGTAGAATATATGGGAAAAGTAAGCTATCAATGAAACTAAGTCCGTACACAGAAAAACAACTAGATTCAAGCGACTAAACAACAAGAAGATTAATGTAAAGAGTAACATAATTATGAAATTGTTCTCGTGTAGCTTCCACTTTGTCGTAAAACTTTTTAATCTCATCGATATCAGGATTGTTGTTGTTAGCCGGATCCTTGATATACTTGCCAATAACTTTATTAAGATCGATGAGGGCATTCTCTGCTAAATCCCGTAACGACTCACAAGCGTTATACCTTGTTGGTGATTTTGTGTTACCAATATCATTTAAGTGTAATGAATTGACTTAGTTGACCAATGTGTAATCGTGATAAATGTTCATTAAGTCGCGGTTGTGCGGAGTGCACACTTGTATAACCCTGCTACCATTATAAGAAAAGAGTTAGAAACTACAAACCATTACTAATGTAATCGAGCCGAGTAATGTCAAGTTCGAAATCGACCTAATTACTAACTCAGGCCCGAAACTCACTTTAAGCGTGATCAAGCTTTAAATTTCAAGCTCCGGTTCAACTAGAGTAAAGTTGAGTAAATTTCAAGTGTTTTCGAATGGTTTATAAAAAAGCTCACGAGTTATCTCCGTCTCATTTACACTCATGTACATCATACATATTGCTTATATCCTATATTGTTTATTAAGAAGAAATAATGACCCCGCACGCAGGCATAGTGTTTACAAACAGTAAACCAAAAATTAAAAGATGGTCCCAAAAGTTGAAGTGAACTAGACAGAGCCGGAAGCCAGAATTTAGTTGGCTAAGGCACGATCATGGATACATAACTGCTTCAAGATACTCAAGAACCTCATTGTGATGATGCTCGTTGACTATCGGCCATGGTTGGTATGATAAGAATATAAACAAAGTTGATGGCATAAAGTACTAACCGTAGTGTGCATTTGAAGTTCAAAAACCGAATTCAAACAATGTTTCCTAGACTAGACAATCTCAAGTTAATTGATCATATGGCAAACGATGACATGTTTTATTATGTCATAACCAGCCCATCCAATTTCCGCTCAAAACAACCAAAGATTAAACTCTTGCCTCGGTATCTCCTTATAACTCATATGGCACTTTTGTTTTTTTTATTATGTTTTATGATAGAGGTTTACGATATACTGCTTATAGAAAATTAGCTGCCTTACAAGGCTCATCAAGGCTATGTATGAGCTATTTCTTGATATGTCGAGAGATAAGATACTCCCAGAATTGCAGTGCAACGTCGCCCGTTCACATGGCCATACTTGACCCCTTCTTAGCCCCACTTTAACTTTTTAAGATTTAATTGGTTGCATGATAAGGAGCATCAAAACCAAAGTGCTATTTTTAAAACCCACATGGACCGATTCAGTTGCCGAGCTCACTAACGCGAAATTGTAACTTAAAGCGGGGGCATTAAGGTTATTGAAGTGCAACGAACTAGGGGAAAGTAGGCAACTATGGTTCACGTGTCTGCGCGGCTAACCTTCCGAGGAGTCGACGTATGGTGTCATGAAACGAAATTGGTGCACACACATATAGAGAGCCTTAATTAGAATAGCAAGGTCATGAGTGCATCCACTTCAAAAACACCTACTGTTGTCAGATGCTGGATGCCATTTTCCAATAGTCCCTCAACTTTGATATCCGCGGACTCAGAAATTGCATGTCAATATTTTGGACTTGATTGACTGGCTTTACGGGTGACCCGTCTAAAATTACCCATTTTACACTCATACGGACACCTTTGGCAATCATAGCACGGAGTAACTGGTTGTCGAGATAATCGGATGCTCTGGTGGATGCGTATGCCCCCTTTACAGATATCTGACCACTTCCTCCTGCAGCTTACCAAGTCAGACTTATCATGCAAATATCCATCCATTTCACCCAATCACCTCTAAAATATTGACTCTATCCAAATACATGAACAAATGAATCCGACTATATCCACCTTATAATACATACAGTACTTCGTAAATTTGAATATTCTTTTATTTTTATTTTTACTGTATCTATTTTGAATATTCTTTTATGCTGGAAGTGGTCTGGTGATTACATAAATTTGTTGCGAGGCTAGGTAACAAATGAAAGATATCACATACCAGTACTTCAACTCATCAGCAGAGCCATCGGCCATAAGTCCATAAGGCAACCTCTTGGTGTTTATTTTTTACTATTTGAGGACGGTGGGCATTTTTGATGTATTAAGGGTGTTGTAATGAATGATAATGATAAGTGGTGGTAAGATGGGTCAGGCTATGTGCAAATGCTAGTTGCACGAGTTGCAAACTTTAAATAGCTGTGGTAGAAAAAGCAAATCAATATTGAGGCAGGTGTGTGATTGTATTTTTCAAGTTCAATTTCTGACTTTAGTTGGCTAGACTTAAAATGGGATGCATTCAAAATGTTTTATCAATTACATTGCTAGTTTATTTCTATAGTTCAAGTGATATAAATTAGCCAGTAAGCTAAAGCGTTTAAACCTGTGTATACAAATTTGCAAACAGTGATATAATGAAGAGTGAAACAAGTCCAAAAGTAGTGAACTAGTTGATGATGTAATAAGATGCTGTAGTCAATGTATCCCACATCCGCCAGAATATGAATATATATACACTTTATAAATCTCGAGAAAAATAAATAGCTGTTCACCATATAAATCTCGAGAGAATACAAAACGAGCAAAAGATACCAACCAGCAATAACGTTATTGGTTCCCACATGAAAAACCAAATCAAACCTTTGAAAGTAGGCCATTATGATGAGAATGTCATATCACAACTCTGTCAAATGAATACTACAATACAGGCATAAGTGAAAAAGTGGCAACATACATTGACACACCACACCCAAAACCCATACATAACCTATAACCATCTTCTCTTTATAACACCTGCAACTTCCATGTATAACTCTGAAATCATCACAAGTCACAACGCTCGCAACCTTTTAACAACTTTTTGAAATCTTTTAACAATTTTTGAAATCCACGTGTTTCACTAAGTAGCTGAAGACCCTCAACATCTCCAATGTACACCCCCGCCTGTAAATCCTTAAGAGTCATTTTTGGTACTTTGTTTAAGTTTGTATCATTACAATTATCTTTTGCAGGCAATTAACTTCAAACTTTATGCAACAACTATAAACAGAAAAAGGAGATGTTAGTTATAAATTTCTACCAACTTTTCGGTCATTCCTGCATAAAGCAACACCAACATATTCCTAACCCATATCCAGTGAGCAGACTATGCAAAGCCCACACACACACCAGAAACTCAAAGCTCGGTTTGGCTTCGTTCGAATAACTAGGACCAGCCAGCCAAAACAAGCATGAATACAAGTTTTATATATAGAGGCATTCCGTTTCGCCTCTTTCAACCCTCATCATTTTATCCGGGCTTGGGACCGGCTGAGTAAACATGAGACCCAGGCAGATTTAAAAACTTGTGAAAATCTAAAAAAGATACCAATATAAAAAAAATAAAAAATAGAGAAATAAAAAAAATAAAATTTTAAAAATAGTTAAAAAATATATAGTTAAAAAACAAATTAGAAACAAATTAGAAATAAATAATAAATAAAAAATAAATGAATAATAAATAAATTAAAAATAAATTGAAAATAAATTAAAAATAAATTAAAAATAAATTAAAAATAAACTAAAAATAAATTAAAAATAAGCTAAAAATAATTTAAAAATAAATTAAAAATAATTAAAAATAATTAAAAATAATTAAAAATAAAGCAAAAATAAATTAAAAATATAATTAAAAAAAATTAAAAAAATTTAAAAATAAATAAAAATAATTAAAAATAATTAAAAATAAATAAAAATAATTAAAAATAATTAAAAATAAAACAAAAATAAATTAAAATAAAATTAAAAATAAAATTAAAAATAAATTAAAATTAAAATTAAAAATAAATTAAAAATAAATTAGAAATAAATTAAAAATAAATTAAAATAAATTAAAAAGATAGAAAAAAAGTAGAAAAGCAGCTAAAAAGAGCAGCCAACTATAAACTACTCCATGTGAGAAGAGTACTGACAAAGATCGGATATTTGACAACTTAAAGTAACTTATTAAAATCTCACATCTGACACATCATGAGTGGTGTTATCATCGGTGTACCGAGACCCAGTTCTCGAGCCTGCAAAACCTTATCCCACAGTTCCGTTGAATTAACCGATATATTATTAACGGAAGTTAGTCAGAAGTTACCAGTTACCAACAACTCCCTGCAGCCATGACAACAGGTTCATAATCCCCCGTGGCAAACAACAATGCGCTCATATTTGATTAAGTGCCTACAAAACCCAAAAGATCTTCCATGTTGCAACCAATATGGAACTATATTTGAAGAAAGAAACTACCTTCCTTATGCCTCTCCTATCTAGCCATAGTTTCTCCGACCTAAAGAGCACAATGACCAATGCATCCACCATAACATATACCAATAAGTAAAAAATAAACTATCATTTCACAAAAAAAGAACCTGTGAACCGTTACCGAAAAACCCTCACGCAACAGTGAAGTCAAACTCATAATTAAGCGCACAGGTTAACAGCCCAATGAATCTACCATCACAAATGGGGCAACCAAAGTGAAATCATAGTTGGAAATAATAAGTTACAAGAACCTGGCATCCATTGTCATCAACACATTGAGCCAATAACCCTACAAAACCTGAACCCCGCAGTTCTATTGGATATATAATTGAAAGGAAGTTAATTAGTCACAAGTTACCCGTTACCAACAAATCCCTGCATATATCTATGCACACATGAACCAACTTCCTGATGAATCTGCGATGACATAGAGATATGCGATCCACCATAGCAAGTAATCCAAATATCATGTAAAAAAAAAGGATTCATCACCTACAAAATTATACCCAACCAATCTCCGGTGACCAAAAGAAAGACAATAAGTTGAAGACATCATTTCTCCACCTACAAACCAATAACCAAAAGCATCTACCAAAACAATCACTTAGAACAGAAGGCGACACAAAAGAAGCAGAAAAAGCGTTACCGAATATAGAAGATGCAATCATAATATCCTAGAAGCCGAAACAATCGATTGATGCGTAAGAAATAATAATAGCGAATAATAAACGGCTATATCCTAACAACTGCAATACGATCATGATAAATAGCGAATACGGTAACATAACAGCAATAGGATCAATTAACAAACAGCTACTATATATAGAGGTCGATTATAAATTATAATGGAGTAATAGGTTATGCAGATGGAATAAAAATCAGGTGGGTGGATGTCTCTATTTATAGCATCTGTGTCGGTTTCATTGTCGGCTTTATATCTAAGGCGGTGGTTTTGGCTTGGCACCTATTTGCCTATTTGGAAACATGTTGATATTACCTTTTTTTTTACCACAATTAAATTAATTAAAATAGCTAGCAAGAAGCGATAAAAAAACATTTAACTAGCTCGTTCTCGAACCTCAAATAATCCATTTAACTGTCGAAAGCCACATCAAAACAAGGGTTAACAAAAATGCTCGAGATAACAATATTAGCCTACAGACTGTATTGTCTAATCATCAAAAGATTTCTCTTAAAATTATTTTGACAAAAATTCCTTTTTGCCTTTATGATTGATACATACTCCATTAAGGATTAATCAGCCATCATTAATTCTTCCACCATGTTATCACCAATGATCACGTTAATATCATGTTCTTTGCCATCATATCAAAACATATGAGACAACCAATTTCAATTGTTTTTTAACCTCTTCAACCTCAGCATTGTCCCGATGAGATGTACTCACAGCGTTCATAAGTAGCCTTTTATTGCATCTAAGGATATTTGATTCATTGTTGGAAAAAGCGTTATCACCCGATATGATATCACAATCATTGTTGGAGAAGCCCATATCATCGAAAACGGAAGGTAATGGGATGCGTTTTGGTTTTCTTTCTTGACATTTTTATTTTTGAATATTTAAACCATTATAGGAGTTGATAAGTTTAAGAGTAGTAATACAAGGTTTTTAGACAAGTATAAAAGAGTTATCGTCTGATCTTTTCGAATTGATTACAAGTTGTAGTGCGACTCAGTTGTTCTTGGTGGAAAATAAAAATGGTTTGATTATCTGTTTTAAACTAAAAGTGAAAATGTCGTTGAGTAACTAAGTAAAAATGAAAGCTTGAAAATTTAAAACTAAAAATAAAGACTTTAAAAAGAAATTACGTAAAGGATTAAACTTGATAAAAAGTGAATAGGAAAAACTTAAAACTTAATAAAAATTTAAACTTAAAATTAAATTAAGATAAAACAATTCAAAATTAAGCTAAGACAAAGTGTTTAAAAGTAAGTCTAAGAAAAATGGCTGGAAAAGTAAAATTCAAAAAAAAATACTGGAAACTGAATCTAGATGTAATCCAGAATATGAAAACGAGTCCTTATCCAGAATCCGAATTTGACTTACTATCCGGAATCACCTTGTTGAGAGCTTTATCCGGAATGTAACATGAGGGTGATATCCGGAATCACTTCCTTACCTTTATCCGGAATTCTTGATCTGGCGTTTATCCGGAATCTTATTTACACTAGCTATCCGGAATGAAGATTCGGGTCACTATCCGGAATACACTTCACTCCTCTTCAACCTCAGCATTGTCCCGATGAGATGTACTCACAGCGTTCATAAGTAGCCTTTTATTGCATCTAAGGATATTTGATTCATTGTTGGAAAAAGCGTTATCACCCGATATGATATCACAGTCATTGTTGGAGAAGCCCATATCATCGAAAACGGAAGGTAAGGGGATGTGTTTTGGTTTTTTTTCTTGACATTTTTCTTTTTGAATATTTAAACCATTAGTGGAGTTGATAAGTTTAAGAGAAGCGAATTTGTTAAATATAGTTTCCAAATCTAGTGTTAGAAATACGTTTTACGTATTAAGAAGGATCGGTCACTCCATTAATAGTCCATGTAATAGCTCGTAGTTTAGTTAACTTTATTTACTTATTTAACAAGAACAAGCCTAGCCTACAACATGTGTAGGCCGGCCAAAATGTAAGCCCAAGCCCATGACAAGGGCTTGGGTATATAAACCCTCTCCTTTGATGGAGAGGGTGTGGTTTTTCATAATTTACACATAGTTGTTTTTAACTTTCTCTCTCTAAAGTGTGAAATCCACCATCTCTCTATCTCTTTCTCTCTCTAAAATCATAAGCATAGATTTACAAATCCACAAATGGTATCAGAGCTTGGGATGAAATATAGGTTTGTGTTTGTGTTGCGTATTGTTTTCTAAACAATTCGTATAGTATAAGTGTGTTTTGCCGAAATCTTTAAAATTTTTTGCTTTGATCGTAGTATCAAGTAGTGCAACATAGGATTTTGTGCTTAAAAGTGTTCTTGGTATCTTGGTTTTTCATTAAAACATCAATTTTTTGGATCAAAAGTGCAAAAAGGTTGTGTTCTATCATTCCAAAATTTAAGCAGAAACATCCATCGGAAAGTACAAATTGTACTTGGGCTTCCATCGCAATAACCTTCCATCGGAAAGGGTTTGGTTTCTACATTGCGATCGTGGGATTTTTATCACTTATTCCGATCTGAATCATTCCGATAGCTATTGCGATCTGAGATTCCGACGGGTATAAGGAAGTATTTTAAGTCGTTACTCTGCTCGAATTTTGTCAGCCACTTTGCGATCTGAACATTCCGATAGGGCTTTGCGATCTGAACATTCCGATACCAACAACATTTCGACAGGGCTACATTCCGATCTGGTGTTACGATCTGACATTCCGATCTGGTTTTACGATCTGACATTCCGATCAAGTATTACGATCTGACATTCCGATCTGGCATTGCGATAATCACAATTTTTTCCATAAAAAATTTCGAACATCGTGTGTAATTTTGACTTGGAATTTTTGGTTTATCGAGAACATATTTTAGGGGATTTTAACATTGTTTCTCGGTTTGAACTCACAACAACACAAAAATACTTAACCTTATTTCATTGTTCGATCAACTTTGTAAATCTTAACTTATTGAAATGGAGTATACATCTCTTACGGATAAGTCCATCCTCTCGGGTACGGATAATCGTCCACCAATGTTGGTGAAGACTATGTATGAGGAATGGGCTTCCCGAATGGAACTTTATATGTTGAACAAGGAGAATGGACATCTAATTTGGGCATCGGTGCTCAATGGACCATTAGATTATGGTACTGTGACGGAAGGTACGACCACTCGTCCTCGCACAACGGGTGAGTTGACTGGAGATATGAAGATTCAAGATAAATATGATAAGTATGCTACAAACATCATTCTCCAAGCTCTTCCTCCAGATGTCTACAAACTCGTCAGCAAACATAAAGTTGCCAAAGAGTTATGGGATAGAATTCGTGTTCTAATGCAAGGCACCTCGTTAACTAAACAAGAACGAGAGTGTAAGCTTTATGATACTTTTGATAAGTTTGCCTATGTGCCAGGGGAGACTCTCAATGATTACTATCTGAGATTTACCCTATTGTTGAATGAGCTTAACATCTATGGCATGGCAATTCCTACCTTTCAATTGAACACCAAGTATTTGAACACTCTTCCTCCAGAATGGAAAAAATACATGACGGATGTTAAATTGGCTAAGGATTTGCATAACACCAATGTGGATCAACTTCAAGCTTTTCTTCAACAACACGAATGCCATGTGATCGAGGCTCGGTTGTCTACACCTCAAGTTCATGATCCACTTGCAATGTATGCTTCTCAACAAAACATGGCTTTTACTTATCAACAACCATCATACTTGCAGCAGCCACCAACACACATCTATCAGCAACCACAGCAACCATCTTATCAACCACCAATGATGCCACAACAAGAATATCAACAAAGTGTTCATCAACAATCTTTTCAACAACAACCACCATATCAAACATCACCATCACAAGCCAACACTTCTCCATTGGGCTATACTCCTCAGCAAGGATATTTTCCAATAGAAGCACAACCAGCACAAGCTTTCTACTCTAATGACCTTCCACCAATCCAAGCACCGGTCTTTACTCCAAATGATACGCCAGCAGATGTTCTAAACCATCTCACTGCTTACTTGTCAAAACTTGTTGCTACTAGAGGATTTCCACCAACAAACAATCAGCTCCGCACCTCTTCAAATCCTCGATAACAAGCCACTGTTCAAGATGGTCAAGTGACGGTGCAACCTATTCAGGGAAGGCAAAATTCATATGGACCTCCTACAAGGACTGGGAACAATCAAGCTGTGAATGCTCAAGCTAGTGGAAATGGGAGTCCTATTGGTCCTAAGAAGGTTGTGACTTGCTACAATTGCCGAGGACAAGGTCATATGGCTAGGGAATGCACTCAGCCGAAAAGGAGGAGGGATGATGCATGGTTTCGTGAGAAGATGTATTTGGTTGATGCTCAGTCTAAGGGAAAGATTTTGGATTCAGAGGAGTTGGCATTTCTGGCAGACCCAGGGGCAGCAGATACTGAAGGCATTGCAGTCGTTTCCACTTCTAATGCAGCTTATCAAGCAGACGATCTTGATGCATACGATTCGGATTGTGATGACATTCACTCTGCCCAAGCTGCTCTTGTTGCTAATCTCTCTCACTACGGTTCTGATGTCATCAGTGAGGTACCAACCACATCTAATAATATTGATGATAACCAACATCAAGTTGGGCATGACAATGACAACCTTGAACAGCATTCGGGAACTAGTAACTCAAATGATGTGGTACCCAAACCTACACATTTGAGTGAACCTCAACCAAATGCTACGACGGGTATGGAATCTTATGCTCCACATGATTTGGTCATGGTACCTAAACATATTATTGATCAAATGCATATGGCCCTCAGACAATCCGTAGATACGAATTCCACCCTAACTGCTGAGCTTGCGTTGCATAAAGAAAAGGTCAAAACTTTTGAAATGGTCCCTCAAGAAGAGAAAATAACATGTTCTGAATTTGACCAATTTCGTTTTGAAAAGATTGAACACTTGAAAGAAATAGAATCATTAAAAGCTAATCTTTCCAATGAATTAAAAGAAAAAGAGTCGGTTGTCAATGATTTTCAGAAACTTAAAATGGATTTCGAAACTCTCGAGTCTAAAAAGGTTGAATCGGAAATTAATGCTACCAAACTTCTTAAATTCAAAGAACAACAGCTTTTAAAACAATACGCTTCCACAGAAAAGGTTCATCTTTTAACTAAATCATTTAAAGAATTCGAACTTAAACGTCTTCAAGATTTACCACCTAATCCCGGTTATGCAAAACAAGCTCAGGAATATATTCCCGGTCTTTATGACATGACCATAATTGGAAAATCGAAAGAAGCACCTTTTGTTCGTAGTACTGAGGAGACACAATCACTAGGGGATGAAACTCATTCTAAAATGCTTTCAAAATTCCATACAATTGATTATGATCAACATAACAAAGATCAATTTTCGAAAAAGACACGCATTCGCTTACAAAAGGAATTAGCAGAATTAACAGTTCTTGTGCCCCAAAGTTTGTCAAGTGAAAACCTTCCTAGTACGTCTCCTACACTCGTCAAAAAGGATTTAACGAAGTTAATTCCACCGGTAAGTAAGGCGTCCGTCAACTTAAATACGGTTCACCAACACTTAGCCGATTTTGACAAGGTCATTTTGGAACGTACGACGGCCACGGCCATAACGGAAGGTGAATGGAACTTTGAGCACACTAGAGCTGCGTTTCGAGATGAAATTGTTCCGTTTGTAAACAATGTTAAAGCTTGTCTTCGTAATATTGATCAAGATTTGTTTTTGGAAATTGAAGAAGTTAGACGTGTTTTCAATGAAATGGAAGATGCTTATGAAAACAGTTTACTTGAAATAGAACGGGTTTCACGCCACAATGATCTGCTTCTGAATCAAGTGATGTCTCATGATATAGTTTCTGTCTGTGTGAATACAAGTGTTGATAATGATTCTATTGTGCATAATGTTGAATCTGTGGATACTGTGGTAGATAGTACTTGTCACGAATCTGACGCTGAATTTTTAAAGCTTCAAGATTCATATTCATCGCTTTCAAAACGTTTTGATGAGATTCAAACACATTGTATTTCGCTTGAATACAAGCAACAATTTATTCAAGAAATCTTTGAAACGTCATTCGAAGGTGTTAACATCGATGATGCAAATTTTGAAAAGAATTTTCGATTGAATTTACAATCAAAACAGCGTCAGCCAAGTGACAAAGTTGCTAACTCTTTGCCGATAGAAATAGAGAAATCTAAGGAGCTTAACTGTGTGAACGTACTTGAGGCTGCTGAGAATCTTAAACTTGATCTAGATAATCGAGTTTCCAAGATTTTGTCCAAAGTTGATAACTTAAAACAGAAAAATACATGACTTTTCGATTCAGTACAGCCCGCATGTGTTGATACCACTGCACAGAATCAATCATTGATTGAACAATTGAATCAAAAGTCGATGGAAATATCTGATTTGAGGGAACAAATTTGTGATAAGAATCTGGTCTTGGCTGAGTTAAAGGAAACACTTCGTACTCTAAAAGGTAAGAATGTTGTGGATAACGCAGCCACTGTCTCAGCTTCGTCCTCTAGTGCAATTAAAAGGAACCTAATAGCCGTCACACCACTTAACAAGGGCCCTAGGACTAAACCATCTCAAACATTGGTCACTAAAGATAAGGCGGAATCAAAACCAGCTTCTAATATTCCCGTGTTGCCTTCTACAGGAGTAAGCACCACTACTAAGGCTCAAAGATCTAAGCTTAAAAGAAACAAGAAGAATGATAGGATCTTGCCCCCATCTAGTAGTCAAGTGAAGAAGAAAGTAGAAGCCCATCCTAGGAATGTTATTTCTGTTTTGAATAAAAAGAATCATGTAGCTAAACCTAAAGGCTCTGCGGTTGTGCAACGTTCTAAGCCTACTGTGAATTCTAATTTAAAATGTTGGAATTGCAATGAATGTATGTTTTCTAGTCATCATGATTCTTGCCTTATTGACCATGTGAATGAGATGCAGGCCCGGAAAAATGGATTAGAATGGAGACCGACTGGGAAAGTGTTCACCCAAGTTGGCTGGATGTGGCGCCCCACTGGTAGAACTTTCACTATAGTAGGAAATATGTGCCCTTTGACTAGGATCACTCCCACTACAGCGAAGAAAGCGTGCCCTTTAACTAGGAGTACCAAGGCTACCAAAACACAAGCGTGTCCTTTAACTAGGAACACCGACACTACTGTAGGAACCAAGTGCCCTTTAAATAGGTCTACTCCCACTGTAGTGCCCGCAAATAATCCAAAACCAAAGAAGGTTGGAACAGTAAAACCTGTTAGTGCTAAAACTCACATTAGAAAACGTAGGAAATCTAAGGGTCTTGAAAATGTTAGCAATTCTGATAATTCTATATTTGTATCTGCTAACACTCCGGAACCAATAGTTTCCAATGCATTGTCTACTGTTGTTATTGAAAACAGGTGGTCCAAATTGTTCTCTGGTATTTGGACTCTGGTTGCTCCAAGCATATGACCGGAGATCGCTCTCAGCTCAGAAATTTCGTCAGCAAGTTTCTTGGCACGGTTCGATTTGGAAATGATCATATTGCAAAGATAATGGGTTATGGTGAATATCATATTGGGACTGTTATAATTTCAAGAGTGTATTACGTGGAAGGTCTCGGTCACAACTTATTTTCTGTAGGACAATTTTGTGATGCAAACCTAGAAGTTGCTTTTCGAGAGCATACCTGCTTCATTCGTAATTTGGAAGGGGTTGATTTATTGAAAGGTACTCGAGGGAATAATTTGTATACTTTGTCTCTACAAGACATGATGGCCGCTTCTCCCGTATGTCTTCTCTCCAAAGCATCGAAGACTAAGTCATGGTTATGGCATCGACGGTTATCTCATCTTAACTTTGACGCTATTAATCACTTGGCGAAAAACGAACTTGTTCGTGGTCTTCCTAAACTATCATTTCACAAGGATCATTTGTGTTCCGCGTGTACAATGGGGAAAAGCACTAAGAAGTCTTACAAACCCAAGACTGAAGACACCAACCAAGAGAAACTTTATCTGTTGCATATGGATCTTTGTGGGCCAATGCGTGTTGAAAGTCTTAGTGGCAAAAAGTACATCCTCGTCATTGTCGATGATTACTCTCGGTTTACATGGGTGAAATTTCTTAAAGCAAAAAATGAGGCACCTAAATTCATCATCAGATTCCTCAAGATGATTCAAGTGCGTCTCAACACTACTGTCCGACGCATTCGTACAGATAATGGAACCGAATTTGTGAATCAAATTTTGCGTGATTATTATGAAGAAGTTGGCATTTCTCATGAAACATCCGTTGCTCGCACTCCACAGCAAAACGGTGTCGTTGAAAGGAGAAATCGCACACTTATGGAAGCTGCTAGAACGATGTTAATTTACGCAAAGGCTCCATTGTTTTTATGGGCAGAAGCAGTATCTACAGCAGTGTACACCCAAAACCGGTCACTAATTCGTAAACGCCATGGTAAAACACCTTATGAGCTTCTCCATGGAAAAGTACCAGATTTATCATATCTTCATGTATTTGGTTCTCTTTGCTATCCAAACAATGATGGTGACAATTTGGGAAAACTTCAACCAAAGGCTGATATTGGTATTTTCATTGGTTACGCACCTGCAAAGAAGGCATTCCGAATCTACAACCGTAATTCACGCAAGATCCTCGAAACTATGAATGTTGATTTTGATGAGCTGACAGCAATGGCTTCTGAGCAAAGCAGCTCTGAACCCGCACTTCATGAAATGGGACCCAGTAATATTAGTTCTGGTCTTGTCCCAAACAACCCTACTTCATCATCATTTACACCACCTACTAGGAAGGAATGGGATACGTTGTTTCAACCGTTCTTTGATGAATTCTTTACTCCTCCAAGTATTGTTGCTCCAGAACCTGAAGTAATAGCTCCGGTAACCGAAGTTGTCGCTCCAGCAACCGTTGCACAATCAGATACATCTGCAACAACAATTGGTCAAGATATACCTTCAACAAGTAATTCTCAACCAACACATGTTTCAACTACCCATGTCATGCCTATTGATGATGAAGAGGATGATGATGATCACGATTTGGAATTCGCTCAAATGCGTGAACTTCCATTCTTTGGTGTATCTATTCCCGACCCTACTCAAGCCGGGTCGTCCACCTCAGAGGAAGCTCCTTCTACAGTTTACTCCAATCCACGGATTCGTGAACATGACAGCAAGTGGACAAAGGATCATCCTATAGATTCTATTATTGGTGACCCTAATCGTCCAGTATCCACACGAAGTCAGTTACAAGAAAGTGCAATGTTTTGTCACTTTGATGCTTTTCTCACTGAAGTTGAACCTAAGACATGGAAAGAAGCTTTTACTCAATCTTGTTGGATAGAAGCTATGCAAGAAGAACTTAACGAATTCATACGTCTTGATGTTTGGGAACTTGTCCCATGCCCGGATCAAGTGCAGTTACTCACTTTGAAATGGGTTTACAAGGTGAAACTCGATGAGTTAGGCGGAATATTGAAAAACAAAGCTCGACTAGTAGCTCGTGGATACAAGCAATTATTGGGCGTCGACTTTATGGAATCCTTTGCACCTGTTGCCCGTTTGGAAGCTATTAGACTATTCCTCGCTTATGCAGCCCATATGAATATGATCGTCTATTAGATGGATGTGAAGACGGCATTTCTTAATGGTGAAATCAAGGAAGAAGTCTATGTTCAACAGCCGGATGGTTTTGTGAATCCTAATTATCCTAATCATGTGTACAAGCTTAAGAAGGCTCTCTATGGGTTGAAGCAAGCTCCACGCGCATGGTATGATCTATTGTCACAATTCCTCATTACTCAAGGCTTCGCAAAAGGCAAGGTGGATCCCACGCTGTTCATTCAGAAACGAGGTAAAGATATGATTATGGTACAAATATATGTTGATGATATTATATTTGCAGCCTCGACCCAAACCTTATCAGATGAGTTTGGGACACTCATGTCTTCCAAGTTCAAGATGTCAATGATGGGCAAGGTATCATTCTTCTTAGGTCTTCAGATATCTCAGAGTCCCAGAGGCATCTTTATCAATCAATCCAAGTATGCCCTTGAATCGCTTAAGAAGTATAAGATGGAATCTTGCGACCCCGTGGACACTCCAATGGTGGAGAAAACTAAGCTTGATGCAGATCCACATGGAGTTGCCGTTGATCTGACACTTTATCGTGGAATGATCGGTACTCTTCTGTATATCACAGCTAGTCGACCTGATCTTCAGTTTGCTATATGTATGTGTGCCAGGTATCAAACTAGGCCTACTGAGTTACACTTAGCTACTGTTAAAAGGATCTTTCGATATCTTAAAGGAACCATTAATCGGGGACTTTGGTATTCGAAGGACTCTTCTATTGCACTAATGGCATATGCAGATGCGGATCACGCGGGTTGTCAAGATACAAGGCGTAGCACGAGTGGAACTTTGCAACTACTAGGAGATCGACTAATCAGTTGGGCATCGAAAAGGCAGAAAAGCGCTGCAATTTCAAGTACGGAAGCAGAATACATAGCTATGTCCGGTTGCTGTGCTCAAATTCTTTGGATGAGATCGCAATTAACCGACTATGGTTTAGGTTTCAACAAGATTCCGATGTACTGTGACAACAAGAGTGCAATTGCCTTATGCTGCAACAATGTTCAATTCTCCCGGTCGAAGCATATTGACATTCGCTACCACTTCATCAAGGAGCAAGTGGAAAATGGAGTAATCGAGCTTTACTTTGTCCGATCTGAGTATCAATTGGCGGATATTTTCACGAAGGCTTTAGATCGCTCTCGAATTGAATTTTTGGCCGACAAGCTAGGAATGAGAACCTTCTCGCCTGAGACTCTTAAGGAACTAGCAGATGAAGCGAAAGAATAGTGGTGGTAAAACTATTCTCCGTATCCTTGGTGATCATCTGTATATATTGTTTATATTATTATCCACAAAAGCAAAATACAAAAATATAAAACCATATAAAAACCATAAAAATTAAAAAATTCAGAAAAATCCAAAAATATTTTTACTTTATTTTTCAAAGGCATGTCTTTTGGTACGATAATATTTACGGCCTTAGAAATGTTGATTAATATCGACACGACGCCATAAATAGAGTTCGTACAAAAGTTGTAAATATTTCATAAAACATGCCTATATGGCTTGTAGTTATTTCTGACTGCAACCCGGTTTTCATATTAAAGTCAAGTATTTCTTATGAAAGCTTTGGCTCACAACGGGAATTAATTTTCTCGGGCAAGGTTTACTTTAAAACCTTGTAAGGGATCAAGTTTACTTTATAACTTGGTCTAACACAAATCTATGTACGCCTCAGTGCATTTATTTGTTAAAACAAGAGAAGTCTTGTTTTTATGAAGCTATCATCTCTACAACCATAGCTATCTACAATTGGTATCTACATACTCGACGATGCGACTACTCAACCGACGACTACAGCTCTTTCGATAGAACACGGGTCAACAATTGAGGGGGAGCAATTGTCAAGCATTCAGAATCTTCGATGCCGAACGTGCCAAGTTCACAAGTTGGTGTCAAGACAACAATACCAATCGTACACGTGGTGTCAAGAGATGACTTCAGACGAGACGAGGCGACCAACATATGCTGACAAGAACCATTTGATCTTATCATATGATGTTCTCATCCATCAGGTCCAACCTTGTTAATTTTTTCTAATATGGTGAATATGTGATCATGTTACAAATCGGTATCATATCTCATACGTTTGACAGCATGAAGGTAAAACGGACTTGCATTTTTCTTCCCAAAACCTTTGTTAAAACTTCATTAAATCAATTGATATTAAAAACATCGATTGGGTTAATATTTTTAATATGGGGGAGAAAATGTGATTTAATATGGGATATTATCACAAATGGTTTGACTTAATGTGTTGGCTCATCCCGACATGTGCGAAATGTTTTCGAATATCGTGGCATATGTTAAGGGGGAGCAAAACGGATTTGCATATCAAAATGGATTTTCATGGTGACATATACTTACCCAAAACCCATTTATCTCACGACGATGAAGATTATGGTGACATAAGGATGGTAGGATAGGTTAAGTCCTATGATTCTTCCAGAACCGGAGGAATCTTCCCAAGGACATTCCATTGCTAGAAATAGTAGTCCTTAGGAAAGTTGGAGAAAGATTGTGAACGTAGCTGAATGCCGACCAAGTACTTAAGTTAGCACTGGAACAATCACAACAAGGTGCTAGTTATGACGTATTGGTAAGCATTGAAGGGGTTGAAGAATGAAAAAGAATTGTAAAGATAAAGGGTGTAAAGAAAGAAGCACTCCTTACAACTTTAGGCAGAAACCGGGTCAACACATATGCTATTGAGATCATTTTAATGATTCTTGATATTGAAGACAAACATCATGGACCCAGTGATGCAATGCACAACCCATCCCAGCTAACTCAGATATCTCTTAAAAGATATTTGTTTTTATCACACGGAGACAACACGTTATCTATCGATTTATTCACTCCGAATAAATTGGTATTGAAATGGTGGCACTCCTCTCCAGCCTCCGATCACTAAAAATCCAAAATGCACGATCGAGTCTAGAGCCATTTGAGATCATCAAATATCTCATTAGGACACACTTTCATATTTCCTTGCTTCTTCACACACTGTGAAAAGTAAGAAAGATTTTAAGAGTCCTACGCAAAATCTTCATGATCTTGCCTGAACATCCGAGTAATACGAAAGTATTTACAATGAAGATGGAAATCCTTCTTGAGTGAATATCAAAAAGCTCATGGTAGGTGACTTGTGCGATTCTTTATGAATCAAACTTGTGATAACTGGAAAGCAACAACTGTTTAATTCTTAACTGAATTTAAACACGTTCCAGGCCTCTACGCAATATCTTAGTGATCTTGCCAGAACACTCAGAGTGATAACTTAGTGTTCACAGTGATGAGTGGAAATCCTTCTAGTGTTAACCTCAAACAGCACTTGGTAGGTAACTTGCAAGATTCTATACGAATCAAGCTCGTGACAACTGGAAAGCAACGATGGTGCGGTTCTTAATTGAATTTCACTTGTTCCAGGAACATGAATTGACGGCTTCAAATCATGCGGATATCTTTATCCAAATGATTCACTCTTTATGTTCGCAGTCAGCTTTGGACGGTCGAATAAAGAGAACGGGTTTACCCGCGAAATCCTGTCAGGAAGTTACTTAATTGAAACTATCCGTCACGGGTACGATATCTAATATCGTCCAACGGTCTTCACCGACCGGAGGTAAAATGCTACCGAATTAGAATGAAATGTTCAAAGCCATTTCGTTCGTGTCTACTTATGTTGCGGCATTTGAAGACGGTGGCGTTGCGGGATCCAAGAAGAAGTCGTCCCCTCATGCTTATACTTTATGCACTTAATATCTCATTTAATTCAAGAAAGCCTAAAAGTTAAGTCTTCCGCTGTATCAAACTCTGAAGCTTTCAAGAATTACAAAGGTATAAGTATGTGGGACGTGAGGTCACGAAGAGGCGAAGATCACAAGTGATGGATGCACGAGATCAAGGCAAGAGATTAATGCTCAAGATTGATATCAAAGATCACATCAGCATGTTCACCAGAAAAGAAGAAAAAGAAAAAGAAAGACGAAGACTACGAGCTCAAGACAAGCATAGTATGCTAGGTTTTTCTTATTATTGTAACTTGGGTAACGCCCTTGTTTGGAGTGACCTCCCTTAGGGGGAGATTGTTAGAAATACGTTTTACGTATTAAGAAGGATCGGTCACTCCATTAATAGTCCATGTAATAGCTCGTAGTTTAGTTAACTTTATTTACTTATTTAACAAGAACAAGCCTAGCCTACAACATGTGTAGGCCGGCCCAAAATGTAAGCCCAAGCCCATGACAAGGGATTGGGTATATAAACCCTCTCCTTTGATGGAGAGGGTGTGGTTTTTCATAATTTACACATAGTTGTTTTTAACTTTCTCTCTCTAAAGTGTGAAATCCACCATCTCTCTATCTCTTTCTCTCTCTAAAATCATAAGCATAGATTTACAAATCTACATCTAGTTAGCATGTCGACTATTTAACTTTCCTTATGTAATAATAGCTTTGTAATAGGAAGGTGTGTAAGTCGTCTAAGGTTGGGCTTGGGTTTACTTAGCCGACCTAGGTATACAACCGACCACCTCACCCCATAAAAGGAGTTAAGGGGGTGATGTTCAATACACACTCGCATCTTATATTCTTTCCTTTGTAATCGATCGTTGATCAATAAAAGTTCATCGTTCGGTTACCTTTGTAGTGTGTCATTCGTATGGGTCTCGTTTGTTGCACTTCTGCGAGCTTCTTTAAAGTGTTTTAGGGTTCCGCGATATCAATCTTCGTGTTTGTTGGAGCTTTCGATTCCAACAAGTGGTATCAGAGACCGTTGGTTGTGGTTTCTAAATATCGGTGCTAGATCCAAAAGGGTCGTAAAGAAAAGGGTTTTTGGGTTTTTCGATTTGGTTTCTTGGATTTGCAGGTTCTATAACGGAGAAGACGAAGTGTGGGTTTATCTACATCATGTGAAGAAAAGAAAAGCAAAGCAGTGATTGGTTTATTTATGTTTGGATATTCACGTAGGTGACTTACTGGTGACAAAAGCATTTGATTTTTATATCAAATCTATTTTTGTTGTTTATAGAATATACGTGTAGGTAAATTATAACTAAAGATACTACAGAGATTGACGATTAATAGTTTTCGTTAAAGAGTTTCAGTTTGTATTTATATAAATCGATTTTGGGTATCGTCGTTTAGAGTTTGTTAAAAGTTGATTAAAATCAAGGTTCTTGTTGTGGTGTTTTTGTTCAATTATTGATCGTGGTTTGCTTGGGTTTTTAAGTTAACGATCAGGTTGCTTGTTCGAGATCGAGGTTTTAGGGCTCACCTAATTAATTTGATTTGCAATAAGGGATTTTTTAGCAACAAGGTTGAAAGAATATGTCGTCGATAGAGAAGTTTAACGTCGAGAAATTCGACGGGTCTAATGACTTCGGGTTGTGGCATGTGAAGATGCGGTGTCTAATATTACAACATGGTTCGGAGGCAGTGTTAGATCTCCCGTAAACTATTACGGACACTCAAAAGACTGTGGCGTTGATGATGGATGTCTACAAGAAAGCACACAGTGCCCTACTGTGACAATCCATCAATTTTCCTAATGTATTTCCCTTCGCTACAATTTAAATTAAATTGTGAACCTTATGTATTAGCAACTGAGAAGTTATCTCACTATTATGAAATGTTGTGTGCATCAGTTATCTGTGTACTGTTTGATTTATAGCATTATTGAGCTTAGTAAAATTTCTACGTCGACCGCTATTTGAGTGTCTGGCGTTAACAAATTAAATTAATATGTGGGACTGGGTAACACCATAAATATACCCACACTTCTACCACCACATTTCTTTTATTACATCCTAAATAAATCCTAAATCTCTCACTACTACTATCAATTCGTAATTTATAATAAACCTTTACCCATAATATTTAAATACCCTCATAATTCAAGCACACTTCAACATCTCATCTCATTTCTCATATCTCTCAAAATCTCACCAATTTTTTCTCCTTTTGTTTCTTCTGCCGAGATAATATCTACAACCAACACCATCATCTTATTTTTGAAATCGAACCCACTCACTTACACCCTATATAATATTCATTACCATTCACCCATTAATACACACTTGCATATTACTTTTAACCAAAAACAAATTCACCTTCTTTCTTTTCTTGCTACTGCCGAAAAAAGAACACTCCCATCATCTTCATTTTACCATGAATATCTTACACCATAATTAAAACTTAAAACCCTCACTCATACCTACAAATAAATCACAAACACCACACCAAACCAACCAAAAAAGAAAATGGAGAGTACCAACGCGAGCTAGTTTTCATCCGAGAGTTTTTAAAACAAGTGTTGATACAAAAGTTGGATGGTCCGAGATAGACCCGAATTAGGCTTAATTCGGGGTCTTGTGAACTCCGGCTCTTGCACCAAGTGAAACTTGTTTGAAGATCATGCACACTAAAAAAGGACACCGTTAGGCTTACCGTGGGCGCTTGTCCCCCGATTAGACTCCGGCGTGAGAGTAATTAACCGGTTTGAGTATTATGTGAGGGTTTAGAGTATTGTGTGTCTCGTACCTCTGTGGAACCTCGGGGTTCCTTTTATACCCTAGAGAGTCCTGACTGGGCTCTCCTACTCTTGCGGCCTAAGGAAGAGATAATGACCCAAAATGGCTTGATCTTTATCGCATAACCAAGGTAATTGTATATCTCTTACCCTTATATATTCTGTCTTTATCCTGTCGCACTGCGACGAGGAGTTGACTAAGTAACCATCCGTCCTGCGCCAATGGTTTATTGGGCCTCTTGGGCCTTGCGCGTGCTGCGCAGTAACAATCCATACCCAATGGATACGGCTAGTACCCATAGGTCGGTCATACAACCCGAATAGGGACTATACGTCATCATGTCCCCCCCAGTCTAGTGGTCGCAGGTTCTAACCGCGGCTACTAGACTATAAGTCAGCAAAGGCACTAGATACAATGCTCAAAAACGAAATAAATGCCCCAGCCAGTGTCTTGGGGACAAATATATCAAATATCCCGCCAATCATTTATCTATGTCACAATCCATTAATTGTCTCTGAAGAAAAGTCGATAAGTACCGTTGGATGAAGCAAACGTTCGACACATGTCGCACTATCCTTCACCTTTGATGTAGATCACTTTAACATGTATGATACCAACGATCAATCTTCTTCATTTCCACAACCTCATCTTCCTTCATTACCAAAAAAACTCAATAAAATCTACAAATCAGCACCTGTTGTCTCTGAAGAAGAAAAATGGTGTCACAATTATTCGACGTAGAATCCCGTATTTCCGATCAAGAGCTTTCTCAGTTCATTACCAAGTATCATATCTCCATAGACCTACATCCCGTAGTACCAGATCCACAAATGCATATTGGAAGCTTTCCACCTGGAAAGATTGGTGTGTATACCCGATTTTTTGAGTTTGCCAATAACTGTATCCCCCTGAGCCACTTCCTGATTGACGTATTAAGCTTTTATAGTATCCATTTATCTCAACTACATTGTATCGGAGCAACAAACATATCTATTTTTGAGATAAGCTGCCGGTTGAAGAACATTGATCCTATTATAAACCTATTCCGCGCCTTCTACCGTCCATCCTGGATCAACGGGTGGATATCTTTCACCAAACGTGTTGGTCAACTCCAGTGCTACTCAACAAAAATAGACTCGCTGAAGAAATGGAACAACAAGTTTTTCTGGATAGACAAAGTTGTGTTTCCCTTTGAGTATGACTTCATCACCCCGCAGACGATAATAAAAGACAGCTGCCCTGTCGCGGGCACATATAGTGAAGAAGAAGCGCAGATGATTAATGCCGATCGCATCCCGATGCAAGAATTCCTAGAGTCGCTACTATAAGCCCTCGAGCTGAGTGTGAGGTCGCTACTGCCTCTGAATCACCTTCCAAAATATTTTGATGATTTTGATCATGGTAACATTCTACCTCTCTCCTCTTTACCAAAAAAATTTGTTGGCATGTTGTAAATCGATACATATGGTTTTGTAGAAATACCGTATTCACAGCTCGTGAAGCGCGCAGATCCGTGTAAGGTAACCATGCGCCCCCGCCCGTGTACAACTGAAGAGCTTGCTAGCGGGTGGAGAATTAGTTGACGCGTCGTGGCCCTTGAGCCTCATTCTCCATACACACACACATGCGCAGAGGGTACGGTTGTCTTAAATGCGACCCTCATTCGGAGTGTTCCTTGTGCGACAGAGTCATCTTTCGCTGAAACAGAGAGTGCAGGAAACGAAGGAGCATCCGAAGGAAGCCCCAACCGTAACATTAAGGAGGACGAAATTCCCATCCCAGGCTTCAAGCGTCTACCACGCGCGCCTAGTCAGGGGATTCCTAAGAGGAATAGGTCCCAAGCCCGCAGGCCTGTCGCTCGTATTTCTTCCTGGGGTACGCGTGTAGACCCGCGTATGGAATCCATCACCCCTATGTACTTCATTTAATTCATGTTGAGCTACTCATAAAATAAGTGAGTAAATGACTCCTAACGTATTTATTACAATCGTACAGTCATTTGGATGCGACACATAGGGCTACTACCAGTGCCACCCAACCAGAAGAATGTCTTCCTAAGTGGGGGTATACCAGACTTGCGAACTGACCAATAGGTCCAAATGTGAAGATTTTATTCAGTCCCTTGTTCCTCCTGGGCGCACCCAATATTTAGACGATCTACCTGACGAAACTATGATGAGAGAATTGGCAATGTCTGCATCCCGGGAGGTGATAGTAGCATCTCATCTGAGCAAGAGGATACTGCAAACTTCACAACGCCTTTCTGACATATCCCTCGAACTTCCTCGGACCGTGGCAGAAAGGAATAACAAATTAGTTTGTGTCGAGATGGAATTAGCGAGCCTGCGGGGGGTTGCAACTATAGATGCTAGCTCCATACAATATCTCGAGGATGAGAAGGTGTCGTTGTCAGGTTCACTAAACCAGGTACGCCATATGCGCGAAAAACAAGAAAAAGACAACCATTGAGCCATGAAGAAACTGGAAGAGGGCATGGGCGTATTCGAAAAAAACTGTGAGAATGTGTTTCCTGAGTTTCAACAAGTTCTGGATGCCCAAGAGAAGGTCCTTAAGTGTTTAAACACGGATTTTGATGAGGAGATATACCCACATGTTTCGGCTGTGCGCGCTGAAAAACATTGGTTAGTGCGATACGGCTTTCCCTTAGCGTCAAAAGGTGCGATGGACTCGCCCAACGTTTTCAAAGCCACCGCTGAAATCCTGGATGCTGCTCACGTACTAGGCCAGAGTTTGGCTATGGAACGTGCCTCCCGAGAGGATTTATTAACGAAACTGTTGTCGGATTTTCTCTTCTACCATCCTCAGGCTCAAGAAAACTTTGATGATGCCTGTCGAGTTTTAAAAGATTGTGACATTCCCTTCATCGATGTTGTTGAGAAGGACAAAGATGACCCCATCAGTGTTGTCATGGCAGGACTCACTTTATTGAATCATTTTGATGAATGAGCTGAAGATGAGCCGAACTATTGTGTTAAGCCAGAAGTGTCCCAACTGAGAGTCCCTGTGTATTTTACTGGCAACAGTACGGTCAACATGGTATCTCTGGAGAGGGTGTTGAAGCGCCACGCCAGGCGCGTTACTTAAAAGTGTAAGTCCCCTGCCAGGAGTGCCGTGATTGGGCTGGGACTAGCACACCACAATCGGTCTGATGGTGTTCAGGTGAGCCTACCCTCACTTGGAGTGCACGTGCGCTTGATGCAGCATATGAAGGAAGAGTGGGTGGAACACCGCACGTCCCGTAATCCGCTGCACCTAAAGTTGAAGAGGTCGTTGTCCGCCGTAGACTTGCTATAAGATAGATTCGTCCATCTTGCACTTGTTTTTTTGTTAAACTTTGCTGTTCCAATGTATGGTTTGTATCATTTGTATGTAATATTATGTAGTTATATTTATTAATCGTGCATTGCAACGATATGTCAAGTTTTTCCAAGTCTTTGTACCCGCGTCTATGGTTGTGGGTATAACTGCTTGTGTTATGAGTACATTCAGTGAAGTGTAACTCGGAACTTATGGGTGATTTGAATGTTCATTACGTGTGGCCTGACACTACTACCATAAGTGATGTAATTGATTATGACATGTTTGTTAAGCGTGCACACTGTGTCTTGTGCATATCCATCATGGAGTGTGAGGAACGCCATACTACAACGTCTTCTAGTAAGCTTCTTAACAAAGGATGCCTGATTCGGCGCCACTAGGGCTACATCCCTCTTATGTGACAAGTTTAATTAGTTGGGTAAACTTATTCCTCTTATTTCGCCTAGAAATGTTGTTTGTACATGTACACCGGGGGCCAAATACGTGTGTATAGAAAAACTACAACATATTTTATGCATAACTTCAATTTATTGAGGAAAAGGAAAATCACAAATGAAAAAAAGGTATGATCTGCGGAACTAGGTAGGGACTGCAGAGTTTATTTATGTCTTGCGAGTGTTCGAAAAGAAAAACATTGAAAAATAAATCCTAAATTATCGAAAAAATGAAAAAATACATGGATCTTTATTAGGAGTTGACCGCGGCCAAGAGGGTGATCCATGATGATTATGCGATGCTTCAGAGATAGTATTGCTTTAATCCATGATTGTGTCCCGCCTGATTCTCGTGCTGACTCAGCTGACTCGGTGGTCACTGTGAACGACTATCACTCCATATCCTGCCCTTTCGGGACACACTCCAAATCTCCTTGGCGCGGCATGCGCCCTTTGTTTTGCCATCTCTGTTTGCTAAACATGGTCTGATGGTGATCGCTCTAGCCGGCAGAGCAGCGATTCCCCCTGATTCTTGTTGGCTATCTAATTGGGACGGTAACAGTGCTACTACGCCGCGAACTACGCTTCCCATTTTTGCGGCGAGAGAACCAAAAGTGCGCCCCAAGCTTGACAGAATTCCTCCCCTACTTGGTCCTGCACCGGGTGCGTCTCCGGGCATCTTGTACGGTCTCGCTTCTATGTTCGGGCGTGTCTGGCATTGGCGACACAGTATTACCTTTTTACGAGCATCCCTATGCATGAAGGGCCAAAAATATCCTGAGCGAACAACTTCGAATACCATGGCTTTTGGACCTTGGTTGTATGTCCTTTTATGCGTGACCTCCATAACTAGTCGCGCTCGCTCAGGCCCCAAGCATTTTAGCTTCTGACCATGCGTTGATTTCTTGTATAGAACTCCGTTCATAACCATAAACCGCCTTGCTCTGTACTTCAGTCGTTTGGCACTTCTGTTTTCGCTCGGTAGTTTGTGATGGACTAAATAGTGTACGATAGGTGTCATCCATATTTGTGACCCTCCCCTGTTTGCTGCGGGTATTGTGTGCGCATGTACATATTTGTCTATAATAAAATTGATAAGTACATGCCTAGGGGGATCTTCAACATTGTCATTGAGAGACGATCCATGGCCATTGACATTATGCCATGTTCTTCTGAGATCTCTCGGATGGAAAAATCGGTGAATTGCCTGATCATGGTTCTTATCTTCCTTGTGTACTGGATGAGCGTGCTCCCTCGAGGTTCACACAGTCCTGCTACTCTATTTGATAGTAAGGGGTTATATACGTCAGCCACAAGATTTTTACCTCCATTCACAACGCCAAGCTTAGCCCGGCTATCAACGCTTCATGATCCGCCTCCATACTCGTTGCACTGAATTCAAAGCGTAATGCGTGGGTGATCTGTATATCTCCCTGATCCGTGAGGATGAAGCCTACATCAGGTTCTTCTATCCGCAGGAAGCTTGTCGAGAGTTGGGCCCATAGGAGGTCTGTTGATGACCCTACGCCCATGTATGTGTTATTCTTGTGTGGTATTACTTGGTAACTTTCAGAGCTACTCCTCCTTCGCGTTGAGTGTGGGTTGGAGCTTGTGTTATGTTCTCTTTCCCCGACATCCTTTCTCTTTCCGCTATTGGTAGAAGCGCTGTTGATCTCTTCAAGTGTGTCTACGTTGCGAAATGTAACTATTCCATTTTTAACTGGAAATTTGAGCATGCGGTGAATTGTGGATGGTACAGCGCGCAATGTTAAGAGTGTTGGCTGTCCAATGATACCACTGATCACGACTGAGATGGCACAATCATAAAGTCCATCCACATGGTTGTCGAGTGTCTAGTAGGTCCTGTTGGAAATACGTTTTTACGTATTTAGGAAGATTCGGTCACTCCGACAATATATTAAGTAGTAGCTCGTAGTCTAGATATCTTTATTAAACAAACAAGGCCAAGCCTAGCCTACAACATGTGTAGGCCGGCCCAATATTGTAAGCTCAAGCCCATCACAAGGCTTGGGTATATAAACCCTCTCCTTTGATGGAGAGGGTGGTAGTTTTTCATAATACACATAGTAATCTTTATTTCTCTCTCTAGAAGTGTGTGAACTCCATCATCTCTCTATCTCTTTCTCTCTCTAAAACATAAGCAAGATTTACATATCCTACAAATGGTATCAAGAGCCATGGGATGAGTGTATTGTTTATGTGTTTGTATTCTTGATTCATACGCCTATTTTGATCCATTTTACACGAACCAATTTTTTTTTGTTTTTTATGGTTTTTTCTTGATACAAATCTTCTACATATTTGTGGTAGAGATTTAGTATAGTTACTTTGGCTAAAAACACAAAATTTTTGGGTGTTTTGATCATTTTTTGGCTTAAAATCTCGAATTGGTTGAGTTTTGTCCGAGAAAAGTGGGATTTATTCCGATCAGTGTCATCGGAAAAGGGTTTAATAGTTATTCCGACCAGTGTCATCGGAAAAGGGTTTAAGGTTTCCGATCATATTCCGATTTGGCACATTCCGACAAGGGTATTCCGATTAGGGACATTCCGACAAGGGTATTCCGATTTGGCACATTCCGACAAGGGTATTCCGATTAGGGACATTCCGACAAGGGTATTACGATTAGGACATTCCGACAAGGGTATTCTGATTAGGGACATTCCGACAAGGGTATACCGATTAGGACATTCCGACAAGGGTATTCCGATTAGGGACATTCCAACAACGCTATTCCGATTAGGACATTCCGACAAGGGTATTCCTATTAGGGACATTCCGATCAAGGGTATTCCGATAGGTTTATTCCGACAGTTTTCCGATCTTTATTCCGATCAACATTCCAACAACCCAAAATTATTCCTTAAAAAATTGTGCAATTTTGCCTTGGAATTTTTGGTTTATCGAGAACATAATTTAGGGGATTTCAACATTATTTCTCGGCTTTAACACACTACAACAAACACATTTACTTTCTCTCATTGTTCGATCAATATTTGTAAATCTTAACTTATCGAAATAGAGTACACATCTCTTACGGATAAGTCCATCCTTTTGGGTACGGATAATCGTCCACCAATGTTGGAGAAGTCTATGTACGAGGATTGGACTTCCCCAAATGGAACTTTACATGTTGAACAAAGAGAATGGACATCTCATTTGGGCATCGGTGCTCAATGGACCATTAGATTATGGTACAGTGACAGAAGGTACAGCTACTCGTCCTCGCACAACGGGTGAATTGACTGGAGATATGAAGATTCAAGACAAATGTGATAAGTATGCTACAAACATCATTCTCCAAGCCCTTCCTCCAGAAGTCTACAACCTCGTCAGCAAACATAAATTTGCCAAAGAGTTATGGGATAGAATTCGTGTTCTAATGCAAGGCACCTCGTTAACGAAACAAGAACGAGAGTGTAAGCTTTATGATACTTTTGATAAGTTTTCCGATGTTCCCAGGGAAACTCTCAATGACTACTATTTGAGATTTACCCTATTGTTGAATGAACTGAATATCTATGGCATGGAAATTCCTACGTTTCAATTGAACACCAAGTATTTGAACACTCTTCCTTTAGAATGGAAAAAGTACGTGACGGATGTTAAATTGGCTAAGGACTTTCATAACACCAATGTGGATCAACTTCAAGCTTTTCTTCAACAACACGAATTCCATGTGATCGAGGCTCGGTTGTCTACACCTCAAGTTCATGATCCACTAGCCATGTATGCTTCTCAACAAAATATGGCTTATACTTATCAACAACCATCATACTTGCAGCAGCCACCACCACACACCTATCAGCAACCACAGCAACCATCTTATCAACCACCAATGATGCCACAACAAGCATTTCAACAAAGTGTTCATCAACAATCTTTTCCACAACAACCACCATATCAGACATCACCATCACAAGCCAACACTTCTCCAATGGTCTATACTCCTCAGCAAGGATATTTTCCAATAGAAGCACAACCAGCACAAGCTTTCTACTCTAATGAACTTTCACCAATCCAAGCACCGGTCTTTACTCCAAATGATACGCCAGCTGATGTTCTAAACCATCTCACTGCCTACTTGTCAAAACTTGTTGCGACTAGAGGATTTCCACCAACAAACAATCAGCTCCGCACCTCTTCAAATCCTCGACAACAAGCTACTGTTCAAGATGGTCAAGTAACAGTGCAACCTATTCAGGGAAGGCAAAATTCATATGGACCTCCTACAAGGACTATGAATGCTCAAGCTGTGAATTCTCAAGCTAATGGAAATGGAAGCCCCATTGGTCCTCAAAAGGTTGTGACTTGCTACAATTGCCGAGGACAAGGTCATATGGCTAGGCAATGCAATCAGCCGAAAAGGAGAAGGGATGAAGCGTGGTTTCGTGAGAAAATGTATTTGGTTGATGCTCAGTCTAAGGGAAAGATTTTGGATTCAGAGGAGTTAGCATTTCTTGCAGACCCAGGGGCAGCAGATACTGAAGGCATTGCAGTCGTTTCCACTTCTAATGCAGCTTATCAAGCAGATGATCTTCACGTATATGATTCGGATTGTGATGACATTCACTCTGCTCAAGCTGCTCTCGTTGCTAATCTCTCTCACTACGGTTTTGATGTCGTTAGTGAGGTACCCACCACAACCAATCTTGGTAATGATGATAACCCACATCAAGTTGGGCATGAAAATGACAACCTCGAACAACATTCGGAAACTAGTAACTCAAATGATGTGGTACCCAATCCTACACATTTGAGTGAACCTCAACCAAATGCTACGACGGGTATGAAATCTTATGCTCAACATGATTTGGTCATGGTGCCTAAACATATTATTGATCAAATGCATATGGCTCTCAGACAATCCGTAGATACGAATTCCACCCTAACTGCTGAGCTTGCGTTGCATAAAGAAAAGGTCAAAACTTTTGAAATGGTCCCTCAAGCAGAGAAAATAACATGTTCTGAATTTGACCAATTTTATTTTGAAAAGATTGAACACTTGAAAGAAATAGAATCATTAAAAGCTAATCTTTCCAATGAATTAAAAGCAAAAGAGTCGGTTGTCAATGATTTTCAGAAACTTAAAATGGATTTCGAAACTCTCGAGTCTAAAAAGTTTGAATCAGAAATTAATGCTACCAAACTTCTTAAATTCAAGGAACAACGTCTTTTAAAACAATACGCTTCCACATAAAAGGTTCATCTTTTAACTAAATCATTTAAAGAACTCGAACTTAAGCGTCTTCAAAATTTACCACCTAATCCCGGTTATGCAGAACAAGCTCAGGAATATATTCCCGGTCTTTATGATATGACCATAACTGGCAAATCGAAAGAAGCACCTTATGTTCGTAGTTCTAAGGAGACACAGTCACTTATGGAAGAAACTCATTCTAAAATATTTTCAAAATTCCATACGATTGATTATGATAAGCATAATAAAGATCAACTTTCTAAAAAGACACGTATTCACTTACAAAAGGAATTAGCTGAACTAACAGTTCTTGTGCCCCCAAGTTTGTCAAATGAAAACCCTCCTAGTACGTCTCCTACACTCGTCAAAACGGATTTAATGAAGTTACTTCCACCGGTAAGTAAGGCGTCCGTTAATTTAAAAGTGGTATACCAACACTTAGCCGATTTTGACAAGGTCATTTTGGAACGTACGACGGCCACGGCCATAATAGAAGGTGAATGGAACTTTGAGCACACTAGAGCTGCGTTCCGAGACGAAATTGTTCCGTTTGTAAAGAATGTTAAAGCTTGTCTTAGTAATCTTGATCAAGATTTGCATTTGGAAATAGAGGAAGTTAAACGTGTTTTCAATGAAATGGATGATGCTTATGAAAACAGTTTACTTGAAATAGAACGGGTTTCTCGAAAAAATGATCAACTTCTGAAACAAGTGATGTCTCATGATATAGTTTCCGTCTGTGTGAATAAAAGTGTTGATAATTATTCTATTGTGCATAATGTTGAATATGTGGATAATGTGGTAGATAGTACTTGTCACGAATCTGACGCTGAATTTTTAAAGCTTCAAGATTCATATTCTTCGCTTTCAAAACGTTTTGATGAGATTCAAACACATTGTATTTCGCTTGAATGCAAGCAACAATTTATTCAATAAATCTTTGAAACGTCATTCGAAGGTGTTAATATCGATGATGCAAACTTTGAAAAGAATTTTCGATTGAATTTACAATCAAAACAGCGTCAGCCAAGTGACAAAGTTGCTAAATCTTTGCCGATAGACATAGAGAAATCTAAGGAGCTTAACTGTGTCAACGTACTTGAGGCCGCTGAGAATTTTAAACTTGATCTAGATAATCGAGTTTCCAAGATTTTGTCCAAAGTTGATAACTTAAAACAGAAAGATACACGACTCTTCGATTCAGTAAAGCCCGCATGTGCTAATACCAATGCACATAATCAATCATTGATTGAACAATTGAATCGAAAGTCGGTGGAAATATCTGATTTGAGGGAACAAATTTGTGATAAAAATCTGGCCTTGGCTGAGTTAAAGGAAACACTTCATACTCTAAAAGGTAAGAATGTTGTGGATAACGCAACCACTGTCTCAACATCGTCTTCTAGTGCAATCAAAAGGAACCTTATAGCCGTCACACCATTTAATAAGGGCCCTAGGACTAAACTATCTCAAACTTTGGTCATTAAAGATAAGGCGGAATCAAAACCAGCTTCTAATATTCCCGTGTTTCCTTCTATAGGAGTAAGCACCACTACTAAGGCTGAAAGATCTAAGCTTAAAAGAAACAAGAAGAATGATAGGATCTTGCTTCCATCTAGTAGTCCAGTGAAGAAGAAAGTAGAAGCCCATCCTAGGAATGTTATTTCTGTTTTGAATAAAAAGAATCATGTAGCTAAACCTAAAGGCTCTGCGGTTGTGCAGCGTTCTAAGCCTACTGTGAATTCTAATTTGAAATGTTGGAATTGCAATGAATGTATGTTTTCTAGTTATCATGATTCTTGCCTTATTGACCATGTGAATGACATGAATGCCCAGAAAAATGGATTAGAATGGAAACCAACTGGGAAAGTGTTCACCCAAGTTGGTTGGTTGTGGCGCCCCACTGGTAGAACTTTTACTATAGTAGGAAATGCGTGCCCTTTAACTAGGTTCACTCCCACTAAAGCGAAGAAAGCGTGCCATTTAACTAGGAGTACCAAGGCTACCAAAACACAAACGTGTCCTTTAACTAGGAACACCGACACTACTGAAGGAACCAAGTGCCCTTTAAATAGGTCTACTCCCACTGTAGTGCCCGTGAATAATCCAAAACCTAAGAAAGTTGGAACAGTGTAACCTGTTAGTGCTAAAACTCACATTAGAAAACGCAGGAAATCTAAGGGTCACAAACATGTTAGCAATTCTGATAATATTTTATCTGTATCTGCTAACACTCCGAAACCAATAGTTTCCAATGCATTGTCTACTGTTGTTGTTGAAAATAGGTGGTCCAAATTGTTCTCTGGTATTTGGACTCTGGTTGCTCCAAGCATATGACCGGAGATCGCTCTCAGCTCAGAAATTTCGTCAGCAAGTTTCTTGGTACGGTTCGATTTGGAAATGATCATATTGCAAAGATAATGGGTTATGGTGAATATCATATTGGAATGTTATAATTTCAAGAGTGTATTATGTGGAAGGTCTCGGTCACAACTTATTTTCTGTGGGACAATTTTGTGATGCAAACCTAGAAGTTGCTTTTCGAGAGCATACCTGCTTCATTCGTAATTTGGAAGGGGTTGATTTATTGAAAGGTACCCGAGGGAATAATTTGTATACTTTGTCTCTACAAGACATGATGGCCGCTTCTCCCGTATGTCTTCTCTCCAAAGCATCGAAGACTAACTCATGCTTATGGCATCGACGGTTATCTCATCTTAACTTTGACGCTATTAATCATTTGGCGAAAAACGAACTTGTTCGTGGTCTTCCTAAACTTTCATTTCACAAGGATCATTTGTGTTCCGCGTGTACAAGGGGAAAAGCACTAAGAAATCATACAAACCCAAGACGGAAGACACCAACCAAGAGAAACTTTATTTGTTGCATATGGATCTTTGTGGGCCAATGCGTGTTGAAAGTATTAGTGGCAAAAGGTACATCCTCGTAATTGTCGATGATTACTATTGATTTACATGGGTGAAATTTCTTACAACAAAAAATGAGGCACCTATATTTATCATCGGATTTCTCAAGATGATTCAAGTGCGTCTCAACACTACTGTCCGACGCATTCGTACAGATAATGGAACCGAATTTGTGAATCAACTCTTGCGTGATTATTATGAAGAAGTTGGCATATCTCATGAAACATCCGTTGCACGCACTCCACAACAAAACGGTGTCGTTGAAAGGCGAAATCGCACACTTATGGAAGCTGCTCGAACGATGTTAATTTACGCAAAGGCTCCACTGTTTTTATGGGCAGAAGCAGTATCTACAGCAGTGTACACCCAAAACTGGTCACTAATTCGTAAACGCCATGGTAAAACACCTTATGAGCTTCTACATGGAAAAGTACCAGATTTATCATATCTTCATGTATTTGGTTCTCTTTGCTATCCAAATAATGATGGTGACAATTTGGGAAAACTTCAACCAAAGGCTGATATTGGTATTTTCATTGGTTACGCACCTGCAAAGAAGGCATACCGAATCTACAACCGTAAGTCTCGAAAGATCCTCGAAACTATGAATGCTGATTTTGATGAGCTGACAGCAATGGCTTCTGAGCAAAGCAGCTCTGAACCCGCACTTCATGAAATGGGACCCAGTAACATTAGTTCTGGTCTTGTCCCAAATAACCCTACTTCATCATCATTCGCACCACCTACTAGGAATGAATGGGATACGTTGTTTCAACCGTTCTTTGATGCATTCTTTACTCCTCCAAGTATTGTTGCTCCAGAACCTGAGGTAATAGTTCCGGTAACCGAAGTTGTCGCTCCAGCAACCGAAGCACAATCAGACACATCTGCACCTACAATTGGTCAAGCTATACCTTCAACGAGTAATTGTCAACCAACACATGTTTCAACTACCCATGTCATGCCTATTGATGATGATGATCACGATTTGGAATTCGCTCAAATGCGTGAACTTCCATTCTTTGGTGTACCAATTCCCGTTCATAATCAATCCGAGTCGTCCACCTCAGAGGAAGCTCCTACTACAGTTTACTCCAATCCACGGATTCGTGAACATGACAGCAAGTGGACAAGGGATCATCCTATAGATTATATTAATGGTGACCCTAATCGTCCGGTATCCACACGAAGTCAGTTACAAGAGAATGTAATGTTTTGTCATTTTGATGCTTTTCTCAGTGAAGTTGAACCTAAGACATGGCAAGAAGCTTTTACTCAATCCTGCTGGATAGAAGCTATGCAAGAAGAACTTAATGAATTTATACGTCTTGAAGTATGGGAACTTGTCCCATGCCCTGATCAAGTGCAGTTACTCACTTTGAAATAGGTTTACAAGGTGAAACTCGATGAGTTAGGCGGAATATTGAAGAACAAAGCTCGACTAGTAGCTCGTGGATACAAGCAATTATTGGGCATCGACTTTATGGAATCCTTTGCACCGGTTGCCCGTTTGGAAGCTATTAGACTATTCCTCGCTTATGCAGCCCACATGAATATGATCGTCTATCAGATGGATGTGAAGACGGCATTTCTTAATGGTGAAATCAAGGAAGAAGTCTATGTTCAACAGCAGGATGGTTTTGTGAATCCTAAATATCCTAATAATGAGTACAAGCTTAAGAAGGCTCTCTATGGGTTAAAGCAAGCTCCACGCGCATGGTATGATCTATTGTCACAATTCCTCATTACGCAAGGCTTCGCTAAAGGCAAGGTGGATCCCACGCTGTTCATTCAGAAACGAGGTATAGATATGATTATGGTACAAATATATGTTGATGATATTATATTTGCAGCCTCGACCCAAACCTTATCCGACGAGTTTGGGAAACTCATGTCTTCCAAGTTTAAGATGTCAATGATGGGCAAGGTATCATTATTCTTAGGTCTACAGATATCTCAGAGTCCCAGAGGCATCTTTATCAATCAATCCAAGTATGCTCTTGAATCTCTTAAGAAATATAAGATGGAATCTTTCGACCCCGTGGATACTCCAATGGTGGAACGAACTAAGCTTGATGCAGATCCACATGGAGTTGCCGTTGATCCAACATTTTATCGTGGAATGATCGGTACCCTTCTGTATATCACAGCTAGTCGACCTGATCTTCAGTTTGCTATATGCATGTGTGCTCGGTATCAAACTAGGCCTACTGAGTTATACTTATCCACTATGAAACTGATCTTTCGATATCTTAAAGGAACCATTAATCGGGGACTTTGGTATTCCAAGGACTCTTCGATTGCACTGATGGCATATGCAGATGCGGATCACGCGGGTTGTCAAGACACAAGGCGTAGCACGAGTGGAACTTTGCAACTACTAGGAGATCGACTAATCAGTTGGGTATTGAAAAGGCAGAAAAGCGCTGCAATTTCAAGTACGGAAGCAGAATACATAGCTATGTCCGGTTGCTGTGCTCAAATTCTTTGGATGAGATCGTAATTAACTGACTTTGGTCTAGGTTTCAACAAAATTCCGATGTACTGCGACAACAAGAGTGCAATTGTCTTATGCTGCAACAATGTTCAATTTTCCGGGTCGAAGCATATTGACATTCGCTACCATTTCATCAAGGAGCAAGTGGAAAATGGAGTAATAGAGCTTTAATTTGTCCGATCTGAGTATCAATTGGCGGATATTTTCACGAAGGCTTTAGATCGCGCTCGAATGGAATTTTTGGCCGACAAGCTAGGAATGAGAACCTTCTCGCCTGAGACTCTTAAGGAACTGGCAGATGAAGCGAAAGAATAGTGATGGTAAACTATTCTCCGTATCCTTGGTGATCATCTGTATATATTCTTTATATTTTTATCCACAAAAGCAAAATACAAAAATATAAAACCATATAAAAACCATAAAAATTGAAAAATCTAGGAAAATCAAAAAATATTTTTACTTTATTTTTCAAAGGCATGTCTTTTGGTACGATAATATTTACGGCCTTAGAAATGTTAATTAATATTGACACGACGCCATAAATAGAGTTCGTACAAACGTTGTATATATTTCATAAAACATGCCTAAATGGCTTATAGTTATTTCAGACTGCAACCCGATTTTCATATTAAAGTCAATTATTTCATATAAAAGCTTTGGCTCACAACCGGAATTAACTTTCTTGGGCAAGGTTTACTTTAAAACCTTGTAATGGATCAAGTTTACTTTATAACTTGGTCTAACACAAATCTATGTACGTTTCAGTGCATTTATTTGTTAAAACAAGAGAAGTTTTGTTTTTATGAAGTTATCATCTCTACAACCATAGCCATCTACATTTGGTATCTACATACTCGACGATGCGACTACTCAACCGACGACTACAACTCTTTCAATAGAACACGGGTCAACAATTGAGGGGGAGAAATTGTCAAGCATTCAGAATCTTCGAAACCGAACGTGCCAAGTTCACAAGTTGGTGTCAAGACAACAATACCAGTCGTACATGTGGTGTCAAGAGATGACTTCAGACGTGACGAGGCGACCAACATATGCCGACAAGAACCATTTGATCTTATCATGTGATGTTCTCATCAATCTGGTCCAACCTTGTCAATTTTTTTTTCTAATATGGTGAATATGTGATCATGTTACAAATCTATATCATATCTCATACATTTGGTATCATGAAGATAAAACGGATTTGCATTTTTCTTCCCAAAACCTTAGTTAAAACTTCATTAAATCAATTGATATTAAAAACATTGATTGGGTTAATATTTTCAATATGGGGGAGAAAATGTGATTTTATATGGGAAATTATCACAAATAGTTTGACTTAATGTGCTGGCTCATCCCGACATATGCGAAATATTTTTGAATATCGTGGCATATGTTAAGGGGGAGCAAAATGGATTTTCATGGTGACATATACTTACCCAAAACCCATTTATTTCACGACGATGAAGATTATGGTGACATAAGGATGGTAGGATAGGTTAAGTCCTATGATTCTTCCAAAACCGGAGGAATCTTCCCAAGGACATTCCATAGCTAGAAATAGTAGTCCTTAGGAAAGATGGAGAAAGATTGTGAACGTAGCTGAATGTCGACCAAGTACTTAAGTTAGCACTGGAACAATCACAACAAGGTGCTAGTTATGACGTATTGGTAAGCATTGAAGGGGTTGAAGAGTGAAAAAGAATTGTAAAGATAAATGGTGTAAAGAAAGAAGCCCTCCTTACAACCTTAGGCAGAAACCGAGACAACACATATGCTATTGAGATCATTTTAATGATGCTCGATATTGAAGATAGACATCATGGACCCAGTGATGCAATGCACAACCCATCCCAGCTAACTCAGATATCTCTCAAAAGGTATTTGTTTTAATCACACGGAGACAACACGTTATCTATCGATTTATTCACTCCGAATAAATTGGTATTGAAATGGTGGCACTCCTCTCCAGCCTCCGATCACTAAAATCCAAAATGCACGATCGAGTCTAGAGCCATTTGAGATCATCAAATATCTCATTAGGACACACTTTCATAATTCCTTGCTTCTTCACACACTGTAAAAAGTAAGAAAGATATTAAGAGTCCTACGCAAAATCTTCATGATCTCGCCTGAACATCCGAGTAATACGAAAGTATTTACAATGAAGATGGAAATCCTTCTTGAGCGAATATCAAAAAGCTCATGGTAGGTGACTTGTGCGGTTCTTTATGAATCAAAATTGTGAAAACTGGAAAGCAACAATGGTTTAATTCTTAGCTGAACTTAAACACGTTCCAGGCCTCTACGCAATATCTACGTGATCTTGCCAGAACAATCAGAGTGATACCTTAGTGTTCACAGTGATGAGTGGAAATCCTTCTAGTGTTAACCTTAAACAGCACTTGGTAGGTAACTTGCAAGATTCAATATGAATCAAGCTCGTGACAACTGGAAAGCAACGATGGTGCGATTCTTTAATGAATCAAACTTGTTCCAGGAATCAGAATTGACGGCTTCAATCATGCGGATAATTTTATCCAAATGATTCACTCTTTACGTTCGCAGTCAGCTTTGGACGGTCGAGTAAAGAGAACGGGTTTACCCACGAAATCTTGTCAAGGAGATTTTTAATTAAATCTACCTGCCACAAGTACGATATTTTATATCGTCCAACGGTCTTCACCGACCGGAGGTAAAATGCTACCGAATTAGAATGAAATGTTCAAAGCCAGTTCGTTCGTGTCTACTTATGTTGTGGCATTTGAAGACGGTGGCGTTGCGAAATCCAAGAAGAAGTCGTCCCCGCATGCTTATACTTTATGCACTTAATACCTCATCTAATTCAAAAAAGCCTAAAAGTTAAGTCTTCCGCTGTATCGAACTCTGAAGTTTTCAAGAATTACAAAGGTATAAGTATGTGGGACATGATGTCACGAGGAGGCGAAGATCACAAGTGATGGATGCACAAGATCAAGGCAAGAGATTAATGCTAAAGATTGATATCAAAGATCACATCAGCATGTTCACCAGAAAAGAAAAAGAAAAGAAAGACGAAGACTACAAGCTCAAGACAAGCATAGTATGCTAGGTTTATTGTATTATTGTAACTAGGGTAACACCCTTGTTTGGAGTGACCTCCCTTAGGGGGAGATTGTTGGAAATACGTTTTTACGTATTTAGGAAGATTCGGTCACTCCGACAATATATTAAGTAGTAGCTCGTAGTCTAGATATCTTTATTAAACAAACAAGGCCAAGCCTAGCCTACAACATGTGTAGGCTGGCCCAATATTGTATGCCCAAGCCCATCACAAGGCTTGGGTATATAAACCCTCTCCTTTGATGGAGAGGGTGGTGGTTTTTCATAATATACACATAGTAATCTTTATTTCTCTCTCTAGAAGTGTGTGAACTCTATCATCTCTCTATCTCTTTCTCTCTCTAAAACATAAGCAAGATTTACATATCCTATAGGTCCCACTGTTACTTGCGTACATAGGTGTCCTAAGGGTCGAGTCTTGTCGCCCTTGAATCCTGTGAGCACTGACGAGGTCTCTTTAAGTTCCATCTTAATCTCCATTGGCAATTGCGCGAAGCAATTTTCATTCAGTATGTTTGCTGCGGATCCTCCATCGACACACATGTCGCCTATGACATGACTTCCAAGCATTATGCTGATTGATAGTGAGCCTGTCCTTTAATCAATATCAGTAAGAATGGGGAATGGTATCTCCTTGTCGTGCACGAACTCTTGTATCGTTGTTCTTTGCATGTGTGGCTTCCCCTTTTGCACCATGTAAATGGTTATGGGGTTTTCCTTCTGTTTTTTGGTTTCATTCTTCTTTGCATCAACCCCCTTTCTCTAGTCTCGTATGAGGTGTATCAGTTTACCCTCCTTAACAAGACTCTCGATGTGTCTTTTCAGTTGGATACACTCATCCGTAGTGTGTCCCTTATCATTATGGTACTCACAGTACTTGCTGTTGTCCCTCTTGTCTGCTTGACCGATCATTGTGCTGGGCTTTGGGAGATTCACGCCTTCAGAGAGGAATATCTCCCTAGGGGTTTTTTGCAATGGGGTGAATTTGCTGTTGTTATTGCGCGCAGGCTTTGATGTACTGCGGAAGTCTAAGGTACGGCTAATGTTCTAACCGTACGGCTGCTTCTTCGATCGATCTTGGAATTTGAAATTCGAGGCCGCCTGTCGGCTATCAGCTGCTTCTGCTTCTCCTTGAATAAATGCTTGAACCCTCTTCATCACTCTGTCAAAGGTTTCTGGGGTTCTATCATTCATTTTTATTATTAGGTCTGGATTGGTGATGCCTGTAAGGAACCCTGAAATTTTCAGGATCTCTGGGCACTCCTTGATCTGGTTACACTCGGATTTGAAGCGCTCTATAAAATCTTCCAGACTTTCATTGTGCCTCTGCTTGACCCTCATGAGTGACATAGGGCTCTTGTCGTACTTCTTTTGCTGGACATAGTTCCTTCTGAACGCCTTCCTTAGCTCCTCGAAACCATTGATGCTTCTTCGTGGAAGTCGATCAAACCAGTTTCGAGCGTTCCCGATTAGAGTTGAATTAAAAATGTGACACCACACTGCTTCCGACCATTGTTCTATCCCTGCCTGGGATTCGAACACCTTCAGCTGGTCATCTGGGTATGTGGTTCCATCATAGGTTTTTACGTTGGACGGCATTCGTCTCTTCTTGCTATCTTTAAACATAGTTATGTGTTTTGAAAATGCACTTCCTCTGTCATGACGCCATGGGAGAGACCACTCTTCCTCAGTGCGCATCTCAGATGCTTGGTCATTCTACGACGTTTCCTGTCGCTCCTTGAGGATTCGAAGGTCTCTGAGGATGAAGAAACAAACCTCTTTCATCGTGGATGGCGATTGCTGAGATCAAAATCTGATGACTTTCAATCGAGAAAGTTTCCCGCTAAGTTTTTCTGGCACTGCTGCTCCGTTCCTGTATGTATGATTCCGGGGAAGGACTTCTTTCTAATGAACCTAACCTTTTAAGGACACTTTATCGGCGCGGGTATGGCTCAGCCAACGCGTTGATTCCCCTCGGGTTAGGTCCTAACCTGTCCTTCACGTTACTATGTTGCCTATTGTTTACTGGTGTGAGGAAAGCATCATCCCCTCTTGAACTATTTGAGTCGTGTAGAGACAACGCACTTTCGATGAATGGTGCATCAGTGCGAGGTGTCGATACGTACAGTTCTCATTCCCTCCTTCTTTTCCTTCTTTCTTTTCGGGGTTCCTTCTTGGAACTTGATCCTTCCAAAGCTTTAAGCTCCCTATCAAAGTCCAAGCTGACCCTTAAGTCCTGTTCCGGGTTGGACTTCATTTGTTCCTTCATGAGTGGAACCAGAGCTACGAAATTCTTTGCAATATATTGGCTCATGTCCTGGTCAGGTTCAGGAGTGGTTTCAACTAAGTTTTGTAGTGTTAGCTCAGTCCTTGTGTTTAAGGCTTCGCTAAATGGTATAGCAGGGGTTTCACATGAGGACGAGGCATCTCCTGTTGCCTGCGAGGCGAGGGTAAACAGTGAGGGGGTAGGCACTTGTGGTGCTTTTCCTCCCAACCCCTGTCCTGGGTTGTTGAGTGATTCGTTTCCCAAGGGTGGGCCTTGTGGCTTCTTAGGTCCGCCCTTTGGATGGGATGGGTTTGCGCCGACTTTGTTCATCTTTCAGAGTTTAGTGTAGGGTCCCACGATGGCGCCAACTTGTTGACACAAAAGTTAGATAGACTGAGCTAGACCCGAATTAGGCCTAATTTGGGGTCTTGTGGACTCCGACTCTTGCACTAAGTGAAACTTGTTTGAAGACACTGCACACTAGAAAAGGACACTGTTAGGCTTACCGTGGGCGCTTGTCCTACGATTAGACTCCAACGTGAGAGTAAGTGATCGGTTTGATTATTATGTTAGGGTTTAGAGTATTGTGTGTCTCGTACCTTTGTGGAACCTCGGGGGTTCCTTTTATACCCTAGAGAGTCCTGGCTAGGCTCTCCTACTCTTGCGGCCTAAGGAAGATATAATGACCCAGAATGGCTTGATCTTTATCGCATAACCAAGGTAAGTGTATATCTCTTACCCCTAGGCGAATATATCTATAAGATAGATTATATTCTGTCTTTATCCTGTCGCGCTGCAACGAGGACTTGACTAAGTAACCATCCGTCGTGCGCCAATGGTTTATTGGGCCTCCTGGGCCTTACGCGTGTTGCGCAGTAACAATCCATACCCAATGGATACGTGTAGTACCCATAGGTCAGGTCATAGGGACTATACGTCATCAACAAGATTCGGGTATTATTTTCAGGTTAAGCTAACATTTGGAGCTAAGTTTTTTGGGTTAAGCTAGGAGGTTACAGGTTAATAAGGTTTCTTGTTCGGGTTGTTCTTATTAAATGTATCTTGGGAAGAGAGTACGTATATCCGAGTCACCTAAACCATTTGTGATACATAAAATCATAACCTTCAAAGTGAAACCAAAGTCTTTAGCGTACTAGATAACATAAGGGTTTCAAGTTTATGCATGTTTTCGTTTAGTAATTCATTTTCCAGTCTAAATTTGTTGTGTGAGTCATGTAAAATTAAAAACTTGGATTTCCTGAGTTTTGCTAAAACTTGTAATTTTTACACTCGAAAATAAAGATTTAAACCACGTAAAAATATGTCGTTTTTATCATGGTATGTGTAGCTAATGTCGTTAGGATTAACATGCAACTTTTATTTTCGAAAATAGTTAAGTAACGATTTTACAAATGGAAATATAAGTCTCAGTTTAGTTTTGTTAAAAATGATGTTGTTCTTGTTCAAATCCGAAGAGGGAGAGAGAGACCATGGAATAGGTAAATATTATTTTTTTCTAAAATTGCATTTGAATGAGTTTTATGTCAGCCATCAAATCAAAAGTGAGAATGCATTGATTATTAAAATGGGAATGTTCTTGTTGTTGTTTCGGTTGGTATGCATCCAAGAGAGAGATAGTAACCTATTTTCTTTTAAAGATATATGTATATTAGTGGTCCCTTATTTCTTGTCAGTAGATAGAGTCAAAATTTTGTTTCCTTTTCTTGTGTCATGCATAACCCGAATAGTTGTACAACTATATGAAAGTGACTTTTGGTCTTTGTATTGTTGTTTCTGTTGTGACACAAGGGAGGGGACCCAAACATTGATGGACTTTTAGGGGCACATAAATTTGGTTATGACTTGATACTAGGTAACAAAATATACCCTCATTAAATTGTTTAACTTAGTAAAATATGATACCTTATACCCTCATTAAATTGTTTAACTTAGTAAAATATGATAGCTTAATTAATTTTAAAACCTAAATAAAAATATAAATATAACTAATAAATTTTACCCGGACTAAAGTGGTATCACGGTTCGCCCATGGAGCGTGAGATTAGGCATTCTTCGAGTTATTCATATATGCCGAGTCCCATTGACTTTATTAATTTAACCCAGACTAAATTGGTGTCACAGTTCGCGCGTGGAGTGTAGGATTAGGCATTCTTCGAGTTACTCCTATATGCTGAGTCCCATTGACTCTAACCGAACTAAAACACCCGATTAAGCGGGTCTCAGATAAGGGCCTCACGATTTATTCGTAGACTACCCAAAAGGGATCTTTGCTATTTTTGACCTACAAATAAATTAATACATGAACATTAAAAGTAAATAAAACATAGAGGACTAATATATATTCTGTAGAAACTAGAAGGGAGGTTGAATAGTTTATATAATTAAGGTCCTAATTAAAAGTCCTTAAATTAATTTTGTCCCAAAATTGCCTTTTATATGAAAACTAGTTCCATAGATGTTAAATCAATTTTCAAACCATTTGCTATATCTAGTGATTATGAAAGTGCTATGCATGAAAGTAGATATGAGTAAGGAAAGAAACAACCTAAGGCAAGACACCAATATTTATAGTGGTTCGACAATGAAGCTCTCTCTTCGTTCCTACTCCACTCCTCAAGTATACCTTACTCGAGATTTCCACAATATCCACAAGCTCCCTTCTTGGCGGAGAAAACCTTACAACGTCACTTACATTGTTTTCCAACACTAAGCTAAATGTCGAGACCTAATCTTAGATAGGACCAATCTACACACGTCGCCTACTTCACATTTTCCGACACAAGGCTAAATGTTGAGTTCTAATCCAAAGTTAGAACCAATCTGCGTCGCCCATCTTCTTTTTCGACACAAGGCTAGATGTCGAGTCCTACTCCAAAGCTAGAACCAATATTCACAACTCTTTACTTTCAAGTTGAGTGAGAACTCACAAGACACATACACACATCACTTTGTAGTTTAGTGAGAACTAACACACAAGACTCGTTACAACACAAGACAATCCAAGTATACATATATAACTTGGATCTACACAAGATCAATCCAAGTATATACATATACATTGGATTTACACAAGACTAATCCAAGTATTCACAAATACATTGGATCTACACAAGACTAATCCAAGTATACACAAATAAATTAGATCTACACAAGACAAATCCAAGTATTCACAAATACATTGGATCTACACACTCAGGTGGGGGTGTAACAAATAAGATACAACAAGAGACTGAGATTACTAATCAAGTTGACAAATCAACAAACCGTACCCCTATAAGTCAAGAATCTGTTTTTTGAATCCGTAAGTAATAACTAAAGGGAAAATATCAAAATCAATAAGTCGTGTTGGGAATATATCAACTAAAGCTTTCGTACAAAAGGCGTAAAGTAAATCTAACAAAACCAGATTATAGAATAGAAGTACATGGGATACCTAAATTTAAACCAAGAGCATAACCTAATTCGATCATAATATCCTAACTGCAATACGATCAATTTACAAACAACTACTATATCCGATCATAATCTTAATTTATAGATATATAGAGGTCGATCGATTATAATGTAGGCTATGCAGATAGAATAAAAATTACGTGGGTGGATGTATCTATTTATAGGTATCGGTGTCGGTTAAAATATCTTCTTTACAACATATTTAAGGAGGTTTTGGATTGGAAGCTTATTTGCCTATTGAGTTTTTAACTAGATTTGCCTATTTGGATCATGAAATATGTTGGTGTTATATTTATTTAGGTTTAAATACACTTATACCTCTTTCACACTTAAAAACTTGCACGGTGCATTAAGTTTATAACGGTTTAACAGATTCAAGTCACATTTGGTGTGCGATGTTAAAGATACAAGGAACAAGATATTTAAGCTCGTGTATTGCACACAGCTCTGGTTTAGTGTTGTTCAAGTATTGATATATAAATTTTCTAACTTGTTCTAACTGGATATGAAATAAAAGAATATACTTTCTTGTTAATTTATAAAAGTATTTAACATTGTATTATATGTGTTGTAAGCCATATTAATGTTATTCTATTTGATTTGAAGATTATATCCGTTTTAGTCATGTTTGTCTATCAAAGAATCGAACAAATTTTTTCCGTCAATGTCGATAATATAAGATATAGTTTGATATGAGATTAGTCGTGTTGCACACAGGGTAGTTTTAAAAATTATATACTTTTTATATAGTTTAAAGTTATATACTCTTTCATATAGTTTCTTTCACAAAAAAATATATTATACATTTAATAGAGAACATGAATGACTAAGTGATGCGTTCACATATCATCGTTTGTGTGTCTGCTAATGATGGCATCAAGTGTTATTTTCCACCACATATCACCATTTTCTCCCTATATAAATAAGAAGAGATGTTATTACTCGTCTTCTCGACATCTATGGTTTCTTTAATTCCTAAATAGTAATTGTTCATCAACTGATTAATTTCTCTCTATGGCATCCAATGCATCTAACCACCCACCCTTATTTTGGATGAGATCATGGCCATGAGTGGTCAGACAGAGATCCCTAAAGTGATGAAAGCATTTTTTGAGCAAGAAATATCAGAGGAGAAGGGTTTTAACAATAAGGTATGAGATATATGTTCGTCTTCATAAGAGTTCTGGAGTTCTTCTTGATATGGAGAGCAAGAATGAAGATATGTATTGTTATACGGATGTTATGGCTTGTATGAAGGAAACGAAGGAGAGGTTGCAGGATTCGTCTTATAGTTTGTTCAATATTCTTGAAGAAAACATGAAAGGTGTGAAGGAGAAGAAAGGCCATTGTGACATAATGGATATCTACATAGAGGAAGATGAAGTTGTTGATTAAGATTAGGTTTGATAGTTGGACTCTTTTTGTGAATGATGTTGATATCTCGATGAAGTTTGGTGATGTCTCTTTTGTCCTCTTTAATTAGCTATGCTAATATGTTTTATGTTATCTTTTGGAAATTGTAATGGATCTAGATGATGATGTAAAGTCTAACTCATGTTAATGGAATGAAACTGATTATGTTATGTTATTTGTTTATGTTGCCTTTAATTCTATTGTGTTCTAGTAGCTTTGTAGGTTGTTTAAAATGTTGACTCGGTGAGAAATGCGATTAACCTTTGGTTTGTTTGTAAATAAGGTTAAACTTAGGTTCATGCATTTAGATTCATATAATATTAGATCCTTGGCCATGGTATTTTGAAAACAGCCATGTAGGGATATTAGAATAGTAATGTCAATGTTATTTTTCAGCAGTTTCAAAAGTAATCAGGACACGAAATATCAGCAAGCTGTTAGTATTTACATTAGTTGAAGTTCCACCTTGCCTTATCAAACCCGACCTTGTTTATAGATTGTACGAAAACAATTATTAGCTAAAATTTCAAATTTATTTTCTGTCCGATTAAATTGTTCATTCAGTTTTGTGCTTTGTATATCAGTTTTGGTTTTTATTTGATGATATGTATTTGGTGATATAGTCAACGAACAAATTTCATTTTGGTTTTGTCTATAGGTAAAGATTGTTTATTTTAAGTATTCTCATATTTTCCTATATTAGGTTATGCTAGATTCCTTCTTATTGATAGTGTCAGCAAGTATCTGCTTTCGAAATCACTTTTCCAATGGAGCCTTAACTAAGACTAGCAAGGTAATGAGTGTAGGTTATGTATAAGAATGAATACATGAACCGTTTCAATTTCAAGACACTTCAATAATTGTAGAGTGTGTCCGTCTCAAGACACTTGGATAATTCCATAGTGATGCTACCTAGTGACTCGTAGTACTAGCTAATACTACAAGGAAAATAAGACCGAGAACATCCACACCGAGACCATCATGAACATGCGCCAAGGGTGCAGATTTTGTCTTTATTTGGTGGTTCTCACCACCTAACAAAACTCAAGGAAAAGGGGTTACTTTTTTGGTTTATGAGTGTTGATGCGATGAGGAAACGTCGGTGTATTTTAATTAGATACGTTATAGGGCGAATTTAGGAAATTACCCTTAGGAAAAGGTAATAATCCATAAACAAGCCAAAGACGAATTCAATTAAACACGTGAGTGATCCAAGTTCGTTGTACACGAGGATCTTTTGAATTTGAGACGTTTGTATTAATTTGGACAATTGATTCGAATTGGGTTTCGGTTTTTAATCTAAAATTAATCCTACAATATTAAATCCTAAAGTGCATGAATCGTACCCCAATTAAATTCTAAAAGATAATTATTAAAAATATTTAAAATTTAAAACTTTACTTTTAACTATTAATAATTAATTAAACAAAATATTTAAACAAAATTGTTTAAACTAGAATTTATCTTAAAACAAAATTTATCTAAAAACAGTTTAACGACTATTTAAAATTATAAACTAGTTTAATCCATTTATAAATTTACTTTTACTTTTAATTAATAAAATCTATTTTAAACTATTTTTATTTAAAAGAAAATTAATTAAAATCTAATATATTTAAAAACTAATTTTAATAACAATTTAAATTTCTAAAAATAATAAAATTTATCTTTATTTGTATTTTATTTTATTTATTATTTAAACTTTATAAACTTAATTTTAATAATTGATTAAAAATTAAATGAATGAGAACTTTATATTAAAATGGAAGTTTAAAACTGACAGCCTAAATTTATGAGGCTATATTAATTAAACAGACTGTATTAAAACATAAACTAGTGGCTTGTATAGATGGTTAAGTCGTTGGGTTGTTACCCGTGAGGTCACAGGTTCGAGTCCCATGAGGGACTCATTTTGGAGATTATATTTTTGGACAATAAATAAAAGTTCACAGTCACAGGAGTGACTTATTTTAGTATTTGAACTGATTTTGAGATAAAAATGAACCAAACAGACCAAGAGGGTCTGTTGGCCAAGATTATACATCAATTACACACTAAATTTCAGCAAATCAAATAAACACATCCATAGATCCAAAAAAAGCAATATGAATGAGAGATAAACAGTCCAATATCAAAACCAAATTAATCAAGTACTCAGTTTAATCATGGATCCAAATTAAGCATTCAGTCAAAGTAAATACCAGTCCGCACAATGTAAATACCAAATAAAATCATATCTATTAGTCACAAATCTCAGCAGATCTATTTAAATCACCCCATGTAACTATGAGCAGACTCATAAAATGTAAAAATCAGTTCAATCTATGAATCAAGCTAAGACTTAATCAATCAAAAGACTATTGAATCAGTTTAAACTAACATACAAAACTCAACAATCGACTAAAATCATTCTCATAATATTTTTAGCAGATTAAATGTAAAGCAACTTAAAACTTATAACAGACACAAATAAACAAATGCAGACCTATTGTTTATAGCAGTAACCTACTCCTAACAGACTTAAACCAACAGTAAAGCAGTAATACATAAAAACTCCTAAGCTTATTAGTAAGATAACAATCTAAGCAGATCCATACATAACAGGAAGCAAGTTCATTCAAAACTCATAACATATAGACAATCTTAACAAATATATCAGTATAAAATAAAACTTATGAAAGAAATGAGTTTACCTTTTTATGGAGATCCTTTGAGTAGAAGGTAGGCGTTGAGCCTCCTTAGAATAACTACAAATCACCATCATGAAACAATCTATTAACCATGAACACCCTACACCATCTGGAATCATAAACTTCCTAACGTCACCACTTCTTTGACCCTCGAACCAAAACTCAACTATCCATCCGAACCAGTATTTTCATTTATCCAGTGGGAATAAATGGTTAATTCCAACTCTCAATTTTATCACTTAATTCAATCTATTTTTTCAGCTTAATTAAATAATATTTTTCATTATAATATCAGAAATAGATTGTAAGAATAATTGCAAGAAACTTAACAGTAAATAACTCAAGAACAATTTAAATCAAAAGAACTTTTATTAATTCAATGAAAATCATTACAAAACTGTAAATAAAGAAATACAATTAACCTACATCTATTTTAACATTATAACTCTAAAGTAAAAATGGAATAATCTAAAATTACATTTTGTGGGGGTTTTTATAGGCAAACCCCTAGCCTGCTGAGGAGAGTCTATTGAAGAGCATCTTCAATCTTGGCCTTTGATTTCATCACTCTCTTTCTTCTCTTTGATCCAACGGGGGAAAAACATTCACTAGCACACAGATTGCCAACGTGGCATGACTGTGTGCTAGTTGTGCTTCTTTGTAGGCTGACTTGGCTTCATCTAATTGGAGGATGATGGAAAATGAGGTGTTTCCACCAATTAGCATCAAGGCTGCGGCAGATGGCGAGGCCACGTGGCCATCTTCAAGCTCCTATAATGGGGATTTAATTCCAAGCGCGTGTATTACACCCGTTACTGACAAGAGAAGCCCCAAAATTGATTATATTTAGGGTTTGTGGTGTTGAGGGTGGCTGGTTTTATTTTCTTGTTGATATCAAAAAGTGAAAGAGAGATATGGTAAGTTTGGTGTGAGTGGTTACGTTTGACCAAAAAATGAATGAAAAGTATATAAATCTTTTTAACTATCCTCGATATTTAACCCTAATGGGCTTGAAAACCCAAGAGTACTCCTTTTTCCTTCATTTCATTGTTTTTGGGCTTTTATATTGAAAAGTACTCCATCTGTTACATAGTAGATGTAACTTGGGCCATGTTTTGGGCTTTTGGTTAAAAAAGTGAATTCATAAATCTAATATTGGGCTTTTGGGCCCAATAAGTAATTGTGGGTCCCACTAGGCCCCAATAATTTTTATTATATTAAATCCTCTAAAAACGAACTTGTCTTTGGCTTCTCGATCTTTTCTCCAAATCCCGTGTCAGTTTCGCCGGTTTTCGTGAACTTGGTACCTACACACATGAAACAAACAAAACATACATATACATGGCCATTTTCATACAATTTATTCATTTTATGCTTGTTTTATGATACAAATGATATGAGTAATTACACTCATATCAAACTCCCCTTGCTAAGCATTTGCCGTGTCCTCGCGCAATGATAAAATAAAACTACTAACTATACTTTTATTTGACTTTTGACACTTTATTTGCAAGGACATAATGTAATGCTTTCATTATCTGAAAAATAACTTTTAGGATCATAAAACTCAAATAGATTCATCGTCCTCGACTTTTCACTTTTCCGTGCCAAGTTTAAAAACAAGATCATTGTCAATCATAAGCCCCAATGTCAAGACCACTAATATAAGTAATTTGTGTTATACTCAACCTCCTTTTATTCCTAATTGTATATCTAGATTTTAAATTATTGTCATTTACCCAAAGGCTCATTTGACTTATTTGATAATTATTAGTCCGAAAATGAAGGCAAAAATGGTGTAAACTCAACACTCAAAACCTAACCTCGACTTTAAAAACCGTTGTCAATAAAGAAAGCCCACATCAAGGATAACTTAACACGATTTGGGGATAAATCCCCGAATCCGAAATTTGGCTAATAGGACTACTTAAAGCAACAATGAATCCTCCAAAGTTAATTTTGACCTTATTAATAAAGTTAGCAACATTTACATCATATCACTTTGAGTCTCTTTAATATCCACACCCGAAGGCTCCTTGGACATAAAGAAGGGAATTGACATTCACCATCCCACCTTATGGCTCATGACGATGAAGCAATTTTTATTAAACACGTCACCATGCCATACACCCTAAGGCTCTAATGACAAGGTTAGTGCTACATGACTCCCACCCTAAGGCTCACAGAGAACATGTTTTTATTTATTCTTCTTATTATTATGATATATAGAGTAAGCCAAATTTCCGCAATCCCATGATCAAAAGTCCATGACACTGACACCCTTAATGTGTTCTCACCTTAATTACAAGGGAAGAAAAAGAAGGAGTTACGAGTTAAGATATTAAGCCTAAACCGCTAAAAACTTCTGTTGGAAATACGTTTTTCGTATTAAGAAAGTCTCGGTCACTCCAACAATATAGTTATAGGCTCGTAGTATAAGTTTAATTGTTATTTACATTAACCCGACCCATGAGCATGTTCATGGGCCGGAAGCACAAGTCCACTAAGCGACTTTTTATATAAACCCCTTTCCACCATGGAAAGGGGTGTTGGTTGTTTACTTCATATTTCATTAATACAAGTTTTCTTTCTTTCTCTCTATAGTTTCTCTCTCTAGAAAAACAACAACCCTCTTGATTAGATCTAAGATTATCATTATTCTACAATTGGTATCAAGAGCCATGGGGATTTATGGTTTTGATTAGTGTTGTTATTTAGTTTTTGATTGTATTAGTGGGTTTTAGGCTAGTTTATCTCAAATCTTGAATTTGTCTTGTGATTTTATGGTTTAGGTTTGTAAACAAATCCTTTACAAAGTTGTTGTATTGATTTGGTTTACGTGTTTTGCAAGAAACCACAAATTTTGTTCGATTTGAGTGGTGTTTTTAGTGGTATTCATTTGAGATATTTGAGTTACTGATTAATCGTACTGTTTAATCTTTTCGTAAAAGGGTTTTAGGATTCCTTCCAAAAGTGACATTTCGTAAAAGGGTTTTAGGATTTAGTTTGCAAGTATGGTTTCGTAAAAGGGTTTTGTAAAAATGGCTTGATTAGTTACGAAAAGAAGTTTGTTACGAAAGGAATAGTTCCGAAAGGAGATTCTTACGAAAAGATTTTTTTTTGTTACGAAATCTTCAAGTTATGAAATCTTAAGTTACGAAAAGGCTTTGTTACGAAAGGAATTGTTACGAAAGGTTTTTTTGTTACAAAATCTTCAAGTTACGAAATCTTAAGTTACGAAAAGACTTTCGTTACGAAAGGTATTGTCACGACAGGAAAGTTACGAAAGGATTTGTTACGAAAGGATTTGTTACGGAAGGATTTGTTACGAAAGGATTTGTTACGAAAGGATCTGTTACGAAAGGAATTTCTTACGAAAGGAATTTTGTTACGAAAAGTTTCAGTATCAATTGTTACCAAAGTTTCTCAACACCCAAAAACTGACAACAACAACACTGTTTCACAACTTTATTTCATTGCTCGATCAAAGGATAATCTTTTTTCCATCAAGTGTTCAAAAATGAATCCTCATTCATTTATGCCGACATTGACATCGCTTACCGATATTTCAATCATCCCGGGTACCGATACCCGCCCACCATTGCTCATCAAAGATTTATTTGAATCAGGGCAAGGTCGCATGAGAACTTACATTATGGGTAAACCCAATGGGAGACTTATGGTTCAATCCATTGAAAAAGGTCCACTCGATTGGGGAGAAGTTACTGTCGACAATGTGGCGCGGCCAAGGTTGTTTCGTGAGTTAACGGATGCTAACAAACTCATTGCAGATGCGGATGAAAGGGCTGTTCAGACTATACTTCAAGCTCTTCCACCCGATGTTTATCGAATGGCAAGCGAACACACAGTATCAAAGGATCTTTGGGATCACTTAACTGTTTTGTTACAAGGGACTTCACTAACTAAGCAGGAACGAGAGTGTCAATTGTATGACTTGTTTGATAGGTTCACATATATTCTAGGGGAAACACTTCATGACTACTATTGGCGTTTCACTACTTTGATGAACGATTTGAGCGTATATAATCTAAGGATTGCTCAGTTTCAACTAAACACCAAGTTCTTGAACACGTTACCCCAAGAGTGGAGTCAATATGTCACCGATGTTAAAATGATTCGGGATTTACACAAGTCAAATATAGATCAACTCTATGCTTTCTTGCAGCAACACGAGAAGCACGTGATCCAAAAACGCATCTCTGAGGGATCTTATCAAGAACCATTGGCATTAATGGCAAATCATCCAACTTTGTCATATCACAGCTCTCCGTTTGCTTTGGGACACCAATCTTCCTATCAAACATTGTATCAAACTCCAAGCTTTCCACAGTATTCGATCTTGCCACAACCACCTACATCTTACTAGCAACAATACAAGCAACCAACAATATCATCATAAGGAGACTCACATTATTTACCTTATGCTTCACAACCATATTCACCTTATCAACCTCCCACAAACCCTGCCATCACCTATCAACAACATGAGGCTCCTCAACCCTATTACTCACAACATGTTAGTGCTCCTTCAAATCAATTTGTAGCTCAACCAGCACCAGTATTCTATTGTGATGATGAGATTCCAGTCCCTGAGTTTAGACAAGGGGATAACCCTTCTGATATACTTGCTCAAATGTTTGCTTACATCACTCAAGCGTTGAAAAAACGAGGTTACAGAGGACCATCTCCAACAAACAATCAGTTGAGGAACTCTTCTAACTCTCGTCAACAAGCTACAATCCAAGATGGCAGCGTTACTGTGCAACCACTTCAGGGGAGACCAAGTTCATCTAATACTGGTGCACGTCCATCTAACACTGCTGCTACAAGGGGTAATAACACTGGCAAAATAAAGATGATCATATGTTATAACTGCAAAGGGGAAGGGCACATGGCTCGAGAGTGTAAGCAGCCAAAGAGGAAAAGGGATATCACATGGTTTCAGGAGAAGATCTACTTGGTTAATGCTCAAGCCCAAGGACGAGAGCTCAATGAAGAAGAGTTAGCATTTCTCGTAGATCCAGGAGTTGCGGACACTAACGAACTCACAGCAGCCATCACGAACAATGCCGCATATCAGTGTGATGATCTTGATGCATACGACTCTAACTGTAATGATCTCAATACCGCCAAGGAAGCTCTCATGGAAAATCTTTCACTTTATGGAGCTGACACAATTTCTGAGGTACCAAATACTGCCAATGATACTAGTATTGTACCTTATCAAGTTGAGCAAGTGTCTGAGTATCCGGAACAGCCTCCGGTGGTTAGTAACTCAAACGAGGAGACAAACAATGATAGCAATATCAATGCAAGTCCCCAGACTTTGAGTGAAACACAACCGGGAGCGATTACGTCTACAAATTCGTTTGCTCAACAAGATTTGGTTATGGTGTCGGCATCTATGCTTGGCCAAATTAATAATGCGGTCCTTGAAACCCTAAGTGTTAATCAGACATTATCTGCCGAGCTTGCTTTGTATAAGGAAAAGGTTAAAACCTTGGAGTTAACTCTAGTGACCACTACCTTAACCAATCCTGAATTTGATAGGTTTATGAAAGTCCAAATGGATAATTTGCTAGAAATTGAGAGTTTAAGAGCAAATATTTCGACAGAACTTAAAGAAAAAGAGTCAGTCGTTAATAATTTTCAAAATTTACAAACGGATTTTGAAATTCTCGAGTCTAAAAGGGTTGAAACGGAAATTAAGGCGTCTAAGAAAGTTAAAAAGACTGAAGTTTTGCTTTTAAAACAATACTTTGCTTCACATTAGTACACTTGTTTCATTCTTCTTTTAACGAATTCACTCTATCACGTCTAATAGACCTACCACCTAACCCGGGGTATGCAAAGCAAGCATTTAACCACAACCCACGACTTTATGATGCAACAAAGTTAGGATTGGTCTTAGATCCGATTGTGTTTTCAAATGAATATGAGAGTATGTCACTACATGAAGAGAATCGATCAAAAGTAATTTATACATATCCTGAGTATGATTATGCACAGCTTAATGCAGAGTATGCAAAAACAGATCTTAGAAGTCGCTTTAATATGCAAAAAGGAATTTATCCATACACCAACTTACATGCCTACTAGAGAAAGCCTTAGTATAATTCCTACACTTGTTAATTTGGATGAACCTAACGAAATTCCAAAGAATCTTCCACCGGTAAGTACGGTATTGCTAAGCTTGGAAGAGATTCAGTGATACCTAACCGGATTTGACAAGGTCATCAAGGAATGTACGACTTCAACGGCTCAAACCGCTGGAGAATGGGCTTTCGAACACATGAAAATGGTGTTTGAGAAAGAGATCGTTCCGTTTGTAGACAATATTAAAGAGGGATTTTTAGATCTCGGGGATAATCTTAGTTTCGAAATGGCTGAAGTTCGAAAAGTTTTCTATGAAATGGATGATGCTTATGAGCAACATCTAATTGAGAAAGAAAAGATTTTGTCCAAATATGAAATGGATGTTCTTGATTATTCTACAACTTCATTTATTAAGCAATTTATTATTCAAGCGTGAAAAATAAATACGAGGAGATTAAATCAAACACAAAAATACTTATACAAGGAAGAATTAACTTTAAAAACTTATGATTAAACTTTATCATTTCTTGTTCTTCATATTGTAAAATTTCAAAAATGTGAAATTAATGGATACTTAGCCTATTAAATCAGAGTTTTGGGTTTTCAAGTCATCTATAGGATCTTGCATCTTCTTAGACTTTTTCAAGTTTTGAATTTGCATTTTAAAATTCCCTTGATAAACGACTTTCTAGGATCAGTTATAGGAACTTGCGAAAAGTTCTCGTTCTTAAACCCGTATGAGTTAAGACTTTCGCGTTTTAAAGTTCCCTATATAAAAGTCTAGCAAAACTTGATTTAAACGCGTTAAGGAAAAAGCTAAGGTAAAAACCGAGTCGAGTCAAAAACTATTTTTATTTTCACCAACGGAAATCCTACATTTGTGTCAAAAGCACTTATTTTCTTTATTATCAAACACAAAATACACTAAAAATTTAAAATTATTATGAAAAACAAGAAAAACGATTACGTTTAGACACGACAAAAGTAATTGTAAGCGATTTGTTGGGAATAAAATGTAGCCAATACACTTGGACGCTGACAAGAGCAATCTGGACGTTGTTAAGAAGAAATCAAGCGTTGACAGGACAAGCGTTGACAGGAAGAAGTCAAGCGTTGATAAGAAGAAGTCAAGCACTGATAGAAGACTTAGTCTACACGTATTATGTTTGTAGTATGTTCTAGTAAAGAGATGATCGATAATATATTTCTTATGTTTATCTTTACCTAAAATAGCTGATACGTAGACACTTGTACAAGGCTCCTTATTCTATAAAAGGAGGCCTTTAGGTTTTAGTTTAATATACGTGTTACACTTTCATTGTACGCAAGTTTGATTTATCAATCAAAGTGAAAGTTTGGTTTATATTGTTTGTGTTTTCTTATTTGAGTATTTATTCCGCATAATACTTAAATTGTTTTATACACAACAAAGTTTCTATACGTGTTTAACTTGATTTAATCTCGTTTACACAAGCTGAATCGATCTAAGTTTGGGATCAACAAGTGGTATCAGAGCTTGTTGAGAAACTTTGATCTAAAGAACACAAAAACCCTAAATCACCAAGAACCCTAATTTTCAAGAAACCCTATAAACAACATGTCTACTCCAGAGTTAAACTCCTCCTCCTCCTCAAACCCCAACATCAAGATTCCCATGCTAGACCCAGACAATTTTGAGCTGTGGAAGTTTAACTTTGAACAGTATCTTCAAATCCATGACTACACCCTATGGGAAATTATTGAATATGGAAACACATTCAATAAGGCTTAAAAGATTGCAACTGTTATGCAGACAAGATCAACTCAGGCTCCACTGAAGAGGATCGAAAAGAAAAACCTGAAGATGGTAGAGCTGTCTCAGCTGAGGACATAACAAATAGAAGGAATGACATGAAAACCCTAAGCATTCTCAAACTCTCTTTGGGACAAGCCAATCAGCACAAATATAGAAGCTATGAGTCTGCAAAAGATCATTGGGCAGCCCTTGAAGTTGCTTATGGTAGTAATGCTGATACTGTACAAGAGAAAAAGAAGCAACTCTTGCATGAGTATGCTGTTTTTAAAGCTCAACCTAATGAAAAGCTAAGTGGAGTGAGAAGCAGACTTCTTGACATTACAAGCAAGCTGTCCTTTATGGGAAAAGTACTTGGTGATGTTGATATCATCACCACTTTTCTTAAAAGTCTTGGTGATGCATGGAAGATTGAAGCAAGGTCTATAATCACTAATAATACTCACAAAAGTTCTACTTTTGATGATGTTTACAATAATCTGAGACTGGTAGAGAATGAAATTCTTTTGGATCAAGGAAGCAAGTCTACCAATGGAAATATGGCCTTCTTCTCACATAGTGAAGGTCAATTTGATCAAAAGGATTCATAAATGCACCCAGTTACTAGATCACCTTGTGTCAACGCTGGATCAAGCTTTATCAACACCTCACATTCAGACGCTGACACATATAATGTTGACTCTCCAAGAGTTAAGCCTGCTGGTATTGATCTAGATACTGTTTGTGCATACATTGCTTCATTGCCCAATGGTTCAGTGATTACATATGAGGACCTTGAGCAAATTAATGATGAGCATTTGGAGGAGATGGACATAAAGTGGAATATGGCTCTTGCAAGCATAAGGGCAAATAGATGGAATCGAATATTTAAGAAGAAGATGACTTTTAATGCTAAGGACACTGTTGGATTTGATAAATCCAAGTTTGAGTGTTATAATTGTCATCGAATGGGACACTTTATGAGAGAATGCAGATCTCTAAGAAGATCTGATGTTGGAAAACCCTCAAGCCAAATCATCAAGGCTCAGGATTCCAAAGCTATGGTTGCCATGCAAGACATTGATGGTGTTGGCTGGGATTGGAGCTATTTGGCCAAAGATGAGGAAGAAAACAAAGCTTTGTTGGCAAAAAAGGAAAAAGAAGAGCATGTTCTCTATGCTCTCATGGCACACTCTTCATCTTCATCAGACAATGAGGTATATGATGATGCATTTTGTAGTAAGGGTTGTCGTCTAAACACTAAAAAACTTAACAAAGAAGTTTTAAAATTGACAACAGATGTGGTTAATGAAAGATGCAAGTTATCTAACTATCAACTTGCTCTTACTCCAACTGAAAAGACTGTAGCTGAGTATAAGAAAATGGAGTTTGACCTAAAAGATCAAATCAATATTTTAACTCATGATTTAAATGCTAGTATTGAGGTTAGAAACATCATGGAGAGGGCCAATGGTGCTTTACAGGCTAAGTTAGATGAGGCTATCAAAAACAAAGATAATGTAGATCTTAAAATTCAGAGATTTGATAAAGCCTCACAAACCCTAGAAAAATGTGTCAGTGAACAAAGGGATTCTGGGGATATGACTGGGATTCGGATGAAAGAGTATGTTGGTGTTCCACCACCTGCTGGGAACTTCTATGGTGTCCTTAGAAAGGACTTGTCTTGGACCGGTATACCAAAACTCCAAGAAGAGGAATTTATTCCTCCACCAAGAGTTCTTACCCCAGTAGAGGAATACAAACAGAAGTTGACTGATTTGGACCAATGGAAGAAAGCCAACCCTACCTTGTTTGTTAAGGGTGGCATGCTTAGTGACAGCCCAAATGAGTCTTCACCCATAAAAGTGACAAACCCAACCACTGGCAAGACTGTTGACCTTGGCTTAAACGTTGATAGAAAACCTAGTATTAAATATGCAGAAATGTATAGAAAACCTAGGTCACCAAAAGCCAAATTAGTGATAATGGGATAGGTTTCTTTTCTTCTAGACCTAGAGATATGTCTAGAAAAGCCTGTTATACGTGTGGAATTTTTTCACATTTAGCTTATAAGTGTGTCAATGCTTCAAAGGTCAAAGCTGATAAAAAGTCAAACACTGTCAAACCCAAACCTTTTGTCCAACAAAGTCCACAAGTTGTTAGGCCTGCTCTATTCTTCACTAAAGGGTCTAATACTTATGGACAAAGACCTTTTTATAAGACCAATACGTGGGCTAACAGACAATGGATTTCTGTAGAAAACCCTAGGTTCAACGCTGATAAGGGTAATCTCAGCGTTGACAAGAACAAATTAAACGCTGACAGGAACGTTGCCAGACCAAATAATGGAAAATATTTGCAACCAAAGGGAAAAGGGTCTAAAGCTTCTTCTAGCTTGACATGGAGACCTAAGCAAGATCAAAACCCTTATTCAAATAGGATTTCTATGACCTGTAATAAATTTCATTATATTTCAAAGGTCATAACAAAACCAATTGGGTTTAACTGGGTGTTTAATCCAAAAAGGGATGAACAAGGGGTTGTCATAAGGACTAAGTCTGTTCTTGTTGAACAACCAAATGAATCCAAGTCTGCTCAGGCTTGCGTTCCCAAAGAAAATTAATTTGTTTTCTTTATGTACAGGGCATTCAAAAGCAGGTTAATGATTATGGCTATTGGGATAGTAGATGCTCTAGGCACATGACGGGGAAGGAAGATTATTTGACAAATTTTATCCCCATTAAAGATGGTGACAAAGTGTACTTTGGAGGTGGATATGGAACTATCACTGGCAAAGGCACTCTTCTCACCAACAATTTGTGTTTTAAAAATGTGTTTCTGGTAAAAGAACTTGACTATAATCTGTTTAGTGTATCACAGGTTTGTGATAACAAAAATAAGGTTCTTTTCACTGATACTGAATGCTTGGTGTTGAGCAAAGATTTTAAAATACCAGATGAGAAATTTATTGATTATAGAACACCTAGGCATAAGGACATTTATAATGTGAATCTTAATGGAATTAGGATGAATAATAATTTGTCATGTCTATATGCTAAGGCTTCAGTTGATGAGAGTAATCTTTGGCACAAAATATTAGGGCGCATTAATTTTAAGAATATAAATAGACTTGTGAGACATGGTTTAGTTGATGGTTTGCCTGAAAAGGCTTTCCACAATGACCATTCTTGTGTTGCATGCCTTAAAGGCAAACAACACAAGGTCTCCTTTAAGTCTAAACCTGTGCATTCTAGTTCTAAACCACTTCACTTGCTACATATGGACTTGTTTGGTCCAACTAATATAGAAAGCTTAAATGGTAAATCCTACTGTTTTGTCATCACTGATGATGTTTCTAGATTTACTTGGACTTTCTTTTTAGCTTTGAAAAGTGACACTGCTGATACTTTGATTAACTTTATTACCCAAATTGAAAAGAAGTCCGGTAATGAGGTTAAGATGCTTAGAAGTGACAATGGTGGTGAGTTTAGAAATAAGTTATTAGATGACTTTTGTGCCAAGAAAGGGATTACTAGACAGTTTAGTGTAGCTAGAACCCCACAACAAAATGGGGTAGCTGAGAGAAAGAATAGAACCCTCATAGAAGCAGCCAGGACTATCTTGGCTGATGCTCACTTTCCCATTGCTTTTTGGGCTGAGGTTGTAAATACAGCTTGTTATGTTCAGAATAGGGCATTAGTCAACAAGTTTCATAACAAAACACCTTATTAGTTACTTTGGGGCAGGAAACCTAATATTGGTTTTCTTAAACCTTTTGGATGTCATGTAGTTGTGTTGGACACTAGTGATGCCTTAGGTAAGTTTAGTGCTAAAGGTGATGAAGGCTACTTCATGGGTTATTCTGTACAGAGTAGAGGATATATAGTTTACCTTAAGAAAGAAAAACGTATACTTAAAAAGGTACATGTTAGGTTTTTAGAGAGTAAACCTAGTGATCCTGAAAGTTGTCCAAATTAGTTATTTGACTTGGAACCTCTATCTAGGACTTTGAATTATATGCCTGTTACTAATCCAAACATTGTGAAGGTGACTTAAAATGTTGTGGAAGAACCAATTGTTAATGTTTCAGGTAAACAGGTTGAGGAAGAGGTTGGATCACAAGCAGACAAATCAGCACCCATACTTGAGTATGTTACCATTCCCATATGGACAGATGCATTTGCTGCTGCTGATACTGGAAAGGAAAAAGGTGGTCCCCAAGTATCACCAGTTGAAAACATGCATGATCCTTCAGGCGCTAACAAAGGAAATTCTGGCGCTGACAGGACAAATTCAGGCGTTGATGGCTCAAACGTTGACAGCTTTGGTTCAGGCGTTGACAGATCTTTTGACCATCTTTTCTCTTCCAATAATTTTGAACAAGGTGAACCTTCAAACAGAAATGGAGAGGTTCATTCAGATGATGATGGAAGAGAGTCTGAAGAGGATATTGGTAACATGGAAGATGAGATTGAGGACAACTCACTTATTGAGGGAGGAGTGCGTACTTCTACAATCAAAAATCATCCTCCTTCTCTAATTATTGGTGATGTGATGACTCATGTGCAAACTCGAAGGTCTCATCAGAATATTGGAGGATTTATTGCCAATATTCACAAGAAGGTTGATACCCCTCTTGTTCAAGCATGTTTGTTTGCCTGTTTTCTGTCACAACATGAACCCAAGAAGATTTTTTATGCTCTCAAAGAACCAAGTTGGGTGGAAGCAATGCAGGATGAGCTTCACCAATTTGCTATCCAGGATGTTTGGGAGTTGGTTGACTGTCCCAGACATGTCAGACATATTGGGACAAGATGGGTTCTTAGAAACAAAAAGGATGAGAGAGGCATTGTGGTCAGAAACAAGGTACGTTTAGTGGCACAAGGATATACACAAGAAGAAGGGATAGAATATGAGGAAGTCTTTGCACCTGTTGCAAGGATTGAGGCTATAAGGATTTTTCTAGCCTATGCTTCCTGCATGGGCTTTACAGTCTCTCAAATGGATGTTAAGAGTGCTTTTCTTTATGGCAAAATTACAGAGGAGGTTTATGTAATGCAGCCTCCTGGTTTTGAAGATTTAGAACAACCAGACAAGGTGTATAGATTGAAGAAAGCTATGTATGGACTTCATCAAGCCCCAAGAGCATGGTATGGCACACTGTCCACTTATCTAGTGGAAAATGGATTTAAAAGGGGCACCATAGACCAGACCTTGTTTACAAAGAAGACTGGTAAGGATTTCTTACTTGTACAAGTCTATTTGGATGATATCATCTTTGGCTCTTCTAGTCCAAAGATGAGTGAAGATTTTTCCAAACTCATGACAGACACGTTCAAGATGAGTGCAATGGGAGAGATGAACTTCTTTCTGGGGTTACAATTTCAGTAGAAAGAAGATGGTATCTTCATCTCTCAAGATAAATATGTAGCAGAAATCTTGAAAAAGTTTGGCTTTTCTCCACATGAGAAACGGGCTGGCACATCTATGGATAGGGAACACCATTGGGGAAAAGTTGGAGATGGAAAAGAGGTGGATGTCAGGCATTATAGGTCAACTAATGGTTCATTGATGTATCTCACAGCTTCAAGACCTGACATTATGTGGTGTGTGCATGTGCACGCCATCAAGTGACTCCCAAAGAGTGTCATCTTTATGCTGTCAAGAGGATCTTTAGATACCTTAGGTGTTATCTAGACCTGGGATTACGATATCCAAAAGATTCCCCATTAGAGCTTATTGCATATTCAGACAGTGATTATGGTGGTGACAAATTTGATAGAAAATCCACAACTGGTGGATGCCAGTTTCTTGGGAGTAGATTGATATCTTGGCAATGCAAGAAACAAACAGTGGTGGCCAATTCTACAACTGAAGCAGAGTATGTTGCTGCAGCTGCTTGTTGTGGACAAGTCTTATGGATACAGAACCAGCTGTTGGATTATGGGTATAATTTCATGCATACCAAGATTTTTGTAGACAATAACAGTACTTTATGCATTATTAAAAATCCTGTACATCACTCTAAAACAAAGCACATAGAAATTAGACATCATTTTATAAGAGATTGTTTTGAAAAAGGTTTAATACAACCAGATAGGGTTGAAACAGAAGAAAATGTGTCTGATTTATTAACTAAACCTTTTGATACTAGAAGATTTCAGTACTTGTTAACAAGTATTGGAATGATCAATCTCACTTAATATATGTTTTGGGATCTTATTGTAAAAGTATGTACAGGCTATGCATTTGTTATTGGTCTTTATTCAAAATTAGATTTTCCACTTTATTTGTCTAACGCTGACAAAGGTTATTTTAACACTGATAAGTGTTAACGTGACGTTGTCAGCAACATGTTAGTTTTGTGGTTTTTGATCTAATTATGCAGGCGTTGTTAGCATATTGTACCATTGGATACAGAGTTGCTTATGGATTCTTGGAGCATTATTGGAGCATGTTTCAATTTATGGATGATGGTTGGAATATTTATATTCCTATCTTGACATAAATTTTTATTACATGCATATTATTTGGCAACTTATGTATCATAGTTTAAGGGGAGGTTTAGGAACCTTTTAGGACTTTTTGCGTATTCTTATAGTACTCTTATCATAATTCTATATTGTTTCCACTGGTGAGTATGAATTAGTTTACTAATACATGAGGCACTGTAGCATGCAAAGTTGATATACTATGCACGCTGCCAAGACTTATTGGCCTAGAATTTGGAGTGGTCTGTTGGGAGACTTGGGTATGATTTATTTTGGGCTTACCTGGGAAGTTACAAAGGATTTTATGAGATAACTTCAATGTTAAGAACTTTGGTTAGCAAGGGACACTAGAGGACTGTTATGTCTATCTTGCATAAGCAAGTGTGTATGATTGGACAGTGCTTGCCACCCTATAGTAATTTTCAGTTTATAGGTTATCTTCACTAGGATAAATTACTTTGTTAAGGTCCTTTTTCATTTTTTATTATTTTTATTTTTGGACGTTGACATTTTTATTTCCAAACGTTGTTATGACCAATTTAGACGTTGACATGGCTTTTTCCAACGTTGACAAGAATATAGCCGTTGGGCGTTGATGGGTTATTTTTGACCGTTGACACTCATTGGGTCCTACCTAGTTATTATTTTTGACGAAAATTGGGGCCGTAATTTTAGGAGTTGGTAACTTTTAATTAATGAATAAGATAAGTTATTTTCTTTTCAAGATTTTCATCATTATATTTTGAAAATAACTGCCTCCTTCTTGACCAATTACATGTGCCTACCTCTCCTATAAATTTGGCTCCTTCTTTTTAAACAGGGTAATTTCATATTCTTGTCTAACAAATTTTTCTTCCATATTCATCTTTCATAATCTTTCACATAGATTTCTACATCATAGCGCCTAAGTTTAAACCGAGTGACTTGGTATTGGGATTCAGAAGTCAGCATAACATGGTTGCCTATTTGGAGGCTGATGATTCTTTGTTTCCTCAATACACTCAGATGGTGGCGTATTTGAATGCATCCCTATTACGGTATGCACTTTCTCATGCTCCTCTTATCCCTGTCACTCATATTAAACAATTTTGGAACACTGTTAGTTCCTCAACTCTTAATAATATGACTACATTAACTGCTATTGTCCATGGGCGACCATGGGTGGTTACTGAAGCCTTGGTTTGCAAGGCTTTGCATCTTAATGATGCAGATGGTATAACCACTCTACCCATTGGTGAGATAGAACAGGGACTTCAAGCCTTGGGGTATCCTTTCCCTAAAGAGGGTACTTTAAATAAATATAATAAACAGGAATTTCCCCCAGCTTGGAAGTACTTAATACATGTCATCCTTCAATGTTTAAGTCCCAAAAGTACTGCACATAATGAAATTAACAGATCTATTGCCAGTGCAATTGTGTGTATTATTAATGGGCAAAAGTATAATTTTCTAAACTAATTTTTGATGGCATGTGTAAAAACAAGGGTAACAAGATGACTCTGGCTTACCCAAGATTTTTACAAATGATTTTTGATGAGCAAAGGTATTGCACCAGGGATCATGATGATTTTTATACGATCCCTATGCAGAAGAAAGCTATTTTTAGTAAGATGAATTCACCCCCTCATAGAGATTTACCCCTTACCCAAGCCATGCTTGCTGTTATTGCCGCAACACAACCTCAACCTGACCTACAACCACAACTTGACCCATTGCCTGAACCATCACCTTCACCTCAACATATGGAACTTGACCAAGATCCCTTCAACGCTAACACGTTAAATGTTGGCGTTGACACTTCAAATCCAAACGTTGACACCTTTCTACAACAGACCCAAACACCCCTTAACCTTCAAACTACTACCCAATCCACATCATCTTCTTCACCTCCAGACTATAGGATGGAAAAACACCAAAGGACCATTGGAGTGTTCTCCTCTGGTGGTCCTAGCCATGTTGTAGAGAGAACCACCACCACAAGTGTGGTTTGTGATATTGATGAGGCTAGGACTATTGGTACTCGCTTAGATGCAGGCCAAGCCAGTCCTAACATAATTAAGACCTCATCCATGCCCCATGACGCTATTTTGGGAGGTCTAATCCCCACTCTAGAGGAGGGCAGATTGGAACCATATACAATGTTGGAATTGACGGCTGTCTGTATTAGCTTGCAAAAGCAAAATGCAGACCTGGTACATACTGTCTCTACCTAAGGCCTTGAACTCAAGCAATTGAGGGAGAGGATTGTTGTTTTGGAAACTGCTGAATCTAGGAGAAGGCAGACAAGAGTCCTTTAATCAGGGGAGGATTCTTACAAAGGGGAGGAAGCTACTACCGAGCCAATCAATTTGAGTGACAAAGGCTCACATGAAGCTGCTACAGAGCCAATTGATTTGAGTGGTAAAGGCTCATATGATGGAGAATTTTTGGGTGTGGCTGAAGCTCTTACAGATTTGAAGAAGCAACCATGTTTTGATGTCTCTTTGGTTACTCCTACAAATTTGAATTTATCCTTTACAGCAATGATGGAGCAGTTCACAAGAAGCGCTGACAAGAGTAAGATGAGCGTTGACAAGCAGATTTTTTACGCTGACAAGCCAAGCGCTGACAAGAGTAAGTTGGGCGTTAACACACAGGTTTTGGACGTTGATAAACCTGCAGATATGGTTGATGTATTCCAGTCATCAGCTATCATCAAGGAAGTGTCTTCATAGGTACCATCATCATCTTTACCCATCATTGATGCATTAGATAAGGGTAAATGAATCATGGTAGAAACAGAGGTTCCAAAGGATGCAACACAAGTAAAATTTGATTCAATATTGGCTGCACAACTTATGGAACAAGAAAAGAAGAAGGTTGTTGGGTCACCATTTGTGGTTACTTCTAAGGAACAAGAAGGAAGTAGTGATGAAAGTTCATATTCAAGTGTTATGATTATTGAAGAACCAGAAAGAGTTGAATATGGTGATGAGTTGGCAAGAGAAAAGCTTGCAGAATTGAAGATGAATGTAGATTATGATATGCCTGAGAGAACAGAGTAATAGAGAATCCAGACATGACTTTGTCAGATCAAATTTGGGGTTTGGAAATTTTACTTAGAGTTCAAAGAGATTGCAAAGTGATTCTGAAATATAGAGCTAGCAAGGTTCTTGAACAGAACAAAATAGCAAGAAGGGAGCTCTATTACATGTTGCTCAGATGTCATCAAACAGGTTGGACTTTTAGAAAATTGCAGGGATTGTCCTTTGATGAATTGCAGTATAAGGATTATCCTATTTGGGCAAGAGTGCACGAGATGAGCACTCTTAGATTCCTTTTAGATGAAAGAAAGGAAGAACTTGCAGAAGAGATGGAGATCCAAAAGGCTTTGGTTACACCAAGACCTTTGAAGAAGGGAGTTCCACTTGAGTTTCCTTCAAATTTGAATAGAGTGAATCCCAGTGAAGCTGTTATTAGAAAGAGTATTAAGATCTCACCCATGGAAGCTTCAGATATGGTAAAAGTATTACCTCATGATTCCAGAAACCCTATCATTAGTTATGAAGAAGATGCAAGTGGGTTTTGGATGATTGGCAGATATGGGAAAGAGGTACATACTTTTACTACTCTTATGTCTTTGTTTGCAAGTTTGGATAGGGAATACTTGGCAGACCTTTGGAGGTTACTGCAGGCCAAGTATGAGACTGAAGCACCTACTTCAGTCAATGGAATAAAGATTTGGTCAACAATCAGAAGGATGTGTGCACCAGATGAAGAAGATCCAGTTTGGAAGGATCTTGAGGATGATATCAGTGGACTTCAATGGCGTCTATATTCAGCAGCTGGTGTGTATCATTTGAGTTCTACAAAGTTTTCTGAGTATCTTCTTGTGGATGCTGAGTATCCTATGTCCAAAGAAGTCTTGGAGAAGATGAAGACAACACAGCTGGAAATTGACTACTCAAGTGACGTGGCCAAAGATTTGATTAGATATGTTTATTTCCAACTTGATAAGATTTGTAAGAATCCTCCTAGTTCTTAGTTTTTATTCAGAAACTTGATTACTCGAGTAGATATCAAGTTTAGGGGAGGATTGTTGGAAATAAAATGTAGCCAATACACTTGGACGCTGACAAGAGCAATCTGGACGTTGTTAAGAAGAAATCAAGCATTGACAAGACAAGCGTTGACAGGAAGAAGTCAAGCGTTGATAAGAAGAAGTCAAGCACTTATAGAAGACTTAGTCTACACGTATTATGTTTCTAGTATGTTTCTAGTAAAGATATGATCGACAATATATTTCTTATGTTTATCTTTACCTAAAATAGCTGATACGTAGACTCTTGTACAAGGCTCCTTATTCTATTAAAAGAGGCCTTTAGGTTTTAGTTTAATATACGTTTTACACTTTCATTGTACGCAAGTTTGATTTATCAATCAAAGTGAAAGTTTGGTTTATATTGTTTGTGTGTTCTTATTTGAGTATTAATTCCGCATAATACTTAAATTGTTTTATAAAACAACAAAGTTTCTCTACGTGTTAAACTTGATTTAATCTCGTTTACACAAGCTGAATCGATCTAAGTTTGGGATCAACACGATTATATCGATTGACTCCCCCATGCTAAAACCAAACATTGTCCTCAATGTTTCCTAGCTCAAGAGTAACACCCCTTCCTAAAACACCAAGAGTCTAATGCAAAAGTCCTAACATGGTAAGAGCACGCAAATCTATAAGCCGTTTATTAATTATGCTTCAAGATAAAACGTTAGTCGATAAAAATCAAAGGATAGTGAGTGTCCCCTTTTGACAATCAAAGTATGGAAGCTCAAGTGGACCGGCAAAAACCGAACACGAGAGTCTTCAATGATTAGGGTCAAACCTAAGATTCACAACATAACAAAACACGAGCACGAGCTTGAAAAGATCAAGCCTTATTAGTGTTAAAAAATAGATAGAAGATAGAATGTATGGGACTCCCCCACAAGGCACCTAGTTTTTGTTAACCGAGTCACGAGCTCGACTCGATCCCCGCATTCATTGGTCCTTAGGGAGAATGGTGAAAAACGACATAATGGAATAAAATCCATAATAAAGCACGATACCGGGGTCAAAGATCACATCCTCGTTGTCGGATGACAAACGAAAGGATGAAACTCCAACACAAATCTCCAAAAAGAGATGGTGGTCACAAATCACGGAATGGATATAGTATGCTCCCCGAGATAAACTCACACCAAGATGATCGAAAAATCTTTCAATTATTGCATCGGTGAAAGGCCGAGATTTCCCTAAATCAATGATTCTAGGGTCGAATACCTCGTCCTCGCGAGAGAAAGGAATACACAACACGATGTATTCCCCCATGCTAATCCAAATCATATAAAGCACATGGTAATGGTGGGATAAAAGTCTCAATCATAGTGGTAATATTACAACATGTTTCAACAAAACAAACATCTCCTTCCGGAATTAACTTTTCATCTTCACAAAATGAGGGTTCTATAGTTGGCCATACACCCTTGTAAATGAGAAACTCCTTGTTTGTGTTACTTTCAATAGTTTTAACAAGTTTTACACTTTCCTCTTTTTTAGAAACAAAATTTGGAAGTTTTTCCGGTTTGAAAACAATATTTTTATCCCCATAAAACAATTTGATCTCTTCTTTCCTCATATCAACTTGAACTTGAGCCGTGCACAAAAATGGACGTCCTAAAATTAAAGGCACACGAGGATTGGTCTCATAATCAACGATTGCAAAATCGGCAAGGTACAAGAACTTCCCCACTTTAACAATGACATTTTTTGCTATACCAACCGGATGGGCGGTGGTTCCATTAGCAAGCTCAATGATCATTCGAGTGGGAGTAAGTGGGACATAGTCAAGAGTTTTACACATGGATAAAGGCATTAAGTTAATTCTAGCTCCTAGATCGGCTAGAGCTTTGCATTCCCCAAGCTCATTGAAAACACAAGGTATCAAAAATTGACCGGGGTCTCCATATTTCTAGGGATAGAAATCAAAGAAAACCGCGTAACAATTCATATTAAAAGTAGCCTTGGTAACATCAAGAAAGGTCTCTTTAGGTAGAGGATTAAACTCAAGCACATCTTCTAAATTATCATAATCATTGTAAACGTTGATGGACCTAATCTCTCCCTTCGGGTTTGGTATGGTATTGCTAGGTAAGCCACCCGAAGAAGAGGAAGGTTTGGACATAAATCCCTCAAACATCGAAAGTAATTTGTTCTCAAACTTAGCTAGATTTCCCTCCATACGGTTTTGACTTTGCTCTATTCTTTGTTCCATACAGTTTTGGTTAAGCTCAATCTTGTTATTTTGCCCTTTGATCGAATTTTGAAACTCATTTTTAAAAGTATTAATTTGCCCTTGAAAATTATTTTGAAAAGATTTCAAATTTGCCTTATTTGTTTTGATGTAGCTTGACAAATCTTTTTGGTTGTTGTTTTGAAAACTTTGATTGTTTTGATTAGCATGAAATCCATTTCCTTGATTGAAATTCCCTTGGTTACCACGGTTAAAATTATTCTCATTTTTTCCATTGTTGTATCTATTTTGAACCGGTGGAGCAACATGATTTGACGAGGAGCTTGACCGTTAGGGCCATAAGTTCTCGTCGCGCTAAAAGCACTAGCTTGATCAAACCTCGTGGTTGGACAAGCATAATTCGGATGTGCTCCACCACATGATATACAAAATTCTCAACCTTATTAATCATTCCATGAGGATTCTTCCTAATCTCATTCAAAATCGTGTCAATCTTAGAGTCCAATCTAGCAATCTCGGTATTAAATGAATTCACATTGGAAACAACCGGTGTGTTTCATGAATATTGCACTCTAGACTTATTCTCAATGATACCCCACACGTCTCTCGAAGTTTTTCTTAAAAGATTACCACCCGCGGCAGCGTTTAAAGAATCTTGTTCAACCATATTAAGTCCATTATAAAAAGTATTGATTTGATGTAATTCCGAGAAACCGTGGTGTGGACATTGTCTTAACAAATATTTAAACCTTTCCCAAGCAACTCCAAATGATTCATGCACTTTTTGTTCAAATCTAGTGATCTCATTCTTAAAGTGAGTTGTTTTAGATGGTGGAAATAAGTAATTCATGAACACAGACACTAAATCATCCAATGTCAAAATCGAACCCGATGGTTCTTTCTCATGCCAAAGCTTAGCTTTCCCCTCGAGCGAGTACGAAAAAAGCATGAGATTAATCGCGTCATTCGGCACATCTATAAACTTGAGAGTCGAGGTAATACGAAGAAAATTATTAATGTGAGAGTGCGAGTTATCGGTCTCATTGCCACGAAATTGGTCTGCACGAATGAGTGATAAAAGACCCGTCTTAATCTCATAATTATCCGCCAAAATATCCGGTACAACGATTGCTTCCCCATACCCTTCCGTGGGTGCATGGAGCAATTCCTCCATTGTTTGGTTATCGGCCATCTCTACAACAATATGTAGAAACTCGGGTTCCACTATTCGTTGTTGACGATTTCTATTTCTACGAGGAATGTTTTCAAGCCTATCGTGATTAATCAAAAGTCGAGTAGATCGTAATTGCATAAACCAACGTGACGAGAATTTAGAGGATTGAAGAAAAGAAATTAGATTAGAATAAGATTATTTTTCGTATTTTTATTTGGTATTGCTCAATCAAAAAGATTGATAAAAACAAGGAATAAGGATAATTACTATGGAAGTAATCTACCCTCGGTCGACTTTGAAACGTAGGTGAAAACCTAACCGTCTCGAGATTCAATAAGTAAACAACAAAAATAAGATTTAATAGTACTTGAGTCGGCAAAACAATAATCGGTTGTCCCTCTCAATATACGCATAAGCAAGCGGGGAAACGAGGTGGCACAAAGCACTTAAAAACCTTTTTCCTGAGACGGCCTTTTATAGCTCGTCGTCTTATACCCACCTTATAGTTTGTATAAATCGAGTTCAAACTTTTTATTTTTAAAATCCGCATACTTTTACCATGAATATTACCCTTAAGATCGTATGTACTAGATTAAAACTTTCCTTTTGTAGCATGTTTATGTTCACGTATAAGAATTTTAAGTATTACGTACGTGTTAGAACACGATAAGTATTTATTACGTATGAACATACGATAATTATTCAAATAATACTTATAACTCCGAGCATGCGATCATGAAATCATGAACGTAAATTAATCATGAGCTAATATTAATTACGTATATATAATTATTACGAACACGAATAAATATATTAAGTCACGATCGATAACTAATTAAAACACGTAAAACACGAACACGATAAAACACGAGAACACACTATAATATTTAGACTCGAGAAAAGTACGGGTTACCCCATGTGGGCCCCATACCATGAAATTAGGAAGGAAAAGGGCTTAGCCCATCAATTTTTACTAAACAAGAAAAAGGAGGAAACTTGTTTCATTTTAACAAAATCTAGAAAATAATTAAAACCCTAAAAGTTTTCCTCCTCCTCCTCCTTTGTCTCTTTGGCCGCCACTTTCAAGAACACCAAAAGGTGTTTCGGTTTGATTTTTGATCTTGAATTTTGTGCAAGCATTCGTGTGTGTTCGTCCTTGATCGATCCACGCATTAGGTATAACCTTTTTACTCTTTTCTTTTATGTTTTGATTTATGAATCACATAAAATCATAATGTTTTTAAAAACTAATTAAAAACATTTACTAAAACATGTCTATAATTATGGGGTAAATCAAAACAAGAGTTTTTAGGGGTGTTTCTTCTAGCCGACACCTAAACCGAACCCCAAGGGGTCTCGGCTTGGCTTATGAATCACCACCGAGACCTCATGGTCTCGGTATGGTGGTGTGGGTCCCACGGCAGCAGCAAACAAGGGGTACCCCGACCTTGGTTTGGGGTATGGTGTTGATTACGGGTCCGGTTCATGGTTTCTAGTCACGATCCGGTTCATTGAGTATGTTAAGGTTTATGATTTTAATAGTTATATGTTAAAAATTAAATTAATAAAACATGACATAATTAATTCAATTACATGACTTAGGTTATAAATTTAATTATTTGATCATGAAATTTTAACCTAAGTATTTATATTTTCTAGACTTTATAATTAATTAATTATTAAAAATCATGGTTATAATTAATTAATTAACATGACTTAGGTTATATTATTAATAATTAATAATACATGTTTTAACCTAAGTATTTAACCTTATCTAATTAAAAACATGATATATTTAATTAAATACTTTTAACCGATAGTTTATTTAAATTACATGTAATAATTAATAAACTATACCTTATATCAATATGACTTAGAATAATAATCAGAAAACACTTAAGCTTATATAATTAGCTTATTTAACCAGCTTATTTCTAATTATGGAAACTTTCTATGTTTAGAAACTTATTTAATTAAGGCAGCTAATCTATTTTTGGAAACTTTCTATTTTTAGAAACTTATCTATTTTAATCAGTAATTCTATTTATGGAAACTTTCTATTTTTAGAAACTTATCTATTTTAAGCAGTAATTCTATTTTTGGAAACGTTCTATTTTTGAAAACTTTCTATTTTTGGTAACTTTCTATTTTTGGAAACTTTCTATTTTAGGAAACTTGCTATTTTTAGAAAGTCACTTATTATTACACAGTAAGTATAATAATACCTGAAATACAAGTAATACTTAATCAGAATAGACAGAATATAAGATAAACACAGTTTAAGCTTAAAACAGTAAGACATGACATGAACGTATAAAATAAGCTAAGACATGACATAAAACTAGTTACGTATTTAGTAATCTAATACTTATACACGTATGTATTTATGTAGCATTAGTAATACCGAAGTAGGATTCTCCTCAGTTCGTCTTCTTCGTTCACTGGACTTAAGGTACGGATTCCCGTCCTTTCAGTATGGACATTCTTTCCTTATTAGGATTCTTGTATGCAACCAATTGTTTTCCCGTAGTATAAGTTTATATGTTTGATTTGCTTATGTTTAATTTAGAATACCTATAGCCATATACATGCATGACCAGTCTCACCTAGTTATGGAGGTACCATAACCATAACATTAGAGGCACTGGTGTTATGACTTCACCACGGCGGAGTGATTGCTCGTGGCGTCCCTTCAGCCTTTGGCCATATTATTATATTTATCATGTGGGGCGTATGGGTGCATCCTAGTTACATGTTTTCAGCAGATTACTCAGTGTGAATGTGGTGTGTGCATTGCATCCTTCACAAGGAGCTGATCCCTCCTACCCAAAACCAGTATATTAAATTAGAGGCAGCCCCTCTAATTTGCATGATGAGGTCACCCCTCCAAGTATTCATGCACGGTGGATTTTCATGACCTATATTGACTAATGGTAAAATATGTTAAACAATTTTCATAAGATAAACATAAGGCTTTTCAAACTATAAAACCAGTTTTATGAACATGTCTCAGGTTTTCTAGGACTTATACATTTCCGCTGCTATTAAGTCTTTATTATGTTTTAGTCATTTATACTATGTCTATATCCGTGCACTGAGTGTTTTGCTCAGTCGTTACTTTCCTTTCCATGTCCCTAAACGGCAGGTACCCTAGGAAAGACTCGAGCATTTGGAGGACGTGCATAGGATGGAAGCTGCTAGAGACTTCTTTTCCTTTTTGCCTTCATATACTTATGCTTGTTTAGTCTTTCATTCATTTCTTTTGCTTTATTATGTTTTGGGCTTATGTTTGGGAACCGATGTTTGATTCTGGTTATCCCTATGGTCATGTAATGTCTTAGACATTTATCCTTTTATGCTTTGATGACACGCCATAATTATGCGTGACATTCCATTATCAAAATGGGGTGTTACAATTATGGTATCAGAGACAAGGCTTCGACCTGTAGGCTCTAAAACTTGACCTGTAACTAGTGGGTAGTCACCAGGAGCTTCATAAGCCAACGTTTGTTATACCACGTATATTGATGTTTTTAGCGCATTGTTGTTTTAACCATGATATTTTCAGCACCTTGAGGTTTTAACCTTGATGTTTTCATCGATATTGTTTTACTAATATGGATGGACAACCGTCATTCATATTTAGTTATGTGTCATTGTTTCATGCATAATGTTCCTCGAGAACTGTGGCTATGTGGACTGAACCCCAGTAGTTCATAATTAGTCACATAAATTTTTTTCTGATAAGTTTTGACAGATGAGTTTCATTTATTTATGTTTCATGTATCATTGTTGCAGGAATTATGACTAAGTAATGGTTGGTACAGGACTGGCCCTATTTAGTCGCATGTGCTTTTATCGAAACTTTTAACTTTGGGACCGACCCATAGGCGTCCCCTCGCCATGTCTTTTGTTTTGGGACCGACCTATAGGCGTCCCCTCGCACATATAAAGGTTTTTATAAACTACATTACGCATTCATGCACTGTTTTCATGCATAAAATTTTTCTCATGATTTATTGGCATAAATTTTTTTCATGTCCCCTCATAAGTTACTATGTTTTTATGTCAAGTATGTTTTCATACTGTCATGGTTAACTTCAGTTTCATGTTGATTATGTTATACACTCCTTCATGATAGATTGTTTCATGTATCTTCATGATAACTCCGTCTTCATGTTGATTACGTCTTACACCTCTTTTGTTATTTATGCTTTCATGTAAGACAATGTTGGATTTTATTGAATCTTGCTTTCATGATAGTCATGGTTGGTTTTCATTGATCATGCTGTCAGACAAATCATCGTTGAGTTTTGTGTAACCACACTTTAACGTTTCTCGATACAAGTAGAATGATGTCTAAGCTAATACTGCCAGGTTATCATGATGGTTTTTCCTAACCGTCTAACCGATACACCTTCCTTAAATCATGACAAATGATCGACCCCATACCGATCATTTCATAAGCATTCCATGTGTACTCCATGTACCGTATTCCATGTGTATTTCACATACCTTAATCCATGTGTATTTCACTTGCAATACTTCACGAGTATTCGCTAGTCGATTCTAAATCATCTCAGACGTATGTTCACTTGCTGATATTCTACAAGATTGCCGATGCCGCTCATAGCTTGGAGATGTTACTAAAGGTTGATGCTGCTGATGTTGGGAGACGCTACGAGATGCTGATGCTGTTCACAACCTGGAGCTCATACAAGACGAAGACAAAGGCGTTAGATCAAAGCGATCGGACGAGATGATGCTTCACTACCAGACGATTTTCATCAATCATTGTCCTTAATTCTTAGTTACATGTCACACGTCATCCAGTTGTCGTTTCAGTCATATGAGTGAAGACCGGTACCAGCTGGCCACTCAGCTGAATTATTACATGAATCACTGTCATGAGAATGACCGTCATGGAACTGACAGACAGGATGATAGTAACCACTACTATGACAACAACTATCCTAGAAATCTCAACCGAGGCTCCAGTCGCGGACGTGATCAGACATACAATTGATCAGTGGTCCATCCGATCCGCCAATTTTGGCATAATACTCTAATATTGTGGTTCTAGTTATTTTACATCTCGAGACACATGTCAAGACATCAGTCAAGACACATGTCTCACGTATACTTTCTGAAGACACATGTCAAGACACCAGTCAAGAATATGTCACGCTTACATTTCTCAAGACACGAGTCAAGACACATGACTCACGTCTAATTATGGAACATTTCTAAGAAATTCAGGGTACCCTCCAAAGGTATATCCATTTTGTTGTGCCATGTATGAATCAGGCCACAAGAATTTCAGTACCATTACCGGCACATCAGTGAGAACTGTCACGTTTCCTGATGACACTTTCATTTCTTGTAACCATAGCTCATAGATTCATGACCATGAAGGACGCCTTTCGTATTCTCACGAATACGAAGGTTTTCCTTCAGCTTAATGATGAGATCTAAGCTGCAAACACATTTCCTCGGACATACACGAGTTGGATTTTATCCTAATTATGGACTATGAACATCACACCATGCTACGATTCATTATTATGTACAGTAATGTTCAGGCTCCTGAATAATTTCAGCTTGATTTTCCATCGGGAAAATCTGTACAAATTATCTATGCTTACAAGCATGTGCGTTGTTAGCCATGGTCGCTAAAATTTTCTAGCTATCAGTAAGACACGACCACTTAAGTCTTTTACGCATAGCCAGTTGATTATTCCAAAATCTTCCTATACATTCCAGAAGAACATACAATTTGAAGGACGGTACCATGAGATTATGTGTCGACTACCGTCGACTTAAACAAATCACCATTCATGACCGTTACTCTCCTCCACGTATTGACAACATGTCCAATCGACCTTATAGTGTTAATCACTTTTCCAGGAACGAACTCATGATCATGCAGCCAACAGTGACGAGTGAAAGAGCAGGACATGTCCATGAATGCTATTCGTACACGACTCGGTCATGCTAGATTTATGATTTTGAATTAGTCTCATCAATGCTCCAACGACATTATAAGAATGAGTTTCCATGAACTCATAAGCAAATTCATCAACATTTTCATTAAGGATAACCAGATTTCCTCTAAGTCTAGAGAAGAACAGGAGACCATATCTGCTCTATGTTGCAAATTCTATGACAAGAGAAATTTTACTTGGAAATTTTTTCCAATATCAATTTTGTTTGATTACAGTGACACGCTGAATCACATTGGTTTCTACGGTTAATCTTACCATGACTCTGCTTATGCGTAAAGGAGAGAACCCTACACTACATTAGGTGTTCTAGAAAATCCTACGCTAGGAGAAGTCTAGATTCAGAGACTCAGAGTTTCGCAAACTCCTATGTATCAAGTTCTACGAAGCTAGATACAATTACATTCATATCTAGGTACCTGACATACCAACAGGTTACGATAGGACACCAACAGACTAGGATGTTTTCATCATCTGAAATTGTGAATTGAAATGGGACAAGATCTCCACGGATTTTGGTTACCAGTTTAACGCAAACTCAGAAGAAGCATGATGCTATCTGGTTTATTGTAAACAGTTTGATCAAGTCTGCAGAGTTCTTACATCCGCAAGGATTTTAGAACCAACAGATTGATCGGACATGTTCCAGCCAAGGCTCATCCAATCACTTGGCAATCCCTCAGTTATCGGGTCAGACAAAGATTTGCAATTGTGCTCCTTATTTACTTCACGTCTTCATTCTAATTCCACGACTTACGTTCGCGCTCGCGTTCATGACACCATTCACGTTCATGATCGTATCTTGGATCACGATCTTACGTTCATTTTCATTCTGGGAAGTTTTGCAAGAACTTGAGAGACCAAACCCAAGTTTAGTATAACTCCCTATCCTCAGATAGACGTTTCTCGTCATATTCTATGTCTCACCTTGTAGCGTTTGGCGTTACCGCCATTATATTCTATGTTCACGATATGTTTCACATGTCATGTTCATTCCACGTTCCTCATATCATGATCAAGATATGTTACACGTATCATGGATCACGATATGTTTACTCATATTACACTCATCATAACTCAACGCATTACATTCAAAACTTTTCACGTATTAAGTTCAAAATTTTTCACGTACTACGTTTCCTTATGTCTCGCGCATCGTTGCTAATTATCAGTTACGTTAGAAGTGTTTTGCACGATAACGTTTTAGTTGCCCTTACACGTTAATTCTTATTCCCTCGATCAAATTTAGGGGATCTACCTTCAGTTGATAACCAATAACTTCTTCGTATCTCAAGTCAAGGTCAGGAGGACCAAGATTTATCATTTGTGTCAAGATCTGTGAAGGAACCGTTCCAAGAGGGAGGCCACTTGGAAACGGACAAGTTCATCCGGACTTCTTATCCGTTTTTATCTTATCAATTAGATATGTCCTTTCAGTCATGTCACGTTCCATGTCTTTTCAAGACATGTCATGTTTCGCGTTCTTTCTGCCAGGTCACCTTCACGTTCATTTATCTTATATACCCTCTCAGTTTGATTCGGGTATGTTTCTCTTTCAGTTACGTTATCTATAATTCGGGGACGAATTATTCTTTTTAGGGGGGAAGAGTTGTAAAACCCGCAAACTTTTACCATGAATAGTACCCTTAAGATCGTACGTCCTAGATTAAAACTTTCCTTTTATAGCATGTTTATGTTCACGTATAAGAATTTTAAGTATTACGTACGTGTTAGAACACGATAAGTATTTATTACGTATGAACACAAGATAATTATTCAAATAATAATTATAACCCGAGCATGCGATCATGAAATCATGAACGTAAATTAATCACGAGCTAATATTAATTACGTATATATAATTATTACGAACACGAATAAATATATTAAGTCACGATCGATAACTAAGTAAAACACATAAAACACGAACACGATAAAACACGAGAACACACTATAATATTTAGACTCGAGAAAAGTACGGGTTACCCCATGTGGGCCCCATACCACGAAATTAGGAAGGAAAAGGGCTTAGCCCATCAATTTTTACTAAACAAGAAAAAGGAGGAAACTTGTTTCATTTTAACAAAATCTAGAAAATAATTAAAACCCTAAAAGTTTTCCTCCTCCTCCTTTGTCTCTTTGGCCGCCACTTTCAAGAACACCAAAAGGTGTTTCGGTTTGATTTTTGATCTTGAATTTTGTTCAAGCATTCGTGTGTGTTCGTCCTTGATCGATCCACGCATTCGGTATAACCTTTTACTCTTTTCTTTTATTTTTTGATTTATGAATCATATAAAATCATAATGTTTTTAAAAACTAATTAAAAACATTTACTAAAACAAGTCTATGATTATGGGGTAAATCAAAACAAGGGTTTTTAGGGGTGTTTCTTCTAGCAGACGCCTAAACCGAACCCCAAGGGGTCTCGGCTTGGATTATGAACCACCACCGAGACCTCATGGTCTCGGTATGGTGGTGTGGGTCCCATGGCAGCAGCAAACAAGGGGTACCCCGACCTTGGTTCGGGGTATGGTGTTGTTTACAGGTCCGGTTCATGGTTTCTAGTCACGATCCGGTTCATTGAGTATGTTAAGGTTTATGATTTTAATAATTATATGTTAAAAATTAAATTAATAAAACATGTCATAATTAATTTAATTAACATGACTTAGGTTATAAATTTAATTATTTGATCATGAAATTTTAACCTAAGTATTTATATTTTCTAGACTTTATAATTAATTAATTATTGAAAATCATGGTTATAATTAATTAATTAACATGACTTAGGTTATATTATTAATAATTAATAATACATGTTTTAACCTAAGTATTTAATCTTATCTAATTAAAAACATGATATATTTAATTAAATACTTTTAACCTATAGTTTATTTAAATTACATGTAATAATTAATAAATTATACCTTATATCAATATGACTTAGAATAATAATCAGAAAACACTTAAGCTTATATAATTAGCTTATTTAACCAGCTTATTTATAATTATGGAAACTTTATATTTTTAGAAACTTATTTAATTAAGGCAGCTAATCTATTTATGGAAACTTTCTATTTTTAGAAACTTATCTATTTTAAGCAGTAATTCTATTTATGGAAACTTTCTATTTTTAGAAACTTATCTATTTTAAGCAGTAATTCTATTTTTGGAAACTTTCTATTTTTGGAAACTTTCTATTTTTGAAAACTTTCTATTTTTGGTAACTTTCTATTTTTGGAAACTTTCTATATTAGGAAACCTGCTATTTTTAGAAAGTCACTTATTATTACACAGTAAGTATAATAATACCTGAAATACAAGTAATACTTAATCAGAATAGACAGAATATAAGATAAACACAATTTAAAGCTTAAAACAGTAAGACATGACATGAACGTATAAAATAAGCTAAGACATGACATAAAACTAGTTACGTATTTAGTAATCTGATACTTATACACGTATGTATGTTTGTAGCATTAGTGATACCGAAGTAGGACTCTCCTCAGTTCGTCTTCTTCGTTCACTGGACATAAGGTACGGATTCCCGTCCTTTTAGTATGGACATTCTTTCCTTATTAGGATTCCCCGTATGCAGCCAACTATTTTCCCGTAGTATAAGTTTATATGTTTGATTTGCTTATGTTTAATTTAGAATACCTATAGCCATATACATGCATGACCAGTCTCACCTAGTTATGGAGGTACCATAACCATAACATTAGAGGCACTAGTGTTATGACTTCACCACGGCGGAGTGATTGCTCGTGGCGTCCCTTTAGCTTTTGGCCATATTATTATATTTATCATGTGGGGCGTATGGGTGCATCCTAGTTACATGTTTTCAGCAGATTACTCAGTGTGAATGTGGTGTGTGCCTTGCATCCTTCACAAGGAGCTGATCCCTCCTACCCAAAACCAGTATATTAAATTAGAGGCAGCCCCTCTAATTTGCATGATGAGGTCACCCCTCCAAGTATTCATGCACGGTGGATTTTCATGACCTATATTGGCTAATGGTAAAATATGTTAAACAGTTTTCATAAGATAAACATAAGGCTTTTCAAACTATAAAACCAGTTTTATGAACATGTCTCAGGTTTTCCAGGACTTATACATTTCCGCTGCTATTAAGTCTTTATTATGTTTTAGTCATTTATACTATGTCTTATCTGTGCACTGAGCGTTTTGCTCAGTCGTTACTTTCCTTTCCATGTCCCTAAACGGCAGGTACCCTAGGAAAGACACGAGCATTTGGAGGACGTGCATAGGATGGAAGCTGCTAGAGACTTCTTTTCCTTTTTGCCTTCATATACTTATGTTTGTTTAGTCTTTCATTCATTTCTTTTGCTTTATTATGTTTTGGGCTTATGTTTGGGAACCGATGTTTGATTCTGGTTATCCCTATGGTCATGTAATGTTTTAGACATTTATCCTTTTATGCTTTGATGACACACCATAATTACGCGTGACATTCCATTATCAAAATGGGGTGTTACATTATTAGTATTTATCTATTTTTCCTTTATTTTTTTTGGATTCGAATACAATAGCTAGGTGATGAAATCCCAACTAAGGTCTTATTTGGAAGTAGGTAAATTTATTGTTCTACGTAATATAATATAATAATCATAAAAAACACGAAAAATGATACATACTATATATAATAGAAAAATAACAAAACTTTCCGAGGACGTAAAGGGTCTTCAAATCAATGATCAACAAATCTCCACGAACGAATCGTACACAAGATCCCCGGCAGTGGCGCCAAAGTTTTGGATGTGATGAGGAAACGTCGGTGTAGTTTAATTAGATACGTTATAGGGAAAATTTAGGAAATTACCTTTAGGAAAAGGTAATAATCCATAAATAAGCCAAATACGAATTCAGTTAAACACGTGAGCGATCCAAGTTCTTTGTACACGAGGATCTTGTGAATTTGAGACGTTTGTATTAATTTGGACAATTGATTCAAATTGGGTTTCGGTTTTTAATCTAAAATTAATCCTACAATATTAAATCCTAAAGTGCATGAATCCTACCGCAATTAAATTCTAAAAGATAATTATTAAAAATATTTAAATTTAAAACTTTACTTTTAACTATTAATATTTAATTAAACAAAATATTTAAACAAAACTGTTTAAACTAGAATTTATCTTAACACAAAATTTATCTAAAAAAATTTTAACAACTATTTAAAATTATAAACTAATTTAATCCATTTATAAATTTACTTTTACTTTTATTTAATAAATCTATTTTTAACTATTTTTATTTAAAATAAAGTTAATTAAAATCTAATCATTTAAATACTAATTTTAATAACAATTGAAATTTCTAAAAATAATAAAATTTATTTTTATTTTTAGTTATTTTATTTATTATTTAAACTTTATAAACTTAATTTTAATAATTGATTTAAAATTAAATGAATGAGAACTTTGTACTAAAATGGAAGTTTAAAACTGACAACCTAAATTTATGAGGCTATATTAATTAAACAGACTGTATTAAAACACAAACTAGTAGCTAGTATAGATGGTTAAGTCGTTGGGTTGTTACCCGTGAGGTCATAGGTTCGAGTCCCACGGGGGACTCATTTTGGAGATTATATTTTTGGACAATAAATAAAAGTTCACAGTCACCAGGAGTGACTTATTTTAGTATACTTGAACTGATTTTGAGATAAAAACAAACCGAACAGACCAAGAGGGTCTGTTGGCCAAGATTATACAACAATTACACACTAAATTTCAGCAAATCAAATAAACACATCCACGGATCCAAAAAAAGCAATATGAATGAGAGATAAACAGTCCAATATAAAAACTAAATTAATCAAGTACTCAGTTTAATCATGGATCCAAATTAAGCATTCAGTCAATGTAAATACCAGTCCGCACAATGTAAATACAATATAAAATCAAATCTATTAGTCAAAAATCTCAGCAGATCTATTTAAATCACCCTATGTAACTATGAGCAGACTCATAAAATGTAAAAATCAGTTCAATCTATGAATCAAGCTAAGACTTAATCAATCAAAAGACTATAGAATCAGTTTAAACTAACATACAAAACTCAGCAATGGACTAAAATCATTCTCATAATAATTTCAGCAGATTAAATGTAAAGCAAATTAAAACTTATAACAGACACAAATAAACAAATGCAGACCTATTGTTTATAGCAGTAACCTACTCCTAACAGACTTAAACCAACAGTAAAGCAGTAATACATAAAAACTCCTAAGCTTATTAGTAAGATAACAATCTAAGCAGATCCATACATATCAGGAAGCAAGTTCATTCAAAACTCATAACAGATAGAAAATCTTAACAAAATATATCAGTATAAAATAAAATTTTAAAAGAAATGAGGTTTACTTTTTTATGGAGATCCTTTGAGTAGAAGATAGGCGCTGAGCCTCCTTAGACTAACTACAAATCGCCACCATGAAACAATCTATTAACCATGAACACCCTACACCATCTCGAATCATAAACTTCCTAACGTCACCACTTCTTTGACCCTCGAACCAAAACTCAACTATCCATTCAAACCAGTATTTTCATTTATCCAGTGGGAATAAATGGTTAATTCCAACTCTCACTTTTATCATTTAATTCAAGCTATTTTTCAGCTTAATTATATAATAATTTTTGTTATAATATCAGAAATAGATTGTAAGAATAATTGCAAGAAACTTAACAGTAAATAACTCAATAACAATTTAATCCAAAAGAACTTTTATTAATTCACTGAAAATCATTACAAAACTGTAAATAAAGAAATACAATTAACCTACATCTATTTTAACATTATAACTCTAATGTAAAAATGGAATAATCTAAAATTACATTTTGTGGAGGTTTTTATAGGCAAACCCCTAGCCTGCTGAGGAGAGTCTGTTGAAGAGCATCTTCAATCTTGGCCTTTGATTTCATCACACTCTTTCTTCTCTTTGATCCAACAGTGGAAAAACATTCACTAGCACGCAGATTGCCAACGTGGCATGATTGTGTGCTAGTTTGTGCTTCTTTGTAGGCTGACTTGGCTTCATCTAATTGGAGGATGTTGGAAAATGAGGTGTTTCCACCAATCAGCATCAAGGCTGTGACAGATGGGGAGGCCACGTGGCCATCTTCAAACTCCTAAATAATGGGGATTTTAGTCCAAACGCGTGTATTACACCCGTTACTGATAAGAGAACCCCCAAAATTGATTATGTTTAGGGTTTGTGGTGTTGAGGGTAGCTGGTTTTATTTTTCTTGTTGATATCGAAAAGTGAAAGAGAGATATGGTAAGTTTGGTGTGAGTGGTTACGTTTGACCAAAAAATGAATGAAACGTATATATATCTTTTTAACTGTCCTTGATATTTAACCCTAATGGGCTTGAAAACCCAAGAGTACTCCTTTTTCCTTCTGTTTTTGGGCTTTTATATTGAAAATTACTCCATCTGTTACATAGTAGATGTAACTTGGGCCATGTTTTGGGCTTTTGGTTAAAAAAAGTGAATTCATAAATCTAATATTGGGCTTTTGGGCCCAATTAGTAATTGTGGGACCCACTAGGCCCAAATAACTTTTATTATATTAAATCCTCAAAAAACGAACTTGTCTTTGGCTTCTCGATCTTTTCTCCAAATCCTGTGTCGGTTTTGCCAGTTTTCGTGAACTTGGTACCTACACACATGAAACAAACAAAACATACATATACATGGCTATTTTCATACAATTTATGAATTTTATGCTTGTTTTATGATACAAATGATATGGGTAATTACACTCATATCAAGTGTTCGCGGAGTATATTTGTATAAAGTTGGGTAAGTTTATATATTTGTTTTGGTGGTGACTATAACACCTAAAATATGGTGGGTTTAGTGGTGAGCTTAATAGTGTTGTGATGTGGCCGTGGAGCGGGTGTGTTTACTGACCATATTCCTTAGTCTTAGCTTCGGCATTTTGTCATTCCTCGTCTCGTTCACACACATGTACACAATACATATGCCTCATATCCTATATTATATTGCTTATTAAGAAGAAATAATGACCCCGCACTTAGTGGCATGGTCTTTCCCAACGGTCCATAAATAATGCAAACCAAAAACTAATACTCTAGTTGTACTTATGTATTAACCATATAATCATTTAAGAATTGTATGGAGGCAGAGTACTGGAAATCTTGCTCGGTTCGTGTTGATTGGCGAGTTAGCATCACATCAACCCAAACACATCACATCTATTGTGTTAAGAAGCCCAACCCTAACCCACGCGTATCTATAACTTGTATGATGAGTTTATAAATCCTATAAGTTATTTAACTAAACATGTCAACCATGTTAACTAGTTTAGCACATAAGATTAACCTTGACCGAGACCATGAGCAATGACTATGTCGTCTCTAAAGGTAATCTTATGGTTGACATTATAGGAATGCAAACATAGTTGTTTAAAGTTGCTTTCATAAACTACTAACATTAGTGTAAGATTTGAAGTTCAAAAATAGGATTCAAACAATGCTCATAGACTAGACAATCTCAATTTGATTTGATTGATCGTATGTAAAAGAACACATGTTTTATCAAGTCATCACCAACCCCTCGAATCTTCACTCAAAGTAAAACTATTGCTTGGTCGGAAAAACCATTTTTACAATCGAGAATGTTGAGAGATTTTCCCTAAAATATGACACTTTTATTTGGTTTAAGAGGAGTTATAAGAGGGCTAGGTGTTGTAACACCAAACCAACACCACGTCAACCAAAAATTACAACAACATCATCGTCACATCAGCATAACACTAAACCAACACCAACCCCTCTAATCATAACACCAACCAACACCACTTTTTTTTCATAAAACCTCCTCAACAATTATTTTATTCTTTAAACAAACTAACCATTTCATTAATGAACTAAAAATTCAAACTACATAACGAAATAAATAATACATTACGTAAATAAAAAAACATATCGAATATAAAAAAAACATACGAAAATAAAAAAACAATACGAAAAAAATTAAGACGGTTCGGTCCCATCATCTCGGCCCATATCATTGCTCATTTTTTCTTTGATTAATTGTTTTTTGTTGATCCCTTATGATCTTTTTAGCCTAGCTTATTGACTTAAAATACACAGGATAAATCCTATATAGTCTTAGTAGAAACTTTGAATGACTACTAAAGAGTATACGGAATCTACTATGTTGGAAATACATTTTTCCTAGTTAGAAGACTCGGCCACTCCAACAATATAGTTCATAGCTCGTAGTTTAGTTATTAGTTAAACACTAAGCAAACCTGGTCCATGGCATGTCATAGAGCGGAGGCCCAAGCTCATCTTGTGGGCTTGGTTATAAATACCATCTCCTTTGATGGAGAGGGTGTTGGTCGGTTCATTTTACACACTATATTTCACACCTATTTCTCTCACTTCTCTCTCTAACTTTCTCTCTCTAGAAACCATCAACCTCTCTCTATATCTTATATTCCCAATATTCTTCAATTAGTATCAAGATCTATGGGATGAAATCATAGTACTGTGTTTGTAGTTTGGTTCATCGCATATACATACATATAAGGCCCGATTAATTTTTTTTTGTGTTTTTATGGCTCAAATCTTCATTTAAGTCTTCTACTATCATTTGATAGTGTTTTGTTTAAATATTTTAGCTAAAAACACAAAATTTTTGCTTGTTTGGATCGATTTTTGGTGAAAATCTTTTACAAAAAGTACAAATCTTGATTTAAATTTTTGTTCGAAAAATTTGAAAAAGTTTGCATTTTTATGGTTCTATAGAGGTTCTAAATATGTAGAAGTACAATCCATTTCGTTGGATTCGATCAAAATTTTGAGTTTTTCAAGTTTGAATTTTTTATTAATATCTCGGTTTGTTGAAAACCCTAATATACCGAGTTTTGCAATTTTTTTGGCACCGAGATTACTTAGTTTTGGTACCGAGATTACAAAAGTTGTAGTACCGAGTTTACACAAGTTCGAGTACCGGGCTTTCCAAATTTCTTGTACCGAGTTTACTCAAGTTCTAATACCGAGTTTACCAAAGTTCTTGTATCGAGTTTAATTAAGTTCTAGTACCGAGTTTACCATAGTTCTCATACCGAGATTACTAAAGTTCTCATACCGAGATTACCTAAGTTCTTGTACCGAGTTTCCAGTACCAGGATTACATAGTTTTGGTTTACCGAGATTACAACATTTCTAGTACCGGGATTACACAGTTTTGGTGTAGCGAGATTAATACATTTCCACTACCAGGATTACATAGTTTTCGTATACCGAGATTACAACATTTCTAGAACCGAGATTACATAGTTTTGGTGTACAGAGATTACTACATTTCCAGTACCGGGATTACATAGTTTTGGTGTACCGAGATTACTAAGTTTCAGTACCGGGTTTATTAAAGTTCCAGTACCGGGTTTATCAAAGTTTCCAGTACTGTGATTATATAGACTTTAGTACTGAGACTAGCTACCTTTAAGAACCGAGATTATCGAAGAACCAAGATTAAAAACATAGCATTTTTTTTAACATTTCAAATTTTTGGAATTTAGGAAATTTAAGTTGTAATCCAATTTGGTTTACTTCGAGGAAAACTTGGAGGATTTTCATCTATAATCCACATCAACAAACAAGGTTTCAAGAATTTTATGGTTTTTCATTGGTTTGTAAAATCCCGCGAATTTAATTTTCGGTTTTACCACGAATTTAAAATCCTGTATTTTTTTTTCTCAAACACAATTACTCAATTTCATTGCTCGATCAACAAGGTAATCCTTCGTTAGAGTGAAACAAGATGACTCCACAATCTTCGATGTCGTCTCTTTCAGATTTGTTGATCATTTCGGGTACGGGTACCCGCCCACCTATGCTAATCAAAGAGCTCTATGAGTCATAGAAAAGTCGCATGAGATTATATATGTTAGCTAGACCAAATGTAAGGCTTATTCTTGACTCGGTGTTGAAAGGACCATTAGATTAGGGCATGCTTACTGAAGAAGGTGTAACTCGACCTCGGGAATTTAGTGATTTGACACCGACACATCAATTTCAAGGCGACTGTGACGTTAAGGCTAACAACATTGTAACACTCTCATTTTTCATATCGGTACAGCGGAAGGGTCTTTTAGAGTGTTACGGGATAGCACAATAACTCCAATCATAGACAACACATAAAAATGGTTGTACAAGGTTCAACATACATTCATTCGATAAAAAGTTTTAAAGTGTACAACAGGTCCCAAATTATACAGGTCATTAAGTTTACAAAACATAGATCGAATGAACATTTTTAATATTATGTGGGCCATCAGAGTCGATCTCCATCCGGATTACCTTCAAGCACCTGAGATAAAAACATGCAAAAATCATATCAGCGAATGTCGAGTGAATTCATAGAGTTTAATAAAACCGTTATATAAAACAATCGTTGAAATCAGAACACAAGTATAATATCAGAAGTAAGTCCTCGTATTGCTAGTCAGGCAATATATAAATCAAGCATACATCTTAAACCGTCCATGAGACCGTAGCCTCAATATTACCATTATAGGTAATATTATCATCGTTATTTGCATCGTTATTGTATTGCATATAGGATTATTATTAGCCGCATGACATTGTTACCTTACTATGAAAACAAAGGGCCGCGAACCCGACAAACAATTTTCCCATCTAAGTTAGCGTGTCGTCACAAAAATCACGCTATGGAAATTTTCTCATACATAAATTCGCGTACCAATCAATGTGGTACGACGAGGATCAACCGTCAAGGCGCGAACTGGGGTGATTGTCCCCAAATAGTACTATCATATGCATAAGCGTCTACCAAATCCCGGTAGTTCACAATTCATGCTAATGGGACTTTAAGTGACATAACCTAACTACTAATAATCCTTTTATCTCGTTTATAGGGTCATAGCATCATTCGGGTCCATATCATTAAGCATACCATCGGGACTACTTGTGTTCTATTTTATCAAAAACTAGCATGTTATCTCCCTCGCGGGGTTTAAGAATCATTTTATAAAACATTTAAAAGAGTGCGAGGCTATGAACTCACGTTGATAATGAAAGGCGGATTATCGGCTACGGGCGTGCTTCGCTCACGGAAACCTATATAAATAATAATCGGTCTTAGACTTTTGTCCAATGACTTTCTCAAAATAACAATATACATATGATGATTTTTGTACATATGATGATGATCAAGTGGGTTTATATATTCTTGTTTACTCATTTTAGTGTTTTCGTATTGGTAACTTTTTACTAGTTTACTAGTTTTACCTATTTACCTATTTTAAGTCCAATAAGCTTATTATAAGTTCTTTAACTTGTATTAGTTCATTTTATACTTATATTATCAGTATTTACACTTTACATGTTGGGCCCAAATGGGTTAAGCCCAATAAGTACTTTTTATAAGTGTTTAACTTATTTAGTCCAATTATTAGTCCAATATGCTTACTTAGCTTGTTAATGTCCGTATGTCCTATAGTTCGGGTTTTATCGGTTTTTAATTGTATTAGATACTTATATATCAGTATATGACTTTTAAAAACTTTACATTAGACGGGTTTGATCGTCTAAGTTTTAATTGGCGAAAAACGTTAATTTTACGGTAATAGCCGAAAAAGTCGTAAAAATCATGTTTATAGTTTTTATAACTTATAAATCTTATTCAACTACCATTTTTATAAAGTGTCCATTTGTTTAACCTTATACATATTTATATAAATGAAGTTCATAAGTTAGTGGGTTTTAATTTCACATTTTATACTATATAATTTGAGTGCTTATATAATAGCATTAAACATTAATTCTTCAAAATCTGATTTTTAGTTTCATCTTCACCATTTTTATCATATCTAGAGTTCTACAATGAATTAGAAGCTCATTTTTGGATGGCATGAACTTCATATTATGTGATACAATTAACTTAGTTATAGCTACTGCTCATTTTAAGATTAACTATCCTTAACAGTCCCTACAAAACAGACTATCCAGATTAGCACACTCATCTTGTTTTGAACATATCTCACTCATTTTAATGATTCCATTGCATGGCCAACTCTCACATGTGTATGACATTTTGTACTTACTGTAAATGGATTCCACCATGCAAATTTATCAGTTTAAGTTTTGGTTACATAATGTTTTTATACAGCCAACAAATTAAGCATGATTTTAGCCTTGTTTCTTATGGTTATTAATCTTTTTAAGCATATTTATCAATACTTGATCCCCACACAACATTTTATCATCATATATTCATCATATACATATACAACAAGAAAGAAAATATATTTGATCTATACAAAAATAACAAGATAAAATGGAAAGGATGATCTTCTTTACCAACCAAGAGTATATCTTGTTTTTGGAAGACAAGAACTTGATGAACACCAAATATATCTCCAAGATCATCAAACACCAAGAAAGTTTGTTGAGAAATTAGACCTAGGACACAAGAAAATCACCTCCTTTGTTGTTAAAATGGCCACCAAGTAATCAAGGCTTCAAGGTAACTCCATAATATAGCTAGATAACAAGTATTTTATGGCTAGAAAAGATCAAATAGGGTGTTTGTTCTTGAAGTGGGACGGCAAAAGGGTGAGAGTTTGAGAGAGTTTGAGTTGTTTTTGCATGAGTGAATGGTAGTATGTGAGTTAGCTAGTGGTTTTTGTGTTAGTGGTAGCTTAAGTGTAAGGCTAGCTTACACTTGTAAGCTAAGCGTTTACATGATGCCACATCTTTGATGTGGTGTCATGTTTGGTTGTCCCTTTTGTGTAGTGGGGTGGGATGATTTATTTTCTACCACCTCACTAATTTACGGGTATTCCTCGATTCTAGTTTCCTCGATTTGCGTGCCCTCGGGTCGTTTCACGAAAAACGTTTTTATAAATTATGAATCAACGGCACAAACGAATCTAATAAAAATTGTCTCATCAAAAATGGAGTTCAAAAACGTAAATACGTAATCCTAAGGTTTCCGGTTTAGTCGTAAAGGACGCAAAATTATGCACGTAAGCCCAAATTTAAATCCGTAAATTGTGAGTTCATCAACCAACACAAAAATAAGTTTCAAAATATTATACGAGAAAATAATTCTCTACCTGAAAATGTTAGATTGTCACAACTTTTCCTCCTAAAATGGATCAACGTCCTCGTGATCCATTTCATTTTGATGTCCGTTTCTTATTGAAATTGAAGAGGTGCGGATATTTCTTCCACATTTCATCCTCTCGTTCCCAAGTATATTCCGGTCCATGCTTTGAATTCCATTAGATCTTGACAATAGGTATCCGACTTTGTTTCAGTTGCTTTACCTCACGATCCATAACCTCTACGGGTTCTTCGATAAAATGCAACTTCCCATCTATTCGAACCTTATCTAATGAAATTTTCTCATCACTCACTGCTAGACATTTCTTCAGATTAGATACATGGAATGTGTTGTGAACACCATGAAGTTCTGGGGGTAACTCTAGTTTGTAAGCCACCGGACCTACTCTAGATAAAATCTTAAAGGGTCCAATATAGCGTGGATTCAATTTTCCTCGCTTTCAAAATCTTATAACGCCTTTCCATGGCGATACTTTCAACATTACTCGGACACCCACTTTAAACTCCATCGGTTTCTGCCGCACATCCGCGTAACTTTTCTGTCTACTACGGGCAGTCAACAACCTATTCTTAATCTGAACTATCATCTCCGTAGTCTCCCGGATCAATTCCGGTCCCGTGAGCTGGGTATCCCCAACTTCACTCCAACATACAGGAGATCTACACTTCCTACCATACAAAGGTTCAAACGGTGCAGCCTTAATACTAGAATGGTAACTATTGTTATACGAAAACTCTGCTAACGGCAAATGTTTATCCCAATTCTTACCAAAATCTAACACACAAGCTCTCAACATATCTTCTAGTGTTTGTATCGTCCTTTCACTCTGCCCATCAGTCTGGGGGTGATAAGCAGTGCTCATGTCGAGATTCGTTCCCAAAGATCTTTGGAGAGATTTCCAATAATTCGATGCGAATCTAGGATCTCGATCTGAAATGATCGATATAGGCACTCCATGCTTGCATACAACATTCTCAAGATATATACGAGTCAACTTCTCCAGTGAGAACTGCTCTTTAACCGGAATGAAGTGTGCTGATTTGGTCAGTATGTCGACAATAACCCAAATCGAGTTGTTTCTAGATGATGTTCTAGGAAGCTTGGTGATAAAGTCCATCGTAATTCGCTCCCACTTTCATTCAGGAATCTTTGGCTATTGAAGTAGTCCTGATGGCTTTTGATGTTCAGCTTTGACTCTAGCACAAGTCAAGCATTGAAGAACATACATAGCAATATCAGCTTTCATATTTGGCCACCAGTACAACTTCTTCAAATTATGGTACATCTTATCAGATCCCGGATGAATAGAATACTTAGATTTATGGGATTCTAGCATAATCAAATATCTTAAGCCTCCAAACTTAGGTATCCACATACGACCTCTTAAGCATTTCACTCCATCAGCTCTAACCTCTAAAGGATCTCCTTCTCCTCGGAACCCTTCATTAACAAAATTTTCTTTCTTACAAGCTTCTATTTGCGCATTTCTAATTTGCTCAGGCAAATTATTGTGCACGGTCAAGACTAGAGAACGTACCCTGATAGGCTCTCTATCTTTCCTGCTTAATGCATCGGCAACAACATTGGCTTTTCCTGGGTGATATTTTATATCACAATCATAATCGCTTAACAACTCTATCCATCTTCATTGCCTCATGTTTAATTCCTTCTGATCGAGAATATACTGTAGGCTTTTGTGATCGGTGAATACCGTACACTTGGTGCCATACAGATAATGTCTCCACAACCTAAGAGCAAAGACTACAGCTCCTAACTCAAGATCATGAGTAGTATAATTCTCCTCATTCTTCCTTAATTGCCTAGAAGCATAAGCTATCACTTTCTCGCGCTGCATCAAAACAGCTCCATAGCCTCTAAGAGATGCATCACAATATACTACGAAATCTTCACTCCCTTCGGGTAATGATAAAATTGGCGCACTACATAATTTTTGCTTTAATGTCTGAAATGCTCCATCCTCATCACTTCCCCAAACGAAAGGTTTATTCTTCTGGGTAAGCTTAGTCAAGGGTTTAGCTATTAAAGAAAATTCTTTAATGAATCGCCTATAATAGCCAGCCAATCCTAAGAACTGTCGCACTTCTGTTGGCGTTGTCGGTGCAGACCAATTCTTAATAGCTTCAACCTTTGAAGGATCAACATGAATTCCATCTTTGTTAATCACATGACCAAGAAATTGCACAGAATCTAACCAGAAATCACATTTCGAAAACTTAGCATACAACCTTTCATCCTTTAACAAATTCAAAACAATCCTTAAATGTTCTCTATGTTCATCTTCATTCTTTGAATAGATTAGAATATCGTCGATAAACACAATCACAAATTTATCCAAGTAGGGCTTGCACACTCGATTCATTAAATCCATGAAAACCGCAGGTGCGTTAGTTAACCCAAATGGCATTACTTGAAATTCATAGTGTCCATAAAGAGTTCTAAATGCAGTTATAGGAATATCTTCTTCAGGGACGCGAAGTTGGTGATATCCAGACCGCAAATCTATCTTAGAATACACACTAGATCCTTGTAGTTGATCAAACAAATCATCAATCCTTGGTAAAGGATACCGATTTTTAATTGTCAACTTATTTAGTTCCCTATAATCAATGCACATACGGAAAGATCCATCCTTCTTCTTAACGAACAAGACTGGAGCTCCCCAAGGCGACGAGCTCGGTCGAATAAAACCTTTATCAGACAACTCCTTAAGTTGCTCAGATAACTCCTTTAATTCAGAAGGGGCTAATCGGTAAGGCGCACGTGCCACCGGTGCAGCACCAGGAATTAAATCGATTCGAAACTCTACTTGCCTTATCGGTGGAAGTCCGGGTAAATCTTTAGGAAATACCTCAGGAAATTCACAAATAATAGGTACATCTTCCAATAGTTTCTCCCTAGACTCATTCTCGGTCACTTGAGCTAAGAATAACTCACAACCGTTCCTGATGCACTTTTGGACTTTAATACATGAAACGATTTTCAAACGGGATTCACCTCGATTACCATCAATTACTAACGTCCTATTCCTCAGAGGAATCTTAACCTTCTTCTCTCCACATAAAATAGTAGCATTATTCAACGACAACCAATCCATACCAATAATAATATCAAAACTACCTAATTCTATCAACATCAAATCAATCGGAAAGGAATAGTTTAAGAGATTTAGAGAGCATCCTTTTAATAGCTTATTAGTTTTCACTAATTTACCATCAGCCAATTCCACCTCGTAACTGGTATTTATCTCAACAGGTTCAATGTCAATAAGGGCACTAAGTTTAGTGGATACAAAGCTCCTATCAGCACCCGAATCAAATAAAGCAACAGCATAATGATTGTTGAGTAAAAACGTACCGGTAACGACATTTGGATCCTCTTTCTTCACCTCAATTGTTTCAAGTTGATAGATACCACCCTGGGGGTTTCTTCCAGGTACAATCGCTTTCAACTTGGGGCATTCCGATTTCCTATGACCTTCTTCATTACAGTTGAAGTAAATGGTTCCCTTCTTACACCTTTCAACCTTGTGTCCAAGCTTTCCGCAATTTCGGCACTTCCAGCAATCGCCAACATGACTCTTGTTGCCACACTTAGGACATCTATCATCGTTGCGCGGTGTGTTGTTGGTAAGAGCATTTGCATTCCCCTTTCTCTGGTTCTGACGGCGATTGAAATTCTTCCGATTATCACCTCTATCTACACGATCACCGTCACCCTTTCTTTTCTCACCAACACGGGCTTCATCTTCCCTATCCTGAATTATCTGTCCAAGGAGTTGGTAAGCCATTCGAACAACATCATCAATGGTCAGTGGTTTAGATGATGTCACGTCCCCCCGGATATTCTTGGTCAACCCTTTAATATATTGTTCAATTCGGATTTCTTCGGGTTCCACCAATCGAGGACATAGCAAGGCCAACTCATGGAATCGATTTGTGTAACTATCAATGTCCACACCTTTCATTCTCAGATGAATCAACTCTTGTTCTAACCTAATGATCACACTACGAGGACAAAACTCCAAAGTCATCCACTTCTTAATTTCAGCCCAAGGAGTAGCATTAGCAGCATCAATACTCATGAAAGCAATTCTCCCGTTCCACCAAGTCAACGCACGACCTTTAAGAGTAGCCATAGCAAAAGTCACCTTATCTTCCTCCTTACCCTTAATAATCCGAAACACCGACTCAATTTTCTCAATCCACTGGCTTAATCCTACAGCACCTTTAGTTCCATTAAAAGGTAGAGGTTCACACTTCATGAACGTCACATAAGTACAACCACCAACTTCAGGTGTATTAGTTCCAAGTCCTCCTACATTTCCTCTAGCATTAGCATTCACATTATTAGCATTCACATTCACATTAGTACCACCAATTCCTCTACCGCCAGCTCCACTACCGCCAACTCCACTACCGCCAGCTCCACTACCGCCAGCTCCACTACCGCCAGCTCCACTACCGCCAGCTTCATTTCTAGCATTTGCCATAAATTCAGTCATAGATGCGTTAACTTGATCCGTAATAATCCTAAGTACATCATCCTCAGTCACAGCTTTCTTGGGCGGCATAGTTCTATAATTTCACAATTTCAAAGTATTAAGCATTCACCCAACAAGGGATTCATGTAATATGGATTGAATTCATAATCAAGATACAAATAAGGCACAATATGGAATTCAAGACAAGATACATATTTCATTCGATTTGAAACAAAAGCATTGTCTTAATTACATCCCATATCAAAGTTCTAGTACTATATATATACTCAAAATTCGTGCCAAGTCTACTACTAACAAGTCGGTTTAGTCAAAGCTACAAAAGTACAGAAGACACAAAGGTCACTACTAAACACAGACTGGTCTACTAAGAACCGCCAGATGGTCCATCATCCATCGTCTTATGTATCTTTGTCGGACGATCACTAGACACATCTTCAGCTGGGCGCTTACGGATCACTCTTCTTTCAACCATGTCAGCATAAAATCTACTATTCCAACCCACTGATATATTCAACTCCTTCTCAGCTTTCTCACGCATCGCACGAGCTACATTCAATTGAATCTCCATAGAATTCACCTTTTTCTTCATAGCAGCAAACTCACCACTTTCTAACACCGATAACCTCCTAAAAGCCTCATTCAAACCACGCTCTACATCAGTCAAATCCAAACTAAGCAATTCCCACTCTTTCTCACCAACCTTAGTCTTCGACTCCAAATAAGAAACATGAGTCTGAATAACACCTAATCCAATCTCTGTCATACTACTCTGAGCACGGGAAGCATCTAAATCACGTCTCAAGGCCCATGGTGCAAGACCATCAATATGAGTAGCCTCTCGAGTAGTAGACGACTCTCCTTGTTGGGACTTAGATATCTTGAGTTGATATGACAAAACAAGATGAAGGACCTAATAGCAAATAGTTAGCTTCTATAGTAAGCTAGGGTTGTAATGTAACCCTAGTACCTCTATTATATAAAGAGGGTTAGGCACACATGGTTATTCATTCATTCACAAACAATGTAAACTAGAGGTGTGTGTGCGTCCTCCTGGTGTCAAGCCTATAAGGCACCAGGAGCTAGTAGTTATTAGTATTTTATGAATAAGAAAGCCTTGTTCATAACTTTGATTGTGTTCTTTATGTTCCGCTGTGCTTATTACAATCATTGTTATTATATCCCAGATGAGTCTAGATCCTATGACTCAACAAGTGGTATCAGAGCTTGTTGGCTCTCGATCTGGTTGATCTACAAGGTTTTCATGTGTGTTTTCTGCTTTAATAAATGGTGTTTCTCCCGATCTAGGGTTTTTCCCAACAAACCCTATATAATTCATATGATGATTGTTGCTGTTATATGGTGTTGCTGTGAGAAGGGCATGTTCGTGTTCGTTACGGTGATTATACTAGCTTTGGTGAGTTGATTCTTGAATCAACAATGAACCCTAGTATGATCTAAGGGATTATGGCTGCTGTGATTTGAAAGTTCGTCTTTTGGGTTTTATTTGCTTATATGAAACCCTAGAACATATTGATGGCAGCAGAGGGTACATACAACAACAGTAGAAAGGAGATGTGGACATTTGAGAAAGCATGGAAAGTGAAAGCATCGGACTGTGGTATGTACTATTCTATTCTTATTATTCATTTTGATGTACAGAATACAAATATGATCACGTATAAGTGGAATGGTGATGATATGTTTCTGTGTATCACATGAGTATAATATTCTGTTTGAAAAGAATGAGATACAACAGGATATGCATTGTATAATTGGACGCAATATATGGCTGACCTACGTAAATTATGAAAGAGAATATGGACCATATTTTGTAGGGATTATGTTTGTGTTTTGGTTGAACGTGGGATGGTACTGGTCCAATACATGCATCTTGGACGAGATGTGTGCGTATGCATTGAAGTTGTTTTATGTCCTGCGAGAATTTATGAGTCCCTGTTCAACCACCTATCACGTACAGATCTTAGATACAATTTGTTAAAAGGATGCAGTTGTGACCTACGAATATTTTGGTCATAAGCGAAAACGTGTGAAGGGAGGCTACTTCTTAGGGATTGCCTTTTAATCCCTTAAATAAACTCGATATTCTGAATATTTGGTTTTAATGTGTGATTTGTGGAAGATTTTGATTCGCTGATTTTCAGGAGGTTCATTACGTGTGGTGTTCAAACATTACTGGTTATATTCTCCTTCCTTAAATACCATGGAACTTATATATCAACAATTCATATATCAAAAGTAAAAGTGGTTCACGTGGGGTCTATATGAAAAGTTTTATGGAAGCATTCACACGAAGCAAAAGAGATGTGGGACAGCTGAGAGATTGGGAAAATTTTGTGTTCACACGAAATAAAAACATTCTGTATTCACATGAATGTGACTTTATGCTCACACGGTTGGAGCCTTTTTTGTGTTCACATGAACAAAAAGATGCGTTCACACGAAGGTAGCTTTTTATTAAAAATGAAAGTAACGTGAGAGGAGGAAGGGTATACAAGGTGGAGCAGGTGTATCACTAATTGTTACTTTGTACGCATGTGTGGGCCATGGTTCAAATTATATTAGCTTCAGTGAGATATTATGGCAATATATTGATATCCCTACTTTATTGGAGTTAGACGTAATATGGAAAAACGTGGGGTACTGGAATATATTGCGTGACTTTTGGCTGAATTTTAGGAAGGATGGATTATATTGCTGCCATATATGGGTTGAATATGGGCTTCAGACTTAGAAAGCGTGAAGCACTCGTCCATTCTATTATTCTGACAGGTTTTTGTGACAGCTCAGCAACATATTAGTGACAATTCTGGCGTTACTAAAAGTTTGGAGGAAAACTTTAGCAACAGGTGGTGACAGTATGTGAAAAAAAAAGATATAAAAAAAAAAGATTAAAAAAAAAAAGGCTTTTGAGATGCTACTGGTAGGTTATGTTGTTCCTACTAGTGAGATGTGGTTCCTACGAGTCATATATTGTTCTTGGTGGTTTTGTTCTCGGTTCCTCCTAGTAATATTTGATGGTTCCTTCTGGTTGAATCATCGGTTCATACTAGTCGGTTTCTACTGGTCCGTACCACTGGTCGGTTCCTACTGGTTTGTTCCTACTGGTAGGCTTTGGTTCTTACTTGGTTATGGTTCCTGCTGGCTTGTTGTATACTAACTTTCTTTGGCCGGTTTTGGTTCCTTCTAGTCGAGTAAGATTGATACTACTCTGATTTAGTGACTAGTCTGATGTCACTACTGTTACTGGAGGAGGAGTTCTCAACCATCATCATTCGTTATGGAGATTCATCGAAGAAGACATTTGATTATCACTTATTTTATGTTGTAGTTGATTTTCACAGGTTTTGTGCTCTTATCATATCCTAAAAAGGGAGTGGAGGACCTTTTTACGATAACTTGCTTGGTTTGTATGGTGACGAAGACTTGACATATCTAGCGAAGGGGTACGATCTATTCATATCTTAAAAGGAGTAGTAGCTTTTTAAGATACCTTGCTCTATGCGTACATTTGCTATCGCTTGAAGGGGTTACGTTATTGTGCTCAGTGTCTCATTTATTTGAGGATTTTGTTCATGCTCGACGTCACGTGGTTAGTGCAAGACATAAGACACAAGTTTGGGAGATTCCACTTCTTCATCAAATTCGTTATACTTGATTTTCTTCATCAGTGATCTCTCCATGGAGCCTACTGGATTTGCCGTGCACTTCTTAAGGGGAAGACGATCCCTTTTGAGTTGATGTGACAAAAAGGGGAAGAATGCATGGATCAAGGGGAAGCTTAGCCTTCATCTATATTAGCTTCAGGGGAAGCTTGTGCTTACTGGTTTTGTCAAATCAACTAGGGGAAGATTGTTGGGACTTAGATATCTTGAGTTGATATGACAAAACAAGATGAAGGACCTAATAGCAAATAGTTAGCTTCTATAGTAAGCTAGGGTTGTAATGTAACCCTAGTACCTCTATTATATAAAGAGGGTTAGGCACACATGGTTATTCATTCATTCACAAACAATGTAAACCAGAGGTGTGTGTGCGTCCTCCTGGTGTCAAGCCTATAAGGCACCAGGAGCTAGTAGTTATTAGTATTTTATGAATAAGAAAGCCTTGTTCATAACTTTGATTGTGTTCTTTATGTTTCGCTGTGCTTATTACAATCATTGTTATTATATCCCAGATGAGTCTAGATCCTATGACTCAACACTCCTATCACACGTCTACGAGTAGCAATACCATCAGTACCGTCGGGTGCATTATCATCCTCATCCTCCTCTGATTCAGAATCAGATTCAGACGATTCAGACATTTCATCCCTAGGTAGCTCAACCGAATCAGACAAATAAACTAGTGGGGGTAAAGGCTCGCCCTCTGGAACATCATAAGGGTAAATAAGCTCGGCTTCCTCATCATCATCAACCTCATCGTCTATACCTACATCCTCCTCGACATCCTCGTCGTCAATCTCATCATCTAAATTATCTAACCCAATCTCATCATCATTCTCTATATCAACATTATCAATCTCATTTTCTACCATATCAACCTGAGGGGAAATCTGATCTCCTAGTCCTATCTCGGGCTCGGGATCCTCAAATTGTTCCTCCTCATCATCATCCATATCATAATCTACTAAGTCTAAATAAGTATCATTATCTACATTAGGTTCGGAAATAGCATGGTTCTCTATAGGAATATTAGGGTCAGCCATGACCATCTGCATTTATATATATCTCGTATTAGGATAACATACTATTTAAACAATTACATACTAAAATCACGATATATACATATATATAAATTAAATTATATATATCAAAATATATATCTTCTCAATAGGGCTTGTTGGTAACGTCGGAGATCTCTGGCACCGTTATAGTCAAAAGATTTTTCAAATATTTTCTCAAATGTTCATAGTTAAAAGATTTTGAAAAGTTTTGTTCAAAACCTTGGTTTTTAAAATCCTTTGTTCTCTATAACGAGAGCTCTGGTACCAAACTGTAACACTCTCATTTTTCGTATCGGTACAGCGGAAGGGTCTTTTAGAGTGTTACGGGGTAGCACAATAACTCCAATCATAGACAACACATAAAAATGGTTGTACAAGGTTCAACATACATTCATTCGATAAAAAGTTTTAAAGTGTACAACGGGTCCCAAATTATACAGGTCATTAAGTTTTCAAAACATAGATCGAATGAACATTTTTAATATTATGTGGGCCATCAGAGTCGATCTCCATCCGGATTACCTTCAAGCACCTGAGATAAAAACATGCAAAAATCATATCAGCGAATGCCGAGTGAATTCATAGAGTTTAATAAAACCGTTATATAAAACAATCGTTGAAATCAGAACACAAGTATAATATCGGAAATAAGTCCTCGTATTGTTAGTCAGGCAATATATAAATCAAGCATACATCTTAAACCGTCCATGAGACCGTAGCCTCAATATTACCATTATAGGTAATATTATCATCGTTATTTGCATCGTTATTGTATTGTATATAGGATTATTATTAGCCGCATGACATTGTTACCTTACTATGAAAACAACAGGCCGCGAACTCGACAAACAATTTGCCCATCTAAGTTAGCGTGTCGTCACAAAAATCACGCTATGGAAATCTTCTCATACATAAATTCGCTTACCAATCAATGTGGTACGACGGGGATCAACCGTCAAGGCGCGAACTGGGGTGATCGTCCCCAAATAGTACTATCATATGCATAAGCGTCTACCAAATCCCGGTAGTTCACAATTCATTCTAATGGGACTTTAAGTGACATAACCTAACTACTAATAATCCTTTTTATCTCGTTTATAGGGTCATATCATCATTCGGGTCCATATCATTAAGCATACCATCGGGACTACTTGTGTTCTATTTTATCAAAAACTAGCATGTTATCTCCCTCGCGGGTTTACAAATCATTTTATAAAACATTTAAAAGAGTGCGAGGCTATGAACTCACGTTGATAATGAAAGGCGGATTATCGGCTACGGGCGTGCTTCGGTCACGGAAACCTATATAAATAATAATCGGTCTTAGACTTTTTTCCAATGACTTTATCAAAATAACAATATACATATGATGATTTTTGTACATATGATGATGATCAAGTGGGTTTATATATCCTTGTTTACTCATTTTAGTGTTTTCGTATTGGTAACTTTTTACTAGTTTACTAGTTTTACCTATTTACCTATTTTAAGTCCAATAAGCTTATTATAAGTTCTTTAACTTGTATTAGTTCATTTTATACTTATATTATCAGTATTTACACTTTACATGTTGGGCCCAAATGGGTTAAGCCCAATAAGTACTTTTTATAAGTGTTTAACTTATTTAGTCCAATTATTAGGTCCAATATGCTTACTTAGCTTGGTAATGTTCGTATGTCCTATAGTTCGGGTTTTATCGGTTTTTACTTGTATTAGATACTTATATATCAGTATATGACTTTTAAAAACTTTACATTAGACGGTTTTGATCGTCTAAGTTTTAATTGGCGAAAAACGTTAATTTTACGGTAATAGCCGAAAAAGTCGTACATGTTTATAGTTTTTATAACTTATAAATCTTACTCAACTACCATTTTTATAAAGTGTCCATTTGTTTAACCTTATACATATTTATATAAATGAAATTCATAAGTTAGTGGGTTTTAATTTCACATTTTATACTATATAATTTAAGTGCTTATATAATAGTATTAAACATTAATTCTTCAAAATCTGATTTTTAGTTTCATCTTCACCATTTTTATCATATATAGAGTTCTACAATGAATTAGAAGCTCATTTTTGGATGGCATGAACTTCATATTATGTGATACAATTAACTTAGCTATAGCTACTGCTCATTTTAAGTTTAACTATCCTTAACAGTCCCTACAAAACAGACTATCCAGATTAGCACACTCATCTTGTTTTGATCATATCTCACTCATTTTAATGATTACATTGCATGACCAACTCTCACATGTGTATGACATTTTGTACTTACTGTAAATGGATCCCACCATGCAAATTTATCAGTTTAAGTTTTGGTTACATACTGTTTTTATACAGCCAACAAATTAAGCATGATTTTAGCCTTGTTTCTTATGGTTATTAATCTTTTTAAGCATATTTATCAACACTTGATCCCCACACAACATCTTTATCATCATATATTCATCATATACATATACAAAAAGAAAGAAAATACATTTTATCTTTACAAAAATAACAAGAGAAAATGGAAAGGATGATCTTCTTTACCAACCAAGAGTATATCTTGTTTTTGGAAGACAAGAACTTGATGAACACCAAATATATCTCTAAGATCATCAAACACCAAGAAAGTTTATTGAGAAATTAGCCATAGGACACAAGCAAATCACCTCCTTTGTTGTTAAAATGGCCACCAAGTAATCAAGGCTTCAAGGCAACTCCATAATATAGCTAGATAACAAGTATTTTGTGGCTATAAAAGATCAAATAGGGTGTTTGTTCTTGAAGTGGGACGGCAAAAGGGTGAGAGTTTGAGAGAGTTTGAGTTGTTTTTTCATGAGTGAATGGTAGTATGTGAGTTAGCTAGTGGTTTTTGTGTTAGTGGTAGCTTAAGTGTAAGGCTAGCTTACACTTGTAAGCTAAGTGTTTACATGATGCCACATCTTTGATGTGGTGTCATGTTTGGCCGTCCCTTTTGTGTAGTGGGGTGGGATGATTTATTTTGTCCCACCTCACTAATTTACGGGTATTCCTCGATTCTAGTTTCCTCGATTTGCGTGCCCTCGGGTCGTTTCACGAAAAACGTTTTTATAAATTATGAATCAACGACACAAAATGAATCTAATAAAAATTGTCTCATCAAAAACGGAGTTCAAAAACATAAATACGTAATCCTAAGGTTTCCGGTTTAGTCGTAAAGGACGCTAAATTATGCACGTAAGCCCAAATTTAAATCCGTAAATTATGAGTTCATCAACCAACACAAAAATAAGTTTCAAAATATTATACGAGAAAATAATTCTCTACCTGAAAATGTTAGATTGTCACAAACATAATTCTCCAAGGTCTTCCACCAGATATCTATAAACTCGTGAGTCATCATAAAATTGCATTGTAATTATGGGATCGCATTAGTACTTTGATGCAAGGCACTTCGCTGACCAAACAAGAACGCGAATGTCAGCTATATGATTTGTTTGATAGGTTTACCTATATCCCAAGAGAGTCACTTCATGACTTTTATTCGAGATTTGCTACATTGATTAATGAATTGAATATCTACAACATGAAGATTGAGCAATTTCAAATCAACACCAAGTTCTTGAATACTCTACCCTCATAATAGAGTCACTTCGTTACCGATGTCAAGTTGATGAAAGATTTACACACTACTACAATGGATCAACTTCACGCTTATTTGCAACAACACGAAAAACATGTACAACAACTTCTTGTGTCACAATCAACATATCGTGATCCACATGTGATAGTAGTAAAATAAACTTGTTTTATGAAAAACAAATATATGCGGTAAGTATTAAATCTTACGTTTTAGGAAAAACGCAAAATCAAATATTCAAGTTCGTTCTCGAAGGAGGTGTGTGAATTATGTGCCAATAATATAAAATCAAGTTTGGATTAGCTACGTTTTTGGTTGAAGAAAGATTGGAAAAGAAAAGACGAGTTATGCTAAATTACACTACGACGTAAAATTAAAACGTAAATCGTAAACGTAAAGACGTGGCGAAATTAAATTTTTAAACTAAAAATTAATTAAAAATCAAAATTAAGTCTAAAATAATATAAATAAGAATAAAAATTCAATAAATATATTTTAAAACTTATTATCGATATAATATTTAATTTTAAATGCTAACTAAAGCCCTAAAATTAAATAAAATCAACAGAAAGTCTAAAATAATATTTTATCAAATAAATATCTTACTTATATTAATTGAAAACCATAAAAAGTATTCTTCTTAAATTTTTAAAACTATTTTCCTATTTTTTATAAGCTAAAAACAAATTTTTAAATAAAATAATGCTAAATATAATAAAATAATGTGAAAAATAAAATGACTTTTTGTAAAATTCTAAAATAATATAAAGTATAGGGGAAAAATAAAAAAGTAAGAAAAAAGTGATTTCTCACCTAATAAGACAAAACAGTGAAAATTGATGGAGACCTTTTGTCTTGTAGCTTAGTAGTGGCAATCTTCTAAAGACAGTGGGAACTTGGTTCCCACCGCTTTGTTACAGAAAGTGGAAATTGGGCTTTTGGAGCTTGTTTCTTGTTGGTTTTTGGCACAAGAGGCACCCCTACAATCAGTGGATTGTTGGGAGTCAAAAGCAATCAAACAAACAATCAAGCTAACACAACTCAATGCACAGATCAATCAAAATCAACACTGTTAACAAGATATGGGGGTCTGGTGGTTTTAGATGGCAAATAGTGGACTATCAATGCAATTTTAAGCTACCATAAGCTTCTAAAACCCTATGAACAACTAAAGCACACCTAACACTACCCTAAGACTAGCTAATGACCAATTTCTAAACAATTTAACACAATTTTAAGCAACCTAAAACCTGCTGGTGTGTTTGTGTTGACAAAAAAAGGACTTGTGCTGATTTCTTTGACTAAATGATGAATTTTAACCTACAAAATTTAGATTTTAGGCCAACTAAGACACAAAATATTGGCACACACTCCTAGATTCACCTAAAATCTAGCAATAACAAAATTTCAAACAACCAAAACACAACAAACAAGATCTAACAACCTTATTGATTGTATATGACAAGTTTTACAAAAAAAACACGAACTTTAATTTTTGACATTAGAACCTTACAACAAAATACCTAAATCTTATATCCTAACCTATCGAATAGTGTTCAGACCCTGTTTGGTTCCATGTGTGTCACTCACAGGCCTACAACCCTAGTGCCAAACACTCTTATAATTCTGAAAATACACTTTCAAACTACAATTTGCTACAATTCATCACCAAGTAGCTTGAAAACATAAAGAGCATGCATAACTCATACAACTAACACAGTTTGAACATTAATCTACCTAGAGCAGTCACTGTTGATGCAAAAGTTGGGTGATCCTTGCTAGACCCAAATTAGGCTCAATTCGGGTTGGCTGGGCTCCGGCTCCTGCACCAAGTGAACTATTTGGTTGGGACCCTGCACACTAAACAATACGCGTTAGGCTTACCGTGGAAGGATTTCCCACGATTAGGCTCCGGCGTGAGAGTAAGTTATCGGTTAGGGTTCTATGTGAGTTGAGAGTATAAAACGTAATACCTTTGTGGAACCCTTGGGGTTCCTTATATAGGCAGTGAAACCCTAATGGGCCCATTGTTTACTTCGGCCCCAAGGAAGAGTTAAGCACCAGAATTAGATTGATTGTTATCTTCTAATCATGGTGAGTGAATATCCTCTTCTTTGGAGTGAATCACATTCAGAGATAGAATATGATTCTGTCTAACCCTGCACCGGTCATGCCGGGCCGTGGGCCGCACACATGTGTGCGGTTACTGTTTATCTAAGCCCATAAGCTTAAATGACATTACTCCTACCCATTTGTGATGGGCTGGATACGGGTAGCACCCGTGGGTCGGGTCCATGACCCGGCTGGGGACTATACGTCATCATGTCCCCCCAGTCTAGTTGTTACAACCATAGGCGTAACCTCTAGACTACCAAGATGCTCCCTGGACGTACCAAGAAAAATAAGGAATGATAAGTTGTCCAAGAATTTTTTTTGGCCGCACGTGGCAACCTGACTTAGGAATTTATTCCATTATTATCTCAGCCGCTTGTGGTGACCGAGACAAATTAAATATAGCATTAAATGTCAAGTCTTACGTAAGAGCCGCATATCTCGACATTAATAACTTTTCACCTGCCACTTTGACTGACAAAAGTGCAAACAGTCAGAGCCTCGAGCAGCGTAAACGTTTGAGTCAGAAGTGACCCGTGGGTCCCGCCTGACGTTTCACTTGCTATTTGCCCCATAACCACACGATTAAGAATAGTGGTAGACACGTGTCACACATCCAACAGGCCATGACCCACGAGGCAACCCTATAAATAAGCCACCCCTACGGCTGTGTGAAACACACAGTTTATATCTCCATTTCTGCCATTAAAGCTTTCTTCTTAGCTTTCATCACTCACGCACGGATCCCTTCCTCCGCAGGTTAGAACACCACGCCCTTACACTTTTATTTAGTAATGGCTCACAGAAACAACCCCACAATTGGATCCGTGCTTAATGTAATGACCCAGGAACAACTAGATCACTTTTGTACCAATTATTTCATCCCTACCAACCTACACCCCTCACTTCCTGGCGCCGGAGACCTCATAACTGAGGCTCCAGAGGGTAAAATTGGCCTTTACACTCGCCTTTTCGATGCGGCAAACTACCGCATTCCATTCACCCATTTCCTCATAGATCTGTTAGGATATTATGATGTACATATTAGTCATCTCCACTGTATAGGCGCCTGTAAGATTAGTCAATTCGAGATCCTCTGCCGTGCTAGAAGAATCCCCCCAATCGTAGAACTATTCCGGCTTTTTTACACCCCAACCTAGTAAATGGTTGGTTATCCTTTAAGAAACGATCCGCTAACAGTCCCCAGTCTCATAATAAGCCAATGGATTCGCTGAAAAACTGGTATGACCACTACTTTTTCATTGACGCAATAGTATAGCCGGCTGATTATGCCTTTAGGCATAGGGTATCCCACGACCCCCAGCCGCACGCTAGTACATATAACCCCCGACAGTCCCAAGAAATAGATCTGAATAGGACCGGGTTCCATAGAAATCTTCCCGAGTCATTTCTATGTTTGCTAGGGATTAGCCGCAACTATTTCTGCCCGTCCAACAGATATCCTGTGTTTTGGAGAAGGCAGGGTGAAGGTAGGCTAGCATCCGTACACAAAAAAGCTTATTCAACTACTTTGTAATGGCTAACATATTTTGTTATTGTTGGGCAGAAATGAACTTCTTTGGACTTCTACGTCAGGGCGACCCGAAGCTCGTACCAGAGGGCTCCCGTCCCCTACGTGAGAATTAACTACCCCTTCTTGAGCATACCCGAAACGTGACGGTTGCTCTTGAGGCCGTGTCGGATCCCCACTCGGACGAGGAAGAAACAAATTTAATGAGGACGCCCGTTGACTTCGACAACGAGGACGGTGATAACAGGATGCTTGAAGGAGGAGTAGGGCACTCCTCACCGCCTAAGACTGCCACTCCTGCACATGGGGAAGAGCAGGGAGACAATATTGACTTAACCACCTCCAGCCTTCGCCAGATGTTGGGCGATGAGGAGGAAGAGGTACAACAAATCAATGAGGAAGAGGAAGAAGCTGAAAAAGAAGTTGAGGAGGACGTCGAAGAAGCAACAGCTCAGCCCGTCGCAAAGCGTACCCGCAGGAAAAACAAACGTGTAAGAAGAGCTGCTCCGGCCGAGGTTGGCGAACACAACGCCCCTGCCAAGAAGCTTCGAGAAGACCACCCCCTATACCAATCTGTTGGGAGCACCACCCAGGCTTCCAAGACTATCCGGGCCACACATGTCGATCCCGTCACTCAGATTCCCCCAACCACCTCAGAATTAGCAAGGAATAACATGTAAGGCTCCATCTTGATATGTAAGAACGACAAATTCCCTTTAAGCAATACTTAATATGTATCCAAATGCTTGTTTCACAGGGATGAACAAACTGGTGCCGTGCCTCCACCCGACGCCCAAATGGAGAAGGGAAAAGAAAACGAAGTGGAGGGAAACCCCATGCTTCACACGGCCGCCACGAAATCCGGCCCCGTATTTGAAGAAGGCACTCCCACAGCCTCCCAAGACCTCCCAACGTCCGGCCCCCCTCAATCGTTCAACCCTATTTGGAATATCACCACTGCATCACGAATGAGGGAAGCCGAGGAATGCCGAGAGTACCTCAATAACTGCATACCACCTGGCTTGGTGCGAGAAGTGAATGCGCTCAGCCATGCGGACCTGGCGGATGAGTACAACGGTGCTTTGGTGCATCAAATGGCAATGGGCACCTCAATGAGAGTAAGATTTGAAGCCGCACTTGGGCATGTGGAGTCCCTTAAGAGGAAAGTTGGACGAAGGGAGAGGATGATCGAGGAGAATGAAGCTCAAATTGCAACCCTCCAGTCCCAACTTGCTAGTGCCGAGGCGACAGCGAAGGAGCAGTCAGCCCGTGCGAATGCTTACGACCAACAAGTGACCGATCTTGAGGCAAAACTAGATGCCGCAACAACCAAGGTACATATCCGTGACGCACCACCATTTATTCTACAAGAAATATAATCTAACAATTAATCGCATATAGGTGACCGCGGCGGAGGCGTCTGCCAAATCCTCCTCTAGCCGGTATCCGTGCTAACCAAAAAACTGGAAGATGCTCAGATGACAATCCAGAGCATGGAGAAGGTACAAGAGGAGCTTGCTGATGAAAGGGCTATTACCAAGGAGCTGAAAGAGGCGTTTGCCCAAAAAGATATGATGATCGATGCCCTCACCGCCGAACGCGATGACGTGCTATGCCCCCAACTACTGGCAGCCATCGCCGGCCGCAGGTGGATGGTAGGACATGGGGCACGTTTGGCCGTCACCAAGGTACTAGAGGCCCCCGAATTTGTGCAACAGTTTGCAAGCCTTGTATCCGATGGTATTGACCACGGCCGTCATGAGGGAATGGTCCAGGCCGTAGAGCTGATCAAGAAAAAGGAGAACTTCACCAGTCATGCTTTCTTTAACCCTGAAGCGGCTAACAAGATGACTGCTTCCATGGCCGCGATGCGAGATCTTCATTATCCATTCTTGGCTGAGCTGGAGGCTACAAAAGATGCATCGAATATGGAAATCATGGAAAAGCTAAGTCTCAGTGCGTTCTCCCAAGATGAGGGTCTCCCGTGCTTCCTTCACTCCATCACCCAGCCACCTGACGCTCCCTGTCTATGAGGATGTAACCAGGATCGTGCTCGATGAAGAACCCTTAAGTGGGGTGCTGGAGAGGAATGCGGCTCAAGCCCGGAAGCGGAAGGAACGTAGTGAGGGGTTGTCATGCTTGGTCGAGAAACAAGTGGAGATAGGTAAGTTTCTCCCCCCCCATGTAGGGTGCTCCTACTTTATTATCCATTTCAGACAACTCTGGTTTGTAACCGCTGAATATTTGTAGTTTTTATTCGTCCGTGCATGTACACGGCCAAGACATGTGTATTTTGTATGTAAGTCCGTGATGACCACGACCATTTTGTTATTTATTTGGAAACTTGTGTATTTTTATTGTGTTGAATATTGTATACCAATACTGCATGAAATGTCACTTCTTACACACAAAAAAGGAAAATACCTACAAGCCTATAATTTACTAGACATGCGACGTGCGTCTTTACCATGCGGAGCACTGCGTGAGTACGGCATACGAAACTTACCACAACGTCTTGTGAGTAAGGTGTCTAGTAAGGATACATGATCCGTGCGGCTGGGGTTGCATCCCTCTTACGCGGCAAGTTGAATTAGTAGGTTCGCTTAATCCTCTTACCCCGCCTGGAGGCGTATAGTACATGTACAGTAATTTGAATGAATGCATACGAATGAAACATGACATATTATAATAACAACTAAAATTCATATGACTGACAAAAAATCTAAAAAATGATTTGCACGAAACAAGCCGTGGAGCTAGCTAGGCGCCACGGCATTTTATTAGAACGTTTACATTTTTTGTTTGAACAAGAATGATAAGTCCTAAAAACAAAAAAGGAACCTAAACAAAACATAAGAAGAAAAACAGATAAACCGCATGGTTCTTCATTAAAGCCACATATAGCGAAGCACCCATGCGGAAGCCGTAGCTTTCAAAGATAGCACCTTTTGAGATTGGAGATGTTCCATGTGCGTTCTAGGTCGCGGCCATCCATGTCACGTAACTTGTACGCACCTCGCCCCAAGGCTTCCGTGACTTCGTACGGTCCTTCCCATTTAGGGCCCAGCTTTCCTGTATTCTCCGCTCGACTTGCTTCGTTAGCACGATAGACATAATCTCCCGGTCGAAAAGAAACACCTTTGACCTTGGCGTCATAATAAGCCTTCATTTTAGCCTTGGACTTAGCTTCATTGATGGCTGATATCTCCATTTTTTCTTCCAACAGATCCAGGTTGATTCGCAGCTGCTCGTTGTTTGTAACGACATTAACCTCCGACGTGTGAATGGTAGGCATTCCTATCTCTGCTGGTATAACAGCTTCAGTGCCGTAGGCCAATGCAAATGGAGTATCTCTGTTGGCTGTTTTGATCATGGTCCTATGTGCCCATAGGACATGTGGTAACTCATCCACCCATTTGGCACTTCGTTCATCCAGACGTGCCTTGATGCCATTTCCCAAGCTTCTATTTGCTCGTTCCACGAGGCTATTTGTCTGCGGATGCTTAACAGATGCGAAGCGCCGCTTGATATTCATTGATGCACACCAGTCCTTGAATGGATTGTCCGCGAACTGTTTACCGTTATCCGAGATGATTTCCCCTGGTAGGCCGAAACGGCACACAATATGCTCCCAAACAAACTTGTTAACTTGTTTGCCTGTGATGGATTTGACTGCCTTGGCCTCTATCCATCGTGTGAAATAGTCCATCGCGACAATCAAGAACTTAACTCCCCCAGCAGCTACAGGACATGGTCCTGCAATGTCAATTCCCCACTTATAGAACGGCCATGGGGATGTAATAGGTGTAAGCTCCTGCTGCGGATGTCGCGGCACTGGTCTATGCACTTGGCAATCACTACACCTGCGAATCATGTCGCGCGCGTCCCTATGCATGGTAGGCCAATAGTATCCTTTTCGTAAGGCTCGAGCTACCACGGATCGTGGACCTGCGTGCATGCCGCATAACACTTCATGTATGTCACTGATTACATAAGCGGCCTGACGTGGTCCAACACACCGCAACCACGACTTCAAGAAAGAGCGCTTATAAAGGATGCCTTCCCGAAGCTCGAAGTGTTGCGACTTCCTCCTGATGCGCCGTGCTGCTTTTTCCTCGTTCGGAAGGGTCTCGCTAGTCAAATAGTTGATGATCGGGGTCATCCATGTAGGTCCATCCTCCTCAACTATAGTAGCGACCTCCCCTTCTGTTATAGATTTGTCCTTGAGTATTTCCACCAAGACTTGTTTGAACAAGTGAGTGAAGCTTGTGGACGCGATCTTGCTAAGAGCGTCCGCCTTCTTGTTCTCGCCTCTTGGCACCTGCTTGATGGAAAACTTGCTGAAAGCCGTGATTAGTGACTTGACTTTTTCCAAGTATCTGACCATGTTGTCCTCCTTAGCCACATATCCACCTAGAATATGGTTCGCAACAAGCCGTGAGTCCACGTAGGCCGCAAGGTTGCGGACTCCCATTCTAGCGACGATTTTTAAACCCGTAATTAATGCTTCATATTCTGCTTCGTTGTTGGTGGTCGTGAACTCAAAACGGAGGGCGTACGTGAACTCCATTCCTTCCGGATTTGTGAGGATGAGACCAGCTCCGGACCCATCCGTACATGAAGATTCGTCCGTAAATAACACCCATGGTTCTGTTGGAGTTTCGTCTTGTTTAACGATTGGCCCTTCCTCATCCGGCTTCTCAATCAGGAAATCTGCCAAGATCTGGCCTTTCACAGCCGTCCTTGGCCTATAAGATATATTGTGCTCCCCCAATAAGATGCTTCATTTTTGTAGCCTCCCTGCCACATCCGGTCTAGAAATGACCTGCTTGATTGGTTGGTCCGTAATGACTACAATTGGGTGCGCCTGAAAGTATCGGCGCAACCGCTTTGTAGCAAATACTAGTGCCAAAACCAATTTTTCCATAGAGGAGTAATTTAGCTTCGGCCCTTGTAATGTTCTACTTATGAAATAGACCGGAGTTTGCACTGTATCTCTATCTGTCATGAGTATTGCGCTTATTGCGCCATGAGTGGCTGAGAGATACATAATGAGTTCCTCCTTTGGCCGGGGCGCTACTAGTATAGGGAGAGATGCAAGGTGCTGCTTGAGTTGGCCAAAAGCTTCCTCGGCTTCCTTTGTCCACCGGAAGTCTCCCTTCCTAATGCACTTCTTGAGTGTCTTAAATAGGGGTAATGACTTCTCTGCGGATTTGGATAGGAACCTATTCAGCCCGGCCAGTTTTACATTTAAGGATTGCACCTCCTTCCGCGTCTGAGGGGATGGCAGTTGTATCACTGCGTCCGTTTTTTCCGGGCAAGGTTTGATGCCGTTTGGATCAATCAAATATCCAAGGAACATTCCCTCCGTTGCCCCAAACGTGCATTTCTTTGGATTTAGCTTCATGTTAATCCTCCTCAGCGTGTCGAATGTCTCTTGGACATCCCGGAGGAGTGCATCCTCCGTATGACTTTTTATGACTAAGTCATCCACATAGACTTCCAGGTTGCGGCCTATCTGTGATTCAAAAGCTTTGTCCACGAGCCGCTGGTATGTAGCACCGGCGTTCTTTAGTCCAAACGGCATTTTCGTATAGCAATATACGCCCTGACTCGTATGGAACGCCGTTTTTTCTGCATCCTCCTCCGCCATCTAGATCTGATGGTATCCTTTATATGCGTCTAAAAACACTTAAAAGGATATCCACATAGGGATTCCACCTTCCAGTCAATTTCCGGTAACGGGTAACAATCCTGTGGACAGGCTTTGTTCAGATCTGTGAAATCCACACACATGCGCCAACTTCCATCATGTTTTTTGACCATGACCGGATTGGATAACCACTCGTGGTAGTATACCTCGCGCATGATACCTGCGTCCACTAATTTCCGTACTTCCTCCAATATCCACTTGGCTGCGCTCAGGCGCCTGGCCGCGCTTCTTTTGCTTGATGGGTTGGTACCCCTGGCGGATCTGGAGCTTATGCTCTGCTATCGCACGTGGCACGCCTGTCATATGCTTTGGCTCCCATGCGAATATATCTAGGTTTGCACTTAAAAGAGAGCACATGGCCCTTTTGCCGCTATCCGAGAGCGCACCCCCTATGGATATCTCCTGTTCCGGGTAGTCAGGATGAATTGCCACCTTCCAATTGGGAGGTGGTGATCCATCCTTGGGTGGAACAGGTGGAGCCGGTGTTGTCACGGTGTGACACTCGGACGCTGGTACGATTGTGTTGTAAATGGTGACGATTCCTCCCTCAACAAGAAATTTGATCATTCCGTGTGCCGTGGAGGGTACTGCCCGTATAGCCAGAATACCTGGTCTGCCTATGATCCCATTGTACGGAGAATGTGAGCGTATCACCATGAAGTTCATCCACGCCGTAGTGGAGTGTCTCCACTAAAGCCAGTGAGCGGCGCCGTGGCCGGTACTAATTGGCTTCTTATTTTTGGGCGTAACTGCACAAAACAGTGTTCATACAGTACCTCTGCTGAAGACCCTCCATCCATATACATGCGACGAACATTGTGTGTTCCAATGCTTATCTCAATAGTGAGAGGCGCATCAATCACATCGCTTGCTGTGATGGGAGGGAATGAGATTTCCCTGCCGCGTGAAAATATTTGGCCAACTTTCTGCCTCGTGCGACGTTGTCTGGATTGGATCATGTATATGGTCGAAGGTTTATCCTTTTGTGGATCCTTCTTATCATGCTTTTTGTTGTCTTTTCCATCCTTCCAATCCTTAACTAAGTGTTTGAGTTTACCTGATTTGATCAGTGACTCAATGTGCTTCTTGAGCTGGATACACTCCTCCGTACCATGGCCCTTGTCATTATGGAACTCGCAGAAGCGATTTCCTTGCCGACTGTAAAACCCGTATTTAAATCTTGAATATAAATACGCGGTTTATTATTAATACGCGGGTTATTTTTATTTTAAACCATTCACGTAGAAATTTATCGACGGAACAAACGCGAAAATTTTTACAAGTAGTAGTATTATATACAAGTTTTTTTTTTAAAAAAAATATATAAAAATAAATAAATGTAAGAGAGGGGCGGTTATAAAAAAAAAAGAAAGGAAGTAATGGGCTTTAGCCCATTTTGTTCGCACAAAAAAACCATACGGGAGTCCTTCTTTTTCCAAAACAGTCGAACAAAAGAAAAAAAAAATAAATTAGGGTTTTTCCTTGTGTTGGCCGCCGGAAGAAAAAAAAAGGAAGAAAGTCCGGCCGTGTTTTGATCTAGCAATCCTTATACGTATCTTCCGTTTATCAACTATTACGGTATTGTTCTTTTCATATATCAAATTATATAAATCACGAAATAGATTATACAAATCAAAGAGAGAATGTTTTGCTTTTATAAAAATCAAAACCAACACAAGAACCTACGTATAGGAGCGTCGGGTTTGAATTAATGATCAAACCGAGACCACAGTGGGTCTCGGTGTGGGCTGTGTCGGGCGACCGAGGGTCAAGAGACCCAAGGATGGGGTGTTCGTTAAGCTTAAGATGGTCGGGACTCTTTGGTTAGATGAAACCGAGACCTAGAGTCTTGATGAATTCTTTCCCTGCCCAGCCGTGACCCACACAGGGGCGGCTAGGGCCAGTTACAACATAAGGGTGCGTTTGGGGGCTGTAAAACATAAGGGTGCGTTTGGTTTATAATAACAGTGGGAACGGCATAGAATAGCAGTGGGAAAAAGTGGGTAAAAACAGTGGGAAAAGATGGGTCAGAAACACATTATATTCATCACATTAGCGACAGTTTAGCGACAGTTTTTCTGTCGCAAAACTGTTAGAATTATGCAGTTTTTTTTAAAGAAGCAGCTTTAGCGACAGTTTTCTTTAGTGACACAGAAATTCTGTCACTAATTATTGCGGACAGATTTTTGTATAATATGTTGGTTCGGTTAGTGCGACCGAGATGGGCTCGGTAGGCTCGGGACATGTTTATAAATAGTAAAATAAATATTTTTATATTATACCTTTTTAATTAAATTGTTTAATAAATATTTTATATATATTTCAAGTGTATTAAATTAATTAAATGCCTAAATATTTAAAAAGGGTATATTATTAGAAAACGAATTAAACAATTTAAGAACTTTCTAAATTAAGGAACTTTTGTCTTTAGCGGGATACTTATTATAGAAATACTTATCGTCAGAAATACGTTTGTACGTAGCTATTAGTAGAACGTTAATACATTGCAATGAATTATTATAAGACCGAATTTAGCCGTTAATATGCGTATGGAATTTCAGAAATAAATAAATAAGAAACCAATAAGATCAGTAAAATTTGATAACGGATAACTGTTAACTTATTCGCGTCCTTTATTTATGTAGCACGCGTGAAGCCCGAGTAGTATTCGTTCAGTCTTCCTTTCAGTCAGTTACTGGACTAGAGGTACAGAATTTCCGTCCTTTCAGTAAGGACTTCCTTTCTACGCATGATTAGGATTTCCCATCTTCAGCCAAATGTTTTCCCCAGTATATGTTTAAATTTATCAGTGATCATGTTATAACGAAATAGAATTGCCTGAGCATTATATACAAGCACGACCAGTTTATGTACTAGTTACGGAGGTACCGTAACCATGGCACTAGAGGAACCGGTGTCGTGACTCACATGCAGGAGAGTGATATCCTGCATCGTCCCACTCATGTTCAGCTTGGCCATTTTTATATGTATGTTTTAGTGGGGCGTATGGATGCATCCTAGGCTTATATGTGTTACAAGTTATCAGGGTGAATGTGGTGTGTGCTCTACATCCTTCACATTGGAGCTGATCCCTCCACCCAGCACAGTTATTTAGAGGTCACCCCTCTACAGCATGACGAGGTCACCCCTCCAGTTATTCATGCACGGTTGTTACAGCACGTGACCTATATAAGCTCTGGCAAATAAAATACAGTAAATGCATGTTTTCAGAATTTAGAGTTATATTTCAGTATCAGTATATATGAACCAGGTCTTACAGATTTTATGCAAGGTTATACCACATGTTACATATCAGTCTTATAGCTTCATTGTTGACTTCTATTTCATTACCTTCCAGTACATTCTTATCATGCTATATCCGTCCACTGAGCGTTATGCTCAGCCGTAGTTTCCTTTCATGTTTCCAAACGGCAGGTACACAGGGACGATCTTAGGACTTCTAAGAGAGTACGTGCATTTGGATGGGAGTTTTCCAGACTCCTTTATTTTGTGCATACCTTATGTTACTTTACTTTGGTTGTTTGGACACTGTTTCGTCCTTTTCCTTTTTGTACTTAATCTTTATATTTTTGGGCTTGTTGGACTACCGATGTTTGATTCCGGTATTTCCGTTTGGTCAGTTAATGTTTAATACATTGCCTTGCATGCTTTGATGACACGCCATAAATACACGTAACGGTCCATTTATCCAAGTGGGGTGTTACAATTATGGTATCAGAGCGCAAGGTTCGACCTGTAGGCTCTAAAACTTGACCTGTGACTAGTGGGTAGTCACCAAGAACTTCTTGTATTTTGGCGTCGTTATTTTCCATGCTACTCATGAATTTTATCAGTCGGATTTTCAAAATTTTGATTAAGTAAACGGTTGGTACAGGACTGGCCATACTTAATCGCATGTGCTTTTCAAGAACATTTCGTTTTGGTGAACTGACCATAGGCGTTCACCCTTGCCCGCTTAAGTTTTGTATGGATGAACTGACCATAGGCGTTCATCCTTACTCATGTCAGATTTATGTTTCAGAAATTGTCATTTTGTGAACTGACCCTAGGCGTTCACCAGTATTCATGTCATGTTTTGTTAGCTATACCTTCATGAATTACACTAAGTTATTCAGATTTATTACTTCAGGTTCTTACGTTTTTGTCGATTTATCCTCTTTTATTTCAGATGCCACCCAGGAGCGACACCGAGAATGATCCTAACGCAGCTGCCATTGCTGCTGCTGTTCAGGCTGCTATACAGGCCATGTTACCCCAAATTCGTGATGAGATCCGAGCTGAGTATCAAAATGGACCTCAGCAGAATAACAACCCTCCTGCTCCACCACCTGCCACTTTACCCGCTTGGCTGGATCTGTTCAACAAGCAGAAGCCCCGACTGTTTGAGCAGACTGTAGCTCCAACTGATGCAGAAGACTGGATCTACCATATAGAGAAAATTTTTGGGGCTATGGGTTGTGGTGATGTTTTCAAAGTTAGGCTTGCAGTTTATAAGCTGGAGGGTCCTGCTCTACATTGGTGGAGGTCTCAGAAACTGTCCAATGGGGGAGATGCTTGGGAGCTTGCATTGACCTGGGCACGTTTCAAGACGATGTTCTATGACCAGTTTTTCCCGCATGCGGAGCAAGCTAAGATGAAGAGGGACTTTCACGTTATTCGTCAGAATAATGGCGAGAACAGTATAGAGTTCATGCACCGATACCTCAGGATGGCTGGATTCTTAGGGGAGGCTGCGGGTACCGTAGAGGAGCAAGTGAAGCAATTTCGCTGGGCTCTTCACACTAGGACTGCAGATAGATTGATGAGTGCCACATTCACTAATGTGTCACAAGTAGCCAATGCAGCTCGGGACATCGAGATGCTTTTTGAGAGGGACGAGCTCGAGAATGTAGAGCGCCCGGAGAAGAGGTACATCTCACCCGACAGACTTAAACAATTTAGCCATTATTGCTTGGCAACTTATATGTTATTAAAATCTTACAGACACAGAGGAGGAGACCGATCCCAATCGGCTACTCCGCATCAGAACTACAGGAACCACGGTCAGTCATATGACCGTAATCGGTCAGATAAGAGGAACGGCGATGATAATTACCGCGGCAGCTCCAACTCCTCTGGCAACTACAGGTGAGCCTTTAAGCTCCAAGAATACTAAACTATCGTGTAAAACAGATCTTAAATTTATTTGTAAATTCCAACAGAGATGCTGGACAGGGGCGTGACCAAAACAACAGGGGTCAACAGGTTGCCCGACCGGCAAATTCTGGTAATTTTAAAATTCAGTCAGTCAGCCTTATTTCAGTTAAGTTATCAGAATCGTGACACGTATATATCATCGTAAATCAGGTTCTCAGCAAACCAGAGCTACTTCCACCGGGTATACATATCCCACTTGCATCACGTGTGGGAAGAAACACTCGGGACCTTGTCGTCGTGGTCCGGGTAATTGCTACAAGTATGGTCAGCCGGGCCATTTGAAGAGGGATTGCAAGAGCGGGGATGCTGCCGGTACCTCAGGCCACATTCCTCAGATTTTACCTCCCCCACCACCGATACCACCAACCACTGGTCGTGTCTACACTACTACCCGTGAACAAGCAAATAAGACCGCAGGTACCATTACTGGCATTTTGTTTATACACGGACAGTCTGCATGCGTGCTTTTCGATACAGGCGCCACGCACTCGGTCATATCTACTTCATATGCTGTTAGAATAAACATGATCCCTACGCCACTAGACAGTGCACTTAGTATATCTACCCCCATGCGAGACTTTGTACTCATTACCCAAGTATATAAGGATCTCCCTCTTGAGTTTGATGATAAAATCCGTCCAGTCAGCGCTCTTCCTTTGGATATGTGTGATTTTGATATTATTCTGGGTATGGATTGGTTATCGGCTCATCATGCCACCATAGATTGCCATGCTCACCAGGTCATCTTTGGTGATGTCCAGACACCAGAGTATATTCACCGAGGCTTCCTACCAGGAAAACATGTTCAGATCATTTCAGCTTTACAGGCTCATACCTTACTATATCATGGTTGCGAGGGCTTCCTAGCCACAGTTCATGACACGACTTCGGAGACACCTTCAATTCATGATCAGCCAGTTGTGTCAGACTTTCCAGATGTCTTTCCCGAGGAACTTCCAGGTTTACCTCCCATGCGAGAGGTAGAATTTGGTATCGATCTCATTCCAGGTGCAGAACTAGTATCTAAAGCTCCTTACCGTATGGCTCCTGTAGAGCTTAAGGAACTGAAGGATCAACTTCAAGAACTTCTCGAAAGGGGTTTCATTCGTCCCAGCGTATCACCATGGGGCGCTCCAGTTTTGTTTGTCAAGAAGAAGGATGGTAGTATGCGTTTGTGTATTGACTACCGTGAGTTGAATAAGCTCACTATTCGTAACCGTTATCCACTTCCTCGTATTGACGATTTATTCGATCAGCTTCAGGGTGCCAAGCACTTCTCAAAAATCGATCTGCGATCAGGCTACCATCAGCTGCGTGTAAAAGAGCAGGATATATCTAAAACTGCTTTTCGCACGAGGTACGGTCATTACGAGTTTGTCGTTATGCCATTCGGTCTCACGAATGCGCCCGCAGTATTTATGGACTTAATGAACCGAGTCTTCCACGAATTTTTAGACAAGTTTGTGATCGTATTCATCGATGATATCCTCATTTTCTCCAAATCCAAAGAGGAACATGAGAACCATCTCCGTACAGTTTTGCAGATTCTCAGACGAGAAAAACTATATGCTAAATTTTCGAAGTGCGAGTTTTGGCTGAATACAGTGGCGTTTGTAGGCAATATTGTTTCCGCAGAAGGAATAACTATGGATCCTGCAAAGGTGGAGGCTATCACCAAATGGCCAAGACCGACATCTGTCACAGAGATACGTAGTTTTCTTGGGTTGGCGGGTTATTACCGCAGGTTTGTGGAAAACTTCTCTCGTTTGGCGTTACCATTGACCCAACTTATGCGAAAGGGTGAGAAGTTTATATGGACCGAGGAGCGAGAAAAGAGTTTTGAGGAACTCAAGCATCGATTGATCTCGGCACCGATACTTACTCTTCCATCCGGTACAGGCGGTTATCAGATTTATAGTGACGCATCAGGAAAGGGCTTAGGTTGTGTCCTTATGCAGCATGGGAAAGTCATTGCTTATGCTTCGCGTCAACTGAAGCCGTATGAGAAAAATTACCCTACTCATGATCTAGAGCTCGCAGCAGTCGTTTTCGGCCTTAAAATCTGGAGGCATTATTTATACGGTGAGTCGTGTGATATCTTCACCGATCACAAAAGTCTCAAGTATATATTTACACAGCGAGAGCTAAACATGAGACAGAGGCGATGGTTAGAACTACTGAAAGACTACGACACTAATATCCAGTATCACCCAGGTAAAGCGAATGTAGTGGCAGATGCCCTTAGCAGAAAGTCGGGTATGGTAAATGGCATCAAAGTTCAGGAAGAAATTATTCAGGACTTAGAGCGTTACGATATTGAACTCTTAGTACGCGGTCAAAGAGGATACTGGGCTAGTTTGAGGGTAGAACCAGATTTGCTCTCTAGGATTAAAGCCGCACAAGAGGATGATGGTGAAATCTGGGCGATTATCCAGAACATTGACCGGCAGACCGAATTTCGCATCGATGACGATGGTATCGTATGGCAGGGTACCAAACTCTGCGTTCCAGAAGACCCTACTCTCAGAGAAGCCTTGATGACTGAGGCTCACAGCTCTCCGTTCTCTATCCACCCGGGTTCCACAAAAATGTACCACGATCTTAAGCAGCATTTCTGGTGGAGCGGCATGAAGCAGGATGTCGCAACATTTGTGTCTAAATGCTTAACCTGTCAGCAGGTTAAGATAGAGCACCAGCGTTCCAGTGGTCTTCTCCAGCCATTAGATATTCCAATGTGGAAGTGGGACAAGATCTCTATGGATTTTGTCACCGGACTACCACAGACTCAGCGGAGACATGATGCAATCTGGGTAGTTGTCGATCGTTTGACCAAGTCAGCACATTTCATTCCTATTCGTAAAGATTTCGCAGTCAGTAAATTAGCGAAACTATTCACCGAGGAGATCGTACGATTACACGGTACACCTTCGGAAATTATATCAGATAGGGATCCCCGTTTCACTTCTCATTTCTGGGGAGGTCTGCATAAAGCTTGGGGAAGTAGGCTCAAGCTCAGCACAGCTTTCCATCCACAGACGAACGGTCAATCAGAGCGTACCATCCAGACCTTGGAGGACATGCTACGCGCCTGTGCATTAGAATGGACAGGACATTGGGATGACTATATTTGCTTGGTCGAGTTTGCTTACAACAACAGTTGGCATGCTAGTATCAAGCGTGCTCCATTCGAGATGTTATACGGCAGAAAATGCCGTGCTCCTATTTGTTGGGATCAGGTGGGAGAACGTTTGATTGAAGGACCTGAACTGATAGAACTGACCAATGAAAAGGTCGCCATCGCTAGGGCAAAGCTGCAAGAAGCGCGTACTCGCCAGAAGAGTTACGTCGACAAGCATCGCAGAGATCTATCTTTTCAGACTAGGGATCGTGTGTTCCTCAAAGTATCACCCGCACGCGGTGTCAGACGTTTTGGCCTCAAAGGCAAACTTAGCCCTCGTTACATCGGACCGTTCGAAATCCTTGAACGTATTGGTGAAGTGTCATATCGATTGGCGTTACCGCCTCAGCTTTCACACGTCCACAACGTGTTTCATGTATCACTACTCAGGGGGTACAACTATCATGAGCTTCACAAAGTAAATTATCCACTCGATCAGATTCGGGAGGATTTATCCTATATTGAGGAACCCGAAGCAGTTTTAGATCGCCAGGATCGAGTTATGAGAAGGAAGACCATTCCTTTCATCAAAATCCTGTGGAGGAACCATACCGAGCGGGAGGCCACTTGGGAAACAGAGGAGTCTATACGGACTTCTTATCCTCACTTTCAGTTTTAATTCGGGTATGTCCTTTCAGCTTCTACGTTTTCCAGCTTATTAGCATTTTCGGCTTTTACCAGTCAGTTTAAATACCCTATAATTCGGGGACGAATTCTTCTTTTAGAGGGGAAGAATTGTAAAACCCAGTACGGCCGTATTTTAATTCGGGGACGAATTATTCCTTTTAGAGGGGAAGAATTGTAAAACCCGTATTTAAATCTTGAATATAAATACGCGGTTTATTATTAATACGCGGGTTATTTTTATTTTAAACCATTCACGTAGAAATTTATCGACGGAACAAACGCGAAAAATTTTACAAGTAGTAGTATTATATACAAGTTTTTTTAAAAAAAAAATATAAAAATAAATAAATGTAAGAGAGGGGCGGTTATAAAAAGAAAAGAAAGGAAGTAATGGGCTTTAGCCCATTTTGTTCGCACACAAAAACCATACGGGAGTCCTTCTTTTTCCAAAACAGTCGAAGAAAAGAAAAAAAAATAAATTAGGGTTTTTCCTTGTGTTGGCCGCCGGAAGAAAAAAAAAAGGAAGAAAGTCCGGCCGTGTTTTGATCTAGCAATCCTTATACGTATCTTCCGTTTATCAACTATTACGGTATTGTTCTTTTCATATATCAAATTATATAAATCACGAAATAGATTATACAAATCAAAGAGAGAATGTTTTGCTTTTATAAAAATCAAAACCAACACAAGAACCTACGTATAGGAGCGTCGGGTTTGAATTAATGATCAAACCGAGACCACAGTGGGTCTCGGTGTGGGCTGTGTCGGGCGACCGAGGGTCAAGAGACCCAAGGATGGGGTGTTCGTTAAGCTTAAGATGGTCGGGACTGTTTGGTTAGATGAAACCGAGACCTAGAGTCTTGATGAATTCTTTCCCTGCCCAGCCGTGACCCACACAGCGGCGGCTAGGGCCAGTTACAACATAAGGGTGCGTTTGGGGGCTGTAAAACATAAGGGTGCGTTTGGTTTATAATAACAGTGGGAACGGCATAGAATAGCAGTGGGAAAAAGTGGGTAAAAACAGTGGGAAAAGATGGGTCAGAAACACATTATATTCATCACATTAGCGACAGTTTAGCGACAGTTTTTCTGTCGCAAAACTGTTAGAATTATGCAGTTTTTTTTAAAGAAGCAGCTTTAGCGACAGTTTTCTTTAGTGACACAGAAATTCTGTCACTAATTATTGCGGACAGATTTTTGTATAATATGTTGGTTCGGTTTGTGCGACCGAGATGGGCTCGGTAGGCTCGGGACATGTTTATAAATAGTAAAATAAATATTTTTATATTATACCTTTTTAAATTAAATTGTTTAATAAATATTTTATATATATTTCAAGTGTATTAAATTAATTAAATGCCTAAATATTTAAAAAGGGTATATTATTAGAAAACGAATTAAACAATTTAAGAACTTTCTAAATTAAGGAACTTTTGTCTTTAGCGGGATACTTATTATAGAAATACTTATCGTCAGAAATACGTTTGTACGTAGCTATTAGTAGAACGTTAATACATTGCAATGAATTATTATAAGACCGAATTTAGCCGTTAATATGCGTATGGAATTTCAGAAATAAATAAATAAGAAACCAATAAGATCAGTAAAATTTGATAACGGATAACTGTTAACTTATTCGCGTCCTTTATTTATGTAGCACGCGTGAAGCCCGAGTAGTATTTGTTCAGTCTTCCTTTCAGTCAGTTACTGGACTAGAGGTACGGAATTTCCGTCCTTTCAGTAAGGACTTCCTTTCTACGCATGATTAGGATTTCCCATCTTCAGCCAAATGTTTTCCCCAGTATATGTTTAAATTTATCAGTGATCATGTTATAACGAAATAGAATTGCCTGATCATTATATACAAGCACGACCAGTTTATGTACTAGTTACGGAGGTACCGTAACCATGGCACTAGAGGCACCGGTGTCGTGACTCACATGCAGGAGAGTGATATCCTGCATCGTCCCACTCATGTTCAGTTTGGCCATTTTTATATGTATGTTTTAGTGGGGCGTATGGATGCATCCTAGGCTTATATGTGTTACAAGTTATCAGGGTGAATGTGGTGTGTGCTCTACATCCTTCACATTGGAGCTGATCCCTCCACCCAGCACAGTTATTTAGAGGTCACCCCTCTACAGCATGACGAGGTCACCCCTCCAGTTATTCATGCACGGTTGTTACAGCACGTGACCTATATAAGCTCTGGCAAATAAAATACAGTAAATGCATGTTTTCAGAATTTAGAGTTATATTTCAGTATCAGTATATATGAACCAGGTCTTACAGATTTTATGCAAGGTTATACCACATGTTACATATCAGTCTTATAGCTTCATTGTTGACTTCTATTTCATTACCTTCCAGTACATTCTTATCATGCTATATCCGTCCACTGAGCGTTATGCTCAACCGTAGTTTCCTTTCATGTTTCCAAACGGCAGGTACACAGGGACGATCTTAGGACTTCTAAGAGAGTACGTGCATTTGGATAGGAGCTTTCCAGACTCCTTTATTTTATGCATACCTTACGTTACTTTACTTTGGTTGTTTGGACACTGTTTCGTCCTTTTCCTTTCTGTACTTAATCTTTATATTTTTGGGCTTGTTGGACTACCGATGTTTGATTCCGGTATTTCCGTTTGGTCAGTTAATGTTTAATACATTGCCTTGCATGCTTTGATGACACGCCATAAATACACGTAACGGTCCATTTATCCAAGTGGGGTGTTACGGTCCGGCGGAGTTGTCATTGGGGGAGGCCTTGGAAAATTTGCCCCTTCCGTCAACAAGATCTCCCGGTAGGACATCTTTAGGGGGTGAACTTATCGTCCGGCCGTCCTCCTTTGTTCTGGCTCTTATAATCTGAGCCCTTACTATTGTTCAGATTGCCTTGACCGCCCGACTGTCTCCGAGACTGATCGTTCGACCGGTACCCATTTCCTCTGGATGGGTAAGCCGCGGCAACAGCTGTTTCTCCCTCTATGAAATTTCTGACCCTTTCCATGAGGTCATCATATCTCTTTGGATGCTTGTCATTGAGACGCCTGATCAATTCCCTGTCTGTTATGGCGTGCATGTAGTCAGAGATTTTCAGGATTTCCGGCATTGTTTTTGTGCGCGTGCACTTGTCATTGAAGCGTTTAGTGAAGGCTTCTTTGGACTCCCCGGCCGTTGTTTGACAGTTGCCAATGAGACCGGATCCCTATTATACTTCTCCTCTGAGTATAATTATTCTTGAAAGCAGTGCGTAGTTCCGTGAAACTATCAATGCTTCGTGGAGGGAGTCCCTCAAACCAGTCACGGGCATTGCCAATCAGAGTTGAATTGAACATTTGGCACCATATAGGCATGGGCAATCACTCAATTTTAGCCTGCGTATCGAATATTTTGAGGTGATCATCCGGATCACCAGTTCCATCATAGGTCTTGACACACGCCGGCATGTGACGTTTGGTGTCCTCGGAGTAGTTCCGTATGCGGAGGGTGAATGGGTCTTCCCTGGGATCCGCCCATGGCCGGGTGAGCCTAGGGTCATCCCATGGTTCACACCACGGGCGGGAAAGATCCTCCGCTTCTGCATCTCGATAATAAGGGCCACCATAATACTCATCATTGTTTGGTGGTGGTGGAGGGGTGCGCCTAGGTCGGCAACGTTTAGGTGGATGGTCATCTGAGTCCTCCCCTGATGGGTCTGGAGACGGGGGTGGTGCCCTATCTCTTGGATGAGGACCACTCTTTTGAGACGAGCCGGGAGCCTTTTTCCCAGCGTCCATCCTATCCCACACGCTTGTGCGGCGGGCGGCTTTGGCCAGCTCTCGATCTGGTCGCTCGGGTGAACCGTCGGACCTATCTCCCCCTTCTCGAGACTGCGTTAGTTCCTGCATGAGGCGATCTCCTATGCGCTCGAACACGTTCCTAGGTTGAGGAGTTTCCTCAAAGATGCCCCGCTCCTGAGGCCGGGCTTTCCTTTTCCTCTGATTTTGGGAAGAGGTGATTGGTCCGGTGTCGCCAAAGTTGAGTCTAGATTGGAGGTTCCTCCCTAGATTCAACCTTGATGCAATCCCTGGGACAATCCTCTCAAAGTTCTGCGTAAGAATTCGAGTGAGATCCTCCTCGCTGAGGGGTTGGACTTCTACTTCCTCCTCCACTGACGGTCTGCGCGGCTCCTTGTTAGGAGGATTGGGCGCACTCCCTGGATCAGGGTTGTCCAGGGTTGAAGTAGGTGGGGGTGTTATGGAGATCGTACTCGTCACCCCCAAGGGCTGAAAACCACCACGGTTACCAGGTCCGCCTGCAAGGAGGCTAGGGGATTGATTGGGGATGAGTATCCCTTCCCCTTGGGACTTCCGATTTCCAGGATTCGTGTTCCTGGGATTAGCTTGCGGATGCCCCTTCGTCAATGGAAATTCAAGATGAGGTTTTGTTCTAGCTTAGTGTAATGGGTCCCACGTATGGCGCCAACTTGTGGATGTAAAAGTTGGGTGATCCTTGCTAGACCCGAATTAGGCTCAATTCGGGTTGGCTGGGCTCTGGCTCCTGCACCAAGTGAACTATTTGGTTGGGACCCTGCACACTAAACAATACGCGTTAGGCTTACCGTGGAAGGATTTCCCACGATTAGACTCCGGCGTGAGAGTAAGTAATCGGGTAGGGTTTTATGTGAGTTGAGAGTATAGAACGTAATACCTTTGTGGAACCCTTGGGGGTTCCTTATATAGACAGTGAAACCCTAATGGGCCCACTGTTTACTTCGGCCCCAAGGAAGAGATAAGCACCAGAATTAGATTGATTGATATCTTCTAATCATGGTGAGTGAATATCCTCTTCTTTGGAGTGAATCACATTCAGAGATAGAATATGATTCTGTCTAACCCTGCACCGGTCATGCCGGGCCGTGGGCCGCACACATGTGTGCGGTTACTGTTTATCTAAGCCCATAAGCTTAAATGACATTACTCCCACCCATTCGTGATGGGCCGGATACGGGTAGTACCCGTGGGTCGGGTCCATGACCCGACTGGGGACTATACGTCATCAGTCACACAAAGCATAAATCTCAAAATCCAAATAAACTAAGCTAAAAAGGAAGGGAGTTTAAAGAATGTACCCCTCTTGGACTTGTTCAGTCCAAGAGCAAAACCTTGATTCCACCAGCTTAGCCAATTCAACAAAGGGATGACTTATGGATTGTAGTCTATGGCTATTTGTAGAGAAAGAATGCTTAATATCTTCAATAAGACTTCATCTTTTGGACCCTGTGAAAACAAAAAAAAACAAGAAACTACAACTTTCACAAGCTGCTCAAAAGCTTTTGTCAAAAGCTTTTGAGTAGCTTATGCAACAGTAAGAGCTTAGATAGAAAAATAAATCAAGATTTTTGAAAAATCTTATGATAACACAACCATTGAAACACCTTTTGAAACCAAAATCTTGGAATAATTGAAAATCAGTTTGTAACCAACTGAAAATAAACAGGATATAAGGCTCTCTATCTAAGGTTTCGTGTGAATCAAACTCAAATATTAATCCTCAATCCTGGGTCTCAAAACAATTCTGCCAAAAATCTTTGTAACAAAAATTGATTTTGATAAGAAATTATACTAAACTTGCACGAAAATGTTAATATTTAATCTAAATAACATGTAAATAAAGTTGGAACTCAGCTCAAATTTTAATTTAAACAAAATAATAACTTTTATCAATTTAAAAAAAATGTTATAAAATAAAGCTGGAACAAGTGCTTACAATAACAGCTACCCTATTTATACTATTGTAAGAATTTTCTAGTATACAAGAGGAAATCAAAACCCTAGCTAACATAATCCTAAAATGCCTTTAGTCAAAGAAAATTCGAATCTTGGTCTTCACTTGAGCCATGTGATGATGTTTGCTTTCCAGCTGTAGAAATTGAATCATGGTCGTTGCTTTGATACTTTGGGAATAAGAAATCAACGTGGGACGTTGATTCTCTGTCTCTTCTTTGTTTGAAGGTGAATTGTGGGGCAGGCGGCACATGGGTAAGACAGCTGAGTAAAGTGGGTACCATTTTGAGGGTTGGAGTGGAGTCGTCTGATGTTGAATCAAAGATCTAGAGCCAATCGCAACATACCCCTTTGATTATGCTTGTTTGAGAGATTAGGGTTTGTAATTGTAATAGTGGTCAAGTTTGATCTAGGATTAAGGGGAGAAACTAGTTTTCCTCGTCTAATAATAATAAATAAAAGAGTTCTAAATTTTTGTTTAATATTAATTAGGGTTAAGTGGGATCTGACGTCAGTATGTGTGTGGGTTGGTTTTGAGCCGGGTTTGGGGGTGTAGTTGGGCTAATGGTAGGTTTTTGTGGGCTAAGACTGGGTTTTAGTCTAGTTTGGGTTTAAGGAATGGCAAAAATACCCCTTGCACTATGTAAAAAGCTTCACAAAAAGAACCTACAACAATTTGATTAAATCTCTTTGATTATACTTTGCATAAGTTGTCAAAATGGCACATTATGTTTGCAAACTTAGACCAAGGACCTTTGTTGTACTTTTAGCAAAATTCAAGGGCTATTCTTGTAATATCTTGACATTTTAGGGACCCACATGCATTTTTAGAGTTTTATAAGGGTATAAAATGACAAGTCTTCCAAAGTTGAGGGACCAATCTTGTAATTCTTTAATTCTTTAAGGACTATGTTGGAAATTCATCGTTCATGTCGGGTTCTTTGTGCTTTGTTTCCCGTGTTTGTTTTTTGCTTGATTCTTGTTCTCTTTTGTTGATTTCACGATATCCGTACCTAAAATACACAAAGAACAAACACAAGCATATTTTATGGTATTTAATGATATTTATTACCATTTTAAGCCCGATTTGGACGATGAGACTATGTATAGATGTAGTCTCATCAACTTGCCTTTGTTTCTAATCATCAATTGTCTCCATAATACAATACACTCTATCCATCTAGGCAGGAATCATATCATAAACCTTTGTATCATTCACCAAGCTACCACATTATTCTCTTCTACCACAACCAACTAGTGCTCATCAATAATATTCTCCTTATCAAGCATCATCATCTCAAGTGGTTCCATATCAATAAAGTGAAGTTCATCAACAATATCTTACTTATCAGGCATCACCACAACTAGTGGAAATTATGTTGGGAAGCCAAAACCCTTAACTTGTTAGGGTCACATATCATAATGCCAAAACTAGTGGAAATTTTTTTGGGAAGCCAAAACCCTTAACTTGTTAGGTTCACATATCAAGGCAGTGTACACAGCCAAAAAGGAGGATGGATACTTCATGGTTTCAAGATAAGATCCCATTGGTAGATGCTCAGTCACGTGGTCGTGAGTTAGATGTAGAGTAGTTAGCATTTCTAGTTGATCCAGGGTTGTGGAAAATGATGGTAGTAAAACAGCTCTCACTCAAAATGCAACATATCAAGCATATGATCTTGATGCATACGATTCAAACTGTGATGATTTCAATGCCAAAAGTTACCAAAGATACTAGTATTATACCAACTCAAGTTTTGAAAGAGTCTGCGTATCCAAAAAGAATCCGGTTGTGAGTAACTCAAATGATGAGACGAACAATGATAGCAATATCAATGTAAGTCTCATGACTTTGAGTGAAACACAACCGAAAGCCATTTCGAATATGGACGCTTCTGCTCAACACGATTTTGGTTATGGTTTTTGCAATTCTGCCTAGCCAAATGAATACTGTTGTGCAAGACACCTTAGGTGTGAATAACACACTTCCTTCCAAGATTAGCTTGCTTTGTACAAAGAAAAAGTTAAAACTTTGGAAATGAGCCCTAAGGCAAAAACGTTAACTTAACCGAATTGATGAATTTTGAAAAGTTCTGTAACACCCAATTTTGACAAATGGAATGTCACGCGTAATTATGGCGTGTCATTAAAGCATACAAGGATAAATGTCTTAAACATTACATGACCATAAAGGAAATACCAGAAACAAACATCGGTACCCCAAAGTAAAAGCTCATCACACACAAACATAAGTACTGTAAAGGAAAAGGACTAAACAATGTCCATGGAAATGAGTAGCAAAATGTATGAATAAATGCATAAAGTAATGAAGGCTCAGAAGCTTCCAATCCATATGCACGTACGCTTAAAGTCTACGAGCGTCCCTAAGTACCTGCTGTTATGGGAACATGAAAGGAAAAACGGTTGAGCATAACGCTCAATGCACGAATATACAAGCATAGAATGAATAACATAATCATATAAAAGAAATAGCAGCGGAATTGATTAAGTCCTGGAAAACCTGGTATAACTTAGTAAAACTGGTTTTATAGTTTGAAAAGCCTTATGTTTATCTTGTGAAAACTTTTTAACATGTTTACCATTAGCCAATATAGGTCACGAAATATCAAAGTGCATGAATACTTGGAGGGGTGACCTCATCATGCAATTAGAGGGGCTTCCTCTAATTAATAAAATGTTTGGGTAGGAGGGATCAGCTCCTTGTGAAGGATGCTAGGCACACACCACATTCACCTGAATAATCTGTAAAACATGTAACCTAGGATGCACCCATACGCCCCACATGATAACATAATAATATGGCCAAAAGCTGAAGGGACGCCACGAGCTATCACTCCGCCGTGGAGAAGTCATAACATTGGTGCCTCTAGTGTTATGGTTATGGTACCTCCATAACTAGGTGAACTGGTCATGCATGTATATGGCTTAGGTATTTAATTAAACATAATAAAATCAAAACATAGAAAACATATACTGGGAAAACAGTTGGCTGCATACGGGGAATCCTAATAAGGAAAGAATGTCCATACTGAAAGGACGGAGAATCCGTACCTTATGTCCAGTGAACGAAGAAGACGAACGGAAGAGAGTCCTACTTCGATCTCACAATGCTACATAAATAGTATACGTGTATAAGTATTCTGATTACTGAGTACATAACTGGTTTTATATCATGTCTTAGCTTGTTTTATATGTTCATGTCATGTTTTACTGATTCTAACGTTATGCTGTGTTTATCCTATATTCTGGATATTCTGATTAAGTATTACTTGTACTTCTTGTATTATTATATTTGTTGTGTAATAATAAGTAACTTTCTAAAAATAGCAGGTTTCTTAAAATAGAATGTTTCCAAAAATAGAAAGTTTCCAAAAATAGAAAGTTTACAAAATAGATTTAAGCTGGATTATTAAGCTAATAAGATAAGCTTAAGCTTTTCTGATTAATATTCTAAGTCATGTGATTAATACTATAGTTTATTAATTAATACATGTAAATTAAATAAACTATATATTATAAGATTTAATTAAATATAGCATGATTTAATTAAATTAAAGTGCATATAATACTTAGGTTAAAACATGTATTAAATATTTATATTAATATAACCTAAGTCATGGAAATTAATTAATTATATGTCATGTTTTAATAATTAGTTAATTACTATAGTCTAAATTTCATAATAAAATACTTAGGTTAAAATCATGTATTATTAATAATAATAATAAACCTAAGTCATGTTTTAAATAAAATAATTATATAGCATGTTAAATTAATTTAATTAACTTTCTAAATAATTAAACTTGTAAAATTAATTAGGCTTGTAAAATTAAGTCGTGATCCGGACCCGTGTGTTTAATCTAGACATGTCATGAACCGGACCGTGTTTACCCTTGAACTGTGACAACCATGGTTTTTGGGGTTCGTCACTTAGACTAAAGTTTAAGGTGTTTTGTGCAAATATGTGCTTTTATGTGCTTATGTGTTTATTTTGTGTCTTTGGAGTGAGGTTTGGATATCGTTTATGGGTATATGGTACTCATAAGTAAATCAAGGAACGTTTATTTCATGTTCATGAGCTCACAAGGTAGTGACTATGAAATGAGATGGTGTTATTTCGTGGCTTTACGTATACGTATATGTATTATTATAAAATCGTATTTTTACGATTCAGGGTTTGCATTTAGGTGTCTCGGATGAGGTATTTAGTCACGAGATAATTTACGGGATGATTTTAAGTCATTTAGGACTTAGTTATATAGTTTATTTCATATTCTAAGAGTTTTTATAAAAATGTAGATTTTTACATTTTTTACGGTATACGCGTAAAAACTGACTAGTTTTACGGTTTTGAGGTTTCCGAGGCTTTATGAGCTAAAATAAATTAAGGTAAATTAAGGTATTATTAATAATATATTGATAAGTAATAAAAAGAAAAAAATATATATATAAAAATACATATAATAGTCGGTTTTGGGATGCAAGAAAGAAAAAGAAAAGGGAAAAAAAGGAAAAAGGGGAACCGGGCTTTTGTAATGGGCCAAGGACTTGTTAGGAAATTATATAAAAACTTTTGATTAACCAAAAACATTCATAAAATCCCTGGAGATCAAGCTTAAGTCGAAATCCATGGCGTCTATTTAGGGTTTTCATATTTTTCTTGTCTTCCATTAATTCTAAGGTAAAAATCTTCTATCTCTTTTTAATTAAATTGTTTTTAATTCTTTCTTAATCATTATATGATGGATCTAGGTTAGTGTTTAATAGAAAATCTGTACTTTAATGTTATCACAATGATATAGACATGATTAGAATAATTAGGGTTAATGATTAAACATGATGAGGGTAATTAATTTGGTTAATTATGTTAAATTCGTTTTTAAAAACTGCGCAGAATTTTTGGGTCATTGTTTTGATCAAATTAAAAGTTTGTAAAACTCTAGATATGATCAAAACAATGACCCAAAAATTCTGCCCAGTTTTTAAAAACGAATTTAACATAATTAACCGAATTAATTACCCTCATTATGTTTAATCATTAACCCTAATTATTCTAATCATGTCTATATCATTGTGATAACATTAAATTACAGATTTTCTAATAAACACTAACCTAGATCCATCATATAATGATTAAGAAAGAATTAAAAACAATTTAATTAAAAATAGATTGAAGATTTTTACCTTAGAATTAATGGAAGACAAGAAAAATATGAAAACCCTAAATAGACTCCATGGATTTCGACTTAAGCTTGATCTCCATGGATTTTATGAATCTTTTTGGTTAATAAAAAGTTTTTATATAATTTCCTAACAAGTCCTTGGCCCATTACAAAAGCCCGGTTCCCCTTTTTCCTTTTTTCCCCTTTTCTTTTTCTTTCTTGCATCCCAAAACCGACTATTATATGTATTTTTATATTTTTTTTTCTTTTTATTACTTATTAATATATTTTTAATAATACCTTAATTTATTTTAGCTCCTAAAGCCTCGGAAACCTCAAAACCGTAAAACTAGTCAGTTTTTACGCGTATACCGTAAAAAATGTAAAAATATACATTTTTATAAAAACTCTTAGAATATGAAATAAACTATATAACTAAGTCCTAAATGACTTAAAACCATCCTGTAAATTATCTCGTGACTAAATACCTCATCCGAGACACCTAAATGCAAACCCTGAATCGTAAAAATACGATTTTCTAGTAATACATATACGTATATGTAAAGCCACGAAATAACACCATCTCATTTCATAGTCACTACCTTGTGAGCTCATGAACATGAAATAAACGTTCCTCGATTTACATATGAGTACCATATACCCATAAACGATATCCAAACCTCACTCCAAACACACAAAATAAACACATAAGCACATAAAAGCACATATTTGCACAAAACACCTTAAACTTTAGTCTAAGTGACGAACCCCAAAAACCAAGGTTGTCACATCACTCCCTCCTAATAGAAATCTCGTCCCGAGATTTACTCCTTAGGATCAAACACACAAACAACAAATCACATGAGGATACTTGTTCTAAATGAACTCCTCTCATTTCCATGTGTACTTTAGTTCAAGTCTCAAAATACCACATATACAAACCAAAAATATTTAAATTCATTCCTAAACTCTTGACATCACAGCCAATAAATCTCACAAATGACTCTTTTTAACACAAATCCCTAATAACCGCACATGCAAATATGCATTCTCAAACCACATTTCCCAAATCTCAATACATGAAATATATCATGTACACCACTCAATTCCCTAGGTAATTATATACCCATAAACTATTGGTCCAATCTTTCAAAATATCATAAATAGACCTACATAACTCGACATCAACTTTTCCCTTTTTCCTAAACATGGCACCCGTTACTATGGGTGAAACTTCATACATAACTTTGTCACTAAACTGTAGTGGTTTCCTCCTTTTCAACATAGCATATCTTGTTGCTCTCATCCTTTCCCACAAACACCATTTCCACATTAGTAGTCTCTTTCACGGATTTTAGTCCACCATAAGGAAAACTCACCCTATCCTTCCATATAGTGCCTCAAATGGCATTCATCGACTTCTAGTATGATAACTATCATTATATGAAAACTCAGACATCGCTAACGAGTTTCCCACATCCCTCTAGATCAGTCACCCAAGATCTCAACACGACTCCTATACTTGTAACAATTTCTCACTTCGTCCATCCTTTTCCAAGTAGCTGGATATACTCATATCCAATCATGTTCATCAACTCCCTTTAGTCCATACCACCAAACTAGTTAAAAATTCCAATTTCCTTACAAAAGTGACCTATGACGGTGTTTCACATATTCATTAGTTCATCATAACAAGGCTCTTCCAATCCAAATCAGCTTATAATCTATACATATCACCAAAAGGACAGTTATCTCAGTTAGTCTATCAACTGCCATCCAAATCCATGCTACAACTACTTCCATTAAATTTGGATAGCTCATTAGTAGCACCTATACACTTCCTTCTCACTTTTCTCCATGAAAGATTTTTTTTGATACTCAACACTTTCTTTATACTTACACAATGTCTTACCTCCAAGGTCATAGTGCTCCTCATCTTGTCTCAGTTAGTCCAAGCCCTTCGTCCCTCATGACACATCACATCTATAACTCCTCATCCATTCGATTATTGATACTAAGCCTTCCAATCAAACAATATCGGTCTGTGCCATTTCCTTTCCACAATACAACAATATTAGCAGGCTTAGTGCCTTAGTCTACTAATTAGGCTATACCAAAATTTTACCTTCGGTTCCTATCTCGACCTATTTCATTTATGATCCGCATCTATCCAGACTTCCTTATTTTTCCTCAGCTCATGGCATACATCACGATGCTATGCTTCCCGTCTTTCAAGTCATCTATATGTCAAAATTATCCAAGTAGCTTCACTTGTTTTCCTCGCGACCAGTTCTCCTACTCCATCCTAATAGGGACAGACTAGAGTTTTATGTGATTCCATGCGGATCACACTCTCATCTTATACCCATATTAGTTTCCGTATGTCTAAACTAAGCCATATTCAAAATTCTTACTCAAGTCTCATACTTCTATTACGAACTTAGACCTAACATGAGGTACTTTTAATCATCATCTTCTAGGAATACTTGGTTCTCTCCTTCCATGGTTCTCCCTAATTCCTTCACTATCATGTCCAACCAAAATTTCTCACTCAATTCATCAACTCTATGAAAATCGTTATTTCATTGGATAATGCATAACCGTCTCTTCCAAAGATCCTTTATAAACACCTTCACTAAACTGACCCTATAATCACTTCTCCACGAACTTATTCTGCTCAGCTTCACTACTCATCCCTCGATATTGATTGCCATGAAATTATATCTTTGTGTAGTCACTCGACTCCCCTTGTTACTTCCACGAGCTCTTAATCTCCCATGTTATGTAGTCACTCCATCATGATCTATTGGTTTAGCTCTTTGTAGCTCCACTCCGGTACTCGATCTGTCCTTCTTCGTCACGAACCTTACGGAGATTCCCATCATAGTGATTGTCACCTTTCCAGTCCTTTCAACTTCTGTGACTCCTTCGAAATCTCTTGCATCCTTCTAGAAGTCGGCACATAGTCCTTTTGGCTCCTTGCTTCACAATGTAGCTCTTCACGCACTCCTTCTCGTCTCCATGATGTTACCTAGGAACTTCACACTACGCAGTAGCTTCTAACTTCAACTCATCAACCATAATATTTCTAAAGGTACTTCAACCCCTCAATGGCTCACTCTTCCTTACTTGTTGTACTTCACCATTAATCAGCCTCCTACCAATCATTCTTTCACATCCATGTTCTCCCTCATGTGTCTATTACTACCTTTCCTCCATAACTATACCAATTCCCTTGCGTGTTATTTGCCCAATCTTTCCATTAGTGGAAACTTTCTACTCTACCCCCACATCCGCTAGTACTTTCATCAATCTCCTAATGGTACTTCAACCAACTTCTCATAGCATGACATCTCGTTCCCACGACCAGTCAACTAACTTTACTTACTCCCTTATTCCCGTAACCAATCTAAGTTTCAAAACTCCACAAATATTAATCATTCCTTCAACACAACCTTTAAACTAAAATACATTCTCCATTCTAATATCTAACAATAAGTATTACTACCCAACTCTATCCTCTCATCCTAATGTTCCCACAACTGTATAACTAAATCAACCATGACGTGTACCAAAAGAATTCCAAACAATCATGTCCCAAAATAAAATATAGGGTAAAACGAACCCTAGCCAAAACAACTGAAAACAAAACAATGTACTCCGAAAGATCAATGGATTGTGCCAACAACAAAAGATAGACTCGTCACGATTTGTATTACCAAATTTCAATATCTTAGAAAATTTTAAATTTTCATCTCAATTAGTTACTTCACATTAGGACCATATTTTAACACCAATAAATGAAATCATAGTCATATCTTACCATCTTCGTTACTATCAAAGGGCATAACTCAGTTAGTGTACTAAAACTCACTTTATCTATCATCTCCTTTAACAATAAACTCTTCTTTTATCTTCATTATTTTATCAAAGGTATCCACTAGTTAGTATAGTATAACGTTATTCTAACCATTATCTTGTTTACTCACATTAAACTCATTTCACTTGTTATTATGAAACTAATATGTGTTTATAAGAAATGGTGTTTTTATTCATTTTATTCTATATTATAATTATTTTATACAATCCATTTAGGCTTGTTATAACTAACTATTACACGTTTACAAGGTGTGGTGTTATTATTATCATTACTATAATAAAATCTTCCTTTTTACTCTTTCCGTCTATTTAAATACTTCTAAAATTTTAACTCCACTTTTAAGAAAATTATCATAAAATTTCTTTACCCTTTATATGTACGATCACATGTTACCTAGAAAAACTAATCCATTCATTGTCAAGATTTTTTTTTAACTTATTACCAATAAACTTAAAGAAAAGATATGTAAGTCAGGATATCATACCGTACACTTACAAAATATTTTCAAAAGCATTTTCCTTTAATTAGCTAGACTCCTTTGCAAGAAAATTTGGTAGTTCTCATTAATTAAAAATACATACCCGAATGTAGACACATTTCAAAAGATTCAAAACGTCATTGGAACTCCATAAAACTCCAGCACTAATAAACTGTTTAAACACGAGAGAACACTAGGTACGTTCAAGTTATAATAACTATTGAACGACCGAATATCATAACATAACATCTACTAGTATATATACATCCGCATATATATACCTATTAAATCTCTAAAAACATACTCGTTATCGTACATGTTAAGTCAATCGATCGCGTCATAGACTCGTTGTTCCATACGAGTAATCACCATCTCACCATCTCACCATGCCACAACAAGGCATAAAACCCATCACCAAAACCAAACCATATCGTGCGACCCCATAATCACACAACACGACTATAACCCAAAACATTTAACACAAAAACCAAAAACATATCATAGGCAACCATTACATAAACCCATATTGTTTCAAAATACCCAAAATACAGATCTCATCATATACAAGTATGTACTAACCCTTTTTTTCATGCAACCATATTTGGAAGTCCATCGGTGGTCTGGCACATATAAAATTACGTAGGCCTGCATAATTATAGATGTCCCCTTTCACCCATGTACTCCCTCCTATGACGACACTTATAAGAAATTAGTACTACATGGAACACATAATTCTACCACATATATACCACATAAAATACACTATATATATATACCGTACAGGTAAAATAAGAACATCTCATACGTCAACCCTAACTTCATTCATAACTCGAGGCTCAATAACCAAAACCAATCAATAACAGCAAAATATCCAACATTTAAAAAAATGACCATAACCATTTAGGCGGAAATTCGAATCTACTACTAGTCGCAGACTCAACATCGGTACTATCCTGTTATTACCTAGCGCACCTCTTCTTCTACGCGACATGGGTAACACTAAATAGGTTCCTACACTTCCGGTTCATACGTCGCATCAATAGAAAATAAATGAATGTACTTACATATACTATATCTTAATAAGTAAGTATGAAAGTAAATAAATATCCAAAACGAAATTAACACTTAAGCACTCCATATACTATAATGCACACATACCCCTATGACACCTACATGCATGGACCCTTAAGCTATAGACTAGGCTACTAGACTAGGCAACCTAATTCTCTATAACCATTGTCTCTGATACCATTCTGTCACACCCCACCATTGCGGAATATGGGGCGCGACGTATGGATATCATCACAAAAATAGCATGTCTATAGAGATAACTAAGTGAAATGGAAATATCATAAATGGTGCTCAATGTCATGAAGATATCACAAACAATGTAGGCGTCTAGGTAAGTAGGTAACAGGTCTACCTCTTACCGAAGACATATAGTTAACAAATACAAACATATAGGTGTCTACAAAGTATTACTTATTCAAACATAAGTAAAGACTAAGAGGAAAGGGGGTTCCTCTAATGCAATCCTAAGCCTCCCAGATAGCCACTCCTATTCTCACACTTAACCACATTGTCACCTGAAAGAGACATTAAAACACATCAACATAAAGTTGGTGAGAGTCATAGGTTTAGACTCCAACTCCAAATCGATTATAAGCTATGAATAACAACCATTAACAAAAGAACATATGGACAATGTGCTACAATTATGCATTAACAACTACCATTCATGATTAACCATACAATCACAATTCCAAGGCACCAAGCCTTACCAATAACCACAATTTCCAAGGCTCCCAGCCTTACCAATAACCATGGTCCCATAGGCGCCCATACACCTATGAACCAATCCCAAGGCCCCACCTTGTCAACATCCTCTTGGTACCAAGTCAAACCACAACAACAATCAAGAATCACATAGCAGTTAATCACATAAGTGTACACACAAGTCCATCACAAACCATAAAAACATTCACAACATTATTTACAAAATCATACAGTGTCTCTTCCATCCCATCTGGAAGTCAAATCATAAAAAGACATGGGACTATGAAACTCATCTGAACAAGCTTCTCCAAGTACCCGCACTCTAGCAAAAATCTAAACACACAAACGTATACAATCAAGACATGAACCACATACCAAAATGGCTCATCAATCTATGATGGATATCTAACCTTGTCCTACAATTTAACCCCATTTATATGCCATATGCATCTCATGACACCCCTCTATAAAGCCCTTAACTTAGTTTAGTTCATAACTCGCCCTGTTAACATTTAACCCAAAACAGTCCCGTTTTGCATACCTTAAACTATGGGTCGAACACCCCCTTAACAAAATAAACTTCCTCTGTAAAAGAAACCCTATGCCCTTACATGTGTTAGCTAACTCTCCCCTTTGGACACAACCTTGAAGACACTATTAAGGCCTCCATATATATATATATATATATATATATATATATATATATATATATATATATATATACATATATATATATATATATATATATATATATATATATATATATATATATATATATATATATATATATATATATATATATATATATATATATACTTTTACCTATCCAAAATTTATTGATTTTGAACACATGAAAAGTTTGTTATGATCAGAGGATCTTACCCTAACCCATGTCTTTAGACCTCCTCCAGATCTTTTATTTAATATATAATCTAAGTCTCATGTTCGTTTGAAGGTTCCAATATAACCCTAAGTACCCCAAACAATTCAAAACATAAAAAGAAAACAGGCTGATCCAAAAACTGTTTTGACACCCGACTGATGTAACCTGTTTTTGACCCACTTCCAGACCTTCAATTTAGTTCTCGTTTCTTGCATTTGAAAGCCAACTCAATTACCTTTCCAGGTACATAAGATTCGAAAATTAAAAGTTTGTAAAAAGAATGACCCAAAAACAATGACCCAAAAATGACCCAAAAATTCTGCCTAGTTTTTAAAAATGAATTTAACATAATTAACCAAATTAATTACCCTCATCATGTTTAATCATTAAACCTAATTATTCTAATTATGTCTTTATCATTGTGATAACATTAAATTACAGGTTTTCTAATAAACACTAACCTAGATCCAATATATAATGATTAAGAAAGAATTAAAAACAATTTAATTAAAAAGAGATTGAAGATTTTTACCTTAGAATTAATGGAAGACAAAAATATGAAAACCCTAAATAGACTCTATGGATTTCGATGTAAGCTTGATCTCCAGGGATTTTATGAATGTTTTTGGTTAATAAAAAGTTTTTATATAATTTCCTAAAAAGTCCTTGGCCCATTACAAAAGCCCGGTTCCCCTTTTTCCTTTTTTCCCTTTTCTTTTTCTTTCTTACATCCTAAAACCGACTATTATATGTATTTTTATATATATTTTTTCTTTTTATTACTTATTAATATATTATTAATAATACCTTAATTTACCTTAATTTATTTTAGCTCCTAAAGCCTCAGAAACCTCAAAACCGTAAAACTAGTCAGTTTTTACGCGTATACCGTAAAAAATGTAAAAGTATACATTTTTATAAAAACTCTTAGAACATGAAATAAACTATATAACTAAGTCCTAAATGATTTAAAACCATCCCGTAAATTATCTCATGACTAAATACCTCATCCGAGACACCGAAATGCAAACCCTGAATCGTAAAAATACGATTTTCTAATACTACATATATGTATACGTAAAGCCACGAAATAACACCATCTCATTTCATAGTCACTACCTTGTGAGCTCATGAACATGAAGTAAACGTTCCTCGATTTACTTATGAGTACCATATACCCATAAACGATATCCAAACCTCACTCCAAACACACAAAATAAACAAATAAGCACATAAAAGCACATATTTGCACAAAACACCTTAAACTTTAATCTAAGTGACGAACCCCAAATACCATGGTTGTCACATCATAGATTTATTTTGTGCAACATGGCGGAATATTCGTCACACCCCATAAAAGCACAAATGTCATCATAAAAGCACATATTCGTCACTTAGTTTTATTTTGTGCAAGTTACGTGTCATTACGTGTTTATGTGCTAATTCGTGTGTATAGGTTGTGGTTTAGGTATCGTTTTGGGTACGGGGTACCTTGTGAGTGAAACGATGTGTGATGATTTCATGTTCATTAGCTCACAATGTAGTGACTATGAAATGAGATGGCGTTGTTTAGTGGTTTTACGTATACGTATATGTATTATAGAAAATCGTATTTTTACGGTTTAGGGTTTTGCATTTAGGGGTCTCGGAAGAGGTATTTAGTCACGGAAATAATTTACGGGATGGTTTTAAATCATTTAGGACTTAGTTACATAGTTTATATTATATTCTAAGAGTTTTTATAAAACTGTATATTTTTACGTCTTTTACGGTATACGCGTAAATTTGACTAGTTTTGCGGTTTTGAGGTTTCGGAGGCTTTATGAGATGAAATAAACTAAGGGAATTTAAGGTAATAATAATTAATAGTTAATTTACAGTAATATAATTGAAAAAGTCGGCCAAATAGGGGTTTTGGGCTTTGGGTTGGGCGGGTAAAAGAAAGAAAGAAGGAAAAGCCCAAAACAGGCCCAATGGACTTGTAACGGGATTAGGGGGCCTTTAGGACTTAACCAAACCCAACCCATTACCAAAATAATCAGATTTTTAACCTCCATAAATTCAACAATGGTGGCCAATTAGGGTTTCAAAAATAAAGATCTTCCATTGATTTCTAAGGTAAAACCTCCAAAACCCTTGTTCTATTAATGATTTTAATCAATTTAATCATGTAATTGATCTTATGATGGATTAAGGTTTATGAGTTTTCTGAGATTAGTGAGATTAGGGTTCATATGAATTGATTACTTTGGTTATTATGAAGATTAATGATCGTAATTAGGGTTTAATCATCTTTAAATTCATTTATAAAAACTGGACAGTTATACATTATCCAATGCACTAGCGATTTCCATGGAATTGATGAATGAAGTATGGAATTTTTGTTGGACGGGATAGTGTAGGAATTAGGGAGAACCATGGAAGGAGAGAACCAAGTATTCCTAGTAGATGATGATTGAAAGTACCTTGTGTTGGGTGCAAGACCCAAATAGAAGTATGAGATTTGAATAAGAATTTAAAATATGGCTTAGTTTAGACAAATAGAAACTAATATGGGTATAAGATGAGAGTGTGATCCGCATGGGATCACATAAAACTCTAGTCTGTCCCTATTTGGAGGGACTGGGAGAACTGATTGTGAGGAAAAACAAGTGAAGCTACTTGGAATTTTTTTGAGGTATAGATGACTTGAAATACGGGAAGCATAACATCGTGATGTATGTCATGAGCTGAGGAAGAAGAAGGAAGTGTGGATAGATGTGAATCATGAATGAAATAGGTCAAGATAGGAAGATAATGTAAAATTTTGGTATAGCCTAATGAGTAGACTAAGGCACTAAGCATGTTAATATTGTTGTAGTATGAAAAGGAAATGGTACTGACCTATATTGTTTGATTGGAAGGCTTAGTATCGATAATCGAATGGTTGAGGAGTTATAGATGTGATGTGTCATGAGAGACGAAGGGCTTAGTCTAACTGAGACAAGATGAGGAGCACTATGACCTTGAAGGTAAGACATTGTGTAGTTATAAAGGAAGTGTTGAGTATCAGGGAAAAAAATCTTTCATGGAGAAAAGTGAGAAAGAAGTGTATAGGTGCTACTAATTATCTATCCAAATTTTATGGAAGTAGTTGTAGCATGGGTTTGGATGGTAGTTTATAGACTAACTGAGATAACCGTCCTTTTGGTGATGTGTATATATCATAAGTTGATTTGGATTGGAAGAACCTCATTGTGATAAACTAATCAATATGTGAAATATCGTCATAGGTCACTTGTGTTAGAAAATTGGAATTTTTAAGTAGTTTGCGGTATGGACTAAAGGGAGTCGATGAACATGATTGGATATGAGTATATCTAGCTAATTGGAAATGGATGGACGAAGTGGGAAATTGATACAAGTATAGGAGTCGTGTTGAGAGCTTGGGTGACTGATTTAGAGGGATGTGGGAAACTTGTTAGCGATGTCTGAGTTTTCATATAATGATAGTTATCATACTAGAAGTCGATAAATGCCATTTGAGGCACTATATGGAAGGATAGGGTGAGTTGCCCTTATGGTGGACTAAAATTCGTGAAAGAGACTACTAATGTGGAAATGGTGTTTGTGGAAAGGATGAGAGTAACAAGAGATGATATGTTGAAAAAGAGGAAATCATTAGAGTTTAGTGACAAAGTTATGTAGGAAGTTTCACCTATAGTAATGGGTGGCATGTTTTGGTAGAAGGGAAAAGTTGAGGACGAGTTTTGTAGGTCCATTTATGATATTTGGAAAGATTGGACCAGTATCTTATGGGTATAGAATTACCTATGGGATTGAATGGTATACATGATATATTTCATGTATTAAGAATGGTAAATGTTGTTTGAGAATGCGTATTTGCATGTGCGGTTATTCGGGATTTGTGTTAATAAGAGTCTTCGTTCTATCAAAGAGTCATTTGTGAGATTTATTGGCTGTGAGATCAAGAGTTTGTGAATGAATTTAAAAATTGTTGGTTAGTATATGTGGTATATTGAGTCATGAACTAAGGTACACATGGAAATGAGAAGAGCTCATTTTGAACAGGTATCCTCATGTGATTAGTTATTTGTGTGTTTGATCCTAAGGAGTAAATCTCGGGACGAGATTTCTATTAGGAGGGAGTGATGTGACAACCGCGGTTTTGAGGTTCGTCACTTAGTTTTATTTTGTGTAAGTTACGTGTCTTTACCTGTTTATGTGCTAATTGGTGTGTATAGGTTGTAGTTTAGATATCATTTTGGGTACGGGGTACCTTGTGAGTGAAACGATGTGTGATGATTTCATGTTCATGAGCTCACAATGTAGTGACTATGAAATGAGATGGTGTTGTTTAGTGGTTTTACGTATACGTATATATATTATAGAAAATCGTATTTTTACGGTTTAGGGTTTGCATTTAGGGGTCTCGGAAGAGGTATTTAGTCACGGAAATAATTTACGGGATGGTTTTAAATCATTTATGACTTAGTTACATAGTTTATATAGAGTTTTTATAAAACTGTATATTTTCACGTCTTTTACGGTATACGCGTAAATTTGACTAGTTTTGCGGTTTTGAGGTTTCGGAGGCTTTATGAGATGAAATAAATTAAGGGAATTTAAGGTAATAATAATTAATAGTTAATTTACAGTAATATAATTGAAACAGTTGGCCAAATAGGTGTTTTGGGCTTTGGGTTGGGCGGCTAAAAGAAAGAAAGAAGGAAAAGCCCAAAACAGGCCCAATGGACTTGTAACGGGATTAGGGGGCCATTAGGACTTAAACAAACCCAACCCATAACCAAAATAATCAGATTTTTAACCTCCATAACAACTCCTAGCCAAAATTCAACAATGGTGGCCAATTAGGGTTTCAAAAATAAAGATCTTCCATTGATTTCTAAGGTAAAACCTTCAAAACCCTTGTTCTATTAATGATTTTAATCAATTTAATCATGTAATTGATCTTATGATGGATTAGGGTTTGTGATTTTTCTGAGATTAGTGAGATTAGGCTTCATATGAATTGATTACTTTGGTTATTATGAAGATTAATGATCGTAATTAGGGTTTAATCATGTTTAAATTTGTTTATACAAACTGGACAGTTATACATTATCCAATGCACTAGCGATTTCCATAGAGTTGATGAATGAAGTATGGAATTTTTGTTGGACGGGATAGTGTAGGAATTAGGGAGAACCATGGAAGGAGAGAACCACGTATTCCTAGAAGATGATGATTGAAAGTACCTCGTGTTGGGTGCAAGATCCAAATAGAAGTATGAGATTTGAATAAGAATTTAAAATATGGCTTAGTTTAGACAAATGGAAACTAATATGGGTATAAGATGAGGGTGTGATCCGCATGGGATCACATAAAACTCTAGTCTGTCCCTATTTGGAGGGAGTGGGAGAACTGATTGTGAGGAAAAACAAGTGAAGCTACTTGGAAATTTTTTGAGGTATAGATGACTTGAAAGACGGGAAGCATAACATCGTGATGTATGTAATGAGCTGAGGAAGAAGAAGGAAGTGTGGATAGATGTGAATCATGAATGAAATAGGCCAAGATAGGAAGAGAATGTAAAATTTTGGTATAGCCTAATGAGTAGACTAAGGCACTAAGCATGTTAATATTGTTGTAGTATGAAAAGGAAATGTTTCTGACCTATATTGTTTGATTGGAAGGCTTAGTATCGATAATCGAATGGTTGAGGAGTTATAGATGTGATGTGTCATGAGAGACGAAGGGCTTGGTCTAACTGAGACAAGATGAGGAGCACTATGACCTTGAAGGTAAGACATTGTGTAGGTATAAAGGAAGTGTTGAGTATCAGGGAAAAAAATCTTTCATGGAGAAAAGTGAGAAAGAAGTGTATAGGTGCTACTAATTATCTATCCAAATTTTATGGAAGTAGTTGTAGCATGGGTTTGGATGGCAGTTTATAGACTAACTGAGATGACCGTCCTTTTGGTGATGTGTATATATCATAAGTTTATTTGGATTGGAAGAACCTCGTTGTGATAAACTAATCAATATGTGAAATATCGTCATAGGTCACTTGTGTAAGAAAATTAGAATTTTTAAGTAGTTTGCGGTATGGACTAAAGGGAGTTGATGAACATGATTGGATATGAGTATATCTAGCTAATTTGAAATGGATGGACGAAGTGGGAAATTGATACAAGTATAGGAGTCGTGTTGAGAGCTTGGGTGACTGATTTAGAGGGATATGGGAAACTTGTTAGCGATGTCTGAGTTGTCATATAATGATAGTTATCATACTAGAAGTCGATAAATGCCATTTGAGGCACTATATGGAAGGATAGGGTGAGTTTCCCTTATGGTAGACTAAAATTCGTGAAAGAGACTACTAATGTGGAAATGGTGTTTGTGGAAAGGATGAGAGTAACAAGATATGATATGTTGAAAAGAGGAAATCATTAGAGTTTAGTGACAAAGTAATGTAGGAAGTTTCACCTATAGTAATGGGTGGCATGTTTTGGTAAAAGGGAAAAGTTGAGGACGAGTTTTGTAGGTCCATTTATGATATTTGGAAAGATTGGACCAGTATCTTATGGATATATAATTACCTAGTGGATTGAATGGTATACATGATATATTTCATGTATTAAGAATGGTAAATGCTGTTTGAGAATGCGTATTTGCATGTACGGTTATTCGAGATTTGTGTTAATAAGAGTCTTCGTTCTATCAAAGAGTCATTTGTGAGATTTATTGGCTGTGAGATCAAGAGTTTGGGAATGAATTTAAAAATTTTTGGTTAGTATATGTGGTATATTGAGTCATTAACTAAGGTACACATGGACATGAGAAGAGCTAATTTTGAACAAGTATCCTCATGTGATTTGTTATTTGTGTGTTTGATCCTAAGGAGTAAATATCGGGACGAGATTTCTATTAGGAGGGAGTGTTGTGACAACCGCGGTTTTGAGGTTCGTTACTTAGTTTTATTTTGTGTAAGTTACGTGTCTTTAAGTGTTTATGTGCTAATTGGTGTGTATAGGTTGTGGTTTAGATATCGTTTTGGGTACGGGGCACCTTGGGAGTGAAACGATGTGTGATGATTTCATGTTCATGAGCTCACAATGTAGTGACTATGAAATGAGATGGCGTTGTTTAGTGGTTTTACGTATACGTATATGTATTATAGAAAATCGTATTTTTACGGTTTAGGGTTTTGCATTTAGAGGTCTCGGAAGAGGTATTTAGTCACGGAAATAATTTACGGTATGGTTTTAAATCATTTAGGACTTAGTTACATAGTTTATATTATATTCTAAGAGTTTTTATAAAACTGTATATTTTTACGTCTTTTACGGTATACGCGTAAATTTGACTAGTTTTGCGGTTTTGAGGTTTCGGAGGCTTTATGAGATGAAATAAATTAAGTGAATTTAAGGTAATAATAATTAATAGTTAATTTACAGTAATATAATTGAAAAAGTCGGCCAAATAGGGGTTTTGGGCTTTGGGTTGGGCGGCTAAAAGAAAGAATGAAGGAAAAGCCCAAAACAGGCCCAATGGACTTGTAATGGGATTAGGGGGCTTTTAGGACTTAACCAAACCCAACCCATAACCAAAATAATCAGATTTTTAACCTCCATAACAACTCCTAGCCGAAATTCAACAATGGTGGCCAATTAGGGTTTCAAAAATAAAGATCTTCCATTGATTTCTAAGGTAAAACCTTCAAAACCCTTGTTCTATTAATGATTTTAATCAATTTAATCATGTAATTGATCTTATGATGGATTAGGGTTTGTGAGTTTTCTGATATTAGTGAGATTAGGGTTCATATGAATTGATTACTTTGGTTATTATGAAGATTAATGATCGTAATTAGGGTTTAATCATGTTTAAATTCGTTTTTAAAAACTGGGCATAATTTTTGATCCATTGTTTTGATCATATATAGAGTTCTACAGACTTTTAAATTTCGAATCTTATGTCCCTGGAAAGGTAATTGAATTAGCTTTCAAATGAAAGAAACTAGAACTAAATTGGGGGTCGGGAAGAGGGTCAAAAACAGGTTACTTTAGTCGGGTGTCCAAAACAGTTTTTGGATCCGCCTGTTTTCATTTTTTGTTTTGAATTGTTTGGGATACTTAGGGTTATAATTGTAGTTTCTAATGAACATATGATTTAGATTATATATTAAATAAAAGAACTGGAGAAGGGATAAACAAATAGGATAGGGTAAGACCCTCTGGTCATAACAAACATTTCATATGTTCAAAATCGGTAAAATATGGATAGGCGAAAGTATAAGTTGTATATCGGGGACTTAAGATTAGCTTTCATGATGGGGAAAGGGATGAGATTTTAGATAACACATATAATTTATGGGGTTTTCGTTTCAAGGAATTTAGTTTAGTTTTGGTGGGCGTTTGGCTTATAGTTTGGAGACCTAAAAATCGGGACTGTTTTGGGTAAAATGTTAACGAGACGGGTTATGAAGTAAACTAAGTTAAGGCCTTTATAGAGGGGTGTAATGAGATTCTTAGAGAATATAAATGAGGTACATATATGGGAGAAGGTTAGATGTCCAACATGGGTTGATAAGCCATTTTAGTGTTTGGTTCGTGTTTTGATTGTGTGCTTTTGTTTGTTAGCTTTTTGCTAGTGCGGGATTTTTTTAGAAGCTCAATCAGGTGAGTTTCATAGTCCCATATCTTTTAATGATTTTGACTTCCAGATGGGATGGAAGAGACACTTTTATGGTTTTGTAAATTGTTGCTGTGAATGTTTTATGATTGGTGATGGACTTGTGTGTACTTATGTGATTAACTGCTAACTGATTCATGATTGTTTTGTAATTTGACTTGGTACCAAGGGGATGTTGACAAGGCGGGGCCTTGGGGAGGTACATAGATGTGTGAGCATATATGGGACCAATGGATAAGGACAAGGCGGGGCCTTGGGATTGGTACATAGGTGTATGGGCGCCTATGGTACCATGGTGTTTGGTAAGGCTGGGAGCCTTAGATTTGGTTTGGAATGATTGATCTTGAATGTTAGTTGTTATTGCATACTTGTAGCACATTGTCCGTATGTTTAGTGGTTTATGGTTGTTCACAGCTTATAACTGATTTGGCGTTGGAGTCTAAACCTATGACTCTCACCAACTTTATGTTGACGTGTTTTAGTGTCTCTTTCAGGTGATAAAGTGGTTAAGAGTGAGAACATATGTGGCTAGGATTGGAGTCGCGTAGGAATGAATTTAGAAGGAGATCCCCGTTCCTTCTTAGTTTATTTTTCTGTTTGTTTCAATAAGTGATACTATGAACCTATATGTTGATTTGTTTGTGTTATTTGTTTGTCTTGGGTAAGAGGTAGGACTGTTACCTACTTACCTAGATTCTTGCATTGATGAGATATTGTCATGACATTTGTGTCACCTTTTATTACATTTCTAATTCATATAGTTCTCTCTATAGACACGCTATTGTTGTGATGATATACATGCGTCGCGCCCCATATTCCGCCATGTTGGGGTGTGACAGAATGGTATTAGAAAACTAAATGGCGGAATATTTTAAACATAGTTCTCTCTAGAGTTTTACAAACTTTTAATCTTCGAATCTTATGTCTTTGGAAAGGTAATTGAGTTGGCTTTTAAATGCAAGAAACGAGAACCAAATTGAAGGTCTGGAAGTGGGTCAAAAACAGGTTACATCAGTCGGGTGTCAAAACAGTTTTTGGATCAGCCTGTTTTCTTTTTATGTTTTGAATTGTTTGGGGTACTTAGGGTTATATTGGAACCTTCAAACAAACATGAGACTTATATTATATATTACATAAAAGATCTGGATGAGGTCTAAATAAATGGGTTAGGGTAAGACCCTCTGATCATAACAAACTTTTCATGTGTTCAAAATCAGTAAATTTTGGATAGGTAAAAGTATATATATATATATATATATATATATATATATATATATATATATATATATATATATATATATATATATATATATATATATATATATATATATATATATATATATATATATATATATATATATATATATATATATATATATATATATATATATATATATATCGAGGCCTTAACAGTGTCTTCAAGGTTGCGGCCAAAGGGGAGAGTTAGCTAACACATGTAAGGGAATAGGGTTTCTTTTACAGAGGAAGTTGATTTTTTAAGGGGGTGTTCGACCCATAGTTTAAGGTATGAAAAACAGGATTGTTTTGGGTTAAATGTTAACGGGGCGAGTTATGAACTAAACTAAGTAAAGGGATTTATAGAGGGGTGTCATGAGATGCATATGGCATATAAATGGGGTTAAGTTGTAGGATAAGGTTAGATATCCATCATAGATTGATGAGCCATTTTGGTATGTGGTTCATGTCTTGATTGTATACGTTTGTGTGTTTAGATTTTTGCTAGAGTGCGGGTACTTGGAGAAGCTTGTTCAGGTGAGTTTCATAGTCCCATGTCTTTTTATGATTTGACTTCTAGATGGGATGGAAGAGACACTGTATGGTTTTGTAAATAATGTTATGCATGTTTTTATGGTTTGTGATGGACTTGTGTGTACACTTATGTGATTAAATGCTATGCGATTCTTGATTGTTATTGTGGTTTGACTTGGTACCAAGGGGATGTTGACAAGGCGGGGCCTTGGGATTGGTTCATAGGTGTATGGGCGCCTATGGGACCATGGTTTATGGTAAGGCTGGGAGCCTTGGAAATTGTGGTTATTGGTAAGGCTTGGTGCCTTGGAATTGTGATTGTATGGTTAATCTTGAATGGTAGTTGTTAATGCATAATTGTAACACATTGTCCATATGTTCTTTTGTTAATGGTTGTTATTCAGTTTAGGGTTTAGGGTTTAGGGTTTAGGGTTTATCTCACCAACTTTATGTTGATGTGTTTTAGTGTCTCTTTCAGGTGACAATGTGGTTAAGCGTGAGAATAGGAGTGGCTAGCTGGGAGGCTTAGGATTACATTAGAGGAACCCCCTTTCCTCTTAGTCTTTACTTATGTTTGAATAAGTGATACTTTGTAGACACCTATATGTTTGTATTTGTTAACTGTATGTCTTCGGTAAGAGTTAGACCTGTTACCTACTTACCTAGACGCCTACATTGTTTGTGATATCTTCATGACATTGTGTCACCATTTATGATATTTCCATTTCATTTAGTTATCTCTATAGACATGCTATTGTTGTGATGATATCCATACGGCGCGCCCCATATTCCGCAATGGTGGGGTGTGACATGAACCGGACCAAACAAACACACCCTTAACAGTGGCGAACCGGCTTGGCCGGTTGCCACTGTTTTTGCAAAAATGCCACCGGCTTAAGCTGGTGGTTCCCCTTGGTCTCTCGGCTAGCCGTTGGCTAAACAAAGTTCCCACCAGCAGTTAGCCGGTGGTTCCCCTTCTGCCGCGGCTCGTGTTTCCCCTGCTTGTTCATATTAGCCACCGGCTTATGCTGGTGGTGCTTGTTTGTTTTCAGTCGAGACCCCCAAAACCACAAGGCCACCTCGACATGCGTCGGGGTCCCGTGTTCCCTGCGGCCGAGACACCTAAACCACACCGAGACCATGGGGTCTCGGTTGGTGGTGATCATAAACCCACTGAGAGCTTCGGCTCTCAGTTCCATGCGTCGGCCGAACCAAAACCACCCCAAACATCCATGTTTATTTACCCCATGATTAGATCTACATGTTTTTAATCTTGTTATTTAGTTATCATAATTTCATGTGCTCTAATTAAACAAAAGAATTAAAAGAAAAGGTTTAAAGATTACCAATGCGTGAAACAAAAAGAGAATGATAACACGAACGATCTCACTTGAATTGGATCAACAAAAATCAACAAAAACCTCAATTGGTGTGTTTAAAACCGGCGGCCAAAAAGGAAGGAGAAAAGAGGCTAGGGTTTTGTAATTTTTCCAATCTTACATGTTTTCCCTTTTTTCTATAAATGAAAAATCAAAGTGGGCATGGCCCCTTTGCTTTGTCTTTTCCGCGGGTAGGTGGGGCCCACAAGGGGAACCCATTGTTTTCCGTGTTCTAATTATTTACGTGTTCTAATGGTCGTGTTTACGTTATTTATTTATTAATAGTTCGTGTTATATATACTTGTACATCATCGTAATAATAATTACGTAAATACATAATAATAGGTTCGTGATTATTTACGTTCATGTTCTCATGTTCGTGATTGATAATTATTGTTGATAATAATTATTGTGTCTTAATATGCTTAAATACTTATCATGTAATAACATGTACGTAATACTTGTAATTAACATTCGTGAAACGTAAACATGTTATATAAGGAAAGTTTTAATGATGTACGTACGATTATATGTTGTTAATCATGGATTCACTATGAACACGGGTAAAAGATCCGGAGGTCGGGGAGGATAGAAGTGGTGTTTAGCCATTTTAGTGAGAGAAACAAGTGTTACTAGAAAAGTGTGTTTATTCTAGTGAGAGAAAGGAAAGACAAGAAATGGTAAGCCTCACCCCTCCATGGAAGTATGGAGGGGTTTATATAGCGCGGGACATGGACTATTACATATGACAATATTAGTCCCTGCAAGTCCCGAATATGAAACTAATGTAATTCCGTTAGTCGCACACATTTTAAGGCTAACATATGTGTACTGTTCATGGTAAAAGCATGCGGGTTTTACAACTCTTCCCCCCTAAAAAGAATAAGTCGTCCCCGAATTATAGATAACGTAAACTGGAAAAGAGGAACATACCCGAATTTGAAATATGAAATGAGGGTAAGAAGCCCGGATAGACTCCTCTGTTTCCCAAGTGGCTTCCCGCTCGGTATGATCCCTCCAAAGGATTTTGACGAATGGAATCGTCTTCCTCCTCGTGACTCGTTCTTACCTGTCACGAACTCGCTCGGGTTCCTCTATGAAGGTAAGATCTTCACGAATCTGTTCCAGTGGATACTGAACCATGTGAAGGGGATGATACTTATACCCTCTGAGTAAGGACACATGGAAAACATCGTGAACATGAGAAAGCTGCGGAGGGAACGCTAAATGATAAGATACTTCACCGACTCGCTCAATGACATCAAACGATTCGATGAATCGAGGACTGAGCTTCCCTTTGATTCCAAAACGTCTAACACCACGTGCCGGCGATACCTTAAGGAAGACGTGATCTCCTACGTTAAAATGTAAGTCCCTACGACGCTTGTCGGCATAACTCTTCTGACGTGATCGTGCTTCTTGCAATTTCTGCTTAGCTACTGCGACCTTATCTTTTGTCAACTCTATCATTTCTGGTCCTTCAAGTGTTTGCTCACCAACTTGATCCCAGTAGATTGGGACGCGACAATTTCTGCCATACAACATCTCGAATGGAGCACACTTAATACTTGTGTGCCAACTGTTGTTGTATGCAAACTCTACTATACATATGTAATCGTCCCAATCTCCCATTCATTCCAACGCACATGACCTCAACATGTCTTCTAATGTCTGAATCCTTCGCTCCGATTGCCCGTCTGTTTGAGGATGAAAAGTCGTGCTAAGCTTAAGTTTTGTACCCCAAGCTTTCTGCAGACTCCTTCAAAATCGTGAAGGGAAACGAGGATCTCTGTCTGAGACGATGCTGGATGGAGCACCATGAAGTCTCATGATCTCCTTCTTGTAAGTATCGACGAGTTTACTGAACGAATCTTCCTTGCGGATCGGTAAGAAATGAGCTGACTTAGTAAGTCGATCAACGATAACCCAAATCGCATCATGCTTCCTCTTTGCCTGTGGAAGACCGGTAACAAAATCCATGGTGATCTTGTCCCACTTGCAGTCTGGAATATCCAACGGTTGTAGAAGACCGCCAGATCGCTGATGCTCGATCTTAACCTACTGGCAGGTAAGATATTTGGAGACGTAAGTTGCAACATCCTGTTTCATACCACTCCACCAAAAGTATTGCTTGATGTCATGGTACATCTTGGTCAAACCAGGATGAATAGAGAATAGGGAGCTATGAGCCTCAGCTAACAATGCTTCCTGGAGTTCTTGATCATCAGGAACACAAAGTCTCGTGCCCTGCCATAAGATATTGTTTGCGTCTACTCGAAATTCAGTCTGCTTCTCTAAGTTCTGAATTATCGCCCAGATTTCACCATCATCCTTCTGAGCTTCCTTGATCCTAGAGATTAACTGAGGTTCCACTCTAAGATTAGCCCATTAACCGTGTTGTCCACGTACCATGATCTCAATATCTAGTCGCTCCAAGTCTCTTATAATTTCCTCCTCAATTTTAATGTCGTTTATCATTCCGGACTTTATGCTAAGTGCATCTGCCACTAAATTCGCCTTGTCGGGATGATACTGCAGATTAATGTCATAATCCTTCAACAGATCTAACCATCTCCTCTGTCTCATGTTCAATTCACGTTGATTGAAGATGTACTTTAGGCTCTTGTGGTCCGTGAAAATGTCACATGATTATCCATATAAATATTGCCTCCATATCTTCAATGCAAACACGACTGCTGCAAGTTCCAAGTCATACATAGGGTAATTTTCCTCATAAGGCTTAAGCTGCTGTGAAGCGTACGTGATCACTTTCCCATGTTGCATGAGAACACAGCCAAGTCCCTTCCCCGATGCATCACTGTAGATCTGAAATCCACCTGTACCAGATGGGAGAGTAAGAATCGATGCAGTTACTAACTTCTGCTTTAGGTCTTCAAAGCTCTTCTCTCGTTCTTCAGTCCAGACGAATTTCTCCCCTTTTCGCATCAGTTTGGTCAATGGTAGTGCTAAACGGGAAAAGTTCTCCACGAACCTACGGTAGTAACCAGCTAAGCCTAGGAAACTGCGAACTTTAGTCGCTGATGTCGGTCTTGGCCACTTGGTAATAGCCTCAACCTTTGTTGGATCCATGGTGATTCCTTCTGCTGATACAATGTGACCTAAGAATGCCACCTTGTCTAACCAGCACTCGTACTAGGAGAATTTAGCATATAGCTGCTTCTGGCGAAGAATCTGTAACACTGTACGAAGATGGTCTTCGTGTTCCTCCTTGGACTTAGAGAATATTAGAATGTCTTCAATGAAGACAATGACGAACTTGTCCAAAAATTCATGGAAGATTCTGTTCATCAAATCCATGAATACTGCTGGAGCATTGGTAAGGCCAAATGGCATGACTACAAATTCGTAGTGGCCATAGCGTGTACGGAAAGCAGTCTTGGCGATGTCCTGCTCTTTAACCCGTAGCTGATGATAGCCCGACCTCAGATCAATTTTGGAGAAATGTTTGGCCCCTTGGAGTTGGTCAAACAGATCGTCATTGCGTTGTAGAGGTTACCTATTCCTGATGGTGATCTTGTTGAGCTCATGATAATATATGCAAAGACGCATACTGACATCCTTCTTCTTCACGAATAAGGCTGGTGCGCCCCATGGAGATGTGCTCGGTCGAATGAAGCCTCGTTCCAGAAGTTCTTGCAATTGATCCTTCAGCTCCTTCAACTCTATGAGAGCCATGCGATAAGGAGCCTTGGAAATCGACTCAGCTCCTGGGATGAGCTTGATATTAAACTCTACTTCACGTGCAGGTGGTATGACTGGAAGTTCTTCTGGAAATACATCTGGAAATTCTGACACTATCGACTGATTCTGAACTAATGGAGATTCGGCATCCATGTCATGAACAGTAGCTAGATAGCCCTCGCAACCATGGGAAAGTAATGCACGTGCTTGCAGGGTTGATATGATTTGTACAGACCTTCCGGGTACGAACCCGTTGTGAATGTACTCTAGTGCATTAACATCTCCGATGATGACTCGATATGAATGGTAGTCTATGGTAGCATGATGCTTGGATAGCTAGTCCATGCCCAATATCATGTCAAAATCATTCATGTCCAGCGGAAGTGCGTCAACAGGACGAATCTTGTCGTCAAACTCTAGGGAAAGCTCTTGTACACATGGGTTATGCGTACATAGTCTCTTAAGGGCGTGGAAATGTTTAGTACATTCTCTAATGGCATAGGGGATATCCTAACATTCTTAGCATAAGCAGTAGAAATGACCGAATGAGTAGCACCCGTGTCAAATAGAACACATGCAGCTTGACCATACATATACAAGATTCCAGTGATGGTACCTGTAGACTTGTTGGCCTGATCGCGAGAAGTCGTGTAAACGCGTCCACTAGTTGGAGGCGGCTTAGTATCCGCATGTCGCGATGTGCCCTCCCTCTCGCCCTTGCGGTATTCCTTCATGCGATGGCCAGGGAGGCCACACTTGTAGCATGCGTTGCTGTCGCGGCGACATGGCCCTGGGTGCCTACAGTTGCAGGTGGTGCAAAGAGGATGAGTATATCCTCCAGCAGGTGTCCTTTCTGGCTGAGAGCCTGATAAGAACAGTATACATGAGACATGATTATAGGTACAAAGGACAATGCGGAAAAATTCGTAAGATGTAATACCAGTGATAGCTGGACGGTTAGGCTGCGAACCTCTCTGGTTCTGGTCCCTCCCGTTACCATGATTCCTGGTAGAAGATTTGCTAATGTGTCAGAATTATGAACTATTGCATGTAATCATAAGAAAATTTGTAAGCGTAAGGACCTGCTGCTGTTGGAGTTTCCAGCGTTGTTACGGTAATTATCATTACATCCACGCCTATCCGTAGCAGAACGGTCGTGAGTCTGATCGTTTCCCTTGGGCCGAGTAGGCTGTTGCTGAGTAGACGGCTGAGACCGGTCCCTAGTCTTCTGCCTAGAAGATGCAATATAAATATTGACATATACTGAAAGAATACGGTTTGGTCACCACTGAATAATGAATGTTTACCTCTTCTCGGGTCTCTCTGCTTCCCCGAACTCTTCTCTTTCTTGCAGCATCTCCAGCTTACGTGCTGCATCGGCCACTTGTGCCACCGTGTTGAACGTAGCACACACCAAGTTGTTGGCGACCGATGTACGAAGAGCCCACCGAAAGTGGTATGCTTTCTCTTCGGGAGTACCTGCTGTTACGCCAAGAAAACTAGCCAAACAAAGAAAGCACTGCATGAACTCGTTGTTGTTATCCCCAGCTCTCTGTCTGATTCCATGGTACTCTCTCTTCAACTTGTCTTGCTCAGCCTTGGGAAAGAACTGTCCCATCACTAAATCCCTGAACTGAGCCGAAGTCAAACCCGCCACCCAATTATCACCTCCCTCAGACTTCTTCAGTGCCTTCCACCATGATAGCACATCACCTTCGAACCTGTAACAAGCCAACCTCGACTTGAAGACGGGGTCACACCCCATTGCATCAAAGATCTTCTCAATGTGAGCCAACCAGCTTTCAGCTTCACTGGGGCTATCTGTTTTCTCGAAAGATCGAGGGCGTAGCTTATTGAATCTCTCTAGCTATGTGACTAATGTTGCTGCAGGAGGAGGAGGAGGTACTGGGTGTTGTTGCTGATTGTTGGCAGCCTGCACCACAGCCCTGATTTCGTTCCTCAGCTGAGGAAGCATAGCTTGCATTGCAGCTTGGACTGCTGCATTGAGTTGTTCATGCTCGCGTGTGAGAACCATCTGACAGTATAACATAAAAATACATGATTAAACTGATCAAACATAAAATATATACATGAAAAAAACTTATACCAATAAATCATGAGAAATATTTTATGCAGGAAACTAGTACATGAATGCATGATGCAGTTTTATGAAAACTTTTATATGCGCGAGTGTGAACGCCTATGGTCAGTTCACTCAAAACAAAAGACATGGCGAGGGGACGCCAATGGGTCGGTCCTAAAGTTAAAGGTTTCGATATAACACATGCGACTAAATAGGGCCAGTCCTGTACCAACCATTACTTAGTCATAAACCTACGACAATGACATATATATGAATGCATGAAAACAATGAATGCATGAAAACCGACTGTCAGTTCTAGGAAGACCATAGTGACTACCCACTAATCACAGGTCGTGTTTTGAGAGCCTACAGGTCGAAGCCTTGGCTCTGATACCATAATTGTAACACCCTATTTTAACAAATGGAATGTCACGCGTAATTATGGCGTGTCATCAAAGCATATAAGGATAAATGTCTTAAACATTACATGACCATAAAGGAAATACCGGAAACAAACATCGGTATCCCAAAGTAAAAGCTCATCACACACAAACATAAGTACTATAAAGGAAAAGGACTAAACAAATGTCCATGGAAATGAGTAGCAAAATGTATGAATAAATACATAATGTAATGAAGGCTAGGAAGCTTCCAATCCATATGCATGTACGCTTAAAGTCTAGGAGCGTCCCTAAGTACCTGCCATTTTGGGAACATGAAAGGGAAAACGGCTGAGCATAATGCTCAGTGCACAGATATACAAGCATAGAATGAATAACATAAGCATATGCAACATATAGCAGCGGAATTGATTAAGTCCTAGAAAACCTGGTATAACTTAGTAAAACTGGTTTTATAGTTTAAAAAGCCTTATGTTTATCTTGTGAAAACTGTTTAACATGTTTACCATTAGCCAATATAGGTCATGAAATATCAACGCGCATGAATACTTGGAGGGGTGACCTCGTCATGCAATTAGAGGGGATGCCTCTAATTAATAAAATGTTTGGGTAGGAGGGATCAGCTCTTTGAGAAGGATACAAGGCACACACCACATTAACCTGAATGATCTGTAAAACATGTAACCTAGGATGCACCCATACGCCCCACATGATAAAATAATAATATGTCCAAAAGCTGAAGGTACGTCATGAGCTATCACTCCACCGTGGTGAAGTCATAACACCGGTGCCTCCAGTGTTATGGTTATGGTACCTCCATAACTAGGTGAACTGGTCATGCATGTATATGGCTTAGGCATTTAATTAAACATAAGCAAATCAAAACATATAAAACATATACAAGGAAAACAGTTGGCTGCATACGGGGAATCCTAATAAGGAAAGAATGTCCATACTGAAAGGACAGAGAATCCGTACCTTATGTCCAGTGAACGAAGAAGACGAACGGAAGAGAGTCATACTTCGATCTCACAATGCTACATAAATAGTATACGTGTATAAGTATTATGATTACTGATTACATAACTGGTTTTATATCATGTCTTAGCTTGTTTTATATGTTCATGTCATGTTTTACTGATTCTAACATTATGCTGTGTTTATCCTGTATTATGGATATTCAGATTAAGTATTACTTGTACTTCTTGTATTATTATATTTGTTGTGTAATAATAAGTAACTTTCTATAAATAGCAGGTTTCTTAAAATAGAATGTTTCCAAAAATAGAAAGTTTCCAAAAATAGAATGTTTTTCCAAATAGATTTAAGATGGATTATTAAGCTAATAAGATAAGCTTAAGTTTTTCTGATTAATATTCTAAGTCATGTGATTAATAGTACAGTTTATTAATTAATACATGTAATCTAAATAAACTATATATTATAAGATTTAATTAAATATAGCATAATTTAATTAAATTAAAGTGCATATAATACTTAGGTTAAAACATGTATTAATATTTTTATTAATATAACCTAAGTCATGGAAATTAATTAACTATATGTCATGTTTTAATAATTAATTAATTACTATAGTCTAAATTTCATAATAAAATACTTAGGTTAAAATCATGTATTAATAATAATAATAAACCTAAGTCATGTTTTAATTAAATTAATTATATAGCATGTTAAATTAATTTAATTAACCTTGTAAATAATTAAACTATTAAAATTAATTAGGCTTGTAAAATTAAGTCGTGAACTGGACCCGTGTGTTTAATCTAGACATGTCGTGAACCGGACCGTGTTTACCCTTGAACCGGACCAAACAAACACACCCTTAACAGTGGCGAACCGGCTTGGCCGGTTGCCACTGTTTTTGAAAAAATGCCACCGGATTAAGCCGGTGGTTCCCCTTGGTCTCTCGGCTAGCCGCTGGCGAAGCAAAGTTCCCACCGGTAGTTAGCCGGTGGTTCCCCCTGCTGCCGCGGCTCGTGTTTCCCCTGCTTGTTCATATTAGCCACCGGCTTGCCGATGGTGCTTGTTTGTTTTCAGCCGAGACCCCCAAAACCACAAGGCCACCACGACATGGGTCGGGGTCCCTTGTTCCCTGCGGCCGAGACACCCAAACCACACCGAGACCATGGGGTCTCGGTTGGTGGTGATCATAAACCCACCGAGAGCTTCAGCTCTCGGTTCCATGCGTCGGCCGAACCAAAACCACCCCAAACATCCATGTTTATTTACCCCATGATTAGATCTACATGTTTTTAATATTGTTATTTAATTATCATGATTTCATGTTCTGTAATTAAATAAAATAATTAAAAGAAAAACTTTAAAGATTACCAATGCGTGAAACAAAAAGAGAATGATAACACGAACGATCTCACTTGAATTGGATCACCAAAAACAACAAACACCTCCCTTGGCGTGTTTAAAACCGGCGGCCAAAAGGGAAGGAGAAAAGAGGCTAGGATTTTGTGATTTTTTAAATCTTACATGTTTTCCCTTTTTTTCTATTTTAGAAAAATCAAAGTGGGCTTTGCCCCTTTGCTTTGTCTTTGCCGCGGGTAGGTGGGGCCCACAAGGGGAACCCATAGTTTTCCGTGTTCTAATTATTTACGTGTTCTCGTGGTCGTGTTTACATGATTTATTTATTAATTGTTCGTGTTATATATATACTTATACATCATCGTAATAATAATTACGTAAATGCATAATAATAGGTTCGTGATTATTTACGTTCATGTTCTCATGTTCGTGATTTATAATTATTGTTGATAATAATTATCGTGTCTTAATATGCTTAAATACTTATCATGTAATAACACGTATGTAATACTTGTAAATAACATTCGTGAAACGTAAACATGTTATATAAGGAAAGTTTTAATCATGTACGTATTAATCATGTACGTATGATTATATGTGTACTTTTCATGGTAAAAGCATGCGGGTTTTACAAGTTCAAATGGAATATTTACAAGATATAGAAACTTTAAGAGAAAATCTTTCTATAGAAGTTAAAGAAAAAGAATCGGTTGTCAATAATTTTCAAAAACGTAAAACATATTTCAAAACACTCGAGTTTAAAAAGGTTGAAACGAAAATTAATGTTTCCAATCAGGTTAAAACAATAGAAAGTTTGCTTTTAAACAATATACTTCGGCTCACACGGTACATTTTCTAACATCTTCATTTTAAGAATGTGATTTAAAACGTGAAAAAAAGTTACCACCTAATCCGGGTTATGCAAAGCAAACTTGGAAAGGTGTTAGATGCTCCGAATGTTCGTGATGATGATGAAACTTTGTCACTCCTTGATGAGAGTCTGTTAAAAATGCTTTTAAAACAACATGTAAATGATTTATTTGAGTCTACGACGGTAAATTGTATACCAACTGATTATGAAAAGCATAACAAACTAACTCGTGATTCTAGAACCCGCTTTAAAACACAAAGGGAAGTTAATTTCAAACCAGCAAGAGTGTCTTCAAGCTCTACGAGCAATGAAACTCCTAGCACGTCTCCTACACTTGTTGAAAAGGAAATACCTAAGGCAACACCAAAGGTAATTCTACCGGTAAGTATGGTTTTTATAAGCTTGAAAGAGCTAAGACAACATTTTGCCAATTTTGACAAGGTTATTACGGAACGTATGACTCCAAGTGCTCAAACCGAAGGAGAATGAGCTTTTGAACACACACAAGCTGACTTTCGTGATGAGATCGTTCCATTTGTAGAAAATCTTAAAGCGGGTTTTAAAACTCTTGATCAAAACTTAACATTTGAAATTAAAGAAGTTCAAATATTTTTCTATGAGATGGACGACGCTTATGAGCATAATTTAATTGTGAAAGAAACTTTTTGTATCAAAATGACCGACTCTTGGAACAAGTAATGTCCCATGAAATTGTGAAAGTCTTTGTGCATAATTGTGATGATGTGAATGTAACTCTTTTGAATATGATGCTAATGTAAATGTTGTGGTAGATAATCAACATTGTCACAAACGTTTTGATGGAATCCAAAAGCATTGTGTGTCTCTTGAAGTAGAAAAAAAAATCTAAACTTGAGATTCTTCTATTGAACAACGCTTGTGATGATAAATATAATTCAACATTTTAAATGAAGCACAACAGAAGTCATATATTGACCAACTGAATCAAAAGTCTACGGAAATCTCTGATCTAACCGTGCTACTCAACAACAAAAACATGGTTCTAGCCGAGTTAAAGGAAACACTTTTATTCAAAGAGAAAGAAGTTGTCCATAATGCGACTACCATCTCAGCACCGTCCTCTAGTACCTCCAAACCCAACCCAAGAGTGCTTTATTAGAACCCACTTTATAAGAATAATCAGGATAACTATGCCAATTATATGAGGAAAGCTTTAGATTATGCGGACCTTGCTAGGGCATTTATTGATGAATTATATGTTACAGATCCTCAAAACAGTGACTTTTACTCGGTTTTTCTTAACATTAACAACCTATCTTGATTATATTGGTCCACCTGGTTCTGAATCACCCAACAAAAAGCTAGTTGACATAACCAAACTATAGTCCCGACACCATCTCAAACACTAGGTCTACCTAATAAGGCACACTCAAAATCTGCAACTAATGTTCCCATGTTGCCTTCTATAGGAGTAAACTTATCTACTAGGGATAAAGGATCAAAAAGCAAAGCAACCAAAGATTGGATCAAGCCTTCCACTAGTAGTACTATGAAAAAGAATGTAGAAGTCCCCCTAGGAATGTTATTTCGAATTTGAATAAAAAAATCATGTAGCTAAACCTAAAGGCCCTGCGGTTGTGCTGCAGCATAAGCGAAAAACGAATTCTGATTTGAAATGTTGGAATTGCAATGAATGTATGTTTTCTACTCGTCGTGATTCTTGTCTTTCTAACGATGTGAATGAAATGTATGTTCGTAAACATAATTTAGAATGGAAACCAACTAGTAAAATCTTTACCCAAGTTGGATGGCAATAGCTTCCCACTGGTAGGACCTTCACTATAGTTGGAACTAAGTGCCCTTTAACTAGGATCACTCCCACTAAAGTAGGCCCGAGCATCCTTTAAATAGGAACAACAACACTAGAGTATGGAACCAACACCCTTTAACTAGGTCCGCCCCTACAAAGTGCCTACTAGTGAAGAAATACCTAAGGAACTTAGGCCTCTAAAACCTGTTGTTAAGCCGATATATAGAAAGAAACCTTAGATATCTAAGGAACCTAATGTGCGCAAATCTAAAATTATTATATATGTACCTACTAACATAAAGGAACCACAAGATTCTGATACATTATCTTTGTCGGCTAATATTTTCAGGTGGTCTAAATCATCCTCTGGTATTTGGACTCCAGTTGCTCCAAGCATATGATCGGAGATCATTCGATGCTCAAAATTTTTGTCAGCACGTTTCTCGGCACGGTAAAATTTGGTAATGACCATATTGCTAAGATCATGGGTTATGGTGAATATCAAACTGGGAATGTTACGAGCCGAGTAATGTCAAGTTCGAAATCGACCTTATTACTTAAACTCAAGCTCGAAACTTACTTTCAGCGTGATCAAGCTTTAAATTTCAAACTCTGGTTCAACTAGAGTAAAGTTGAGTAAATTTTAAGTGTTTTTGAATGGTTTACAAAAAGTTTACGAGTTATCTCTGTCTCATTTATGTTCAAACAAAATATCTCTGTCTCATTTGCACTCATGTACATCATACACATTCCTTATATCCTATATAGTTTATTAAGAAGAAATAATGACCCCGCACATAGGCATGGTGTTTAAAAACAGTAAACCAAAAATTTAAAGATGGCTAGAAGTGGTTTCCGTTCAAGTGAACTAGACCGAGCCGGAAGCCGAAATTTAGTTGGCTAACGCGCGATCATGGATACATAAATGTTTCAAGATACTCAAGAATCTGATGGTGATAATTAGTGGTGGGAATCGGGTCGGATTGGTCGGGTTCGGGTTAATAGGGTCGGGTTGAATTTGGGTCAATGCTAAAAATAATTTACAAATCCGACCCGATTTGAACTTCGGGTTACTCGGGTTCGTGTCTATTTGACTCGGGTCTAGTCGGGCCGGGTCTAGTCAGATTCGGGTCAACCCGAATTCGGGTAAATTATAAAAAAATAACTTTTATTTTTATTTTTTAATAGAATTTATATTAAATTTAAATTTATAAAATAAAATAAAATAAAATAAATCTTATTCGGGTCAATCGGGTTGACCCGAACCCAAATTAGACATAAATATTATACCCGATATCCCACCTGATTTTGAATTCTAGTTAGTCGGTTGACCCGACTAACCCGAATTGAAATTTCAACCCATGTAACCCGACCCGAATATACTCGGGTCGGGTCAGAAATATTGACACCCATTGATGATGCTCGTTGACTATCGACCATGGTTGGTATGATAAGAATATAAACAAAGTTGTTGGCATAAAGTACTAACTGTAGTGTCGCATTTGAAGTTCAAAAACTGGATTCAAACAATGTTAGACAATATCAAGTTAAATTGATCATATGGCAAAAGATGGCATGTTTTATCATATGTCATAACCAGCCCATCTAATTTCCGCTCAAAATAACCAAAAACTCTTGCCTGGTCGGAATCTCCTTATAGCTCATATGGCACTTTTGTTTTTTATGCTCCAACCATGTGGGACAAAGATAGAGGTTTACGATATAATCCTTATAGCAAATTGGCTACCTTACAAGGCTATGTATGAGTTGTTTCTTGATATGTCGAGAGATATATGATACTCCCAGAATTGTAGCCCAGCGTCGCCCGTTCACATGGCCACACTTGACCCCTTCTTAGCCCCACTTTAACTTTTTTAAGATTTAATTAATCACATGATAAGGAGCATCAAAACCAAAGTGCTAATTTTTAAACCCACTTGGACCGATTCAGTTGCCGCTCACTAACACGAACTTGTAATATAAACAGGGGGCATTAAGGTTATAGAAGTGCAACGAACTAGGGGAAAGTATGCAACTATGGTTCGCGTGTCTGCGCGGCTAGCCTTTCGAGGAGTCAACGTATGGTGTCATGAAACGAAATTGGTGCACACAAATATGGAGAGCCTTAATTAGACTAGCAAATGAAAGTTTATGGACATAAATTTTAGTAGTCGTATGTTAGGATCGAACTCGGGATTACGAGATTGCAAAAATTACGTATAGAGTTAATTTATTTAATAAATGTATATTATATGTTTATTAAATTAAATCGAGGTATAACTTTAATGGTCGTTAAGTATTTAAGAGTTAAGGTTTAACGAACTTTGTGTAAAAAAATAGAAGAGGAAAATAAGGCTCCGGAATACCCCACAAAGGGGTGTCGACCGTCGGTTGGAACCAAAGGGGGGGGGGTTGGAGAAGGAAAATTCCTTTATATTTGTTTACTTGGGATACAAGTATTTTAGTCCTATATAAAAATCCCCTTACCCTCATAATTCAACACACCACAAATCTCTCTTTTTTGTGATCGCCAGACAAACACCCCTTAGGGTTCTTTGGTTTTTGATATTGCTATATAATCAAGTCCTAGCCCCTCTCTAGGGTTTTTGGGTTGATTTTCCACTGGATGTTGAAGCTCGGTTTACACATACTAGCATTATGGTTAGCTCGTTGTAATACGTGTGTACAATAACGTAATATAGTCTTACTTTAGACTATATCTTGGTGATTCGGTATAAACCCTAATTTGGTGATTCGTTCTTATCTTGTGGAATCGTCTTAGCTAAAGGTATGAAACCCTAATTTGATTAATTATAATTGTGTTATTAAGATCTTGTTAAGTCGCTTCCGCTATATGTGCTTTGATCTTGTTTAGGGTTTTAATAGTTGTTATGAACTATATAAACCTTCAGTGGCATCGAGAGCCGTTTTAACATGTTATAATTATCAAAAATCTAAAGTTCTTAACTAATAATTGTTTTTGGTTAAAATTCATGTTTTTTTAGGTTTAATAAAAATTAGGGTTTTGTTTTTTAAGTTGGGTCAATTTTTGGCCGAGTTTTTATAAATTTTTTTAAACCCTAAATTGCATGTTGTATAATTTTAGATTAAATTGCATCATTAATTGTTATGTCATGTAGCTTAAAGGTTACGATCCGTAGAGATTTAATTGTTAAGAGATGTGGGTGGATCCATGATGAACATGCATGTTTTTCATGGATCATAAAATTGTATGATTATATAATTTATGTGCTACTTGTTTTATTTGATTCAATAAATCTAGAATTAGGGAAGACTTTTATAGGAATATAAAAACCTAGATTTGATGTTTTGTTGAATAAATCGTATGCATGTGGCTATTTGATTTATCTATTGCACATATGAATTATTTGTTTACCTAATTGTTTTCATGCGTTTTTTAATTGTATGTTGTAAACAAGGGTAATTTTTTTAAGAAAAATAATATGGACTAAATCATATTAAAATTAAGATTTGTTTTAAGATCTAAATTACATAGAATTTTGTTGATTGGTAAATTGCAATAATAATTTAACGGCCTACTCCTTTTGACAAACTATAAAGTGGGAACAACGCGTTGCTGGTCATGTACCCGACTAAGGAAGGAGGTTATGCCATTGTCGCTGACCAAATTCCCGACTCGACTGTGCGTCAAATTGAAATTACCTACGATTATTATTTACATTATACCTTAAGGTTGATTTACCGCACATTCACATCTGAAACACAATGAATAAGGTTATTGCTTTGTGCTTTAGTTGAGTTCTAGAAAAAGTACGTTGTGAATAGTTGTGGGTAATTCTTTAATTGGTTTAACCAATACCTCAACATAATATATGTAGAAATTTAGTCTCGTGAAAAAGTTTACTAAATGTTTTATTAAACTTATGTTATGGAGTTGTATGCATGCTTCTCCATATATTGATTTTGACATAAAATTTTATACCCTTAAATTTAAGTCGAATGTCATCTAATTGACGAACACTTGAAGTTACTATGTCGTCATATGAGATTTTTGGACGATGTTGTGATGAAAAAAAACCTTCATTGAATGAGAATTTGCTTGATGGTTTTACGTTCTTTAGATTAGATGACTTAATTAAGTTACTCAGTGAGATCTAGAAACCTAAGGTATTTAGAGGGGATGAAACATGTTTACAATGCAAAATATTCTTTTGGCAATGTAAGTCCCAAAAATATCTAGACATTGCAAATTGTTTGTCAATTGAATTGTTCGACAAGTCACTATGTTGAATACGTTCATTACTAGCAAATCAACTGATGTAATAAATGTGAGACCCCCAGAATCAGGCAAGGGGACAACTAGCAAGAAAGGGGGTTCCACGTCATGGTACAAGAAACAATGAATTACTTTTGACACAAAGTTGACGTAATAAAAACATATATATATATTACATCATAAAAGATCAGAGTTTTAAACATAGGTCCCAGAGTTTTATATGTGGAAAATTTATTAATTCATCATGATTTATAACACATAGTTGCTAAAAAGACAGAATACGCTTCTGACAGTTTTTACTAAAACCAAAATTTTAAAATCATCACAGAAATCTCCAAGTTGCGATAATATCATGCGGGCTCCCATTCAAACAAAGCTAAGTAATAATACCTAAGATTAAACATGTAAAATCGTCAACATAAAGTTGAGTGATATTCATAGGTTTAGCAGTAAAGGTGTGGAACACAAGCATTCATTAGTAAAACAAGTAAATAAGGAGTATGGTTATATACGTCAACCATAGTCCAAAACCATTATTATTTCTGTTCAGTTCATGAACCGAAGCTTAACTCATGTAAGTTCCTCTAGTGAGTATTCAGCCTAAATACTCAAGTATAAACAAATATTAGTGCGTCAAGGTACTCGGGACGGGGATAGTCAATCCCGATGGATCCACCCACAACATTCGCGCTTGGTACTCAATAATTAACAATTTATGATCAAGAGAGGAAACTTAAGGCTATAGACTAAAAGAAATAATAAAAATGAAAGTCTGGAAAGCATACAAGTTCTGGATAGCATATAAGTTCTGGATAGCATACAATTTTTAAATGGTTGTGTCCCACCATGTAAAATCTCACACCGCGTTTGGAAATAATGTGCAAGTAAAAATGGGCTATGAACTCACCTTAGCCACGAGGTAAGTGAATCACGGTACTCAGAAGCTGAGTAGAAACAGTAGTAGTAAGACGATCACCGACGATATGGATGCCCGGAAAACACTAAAGCCGCAACCTATCAAAATAAGGCGCGCGTTATGACTCGAACTCAATATCGATATATACCAAGTATCAAATGACCTAAATATTTTAAAAGTACTCATACTTCAAAACTAATGACATGAAACACGTGAATCCATATTATCCCATTTATCCAACACTACTCGTTTAAACACTTTCACTCTTGAAATTGGCCCGTCATAAGACGCCAAGTCAGCGCAAGTCAAACTATCCCTTTACTCCACTCGGACTAGTAACTAAGTCATTTATATAATGACTAACCACCTGAGTAAGTCACCATGTCCAATAGTGAATACTCAAACTCACACCACACGAGTATTGAACTATGTGTCCAAAATAGAAATCAGCAAGTACACTCCAAATATACACACCGATCTACCCTATCTAGACTTGTTCGATTTCAATGAAATTTGGTGTCAAGGTCACTTATAACCTGTATAAGAACCTAAAAAAATTTGAGCCAAAGTTCACACTTTAAAACCCATCAGCTAGACACTTTACTCGACTCTAAAATTTTGAACCGAATGTGTACTTGTTTTATAAAACCGTTTATACCACTTTAAAAGTATTATCATGACATTTCGCCTTTTAAACCCACAAATAGACTCATCATATTAAGTTTGTGAACTTTGAAAACAAGTAGTATCCATTATCTAACCATGCCTAAAGTCCCCGAGAGTCGACCCAAAATCAGCCACAATTTCGGATTGTGCCGATTTGCGTCTCTAGGTACACAAATACTAAAACTAGTATAACTTTTGACCCGTAATGAGTTAGAAGCTCTATCTTATATCAAAACGAGCGTCTTGAAAAACTCTACAATAAAATCAGTTAATCTCAACCTATATCCAAACTTAAACCCACGAAAATCTGTTCTAAACCTGCTGATGTAATATACACTTTTAGAAATCATATCAGATCAATATTTGGACCCATTTTAACATAATCCATACCTCTAATATTACCCTACTATCATACCCATCAACCAAACAACTCCTAAAACACTTGCATGTCAAATTAAAAAAAAAAGATCAAAAATGCAACTTTTTAGGATGAAAACATGATGATCCTACCAAGATCATTACATGCATGATGATTAAAACATAAACCAACCATAAAATCATAATAATTATTGAAAGTTGATGCATGTGTAAGATTTTGGTACCAAAAGAATCACAACAAGATTTTAGGATGGGGTCTTGTTTTAGTTTTGATAGATTCAATCTAAAAATCAAATTTTAGGGGTGTTTTGGGGTGTTAGGGTGGCGGCAAGTATAGAGAGAAGAAAAGAGGGAGTAAATTTTTTATAGTGTGTGTTTTGTTATGAATGAAAATGAAGTTAGGTGAAAAAAAGATAGTTTATACAGTATGGTTAGGGTAGGAATTGCTAATATGGAATAGTTTTGGACTAAAAAGCAATTTAATAGTTTAAAGGGTAGAAAATGACTATTAGTAAATTTTGAAATTATTTACGAGGCTCGGGTTTCGTAAAAATACTTTTCAAAAGTTAAAATGCATCATAAGTATGATAATATAGTTTCCCGACACGACTTAACACGTAATTAAAACGAAATCGTCGAAAATATTAATTATCGAAACAATCGATAATAAAATGTAAAATTTTGGACATCTGTCGGTATCGCGATCACTAGGAATTCTCGTTGTACATTGATTTTAGTAAACTCTTTATAAAATGCACGCGGGTGATTTTAAATCAAAACTTTGATTTAAATAAATATGGAAAAATAAAATAAACACTTTATAATTCCAAATAAAGTATTTATCAATGATTAGAAAATACTTGAAAGTATAATTTATTAACAATATCTAGATCTCAGGATTTACATAAAAAAACTACAAGAAAATGTAATACGTTGGTAAATTCAAGAAACACGAATAAAAGAATAAAATAATACCGGGAAAAATACGAGTACTTAAAATAGATTTATGTCAATATAGGTTCTAGTTTCAAGGAAAATACTATCGTTCATTTATTTACCGGGGTAATTTTATTTTCTTGAAGGTATTTATTGAAAATACTAATATTCGAACTTATTCCTACAGAAATGGCTCAACCCGACAACAACGCTTCAAGTTCCGCGTTCAAAACTTTCTTTGAGCGTCCAGAACTTACTGGCCAAAACTTCAATGATTGGTATCGCTCCCTAAGAATTGTTCTGAGAGTAACGGGTACTATTGATTACTTGTCCACGTCGTTACCGGCTGACCTTGCTAAACGAGCTTCTAAAGCTGAAAGGCTCGCACATAGCGCAGAATTAAAGAAACATTCTGATGTGCCTTGCTTAATGCTTGGGAAAATGTCACCTTCTCTTCAAAATAAGCTTGAGCTATTTCACCCTATGTGCATGCTTCATGAAATCAAGGAAATGTTTGAGAAGCCCCAAGCTATGGAGATCTACGATATAGTAGATGCTTTGCATAGATGTAAGCAATCCCTTGGGAAATTCGTAAGTGCACATAGTTAATGATTTTGTTAGGAACTATAATATGCATTACAAGGGGAAGACAGTTAATGATTTGCATGCAATGCTCATTAAATATGAAAAAGCTTTAATGGACAAGGCGTCTACCTCTACTCATCAAGTACTAACCATACAAAAGGGTAGAGTGACTAAGCCAAAATCGCAAGCGAACAAAAAGATGAAAGGAAAAGGCAAAGGTGATAAAGGCAAGCAAGTTGCGACTAATCAAAAGCCTAAGAAGAACTTTGCTAAGAAGAATCAATCTCAAAAGGATGAGACTTGTCACCATTGCATTGCAAGTGGTCAATAGAAGAGGAACTGCCCTCTTTACCTCGATGAGTTACGAGAAAAGAAGAAGAAGTATGAGCTAAGTGATGTAGCTTCAAGTAACTTATTTATGATTGAATTATTTAATTTGACATACAAGTTAAATTCCTAGATATATGATACGGGATGCGGTATTACCATTTGTAATACGCTGCAGAGATTTAAGCTAGAAAGGAAGCTATCCTATAGGGAACAATATCTACAAGTGAGCAATGGAGCACAAGCAGTTGTTGAAGCTATAGGAACGTTTAATTTAGTTTTACCTTCGGGTTTAGTACTGATTTGAAACAATTGTCATTATGCACCTTCAATTGTTAGGGGCGTTATTTCTTTTTCTTGTTTATTGAATCTCAGATTTATTCACACTATTGATAATAATGGAATTTCTATTTTCAAATATGGTATTTTCTATTTTAATGCAATTTTTGTGAATGGTGTGTTTGAAATTGACATGCAGGATAATTCCAAGTATAATAATAATTCCGTCTTTAGCAAGAGTAAGAAGAGAAAGTTTGACAAGAACTATTCTTATCTTTGGCATTGTAGACTTGCCCATATTGGGAAGACACGCATACAAAAGCTTCAACGTGAAGGACTTTTGGAGAATATCAATGATGAATCATTTGATAAATGTGAGTCTTTTATCTCTAGAAAGATGACCAAGAAACCTTTTAATAGCAATATCGAAAGGGCTACTAATCTACTTGGTTTAGTAAACACTGATGTGTGTGGACCACTTAGACATGTCTCAAGGAAAGGTTCTAGCTATTTCTTAACATTTACGGATGATTATAGCCGTTATGGTTATGTTTATTTACTTAAGCATACACATAAGGTATTTGAAACATTCAAAGTGTTTAAATAAGAAGTAGAGTTGCAACTAAGAAAGAAGATTAAAGCTCTTCGTTCTGATAGAGGTGGTGAGTATTTAAGTCAAGAGTTTAAAGATTATCTAAGTGAGAATGGAATTGTTCATAATCTTACTTCTCCCTATACACCACAACAACATGGTGTATCCGAAAGGAGAAATCGCACACTATTAGATATGGTGCGATCTATGTTTAATCTTACAACTTTGCCATTATCATTTTGGGACTATGCCTTAGAATATACGGTTTGTATTTAAAATATGGTTCCCACGAAGAAGTTTAATAAAACACCATATGAACTATGGCATGGCAAAATGCCATATTTGTCTTATTTAAAGGTCTGGGGTTGCGAGGTGTATGTGAAACGTGACTTGGGTGATTAACTCCAACAACGATCTGTAAAATGTATCTTTGTAGGATACCCTAAGGAAACTATGGGTTACTACTTTTATTATCCATCTGAGAACAAAGTTATTGTCACTAGGTATGGAGACTACCTTGAAAGTGATCTTGTAAATCAAGAATTCAGTGGGAGAAATTATGATCTTGAAGAGAGTCATATAGATACATTACCTTCGGAAAACACTAGCGAAATAAATCTTGTAGAACCAGAAAGTCTGGTGGTTCCACAAGAAATAATTCCTCTACGTAGGTCTGAAAGGACTATACGTGCACCAAGCAAACTATGTCTTAACATTGAGGATGATGATGATGAAGTAGGAAATCTTGGAGAACCTGCTAATTATAAATCCGCCATGCTTGATCCTGAAAAGGATAAGTGGATGGTTGCAATGGATGAGGAAATGAAATCCATGAAAGTTAATGATGTTTGGATTCTTTGAGATCCACCACCAAATGCTAAAGTAGTGAGACATAAGTAGATATACAAGAAGAAAACTGACATGGATGGCAAAATACAATCCTATAAAGCTCGTTTAGTAGCTAAAGGTTTTACTCAAACTTTTGGCGTAGACTACGAGGAGGCAATTTCTCTTGTAGCAGACTTAAGAGCTATTATGATTCTCATAGCTATAGCATCATACTATGACTATGAGATATGGAAAATGGATGTTAAAACTGCCTTCTTGAACGGTCGCTTAGATGAAGATATCTATGCAACAACTGGAAGGGTATGTTGATCCTAAGTATCCAAAACGCGTGTGTAAACTTCATAGATCTATTTATGGTTTTAAGCAAGCATCACGTCAATGGAACAAACGATTTGATGAAGAAATCAAGAAGTTTAGATTAAATCAAAATCGTGAGGAGCCATGTGTATATCGCAAAGCTAGTGGGAGTGATGTAGTTATCATAGTCCTATATGTTGATGACATATTAATCATGGGAAGTAACATTCCAAGAGTTAAAGCTGTTAAGGATTATCTTGGTAAATATTTTTATATGAAGGATTTGGGAGAAGCTGCATACATTATGGGAATTAAGATCTATCAGGATAGGAGTATACGGTTAATCGGTCTTAGTCAAGATGCTTATATTGACAAAATATTGAAGAAGTATAATATGCATAATTCTAAGAAAGGATTTCAGCCTATGGAAGTTAAGCATAACTTAAGTCATGAGATGGATGCATCAACTCCTAAAGAGGAGGCATACATGCGGAAGGTACCTTATGCTTCAGCTATAAGATCTATTATGTATGTTGTAAGATGTACAAGGCCTGATGTGGCGTTTGCTTAAAACTTGGTCAGTCGTTACCAACAAAGTCTAGGGAAGCTCCACTGGAATGATGTTAAACATATTTTAAAGTATTTGAGGAGTATGGAAGATATGTTTTTGGTATTCGGAGGGAAACTAGACACATAACTGAATGTAACAGGATTTTATGATACGTCCTAGCCATGTGATAAAGATGATACAAAGTCTAAGACAGGTTACGTGTTTGTTATCTATGGAGGAGCAGTTGACTGGAAGAGCAAGAAGCAGACAACGATTGCAATGCATGCGACTCAATCTGAGTACATGGTTGCTTCAGAAGCTACAATGGAAGCCGTTTGGATTAGGATGTTTATTGGAGATCTTGGAGTGATGCCTTTAATCTAAGTGTCACGGCCCACTTTGATAAGGTGGCCGTTGTGACATTCGTGGTTTTGAGGTTCGTCACTCGGTCTTATTTTTAGGTTATTTTATGTGTGACTATGTGTTTTGTGTGTTTACATGTTTAGTTTGCGTGAACGAAGTTGGTGTGGACATCGTTTATGGGTACATGGTACTCATAAGTAAATCGAGGAACGGTTATTTCATGTTCATGAGGTCACAAATTGGTGACTATGAAATGAAATGGTGTTATTATGGTGTTTACGTATACGTATAAGTATTATAGTAAATCGTATTATTTTTTACGATTTGGGGTTTAGCATTTAGAGGTCTCGGGTAAGGTGTTTAGTCATGGGAGTATTTTTCGGGATGGTTTTAAGTCATTTAGGACTTAGTTTAAAAGTTTATTTCAAAAGTCAAGAGTTTTAACTGTATATGTTACGTTTTTTACGGTATACGCGTAAATTGACTAGTTTTACGGTTTTGAGGTTTTAGGAGCTGAAATAAATTAAGGTAACTTAAGGTATTATTAATAATATATTAATAAGTCTTAAAAATAAAAAAAATAAAAAATATATATATGAATCGGATTTTAAACCGACTAGAAAAGAAAAAGAAAGGATAATGGGCCAAAAGACCCAACTTGAGCCCAATTTGGAAAAGCCTTTTTAATAAAACATATAAATACCATGTTTGTTTAATGAAAAATCAGTTTTTCATTACTTTTCTCCCCTTTTGGCCGAATTTTTACAAGCCCTAATTTAGGGATTCATCAAAAATAATTTTCTTGAAGATTTGAGATAAAATCTTGATTTAATTCTTATAGTTTTCTTGTTTTATAGCATTAAGGCTTCAAGTTTTATATAATCAATTTATATGATGGATTAGAGTTCTTAATAGATCTGTAATAAGGGGTTTTATAACAATTAACATGATTAGGATAATGATTGGTGATTATTAGTGATGTTAATTAGGGTTTAATCATGTTTAAATTCGTTTTTAAAAACTGGGCAGATTTTTGAGTCACTTGTTTTGATCATATCTAGAGTTCTACAAACTCTTATTTTATGATCCAAGCATCCCTGAATAGGTAATTTAAGTGGATTTCAAGTTAAAGAAACGAGAAGTAAATTGGAGGTGGGAGGTGGGTCAAAAACAGGTTACAACAGTCGGAGGTCAAAACAGTTTTGAAATCAGTCGGGTTTAATTTAATGTTTCAAGGTGATTGGGGTACTTAGGAGTACACTTGAGCCCTCTAATGAGCTTGGTAGTTGGTTTATATATTAAATAAGAGACCTGAAGGGTGGTTAAGCAAATGGGTTAGGGTAAGACCCCCTAATCATAACAAACTTTTTGTATGTTCAAAATCGGTAAAATACGGATAGGCAGAAGTATATATATATATATATATATATATATATCGGGGCCTTAACAGTAGCTTTAAGGTTGGGGAAAAAGGGAGGAGTTAGCTAACATATGTAAGGGAATAGGGTTTCCTTTACAGAGATCATGGGTATGTTTAGGTGGGCATTTGGCTTATAGTTTGGAGACCTAAAAACCGGGACTGTTTTGGGTAAAATGTTAACGGGACGGGTTATGAAGTAAACTGAGTTAAGGGATTTATAGAGGGGTGTAATGAGATGCTTAGAGCATATAAATGAGGTATATTTATGTGATAAGGTTAGATTTCCATCATAGGTTGATGAGCCATCTTAGTGTTTGGTTCATGTTTTGATTGTGTGCTTTTGTTTGTTAGCTTTTTGCTAGTGCGCGTACTTTTGGAGAAGCTCAATCAGGTGAGTTTCATAGTCCCATGTCTTTTTATGATTTGATTTCCAGATGGGATGGAAGAGACACTGTTTGGTTTTGTAACTAATGATGTGAATGTTTTTATGGTTTGTGATGGACTTGTGTGTACACTTATGTGATTAACTGCTATGTGATTCTTGATTGTTATTGTGGTTTGACTTGCTACCAATGGGATGTTGACAAGGCGGAGCCTTGGGGAGGTACATAGATGTGTGATCATCTATGGGACCAATGGATAATAACAAGGCGGGGCCTTGGGATTGGTACATAGGTGTATGGGCGCCTATGGTACCATGGTGTTTGGTAAGGCTGGGAGCCTTGGATTTGGTTTGGAATGATTGATCTTGAATGTTAGTTGTTAATGCATACTTGTAGCACATTGTCCATATGCTTAGTGGTTTATGGTTGTTCACAGCTTATTTTAATCTGTTTTCGGTTGGAGTCTAAACCTATGACTCTCTCCAACATTATGTTGACGTGTTTTAGTGTCTCTTTCAGGTGATAAAGTGGTTAAGCATGAGAACATATGTGGCTAGGATTGGAGTCGCGTAGGAATGCATTTAGAATGAGATCCCTGTTCCTTCTTAGTTTATTTTTCTGTTTGTTTCAATAAGTGATACTATGAACCTATAGGTTGATTTTTTTTGTGTTATTTGTTTGTTTTGGGTAGGAGGTAGGACTGTTACCTACTTACCTAGACTCCTGCATTGATGAGATATTGTGATGACATTTGTGTCACCTTTTATGGCATTTCTAATACATATAGTTCTCTCTATAGACACGTTGTTGTTGTGATGATATCCATACGTCGCGCCCCATATTCCGCCATGGTGGGGTGTGACAGAATGGTATCAGAGCCAATGGTTATAGAGAATTAGGTTGCCTAGTCTAGCAGCCTAGTCTATAACTTAAGGGTCCCTACATACAGGCGTCATACGAGTATGTGTGCATTTTATATTAATTAAAGTTTTCTGGATGTTATTGGTTTTTATTTGCGATGTTTGTTAAGTATTGACTAGTATGGGTTGAACCATAGTAGTTCATACTTAGCCACATGTTATTTTCTTTTCTGGTTGTGACTAGTGAAGGTTGAACCATAATCATCCATACTAGTCATTGTTGTATTTTGCTTAAATTGTACATTATAGTACATAATTTGGTACATGGTAGTTTCTGTCTTTTGTTGAGTTATTTTATGTACTTGAGGTATAGTATTTTTCTTTTGATGTTTAAGTCATGTCCCTAAGAATCATGTGCTGGTTCGAGTTATTAGGAGTAGGTGGATATGAAGGATTTTAAGCTGTTTCCACTCTTATGGGCGACATGACTTATAACTGATTATGTTTTCGTTTTGGATTTAGTCTATGCTGTTTTAGCTAGACTATGGATTTACGTATTCCAATAGTTTGATTATAATTTTTTTAATGGATGGAGTTTTGGACTTTATTGTTTATGTGGTTATGAGCTTATGTGAGTAGATGGATATATGTGTTATGGTTGTATTAATTCTTATAAGTGTCATCATAGGAGGGAGTGCATTGGGGAAAGGGTAATTGTATAAGTATGGTGGCCAACATAGTTATACAATTACCATAACTCCAATGGATTCTTAAGTATGATTGCATGAAAGAGGGTTAATACATGCTTGTATAGTAGATGTTAGACGGATTTAAGTATATGTATCCCGATATGCCTATATATGTATGATCCCCTATAATTATCGATTGTATCCTTAGGAGGGTGGCTAGCTCGCTTCTTTTTAGATATTTAACCTCCATTGTGGCGTATTCTTCGAGTTTCCTATTTCACATGTCCGTTTTAAAATGGTGTCCTTGGTGTTAAGTATATTGAAATAAATTGAGATTTCGTTTGGGATAATGAAATCTTTTGTGTTGAGTCTTACATTCCTTTTTGTCGGTATATATTGAATAGACTTGGAAATCTACTATAGGGTTGGATAGTTGGTTGTATACGGTAACATAAGGGTAAGGTGTTGGAATCGTGTTTGAAACAAGATGTAACATAAGAATTCTTAATCAACAATTATTTATTTCAAAATTCTAAAAGACTTTTTTTTAAATAAAGCGAAATAAAATTTCTTTCTACTTACATAGTTTATATAATTGAGTTTAACCGATTTACGTCATTTATAATTATTTATACAAGGTTAAATTGAGTTCATGAAAATTTCACATACAATTATTTCTTTCATTTAAAAGGATTGCATTAATCACTAAGTTTATTCTTTAGTTTTTAAAACAACTAGTATAAAATTGTTTTGGTCGTAACTTGTTCGTTTTTAAAGCTTTTTGGGTGATTCAAAAGCCTAAAATTATGTACTCGGAATGTAATTCTCAAATATTTGGTATGTATAGTCATGAGGTGTCAGTAGCTTGATCGAAATTTTGGTACAAGTGACGGGTTCAAGGTTGAGTTTTGAATAGTAGTTTTTTTTATGATTTGGGATGCACGGGATACCTAGTCTTTGGGTTGAGTTTTGAGATCGTCTAGAAGGTTGTTTGTAGATTGTTTGAGTCACATATATGTGGTGAGGAAAGAAAAAAATATTCTTTTGGAAAAGTCGATCTTGTGCACGGTTTAAATAATAAGTCGGGGGACATAAGATGTTTTGGTTGCCATTAAGTGTTTCTTGGATCATTTTTCGTTGTCATGAGTCATTTGAATTGGTACATGTTTGAGTTTTCCTTTTGAGTTTTCGTGGTTTTGGTCTGTTTTAACTCGTGCACGTGAAATGTCGTTAGTTATCCGTGGGTTTGATTCGTTGATCATATCTAGTGGATTCAGGATGTAGTTTTGGGTTCGTATTGATTGGGAGCGTTGAGGTAGACATATGAAAGAATTGGTCGCGCCTACACGATTAAGTAGGTGGCCCTGAGAGAATGGTCGGAATGCCCTTAGTGGGGATGCAAGAGTTAAAAGTCCGTAGACGAACTAATGTGGTCATGAGGTCTCTTAGGAGTGCCAAGGGAGATGAATAAACATTTGTATAATATATGGATATTGGCACAAGTAACGCGCCATAGAGAGTGTTGGAAGGGGATATAATACCTCAAACGTATTTATGATTGTTCGTAAGGCATGTAAGTTTTCCGAAAATTTCCTGAGATTTAGTAGGTTTGCCTATTACTGTGAGGTAGAACCATAAATAGAGCAAGTAGGAGAAGTGAGAGGAGTTGTAGTTAGTGTCTTTCCAAGGAAATTGTTGATGGAATGATTTTAAGAGCAAGAGTTGTTAGAAATTGCAACGGATGCAAGGTAAAATTTGAGTTGCTTAGTAGTAGATTGGTTGTGAAAAGCGGTTGAGTGGTCTGATAAGAGGAAGTATTGGTCTTTTAGAATACATGTAGATTTTCGCGAGTAGAACGAGGTAGAAATTTATTCGTATTGCTTCTAAGAGAGGTTGCAAGGAGGACGTAATTGAAACTGCTAAGGATGTTGTATGAACGCTTTGGGTTTACGGTTATGATTTTGGCTTCGCCGAGGCGCTAGCAGTTTTCATGGAGTCAATGAACCGGGGGTGCATGACAATATATAAACGAGTTGTCATCGGGAGCATCGACGACATCTTGATCTACTCAAATCTAAGAAGGAGAGTGAGGCGAATTATGAGTTGGTTTTGGAGTTGTTAGGAAAGGGAATTACACGTGAGATTTTCAAGTGTGAGTTTTAGGATTAATTTGGACAGGACGAGTAGTCAGAGATGATGGCATATCGTGGAACCAGCAAGGGGCAAAGTGAAGAAGGGTGAGGAAGCGTTTTGGAGGCTGAAGAGGTGGATTGGATAATGAGCAGATCTTGGAATTATCAGAAGGACTGGATGAATTCGCGAAGCATGACGATACGTGGAGCAAGGATTTGGATGTATATGAGAACGACAAAGAAAGGCGGTTGTTTATACGTTGTGGGAACTAAAGATTTGGAAGAACTACATAGACTTAGTTAGTGGAGCTGGATTGTTATATCTGCCTAGAATGCTAGAGGAATTTGGGGTACGAGACGTAGAGAATGATCTATACAGATCATGAACGTCTCCAACACATATTTAATCATCTTGATTGGACATTTGGCAAAGGTGATGGGTAGAGTTAAGTGATGAAAGACAATTGCAAGGCTAAGTACCATCTGGGAAAGGCAAGCATGGTTGATGAGACATGGAATAAAAAGAATGAAGTGAAGCTGAGACGAACTTGAACTATATGGATGACGTATTAGGGTGGTTTGGATGTAGGATGTAGGTTGCACGAGTTGAGTTGTCTAAAGTAGAGAATGCGCCAACATTTATGTTGCGTGGCTTGGACAATCATATAGAGAAAAGGGACGTAGACTATACTTCCTAGATAGATAGGAGTGGCTAAGAAAGGGAAATGTAAGGACGAATTTGGTGGAAGGGATACATAATGGGGTGGAGGAATAAGTACGACGAGAGTTGGGTGATAGTCGGTAGAGTGACTAATTCATCTCATATTTCAAGAGGAATGAGAAGTCACGTAGTTGAGAAGTTGGAAGGATCGCGTACGGATGTGATGGAATAGAGGGTTTTGCGTAAAAGTTAGCCTAATATGTATGGAATGCCTTATGAAGGATTATGGCAAGGGAAGAAACGATGGGAAGCAAGCGTAGTATACCGTTGATAGACTAATGTTTGGTATGAGCATACTATAGGGGTAATTGAGAAAGACGCCTAGAGCATTGGCGTGAGATTTGGAGATAGTTGGAGAACGCATTATATTAGGAAGAATCCTCCTAAAAAGACAGAGTCACCGGTGAGAGGGGCATATTCCCCATTGATGAGGATGTAAGGAATAAAGGAGGAAACGCCTAAATTATAGGCTGAAGACGGGATATAAAATGGTATGGAAATTAAGATTGTGGAAATACAAGCGAAAAGTAGTATGGAGGAAGAATGATTAGAGGGAGCAAGAGGTTGTCAAGATGGTGGGGTGATATTGAAGGGAGAACCGTTATAGCAAGAGGTTAGTAGTCACGAACAATGGAACGTTCACCTAGAGAAAAGGTGTAGCACCTGTTATTATGAAGGATTGTTAGTTACTTGGTTCCGAGCATGGGAAAGTAAGGATGAGGTGGTGGTTATGACATGTTTCGTGTGAATGTTATGGGAAGATTTTGGTTATGCAATCCTGCATATACCATTGGATGTGATAAAGGTTAGGAGAACTTCTGAATGATGGAAAATCCGTAGAGGATAGAAGCCGTTAGGTCTGGTGATATGAATTGTAGTAGAAACTGTTGGAGTTAATTCATAGGAGATGAGGTGGATCACCTTTATAGTGGGATGAAGTTAGAAGCGGCCAACGTATTGGACCGGAGGTGGATCGGAAAACTATGGAGGTGGTGGCAGTGCTTAAGTAGGGGTTGAAAATGGCAAAGAACCGACAAGAGAGCTGTGCGGACGAGAGGCATAAGCCGTTGTGATTTAAGATTGGAGGTAAGGTTATGCTAGAGGTTTCACCATGGAAAGGAGTGATGTGGTTTGGAAAGAAAGGGAAGTTAGCACCTAGATTTGTAGGTCCATTTAAAATCCTTGAAAGGATTGGGCTAGTGGCGTATAGGTTGAGATTACCAGAGGAATTGAGTAGTGTGCATGATCTATTTCATGTATCAAACTTGAGGAAATGCTTAGCAAGAACCGACTTGCAAGTACCGTTAGATGATATTAGTATCGATACGAGTCTTCGTTTCATCGAAGAGCCGGTAGAGATTTTGGGTCGTGAAGCTAAGACGTTGGGAAAAAGGGTAATATACCGTAGTTATGGTAAGATGGAATTTGGAACGTGGACTAGAGTTTACGTAGGAACAAGAAGGATTTATGAGGAGCAAGTATCCTCAGCAATTTGATAATGACGATCCTAAGGAGTAAATCTCAGGACGAGATTTCTATTAGGAGGGAGTGATGTGACAACCGTGGTTTTGAGGTTCGTCACTCGGTCTTATTTTTAGGTTATTTTATGTGTGACTATGTGTTTTGTGTGTTTACATGTTTATTTTGCGTGAACGAAGTTGGTGTGGACATCGTTTATGGGTATATGGTACTCATAAGTAAATCGAGGAACGGTTATTTCATATTCATGAGGTCATAAATTGGTGACTACGAAATGAAATGGTGTTATTTTGGTGTTTACGTATACGTATAAGTATTATAGTAAATCGTATTTTTTTTTACGATTTGAGGTTTAGCATTTAGAGGTCTCGGGTAAGGTGTTTAGTCATGGGAGTATTTTTCGGGATGGTTTTAAGTCATTTAGGACTTAGTTTAAAAGTTTATTTCAAAAGTCAAGAGTTTTAACTGTATATTTTACGTTTTTTACGGTATACGCGTAAATTGACTAGTTTTACGGTTTTGTGGTTTTAGGAGCTAAAATAAATTAAGGTAACTTAAGGTATTATTAATAATATATTAATAAGTCTTAAAAAGAAAAATAAATATATGAATCGGGTTTTAAACCGACTAGAAAAGAAAAAGAAAAGATAATGGGCCAAAAGACCCAACTTGAGCCCAATTTGGAAAAGCCTTTTTAATAAAACATATAAATGCCATGTTTGTTTAATTAAAAATCAGTTTTTCATTAATTTTCTCCCCTTTTGGCCGAATTTTTACAAGCCCTAATTTAGGGATTCATCAAAAATAATTTTCTTGAAGATTTGAGGTAAAAATCTTGATTTAATTCTTATAGTTTTCTTGTTTTATAGCATTAAGGCTTCAAGTTTTATGTAATCAATTTATATGATGGATTGGAGTTCTTAATAGATCTGTAATTAGGGGTTTTATAACAGTTAACATGATTAGGATAATGATTGGTGATTATTAGTGATGTTAATTAGGGTTTAATCATGTTTAAATTCGTTTTTAAAAACTGGGCAGATTTTTGAGTCACTTGTTTTAATCATATGTAGAGTTCTACAAACTCTTATTTTGCGGTCCAAGCATCCCTGAATAGGTAGTTGAAGTGGCTTTCAAATGAAAGAAACGAGAGCTAAATTGGAGGTAGGGAGGTGGGTCAAAAACAGGTTACAACAGTCGAGGTCAAAACAGTTTTGAAATCAGTCGGGTTTAATTTAATGTTTTAAGGTGATTGGGGTACTTAGGAGTACACTTGAGCCCTCTAATGGGCATGGTAGTTGTTTTATATATTAAATAAGAGACCTGAAGGGTGGATAAGCAAATGGGTTAGGGTAAGACCCCCTAATCATAACAAAGTTTTTGTATGTTCAAAATCGGTAAAATTCGGATAGGCAGAAGTATATATATATATATATATATATATATATATATATATATATATATATATATATATATATATATCGGGGCCTTAACAGTAGCTTTAAGGTTGGGGCAAAAGGGAGGAGTTAACATATGTAAGGGAATAGGGTTTCCTTTACAGAGATCATGGGTATGTTTAGGTGGGCGTTTGGCTTATAGTTTGGAGACCTAAAAACCGGGACTGTTTTGGGTAAAATGTTAACGGGACAGGTTATGAAGTAAACTAAGTTAAGGGCTTTATAGAGGGGTGTAATGAGATGCTTAGAGCATATAAATGAGGTATATATATGGGAGAAGGTTAGATGTCCATCATAGGTTGATGAGCCATCTTAGTGTTTGGTTCATGTTTTGACTGTGTGCTTTTGTTAGTTAGCTTTTTGCCAGTGCGCGGAGTTTTGGAGAAGCTCAATCAGGTGAGTTTCATAGTCCCATGTCTTTTTATGATTTGATTTCTAGATGGGATGGAAGAGACACTGTTTGGTTTTGTAAATAACTCTGTGAATGTTTTTATGGTTTGTGATGGACTTGTGTGTACACTTATGTGATTAACTACTATGTGATTCTTGATTGTTATTGTGGTTTGACTTGGTACCAAGGGGATGTTGACAAGGCGGGGACTTGGGGAGGTACATAGATGTGTGAGCATCTATGGGACCAATGGATAATGACAAGGCGGGGCCTTGGGATTGGTACATAGGTGTATGGGCGCCTATGGTACCATGGTGTTTGGTAAGGCTGGGAGCCTTGGATTTGGTTTGGAATGATTGATCTTGAATGTTAGTTGTTAATGCATACTTGTAGCACATTGTCCATATGTTTAGTAGTTTATGGTTGTTCACAGCTTATTTTAATCTGTTTTCGGTTGGAGTCTAAACCTATGACTCTCACCAACATTATTTTGACGTGTTTTAGTGTCTCTTTCAGGTGATAAAGTGGTTAAGCGTGAGAACATATGTGGATAGGATTGGAGTCGCGTAGGAATGCATTTAGAAGGAGATCCCTGTTCCTTCTTAGTTTATTTTTCTGTTTGTTTCAATAAGTGATACTATGAACCTATATGTTGATTTGTTTGTGTTATTTGTTTGTTTTGGGTAGGAGGTAGGACTGTTACCTACTTACCTAGACTCCTGCATTGATGAGATATTGTCATGACATTTGTGTCACCTTTTATGACATTTTTAATACATATAGTTCTCTCTATAGACACGCTGTTGTTGTGATGATATCCATACGTCGCGCCCCATATTCCGCCATGGTGGGGTGTGACAGCCGTTATTTTATAATCATGGCGTGTCATCAAAGCATAATAAAGGCATAACGTCATAAAGACATAAAAGACCAACAGGAACGCCGGAATCAAACATCGGCTCCCAACATAAGCTCAACATAAACGAAAATAAACGAAGACTAAAGGACAAAATATATGTCCAACCAAATCATAGGTATTAAAATGCATAAAGAGATGGAGACTAAGGTAGCTCTCATCTTAAGCGCATACTCTAAATGCCAAATCTCGCCATTCGGTACCTGCCGTATAAGACATGAAAAGAAATACGGCTGAGCAATACGTGTTGGGAATAAATTTAGGCCAGAACACTTGAACGCTGACAAGAACAACTTAAGCGTTGACAAGAGCAAAGTGAGCGCTGACAGCATAAGCGTTGACAAGATAAAGTCAAGCGTTGACAGATTGAAGACAAGCACTGATGGAAGATGTGAGCTACACGTATATTATATTCTAGATTACTTCTAGTAAGGATAGAAACGACAATGTATTTTCTATGTTTATCTTTACCTAGAATAGTTGATTCGTAGCTTATTGTACAAGACTTCTTGTTCTATAAAAGAAGATCTTTTAGGTTAATGTTTAATATCAGTTTTCATAGTATTTGCAAGTTAAACCTTTCATTGTAATCAACACGATTATTCTAATACAAGTGAAAGTTTGTTTAACATCATTGTGTTTTAGATCAAGTGTTAATTCCGCATAACACTTTGTTACTTTATTCATAAGCAAAGGTTTCTCTACGTGTAGTACTTGATCTAATCTCGTATACACAAAGCTTAATCGATCTAAGTTTGGGATCAACAAGTGGTATCAGAGCTTGTTGAGAAACTTTTGATCTTTAAGTAACTCAGAACCCTAAAACACCAAACCCTAAAAACCCTAAAATTCTCAAAACCCTAAAAACATCATGTCTGGCACAAATCAACCTCCTGCTTTGCTACAAAACAACTTCTCAAACCCTAGTATCAAAATTCCCATGTTTGATGCCAGGAACTTTGAGCTTTGGAAGTCCAATTTTGAGCAATACATAGCTATTCATGACTACACTCTTTGGGAAATTATCGAATATGGGAACACATTCGATAAAGCAGCAAAGATTACTGCTGCAATTGCCGCAAGGACAGCTGTTCCTAATTGTCCTGAAGCTGATAAAGTGGAAAAGCCTGATGATGGGAGAGCGGTAGCTGTTGAAGATATAGCCAAGAAGAGGGTGGACATGAAAATTTTGAACATCTTGAAACATGCCCTAGGTCATGAGAATCAGCATAAGTACAAACGTTTTGAGTCTGCAAAAGAGCTTTGGGAAGCTCTTGAAGTAGCACATGGTGGCAATGCTGATACAAAAGAAGAAAAGAAGAAGCAACTATTGCATGAGTATGCTGTCTTTAAAGCTCAACCTAATGAGAATCTCAGCAGTGTGAGAAGTAGACTTCTTGACATCACAAGTCAACTTTCCTTCATGGGAAAACAGATTGATGACCCTGAATTGAATGCTACTTTTCTCAAAAGCCTTGGTGATGTATGGAAGATTGAGACAAGATCTATTCTTGTCAATAACACCCACAAGACTTCCAGGTTTGATGACATCTTCAACAAGTTAAGGCTGTTGGAGAATGAATGGCAATTGGAGAGTGATAACAAATCTTCCAGCAGCAACATGGCCTTCTTTTCACAAAGTGAAGGCCAATTTGATTCCATGAACTTCTATGGACATTCAGCAACTGGATCTCAAGGTGTCAGCGCTGGATGTCAATCTGTCAGCGCTGGATCTTATCCTGTCAACGCTTTGTACTCAAGCGCTGACACACACAATCATGGCGCTGATAGAATTAAACCTGCTGGTTTTGATCTTGATACTGTGTGTGCATTCATTGCTTCTTTGCCTAGTGATTCAAGGATTACTTATGAAGATCTTGAGCAGATAAGTGATGAACAATTGGAAGAGATGGACATCAAGTGGACTATGGCTCTTGTAAGTTTAAGAGCAAACAGGTTCAATAAAAGGTTCAAAAAGAAGATGACCTTTAATGCTAAGGATGTTGCTGGCTTTGACAAGTCCAAGGTGGAGTGCTACAACTGTCATAGGATGGGGCACTTTATGAGGGAATGTAGATCTCCAAGGAGATCTGATGCTGGGAAGCCTTCTAGCCAAATGATTAAGAACCCAGATCCCAAGGCCATGGTTGCTGTTCAACAAATTGATGGCGTTGGAGAATGGGATTGGAGCTGGATGGCTAAGAATGAGGAAGAGGACAGAGCTTTGGTTGCTGAAGTTAAAGAAGAGCATGCTGAATATGCTCTCATGGCACACTCCTCCTCTTCATCAGACAATGAGGTATATGATGATGCTTTCTGTTCTAAGGGTTGTCGTTTAAATACTGAAAAATTAAAACAAGAGATAGTTAAATTATTAGATGAGGCTAGTACTGAAAGATGCAAAGTATCTAACTATCAAATTGCTCTAACCCAAACAGAAAAGACAGTAGCTGAGTATAAGAAAATGGAGTTTGATTTAAAGGATCAAATAAACATCTTAAAACATGAGTTATTTCAGAGTAAAGATGTGCAAGATATAGTAAATAGGGTTAATCTTGATTTGATAGCTCAGTTAGAGGAGGCTAACAAAAATAAAGATAATGTGAGTCTTAAAATCCAGAGGTTTGATAAGGCCACACAATCCCTAGGAGAGTGTGTTAGCAAACAAAGAGACTCTAAGGATATGAGTGGGATTGGGATGAATAATTATACTGTTGTTCCACCACCAGCTGGGGATTTCTATGGTGTCCAATCAAAGGACTTATCTTGGACTGGCTTGCCAGAATGCCAAGAGGAGGAGTTCATTCCTCCACCTAGAGTGACTTCCCCAGTTGAGGAATATCAGCAAAAGCTGACTGACCTAGAAGAGTGGAAGAAAGCTAACCACACTTTGTTTGTTAAGGGAGGGTTATTGTGTGAAAGTCCAAATGAGCCCACACCAATCACAAAACCAATTGATGATCCTAAACCTATTAAGATCACACACCCTACCACTGGCAAACCTGTTGACTTTGGCCCACAAAATGTTAGAAAACCTAGTGTTAAATATGCAGAAATGTATAGAAATTCTAGGTCACCAAAAAGCCAAGTTAGTAACCATGGAACAGGCTTCTTTGCTTCTAGACCTAAGACTATGTCTAGAAAAGCTTGTTACACATGTGGGAGCTTTTCACATTTGGCCTACAAATGTGTCAACGCTTCCAATGTCAACGCTGACAGGAACCATTTCAGCGCTGACAAAAGTCAACATAGGTCAAACACTGTCAGACCCAATACCTTTGTGAACAAAAGTTCACAAGTTGTTAGACCAGCCCCATTCTTTTCTAGAGGGTCTAACACACAAGGCCTAAGACCTTTTCAAAAGTCAAATACTTGGTCAAATAGGCAATGGGTTCCTGTAGCAAACCCTAGGTTCAACACTGATAAGAGCAATCGGGGCGCTGACAGGAGTAATTTCAGCGCTGACAGACACACTGCTAAACCTAGGTATTTGCAACCACAGGGAAATAGGTCTAAAGCTTCTACTAGCTTAACATGGAGACCAAAACAAGACCAGAACCCTAATAATACTGGTATTTCTATGACATGCAACAGGTTTCATTATATTTCTAAGGCATTGTCAACACCAATTGGGGTTAACTGGGAATTTCATTCAAACAGGGATGAAAATGGGGTTGTTATGAGAACCAAGTCTGTTCTTGTTGAACAACCAAATGAATCCAAGTCTTCCAAGGCTTGGGTTCCCAAAGAAAACTAATGTGTTTTCTTTATGTGCAGGGCATTCAGAAGAAGATCAATGACTATGGATACTGGGATAGTGGATGCTCAAGGCACATGACAGGAAAGGAAGACTATCTGACCAATTTCTCTCCTATTCAAGATGGTGATAAGGTATACTTTGGAGGTGGCTACGGCACAATCACAGGAAAAGGAACCCTTGTCACCAACAATCTAAGGTTTGATAATGTCTTCTTGGTGAAAGACCTGGATTATAATTTGTTTAGTGTATCACAAGTGTGTGATAACAAAAATAAGGTTCTTTTCACAGATACTGAGTGCTTGGTGTTAAGCAAAGATTATAAGCTCCCTGAGGAGAAATACATAGATTTTAGAACACCAAGGCATAAAGACATATATAATGTGAATCTTAATGGAATTAAGGTAAATAATAAAATGTCATGTCTATATGCTAAAGCCTCAGTAGATGAAAGTAATCTTTGGCACAGGAGACTAGGGCACATAAACTTTAAGAATATTAATAGACTTGTGAGGCTTGGTTTAGTTGATGGTTTGCCTGAAAAGGCTTTCCACAATGACCACTCTTGTGTTGCATGCCTTAAGGGCAAGCAGCACAAGGTCTCATTCAGGTCTAAACAGGTGCACTCTAGTTCTAAACCTCTTCACTTATTGCATATGGACCTCTTTGGTCCAACTAATATAGAAAGTTTGAAGGGTAAATCATATTGTTTTGTCATTACTGATGATTACTCCAGGTTCACATGGACTTTCTTTTTAGCCAAGAAAAGTGAAACTGCCCTAAGTCTAATTAATTTTATTACCCAAATTGAAAAGAAAAATGGTAATGAGGTCAAAATTATTAGAAGTGACAATGGGGGTGAGTTTAGAAATCAGTTGTTAGATGATTTTTGTGCCAAGAAAGGGATTACTAGGCAGTTTAGCATAGCTAGAACCCCACAGCAAAATGGGGTTGCTGAAAGGAAGAATAGGACCCTTATTGAAGCAGCCAGAACCATGTTGGCTGATGCCCACTTTCCTATAGCCTTTTGGGCTGAAGCTGTTAACACAGCTTGTTATGTTCAAAATAGGGCATTGGTCAACAAGATACATAATAAGACACCTTATGAATTACTTTGGGGAAGGAAGCCCAATATTGGCTTTCTTAAGCCATTTGGTTGTCATGTAGTTGTGTTAGAAACTAGTGAGGCCCTAGGTAAATTTGATTCAAAAGGTGATGAAGGCTACTTCATGGGTTATTCAGTGCAGAGTAAAGGATATAGGGTTTACATTAAAAAGGAAAAACGTATACTTGAAAAAGTACATGTTAGGTTTTTAGAAAGTAAACCTAGTGATCCTGAGAGTGGTCCAAATTGGTTGTTTGACTTAGAACCTTTATCTAGAGCTTTAAATTATATGCCTGTTACTGATCCAGACATTGTGAAGGTAACTTCAAGTGTTTTGGAAAAGAGAATTGGTAATGTTTCAGGTATACAGGTTGCTAAGGAAGATGGACCACCAGCAGTTGAATCATCTCCCACACAAGAATATGTTACACTTCCTATATGGACAGATGAGTATTATGCTGCTGCTACTGCTGCAAGGAAAGATAATGGTGGTGTTCAAATACCACCAAGTACAAACATGCATGATTCTTCAGGCGCTGACAAAGGGAAATCAAGCGCTGACACGACCAATTCAGACGCTGATGGCTCCAACGCTGACAACACCAGTTCAAGCGTTGTTAGCCCAAACGCTGACACACAAGGATCAGACTTTGGAGACACCTTTACACAGCTTTTCTCTTCTCATTTTGAACAGGGTGGACCTTCAAATATCCATGAAGAGATTCCTGTTGATCAAGAAGAATCTGAAGAAGATATTGGCAACATGGAGCGTGAAGTTGAGGATACCAGACTTTTTGAAGGAGGAGTTCTCACTTCCACAGCTAAGGATCACCCCACATCTCAAATCATAGGTGATGTTATGGCTCCAGTTCAGACAAGAAGATCCCATCAAGGTCTTGGTGGATTTATTGCCAATATACACAAGAAGGTTGATACCCCTCTTGTACAAGCATGTTTGTTTGCCTGTTTTCTGTCACAGGAAGAACCCAAAAAGATTTTTGATGCTCTCAAAGAACCAAGTTGGGTAGAAGCAATGCAGGATGAGCTTCACCAATTTGCTATACAGGATGTTTGGGAGCTGGTTGATTGTCCTAGATATGTGAGACCAATTGGGACAAGATGGGTTCTAAGAAACAAGAAAGATGAAAGAGGCATTGTGGTCAGAAACAAGGCACGTTTGGTAGCTCAGGGTTATACACAAGAGGAAGGAATTGATTATGAAGAAGTTTTTGCACCAGTTGCAAGAATTGAAGCTATAAGAATTTTTCTAGCTTATGCCTCTTGTATGAATTTTACTGTTTACCAAATGGATGTGAAGAGTGCTTTCCTCTATGGGACCATTGTTGAGGAAGTATATGTCATGCAACCTCCTGGTTTTGAAGATCCTGAGAATCCAGACAAGGTTTATAGAGTGAAGAAAGCAATGTATGGACTTCATCAAGCCCCAAGAGCATGGTATGGTACATTGTCCACCTATTTGGTGGAAAATGGTTTCAAGAGGGGCACCATAGATCAGACACTGTTTACAAAGAAGAAAGGAAAACATGTGTTGCTTGTGCAGGTCTATGTTGATGACATCATTTTTGGCTCTACTGATCCAAAAATGAGTGAGGATTTTTCCAAGCTCATGACAGATAAATTCAAGATGAGTGCAATGGGTGAGATGAACTTCTTTCTAGGTTTACAAGTTCAGCAGAAAGAAGATGGTATCTTCATCTCCCAAGACAAGTATGTAGCTGAAATCTTGAAGAAATATGGTTTTTCTCCACATGAGAAGGAGGCTTCCACTCCTATGGATAGACAACACCCTTGGGGAAAGATTGGAGCTGGAAAGGATGTGGATGTTAGGCACTATAGATCAATGATTGGTTCATTGATGTATCTTACAGCCTCAAGACCTGACATCATGTTTGCTGTGTGTGCATGTGCACGCCATCAAGTGACTCCCAAAGAATGTCACCTTTTTGCTGTGAAGAGGATTTTTAGGTACCTAAGATGTTATCCAGATCTTGGATTATGGTACCCAAAAGATTCTCCATTGGATCTTATTGCATATTCAGACAGTGACTATGGTGGTGACAAGTTTGATAGGAAATCCACAACTGGTGGATGCCAATTTCTTGGGAGCAGATTAATATCTTGGCAATGCAAGAAACAAACAGTGGTGGCAAACTCTACAACTGAAGCAGAATATGTTGCTGCAGCTGCTTGTTGTGGACAAGTCTTATGGATTCAGAACCAGCTGTTGGATTATGGGTATAATTTTATGCATACCAAGATCTTTGTAGACAATAACAGTACTTTATGCATTATTAAAAACCTGTACATCATTCTAAAACCAAACACATAGAAATTAGACATCATTTTATAAGAGATTGCTTTGAGAAAGGTTTAATACAACCAGATAGGGTAGATACTGAAGATAATGTAGCTGATTTATTAACTAAACCTTTTGATGCTGGAAGATTTCAATATTTGGTAACAAATATTGGAATGGTTAATCTCACTTAATATGTGTTTTGGAACACTTTTTGTAAAAGTATGTACAGGATAATGCATTGTTATTGGTCTTTGTGATAATTTAGATTTTCCACATTTTTCTAACACTGACAAAGGTAAATGCAATGCTGTCAAGTGTTATTTTGCCATTGTTGGAGATATTATTGTCTAACGCTGACAAGAGTTCCTTCAACGCTGATAAGTGTTGTCGGGACGCTGTCAGCAACAAATGTTAGTTTTGTGGTTTTCATCTAAATGTGCAGGTAATGGTAGCTTTAAGTCATTGGATACAGAGTTGCTTATGGATCTTTGAAGAGCTATTTGGACATGTTTTATTTATGGATGATGGTTGGAATATTTATATTCCTATCTTGACATAAATTTTTAATGTTCATATATATATTTTGAGAACTCATGTATCATAGTTTGAGGGGAGGTTTAAGGAACCTTTAGGACTCTTGGGTATTCTTAGAATACTCTCATCACAATTCTAGATTGTGTCCACTGGTGAGTATGGGTTAGTTTTACTAAACCATGAGGCACTGTAGCATGCATAGTATATCAACTTTGCATGCTGCCAAGACATTTTTGACTTAGAATTGGTTATGGTCTGATGGGAGGCTTGGGAATCCTTTTGATATGGGTTTTACCTGGGAGTAACAAGGATTTTATGAGGTAACTTGGTTGTTAAGAATTTTGGTTAGCAAGGGACACTAGAGGACTGTTATGTCTATCTTGCTTATGCAAGTGTGCATAACTGGACAGTGCTTGCCGCCCTATGATAATTATCAGCTTTTGGTTATCTTCTCTAGGATAAGTTACTTGTTAAGGTCATTTTTTTTCTTTTTAAAACACTTTTATTTTTGGACGCTGACAAGATTTTTCCAAGCGTTGTTGTGACCAAAATAAACGCTGACATGGCTTTAGGCGAACGTTGACAGGATTATAGCCGTTGGGCGTTGATGGGTTATATTTGACCGTTGACAAACAATGGGACCTACCCAGTTGTAACTTTTTGACATATTTTCAAGCCGTAATTTTAGGAGTTGTTACTTTCATTAAATGCATGGGATAACTTATAAACTTTTTCAATATTTTCATGATTGATTTTTGAAAATCTTTGCCTATTTTTGGGCCAATCACGTGCATTCATCCACTCCTATAAATTTGGCTCCTATTTTAAACAGGGTATCTATAATTCTTGTCTAACACTTTTCTCTTATCAACCTTCATCTTTTATACATCAAATTAACAGCTTTCATCAATGGCACCAAGATTTAACTCAGCAGAATTGGATTTGGGGTTCAAGTCTCAACACAACATGATTGCATATCTTGTTGCTGATAATACTTTGTTCCCTCAATACACTCAGATGGTGGAGTATTTGAATGCATCCCCATTAAGGTATGCTCTTTCTCATGCCCCACTCATTCCAGTCACACACATTAAACAGTTTTGGAACACTGTAAGTTCCTCAACAGTTAATGGAGTGACAACATTGAATTCTATTGTACATGGGAGACCTTGGGTGGTTACTGAGGCCTTGGTACGCCAGGCCTTGCATCTTAATGATGCTGATGGTATAACCATGCTTCCCATATCTGAAATAGAACAAGGGCTTAGGGCTTTGGGATACCCTATTCCTGATGAAGGTACTCTCAATAAGTACCATAAGCAGGAATTTCCCCCAGCCTGGAAGTACCTAATTCACATTCTTCTTCAATGTTTGAGTCCCAAATGTACTGCACACAATGAGATCAATAGATCCATTGCATCTGCTATTGTGTGTATTGCAACAGGGCAAAATTATAATTGGTCTAAAATGATTTTTGAAGGAATGTGTAAAAACAAGGGGACAAAAATGACTTTAGCTTATCCCCGTTTTCTGCAAATGGTTTTTGATGCTCAAAGATATTGTTCAAGGGATCACAATGACTTTTATAAGATCCCTGAACAAAAGAAGGCTATTTTTACCAAGATGAATTCACCACCTCATAGAGACCTACCATTAACCCCAGCCATGCTTGCTGTTATTGCAGCAGCACAACCCCAACCAGACCCCCAACCTCATATTGACCCTCAACCACAACTTGAACCTATTCCTGAACCTTTACCCTCACCTGACCAAATGCAAATAGACCAAAATCCCTTCGACGCTGACACATCTAATGTGGGCGTTGATATGCCTATTTCCAACGTTGACACCCAACCATCACAATCCCAAACACCCCTTAACCAACCTACAACTACACCATCTTCTACACCATCTTCCACACCACCAGAATATAGGTTGATTAAACGCCAAAGGACTGCTGGAGTGTTCTCCTCTGGTGGTCCTAGCCATGTAGCAGAGAGAACCACCACCACAAGTGTGGCTGGTGACCTGGATGAGGCTGAGACTATTGGTTCTGGCTTAGAAGCTGTCCAAGACAGTCCCACCATAATTAAGTCCTCATCCATGCCCAATGAACCTAACTTGGGAGGTCAAATTCCCATTTTGGAAGAGGGCAGACTGGAACCAATGACGCTTTTAGAATTGACGGCTGTCTGCATTAGCTTGCAAAAGCAAAATGCAGACTTGGTACAAATTGTCAGTAACCAAGGCCTTGAACTCAAAGAATTGAGGGAGAGGATTGTTGTTTTGGAGAGTGCTCATTCAAGGGGAGGTATGGAGGAGTCTTCCAAAGGGGAGGAAGCAAGAAATCTGAGTGATAAGAGCAGTCAAGATGGTCAATCATTGGATATTGCTGAAGCTCTTACTACATTGAAGGAACAAAAAGGTTTTGATACGTCCTTAATCTCTCCAACAAATTTACATTTATCATTTACAGATATGTTGAGGGAGGTTTCACAAGGCGCTGAGGGAAAATATTTGAGCGTTGACAAGACAAGTTTGAACGCTGACAGAAGTATTTTGGGCGCTGATAGAGGAAATTTGGGCGTTGACAGATCTGCATATGGAGGTGATGTATTCCAGTCATCATCTATCATCAAAGATGTTTCTACTCAGGTATTATCATCTACCCTACCAACAATTGAACCAACAGATAAGGGTAAGGGTAAGTTGGTAGAAGAAATTGTTCCAAAGAATGCAGCTCAGGTTGAATTTGATAGAAGATTGGCTGAGCAAATGATGGAACAAGGTGAAAAGGAAAAGTCACCATTTGTTGTGACTTCTGAGGAAGAAAGTGATGGAGGCAGCTCAGATTCAAGTGTGATGATTGTTGAACCAGAAAGACTTGAGTATGGTGATGAGCTTGCTAGGGAAAGGCTGAGAGATTTGAAGTTGCAAATTGATTTTGATATGCCAGAGGTAGTTCAAATGTACAATTCTTGGGAAGAAAGCTGCATGGATAATCCAGACTTGACCATTTCAGATCAGATATGGGGTTTGGAAATTCTTCTTAGAGTTCAGCAGGATTGTAAGGTGATGTTGAAGTACAGGGCAAGCAACATTCTTTCTGAATTAAAAAGGGATAGAAGGAAGCTCTACTTTATGTTGCTCAAATGTCATGGAGTTGGATGGACACATCAGAAGCTGAAGGCTTTGACATTTGATGAGTTGGAACATAGGGCTTATCCTATTTGGGTGAAAGTGCAGGAAGAGAACACTTTCAGACTTCTTTCAGATGAAAGAAAGGAGCAACTTGCAGAAGAGATGGCAATCAAGAAAGCTATGATAGTCCCTAGACCAGTAAAGAAGGGATTTATTCTTGAGTTTCCAAAAGATATGTCTCAACTATATCCAAGTGAAGCAATCATTAGAAAGAGCCTTAAGCTCTCCCCATTAGAAGCTTCAGATATGGTTCATGTGTTACCACTAGATTCCAGGAATCCAATTGTAAGTTATGAGGAAGATGAATGTGGATTCTGGAAAATTGGAAGATTTGGAAAGGAGGTACACACTTTTACCACTCTCATATCTTTATTTGCAAGTTGTGACAGAGAAGACTTGGTAGACCTTTGGAGGTTGCTAGAGACCAAGTATGAGGCTGAAGCACCAACTTCAGCCAATGGAATAAAACTTTGGACCACATTCAAAAGAATGTGTGGGACAAAAGAAGAAGATCCTGAAATATGGAAGGATCTTGAAGATGATCTCAGTGGTCTTCAATGGAGGTTATATTCAGCTGCAGGTGTATACCATTTGAGTTCTACAAAGTTTGCTGAGTATTTACTTGTAGATGCTCAGTATTTCATATCCAAGGCTGTTTTGGAGAAGATGAAGGACACTCAGTTGGAGATAGACTATACAAGTGACGTGGCAAAGAATTTGATCAGATTTATTTATTACCAATATGATAAGGTTTGTCAGACTCCTCCAAGTTCTTAATGTTTATTCAGAAACTTGATCATAAGAGTGGATATCAAGTTTAGGGGAGGATTGTTGGGAATAAATTTAGGCCAGAACACTTGAACGCTGACAAGAACAACTTAAGCGTTGACAAGAGCAAAGTGAGCGCTGACAGCATAAGCGTTGACAAGATAAAGTCAAGCGTTGACAGATTGAAGACAAGCACTGATGGAAGATGTGAGCTACACGTATATTATATTCTAGATTACTTCTAGTAAGGATAGAAACGACAATGTATTTTCTATGTTTATCTTTACCTAGAATAGTTGATTCGTAGCTTATTGTACAAGACTTCTTGTTCTATAAAAGAAGATCTTTTAGGTTAATGTTTAATATCAGTTTTCATAGTATTTGCAAGTTAAACCTTTCATTGTAATCAACACGATTATTCTAATACAAGTGAAAGTTTGTTTAACATCATTGTGTTTTAGATCAAGTGTTAATTCCGCATAACACTTTGTTACTTTATTCATAAGCAAAGGTTTCTCTACGTGTAGTACTTGATCTAATCTCGTATACACAAAGCTTAATCGATCTAAGTTTGGGATCAACAATACGCTCGGTGAACAGATATAAAGACATGAAAAGAATAATGGTAACATAAGAATAAACATGAAATGCAGCGGAATAACACGTATGTTCTGGTTTTAAAATCTGGAAGATAATTTATGAATATGAGAGATAACTGAAAAGTCATAAGTTGTACAAGCAATGAAAGCAGCGGAAATGAATGTCTATGTCTTTAGGAAAACCTGGAAGACGATTTATAAACAAAAGGATAACTGAAAAGTCTTAAGTTTATGCATGCAATATAATTTAAATGCCCACCAGCCCATAGAAGTTATAACATATTATCAACATGCATGAATACATAGAGGGGTGACCTCTTCATGTTATTAGAGGGGTGACCCTTAATAAATAATAATATGGGTGGAGGGATCAGCTCCAATGTCATGGAGTGTAGAGCACACACTACCCAATCTCCCTGTACGTGTAAACCTGTAAACATGTAAACTAGGATGCACCCATACGCCCCACAAATAATAATAATGGCCAACATGTACGTGGAGGGACGCCGCAAGAAATCACTCTCGTCACGGAAGAGTCATGACACAGGTGCCTCATGTGTCATGGCTATGGTACCTCCATAACTAGGTGGTCATGTAAGTCATGGTCATGCATATATATATATATATATATATATATATATATATATATATATATATATATATATATATATATATATATATATATATATATATATATATATATATATATATATATATATATATATATATATATATATATATATATATATATATATATATATATATATATATATATATATATATATATATATATATATAATATATATAGGGCTAAGTTTGAAATAAGAAATAAGATTGCGCCATGTCATATCCTATGTGGCATTTTAGTATTGGCTACTTTTTTTTACCTAATATAGAATATCAATATTCTATTGAATATCTCGAATAATATAAAAAATTTATTCCCTAATTAGCTGCTATTAAAACATACGACTTATTTTTTAATATCCAATAAAATATATCGGATAATATAGAAAATCTATTCCTTAATTAGCTGCGGCTTTTTTTTCAAAACCCTACTCCTGCTCCTTCATCATCACCTATGATTTTCGTTCCATCGTTATACCTTCTTCCTTCTCTTAGAAAAAGTACCCCACAAAAACTACAAGGTTCTTCTCCTTCCTGTTCACACACAATCTAAATCACTACAACATTCGCGCCATACCCTAGCGATAATTTTGGGGTTTCCCCAGCGACATGTCGCTGGGGATATATTTCCCCAGCGATATTTCGCTGGGGAAAATTCGCTGGGGTATGCTAGTTGTTAAAAGTATCCCCAGCGACTTACCCCAGCGACCTGCGGGCCCCACTGACTTTTCCTGGAAGAATAGATTGCCACGGTGGCAACATTTTCGCCAGCGAAATGTCGCTACGGAAAATCCTTATTAAACAAAAAAAATAAGTTAAACTTAACCATTTTAGCTAATTACAAAGTTTCCCCAGCGACATGTCGCTGGGGAATCTTTCCTTTCATTTGACTTGTCAACGCGATGTCGTTGACTTGTCAACGCTTTCCATAGTTTCCCTAGTGACATGTCGCTGGGGAAACTCTTGATACATTTGACTTGTCAACGCTTTGCGTTTGACTTGTCAACGAATAACCAAAGTTTCTCCAGCGACATGTCGCTGGGGAAGAGTCTGCAGGTTTTTTTTAAAATTGCCTGTACAGCAGGCGTTTTCCAGATTTTTTCCGTAATTTTTCCGGAAAAAATCTACCAAAACCTGTAACAAAAACCTGTATCTGCTCACCAAAAGACACATATAAATTAAACTTGTAATACAAATCAACACAAACGCGGAATAAGTTCAAACTTGCACCAAAATATAATATAACGTTCTAATGATGACATGGATACTAGGAATAAGTCGGGATAGTTAAGGATACTAGGGAAACAAGCGTTCTAATTTAGGATAATAGGGAAACAAGTCAAGATGAACATAAAGAAACTATGTACCATACTAACAAACACATATATGACACGACTAGCTCGCGTCATCGCCACCCTCCCGATCCTCCGCATCATCACCCGGGCGACTCCCGCTCCCGCTGGCACCAGCATCATCACCCGGGCGACTCCCACTCCCGCTGGCACCACCACTCTCATATCTCGCAAAAAGATCGCCATACTTGCCGTCGTTTCTCAGCAGGCCCATCATGAAATCAACATCCCGATCCCGACGAGTCTCAGGGGGTGGTGGCGAAAAGCACGAGGGAGTACTCGTGTATCCCGGCAATACCATACCCACGCCAGGATGGTGGCCGCGAAACTTGCCTCCTCGCACCATCCTGTTGATCTCGGCAGTGGTGTGCTCACCCGTCGCCTCTAGCTCCCTCATCTGATCCTGTGTGGTGACAATAACACAAGATAGTAAATATATTAGTCGGGTTGCTAGATTATTAATCAATGATTCATTAAAGTGTGTTTTGAAAAGAATACTTACATACAACTGGAGAGACTGCTCATCTATAAATACACCATCTGAATTCGTATGCAGACGATAGAACATGTCGATCTCTGTAGGCTCCTGTTGGGTTTCGGACGCCTTTTGCTGTACATACACACGTAAGTAAAATCAATCTAATTAAATGCGGCAATAATAATATGTATGTAAAATCAATAATGATAATAATAAAATAATAAAAATAAAAAACAATAATAATAATAATAATAAAAAATAATAAAAAACAATAATAATGTACAATCAATAATAATAATAATAATAATAATAATAATTACCATGAGCTGTCGAGTGCGAGGGATCGACCGAGAACCATGTCGGGAGACAAGTGTTGCCTTGGACCGATTTTGGCTGTTTGTTAAGCATCGCTTCTTGTTAGCTTCGTCAGTCCAAAACTCTATCTGTTTCTCCCACTCTTCAACTGTGTACTCGTCGGGTCTGTTCCGCCTAATTTGATCCACATCGTATTTTCCAGTCTCGGGGTTTTTTACACAGTAATCTCGCTTCAGACTAGCCTTGCTGGTGTTGTATGATTTTTGTAGCTGTGCATTAATGGTATCATAAATACTCTTCCACCGAGGGGTGCTCATGTGCGGCGCGAGATCATATTTTTTCGGCAATCAAATACAACACATTGAAAACAGAGTTAGAAATATAATTTATATATTTATTTAAATTCGTTTATTTATTTATATGATATAAATAAATGAACGAATTTAAATAAATATACACAATACAACACATTGAAAACAGAGTTAGAAATATAATTTATATATTTATTTAAATTTGTTTATTTATTTATATGATAAAAATAAATAAATAAATTTAAATAAATATATACAATACAACACATTGAAAACAGAGTTAGAAATATTATTTATATATTTATTTAAATTTGTTTATTTATTTATATGAAAAAATAAATAAACGAATATAAATAAATATACACAATACAACACATTAAAAACGGAGTTAGCAATATAATTTATATATTTATTTAAATTTGTTTATTTATTTATATGATATAAATAAAAAAACAAATTTAAATAAATATATACAATTAAATAAATGAACACGATAATTAAATAAATATAAAATGATAACTTACCCCAATAGCTACCCGGGCCGCCGCCTTGTGCCCTTCGTGGACCTTGCTCCACGAAGGGTAATACAAAGGTATTTCCCTAACGACACACCCGAATAAGTTTCCCCAATGATCTGAGTAGGGGCCGACAGGTATAACAAGGTCACCTCTACCGGCTACAAAGTCGATCTCGACCGGCCGGTTGTGATTCTCGGCCACCGCATCCAGTAATTTCAGGCAGCGGGTCTTCTCCCGGGTATTCTGCCTGCCGGCTCTCCTCCCGCCCAAATTAGGCTTTTTCTTTCCTTTTCCTGCAAAATCAAGTGAGTAGTCATAAAAGTTAAGGCAAACAAGTTAAATATGTGTATCAAATTTGTATTACAATAATCCAGATATTCTTACCCCGGTTGACGAAGCAACCCCCGCAACCGAATGATGGAGGACGTGGACGTGAAGGATCCTCGCCACCACCGTCCCCGCCGTGTCCCCGTGCAACATCAGTCATCTGTATACAGGTACAATTAGCATAACATGTAGAAATTCATGAACAAAATAATACAAGCATGCACAAATCTAAATATCAAAATAAATTTATACATTTAAACAATCCACAACAATTTCATTCATTCATTCATTCAAATATATAAGTATATTTTACAAGTTACAACACAAAGTTAATCTTCTTCGTCACTAGAATAAAATTTCTCAACACCATCATCATCTTTGATGAGGTCTTCAACATCAGAATCTGCTAAATCATGAGGAAGGGGGTCTTCATCATCATCATCTTCGTTAGGAACATCATCGTTATCTGGCGGTGCGTCAACCTCCGTTGATTCACCATCTATATGCAAATCTATATAGAAGGTGTAATTACCGAAGTCATTCCCACTAGTAGAAGGTGGGAGATCACTAGTAGAAGGTTGGAGATCACTAGTAGAAGGTGGGAGATCAGATGAGTTGTCCAAATGTATAATATCAGGTTCGTTCTCTACCACGATTACACCGTTGTTCAAAAACTTTGTATGATTAACATGTTCGACGACCTTCACGTTGGGTTTGGCTGGATCTACAAGGTAGAAGACTTGTTTGACTTGTGTTGCGAGGATGTATTGTTCACTTTTCCACCACTCACCAGAGCCGACGATTTGTGTCATTCTGTTTCTAACGATAAGTTTCTTGACTCTACCAACGGTGTTGCGAGTGTCGAACCACTTAACTTTGAACAACGTAACTTTAAACGACAAATAGTCAAACTCGAGGATTACTTGAAGCCAACCATAAGTGTTAGTTTTCCCGTCAGGATCAGTCGAATAAACGCCGCTATTTTGAGTTACGCGACGTTCATCGCAGCTCTGCACGACATACCTCACACCATCTACTACGCAACAGTTTACTGACATTGGAGCCCTTGATGGTCCATTAGCCAAAGCGAATAACTCGCTGGTTGGGCTAAACTCTGGGTCTTGGGGATTTTGTGCGTGACGTTCAAAGATCTATGAAGAAGATAGGATTAGATAGAAAACTAAAAATATGATATTTTTATTTTTACACTTAAGTACACAAAATAAGTGTTAGTTTACCAGCGTCTTAAACCAGTGGGGGAATTCTTCTAGCATGTCTTTTTCTGAAAATAACCTGAAAAACGTTCATGCTATTAGAATAAGTCGTCGAAATGATAAGTTAAGAAAAAAAAGTTACAAAATTAAAAAACGCGTACCTCCGGAACTGGTCTTGGTACGTGTCGATCTCAGGACTGTTGTTAAGTACATACCATCTCGCTTTCTTGTACTCCTCGGTAGGAAAATAAGGAAAGGACAGTAAACCAATCAGCTTGCATACCGATCGAAACACCTGAAACTTACACGTTGAGGGAGGGGGGTCCACATTACGATCGGGACGATTAAATTTCGTGGTAACACCCCAAAAATATTGAGAACTTATAGTCAATGCTTCTTCTGCAACATAACCCTCCGCGATCGAACCTTCCGGCTTAGCTTTATTTGTTACATAACCTTTTAGCTTCTTCATGAATCTTTCAAATGGATACATCACCGGGGTTGAATAGGCCCGCCTTCAAGAGCCTCTAGAGCTAAATGGATGGGCAAGTGAATCATACTATCAAAGAAAGCAGGAGGATATATGCGCTCAAGCTCGCATAGAATTTCAACCACCTTGACCGAAGCTTTCAACATGTCCTCCTCCATCAAAGTTGTAGAGCAGAGTTGCTTAAACAAGGAACACAGATTGATTATTGGTTTTGCAATATGTTCGGGCAAGTAATTTTGAAGTCCGTAAGGAAGTAAACGTTGCATCATTATATGACAGTCATGAGACTTCAGGCCCGTTATATTTGTATCATTATCGGTCACTTTGTGCTTGAAGCATGATCCGAACCCATCTGGTAGTTTAACACTTTTGATGTACTGACAAAACTTTTTTCGGTTCTCTGGTGTTAAAGAATACGCAACCTGGGGCTTCACAGTCTTCCCCTTGTGGTTTACGGTTAGCCATAAAGGTCTTCGAATGCCCATCTTTTTCAAGTCTTGTCTTGCTTTTGCGGTGTCTTTACTTTTGTCATTCATTAACAAAATGTTCAAGATGGCCTCCAACACATTTTTTTCGATATGCATGATGTCTAAATTGTGTCTTAGTGAAATAAAAGGCCAATACTCAAGATCGTAAAAAATAGATCGTTTAGTCCAGTTAAGCTCGACTGTAACATTGCGGGAAATCTTCACACCCCCATGTTTCAGATGTTTACCCGGTGTACGCCTTAGCAATCTAGCATGTTGCGCTTTGATTACATCCGGCTGGTTATAATCTTTAGGTGGATCTTTCTGTTCAGTTTGGCCATTGAAGTCAGCACGTGAACTCCTCCATTTATGGGGCTTCTTTAACCATCTTCTATGGCCAACATAAGCTGTTTTGCTTGTGACAGGAATAGATGGAGTTTCTAGGTTACATGTAGGGCATGCATAGTAACCTTGCCCACTCCACCCAGACAAACTACTTCGAGCAGGAAAATCATTTATGGTCCATAAAAGCATCGCTCTCATCTTGAACTGCTTTTGTGAAATAATGTCTGTAGTATCAACACCGTTCTTGTGCCACAAAGTCTTCAGGTCTTTAATCAAAGGCTGCAAGTAAATATCAATGTCCTTGCCCGGGGATTTAGGGCCAGGAATTAACAACGTCAGCATAAAGTTACTTTCTTTCATACATAACCAAGGAGGCAGATTGTATGTTGTCAATACCACCGGCCACATGCTGTAGGTCTGACTAAGGTTGCCGAACGGATTAAAACCATCAGCACACAACCCTAGTCGAACATTTCTTGGTTCTGCTGCAAACTCTGGATACTTCAATTCAAACTTCTTCCAAGCCGCGCCATCAACCGGGTGCTGCATCTTACCAGGCTCCGCACACTTTCCAGTAGCATGCCAAGTCATGTCTTTTGCAGTGTGTCTAGACTTGTACAAACGTTGTAGTCTAGGAATGATCGGAAAGTAACGCAACACCTTCCTAGGAACTTTCTTCCCCGGTGTGTTAGTGTCTTTCCATCTACTCGTTTTACACACCGGACAGAATTGCAGATTGTTATTATCCTCCCAAAACAAGCAACAGTCGTGTTCACAAGCATGTATCGACTCATAACCTAACCCGATCGTTTTAAATGTATTCTTTATTTCATAGTAGTTCAGTGGGAACTTGAATCCTTTACTATCGGGTAACATATATCGGAGAAACTCTAATATTTCATTGAATAAAGAATCTGGCATTTTTCCTTTAGCCTTAAAATAGGTAAATTTTGCCATAAAGTCTAGTCGAGACACATGTTCACAACCATAATACAGCGCCTCGTTGGCAATTGCATACAACTCTTCAAACTCGGTACGAGTGGCTTGAGGCGGTTGAGTCGGTTGGTTACTAGTCTCACCAATATTATCTCCTTGTGTTGGTTCATTCGAAGGAATATAGCTAAAATCATCGAGTAACGTTGTCATGTCACTCATCATAGGTTCTCCTAGGTTATCTATCACTGGCGCACGTGGAGCCGGTTCACCGTGTTTGAGCCATGTGGTATAAAGTGGGTCCCACCCGTTTATAACAATTTCCTCTCCAATCCAATCGATGGGTTTCCATAATACATTTCGACATTTTTTGCATGGACATCTAATTTTCCCCGCAGAATTCACCAACGGCCGGCAATGATTGACGAACTTTGTAAGACCGTCATTAAATTCTTTTGAAAGTTTCGGTTTTTTTATCCAACTCTTATCAGCGAATACCATAACTGCGTTTTATCCGTATATTTAGTTATTATTACATGGAAGGCAATTATGGAAAGCAATCCTAGATGTTTTGTTAACCTAGTGCAACTATGGAAGGCAATTCTAACCCACTCTTTGATGCTTCGTCTCATATATGAATGCGTATAACCGATTTACTATTTGAGAAAATTCGGCAGCATTTCCCCTCAACTCCCCAAATATGTGTTTAAAGACATATTCGTAGGAATAAAGGAGAAACACTGTCGAAATCATCTCAAATAGTAAACCAGTTATACGCATTCATATCCTAAATGAGACAAAACAATCAAAAAGCAGTCCCAAACAGGGGACTTTCCGAAGTTAATTCCTATTAAATTAACTTCGGACGGGTTTTCTATAGGTTGATCAATTTCAGACGGGAATTTTCTGAAATTAATCGCTAAAATCCTAAAACATTCCTAAGGTTTAATTCAATAAAACATTTATATCAAACAACTTATTCTGATAAGCTTTATCAGAATAAGCTGTTTTCAAATAGCTTATCCTGATAAGCTTCAGGATAAACTGTTTGAAAATAGTTTATTCGGATAAGCTGTTTGAAAACACCTTATCCTGATAAGCTTATCAGAATAAGCTGTTTTCAAACAGCTTATTCCGCTAAGCTTATCGGGATAAGCTGTTTCAAACATCTTATCCTGATAAGCTTATCATGATAAGCTGTTTGAAAACAGCTTATTCGGATAAGCTTATTAGGATAAGCTGTTTTCAAACAACTTATTCTGATAAGCTTATCGGGATAAGCTGTTTCAAACAGCTTATCCTAATAAGCTTATCAGGATAAGCTGTTTGAGAACAGTTTATTCGGATAAGCCGATAAGCAACATAACGAGTGTTTGGGTTTGCGTTTTTTACAGTTAACGAGTGTTTGGATTTACGTTTAATGGAAATTAACAAGCTTATAAATCCCCAACGACATGTCGCTGGGAAACCAAAATGATAAAAATAAGTAAATAAGTGTTATCAGTTAGAATTAAAAAAACATACTGTTAGTTGTGGTGGTCACTTGTGGTCGGCTGTGGTTGGTCGCTGTCAGCTGCGCTGTCGGCTGTGGTCGGCTGTGGTCGGCTGCGGTCGGCTGCGGTCGGCTACAATAACATAAAACATTAATTTAAAAAAACCATTCAATTAAAAAAACTATAAATTTATATAAAAAACAATTGAATTAAAAAAACCAAAACCTTTAATTTATATAAACTTAAAATGAAAGACAAAACCTTTAATTATGGCTAGTCGTGATCTACTGCTATGGTGGTGGTGTGGGTGATTCGATGTGGTGGTGGTGTGGGTGATTCGTAGTGGTGACCCGTGGGATGATTCGCAGTGGTGATGGTGGGGGTGATGGAGATGGATATGGGTGATGGTGGTGGTGATTAGCAGTGGTGACTGGTGAGGGTGATGGAGATGGGTGGGGGTTTTACGCAGATGGGGATGGTTGGAGATGACGGTGGTGATGATTGGTGGTGTAAATGGTGGTGATGATTGGTGGTGTAAATGGTGGTGATGTTGGTGGTGTAAATGGTGGTTATGATGGCAGCGTTTGTTTGAGAGAAGAGAAAAAGAGATAAGCTAAGGTTCTGTAAATCGTATAAGGATAAGGTCTGGTCAATAGTTTCCCCAGCGACATGTCGCTGGGGAAACTTTCCTTTTTCTTGACGAAATTTTCCCCAGCGACATGTCGCTGGGGAAACCTTAGACTTTGTCGTTTTGCGCAGCTGGTTTAATAAACCTTAGAAATTAACGAATTTTTCCCCAGCGACATGTCGCTGGGGAAAAGTGTATTTTGTCGTTTTGTGAAAGAAGCGCGTTAATGAAAATTTTTGGAGGGATTTCTAAAATTGATAAAGAAAACTTACCCCAGCGACATGTCGTTGGGGAAACAATTTTATATATTTGAATATTTTACTTTTATATAATTAAAAATAATAATATTTTACTTTTAGATAATTGATGTTATATACTTTTAAATGATTAATAATAATAATTTTATATATTTGAATATTTCACTTTTATATAATTAGAAATAATAAGTTTTATATAAATGTATATTTTTTATATATGATATTTATGTAATTTAGTTTTAAATGATTGATAATAATACGTTTTATATAATTGTATATTTTACTTTTAGATAATTGATGTTATATACTTTTAAATGATTAATAATAATAATTTTATATATTTGAATATTTTACTTTTATATAATTAAAAATAATAAGTTTTATATAAATGTATATTTTTTATATATGATATTTATGTAATTTAGTTTTAAATGATTGATAATAATACATTTTATATAATTGTATATTTTACTTTTAGATAATTGATGTTATATATTTTATTTTTATATAATACTTTCAATGTATAGTTATATAACCCTATCTAATACTTTCAATGTATTAGATAGGGTTCATCATTAGAGGTTCAACGTATTAGATAGGGTTCAACATTGAAGGTTCAATGTATTAGATAGGGTTCATCATTAGAGGTTCATTGTATTAGATAGGGTTCATCATTAGAGGTTCAATGTATTAGATAGGGTTCATCATTATAGGTTTAATGTATTAGATAGGGTTCAACATTATAGGTTCAATGTATTAGATAGGGTTCATCATTAGAGGTTCAATGTATTAGATAGGTTTCAACATTAGAGGTTCAACGTATTAGATAGGGTTCATCATTAGAGGTTCAACGTATTAGATAGGGTTCATCATTAGAGGTTCAATGTATTAGATATGGTTCAACATTATAGGTTCAATGTATTAGATAGGTTTCAACATTAGAGGTTCAACGCATTAGATAGGTTTCAACATTAGAGGTTCAACGTATTAGATAGGTTTTAACATTAGAGGTTCAACGTATTAGATAGGGTTCAACATTAGAGGTTCATTGTATTAGATAGGGTTCATCATTAGAGGTTCAACGTATTAGATAGGTTTCAACATTAGAGGTTCAATGTATTAGATAGGGTTCATCATTAGAGGTTCATTGTATTAGATAGGGTTCATCATTATAGGTTCAACGTATTATATAAGGTTCATCATTAGAGGTTAAATGTATTAGATAGGGTTCATCATTAGAGATTCAATGTATTAGATAGGGTTCATCATTATAGGTTCAATGTATTAGATAGGGTTCATCATTAGAGGTTCAATGTATTAGATAAGGTTCATCATTAGAGGTTCAATGTATTAGATATGGTTCAACATTATAGGTTCAATGTATTAGATAGGGTTCAACATTATAGGTTCATTGTATTAGATAGGGTTCATCATTATAGGTTCAATGTATTAGATAGGGTTCATCATTAGAGGTTCATTGTATTAGATAGGGTTCATCATTAGAGGTTCAATGTATTAGATATGGTTCAACATTAGAGGTTCATTGTATTAGATAGGGTTCATCATTAGAGGTTCAACGTATTAGATAGGGTTCATCATTAGAGGTTCAACGTATTAGATAGGGTTCATCATTAGAGGTTCAACGTATTAGATAGGGTTCAACATTATAGGTTCAATGTATTAGATAGGGTTCATCATTAGAGGTTCAATGTATTAGATAGGGTTCATCATTAGAGGTTCAACGTATTAGATAGGTTTCAACATTAGAGGTTCAACGTATTAGATAGGGTTCAACATTAGAGGTTCATTGTATTAGATAGGGTTCATCATTAGAGGTTCAACGTATTAGATAGGTTTCAACATTAGAGGTTTAATGTATTAGATAGGGTTAATCATTAGAGGTTCAACGTATTAGATAGGGTTCATCATTAGAGGTTCAATGTATTAGATAGGGTTCATCATTAGAGGTTCAATGTATTAGATAGGGTTCATCATTATAGGTTCAATGTATTAGATAGGGTTCATCATTAAAGGTTCAATGTATTAGATAGGGTTCATCATTAGAGGTTCAATGTATTAGATATGGTTCAACATTATAGGTTCAATGTATTAGATAGGGTTCAACATTATCGGTTCATTGTATTAGATAGGGTTCATCATTAGAGGTTCAATGTATTAGATAGGTTTCAACATTAGAGGTTCAATGTATTAGATAGGGTTCATCATTAGAGGTTCAACGTATTAGATAGGGTTCATCATTAGAGGTTCAATGTATTAGATATGGTTCAACATTATAGGTTCAATGTATTAGATAGGTTTCAACATTATAGGTTCAACGTATTAGATAGGTTTCAACATTAGAGGTTCAACGTATTAGATAGGTTTCAACATTAGAGGTTCAACGTATTAGATAGGGTTCAACATTAGAGGTTCATTGTATTAGATAGGGTTCATCATTAGAGGTACTACGTATTAGATAGGGTTCATAGTTAGAGGTTGAATGTATTAGATATGGTTCAACATTATAGGTTCAATGTATTAGATAGGTTTCAACATTAGAGGTTCAACGTATTAGATAGGTTTCAACATTAGAGGTTCAACGTATTAGATAGGTTTCATCATTAGAGGTTCAACGTATTAGATAGGGTTCAACATTAGAGGTTCATTGTATTAGATAGGGTTCATCATTAGAGGTTCAACGTATTAGATAGGTTTCAACATTAGAGGTTCAATGTATTAGATAGGGTTCATCATTAGAGGCTCAACGTATTAGATAGGGTTCATCATTATAGGTTCAATGTATTAGATAGGGTTCAACATTATAGGTTCAATGTATTAGATAGGGTTCATCATTAGAGGTTCAATGTATTAGATAGGTTTCAACATTAGAGGTTCAATGTATTAGATAGGGTTCATCATTAGAGGTTCAACGTATTAGATAGGGTTCATCATTATAGGTTCAATGTATTAGATAGGGTTCAAGATTATAGGTTCATTGTATTAGATAGGGTTCATCATTAGAGGTTCAATGTATTAGATAGGTTTCAACATTAGAGGTTCAATGTATTAGATATGGTTCATCATTAGAGGTTCAACGTATTAGATAGGGTTCATCATTAGAGGTTCAACGTATTAGATAGGGTTCATCATTAGAGGTTCAACGTATTAGATAGGGTTCAACATTAGAGGTTCAACGTATTAGATGTTCATTGGAGGGAAAACACTGGAGGGAAAACATTGGAGGAAATTGTTAACAATTTCCCTCACTTTTTTAGCATAAAAAGAGAACCACACACACTCCTTATCATCACAACCACCAACAGATCACACACACTTATCATCATAAACAAATTGTTATTATGTACATGTTGAAGCATGAAGCTTTTTTGTGCAGGTGTGGACATGGAGATGTAGTTCTTCGAGAATCATGGACAACTGAAAACTTTGGTAGACTGTACTATGCTTGTCCACGTTCACGGGTTCAACCTCCAGTTTCATATGGATGCAAATTTTTTTTTATGGAAAGACGAACGCGTCCAACTACTAATCAATTCTCTTGGAGGTTCAATGAGCTTTTCTCCTCCAAGCTCTTCTTCAAGACCTTCAACGAGCTTTTCTCCTCCAAGCTCTTCTACCAGACCTTCAACGATTCCAATTTCTTCTCCAAGCTCTTCAGCGTGTGCAAACTGTGTGCGCTTGAATGGAATGATAATGGTACTTGAGCGTACGATAGAGTTGTACCGCAACTCCGATAGGCACACATTGGATTCAGCTGCACTACTTCACGACCTTTACGATGACATGGGGAACATTCGTTTGAACTAGTTTATGATGTATCTGTTTTCGTGTTTATGAGTCTATTATCGGTTTAATATCCATGTTTAATTAAGCGCGTGTTTAAGTGTCCGTGTAGAATAAAGTTAGGTTTAGGCGTGTCTGTTTGTAAGCCTCAATGAATGTTAACAATTTTTAATTAATATTAACAATGAATGTTAGCAATTATCAGTGAACGTTAACTTTTGGCGGGTAAATGTTGGCGGGAAAATATTGGCGGGAAAACATTAGCGGGAAAATTAACCATTTGTCTCACTTTTTTTTATCATAAAAAGAGATATACTATTTTAAATTTTAATAACTATATTTTTTAATATATATATTATATTTACTAAAATATTATATAAACATTACACATTTTTTGAAAATTGGTGGTCAAATAGAAGTCAACGTTTCCCCAGCGACATGTCGCTGGGGAAAGATTTGTTCGTTTTTTTTGTAAAATAGGCGCGTTAACGGAAAATCTTTGGAGGGAATCCTAAAAAGTTTCCCCAGCGACATGTCGCTGGGGAAAAGTTTGGACATAAATTAAACAACGCATTAACACTAATCACTTGGATTAGACGTGGAAGAAAGTTTCCCCAGCGACATGTCGCTGGGGAAAAGTTGGCGGGTTAATCTCCCGCTTGCATTTTTTGTGAAATAGTTTGGTCAAAATTCAGTCAACTTTTCCCCAACGACATGTCGCTGGGGAAACTTTTCTTTATTTTTTGGTCAAAATTTTTACGAGAAAGTTTGTCACGTCAGAAAGTTTTTGTCGTTTAGCGTCGTTTCCCCAGCGACATCATGTCGCTGGAGAAAACCCCGATGGGGAAGGGCTGGATTGTTGTAGTGAATGTGTAAACTTTCCAGATCTTGTTTTTTTGACATTCTGGTTATAGGTTTGTGAATAATTGTTATGGTGGTGTTGCTTTAATTGGGATGTAGGTTTGTGGGTGGCTAGCTGTTTTTCGTGGTAGATGTTTTTTTGCCGTTTTGGGTTTCTATAGGTTGTTGTATGGATTCTGTCATAAACATTCGCCATTATGGGTGCATATTTTATATCCTTAATCTGAAACTCTATACGTTTAGATTATTTATGCATTTTTGGTGCATATTTGATATCCTTAATCTGAAACCCTATACTTTTAGATTGTTTATGCATATTGGTTTTTTACAGTCTTTTGCAGGTTGGTTATATGTTTTTTGTTGAAGGTATGTAACCCTCTTGCGTTTTATCTCATTTTATTTGGATGTATAGTATTCTTTGGATAGTCGAGTTTTGTGTTTTTAATTGGAATGTTTGTTGTTTTAATTCTTGGAATATGCCTATGAATTGATAAATACTTTGAATTTTTCTGATCTCAATGTGCTAAGCTGTTACTAAGAGGTGTTGATATAAACTACAGTGTTGAAACAGGTTAAGGTGCTTATGAATTGGTGTTTTTGTTTTTGTTTTGTAGGTTAATCAAGCACCTTTTCACCAATGCAACTATATTATTGTATTTTTTTTAACTTCCTATATTTATTTACCTATTATTTGAATATGATATATGTATAGTTTAGTAGGGTTTTTGATCAGTTTTGCTGCTTCATGGATCCAGTTCATAAATTCTACTTTTTTAATGCGAATGTCGCAATATTCAACGTACAGGGAAAGTAATAAAGTTACAGCCATTAACCTTTTTCAATAATGCTTATTTTGTTCTTTTTTATCTCTTGATGTTTGTATTTTCTTATTTAAGAGCTGCAACAAAAAGTTGAACACTAATGAGGCACAACATTATGTCTCCGAGGATGCATTGGCTCTTAACCTCTCAACTGACGAAGTAGAATTTAGTTTCAACGAGTTCGGGGATGCAGAGGAGAGTGCCAGACGATAAAGCAGATAAATTACTTGATGAAATCCCTGAAGAAGAGTTTTGGTCTGAACTGGAGACCATCACGTGGTGTCCTATGTATGTTGATCCACCTTTTCAGGGACTTAAGAAACTGAATCACTAGATACTTTTAGTCCGGCTCACGTCATCTATGATACAGAATTTGGCTCTTACACCGGAGAATGTAACTCTTTTTCTTCATTTTAATTTGTGACAACAGTTTAACTTTTCTTAATTTTTTTATGTGACCTGTTTCTATTCTATTTGTAGGTAAGATATGGATTGAAAACCTTATTTTAGGCCCGTATATGTGAACGAGTGGGACTGACCCGCTTGAGCCAGGTAATCTCAGCTGAAGTAACGAAGTCACGAGCCAGTTAAATAAGTTAATGAAGTTGACCCACGATTGCAAGAGGTCGTGTTGGTATAATTACTTGGAGAGTTATTGTTTCTCTTCATGTTTGTGGGCATTTTAGCTTGGTCCACCTCAGCTTAACTAATAGCAAGTTTTTTTTAAAAAAAAATTATGTAACTAATGAATTGTTTGCCACTCATTGTTACTACGGGATATGCAAGAAGAATGACCCACCACAAGGCTAAAGGCCATATATGGAATTACAGCAGCTGAAGTGCCACAAACATAGTCAGGTCTGTTTTTTATGACGAAGTGCTCCTTTAATTCCTAAGACATTATGCAGCTATGTGAGCCATTCCATGTTATAATCAGAACCACAGTTTATCGCTTTATTAGGCCTAACACATTTTTTTATATTTTAAATTCCCTAACACATATGAAATCATGTCGTACTTTTCTTTTTATCTTGAAAAGTCTATTGAACTACCAGAGTAGGCATGTTACGTGAGTAGATCATGAATTTATGTATTCAACTCACATGACATTTTTCGGCAGTCCAATCAGCTATATATTGTATATGTCACACATATAGGTGTTATTTAACCATCATGTGCATAGATGAGTTGAACCAGTGTATGCAAAAGCAGCTTTTGATTCCTTCTTTGGTGAGTGATGAGCTTGAGTCCTCATTAAGTTGATGTAGATTAAGAACAAGACGTTGTTTGGTATATCATGGTTGAGAGGCAAGGTGCACTACTACAAAAATGGTCATAGAGCCCTGTTGAAAAGTGCCATAGAGCCCTTTTTTGACTAGGGAATTAAAAGGGGAGGGACTCTATTCAAAACAAAATAGAGCCCTGTTTGAAAAACGGGGTCTATTCCCTCTTATAGAGCCCTGTTTTCTCTTAACAAACATGGCTCTATGTGAAAAAAAAATATTTAAAAAAAAATGAAAGAATTCAGCTGATAATATTTGATGAGCAAAAAAAACTCTCTATCATCATTCATTGTTCATTACAAGAAATCCTAGCTATCATCATCATTCATTATTCACATATTACAAGAAATCCTAACCAAATTTAACCAAACCATATTTGGAACAGGAAGACGGCCTTCTGGTGGGGTTGTGTCCATGTCCTGAGAGAATGAAAAATAAGAGTTAACAACCTGTCATCATTTAAAAACTCACTTCTTAACTTTTAGTGTAATGATATCATATGAGCAAATTAGTAAATGTATGTCATGAGCAAATTCTATAATGACAATTCAGATACAAAAGCAAATTAGCAAATGTATGTCATGAGCAAATTCTGTAATGGAAAATGAAAGTGAAGATGTGTTACCTCTCAGACACCTAACGTAAGAAGTGGCTGCAAAATACAAGAAAAAGAAGGCAGTTAAAGGTTAGTTGACATAAAACAAAATAGCAAGTTAAAGATTCACTAAAGAAAACGCATATAAGAGTATCTGCAAATTTAATGTAATCTGCATTCTTACCAATTCTTACTTGTCATTATCTTACCAAAAGTATGCAGTTTGTTGCATAAAAGGGTTCAAAAGAAGTACCCGGCGTATATTGGAAAACTATAGAGGATACATTGCATTTTAATGAAGTTTTCCCTAACAAAAAAGATAAGGTATTGTCTTCACTTACATGGTATTCCCACACAAGAGGATTAACTGCATTGGGGCTTTTTACCACAACAATCTTGTTGTCCTCCTCTGATGTAGGTGGATTCCTAGCATTTGGTATGTCAAGTTTATGCTCTTAGTCTAGCAAGAAAAACAAAAATAGAGATGTCAGAACATGGGCTTTGGGATAGGGACCGGGATCGGATTTAAACAAGTACTTACATACAAGCCAAGTCCAACCAGAACGAAACTGAGTAGTTGCAGCTGATTTGAACTCTTTAATTAGTCACTCAAATGAGGCAAAATCTCGGTTTATTAATTCCAAAAGTTCTCCTTTAGGCTTTCGACCACCACCAGGTTTCAGACTCCCAGAAAAATTCATGGTTCCAAACCTGTGCAGCGTTGTTGAAGGCCGGAAGAATATCACCTTTGTTGTATGACGCTGATATTATAACAGAAAAATTCATGGTTCCAAACCTGTGCAGCAATGAAAAATACAATTACGTATAACAGAAAAAATGATAAATATTATAAGAGACGTATATGAAGAAATACGCATACCAGTTCATATGGAGGAGGCTTTCGATCTATGCTAGGGTATATGAATTTGTAATACACAAGAATAAGTCTTGATACTTTTTATTTGACATCTATTATCCTAAAAATACTACTTGAATTTTATTTATCGAGTCTTGTATATTCACAAGAATAAGAACTCACGACTACAACAACAATGCTACCACGTCAAAATATATACTCTGATGAAAAGGATAGTCTTTCGGTTGTATTGTTTTTCAGTCTCCTTTCGGATGTAGTAGATAAAGTATAGCCAAAATGTCGGTATTTTCTAGTTTATTTACATACACACACATACACACACATATTAAATAGTTGCAATTCTAATAACAATTAAGATGCTAGCTTTCCTAATGAGAAAAGCTAAAAACTGTTACATTCGAGATATTGGATTTGAACTGTAAAGGAGATCCTGGGTAATTAGCTGATCCATTCCACTAGATCGCTTATTTCATTACCCCATTCATATAACTGTTTAATGATTCAATTCAAGCCAAGTAGAATGTTAGGTTTACTTACATTGTTGAAGCTATCTTTTCCATCAACTTTTTTCTGATTTAACCGACATCGGTCCACAACATCAACAACAACTTCATCTTTTACAGCCTATTAACATAAAGACAGGTTAAAATCACCATGATTCGTATCTTAGCATAAGATAGCAAGTAAATGAAAGATGTGCTTACTGCGCGGTCATTTGGATCAATTTCTTGCAACATCTCTGATAAGAGATCCGAAACATTCCTCATAGACTCGATCGTGGATTCACTATAAGGAAAAAAAAAGAAGTCATAAAATTTCCAATAAACACTAATTCTAATACTCGGTCTTTAGTACACTACTTTAAATCAAACATGGTCTAAAAGGGTAATATAACGTAGAAAAGGTAATAAATATACCTTAAGTTTTCAATCTCAGAAGCCATGGCTTCATCAAGCCTTGTTGATGAATTGCTAGGCATTCCATAATTTGCTTGAGGAGATCTCAAAGAAGAATGGGTAACAGGAGGTGTAAATATCGGGGCTGCGTCAGGTGAGCGTTCTGGAAATTGTATTTCATATTGTTGTTCCCAGCCAAAATAAAACAAACTAAATCAGAATCCATACCGCAAAATAAGAAGACAAGTAATCTTCTATACTTGAATCAAAATAAATATACTAACACAGGTAAAGAGGTCATTCAAACATACAAATTTACCCAATAAAAAACCCCTTAGTTATAACAAAAAAAAATCACAGGTAACTGAACCAAGACATGGGCTTGGCACATTCCATAGACTTTTTTATGCCTGACATGGGCAATTTCCAAAGAAGGAAAATGTTGCCAGTTCCATGAAGACAATGAATACTAATGTCGAGTAAAATGCTTTAAGAAAGAGTAGACACCTATGAATAATGAACATACCCTTAGTTCGTCATAAGCAAAGAAATATTGAGGATATTTTCCTCCACGACCACCAAATGCTTCTTGCCACGAGTCCAAAAGTACCAATATTTTCTCCCTTACACGCATGTCCATCTGCAGAACATACATCTCTCATTAATCATCATAGTATTATCATCAGTTTTAAGAAAAAGCAACAAGTCATATCAAAGTTTTTTTATAAGGTACTTTTAGACAAAATATTGCCATGAGCGACAAGTCATATCAAAGTTTTTTTATAGTATTATCATCAGTTTTAATGGAACTCTGTATGTCTCATCTAAAGACGAATAAGATGTCCAACAACAATAACTAGCAGTAGCATGCTAAAAGTCCCATTCAAACAATTAATATTCCTTGTAGATTTCAAACCAATTTTCATGTAATATACTACAGTAGTACCAATTTTCATGTAGATTTCAAACCAAATTTTTTGGGAACATTATCTTTACTAACTGATATGATATGCGTAACTCAAGTTGTGCAATCTGTATTAGAAAACACTATTAAATGGTATCTATATCAAAATAGAAACACTAACACCAAGTCCAAGTACCAAACAAAATACACATAACCACAAAATCACATCTTTTTTAAACCAACTTCAGTTAACCATAATGGGACATACGAAGGTAATGTATCACCAGCTATTAAAGTTATGAAGTAATCTGACCGTGGGACATACAAAACCATAAAGGATAGACCAAATTACCAAATATTGTTAGGAATAATTTCAATGTTGTAGGACTTGACATAATTGTAATATGTTTGAAAACAACCGATTCACACTGCGTCAAATACGTTTGCTATGTATGAGTTTTTTTACATATCACAACAATGACCTTCAAAAGCAAATTCATACCTTAAAACTAAGCCACATAATATCTTTCTTTTCGAGATCGTTTAGCACTGTAGCACCAATCTTCTTTCATCCAAGTTGGGTCATCATGTGCAAGGCTATTAAAACTAACAAATAACCCAAAAAAAATCAAGTTAAATTGGTCATTCTATATGTTCAAGAGATGCGTTTAACATAAACATAGATCAAAACAACTAGCATAATATCTTAAACCTTGGGACTGCTAATAGCCATATAAGATAAATATGAAGATCCAAACGTTCAGGTTTAATGGGCCTTTTTTTAAAAAACATGTAATAATATTTCATATGAAACATGTGATAATATAAAATTACAAGAAACTACTACCTTTTAATTATCCATCAATTATAGGAGAAAGCATCTTCAAAGTTCATACATATCTGGGTCTCGTGAACCTTAATTCCTAAATTCAACCAATTAACCAAACACGAATTGACTAATGAACACATTAAATTGATTATTAAATTGAACGTATAACGCATTATATTACCTGATTTGTGGAAATGTGACCCTTAAATCGGTAGTGGCACTTGCTAATCATGAAGATCTGTGACTGAACGGTGGGGGAAAGATGAAAGTGCTATCAAATGAAAACTGATATGATTTGTGGCTGGCGTTAGAGAGAGAAAAACATTTGAGATGAAGAGGATAAGATAAGTGTAGGATATGTGACCTACCAAATGGAGGGATAAGAAAATGAAAATTTGATTTTTTGGGAAAAAAATGAGCGGGTACAGTGAAAAAATGCGAGCCAACATCAAGTGTGAAGAAAAATGTAAAATTAGTATCTAAAATATTTATTATTAATATATAAATGTAATAGATCCCGGTTTCTTCTGGAAAAACATGGCTCTATCCTTTTTTCAAAATAAAGCCCGGTTCTTAGAAAGCAAACATGGTTGTATTCTTTGTTGGATTCACTTAGAGCCCCATTTTTACTAAAAACGGGTTCTATGTAGGGGGCTTTATTCCCAAATCTCTAGTAGTGGTGGGTGAGAGGACTACACTCATACACAGTAATAAATATAAAAGTTGTATATTGAATTTTTTTTTATTAACACAAGTTCCTTCTGAACCTATATAATCTGTTTTGCACAACTTATTTATAAGTAAAACCTACAAGTACTGAAACTCTATATCCATAAATAAGTCCCATTGCACCAGGAATCTTGTGTAGATGCAAAAAACCAGACCCTTTTACACATAATCTCAAATTCACTGAAATGGTGCTACTTTGTATTGTTACTAACATTGACCTTTTAATATAGTTCTATTACTTTTACTATTAGTCATACTCATTCGCACCATGATTCAGTCGGGATATGGATAGAACAAGCTAATGTTAAGCCCATAGAACAAGCTGTTGTTAAGGTCATAGCTGAGAAACAGCTCTTTTCAGGGTTTGCAATCTTCAACGAGCGTTTTCAGGTTTGAATTTTTTTAATTGTTAGCTCTAATTTCCATTCACGATGTCTAACTGCATGTACATCATTGGTAGCTTTTGTATTTGCATTTCAATTATTCCATTAGTCTAACTGACACTAAAGATGGAAATGGTTGTGGTGATGTACAAGTGGTGGAGGTTCGGGTGATTCTACAGCTACTAACCGTTAGGTGTATACCATCCTTACTGCTCCTGGTCTAAAGCCACAATACTGGCCAAGCCTTTTTGAGGAGCTCAACAGTTAGAGATAAAACAAAGCCGCTTGACAAATGAGGCATTAGTTGCAGAAGTTGGCATTTTGATCGGTGTAAGTAAGACTCTTCAAGGTATATTATTATCTTGTCAATTTTTGAGATTCCGTAAAGAGGTAGAGCTAATAAAGTTATTTCTTTCTTATTTGTACCCATATTTATTAGTTGTAGCCGTATTGAAAGAATTTGCTGCCAAGAAATGTGAAGTTAATTCTTAGGCACTTGTAGAACCAAATCTTCCACTAAGATACATCAATAGAGAATATTGCAGACTAAGGGCATCATTTCCTGGTTATGATAATATATGTTCACAATTCCGCTACGGAATCCACATAAGTTCCTTTAATCACATATTTCAAGCTCGTCAAATATTTAGAAGTTTAATTTTGGGTGGGAGACTGAAATAGTGTTTTTCTTAAACGGTGTAAAGGCTAGCTTTGTTACCTAACCTTTAAATTTTTGTTGGATGAGAATAATGGATAAATATTTAAAATATATTAGACGTGTAAGGACAGCCCGAACATGCTATTTTAGCATTTATTTCTTATGTATCTGAGTCATTGTGTTACAATAACATTTAATCAGAGGAGACTGAAAGTGCTATCCAAAGGAGCTCGACGTACAGTATCATCGCTAGATCACAAATACTCTTTACAGAACCTTAGGGGCAAGAGCGTTAGGGGCAATGTCGGGGGTGTATTGTGTAGATTTGCTAACTAGAAAAGTATAAGCACCAGGTGTTGATTGGTCGTACGGTGAACCAATAGAAATGTTGAATCCTCACTAATCCTTTAGCTATGAAGTTTGTTCGTGAATATGTTTTCGTATTACTGTTCAACTATGGTGCGCACCGAGGTATTTTCATCGTATATATGAATCTTTTCTTTCTTGAATAAAACTATCCGTCATTGTTGTCATCCAAGCTTGATATTTTCTCATCAAGAACTCTAATCGGAGTATTTCTTCTACATCGTCAGATATGAATTCAAATCTACTAAACTTCTTGACCTTCAGTTTTACATAACGAGTCAATTTTAAAAAGAAAACAGTCATCAGAATGGTTATTATTAAGTTTTTAATTTATGTGTCAATCCTATCTTCTACCTATGTTTCAGTTATCATTTGTCTAACACTTCTTTTCTAAATGTTCTAGAGTTTGAGATTGTAAACTTGCGGCTGGCTACAATACTTCTATACTCATTCTTTAAGGTAGTATTTCTTTCTTAGTTACTTCTTTATAATAAGTATAGGGTGATAAAAATATCGATTTTTTGATGCTATAATGTATATATATTTATATGTAAAGGTAGCTCCTTATTTACTTTGGGTGAATGCGTGAATGCTATATTCGCCCATTCAACAACTAATGATCACGCCATAATATTTATAATAGGTGACTTGCTGTAAAGATCATACCTCGTGAAGTATTACCTGTTGAATCGGTGAATATGGGTTGAATGGGTGAATGCGGGTTCTACAATGGTGCCACTAGCTTTGCAGGAGGTAATCATTGTGTAACGTTTATGAGTTTCCATGCTATAGGAAATTTTACTGTGAAAAGTGATATCTATGGCCAACAAGAATTGGATTATTGTCGGCCCACTGATTGGTACAATTTGGTTGACTGGATCGTCCTTTCTAGGAACGAGGAATGAGCTAAAGAAAACAATCGATCCACACCTTGAACAAAGTGGCGCCTCCTAACCAGCACTTGAGAGAGCACAAATGAACCTGTTATGACAAGCAGCTCCACTGCTCAGTATTGTTGGCCATATGTTTCTTCAGTTCTGCTCTATAGTATCCTGGATTTCCACATTCTCGAGGTACTATGGTAGTTAAAGGCGAAGGCACCTGAGTTCACCAACCCCTCCCATATTACAATATCTTAATAAAAGTGTATATAGTTTGTTACAAAGTAAGCAAATTTTGAACCTGAGAAGGAAATGTGACTGATATCATTCCATATCTCCGGGTTAAAGACGCTCTTTGGTGTAACTGTGATAACAATTTTAACGATCTTGCTTTAAAGACTTTTTCCAATAAGTATCAAGTTGATATAGACATGTAGTTTTCATTTTAAGTTTGCTCGTCAGTTTCATACATTTTTAATAAGACATAATATAGCAAAATAAAGGAACATAAAAGTTAGTGTAATAAATAGTGTAGATTCTTGAAACGTGAAGTAGAAACAAAAGTCATGATGAAGAAACATCGATGGGCTTAGTTCAGCATGAAGGTGGGCCATGTGGTGATTAGCAGCCATACAAGTAAAATTTCTTGAGTTCTCAATTCAACATGAAGGTGGGCCGTGCCTAGATTGAGTTCTCAGTTAAGCATGAAGGTGGGCCGTGCCTAGAATTGCAGCCGTACAGTTGATCATTGTTTCTGGCATATGCGATGGATGGATCAGTAAAAATATATTTTTGTTTCATTTGTATGTAATAGCGCTTTACTGCTGATGAGTTTGATTCATGAGTTTTTGCGCTAAAATTGGCAGGGATTTGATAGAGCAAGACCGAAGATAGGAGAAGGGAAATCATGGGAACCGCTCCACATAAGTTATAAATGTAAGATAGTCATTCTTTCTTGGTGATTCTTCAAGACCTGCTAGATTCAACTTATCCGCAACACCTGGACCACATCAGCAACAAAAGTCTTTTGGGAAACCTATATTGAAAGTTTATGGACGTTAAATCGATAGTCGTGTGATAGGATCGAACTCGAGATCACGGGATTGCACACATTACGTGAAGAGTTAATTTATTTATTAAATATATTTATTATATTTATTAAATCAAACTGTGGCTAACGATCGGTAAGTAATTAAAAGTTAAGTATTAAACGATCGTTATAGAATATTAAAGAAGCTAAAAGAAGGTGTCGGAAAGTTCCGGAAACCCCTTTTAGCACATGTGTATATCCGGATTTTATCAAAGAAAGGGATAAGGAAGAAAATTTTTTGGCTTTATCTTTTGTTTAAACTTGGAAGATAGGTTTTCCAAGGGCTATATAAACAAACCTAAGGCTTCATAATTTTTCACTCCATTCTCTCTTCTCTTTGCTCCTAACCGCCGGCCAAACACACCCTTATTAGGGTTTACCTTTGATTTTCTACAAGCTATTTTAGATCTAGTCCTAGCCCCTCTCTAGGGTTGTTGGGTAGATCTTCCATAGGCTTGGAAGGCTCGGTTCTGTTCGTGCTAGACTCACGATTAGCTCATCGTATCACGTGTGTACAAGATCGTGGTGTGATCTTATTTTAGATTACATCCTGGTGGTGTTCTTGATCTATTTTTACCGGTGATCGTTCTGCAAAGGAAAAGGTATGTAACCCTAGCCTTGATTAATTATAATTGTGTTATTTAAAGATCTTGTTAATCTGCTTCCGTTGTATGCTCTTTGATCTATGTTAGGGGTTTTATAATTGTTATGATAATCATAAACCTTTAGTGGCATCGAGAGCCGTTTTAACATGATTATAATTATCAAGATCTAAAGTTTTTTTTAACTAATATTGATTTGTGTTAAAATTACATGTTGTTTTTAGGTTTTATAAAAATTAGGGGTTTTGTTTTTTGTTTAAAAATGGTTTTGCCGTTTTTTTTTGTTAAAAAAAATTTTTTTTTTTTGTAAACCCTAAAATTACATGGTAATTAACTTTAGATGTATGCATGAATTAATTGTTATGTCATGTGTGGTTACGATCCGTAGTAGTTTTTTAATTGTTAAGAGAATATGGAAGATCCGTAATAAACATGCATATTTTTTACGGATCATATAATTTTGATTGTTATTTGCTTTATTTGATTCAAAGTTTTAAAATTAGGGAAGACTTTTTATGTTCATAAAAACCCTAGATTTGATGTTCTTTGAATAAATTGTTTGCATGTGGCTATTTGATTTAGTTTTTTTTTGTACTACTTGTTTTCATGCGTTTTTATTTAATTGTATGTTGTAAACAAGGGTAATTTTTTAAGAAAAATAATATGGACTAAATCTTATCAAAATTAATGAATTGTTTTGAGACCTAAATTACATATGATTTGTGTTGATTAGAATTGCAATAGCAACTTAACGGCCTACTCAATTTTGACAAACTATAAAGTGGGTATAACGCACCGCTGGTCAAGTACCCGGTTAAGGAAGGAGGTGCTATGCTTTTACGCTGACCAAATTCCCGGCTCGCCTGTGCGTCAAAAATTGGAATTACCTACGGTTGTTATTGGTATAATTCTTTAAGGTTGTTTGGTTTAACCAATACCTCAACTTGCAAATATATGATGAACTTTTAGTCTCACCAAAAAGTTTACTAAACGTTTTATTAAACTTATGCTATGGAGATGTATGCATGCTTCTCCATACATGATTTTGACACCAAAATCTATACCCTAAAATTTAAGTCATATGCCCTCTAATTGACGAACACTTGAAGTTACAATTGTCGTCATATAAGATATCGGACGATGTTGTAATGGAGAGAAAACTTCATGACTGAATAAGATTGCACATGAAGGTTTTACGTTCTTTAGATTAGTCGACTTAATTGAGTTACTCAGTGAGAACTGGAAACTTAAGCATAAAGAAGGGATTAAACATGTTTACAATGCAAATGTTTTTGGCAATGTAAATCCCTGACATATCTAGAAATTGCAATATGATTTGGCAATTATTGTTCGACAAGTTACTGTGTTGAATACATTTGTCACTAGCAGATCAACTGATGTGATAAATCTATGTCAATGTGGATTCTAGTTTTTCAAGGAAAATACTATGTTTTATTACCGGGGTAATTTTATTTTCTTGAATTTTATTATCGAAAATACTAATGTTTGAACTTAATTCTGTAGAAATGGCTCAACCCGAAAACAATCTGACAATAAGCTCGGCGTTCAAAGCATTTTTTGAACGGCCTGAACTTACTGGCCCTAATTTCAATGATTGGTACCGCTCACTAAGAATTGTTCTGAGAGCAGCGGGTACCATCAATATCTTGGAAACTCCTTTTCCGGAGGATCTTGCTGAAGGAGCAACTGATGCGGAAAGGCTTCAACACGCTGCTAACGTTAAGAAGCACCATGAGGTGGCTACTGTAATGTTAGGGAGAATGGCTCCATCACTTCAAAGGAAGTATGAGCTATTTCATCCTAAGCAGATGCTTGATGAACTCAAGGCAGTGTATGAAACGCCACAAGCTGTAGAGATGTATGATCTGGTTGATGCTCTACATAGTTGCAAGCAAGCTCCTGGAAAGTCCGTAAGTGCACCTTACATAGAGATGAGGGGTTATATGGAACAACTCATCGCACTAGGACAACCCTTCGATCATAATATGGCTATTAACTTGATCAATAGGTCCCTTAATAAGGACTTCGGTGATTTCGTTCGTAACTATAATATGCATTGCACGGGGAAGACAGTTAATGATTTGCATGCAATGCTCATTGACTTTGAAAAGGGTTTGAAAGATAAGGCACCCACTGCTACTCCTCAAGTACTTTATGTACAAAAGGGTAGAGTGTCGAAACCAAAACCGCAAGGGAATAAGAAGCAGAAAGGCAAAGGCAAGGTTGATAAGAGCAAGCAAGTTGCGACTACATCAAAACCGAAGCATAACTTTGCTAAGAAATCTCTGAAAGATGAGACTTGTCACCACTGCAAGATGACTGGACACTGGAAGAGGAATTGCTCTCTCTATCTCCATGAAATGGCAGAACATAAGAAGAAGGCTGAGCAAGTTGCTGCAGCACCATCTTCAGGTAACTTATTTATGATAGAGTTATTTAATCTTTCATACAAATCAAACTCCTGGGTATATGATACGGGATGTGGTATTAATATTTGTAATACCCTGCAGGGATTTGAGTTGAAGAGGAGACTTACCTATGGGGAACAATTTCTGCAAGTGGGCAATGGCGCACAAGCAGCAGTTGAAGCTATAGGAATATTTAAATTAGTTTTACCTTCGGGTTTAGTACTGTCTTTAAATAATCGTCATTATGCACTACAATTGTTAGGGGTGTTATTTCCTTTTCTAGTATGTTGGATCTTGGATTTACTCACACGATTGATAATAATAGAATTTATGTTTTCAAAGATGGTTTATTCTATTTTGATGCAATTTCTGTGAATGGTGTTTTTGAAATTAACATGCATGATATAAATCCCAAGAGGAAAAATAATTCTGTTTTTAGCATGAATAAGAAGAGTAAGTTAGACAAGAACTCTTCTTATCTTTGGCATTGTAGACTTGCCCACATTGGGAAGACTCGCATACAAAAGCTTCAACGTGATGGGCTTTTGAAAAGTATCAATGATAAATCATTTGATAAATGTGAATCTTGTATCTCTGGGAAGATGACCAAGAAACCTTTTAATAGCAATATTGAAAGGGCTACTGAACTGCTTGGTCTAATACACACTGATGTGTGTGGACCACTTAGACATGTGTCAAGGAAAGGTGCTAGCTACTTCTTGACGTTTACGGATGATTATAGCCGTTATGGTTATGTTTATTTGCTCAAACATAAACATGAGGTATTTGAAACATTCAAAACGTTTAAAGCCGAAGTAGAGTTACAACTGGGAAAGAAGATTAAAGCTCTTCGTTCTGACCGTGGTGGTGAATATTTAAGTCAAGAGTTTAAAGATTATTTAAATAAGAATGGAATTGTTCAGAAACTTACTTCTCCGTATACTCCACAACAAAATGGTGTATCTGAAAGGAGAAATCGTACATTATTAGATATGGTACGGTCTATGTTTAATCTTACAACTTTACCATTATCTTTTTGGGATTATGCTCTTGAAACTGCTGTTCGTATTCTGAATATGGTTCCCACAAAGAAGGTTGATAAGACACCATATGAACTATGGCATGGCAAGAAGCCATATTTGTCTTATTTGAAAGTCTGGGGTTGTGAGGCGTATGTGAAACGTGACTCTGGAGATAAACTCCAACAACGCTCAGTAAAATGTATCTTTGTAGGTTACCCTAAGGAAACTATGGGTTACTACTTTTATTATCCGGCTGAGAACAAGATAGTTGTGGCTCGGTATGGAGACTTCCTTGAAAATGATCTTGTAAATCAAGAATTCAGTGGGAGAAATTATGATCTTGAAGAAATTCAAGAAGATACATTGCCTTCTGAAAATACTAGCGATGAAATTCCTGTAGAACCAGAAAGTCTGAGTGTTCCACCGGAATTAATTCCTCCACGTAGGTCTCAAAGGGCTATACGTGCGCCAGACAAACTATGTCTATACATAGAGGTTGATGAGGAGGAAGTAGGGGATCTTGGTGAACCTGCTAACTATCGATCCGCAATGTCTGATCCAGAAAAGTCAAAATGGATGGTTGCGATGAATGAGGAAATGAAATCCATGGAAATCAATGATGTTTGGATTCTTGTGGACGCGCCTAAAAATGCTAAAGTAGTGAAAAATAGGTGGATCTATAAGAAGAAAACTGACATGGATGGTGATGTACAATCCTACAAAGCACGTTTAGTGGCTAAAGGTTTTACTCAAACTTTTGGCATAGACTACGAGGAGACATTTTCTCCTGTAGCAGACTTACGAGCTATTAGGATTCTCATAGCTATAGCAGCATACTATGACTATGAGATATGGCAAATGGATGTTAAAACTGCCTTCTTGAACGGTCGCTTAGATGAAGACATCTATATGCAACAACCGGAAGGGTATGTTGATCCTAAATATCCAAAACGCATGTGCAAACTTCAAAGGTCTATTTATGGTTTGAAGCAAGCATCACGTGAATGGAATAAGCGATTTGATGAAGAAATCAAAAAGTTTTGATTTATTCAAAATCGTGATGAGCCATGTGTATACCGCAAAGCTAGTGGGAGTAATGTAGTGTTCCTAATTCTATATGTCGATGACATATTGATCATGGGAAGTAACATTCCAAGACTTAAGGAAGTTAAGGATTATCTTGGTAAATGTTTCTCTATGAAAGATTTGGGAGATGCTGCATATATTTTGGGAATTAAGATCTATCGAGATAGGAGTAGACGGTTAATTGGTCTTAGCCAAGATGCTTATATTGATAAGATATTGAAGAAATATAACATGCATAACTCTAAGAAAGGTTTCTTACCGATGGAGGTTAAGCATGAGTTAAGTCATGAGAAAGATGCATCATCACCTGAAGAGGTGGCTTACATGAAGAAGGTGCCTTATGCTTCGGCTGTAGGATCTATTATGTATGTTGTAAGATGCACAAGGCCTGATGTGGCATTTTCTCAGAACTTGGTCAGTAGATACCAACAGAATCCAGGGAAGTCCCACTGGACTGCTGTTAAGCATATTCTGAAGTATTTAAGAAGTACGAAAGATATGTTTTTGGTATTCGGGGGTAAACCAGACACAAAATTGAATGTAACAGGATTCTGTGATGCGTCCTGGCAATGTGATAAAGACGATACGAAGTCTCAGACGGGTTACGTGTTTGTCATCAATGGAGGAGCAGTTGACTGGAAGAGCAGTAAGCAGAAAACCATTGCTATGCATGCGACTCAATCTGAGTACATGGCCGCTTCAGAAGCTGCAATGGAAGCTGTTTGGATTAGGAAGTTTATTGGAGATCTTGGAGTGATGCCTTCAATTAAAGAACCTATTGATATATATTGCGACAACTCTGCGGCAATAATATTCGCCAATGACCCTGGAGTCATGAAGGGCGCCAGACACTTTAAACGTAGATATCACTACGTTCGAGAACAAGTGGAAGCTCGAGAAATAAAATTAATAAAAGTTCACACAGATGATAACGTAGCTGATCCTTTTACTAAGGCTTTGTCTAGGCCAAAGGTAGTTAAGCATGCCAAGGCAATTGGGCTGCAACTAGCTAGCGAATTCATGCAATAAATCTGTTGATTAGTATTTGGATAAAGGATGTAAGACATTATTGAATTGATGAAATAAAGATTGGATTTCGTTTATTTTTCTGTTATTTGATTTTGTATCCTATTTTACATGTTTTAATCCATGAGCATTATGATGTTTCTAAATGTCCGTTGTCGATTAATAATATGGGAGTATTATTAAACTAAGACAATTCAAAATAGTGACAGAGTATACTTGAAAGTATATTGGTCAATTTTTGATGATATTTGATGGATCAAATATTAGACTTATCCCAACTATGTGATTTTACTTTATGGATCTTTGTCATTAAGTAAATCATAAATAGTTATCCTTAGACCTGAGATGCCAGAAAACTGCATTGAATATAGTGCATTTCTGTAAGGTAACCTAACGCTAAACGTAACTGGTAGTCATAAGGGTTATTTTCAAAAGTGTTGCGAAGTTCATGTGTTTTGCTTGTAGTCGAAATGGGATTCGTTTCCTTCAAATTATTATTTGAAGTATAAATACAACTGGGCCCCTCGGGGGAGTAGTAAGATGTTTGTGTGGCCACACCCAAATGTGTTTTGGTAATCTTGCTATATCCGTAAACGAGAAACAGAATAGTTAATGAAGGAATGACTAAGATCCATATCCTTATTAACAATGTATTTGAAATGAGAGGATAATAATAATGATTATATATCATTAAAAGGTTTTGTCCAGGAAGCCTTACTCGAGTTGTACTAGTGACATTGTTAGTGTAACTAGACGCTAATCAATGTGATCACGACATTCGAATTTTGTCCAAGTGGGAGCTGAAAGTTTATGGACGTTAAATCGATAGTCGTGTGATAGGATCGAACTCGAGATCACGGGATTGCACACATTACGTGAAGAGTTAATTTATTTATTAAATATATTTATTATATTTATTAAATCAAACTGTGGCTAACGATCGTTAAGTAATTAAAAGTTAAGTATTAAACGATCGTTATAGAATAGTAAAGAAGCTAAAAGAAGGTGTCGGAAAGTTCCGGAAACCCCTTTTAGCACATGTGTATATCCGGATTTTATCAAAGAAAGGGATAAGGAAGAAAATTTTTTGGCTTTATCTTTTGTTTAAACTTGGAAGATAGGTTTTCCAAGGGCTATATAAACAAACCTAAGGCTTCATAATTTTTCACTCCATTCTTTCTTCTCTTTGCTCCTAACCGCCGGCCAAACACACCCTTATTAGGGTTTACCTTTGATTTTCTATAAGCTATTTTAGATCTAGTCCTAGCCCCTCTCTAGGGTTGTTGGGTAGATCTTCCATAGGCTTGGAAGGCTCGGTTCTGTTCGTGCTAGACTCACGATTAGCTCATCGTATCACGTGTGTACAAGATCGTGGTGTGATCTTATTTTAGATTACATCCTGGTGGTGTTCTTGATCTATTTTTACCGGTGATCGTTCTGCAAAGGAAAAGATATGTAACCCTAGCCTTGATTAATTATAATTGTGTTATTTAAAGATCTTGTTAATCTGCTTCCGCTGTATGCTCTTTGATCTATGTTAGGGTTTTTATAATTGTTATGATAATCATAAACCTTCATATATTGCATCAGCACACTTGTTGAAGTTCAACAAACATTAGGATCATTTATTTCTTATCACTTACAATCCCAAGTTCCCAACACATACGAAATGTCCCTTTAAGCTTGTCCCCTTCCATGCAGGTTTTGCTTATTTATGTGTTATTTTTATGTATTATTTAGGGGCTCTTTGGAATTGGTTATTATTTATGTGTTATTTTTATAGTATATGTTTTAATCACTGCTAATTCTGCATTTGCTATCAGCCTATTCAGAAGGATACAAAAACAAATTCTTGTGAGTCTTATTCGTTGGTATCATCAGACAACACTACCAATTTTACTCAAGAAAGTGACCCTATACGTAAGCATATTACTTACTGGTTGTGTTTAAATGTTAGCCTTCAAGCTTTAACTCTGATTTTGTTTGAATGTTTAATTTTTGACAATGGTTATTTCGATAGGTCTTATCTGAGTTTAGCAGGACTAAATAAAGGCAATAAACAAGCTACGAAGGAATGAAATAAGTTGCTGAGAAGAAGGACAACAGAAGAGCGGTTACGAGCTGCAAATGAGGGAGAAGAAACTACCAAGGACTAGGAAAGGGCAATAGAATAGTAGAAAAAAAACAGCTGAGGAGCAATAACACGCTAAATTCTAAGGGGATTTAGGCGTTGTTTTGGGTTCAAAGTCAAATATTAGGTTTTATCTATGATGTCTGCATCTTAAAGTGTGAAAGGAAACAGGGTATGTCGCCCATTATGCTGTCAAAAAGTGCATATATTTGGATCCCGTTAAAAAACAACACATTCTCTTCCCTCTTAAAACTGTAAAGTAAAAACTTTACACTTACGAAAGTCAAACAGTGTCCAATTTCTCGGTGCTCTAATTGCTTATACTTCCAGTACTACATGTTTTATGATTTTAGCTATGTTTGTTCCTTGTTTGTCACCAGCTAAGATTCTGCTACGGCTTCTAAATTTGGTGAATTTTTTTAATAGAGCCAAATATGAAGGCCACAAGGTCGCTTGGTGGAATGTGGAGGAGGACTACAAAGCCCTTTACCTACTCTGTGCCATGATGATCCAACAAGGAGTATCCGTTACCCTGTTATAAAACAAGGATTTTATTGAATACGGGGAGTTTATGGTTGCACTCCACCCACAGATGTGACAGAATGTCTTTGAGAGAACAATTTGGTCTCTCTATTACATGCACTGAGAGAACATAATATGAAACAAGCCAATTTAGAACCTTCTGGGTATTACTTTAATATGATTCACGATGTTCAGATAACTCCCCAGATTGGCTGAACCAACAAGTGGTATAATAAGAAAATGGAATTGTCGAGAAGGCATCTTTTATAACGTGAAAGTGGACCACTTTCAGATAGTCAACTTGCAGACTTCACATTATGACCAAACTTTTTGTTTTCTGATATATATACAGTACACTACACATAGTTATGGACTGTTTGGATCACCTTCTTCTAATAACTTATTTGAATTCTGACAGTTTATTATGGGCCAAAATTAACTGTCAGAACTTTTCCAATTGCAGATAAGCTAAATGATCTATGTTAGTTCTTCATTTCAGACCCAATAATAAACACTGATAATAATTTTCTGTAACCTTTTGCTTCTGATTTCTTGATTACTGTTGCTATCAGTGCACATTCTTTGCCCTTATGTGTATTATCGATATTCAAATCACAACTTTACTTGATTTATTGGCTAAAGTAATCATTATTTCAAAGGGAAAATATACATATAAAAATTTATTAGGTGAAAACATATACGCGAACCTATATGTAGGATGATGAAAAAACTAAATGTAAGAAAACAACATGGGCTAGAAAACAATTTGGTTTACTTTGAACAAGTAGTTATATATCTACCCATTATCTAACAAGATAACAAGGCTACCCCTAATGGTTGAAAAGACGAATAGGTCGACCGATTAAGAAGTCACTCATCCGCGTTACAGGGATCGATTCAAATCGATCGAGCCCTCTAAGTCGGTCACATACACGCCCCATTCAAAAGCAGTTGTTCCTTTTACATTTTGACTTTATATTTTTTTTAAAAATTTGATTTCAAATTATAAATTTAAACATTTTACTCTTATAAATACCCGACTATTTAAATCGTTTTTTTGACACTTTCTAAACTGTATTTACATCAAACTATTTCTATACTATCTAAAAAAATAGTTTCAAACCAACCGTCAACTCCCAATGAGGAGGTAGTTTTGTGTAAAGCTTTGATACACGTTTCGGAGACAGACGGCAACGTTTTGTTCGGAGGTAACTAAGCACTTTCATAACAAAATGGGTGATCAAAAAAGAAGTTATGAATCCGTAAATGGAAAAAAGACGATTCAACTTAACGTTAGTCAATATTCTTCAATTTACGATAGTGTCTTACTTAGACATCTAAGTGGTGCTTTTGAAGATATTATCTATCAAGAAGCCGCAATCGAATACCGCACTCATTATCATTCGGATTTGGCATTTTATGAATGTTGAAAAGTTTTGAAACAACATCCCAAATGGAACGATGTTGAAATCACACAGTTTTTTAATCGGGGAGTTTAATGTTTTAAGTTTTACTATTATTATTATGTTTTTATTGTAATGTTTTTTTAATGTAATGTCTTTTTTAATTTACTTATGTAATGTTTTTATTTAATGAATTTTTTAAAAAATTGAACTTGGTCCCTTTGTTGTGGTTACAAATCACCTTTAGGTTGTTTGAAAGAGAAATCTGAGGTGACAGGAAAAATGATGATCGCATGTGGTTATGTCTTAGATTGTGTTGAATAACACTCTTTATCTCTTTCCCACGATTTCCTAACAAGGTTATCAGTTTCTTTTTTGTTTTGATGAGCATGTTTATGTGTAAGAGAGGATGACTCATGATTAATGGTTTTTGACATTAGTTGTTGTGGTGAGGATTTTTTAAACCAAAAACCGTGCTCATTTTTAACAAAGACGGTACTCACATACAAACAAGGACAACTATATCTCTCACTATCTGAGTCAAAAGTAAAAGAGGAATGAAGATTTTCTATTTACACAAACACGATAACAATTATAACTTATCGACATATGTTGTATCAAAAGTGTTTACGAATCGAACCCGCCCGTTGGGCGGGTTACGAAACTAGTATATATATATATATATATATATATATATATATATATATATATATATATATATATATATATATATATATATATATATATATATATATATATATATATATATATATATATATATATATATATATATATATATATATATATATATATATATATTTGCGTTCATGTGCGTTACATTTTAAAATGAGTTATCATAGATACCAATAAGAAAGTGACAAGTGTCTTTTTTGGTTTTTAAGAAAATACAATTAATTTCAATATCTAAAACAAAAAAATTAAATGTTAAATAATTTAAAAGGGTATTTCAGGTACAGTTCCTAATAAATTGCTGATTAAAGTGTTAGCTATCACTTCTCTTTGTTCCCATCCAATTTTCGTTAGATCTAAACTAGATATCATCAAAGACACATTATCTTTCATTTCCCACAATTCATATAAAAAAATCCCAAAACCCAACTCCCTTCTTGATATTCTAATCAGCAAACATGCTTATCTCCTTTCCTTATTTTTTTGAGATTGTCAAAATATCCAAAACCATCCTCGAGATACATTTATTATGACCCGATCTGGGTAGAAACGGGTTTGCTTCAGCGGAGTTGTCATGCTGGAATGGTGTTTGCATGATTCTTTACAAGCCACTCGAATCTATATCTGATCTTCGTTTTCATCACTGTCGTCTCCGGTAACCGTCATCCATTAATTTTTCTTGGCATTGATCTCGTCGCTGATAAGGTCATTCATGTGTTTTAGTTTTCGGTATAGCCACGAGTTCATAATGGGTTTTAGATCGGGATTTTGTTGTTGTTTATATTAGACTTGTTATTTGCAAATGTGATATGGTTTATCAAAAAGTTTAGTGGTAATATAGATCTGATTACTTGGTATATATCAAAAATAAAAGTCAATGAATGTTTAACCATAGAACTTGGATTTTGTCTTTTTTTAACATTTGTATCATTGTTTAAAAGAGGTTGAATATAAAATATAAAGCTATGTGTAAGTAGTTGTGTACAATTGTTTATACTTTATACTAAAGTTCTAAGCCCATGTATCCATTTATCAAGCATTTTTTGGATGTCTTCATGTGTCAACATGGAAATTAGTTATCACTTATCACCATCACAAATCAGGTAGTGTGGTCGTGTGTTTGATGTATCCAAGGCTGAAGGTTTGTCCATCACAAAATTTGCTGAGAAAAAGTTTGCAAGCGAAAGTTTGTGACTCATGTATCACTTTGCCGACCAAAAGTTGTACATGGTTACCTTATTTTTATGAACTTAATCAAAGTTATGATTAATGTCTCAAATTTAGATGTGATGTATCAGTTGGTTATTTGCTTTGTTTATCATATTTATTAGAGAAAATAAAAAATAAGAAAGTTTGCAAATTTTTAATGATAGAACTAAAGTTTCATAAATAAATAAATGTGACTAAAAGTTAAAACTATTATAACGATGTACCAGATATTGAAGTCGTATAAGGCCATCTCACCAAGGCCACGCCTTTAAAACAGGATGGAAAGGAAACTCAAAAAGCTTGGTCAAGTTATACATGATGTATTGATTTTATAAATTTGCTCTTTTTTTTTGCAATTGATATATCCCTGATGTTGATGTTGATGTTTCTGTAACTATATTATAGTTTGAAAATAGATGCGTGACTTTTTAGACGAGTGTAATATTTGAACACTTTTATTTTTTTGCAAACGTATGGATATATTTTTGTAGGAACGAGTATGGTGTCGGTTTCGTAACTACCTTGTATCGAATTAGCGGGTACCGATTTTTTACGAACATAAACTAGTGTTGGTACCGTATCGAGCGGGATCCAGATATCAGTACCGGTACAGGTATCGGTACCGGTATCAGAAAATCGAAGTTTTTTTTTTTTTTTTTAAACAAATTTCCCAATTTGATACTGGTCTCGTACTAGATTAATGGCATCGATTTTTTTTGCTTTATTTCGTAGTCCCGCTACCATATCGGTTGAATTCACATACCGAGAATCGATAAAGTTCTTGTACAGTTTTAGAATTCAAGTCGAAAGGATCATGTTTGTATTTTTAGATGGCCTGGTTACTTTTAAGCGGAACTGAGAAAAAGCCATGCGTCTACACGATGGAATATTTTTATATCGATAATGTTATTGTACTCCGTATCAAATATGGAAAAACAAAAAAAAGTAATATGTTACTAGTATATGAAAAAATAAATTAAAAAAGAAACGTGTCATGTAAAAAAACAAATTTAAAAAATATATCATTAATATATAAAAGCAAATAAAAATGATACGCACCACTAATAATATATCAATAAAAAGTGATAATAAATGGAATGTGCCATGTAAAAAAACAAATTTAAAAATATATCATTAATATATAAAAGCAAATAAAAATGATATGCGTCACTAATAATGTATCAATAAAAGGTGATAATAAAAAAGGAATGTATCATGGTAATGAACCAAATTAAAAAAATACATCGTTAATATATAAAAGCAAATAAATATGATATGCATCACTAATAATGTATCAATAAAAAATGACAATAAATAGATTTATCAACTAGTATATAAGTTTTTTATTTTGAGGTTCTCATGGCAAATAAGATTTATATATTAGTTTTACTCTATGACGAAAACGTTTTTCTCGTTCGATCACAGGAGAAGAATATCCATTAATGAATGTGAGTTACATCACCGCATGACTATAAGAAAAATATCATTTAGGGTGCGTTTGGTTCGTTGTAATCCATTGTAATTGGATGTATTTGTAATCTATATTACATTACATATGTTGTTTGGTTAATAAATGAAAGAAATTATAATTCGAATTACATTACGTAGGGTGTTTGGTTTGCATTTTAATTGTAATTCAAACTTTACAATTACATCAATGAAGGAATTGAGATTACAAAGGATATTGGATGGAAAGTTTTGAATTACGTCGTAATTCAATATTTCTATATTAAAATAGATATGATTGAAAATATTAGTTTTATTCAAGGTTATATGCATCAAGAAATGTTTGGAGCTTAGCATAAATGAGCTGTAAAATGTTAAATTATGACAAAATAAATAAACCAAACATTATACCGATTTGAAAAACGTGAATTCATTAACAAACTATCGAATTGTATGTCAGTACTCACTAGCATGAAAAAATAAAATACTAATTAAAACCACTAATAACTTGAAAGTGGCTATCAATTTCAAATGTGTGCCATTGATTTGAAACTACCCATAAAGTGACGATAATGAATTAATGGATTCAAGTAAACGTTTTTTTCATCTTCTTTTTATAAAAATGATCTTAATATTACTAATATAAACATTTATGGTGATGGCCTTCTCTCACAAATGAACAGTAACTCTAAATAAATAATATTTAATTCTTAGGAACAGTACCATGCTATTTTTAATATATTTCTTATCAAGGACTCCTTCCATTTGGATTCCACTACTTGCTATAATATTTTTTTAACAAATCACCCACCAACATCCCTGCTTTAATTATAATATACTCCGTATAACAAAAGTCATGATCCATCCTACACGGATGCTATAGTAACTAGGTAAAAATTACTTTTCAAATCCTTATGAGCAATGATTTTATTGATAAAATATATTTGGTTTATGCGGTTGGCTGGGATAAGAAAACATAAACACGTGTTCCACTCTTGCGTCTTCCACACCTTTCACAAACCTGAATTTGTTCACCCGCCCCAACAAATTTATTCACGAACCTTTCACCCACACCCACACTTTCTTTTTATCTTTAATTTGAAAAATAAGATGTGATGTGTCAAACCCACGAAGAATGGCAGATTTCTTAGGTCCGGTGGGAGGCAAAGGCGGCGGAGTTGGCAGCCGGTTCTGAATCATGACGGGGTCAACAAATACGTTATACATCCTAATGAAGCAGATAATTGTCTCTTATATCAAGGTTTTATGAATTTTTATTCTTATAAAGATTCAATCTTTTTTTGTTTTCATTATATATATGAGATTATTAGGGGTTTACAACATTCTATGTTTTCGGTTTTTTTTGTTTTCTAAAAAACTTAGGTTTGTGATTTATGTTGTTGGAGGATTTAGTTGATTGATGTGTGTCGAATCTTTGTTTGTATGGTGCATAAATTTATGTTTGTAGGCTTCATCCATGTTTTTTTGTGTGATGGAATTGTTGATCTTGGTGACAAATTAGTAGTTAGGTTGATGGGGATTTTAATTATGTTAAAAGCTTATTGTTGTTAGATGTAGATCAAGTGTTTGATGAAATATTTTTTTAGTGTAAGTAAAGGTTTAGCACAAAGTTGTTGATGATCTTTTAAGCACAAAGTCAGAGATTATTGGTTGCTTTTCGTCTAACTTGAGTTTAATGCGTTTTTCTATCAATGCAGGACCGAACGATTATCGCAGACTATGTGTTAGACAAGACATTTTATGTTCAAAAATAAGGCATGTAAACGTTTTCCGCAAGTTCATGGTTTGACTATTGGTGTTAAATGTTTGTGCCAGAATGGTAACCATTGATAACACACCAATCAAGCTGCAAAAGTCTATTAAAAGTTACTGGAAAGATACCGCGGATTTACTTTTCATGAGACCTCAGTGAACACTAAGGTGTATATCTTATGATCATGACGAATCATTGATTTTTATTGACCTTAACAAGCGTTTATCTTTTTGCGTTTATTGCATCCAAAATGGGAAACTTAAGTAGTGGGCTAGAAGGTTGAAGTAATGGGTCAAAACAGTTAAATATTGTTCGCATGCCAAAACGGGTCGAGTCTTTTGTGTTTTATCCATTATGTACAAGCCAAATGGGTCAGCTCAATCCTGTTCAACATTGTTTTTTTTTACTTTATGTGCACGCCAAATGGTCTGTTGAGCTATTGCTTAAAGTGGAAGTCGGTGATCGTCAATGATAAAAATCATATTAGGCTTGAAGAAAGAGAACTAGGACCCGTAAGCACTTTCAGATAGGAAGCTAGATTTGGTTGTTTCGAATTGCTTTTTATAATTCTTAGGGGCTGTTTGGGATTGCATACAAAAGTGCTTATATGGAGATTGCCTATTTGAATAACTATTTAAAGTGCTGCTTTCAAGTGCTTATGGTAACAACAGACATATTTAGCTAATTCAAATGCTCCTTTTTTGTTGTGCTTGATGTTACGATTTTTAGAGTTCTTCAAACACAGGATAGGTAGGCAAGTGCTATGTTTTATCCATCACAATGTTTTGAAAATCATGTCATGCAGCAACTTATGTTTCTTGAGATAACTATTAGGGAACAAAACTACACAAGTATTAATAAACAATAGCAAGCATCATAACATGTATTTGTTTGACCTATTAGACTCTTTTTACATTCATTGACTCACAATAAGTCTAAAGAAGATAATATAAGAGCAATTATTGGTCTGAGTAATATAGAAATATTAGTCATGTCTTTTGAACAGTTTGACCGTTCATGTGACCATGTCTTAGTAATTAAGAAAGTATCATAACTTTTAGGAATTCTTGGTCATATCTTTGAACAGATGTCAAAGAAAAACAATTGATGGTTCATTTACACAAATAATATTTTTGACAGTTTGAAAAGGTTGCACTTGATGTAATAATAAGGACAAACTCCATTGTTCCATCAATATGGTTACTAGATCAGATTTGAAGTGATCACAAGGTGGAGAAAATTAGTTATCTTGCCTTATTTTGAATCCTCAAGTTGGATTTTAGGTGGTACTTAAGTTGATAGATCAAGTAGTTCTAAAGTAAGTGTATAAGTTTAGAACACATACGAGGCTTCCCATCAAGTCTGTGAAGAATTTAGACAATATATTTTGAATGAATGTATTGATAGAGTGATGGGTTTTGAATTGCATTTCTTGAAGGAATTTTTTTGGGACTGAGATTACGATGGATGGTGGATGCTAATATATGTTGAATGACTTTTTTAGGCAATATTTACGTGTTATGTATATCGAAATTAGAATTTCCTTAAAACTGGTATTTGTTACATGATTTTTTAGGTTTATATGTTGGTGTGTTTCGATCAGGTCACTTCGAAAACTAAGACTGTTGGGCAAACTGATATATATATCATGTATGTTTTTGTGTTTGCCACAACTTATGAACAATTACTGAAGGGGATGAAAATTAAAATTTGTCGCATAGAATTACTTCCAATCTATTACCAATATTCTATCATTTCTCAAATGTTTGGCATACAAATATTTGCTTAGCAAAAAGTGTTTTAAATAACTTTTACAAACTTGCAAATAAATATTTAAAAAGGCTACCATGCACCAAACTAGAGTATTGCATCATTTTAATCTACACTGTTTTTTTTATTGCACAGGTTGGTTTCAAGACTATCGACCTCCAGAACGAAAAACATGTACCTACGTGATGCAGTCAAGAAAATTCAACTTTACAAAGAGATTAATATTAGTGTGTGAGATGTGAAGAGAGTAACTTATCTTTAGTACTTTGCCGGTACATGATAATCTTTGTAAATGTTACAATGTACTACTACAGTTTGACATTTTCATGATAGTCTTTGTAAATGTTACAATGTAATACAGTTTGACATTTTTATGTTGTTTGTGCCTTTGTACCAAGTGATTTGTTTTGTTTGCATATACGATTAGATTGTTTTGAACTTGATCAAATGTCTTCACCTATACGAACGCCGCGGCAAAGCGCGGGTATCAAAATCTTGTTGGTACAAAATGCCATTGATTTTCTTTTATATTACAACTTAGCCACTAATTAAATTAATTTTGGTCTTAATCCATCAAACTTGATCTAATGGTTAATAAGTGTACCTATTATAACTTACTTTAAGAGTGTACACCACGATAACGTTTATATATATATATATATATATATATATATATATATATATATATATATATATATATATATATATATATATATATATATATATTTATATATATATATATAGATATATATATAGATATATATATATATATATATATATATATATATATATATATATATATATATATATATATATATATATATATATATATATATATATATATATATATATATATATATATATATATATATATATATATATATATATATATATATATATATATATATATATATATATATATATATATATATTTATATATATATATAGATATATATATAGATATATATATATATATATATATATATATATATATATATATATATATATATATATATATATATATATATATATATATATATATATATATATATATATATATATATATATATATATATATATATATATATATATATATATATATATATATATATATTATATTATATATAGGTATAATTATGATTTGAAGCCACACTTTGTAATCCAGTCATATCCCAGTAACATCTTTAAACAAATAGGATTTGAGAAATTCCTAGAAAATCTCCATTTTCCACGTTTTTTGTGATTTGAAATCTCACTTTTTTGAAAATGCGTTTTGAAAACGCTGTTTTGGAACTTTTCTGAAACTGCGTTTTGGAAACGCTATTTTGGAAATTACGTTTTCGAAACAACGCAGTTTTGAAACCTGCATTTTCGAGAAACACAGTTTTTGATTATTTCCGTCTTTTATAAAAAAAAGTATGCCATTTGTAAGATTTGAACACGGGACCTTTCATTTAGGAGTAATCAAACTTACCAACTTGCTATGCTAAGGTTTTTGTTTAATTGTTACTAACCCATATACTTAAGTTTCAAAAAATTTTATTTTCTAAATTTTAGGTTAAAAACATGTTTATTTCGACTTTCTTTTAATATTTTCCAAAAATCATGAAATTTTTATTTTCAAATTTTTTATATTCACAAGAAAACCCCATATTATGCTTTTCTATTTTTTTCCCAAATAAAAAAAAAAAATGTTCACATATTTATTTCTAACCCTATTTTACGTTTTCGTCACCTTTTAACGTTTTTTAAGAGTTTTACGTTTCGACTGTTTCTCACGTTTTTGTTAGTTTTCTTTACGTTTCTTATTTTTTTCACGTTTTCGCCATTTTTTATGTATTTGTCAGTTTTTTTGTGTCTTCGTCAGTTATTTTGACATTTTCGTTAGTTTTTCACGTTCTTGTCGGTTGTTTACGTTTCCGTCAATAATTTTACGTTTTCATCAGTATATTTACGTCTTCGTCAGTATTTGTAAGTTTTTTTCCGATTTAGTACATTTTCGTCAGTATTTTATGTTTCCATGAGTAATTTATGTTTTCGTCAGTATTTTTACGTTTTCGTTAGAATTTTTCCCTTTTCATCAGTATTTTTACGTTTTCATCTGATTTTTTACGCTTTTGGCAAAATATTTATGTTTTTGTCCGATTTTTTTTTTACTTTTTCTTGCGATTTTTACGTTTTCGTCAGTTTTTTTTTACGTTTTTGTCCTATTTTTTATGTTTTCGTCAGTATTATCACGTTCTTGTCCAAAATGTGCAAGAATTCTGAGAAAAACGTAAAAACCCTGATGAAAACGTTAAAAACGGACGAAAACGTAAAAGTACAAACACAAATATAAAAATACTGACGAAAATATAAAAATTTAGCCGAAAACGTATAAATACTGAGGAAAACATAAAAATACTGACAAATCCGTAAAATTACGGACGAAAACGTAAAATTACTGATGAAAACATAAAAATACTGACGAAAACGTAAAAACGCCGACGAAAAGGTAAAAACTCTTATGAAACCCTAAAAAGTGGACGAAAACGTAATAAATCAGGCGAAAACGTAAAAAAATAAGAAACGTAAGAAAGCTGATGAAAACGTAAAAGAAGTTAGAAAACGTGAAAAAAAAGACGGGGAAAACATATGAAAATGTAAAAACTAGCAAAAACATGAAAAAAGGTTGATTATGAAAAAAAAATTTATTGAAAATATTTTCGTCTGAAAATTATTTATTTTCTTTTGAAAATGAAAAATACCATCCAAACAGGTGTTCAAAATTTTCAACTCTACACTAGAAAAGAAAAAATTTTCATTCTCTAGAAATTTAGAAGCATAAATTTATGAAATATTTTTCCACAACTAAACAGCCCCTTTATTTTTTGTTTTTAATTTTCGAACTATTTTTATTTGTTTTCTTATTTAGTATCAAATTTATTTATTTTCTAAATTTTGGATTAATTTTCGCAGCTCAATAATTATCCGAGGGTAAAGGTTTAGACATGTAAAAGTTGCCATGGAATAATAAAAATTAAACACAAAAACTTGCGTCGGAGAAAATTATATTTAAAGAACCAAAATAACAATTGCTACTATTAAACTTGCGTAATTCCGGTATAGGAAATAACATAGCGTTGTTTATTGAATATTGGTATTCTTTTTAAGGTTTATCCGAGCGCAAAAGGTTTTTTGTTTTCATTATTGCGTGTTTGTGAGGTTTTGACATGAAATTTTTTTATTAATTTTCAAAATATATATATTTTTAAATTGGGATTGAATTTTAAATCTTTTAAAAATATATATTTTTAACATAAATTTAAGAATCATGTGATAGCAATATATATTAGGTTACGATTTCACCACCGGGTCAGCCCGGTCAAGTCACCGGGTAACGAGTTCGATCATTGGGTCAACCCAATCGAGTCATCGGTTCACGGGTTCATCGTCAATGGTTCGTTCATATTTAAAAAAAAACAGTCCCGTCCGTTGACCACAAATAAACGTTACTTAAGCGTTAATATAACTAAAATATACTAAAGGTTAAATTACAAATTCAAGAAACTAAACACGCACACCAATAAACCCTCTGGAACAAAAAAAAGCGACCCAAACGGGCAGGTTACGACGCTAATATATATATATATATATATATATATATATATATATATATATATATATATATATATATATATGTATATATATATATAGCTCGGACAATTTAAAATGATAGCATAGCAAACAATGAAAAGCTTTTATAATTTGAAAACTGGGGAAAATAGATGGAATAGAAAATGAGAAATCCTAATCATGCATATAAGAGATGTCCTTACTGACGACTGAATATCCGTACCTTATGTCCAGTAATCGATGAAGGGATGAACAATGGAAAGTATTACTCTGACTTCACGTAAGCTACATAATAAAGGACGTGTATGAGTTGCGTGTGCATTAATAAGTTACATGTTCTTAGTTTTTAGTTACTTGTTCATGACTTGAGTTACATGTTCATGCCTTATCGTGTATTTCCTTAATATTATACGTTCATGTGTTCTTGATTAATGTATTACATGTTTCTTGTGTTATTACACTTGGTATTTTCATAATTAGTAACTTTCCAAAAATAGCAGGTTTCTATATATAGTATCTTTCCAAAAATAGCATGCTTTCATATATAGTAACTTTTCAAAAATAGCAGGTTTCTATAAATAGTAAGTTTTCATAAATAGTAAGTTTCCAAAAATAAAAAGTTTCTATATTTAATAATAAGCTCGTTTAATATACTCAAATAATATACCTTGTTCATTGAATAAGCTGATTATATAAGTCATGGTTTAATAAGCATAATAAATAAGCAATTTCTTATAAGTCATGGTTAAATATAAGTATTATATTAATAAGTCATGATTTAAATAAGTTAAATATTAGTAAGTCCATTTTAACAATTAACTTTCGTATGTCATGTATTTATAAATTATTATTAATTAATACTATGACATGATTTATAATTAATCATTAATCAATAAAATATCATAAATTTAATTTAATTATTAAAGAATAACATGTCATAGATTTATATTAACTAATAATTAATATTATGTCATGGATAATAATTTATTTATAATTAATAATATATCATGTATTTATTTGATTATTAATTAAGCCTTAACTTGATAAGCCCTTGTTAATTTAGTTAAGTCTAAATAAGTCATAAAATAAGCCAAAACATAAATAAACAATTTAATTAAGCCTTGATTAATTTCACCAATAATAAACTAGGTTAATTATTATATAAGCCCGAATCAGTTAAGCCAAAACAAAATAAAATCCAAACACCCCTTTGGTTCTCTTTGTTTTTCCCAGCCAAAACCCCAAAACAAACACCCCTTTGGGGCTTCCTGTTGCCCAGCAGGATCTACCCGCCGTCTGTTCAAACTTCCCACCGCAGCCTAAATAGCTTGCGGCTGCACAACCTAGGTGTTTCCCACCGTGGCTGGTGGCTTGCCAATGCTAAGCCGAGGCAGCCACTGCCATGCTGAGGCAACCACCGCCCCAGCAGCAACACCTACCAAGGCTTCCACCGTGGCCCAGGGGTTGCGGCTGTTAGCACAAAAACACCACCGAGGGTTTAGACCTCTCGGCTGGCTGCCATAATAACCCACCGAGAGCACCCCATGAAGGGTTCTCGTTTCCATGCAATAAAACCCTAACCAACCTGTTTTCGATTCTTGTTTAATTATGATTTCATGTGTTCATTCATTTTATTTTATTTAATTCGTGATTCAAAATTGCCAAAGAAATGAAGCTTGGAGCTTATTTATACAATCTGCTAAACTACAAGGGTTAAACTTGACAAATTTCATATTACTTTTAGGCTTAATCCGAGTGAGGATGGAATCAGCCAATGAGGGAGTAGTATGAGTGTGACATATATTGCCAAATCAACCCACTAGCGTCGGCTTCTCATTTATTACACAATCCGAACAGTAATTCCCACTCAGCTTTATTTCAACCAATGAGGATGTGCCATACAATAATATATATATCCAATATGGATAATGATCCGTTTGAGAAAAAATGGACCACGTGTCATCTTCAAGCAAATTCATGTCCAAGAATGGGATTTCGCTACAATACATATCAAGTGAAGATATAAACATGAAAGATGCTCGGAATCAAACAAGTAATTCAACCCAACAACTTAATTGGACCGAAATTCATTCATTCAAAATCCCCAAATGTATTCATGAGCTGGAATTTGCAATTGATCAAATTCTTACACGTGGAGGATTCTTATTGGCTTGGACACGTCAACCATCCCCAACACACTCCCAATTAAGTCTATAAATACACCCAGTAGTCCTCATTTGTAATTTGTAGCTTGTAGGTGTGAAAAAACACACTTTTTAATTCTCTCTCGTTTCTAGTTTATCAAAGTAGTTAGCTACTACTCTTAGGTGTTTGACAACCACCTAAGAGTTAGTTAGTCAGTTAGTAACAACTTTGTAACAGATTTTCCCATCATTACTATAATCCTAGTGTTACTGTGTGTTTTTATTGATCATCCATGATCAATGGAAGCTGAATGATGTTTTGAAGACTTGTAGCTGGTTTAGAATTGATTTTCAGACCATTTCATAGCCATTTCAGCCATTTGTAGCAGGGGTGTTCATTGTAGCAGATTATGATGATGATGATGATGATGATGGTTATTGGTGGATGATTCATGGTGTTTTACTTGTCCTTAGAAGGCTCAACGCCTCTCTACTCCATCAAAGGAGGCACATAGCTAAAAGGAAATCATTCTCTTATTTTAAATTCCCCTAAACTGTCTCTGCATGCTAAATACCTAGTGTAAATCTTAATTGCTGAATTGAGAGTTTGAGGAGCTTAATTGTAGTGTGATTGTGTTGATTTGATAGCTTATTTGTAGTTTTACAGCTTTTGATTAAGTTTTACTTGATAAAATTTAGTGTTACATCAGTCTTGGTTCATTATCATTCATTTTGAGTTCTTACCAGTAAACCTGTATGTTTTTTACTCTAAACCATTTCATTTCATCACTTGAACAAGTCTTAATAGGTGCTTTAATCAGTCATACACTTTTGCTTTAAAAGTCTTTGAAAAAGTTCATAATCAGCTTTTGTAAGTGTTGTATGGACAAGTCAGTTAGTGTGAGCATTTTTGATAAGCTTTGTAGTCAAAATAAAAGTCAAAAAGGCAAACTGCATTGAAAAACTTTGGTTTCAAGTCCTTTGCATAGTTCATCAGTAAAACTAGTGACTTTTGAATCCATGGCATTTCTTTATTTCTTGATGATTTTGGCTGAAATCTATTTCTACTTGTAGCTTAACATCTAAACTTTCATTGCTTATTAGGAAATTCTACAGTATTAAGATTTGAGTGAGATTTCAGCTTATTAATAAGCCTTAGACCATATTGCAGTTTCTGTGATAAGTAGCTAACTGTTTTCCTAGTTCTCACAATCTACTTCATTAATCAACCCATTTTCTTTCACAAAATCATTTGCAAACTTGTCTTGATTAGTTTCTGAGATTTTGAGCTTTTTGATATTTTTGGTCAAACCTTGGTCAAATAAGCTGTTTTTGGCTTATTCAAGATTCCACCTTACTCTGTTGCTTATTTTCAAAACTAAAAGACATTCCAAGCTTCTGAGGCTTGAATAATCAGTTTTGATAAGAAAATCGTTTTGTGGATTACTGGATTCCTTTTGAGCTTATTGTGAGCTTATTGTGATAAGCTAAATCAAGATTTAACAGCTTTTAATCAGATTCCTTTTGCAAGTCTAGCTAAAGTTGAGTTTTAAGCACTTTAGAAAAAACCAGATCCAAATTGGTTGGGAAATAAGCTCAATCTAGCTTATTCGAGTTTCATAGCCCGTTTTGAGAAAGTTTACACTTTAATTGCAATTTGGTCCCAAATATTTCTGAAACTAGTTAAACAACTTTGAAACTTTAATTTTCTAGGGTTTGCAAGTGTTGGTCCCTGGAATTTAGTTTGTTACAATATTGGTTAGTCAGTTTTGAGTTTGTTAAGTTTGTTTGATTAGTTTGTTATATCTTCATATTTGGTCCCTATAGTTTCTGATTTTGCATTCTTATCCCTATAATTTCATTTCCTTTACATTTCAAGCATTTTTACTTTTTATGCATTAAATACTTGTACTTTGTGAATACTGATTGGTAATTGCACTTTGTTTTATGGATAAATAGATCTATAATATTTTTCATTTTTTACGTGCTTGTTTGAATTAGACCTAGAATCCAAATAAACTTTTAACAACCAAAAACAATTTTAAGCTTGATATTAGTAGGCTTTCAATTTGTCTTGAGTCGAGAAAAAATGAACTTGCAAATACTCAATATTAAATGGTGCCGATGCCGGTTCATAACATTACGAGAGACTAGTGATTGACGGTTTCGATTGGATTTTTGGATTCGTTCCCCGAGTGGACGTTATTTTTACGTATCATAAATCCAAAAGATAAAAAAATAAAAAATATAAAAATATAAAAACTAAAAAAATAACAAAATCAATTCTTTTCCTATAGAATTGAACAAAAAAAATAAAAAAATCCAAAAAGTAATCTTTTTCCTAAAAGATTACACCCAAAAATATATATTATTGGTTTACATCGGTTTATACGTACAAATAGTATTTTCTTTAAAAACCCAATAAATACAAAAAATGTTTTTGATATATTATTATATGTAGATACGTATACGTATACGAACACTCAATACACATACTTCCATAAGTATTGCTTTTGCAATACACCGTGTTCGGGAGCGTTTCGGTCCTTGACACGTGTATCGATCAAATTTAATTAAAGCAAGAATAGATAAATACTTCCAATAGGCAATAATTCGAATAATACAAACTACAAAGTTAATAGAAAGGCGACGTGCTATAAAATGGCGTCTAAGGGTTCATAGATACTTAAGTGCTTCACGCCACCTAACCCCCCGTTCACTAGTGAGTATTCTAAGAAGGAAAGCTTGATTAGGGGGTCTTGCACCCAAGTATTACTTACATATACTATACTTTCTTGTGGATATTACTTATTGAACCTCGTAAAGGATAATCCCTTCTTTTCCAAAGTCGAACGAGAGCTTCTCTCTCACTCCTTGATTTGAGTTGCATGACCCGAGGGCGTGCACAAATACCTTTTGGTGTACAACCCCTTCCTCCCAAAAGGAAGAAAAAGAGAAAGAGTAAGAACAACACCGTCCATCAAGCCGATCCTGAGAATCGTGCTTTGATCAACACACAAGAAGCCATGGCCGCCCTTGACAATCGACCTTTGATGGAGCACCTCTAATCAAATGTGCAAGGATATGCCGATGCTATTTTTATACCCGAGATACCCACAAACACCTTTGAGCTTAAGACATCCATGATTACTTTGGTTTCAAACAGACAATTTTTTGGGAGACCTAATGATGATCCACATGATCATATCAAGAAGTTTCTATCTCTTTTCAATACCCTTAAGTACAATGGAGTTCCCCATGATGCCATTAAGTTGATCCTAGTTCCATTCCTTAGAGGGCAATGCTATGTATTGGCTAGATAAACAACCACCTAAGAGCATTACCACTTGGGATGACTTTACTAAGAAGTTTTTGAACAAGTTCTTTCCTCCATCTAAGACCACAGCTTTGAGAACCTCAATTATTGGATTTCAACAAAAACCTAGCCAAACCTTTAGTGATGCTTGGGAAGAGTACAAGGAGTTATTGAGAAAATGCCCTAATCATGGATTCAATGAAGTTCACTAAATCAATACCTTTTACAATGGATTAAGCCACATCATCAAGATTCCCTCAAATCCTCCGCGGGTGGGAACATTCTTTCCAAATCCATACAAGAGGATTGGGACATTATTGAGACTAAATCCATGGTGAAAACAAATAACCAAATTGATGAGAGGGTCCATGTGGTGCAAGAGGGTGTTACTCCATAATTTGATAAGATTTTATATCAAAAGTTTGATACTATGAATGATACACTCTTGAAACTTTGTGAAATCACCTTGAACAAATCTTCCACCAATAATTTGAATGCCATTGCTACATCATGTAAGACTTGTGGAGGTCCTCATTCTTACCTACAATGTGATAAGGTTCAAAATTACCAAGGTGAATGCTATGCTTATCAAGATGAACATAGAGAGCACTTCAAACCTAACATCAACCCAAACAATCTCTCTTACAAGTCAAACAATTACCTTGCTCCACCCGGCTTTCCACCCCATCCACCCACCCAAAATCAACCCAATCCTCCTAAATTGCTTCAAAGAAATCAAGGGCCTAGGCCACACTACCAAGGAAAAAACTATAGAGCACCCAACAATTTTCAACATCAAGGAAATAAAATTCATACAAACAATCAAGGATTTAACCAACCACCTCCACCCTTTCATAATCTAGGATATGGGCAAAATAATACCTTTGAGCTACTCCAAAAGATGAACCAAGAAACCGAAATAAGATTTCATGAAAGTGAAAAGAGAACACAAGATCAAATAAGATCTATGCATGAGGATACTAACAAGAAATTTATGATGCTTCTTAATCAAAAACCACAAGGGGCTCTACCTTCAACCACACAAACAAATCCAAGGGCTAATGTCAATGCTATCACAACAAGAAGTGGAAAGACAACTAATGATCCTTCACCTCTTACACCTTCTTTGGTTAAGCCTACTATGGTTCCACCTTGTGATAAGCCTTCAACATCAAACACAACACCTTCAAGATCTACAACTTCAAGACCTACACCTTTTCATCCTACACCCACTACTCCTTTACCTTCCACACCTACTAATGAAGAAACCAACAAAGAGAAACCTTCCACCACAACAACTACTCAACCTACACCAAAACCAAGATTACCATATCCATCAAGATTGAGAAAGGAGAAACTTAAAAACAAGGATGATATTTAAGTCTCTAACTTTTTGAGGATGTTTAAGCAACTTAACATAAACATATCCTTTGCGGAAGCTCTTGCCTATATGCCAAAGTTTGCTAAAATGTTCAAAGATCTCCTCTCAAACAAGGAAAAGTTGGTGGATTTTCCTAACACGTCACTTAATGAGAATTGCTCCGACGTGTTGCTCAAAACCTTACCTACAAAACTTGGAGATCCGGGGCGATTTTTGATCCCTTGTAATTTTCCCGGGGTGGAAAATTGCATGGCACTAGCGGATCTTGGGGCAAGCATTAATCTCATGCCTTTATCGGTTTGGAAAAAACTCTCTCTTCCCGAGCTCACTCCTACTAGGATGACCCATGAGTTAGCTAATCGTACCATAGCTTATCCGGTAGGCGGGATGTGTTTTTAGGGGTTGATAAGTTTACCTTTCCCATCGATTTTGTATTGGTTGATTATGATATGGACCCGAGAGTTCCTCTTATTATTGGTAGACCATTTTTGAGGACGAGTCGTACTCTTATAGACGTGGCGGGGGGAGAATTAATTATGAGAGTTGAGGATGAGAAAGTGGTGTTTAAGCTAGGAAAAGTAACTAAGACGTCTCAAGGTTGTGAAACAATTAACATAGTGGATGTTCTTGATGAGGTGTGTGATGAGTATTTTCATGAAGCTTGTAAGAATGATAGTGAAAACATGCCTCATGTAGAGACCGTTTCCGCAATTTCTCCCTCCTTAACACCATCTGGAGAGAGTGGTTTCCTTTTGGAGGAATTTGAGTCCAACTTCCTTGTAATGATGATTCTCCCATCAATTGGGAAGAAGACATTCTCACTATCCAAAAGTTGCTCAATGAGGATCCCATTCCTTCACCTACTCTACAAGAAGTTACCATTGATGATCCATCCATAGTGAAACCTTCCATTGAGAGTCCACCTTCCCTTAAACTTAAGGATCTTCCATCACACCTTGAATATGCTTTCTTAGAGGGAAAAGACCAATTACCCGTGATCATTGCAAAAGACTTGAAAGATGATGAGAAGGAAAAACTCATAGAGGTGCTTAAGTAACATAAGCAAGCCATAGCATGGAAAATATCCGACATATGGGGAATTGATCCAAATTTTTGTACACACAAAATCCTTATGGAGGATGATTACAAACCCGCCATTGAAAGCCAAAGAAGGGTTAACCCAAAAATCATGAGGTCATTAAAAAGAAAGTTATCAAACTCCTTGATGCGGGCATGATTTACCCCATTTCCGACTCTCCATGGGTTAGCCCGGTACATTGTGTTCCTAAGAAGGGTGGAATCACCATAGTACCTAATGAGAACAATGAGCTTATTCCTACTAGACTTGTCACGGGTTGGAGAGTTTGTATCGATTATAGAAAGATCAATGATGCTACTAGGAAAGATCATTTCCCATTGCCTTTTATGGACCAAATGCTTGAACGCTTAGCGGGAAATGAGTACTATTGCTTTCTAGATGGATTCTCAGGTTATTTCATAATACCCAATTGACCCAAAGGATCAAGAAAAGACTACATTCACTTGTCCCTATGGTACATTTGCTTACAAGAGAATTCCTTTTCGCTTATGCAATGTACCAGGGACATTCCAAAGGTGTATGATGGCAATCTTTCATGACATGATTGAGCACACTATGGAAGTTTTCATGTATGATTTCTCGGTCTTTGGAGATTCATTCAGTTATTGTATCTCCCATTTGGAACGTATGCTTAAGAGGTGTGAAGAAACACGTCTTGTTCTTAATTGGGATAAGTGCCATTTCATGGTCAAAGAGGGGATAGTTTTCGGACATAAGATATCTAATAAGGGTTTAGAAGTGGATTGTGCTAAAATTGATGTTATTGCTAAACTTACCCCACCTACCACGGTGAAAGGAGTTAGGAGTTTTTTGGGTCATGCGGGTTTATATAGACGTTTTATACAATATTTTTCTAAGATTGCAAGACCGATGACCCACCTCCTGGAAAAAGAGGCTCCTTTCATTTTCACCCAAGAGTGTTTAGACTCTTTTGAGATACTTAAGGAAAAGTTGACTAAGGCTCCCGTTTTGGTTTCTCCAAATTAGGATTTGCCTTTTGAGCTCATTTGTGACGCTAGTGATTATGCCGTGGGGGCCGTGTTAGGACCAAGGGTTAATAAACATTTTCAACCTATACACTATGCGAGTAAGACAATGACGGGTGCTCAACTTCATTATACCACCACGAAAAAAGAGTTGCTTGCTATAGTCTATGACTTTGAGAAATTTAGACCTTATCTTGTGCTTTCGAAGATCATAGTGTATACGGATCATTCCGCTCTCAAGTACCTCATGACAAAGCAAGATGCTAAGCCTAGACTTTTGAGATGGGTTTTATTGCTACAAGAGTTTTCCATTGAGATACGTGATAAGAAAGGAGCCGAGAATTTAGAGGCGGATCACTTGAGTAGACTTGAGCATCCTTTTCAAGGTGAATTGCCTCATAAGGAAATTAATGAATCCTTTACATTAGAGGAGCTCATGTCTATCTCTTCTCAAGAGGATGCCACCCCTTGGTTTGCGGACATTGCAAACTATCTTGTGGGGGATGTGCTAATAGAGGGTCTTACTTCACAACAAAAGAAGAAGTTTCTTAAGGAAGAAAAATACTATTTTTAGGATGACCCTTACCTCTTTAGGCAATGTGCGGACCAAATCATTAGACGGTGTGTATATGGGCACGAGGCATTTAAAATCTTAGAAGCTTGTCATAAGGGACCCACGGGTGGTCATTTTGGGCCCAACTACACCACCAATAAAGTCTTTGATTCGGTTTTCTATTGGCCTTCCATATACAAAGACGCCCAAGAGATGGTGACATTTTGTGATGTATGTCAAAGACAAGGAAAGATTAATCAACGAGATAAGATGCCACAAAACTTCATACAAGAGTGTGAGATTTTTTATGTATGGGGAGTAGATTTCATGGGACCTTTTCCATCATCTAAGGGAAATAAGTACATACTTGTAGCCGTGGACTGTGTTTCAAAGTGGGTTGAGGCCAATGCCTTGCCTACTAATGATGCTCGAGTTGTAGTGAAATTCTTGAAACAATTATTTGCTAGATTTGGTGTACCTCAGACTATTATAAGTGATCGTGGGACTCATTTTTGTAATGATCAATTTACAAGAGTCATGAAGAAGTATGGTGTTAACCATAGACTTTCTACCGCGTATCACCCTAAAGCCAATGGGCAAAGCGAGGTCACAAATCATGGTTTAAAGAGAATTTTGTAAAGAATGGTAGGAGAGCATCGAGCTTCTTGGTCGGATAAGCTTGATGATGCTTTGAGGGCTTTTAGGACGGCTTTTAAGACACCAATTGGTTTTACTCCATTGCCTATGGAAAAGCATGCCACCTCCCATTCGAGTTAGCGCATAAGGCTTCATGGGCTCTCAAACGGGCAAACTTTGATTTAAACCAAGCCGGTTCACATAGAAAGGACCAACTCAATGAAATGGTAGAATTAAGAGCCAATGCTTATGAGAACTCATTGCTTTACAAAGAGAAGACTAAGCAATTGGATGATGCTAAGATCAACAACCGTGAGTTCAAAGTTGGAGAGCTGGTTCTCCTCTTTAACTTAAGGTTGAAACTCTTTGCGAGAAAGCTTAAGTCAAGATAGTCCGGTCCATTCACTATTGCTCAAGTATTTCCATATGGGACTATTGAGTTGTCACAACCAAATGGCCTAAATTTCAAAGTGAATGGTCACCGTGTTAAACATTACTTTGGGGAGGACATTTTCGTGGAAATGGTCCAAGATATCCCCATTTTCCCCATGAATTAATTCATTCTGGGATGAGTCGAGCTAGAGACTCCATAAATCAAGCTTGAATAACTAGGCTTAGAATTTTTACACTTAGAGTGTGGTAGGATAGAAATAAGGGTATAGAGTTGAGAATAAGTGTAGGGGGAGACCTTCCTTTTGTCTTCATGTTGTTTGTAGGGTTGCTCTCCCTCATCACGTGCATTGGAGCTTATAGAGGAGCCCTTGTATCCGGTTCACTTTGTTACTATTGTGATTTTTCATAACCACATTGTGCCTAAAAATGAATTCACTATAGTTGATCTTTCCTTAGCTCGAGTCAGACAAAGTTGTCAATGTCATAAGTGTAGGGGAGTTTACTCCAATACTCTTAAACATTGTGGACAATGTTTATCTTAAGTATAGGGGGGTTTTCTATCGAAGTGACCTTACCTAGAACTTTGTCATTGACCTTCATGATAACTTGGAAATTAATTTTTCAAACATTTTTCAAATTTTTGATCTACTTTGACCACCAAAAATATGCATTCATAATTTTTGCATCAATCATTTTTCATATGCATAACACATTTGCATTGTATATATTTTTTTTGCATAAAAAATATATAAAAAAAGAAAAAAAATATACTAAAGGACATGGTTTAACAAGTTTAGACTTCTTTGACATATTAGGCCCACCATGGATACTTTGACTCAACCCGAGTTTGCTTATCCAAGCATTCTCTAGCTAGTATCCTTAACCATGTAGACTTTTATTGGTTTATTAGGCTAAGCATCCACTAGTCTCGTTATTTGAGATTTTAAACTGTGGAGAACAAGAGATGATAGAGTTTGAAGTAAGTGTAAAGGGCTAGATAAACCTCATATTCATTAATTGTGACTTTTATATCCCCTTTCGTAACCTTTACTTTCTTGTCAACGCATGTATATATGTTAATAAATAATCAAGAACGGTTTTAATCGGTTTGTAGTCTCTTATGCATTTTTGACTAATCATTCATGGTTGGTATAAGTACGTCTTAAGATTCTAAGTTAGAACGTTTTATGTGTACTAGACTTATGTCATGCTTAATACTTAGCGGGTGTTTTTCCTTTTATTCTTTTCAACTTTCTTTGTGAGGAATAAAGAAAATTATGAGCGGCTTATAAAAACATGAGTGGCTAGAAAAAAAAAGAAAAAAATAATTATACAAGACTCCCAAGAGGGGCAGTGAAGTATTAATTATAGTAACTATTGAATTCTAATATTACCTTGACGGGTTGCAGGGATTTGATAGTTGCTCCAATCCAATATTACTTTGACGGGTTGCGGGATTGAAGACCAAAAGTCCCAAAAAGGCGGCGGATATAAATTATTGCGTAAGTTTTATTTTTCTTTTCTTAGCGAGTGTGTAGCTACTTATTAATGCATGACATAAGGATCTTACACATAAGGCGAATGACTTATTACTCTTGAGTCGGACTTATATTAATTGTCGGCGGTTTTTCGAGTAATGGATGAGAGGATTACTTAGGATTAAAACCGTGCTTCCTTATTTTGAGATTTTACATTTCTTAAATTTCACGCTTTAAATAATGACAAATTTGCTCCAAAGCAATTTTCTCAAATAATAACCGGTCTTAGAGGCATAATAAGTGGGGGTATAAGAGTAACACAATTAATCTATATGAATAAGTTGACGCACTTACACTTGTGGATAACAATGATCTTGTTTTTAAGCTTGGTATCGGGAAAGTGAAACTTGAGGGTGATAAGTGTTCATGGTACCAAAATCCCTAATCTAAGTCATTGATTTCTTTATGAGTTATTTCAATCAAACCATTTCAAGAAAATCCAAAAATATATAAATAGAATTGCTTTCCTTTACATTGCATTGTATAAAATCAAAATCATGCATCATATAGTGTAGAGTAGTGTAAAAGCATTCATATGGGCCAAGGTGGATTAATTATGAGAGAAATGTAAATTGGTGCTTTAAAATGTGGCATTGCATGAGGTCATGGTAATGATCAAGTGTAGGGGATTTGATATGAGCAAAATCTCATATCAATAATATCACAAATCACCCTAAAACACATAGCAAATACCTAACTTTTATACATAAAAAACAGTATTATGGGGTATGTTTTATGTTTGTGCTTGTTTAGGTAACAAGGATACAAATTTGGAGCAAACAAGTGAAATCAAGCTAAAAAGATGAAGAAAAGACAAGAGAAGGATCAAAAGTGACAAGCCTTGCAAAGAAAAGGACCTATCTTGACAACATTCAAAAGATGAAGGACTAAAGTGCAATTTTGAGAAAGTCAATATCATAGTCAAATCTGGTCAACCTTCAAGTCAAACAAGTCAAAGGGCTTCAAATGTTCAAGATGAAAGTCAAAGGAACAAAATTACCAAAGAAATGAAGCTTGGAGCTTATTTGTACAATCTGCTAAACTACAAGGGTTAAACTTGACACATTTCATATTATGATTGTGGTAAAATACGACCTTTTAGGAAAAAGGCGTAAAAGCGGTAAGTATTAAACAAATGATTTTAGGAAAAATCAAGTGTTAATGACCCTTATGATGTGAAAGTTCCAAAGTTCGTTTCCCAAGGAGGTATATGTGTGTGATTAAAATGTAGCAAGGTTTGAGATTAATATTGGTTAGAAGGGGATGAGAAAAGAGAATGACGAAGACGTGAAATTAATTACTACGACGACTACACGTAAAACCGTAAAATAAGCTAAAATAAAAATTAATTCTAAAAATTACCAAAAAATCACCAAAAATTAAAATAAATAAACTAAGAGTTTACCAATGATCAAAACTTTTTCAAACCTTTTAATTGATTAAATATTTAATTTTTAAATGCTAATTAAAGCCCTAAAAATCAAATTAATTATCAAAAAGCCCAAATAAAGATTTTTCAAAACCTCTAAAATGACCTAAAAAGATTAAAAAACTATTTTTAGAAATTTTTAAACTAATAAAAATTATTTAAAATGATTTAAAAACTATTAAAACTTAAAATAATTATAAAAATTAATCTAAAGATGATAAAATTAATCTAAGAGTTGCAAAAATCCTATTTAATGTATTTAAGCTAAGAAAAATATAAAAAATGCAAAAATGTGAAATTTGAAAAATAATAATAAAATAATATTAAAATAATATTAAAAATCCAAAATTATAAAAAATTCTAAAAACTTGCAAACTAGTTTATTTTGACCTAATTAAACAGAAAATGAAAGTGAAATGACCAGAATACCCCTATTGGGCCCCCAAATGGGCCAAAACCTAAAACAGTCAAGCTTATTGGGCTTTTTAGCCCAAAAAGTGAAAATAAGCCCAAAAGACTTGGAAAAGAACTATCTGACTCAAAATTTAATTCTAAACACAAAACTCTAAAGGCCCAAAAGCTGAAAGTGAGCTTATCACAGCTTAATGATCAAACAACTTATCCTTATTGGGCCAATAAGCCCATTAAGCAATAAGCCAATGCCATAAGCTCTAATTTGACACACAACCTTCTTTTGGAATACTAAAGAGATCTCTAAAAAGAAATTATGAAAAAGCACACTCAATAAGCCAGAAATAAGCAAAGTACAAATCCACAAAACGACAAAATAGTCGGGTTTGAGATTTAGGGCACCTCAGGACTTGATTCAACTTGAAAAATGTTACAAATGACTTCAATAAGCCAAATCAATCAACAAAAATCTAATAAGTAACACCAATAAGCCAGAATAAGCCAATAAGCACTTATGAAAAAGTCAATTAAGTTGGTTTTCTAGTCAAACCTAAATGTCAACCCACCAAATGCTCCAGTATGAACAAATGGGTCAAATAATGAGCACCTATTACAAAATCCAAGTTGTTGCTGGTTAAAATAAGCTAGAATAGGTTATTGATAAGCTGATGACCAATTAACACTAGCAGGGGGAACTTTCAGTAGGAACTGGTTCCCACTGCCTTGACTATTTGACTTGGCTTTTTAGAGGGATCCTGTATGTTTTATTGGAAGACAAGGACACCCTAGTGATCAGTTAATCACAAGGAGTCACAATCAAGCACAAAAACACACTTTGGTTTACTCAATAAGCACAGAAAAATCAAACAATGCTCAAATCTAGCACATACATGGTTTATAAGCTGTTATGAACAAATAAGCAGATATATCATGAATAAGCCAGCCAAATTCAACCAGATGCATACACAAGCTATATAAACTATGAATAGGCACAAACAAACTTATTTCAATCACTAAATCAAAGATTATAAGCAGATATAAGCATATGCAGGTTACTGATGAACACTAACATGCATATGATGAAAACTAACCCTTTTGCTGATCTATTTGACCATAAACCCAATTTCAAGCCTCAAATCCTACTTCCCTGGTTATGTAAACTAAAATCTAGCACTTGTTAACCCTAGTCTATGCTTAGATCTAGGTGTCCTCAAAATTCTAGCCAATTTTACCAAGTAAATCTGATTTTATAGCTATATGTTGGATTTAGGTGTTTCAAACCACAAAACTTGCAGACAAATGATACTTAGCACCCAATAAACAGATACAAGCAACAAGCACCACAAAGCATCAACTCAAATCCACACAAAACCAAATCAAGCTGTTATCCCAAACAACCCTTAATCTACCACTTAACAAAGCAACTTGTGATTTTTACTAATAACCTACTGATTTTATGAATCAAAGACACTTCCTAGGTGAGAATTAACAGATCAAAACACAAAATCACAACCTTAAACACAGAATCACAAAATCACAGACCAAATTCAAAAACAGGCAATAACATGAAATTTTTAGGGGAAACTTAATCAAGGGATTATACCTGCCCTCCACAACATCCTAGGAGGGCCAGCTATGCTCCTTGGACCTTGTTCAACAACTAGAACAAGACCAAGGTTCTTCAAGAAGGAAGATCAAATCCTGCTGATGTTCAAAGTAGAACAAGGATTTGATTATGATATTTCTTCAACACAAATAAGCAAACAACTCAACCAAAGGCTTATAACTCTTCACAGGCTTGGTGTCAACAAGCTTGAAGGAGCTTAAGGCTTATGCTAAGGGTTAGTACAGTAAAATAGCCAAAACAGAAACAAAGGTTTCAAAGTTTTTGAACCTTTGAAAACCTTCAAACAAAGACGTGCCTTAACCACAAGATTAAGGAAGGTCTTAATGATCAAATGGAACTCAGATTTAGGCTATTCTAACACCAACTTTTAATAAACACAAAAGAGAATTCAAAAATTTTATGAAATTCAAATTTTATTTAACTTAAAAAGGAATTACAAAGATTGATAGCCAAAATCTGAAACAAAGGGACTCTCACAGGTTGAGGTCTCCTTTTATAGGCAAATGGTAAGCTAACACTATTTACAAACCCTAGAACTGAATTCCCAAAAGTGTCCTTGAAGTCTTCTAGATCATTTGATGGAATGAGCTGTCCAAATGCATCCTGGACGTTTATTTTAGCTTTGGGGTTAAGCTAAGATCCTTGGCTGTTGATCTTGACACGTGGCAAGCCTTGGAGAGCAAGGTGTGATATGATTGGGTAACGGGTTTGAATGGTGGGATCACATGGTGAGTGGGAGTAAGGGTTTTATGGTTGGGATGGGTTTCTGGGCGTGTGAATTAAGTGTGGGACAAGGTAATTCCATTTTACCCTTTGTTTTAAGTGAGGTAAAAACTGGGTTCATCACGTGCTACAGTGGTAAGTTTGATCCGGTTTTGGTGGATTGTTTACTTGTTTGGCGCATTTTCTTTTCAAATGTTTCAAAGTTGGCAGTAGTGACCCTTGTTCTTTGGGGAAAGATGTATAACAAGTATTTCAGCCACAAAAACGTGTTTCCTTTGTTAATAAACTTCCATTTTTCACATTTTTGCCACCAAACTTTTCCAAAAAGGTTTAAAGGGTTGTTTTTGCCATGTTTTCATATTTCAAGGGCTGATCTTGGACATTCTTGATCTTCAAAGGTCTTCAATGTATCTTTGGCTTTATGAGGGACCATAATTGACAAATTAGATTTGATGAGGGACTAATCTTGCCATTTCTTCAAAGTTGAAGGACCTTTTTACAATTTTGACAAACTTAAGGGACCAAACTTGTAATTATGAATTCACAAGGGTTTTAAGTGTCATTTCTTCATTGTTTGAGGATCAATCTTGCATATCTTTAAGTCTTCAAGGGTAAATCTTTGATAAATCATGAACTAGGGCCCGGTTCTTTGTACGGCTTCGTTTCTCGTGTCCGTTTTTCCTTGTTTCTTGTGATCTTTTGTCTTTTTCACGATATCCATACCTAAAACACAAGTAAACAAACACAAGCATATATATATATGGTATTTTATGACATTTTTATGCATTTAAATCCCGAAAAGAACGATGAGATCATGTATAAATGCCATCTCATCACTCCCCCATACTAAGCCATTGCCGTGCCCTCACGCAATGCTAGAATAAAGTATCTAAGCATCACCAAAATTCAATTTTATCACCCTTTATTAAAAAGTAAAAGACTTGCAATAATACTACGAAGATGTGTAAAGACATAATGTATGATTTTCATCACGAATGTGATTTTTAGGGTTAAAGAATAGAAACAAGTAAATGTCCCTTAGAGTAAATTTCGTCATCCTTGATTGTCATACATTCCATGCTAAGTGCAAAAACGAGATCATTGTTGGTACAAGTCACAATGCTAACACTACTCATACGTCCAAATTGTGTAATACTTTTTCTCCCCGCAATCCTAGTTATTTATAAAAGGAAATGGGTTACTAGCATTTTTTAACTATTTGTCATGGATCACAAGTTATTCATATTGACTTATTTGAGTAGTTATTAGTCCGAAAGCAAAGTAGCACGATTTAATCGATAGTTAGCCGAAGGACAAAATCTTTTAAAACAGCTTCTCGTGTATCTCCTTAAGTTCATATCTTGGCATAACTCGTTTCACGATTTGAGACCTTTCTCGGACCGATATTTGGCATGTACTTCATACTTCAAATCTTGGGAAGACGTTCTTGAAATTATGGTCTTCTCTTCATATATTTTGAATTTCTTCACTTGATGTTTTTGAGAGATTCTTCATATTTGGACCACGACTTCATCATTTTTCTTCAATCTTTATTTTGGACTTTGATATACAACGATCCGCCTCCTTCTCGGACTTGGATATATTTATCCTCATACCTTGTTAGGGTCTTTTTGGATAGACTTTCTCCATGATCTTTAGGGGAGTAATAGCTTTTCGTCGTGTGTCTCGATCCTTCATATTGATTTTGGAATAATGATACTTCACCTCATCTTGGATCTTTAGCAACAAAATATAGCTCCCCATGCCTTGTTAGGGCCTTTTTGGATTTTCACCAATCTTCGCGTCCCGCTTCAATAAGTTATGCCTTGGCTATGAACTCTATTCAACCCCGAGCAACTTTTAAACGATCTTGGGCTAGAAGCTAAGTAACCTTTCAAATCGTACGACCTTACTTATTGCAATTATTTATATTATTCCTAATGCATTGATCTTATGGGAAGAAAAAGCCACAATTAAAAACATATGAGTTTTTGAAAGAACATTTTCATGTTCTACATTTAGCATGATCACTTGTCTAACTCTATCACTTCTCGTTCTTCACTATATAAAGACCTCTAATTAAAGAGACTCGTGAATACTTAGCCATGCAAGTCAAAATTAAGCCAAATTTGGATTAGCTTTCATTAAGACTATATCAAATCAAAGTTTTGGGTTTTCAAGCCACCTATAGGATCTTGCACTTTCTTGGACTTTTTCAAATTTAGAGAATGCATTTTATAGTTCCCTTGATAAGTGACTTTCTAGGATCAATTATAGGAACTTGTGAAAAGTTCTTGTTCTTAACCCAAATGAGCTAAGACTTTCGCGTTTTAAAGTTCCCTATATAAAAGTCTAGCAAAACTTGAATTGAGCGGGTTAAGGAATGTAAATAGCTCCAAATGCCCATCAAGTCAAAAATTAGCTCTTATTCTACCCATCAGAAAATATACATTCGTGTCTTAAAAACACTTATGAAAACTAAAAAAATTTTAAAATTTGGCCATTTTTTTTAGCCTTATTAGCAATAAAAACAAAACATTGAAAGTTGGAAAACGTGAGGGCGTAGCAAAGCAAGTATCTATTCACCCCCCCATACTAAAAGTAAACATTGTCCTCAATGTTTCGAGTCTAAAGGTGGAGAGGGTGATCAACAATATATCTAAAGCCGTTTATTAAGTATGCTAAAAGATAATTGTTAGAACAATAAAGGATATGTCAATGGATTCGTGAAAAACTTCTTCAAGCAAACGACGGAGGCTCACGTAAACGAACACGAGAGTCTTCAATAGTAGATGATGATGATCTAGATAACACAATCACAAACAACCACGAGACAACGAGTTGGAAGGGTACAAATCCCCTCTAATTAGTTATTAGTAAGCATAAAAGGATAAGCATGGGATCTCCCCCACGAAGCACCTCGTTTTTTTATTACCGAGTCATGAGCTCGACTCGATCCCCTCAATGCTAATTATCATTGGGGAAGGTGACTTGGTCGAGGTCAACCATTGAAGGAATTTCCCCACCAAAGTAGTGCTTAAGCCTATGTCCATTCACCTTGAAGTTAGGACCATCATCTTGAGCTAGCTCGATGGTCCCATAAGGAAACACTTGTGTAACGGTGAAAGGACCCGACCAACGAGATTTCAATTTCCCGGAAAATATCTTAAGTCGAGAGTTAAAAAGTAACACTTGATCACCAACGTTAAAAACCCGGTTTTTAATCTTTACATCATGAAACTTTTTAGTCTTTTCCTTTAAAATGAATGAATTTTCATAAGCATTGTCTCTTAGTTCATCCAATTCCTTCAATTGTATTTTCCGGTGATCTCCCGCGGTCTTTAAATCAAAGTTTGCATGCTTAAGGGCCCAATATGCCTTGTGCTCCAATTCAATGGGCAAATGACAATTCTTCCTATAGACTAAATTATAAGGAGTACAACCGATATGTGTCTTATAAGCGGTCCTAAAGGCCCATAAAGCGTCATCGAGTTTGTCGGACCACGAAGCACGGTTTTCTCCAATCGACCTCTCTAAAATCCTCTTCAAAGCTCGGTTCGAAACCTCGACTTGCCCACTCGTTTGCGGGTGATAAGCCGTAGAAAGACGATGAGTAACTCCATATTTTTTAAGACCTTCTCGAATTGGTCATTGCAAAAATGGGTTCCACGATCGCTTATAATATCACGGGGGGTTCCGAACCGAGAGAATAGTTGCTTCAAAAATTTCACTACCACACTAGCATCATTAGTAGGTAAAGCCTTAGCTTCCACCCACTTAGAAAGGTAGTCCACCGCGACGAGGATATACTTGTTACCATGAGACGATGGGAACGGCCCCATAAAGTCTATTCTCCATATGTCGAAAATCTTACACACTTGAATTATGTTTTGCGGCATTTCATCACGTTGAGATGATTTTCCTTGACGTTGGCACGAATCACATGACTTTACAAGTGCGTGTGCATCACGATAGATAGAAGGCCAAAAGAAGCCGTCATCGAACACTTTCTTAGCCGTAAGATTAGCACCGTGGTGACCACCCGTGGGTCCCTCGTGACAAGCTCTAAGGATATTAGAAGCTTCGGCACCAAAAACACAACGTCGAACGAGTTGATCCGCACAAAACCGAAAGAGATAAGGGTCGTCCCAAAAATAGAACTTGACGTCACGAAAGAATTTTAGCTTTTCTTGTGTCGTCATACCCTTGATTATGAAATTGCCCGCATGGTAATTTGCAATGTCGGCAAACCATGGGGTGGTGTCTTTAGAATTCAATACACCGAGAGTCTCGAGATAAATGTTTCGATGATTTCCTTGTTCTCGAAAACATCTTTGTGAGGATCTTCTAGACGAGAGAGATGATCGGCCGCTAGATTCTCAGCTCCTTTTTTGTCAAGCACGGTGACATCAAATTATTGGAGGAGGAGCATCCAATGAAGCAATCTCGGCTTAGCATCTTGCTTAGCTAAGAGATACTTGATAGCCGAATGGTCGGTATACATGATGCTTTTAGTTAAGACGAGATAAGGTCGGAATTTCTCAAAAGCATAGACCACGGCAAGGAATTCCTTTTCCATTGTGGTGTACTTTAATTGAGCCTCGGTCATCGTCTTACTAGCATAATGGATAGGACGGAAATGCTTTTCATAGCGTTGCCCTGATACGGCCCCTATTGCATAATCACTTGCATCGCACATGATTTAAAAGGGTAATTCTCAATTAGGAGCAACAAGAATGGGAGCTTCGGTAAGTTTCCTTTTAAGAGTTTTGAAAGTTCTAACACAATCCTCATTGAAATTAAAAGGAGCATCCTTCTCGAGAAGGTGTGTCATAGGTCGAGAGATTTTCGAAAAGTCTTTGATGAAACGACGATAAAAGCCCGTGTGGCCTAGGAAACTCCTAACTCCCTTAACGGTTTTGGGATGAGGTAACTTGGCGATGACTTCTACCTTAGCTTTATCGACCTTAATCCCCGCTTTCAAGACCTTATGTCCTAAGACGATTCCTTGTTTATACATGAAATGACATTTTTCCCAATTAAGCACAAGATTGGTTTCTTCACAACGTTTTAACATTTGCTCGAGATTAGATAAACACGACGTGAACGAATTGCCAAACACCGAAAAGTCATCCATAAATACTTCCATCGACTTCTCGATCATATCGTGAAAAAGTGCCATCATACACCGTTGAAACGTACCCGGTGTATTACAAAGTCCGAAAGGCATCCTACGATAAGCAAACGTTCCATAAGGGCACGTAAACGTAGTCTTCTCTTGATCTCGAGGGTCGATAGGGATTTGAAAGTAACCGGAAAAACCATCTAAAAATCAATAGAATTCATTTCCCGCGAGTCGCTCCAACATTTGATCCATGAAGGGCAAAGGAAAGTGGTCTTTACGAGTGGCGTCATTTAACTTTCGGTAGTCAATACACACCCTCCAACCGGTCACAACACGAGTGGGAATTAACTCGTTGTTTTCATTAGGCACAACGGTCATTCCTTCCTTTTTAGGGACACAATGGATTGGGCTCACCCATGGGCTATCGGAGATAGGATAAATCATTCCCGCGTCAAGGAGTTTAAGAATTTGCTTTTTAATGACATCGTGAATTTTGGGATTCACCCTTCTTTGACTTTGAATTGCGGGTTTGTAGTCCTCCTCCATTAAAATCTTGTGAGTACAAAATTTTGGGTCAATACCCTTACTGTCGGAAATTTTCCACGTAATTGACCCTTTATGAGCTTTAAGAACTTTCAAGAGCTCGGTTTTTTCATCATTAGCAAGACCTCTTGCAATAATAACCGGAAACTTGTCATCACCTTCCAAGAATGCGTATTCAAGGTGAGAAGGAAGATCTTTCAGTTCAAGGATAGGTGGTACCTCGATTGAAGATTTTGGTTCAACACTCATAACTTCCATCGGCGGAAGAAATGGTGGAATAGAAGTATCATCACTAATCAACACCTCATCTTCATTGTCGATTTCATTTGAAGTAAAATCGCCTCCTTGGAATGGAGTGAGATTTGGTGTAGAATTAGCAAGAATCGGATCCAAAATAGTGGGATTGCCACTTGACGAGCTACCGGAAAAACCTAACACTTCTTGTGAAAACTCATCGCAAACCACATCAACTAAGTCAATGTGATTGATGGTAGCGATTGCATAAACATGAGAAGGTTTTGATTTTTGAGTAGTGTTTATAACAAGTTCCTCTTAGTTGAATCTCAAAGTGATAGTTCTTGCATGAACGTCGATAAGCGATCTCGAGGTGTCTAAAAATGGACGACCTAAAATTAGAGGAAGTTGAGGATCCGCGGGGATGTCAACTACTATAAAATCAACGGGATAGTAGAACTTCCCCACTTTCACGAAAACATCTTCGGCTACTCCACATGCTAAAATCATAGAATGATCGGCCATCTCGATAGACATGTTCGAAGGAGTAAGAGCCGGAAGCGAAAGCGATTTCCAAATGGAAAATGGCATCAAATTAATGCTCGCACCAAGATCGGCCAAGGCGAGGCATTCTTTCATATCTTGTATGTCACAAGGAATGAGAAACTTTCCGGGGTCACCAACTTTTTCCGGTATGCGGTTAAGATAAACCGAAGAACAATTAGCAAGCTTTGAAAGCTTTTCCTTATCGCTCATCATACTTTTAAAAGTGGAAGCGAAACGAGGCATATATAACAACGCGTCGGCTAAACTCACATCAAAATGCACTTGTTGAAACATTTTCATAAAAAGCTCAATTTGGTGTTTGTTACGTTCTTGCATTTTCTCTTTGTTTCGTCTCGAAGGGTAAGGTAAGGGTGGTGTGGGTTGGACATTAGGCAACGGCCTTGGAATCTCGGGTTCCACAATTGGTATTGGTTCAACTGTAGGTGTGGTATGAGCGGTACTTCGTGGGATTGTAATGTGCTCCTTTTCGACCATCACCTCGTGTTCTTTCTCGATTTCCTTCTCCGTAGAAGTAATTGGACGAGAGATTGGTTATTTGAAAGTTTTACCACTTCGTGTAGTAATAACCTTCATTTCTCCCTTCGGGTTTGCAATGGTATCACTAGGAAGACCACCCGAGGAAGAGGGTTTATACATGATTGCTTCAAACATTTTTTCCATTCGGTCCTCAAATTTTGATTGCCTTAAATCCGCTTTTAACAATTCTTGCTTAATCTCATGTTGTCCTTGTTCCATCTTTTGTTGATTTTGTTGAAGACGTTGGACATTTCCTTCCATTTTATTAGCATGAGTTTTAAGTTCATTAGCAATTTCGTTTTTAAGCTCGTTTTTCAACTTGGATCTTAAGCTAATCATCTCACGTTGCATGTTATCAAATATAGCATCATTTGCTTTAGCATAATCCAAAAATTCTCCTTGATTAGTGTGAGCATTTTGAAAACCTTGTGTAGTGTTTTGAAAATCACGGTTTTGGTTTTGATTAGTGACTTGTCCATTCCCAATTTGATAATTCCCTTTGTTGTAGTTACGTGAATTTCCTTGATAATTACCACCTTGGTTGTTGTTTCGATAGTTATTAGCATTTTGATTTGGTGGAGCTTGATTTTGGCGGGAACCTTGGCCGTTTTGGTTATAAGTTCCCGTTGCTACGTAAGCACTCGAAGTGTTACCATCCGCGGTAATGCACTCGGAAAGATCATGAGCTCCCCCACAAGACAAACAACTCTTAGCAACCGCTTTAACCGAAGCGGAATTCAAAGCTTCTTGAGTTTCCAATGAGTCATAAGATTAGCAAATCTATCAAAAAACCGATTTTCCTCATTAGCTTCATCATGTAAGGCATTAATGCTACGAGACGATGACGACGATGACGAACCCGTATTGGCAACACTCGGTGTGTTACGAGGGCTATAAACCTTAGATCTATTCTCGATAATCTTTAAAGCTTCATCGGTCGTTTTGCACAAAAAATTACCACCCGCGGCGGCATTCAAATAATCTCGTTCATGATCATTAAGCCCATTATAAAAAGTATCAACTTGATGTAATTCCAAAAAATCATGGTGTGGACATTCATGTAACATTTCTTTAAAGCGTTCCCATGCCATTGAAAAACTTTCATTATTTCGTTGCACAAATCTTGAAATCTCATTTTTCAAATGTGTTGTTTTAGATGGTGGAAAAAATTTGTTCACAAACTTAGAAACGAGATCACCCCATGTCAAAATCGAATTTGGCGGTTCTTTCTCAAGCCAAATTTTAGCGGGTCCATCTAACGAGTATGGAAACAACATCATCTTAACGGCGTCATGTGGAACATCCTTAAACTTGCTAGTAGCGGTGAGACGATTAAAATTCCTTATGTGGTAATGCGGGTTGTCTTTCTCATGACCTCTAAACTTATTAGCTTTCGACATAGACATTAAACCCGTCTTAATCTCGAAATTCTCCGCAAGGATACCGGGAATCATAATGGCCTCTCCAAAACCCTCAGTGGGTGCTTGTAGCAACTCCATCATTGTACGATTAGCCATGACGACTTCTTGTTCTACAATAGGTTCAACAATTGGAGGTTGTTCTTCAATCAATGTCTCTTGATTTGCTTGCTTTTGAAGACGTTTACGAGCTTGTTTTGCTTGATTACGAGTGATCATAAACTTCACGAAGAATGGGAGGTGAGCAAAGAAGATTCTTTTTGGGTGTTTTGTGAATTTTCAATTTTTTTGCGTTTTTGATTGTTTTTTTTTTTGGATTTTGGTGTATCTTTGTAGACAACAATCTACCAAATCTCTCCTCGAATCAAACTCTTGATTAAAGAAGCCTCAAAAGAATGAAAACGATCATGTGGAGTGAACGCCTTCGAATGACTTTAGAACTTTGGTGAAAACCAAATTGTTCAAGAGGGTTTAATCACAAAGAAAACCAAACAAATATATTATACGTAATAATACTTTGGGCGGCAAAACCCTCGATTAGCCTTCAATCTCAAAATACTCACAAGCAAGCGGGGAAACGAGGCGGCGCGAAGCACTTAAGAGACTTTTTCCTTAGGGTATATTTTATAATACCCGCCTTATACCCACCTTATAGTTTGTATTTTTCAAAATCGAGCTTCACGAAAGTATTTATCTATTTTTGCCTTTTTCTTTTTTTGTTTGAGATTCGAATATAATAATTAGGAGATCAAATCCCAATTAAGGTTGTGTTTTCACACTTTTGGAGATATTTTGAATTGATTGTGATACTTAATACAATATAGTAATAATAATTTCACAAGAAAAACCAAAAAACCGATAATACGTATTAGTAGATTTATACTAATACAAATACTATATATGGTTAATATTAAAAACAACAAGACAAATTAATCACGACACACCTCCCCGGAAGCGGCGCCAAAATGATTGTGGTAAAATACGACCTTTTAGGAAAAAGGCGTAAAAGCGGTAAGTATTAAACAAATGATTTTAGGAAAAATCAAGTGTTAATGACCCTTATGATGTGAAAGTTCCAAAGTTCGTTTCCCAAGGAGGTATATGTGTGTGATTAAAATGTAGCAAGGTTTGAGATTAATATTGGTTAGAAGGGGATGAGAAAAGAGAATGACGAAGACGTGAAATTAATTACTACGACGACTACACGTAAAACCGTAAAATAAGCTAAAATAAAAATTAATTCTAAAAATTACCAAAAATTCACCAAAAATTAAAATAAATAAACTAAGAGTTTACCAATGATCAAAACTTTTTCAAACATTTTAATTAACTAAATATTCAATTTTTAAATGCTAATTAAAGCCCTAAAAATCAAATTAATTATCGAAAAGCCCAAATAAAGATTTTTCAATTGGTAAACCTCTAAAATGACCTAAAAAGATTTAAAAACTATTTTTAGAAATTTTTAAACTAATAAACACTATTTAAAATGATTTAAAACTATTAAAACTTAAAATAATTATAAAAATAAATCTAAAGATGATAAAATTAATCTAAGAGTTGCAAAAATCCTATTTTAATGTATTTAAGCTAAGAAAAATATAAAAAATGCAAAAATGTGAAATTTGAAAAATAATAATAAAATAATATTAAAATAATATTAAAAATCCAAAAATTATAAAAAATTCCTAAAAACTTGCAAACTAGTTTATTTTGACCTAATTAAATAGAAAATGAAAGTGAAATGACCAGAATACCCCTATTGGGCCCCCAAATGGGCCAAAACCCAAAACAGTCAAGCTTATTGGGCTTTTTAGCCCAAAAAGTGAAAATAAGCCCAAAAGACTTGGAAAAGCACTATCTCTAATTTGACACACAACCTTCTTTTGGAATACTAAAGAGATCTCTAAAAAGAAATTATGAAAAAGCACACTCAATAAGCCAGAAATAAGCAAAGTACAAATCCACAAAACGACAAAATAGTCGGGTTTGAGATTTAGGGCACCTCAGGACTTGATTCAACTTGCAAAATGTTACAAATGACTTCAATAAGCCAAATTAATCAACAAAAATCCAATAAGCAACACCAATAAGCCAGAATAAGCCAATAAGCACTTATGAAAAAGTCAATTAAGTTGGTTTTCTAGTCAAACCTAAAAGTCAACCCACCAAATGCTCCATTATGAACAAATGGGTCAAATAATGAGCACCTATTACAAAATCCAAGTTGTTGCTGGTTAAAATAAGCTAGAATAGCTTATTGATAAGCTGATGACCAATTAACACTAGTAGGGGGAACTTTCAGTAGGAATTGGTTCCCACTGCCTTGACTATTTAACTTGGCTTTTTAGAGAGATTCTGTATGTTTTATTGGAAGACAAGGGCACCTAAGTGATCAGTTAATCACAAGGAGTCACAATCAAGCACAAAAACACACTTTGGTTCACTCAATAAGCACAAAAAATCAAACAATGCTCAGATCTAGCACATACATGGTTTATAAGCTGTTATAAGCATGAATAAGCCAGCCAAATTCAACCAGATGCATACACAAGCTATATAAACTATGAATAGGCACAAACAAACTTATTTCAATCACTGACTCAAAGATTATAAGCAGATATAAGATATGCAGGTTACTGATGAACACTAACATGCATATGATGAACACTAACCCTTTTGCTGATCTATTTTACCACAAACCCAATTTCAAGCCTCAAATCCTACTTCCCTGGTTATGTAAACTAAAATCTAGCACTTGTTAACCCTAGTCTATGCTTAGATCTAGGTGTCCTCAAAGTTCTAGCTAATTTTACCAAGTAAATCTGATTTTATAGCTATATGTTGGATTTAGGTGTTTGAAACCACAAAACTTGCAGACAAATTATACTTAGCACCCAATAAACAAATACAAGCAACAAGCACCACAAAGCATCAACTCAAATCCACACAAAACCAATCAAGCAGTTATCCCAAACAACCCTTAATCTACCACTTAACAAAGCAACTTGTGATTTTTACTAATAACCTACTGATTTTATGAATCAAAAACACTTCCTAGGTGAGAACTAACAGATCCAAAGACAAAAATCACAACCTTAAACACAGAATCACAAAATCACAGACCAAATTCAAAAACAGGCAATAACATGAAATTTTTAGGGGAAACTTAATCAAGGGATTATACCTGCCCTCCACAACATCCTAGGAGGGCCAGCTATGCTCCTTGGACCTTGTTCAACAACTAGAACAAGACCAAGGTTCTTCAAGAAGGAAGATCAAATCCTGCTGATGTTCAAAGTGGAACAAGGATTTGATTATGATATTTCTTCAACACAAATAAACAAACAACTCAACCAAAGGCTTATAACTCTTCTCAGGCTTGGTGTCAACAAGCTTGAAGGAGCTTAAGGCTTATGCTAAGGGTTAGTACAGTAAAATAGCCAAAACAGAAACAAAGGTTTCAAGGTTTTTGAACCTTTGAAAACCTTCAAACAAAGACGTGCCTTAACTACAAGATTAAGGAAGGTCTTAATGATCAAATGGAACTCAAATTTAGGCTATTCTAACACCAACTTTTAATTAACACAAAAGAGAATTCAAAAATTTTATGAAATTCAAATTTTATTTAACTTAAAAAGGAATTACAAAGATTGATAGCCAAAATCTGGAACAAAGGGACTCTCACAGGTTGAGGTCTCCTTTTATAGGCAAATGCTAAGCTAACACTATTCACAGACCCTAGAACTGAATTCCCAAGCCCTTGAAGTCTTCTAGATCATTTGATGGAATGAGCTGTCCAAATGCATCCTGGACGTTTATTTTAGCTTTGGGGTTAAGCTAAGAGCCTTGGCTGTTGATCTTGACATGTGGCAAGCCTTGGAGAGCAATGTGTGATATGATTGGGTAACGGGTTTGAATGGTGGGGTCACATGGTGAGTGGGAGTGAGGGTTTTAAGGTTGGGATGGGTTTCTGGGCGTGTGAATTAAGCGTGGGACAAGGTAATTCCATTTTACCCTTTGTTTTAAGTGAGGTAAAAATTGGGTTCATCACGTGCTACAGTGGTAAGTTTGATCCAGTTTTGGTGGATTGTTTACTTGTTTTGCGCATTTTCTTTTCAAATGTTTCAAAGTTGGCAGTAGTGACCCTTGTTCTTTGGGGAAAGATGTATAACAAGTATTTCAGCCACAAAAACGTGTTTCCTTTGTTAATAAACTTCCATTTTTCACATTTTTGCCACCAAACTTTTCCAAAAAGGTTTAAAGGGTTGTTTTTGCCATGTTTTCATATTTCAAGGGAAGATCTTGGACATTCTTGATCTTCAAAGGTCTTCAATGTATCTTTGGCTTTATGATGGACCATAATTGACAAATTAGATTTGATGAGGGACTAATCTTGCCATTTCTTCAAAGTTGAAGGACCTTTTTGCAATTTTGACAAACTTAAGGGACCAAACTTGTAATTATGAATTCACAAGGGTTTTAAGTATAATTTCTTCATTGTTTGAGGATCAATCTTGCATATCTTTAAGTCTTCCAGGGTAAATCTTGGATAAATCATGAACTAGGGCCCGGTTCTTTGTACGGCTTCGTTTCTCGTGTTTGTTTTTCCTTGTTTCTTGTGATCTTTTGTCTTTTTCATGATATCCATACTTAAAACACAAGTAAACAAACACAAGCATATATATATGGTATTTTATGACATTTTTATGCATTTAAAGCCCGAAAAGAACGATGAGATCATGTATAAATGCCATCTCATCATCTTACTTTTGGGCTTAATCCGTGTAAGGATGGAATCAACCAATGAGAGAGTAGTATCAGTGTGACATGGATTGCCAAATCAACCCACTAGCGTCGGCTTCTCATTTATTACACAATCTGAAAAATTATTCCCTCTTAGCTTTATTTCAACCAATGAGGATGTGCCATACAATAATATATATATATCTAATATGGATATTGATCCGTGTGAGAAAAAATGGACCAATAAAACAACACCGCGTGTCATCTTCAAGCAAATTCAAGTCTAGGAATGGGATTTCGCCACAATACAAATCAAGTGATGATATAAACATGAAAGATGCTCGGAATCAAACAAGGAATTCAACCCAACAACTTAATTGGACTGAAGTTCATTCATTCAAAAATCCCCAAATGTGTTCATGAGCTGGAATTTGTAATTGATCATATTGTTACGCGTGAAGGATTCTTATTGGCTTGGACACGTCAACCATCCCCAACACACTCCCAATTCAGTCTATAAATACACCCAGTAGTCCTCATTTGTAATTTGTAGCTTGTAGGTGTGAAAACACACACTTTTCAATTCTCTCTCATTTCCAGTTTATCACAGTAGTTAGCTACTACTCTTAGGTGTTTGACAACCACCTAAGAGTTAGTTAGTCAGTTAGTAACAACTTTGTAACAGATTTTCCCACCATAATGAAATTTACCCTTCATTTTCACTCAAATATCTTCCTTATATATGCATTACTATAATCCTAGTGTTACTGTGTGTTTTTATTGATCATCCATGATCAATGGAAGCTGAATGATGTTTTGAAGACTTGTAGCTGGTTTAGAATTGATTTTCAGACCTTTTCATAGCCATTTCAGCCATTTGTAGCAGGGGTGTTCATTGTAGCAGATTATGATGATGATGATGGTTATTGGTGGATGATTCTTGGTGTTTTAGTTATCCTTAGAAGGCTCAGCGCCTCTCTACTCCATCAAAGGAGGCATATAGCGAAAAGTAAATCATTCTCTTATTTTAAATTCCTCTAAAATGTCTCTGCATGCTAAATACCTAGTGTAAATCTTAATTGCTGAACTGAGAGTTTGATTAGCTTAATTGTAGTGTGATTGTGTTGATTTGATAGCTTATTTTTGTTTTACAGCTTTTCATTAAGTTTTACTTGATAAAATTTAGTGTTACATCAGTCTTGGTTCATTATCTTTCATTTTTAGTTCTTACCAGTAAACATGTTAGTTTTGACTCTAAACCATTTCATTTCATCACTTGAACAAGTCTTAATAGGTGCTTTAATCTGTCATACACTTATGCTTTAAAAGTCTTTGAAAAAGTTCATAATAAGCTTTTGTAAGTGGTGTTTGGATCAAGTCATTTTTGGTAATTCAGTTGGTAAAACCTGTTGTATAGTGTTCATTTACACTAAGTCAGTTAGTGTGAGCATTTTTTGTTAAGCTTTGTAGTCAAAATAAAATTAAAAAAGGCAAACTGCATTGAAAAACTTTGGGTTAAGTCCTTTGCATAGTTCATCAGTAAAACTAGTCACTTTTGAATCCATGGCATTTCTTTATTTCTTGATGATTTTGGATTAAATCTATTTCTACTTGTAGCTTATCATCTAAACTTTCATTGCTTATTAGGAAATTCTACAGTATTAAGATTTGAGTGAGATTTAAGCTTATTAATAAGCCATAGACCATATTGCAGTTTCTATGATAAGTAGCTAACTATTTTCCTAGTTCTCACAATCTACTTCATTAATCAACCCATTTTCTTTCACAAAATCATTTGCAAACTTGTCCTGAGTAGTTTCTGAGATTTTGAGCTTTTTGATATTTTTGGTCAAACCTTGGTCAAATAAGCTGTTTTTTGGCTTATTCAAGATTCCAGCTTACTCTGTTGCTTGTTTTCAAAACTAAAAGACATTCCAAGCTTCTTGAGGCTTGATTAATCAGTTTTGATAAGAAAATCGTTTTGTGGATGTCTGGATTCCTTTTAAGCTTATTGTAAGCTTATTGTGAGCTTATTGTGATAAGCTAAATCGAGATTTAACTGATATTAATCAGATTCCTTTTGCAATATATCTAAAATAGATTTTTAAGTACTTTAGAAAAAACCAGATCCAAATTTGTAGGGAAATAAGCTCAATCTAGCTTATTCGAGTTGCATAGCCCGTTTTGTGAAAAGTTTACACTTTAATTGCAATTTGTTCCCTAGTATTTCTGAAACTAGTTAAACAGATTTGAAACTTTAATTTTCTAGGGTTTGCAAGTGTTGGTCCCTGGAATTTAGTTTGTTACAATATTGGTTAGTCAGTTTTGAGTTTTTTATGTTTGTTTGACTAGTTTGTTATATTTTCATATTTGGTCCCTAATAAGTGGGTAAACACTTATCCTTTTACCACTAAAATCAAGGAAAAACAAGACCTAATCATATGTTTAGTATCGTAAAATTCGGAATTACGCGTGGTTTTGTGTTTTTGTGTGAAATAGGTACAAAAGATCAAAAGGAGAGAAAACACGGGATTTCACGGTCAATTGTTGAAGAAAAGTCCAAGAATGACACAAAGACAAAGTCAAAGAACCAAAAGTGAACCAAAGATCACGAAAACCAGCAAAATCGACACGGGTTTGAAGAAAAGATCAAGAAAGCCAAAGTCAAGCTCGTTTTTAGCGGATTTAATATTTATGGAGTTAATCGGGCTTGTGGGTCCCACATTTGGGTAAATGGGCTCAAAAGCCCATTAGAAGATCATGTATTATACACTTTTTACCCACAAGCCCATCAAAGGCCCAAATGAACTAAAAAAGGAACGGATGAATAAAAATTGGTTTGGTCTAGTTAAAAGCCCAAGATTATTAACTTGGGACATTATGAAGTTTTACTCAAGCCCATTAGGGCAAACAAATGGACGGTTTATTCACCCTAAGTCAACTCTCACCCACACACGATTTATTTTATTTACCTACCCCACACACTTTATTTTTCGTTACTCTCTATGTATCACCACTTTTACCCTCACCCTCTCTCTCCCAAATCAAAAACGCAAACTCCTTCCTAAATAACCCTGAAAAGTTACTATTCCCAGAACCCTAAATCACAATAAAATTTGGGGTTTTTGCTTGATACGTGTTATTCACACGACTGGGAATTAAATCTACATATAAACCGGAGGAGCACGATGGTGGTCCTCAGTGACGTGGCCCTTTCCCTTGATTTTGATTAGCTCATCCACCTCACCACCAAATCTCCTCAAATCAAATGATGCCAAATCGGATTTCAACAAACACAACTGGCACAAATCGTGTCATGATGGCGATCCGTGTGACCCCTAAATAATTATTAGCCGTTGATACTTGCGTTTTACTCGTTTGAAAAGTTCGTTTTCTCGGAATCCTCTCGAATTGATCTCGGTTCTCAGTGGAAAGATTTGTTTTTGGTGACAAAAGGTAGGTTTGGTTTTCTAATCTACTAAATAGAGAATTGAATAAAAAGATAAAGCTATACACTTAAAACAATCAACAATTAAAAAGCAACACTTAAATTAAAACAGGAAAATGTCCTAACTGAAAAAGTATCCTACTCGGAATAAATCCTATTCGGAAAAATGGCCTGTGCGGAATGTTCTCTATTCGGAATAATGTGCTCTTAAACGGAAAATAACCCTATGCGGAAAAACTGCTCTTATTCGAAAAGTTAAGGCTATTCGGAGAAAGATGCTATTCGGAAAAACATGTCTATGCGGAAAATCGAGCTATTCGGAATAAAATCACTATGCGGAAAAACTGCTCTATTCGGAATATATCAAATATTCCGAGTAAGGAAATGGAAGACTCTGCTATGCGGAATAATTTATTCCGAGTAAAGGAAAAGTGAAAAGCCCTATTCGGAATATCCAAAATTCCGAATAAGGCAAACAGAAACTTGTCTATTCGGAAAATCAAGAACTGAAGAACAGTAACAGTAGCAGGAAAACGTTTTTCAATCAAATCGATCCAAATACTCAAAAAGGTTTTACCAAACTAAACACAAATCATTTAAATATTATAAGTAACAAATCCCACCGATAAAAACACAAAATCAACAACTTTTTAAGATCAAACTTGAACCAAATAAAAACTTAAGAACTTGCCATAAAAAGATGATGAAGAACAAGATGAATAGAAAGATTGGATTTAAAAGATTAATGTAAAGGTAACAAGAGTAAAGATTAATCACTTACAAGATTCAAGGAAAAATGAAAAATCACCAAACACCCTAATGGTGTTGGTGAAGCTACGAACAAAGAAACTGGGGAAAGAAAAAAATGAAAAGCTAACTCTCTAAAATGTGAAGGAAAACCCTATATATAGTCCTAGTGGTTGGTTGGTGAGTGGGCTTTCTCCCTTTCTTCTTGTCTTCTCGTCTTTTCAGAAAAGTTGACGTTTTCGATTCCGATTCGGGATTTGTCGTCGATTAAATTCAACTCGTCTTTTAATTTCTTCGTTAAATAGACTTGAGTTTCTTCGACATATGTAAATCTTCCATCTTTGGTCCTTTTCTTCGATAAATCTTCAAATAGGCCCATTGACTTCAAATCTTTTGCATCTCTTGGACAATAGACTTCGTCTTTAGTCTTTTTCCTTGATAAAACCCGTGCAATCCCATGTTTTCTTTAATATTCATCCGGTTAGCTCTGAAAACACAATAAACACAAAAACCACGCATAATTCTAAACAAATGATATTAAATACGTGTTTTGGTCTTGTTTTAGCCAGAATTAAGTGGTAAAAGGATGGGTGTTTACACACCTATCAAATCCCCTACACTTAACCATTGCCATGCCCTCATGCAATGCTTAGTGATAAAGCAAATTTACACTTTTCTCATAATCAATCAACCTTGGCCTTATTAACATACTATTAAACAAGAATTAAAGTTCTAAGAGAAATTAAAACTTCAAAGCAAACAACAGGATAGAAAACCATTTTCACTTGAAAATAGCTATATGGAAATAACTTGCCAAGAGATCAAGGACTTACATTAGGGCTTTGGTGCTGCGAAGATTTATCACCCTCAAGTTTCACGTTCCCCAAACTAAGCTTAAAAACGAGATCATTGTTATTATAAGTTAGCAATTCAAACACTTACACACATGGCTTAATTATATGCTTAAACTCCCTTATTCCTATGTGTATCTCTTATATTTTATTTTTGTCTTAGAATGATCATGAAGATGCATTTTTCGACTTATTTCGATAGTTTATTTAGGCTGAAAGCAAAGTAGGACGATTTGATCAATAGTTAGCTAAAGGACAAAATCTTTTAAAACTGCTTCTCGGGATATCAAAAAGTTCATATCTTGGCATAACTCGGTTCACGATTTGAGACCTTTCTCGAGCCGATATTTGGCATGTACTTCATACTTCATATCTTCGAGAGACGTTCTTGAGATAATGGTCTTCTCATCATAATAGAGTTTCTTCACTTGGAGACTTTTGAGGGGTACTCCAACTTTGTTGACCACGACTTCATGATTATTTCTTCAATCTCTAATTGGGATTTTGAGATACAACGATCCGCCTCCTTTTCGGACTTGGATCTATTTATCCTCATACCTTGTTAGGGTGTTTTCGGATAGACTTCTCCATGATCTTTATGGGAGTTGATTGCTTTTCGTCGTGAGTCTTGATCCTTCATATTGATTTTGGGAATAATGCTTTTCACATCACTTTGGATCTTCAGCAATAAAATTGAATCCTCATGCCTTGTTAGGGCCTTTTCGGACTCGCCAATCTTCGCGCCCCGCTTCATAAGTTATGCCTTGGCTATGAACTCTTATCATTACCGAGCAACTTTTAAACGATCTTGGGCTAGAAGCTAAGTAACTTTTCAAATCGTACGACCTTACTTATTGCAGATAAATTGTTAGCAAGTGATGGGAGAATAGGCAAATAATTACACCAAGTGAGCTTGTGCAAGATTACCGACTTATAATTGACTCTATCATTTCTCGTCCTCCACAATTTAAAATCTCAAGTAATGAGACTCGTGGATACTTAGCCTAATAAACCAATTAAGGTCTACATGGTTAAGGATACTAGCTAGAATAAACTTGGATAAGTCTATTCGGGTTGAGTCAAAATAAACGCAACGGGCCTAATATATCAAAGATTTCAAAACTAGTTACACCACTTATTAATATTTTTGATTTTATTGCGGGATATATACATATGAAAGAAACGATAAAAATTTAAAAATTACGACTAAATGGCCAAAGTTAATAAAAAATTTGAAAAATGTTGAAAAATATGATTTTCCGGTTAAATGAAGGTATTTTCATGGAAAAGTCCACTTAAAACTTCGATAGAAGTCCCCCCCTACACTTAAGATAAACATTGTCCTCAATGTTTAAGCATGTGGGAAAAGTCTCCCCTACACTTATGACATTGTGCACGTTGGTTAACTCAAATTAAGGAAGAGACGACTAACGTGATCAATTTCAAATATGAATATGAAGAAAATTGAATCACGATAGTTGAGAGATAGAACCGGATTTCGGATAACACGGGAGCACGGTTCTTCAGAGATTCCAAGAGTGCACTTATCCCTGTAATCACATCACCACACAAACACAAACGACCAAAATAGGTCCTCCCCTACACTTAGGGGGTTAAAGGGATAGATACTCGGGCTGCCTCCCGAGGAGCGCTTGTTTTTGATAACCGAGTCACGAGCCTGACTCGACCCAAAATTAGTTCATGGGGAACGTGGTGAGGGATGGAATCACCTCCTGAGAGGTGTCCTCACCAAAGTACAATTTCACTCGTTGGCCATTCACCTTAAAATTCGGTCCATTAGGTTGAGCGAGCTCGAGAGTACCATATGGAAAAATTAGGGCAATGGTGAATGGGCCGGACCAACGAGATTTGAGCTTGCACGAAAAGATTTTCAACCGAGAGTTAAAAAGTAAGACTTTGTCTCCAACATGGAACTCTCGGTTTTTGATCTTGGAATCGTGAATGAGCTTAGTTCTTTCCTTATAGATCAAAGAATTTTCATAAGCCTCATTCCGAAGTTCATTCAGCTCATTGAGTTGGATCTTGCGTAGGTCACCGGCTTTGTTGATATCAAAATTGGCCCACTTCAAGGCCTAGTAAGCCTTGTGCTCCAACTCAATGGGGAGGTGGCACGCTTTCCCGTACACAAGACGATAAGGCGTACAGCCGATCGGGGTCTTGTAAGCAGTACGGAAAGCCCACAAAGCATCATCAAGTTTATCAGCCCATGAGGCACGATGCTCTCCCACGGTTCTTTCAAGAATTCGCTTTAGTCCTCGGTTGGATATTTCAGCCTGGCCATTAGTTTCTGGGTGGTAGGCTGTAGAAAGACGATGATTTACACCGTACTTAGCCATGACTCTTGCTAATTGGTCATTGCAAAAATGAGTCACACGATCACTAATAATGGCACGAGGCACACCGAATCTAGCGAAAAGAGCTTTCAAAAAGTTACAAACCACCCTTGCGTCATTAGTGGGTAAAGCTTTGGCTTCAACCCATTTGGAGACGTAGTCAACGGCTACAAGGATGTATTTGTTTCCTTTAGAGGAAGGGAATGGCCCCATAAAGTCGATACCCCAAACATCAAAGATTTCACACTCTTGAATGAAATTATGAGGCATCTCGTCTTTATGTGTGATTGTGCCTTGTTTTTGGCAAACATCACATCTTTTAACCATATCGTGAGCGTCACGATAGATGGTGGGCCAATAAAATCCCGAATCAAACACTTTTTTAGCGGTGTAGTTGGGACCAAAGTGACCACCGGTGGGTCCTTTGTGGCAAGCATCAAGGATTTCAGACGCTGCCGGTCCGTCAACACATCGGCGGATAATCAGGTCGGCACATTGTTTGAATAGGTAAGGGTCGTCCCAAAAGTAAGTCTTAATGTCGGTGAAGAACTTTTTCTTTTGTTGGGACGTCAACCCTTCCTTGAGAATTCCACCCGCCAAGTAGTTTGCAAAGTCCGCAAACCACGGGGTTTCATTCGACTTCGAGTTTATAGACATTAAGGTCTCCAAGGGAAAATAATCATTGATTTCTTTGTTTGGATGATCCCCTTGGTAAGGATCCTCAAGTCTGCTGAGATGGTCCGCGGCTAGGTTTTCTGCTCCTTTTTTATCGCGAATTTCGATTTTAAATTCCTGAAGCAGCAAAACCCAGCGAAGAAGTCTTGGTTTGGAATCTTGCTTTGTCAACAAGTACTTCAGCGCGGAATGATCGGTATACACGATGGTGGTGGAAAGGACAAGATAGGGGCGGAATTTTTCAAAAGCATAGACAACAGCTAAAAGCTCTTTTTCGGTTGTCGTATAATGCAATTGTGCCCCAGTCATTGTCTTGCTAGCGTAATGGATCGGTTGGAAGTGTTTGTTCACTCTTTGTCCAAGAACCGCTCCAATAGCAAAATCACTAGCATCGCACATCAACTCAAAGGGCAGCTCCCAATTAGGGGTAACCAAGACGGGTGCCTTAGTTAGCTTATCATTAAGCGAGTTGAAGGCTTCAAGACACTCTTTGGAGAAGATAAAATGAGTATCTTTTTCCAAGAGGTGGGTCATCGGGCGAGCGATTTGAGAAAAATCTTTGATGAATCGACGGTAGAAGCCCGCATGACCCAGAAAACTTCTCACACCCTTCACGGTTGAAGGTGGAGGCAACTTGGCGATAACATCGACTTTAGCACGGTCTACTTCAAGACCGGCTTTCGAGATCTTATGTCCAAGCACGATGCCTTCTTTTACCATAAAATGGCATTTTTTCCAATTCAGAACAAGACGAGTGTCTTCGCACCGCTTAAGCATACGTTCCAAATTGGCAAGGCAAGAAGAGAAGGAATCCCCGAAGACCGAGAAATCATCCATGAAGACTTCCATGGTTTGTTCTACCATGTCATGGAAGATAGCTAACATACACCTTTGGAAAGTCCCGAGCGCATTACATAAGCCAAAAGGCATTCTTTTGTAAGCAAAAGTGCCATAGGGACAAGTGAATGTAGTCTTCTCTTGATCTTGGGGATCGATGGGTATTTGAAAATAACCCGAGAAACCATCAAGAAAGCAGTAATATTCATTACCCGCAAGACGTTCAAGCATTTGGTCCATAAAAGGTAGAGGAAAATGATCCTTTCTCGTGGCATCATTGAGTTTGCGGTAGTCTATACAAACTCTCCACCCAGTAACGAGACGAGTGGGAATCAACTCGTTGTGTTCATTGGGAACAACGGTTATTCCGCCCTTCTTGGGCACACAATGGATTGGACTAACCCATGGGGAATCCGAAATAGGGTAAGTCATACCCGCATCAAGAAGTTTGATAACCTATGTTTTGATGACTTCATGGATTTTTGGATTCACCCTTCGTTGGCTTTGAATTGTGGGCTTAAAGTCGTCCTCCATGAGAATTTTATGTGTGCAGAAATGAGGATCAATTCCACGAATATCTGAAATCTTCCAAGCAATAGCCTTCTTGTGATCTTTCAACACGGCGACAAGTCGGGCTTTCTCTTCATCCTTCAAATCCTTAGCAATGATGACTGGCGACTTCTTCTCTTCTTCAAGGAATACATACTCGAGATGGGGCGGCAACTCCTTAAGTTTTAAACCGGAGGATTTTCGACGGGAGGCGTATTCAAAGTCGGAGTATCGATAGCAATGACCATGGAAGATGGAGGCGAAAGATTGTCTTCGGTGAGAAGATTGTCAAAGAAATTCATGTCTTCATCCCCATCGGTAGGAGAATCATTAGTAGCTAAATTCGCATCTCCCATGGTATTTTCAAGATTGTTCCAAAATAAATCACTATCTCCAAGTAGAGACAATGATGAATCAATAGAGGACACGGTCTCATCATTGGGAAGAGAGGTAGGAATACTTTTGCAAGCATCATTAAAGTGTTCTTCACAAGCCTCATCAAGAACGTCAATACAATTAACACTCTCATAGGTATAAGGCTGTTTAGACAACTTTCCCATGTTGAAGACTACTTTATCGTCACCCACTCTCATGATAAGCTCACCGGCTTCAACATCAATGAGAGTGCGACCGGTCCTCAAGAATGGACGACCAACAATTAGTGGTACACGAGGGTCCATCTCGTAGTCGACGACAACGAAATCAGCAGGAAAGGTGAATTTGTCGACTCCTACAATGACGTCTTCGGCTATCCCCACTGGATAAGCAACCGTACGGTTAGCTAATTCCAAAGTCATTTTGGTGGGGACTAGCTCTGGGAGAGATAATTGCTTCCAAACACTTAGAGGCATGAGATTAATACTGACACCTAGATCGGCTAAGGCCATGTAATTCTCTACTCCCGGGAAATTGCAAGGGATAAGGAAACGACCCGGATCACCAAGCTTGGTTGGCAATTTCCTTAAGAGCACTACAGAGCAATTCTCATTAAGTTGGGTGTTGGCAATATCGAGGAGCTTTTCCTTGTCGCTCAGAAGATCTTTAAACATTTTCGCGTATTTGGGCATGTGAGCGAGAGCCTCAGCGAAGGAGATATTGAAATTCAGTTGTTTGAACATTTTAAGGAAGTTCGAAACCTGAATATCATCCTTGCTCTTTTGCTTCTCTTTCCTCAACCTAGATGGATAAGGTATATTGGAAGAAGAGGAAGGCTTTGGTAGAATAGGATCACTCACAACCACGGGTGGAGGAGGGGTAGAAGGAATAGGTGGAGAAATTGGGGAAGGAGAAGGATGAGGAATAGGAGCAGGTGACTCGTTCTCCTTAGTCACAACCACCGGTGGAGGTATAGGAAGCTCGGGTTCCTTGGTACCTTTGCCACTTCGAGTGGTGATTGCTTTCATCTCCCCTCTTGGATTCGCGACGATGTTACTCGGAAGAGTACCCGAAGAAGAGGGTTGATTACCTTGGAAGAAACTAGCCATCATGTTCCTCAGATCATTAGTTTGGCTGTCCAACGAGTTTCTCATGTCGGCTCTCAAATCGTTGCCTTGCTTGACCAAGTCTGCTTTCAAGTTTCGCACTTCCTGTTGGAGATTTTCCACAATCACATCATTGGTCCTCATGTAGGTTGCAACCTCTTGGTGTAATGCAGTGGTGGTTTGGTTGGGAGGAGCATTGTATGCGGGTGGTTGATAAGCAGGTTGTTGGTAAACTTGGTTGTTACGTTGAGGTGGTTGTTGCTGCTTGTGAGGAGGTATGTATGGTTGTCGAGGTTGTTGTTGTTGTTGAGGAGGGCGATTAAGGTTTTGTTGTTGGTTTGGGTTGGTAGGAGGAAAGGCAGGTGGGGAAAGATAATTGTTGGAGCGGTAGCTAAGCAAGTTACGGTCACCTTGAGGTCTAGCTTGATAAGCAGGTTGAGGATAGGTGCCATATGCCGCATTCACATTCTCAGCAGGGTAGTCTTGGGTGGCGGTACAAGTTGTGTAAGAGTGAGGACCACCGCATATCTCACAAGGTTGGCTGACAGCGTTAACTTGGGCGTTTTTAGCGTTGTTGCTGTTGTTGTTGCTGACGGTGTGGGTGACAAGCGATTCAAGAAGCGTAGTGATTTTGTCCAATCGCTTGTCGCTGTCACTTGTGCTAGCACTAGCGACATTGGTCCGAACACTCTTGGTTTGCACACGAGATTTATTCTCAATGATGTCCCAAGCAGCATTGGAAGTCTTAGCCAATAGATTACCCCCCGAGGCACTGTTCAGTGAATCTTGGTCACTCATGCTTAAACCATTGTAAAAAGTATTAATTTGATGTACTTTGGTAAAACCATGTTGTGGGCATTTTCTTAAAAGATCTTTGAAACGATCCCAAGATTCACTGAACGACTCATCGTACTTTTGTTCAAAATTTATGATTTCATTCCGCAAAGCGGTAGTACGAGAGGGTGGGAAAAAGTAATTGATAAACTTAGTCTCCAAATCCGTCCACGAGAGAATACTCTGTGGCGGTTCCTTAGCAAGCCAATGCCGGGCTTGTCCCTCTAAAGAAAAGGGAAAAAGTTGTAACCTTATAACCTCTTGTGGAATGCCATTGAATTTGACCGTGTTGGTGAGTTGCAAGAATCTCTTGATGTGGTCGTGTGGATCATCAATGGTTCGTCCCAAGAATAGTTGAGCGGAGACCATCTGGATAAAGCCTGATTTTAGCTCAAAGTTGTTGGCGGCAATTGGAGGTATGACAATTGGATCCGTGTTGCCATCTACATGAGCTTGCAGCAATTCAATCATCGGGCGATTATCCAGAAGGGGCTCATTGTTGTTGTTATTGTTCATGTTGTTGAAATGTGGGTTGTTGTTGTTATTATTGTTGTTCGGAGGTGGTATGTTATTGTTGTTTTGTACACCAGCCATGTCTAAGTTATCGAGAGGCTCGGGCTCTTGATAAGACGTGGATCGAGTGCGCATACACCTGCAAAAGAACGAACAAAGAAAAACAAAGCAAAAATATTTTTGGTTTTTATGGTTTTTTAATTTTTTTTTTTTTGTATTTTTTGAAAATTTTATATTTTTTTGTGTTTTTGAAAATTTTTATGAAAAAGTAACGTTCACGGGGAACGGATCCCAAAATCCAAGTTCTCAAAAAAAACTTTTGATCTTAACGAGAAGAGCCGGCAGCGGCGCCATTTGATACTTGCGTTTTACTCGTTTGAAAAGTTCGTTTTCTCGGAATCCTCTCGAATTGATCTCGGTTCTCAGTGGAAAGATTTGTTTTTGGTGACAAAAGGTGGGTTTGGTTTTCTAATCTACTAAATAGAGAATTGAATAAAAAGATAAAGATATACACTTAAAACAATCAACAATTAAAAAGCAACACTTGAATTAAAACAGGAAAATGTCCTAACTGAAAAAGTATCCTACTCGGAATAAATCCTATTCGGAAAAATGGCCTTTGCGGAATGTTCTCTATTCGGAATAATGTGCTCTTAAACGGAGAATAACCCTATGCGGAAAAACTGCTCTTATTCGGAAAGTTAAGGCTATTCGGAGAAAGATGCTATTCGGAAAAACATGTCTATGCGGAAAATCGAGCTATTCGGAATAAAATCACTATGCGGAAAAACTGCTCTATTCGGAATATATCAAATATTCCGAGTAAGGAAATGGAAGACTCTGCTATGCGGAATAATTTATTCCGAGTAAAGGAAAAGTGAAAAGCCCTATTCGGAATATCCAAAATTCCGAATAAGGCAAACAGAAACTTGTCTATTCGGAAAATCAAGAACTGAAGAACAGTAACAGTAGCAGGAAAACGTTTTTCAATCAAATCGATCCAAATACTCAAAAAGGTTTTACCAAACTAAACACAAATCATTTAAATATTATAAGTAACAAATCCACCAATAAAAACACAAAATCAACAACTTTTTAAGATCAAACTTGAACCAAATAAAAACTTAAGAACTTGCCATAAAAAGATGATGAAGAACAAGATGAATAGAAAGATTGGATTTAAAAGATTAATGTAAAGGTAACAAGAGTAAAGATTAATCACTTACAAGATTCAAGGAAAAATGAAAAATCACCAAACACCCTAATGGTGTTGGTGAAGCTACGAACAAAGAAACTGGGGAAAGAAAAAAATGAAAAGCTAACTCTCTAAAATGTGAAGGAAAACCCTATATATAGTCCTAGTGGTTGGTTGGTGAGTGGGCTTTCTCCCTTTCTTCTTGTCTTCTCGTCTTTTCAGAAAAGTTGACGTTTTCGATTCCGATTCGGGATTTGTCGTCGATTAAATTCAACTCGTCTTTTAATTTCTTCGTTAAATAGACTTGAGTTTCTTCGACATATGTAAATCTTCCATCTTTGGTCCTTTTCTTCGATAAATCTTCAAATAGGCCCATTGACTTCAAATCTTTTGCATCTCTTGGACAATAGACTTCGTCTTTAGTCTTTTTCCTTGATAAAACCCGTGCAATCCCATGTTTTCTTTAATATTCATCCGGTTAGCTCTGAAAACACAATAAACACAAAAACCACGCATAATTCCAAACAAATGATATTAAATACGTGTTTTGGTCTTGTTTTAGCCAGAATTAATTGGTAAAAGGATGGGTGTTTACACACCTATCAGCCGTAGATGAAGAAAAAGAGAGAGAAAAGAAAAATTGAAAGGCCACGATCACTCTCCGTGCTCACCAAGATTCATCAAGAAGGTTTTTAGGGTTTCCCTATAAAAACCCCCTCATTATGTAATGTTGGGTGCCTTTTTTGTTTTTAATTTTATTTTATGCAAAATTAGATTTTAGGTTAATTGTAATTTTCTTTCAAGTATTGTATTTAATTTTTAGTTATTAATAAAAAAAATTATTATTCAGTTTAATTCGTGTCTTATTTTTTTTATTTAAAGTTAGTTGCAATTTATCTTATTTCTGATTTTGGATTATAATAATTAAAGATAAAAGTGGTTGATAATTTCCCCCACTAAGAAGTTTATAATATACTGTTCGAATAGTGTTTGTGGTGATTCGGTGATGAATGATTCGAGTTTAAGGTAGTGGTTTTGAATCATTTCATAGACGGCTCAGCGCCTCGTCTACTTCTCAAAGGTTTTCGTCACCAGGTTTAACCTCCTTTTAATTTTCCTGTTACTAGATTAATTTAGTTAAATGTTTTATATGTTTAATTTGATTTAGTTGATAATTTTGTCTGAATTATGTTTTAAGTGTAAAACCCGCATGCTTTTACCATGAATAGTGCCCTTAAGATCGTACGTCCTAGATTAAACTTACCTTATTTAGTATTGATCACATTCACGTGCTATTAATTAAGTAAGTACATACGTGTATAACATGATAAGTATCGGTTACGTACGAACTCATGATAAACATTTAATAAGTATTTCACGTGAACATAATTAAAGCATGAACACCATTAAAACACGAACTAAAATAATTACGTAAATACATATAATATAATTACGAGCATAAATAAATACGATAAGATACATAATAAATAAACGGAAACACTTAAAACACGAACACGATTAACCACGAACGAACACGAAACATCGGGACACGAGAAAATGGTACGGGAACCCCATGTGGGGCCCCATACCCACGGCACACAAACCAAGGTGGGCTAAGCCCATTAACTTTTAGCATGAAAGGGGGGGGGGGGGGGTAATGGTAAAAACTCTTTTCATTATTCACATTTCAAGAAATAAACATTTAACCTAAAAAGTTTTCCTCTCTTCCTCTTTGTTCTCTTGTGTGCCGCCACCTATAACACCACCATAGGTGGTTGTTGGTTGATTTTGATCATAAAAATAAGTGCTATAAACCGTGTTTGTTTATCATCTTCCAAGCTACGTATTGGTATATCATTTCTTAACCTTTCTTTTCATTTCTTTTAATCTGTGATTATTTTTATGAACATGTTATTATTGTTTTTACAAAAACACATTAATTAAACATTGATCTAACATGTTTTGATCATTAATTAAATCAAAGGATGATATAAGGGGTGTTTGTTTTTGGGCCGCAGGGTATAACCGACCCCAAGGGGGTTCGGTTTGTTTTAGCCGACCACCACCAAGACCTTTTTGGTCTTGGTTGGTGCGTGTGGGTCCCACGGCAACAAGGGGACACGGGTACCCCGGGTTGGTTCGGGGTACGGTGTCGAATTCATGCCCGATTCATGGTTCGTTGGTTAAAACCCGATTTATGCTAGATGTTAATTTTATGAATTATGAACTTAGGTTATAAATTAATTAATAAAATGATATATTAATTAATAACATGACTTAGGCTAATTTAATTATTAATTAACATGAAATTGTTGTAACCTAATTATTTTCATATAGTAAGTTTAGAATTAATTAATTATTTTAAACCATGCTTATAATTAATTAATTTAACATGACTTAGGTTATATTATTAGTACATAATAATACACATTTTAACCTAAGTATTTAATTCTATTTTAATTAAAACATGTTATATTTGAATTAAAATACTTTAACCTATAGTTTAATTAAAATACATGGAATAATGATTAAACTATACATTATATAATATGACTTAAGAAATAAGCATATAAACACTTAGGCTTATATACTTAGCTTATTTAATCAGCTTATTTCTAATTATGGAAACTTTCTATTTTTAGAAACTTAATTAAATAAGGCAGCTAATTTATTTATGGAAACCAGCTATTTTTAGAAACTTATTTATTTAAGGCAGCTAATCTATTTATGGAAACTTATTTAATTAAGGCAGCTAATCTATTTATGGAAACTTTCTATTTTTAGAAAACTTATCTATTTTAAGCAGAAAACCTATTTTTGGAAACTTTCAATTTTTGGAAACTTTCTATTTTTGGAAACTTTCTATTTTGGAAACTTTCTATTTTTGGTAACTTTCTATTTTTGGAAACTTTCTATTTTTGGAAACTTTCTATTTTTGGAAACATTCTATTTTTAGGAAACCTGCTATTTTTGGAAAGTTACTTATTATTACTCAGTAAGTATAATAACACATGAAATATCAGAAATACTTAATCAGAATGAACAGAATATAAGATGTAATACAGTTTAAGGCTTTAAACAGTGAAACATAGTAAGAACACATAAAATAAGCTAAGACATGACATAAAACCCAGTACGTATTCAGTGATTCGATACTTATACACGTGTGTATTCATGTAGCGTTAGTGATCCAGAAGTAGGAGTCTTTCTTCCGTTCATTCACTGGACTTGAGGTACGGATTCCCGTCCTTTCAGTATGGACATTCTTTCCGTATTAGGATTTCCCCGTATGCAGCCAACTGTTTTTCCCGTAGTATAAGTATAAGTTTGATTGCTTATGTTTTAAATATGATTACCTATAGCCATATACATGCATGACCAGTTTCACCTAGTTATGGAGGTACCATAACCATAACATTAGAGGCACTGATGTTATGACTTCACCACGGCGGAGTGATTGCTCGTGGCGTCCCTTCAGCTTTGGCCATTTATTTATATTTTGTGGGGCGTATGGGTGCATCCTAGTTACACGTTTTTATTCAGGATTACATGGTGAATGTGGTGTGTGTCTTGCATCCTTCACAAGGAGCTGATCCCTCCTACCCAATAACCAGTATATTAAATTAGAGGCAGCCCCTCTAATTTGCATGATGAGGTCACCCCTCCAAGTATTCATGCACGGTGGATTTTCATGACCTATATTGGCTAATGGTAAAATATGTTAAACAGTTTTCATAAGATAAACATAAGGCTTTTCAAACTATAAACCAGTTTTATGAACATGTTCCAGGTTTTCCAAGACTTATATTTTTCCGCGGCTATTAAGTCTTTATTATGTTTAGTCATTCATACTATGTCTATATCCGTGCACTGAGCGTTTTGCTCAGCCGTTACTTTCCTTTCCATGTCCCAAAACGGCAGGTACCCTAGGAAAGACTCGAGCATTTGGAGGACGTGCATTGGATGGAAGCTGCTAGAGACTTCTTTTCCTTTTGCCTTCATATATTTATGCTTGTGTAGTCTTTCATTCATTTCTTTTGCTTTATTATGTTTTGGGCTTATGTTTGGGAACCGATGTTTGATTCCGGTTACCCCTATGGTCATGTAATGTTTTATACATTTTTCCTTGTATGCTTTGATGACACGCCATAATTACGCGTGACATTTCCATTATCAAAATGGGGTGTTACAATTATGGTATCAGAGCCAAGGCTTCGACCTGTAGGCTCTAAAACTCGACCTTAGTGGGTAGTCACCAGGAGCTTCCTAAGCCAACGTCTGTTATTTTATGTATTGATGTTTTCAGCGCATTGTTTTTTTAACCATGATGTTTTCAGCACCTTGAGGTTTTAACCTTGATGTTTTCATCGATATTGTTTTGCTAATATGGATGGACAACCGTCATTCATATTTAGTTATGTGTCATTGTTTCATGCATAATGTTCCTCGTGAACTGTGGCTATGTGGACTGAACCCCAGTAGTTCATATTTAGTCACATAAAAAAAAAATTCTGATAAGTTTTGACATATGAGTTTCATTTATTTATCTTTCATGTATCATTGTTGCAGGGATTATGACTAAGTAATGGTTGGTACAGGACTGGCCCTATTTAGTCGCATGTGCTTTTATCGAAACTTTTAATTTTGGGACCGACCCATAGGCGTCCCCTCTCCATGTCTTTTGTTTTGGAACCGACCCATAGGCGTTCCCTCACACATATAAAGGTTTTATAAACTACATTACGCATTCATGTACTGTTTTTTCATGCATAAAATTTTTCTCATGATTTAAATTGGCATAAAAAAAAATTCATGTCCCCTCATAAGTTATTATGTTTTTATGTCAAGTATGTTTTCATACTGTCATGGTTAACTTCAGTTTCATGCTGATTATGTTATACACTTCTTCGTAATAGATGGTTTCATGTTTCTTCATGATAATTCCGTCTTCATGTTGATTATGTTTTACGCCTCTTTTGTTATTTACATTGTCCTGCAAGACATTGTTGGATTTCATTGAATTCTGCTTTTATGATAGTCATGGTTGGTTTTCATTGATCATGCTGTCAGGCAAATCATCTTTGAATTTGGTGTAACCACACTTTAGCGTTTCTCTATGCAACCAGAATGAGGTATATACTGGCATTGCCAGGTTATCATGATGGTTTTCCTAACCGTTTAACTGATATACTTTCTTTAGATCATGATAAATGATCTACTCCATACCGATCATTTCATGTGCATTCCACGTGTACTCCACATACCGTATTTCATGTGTATCACATGTACCTTAATCCATGTGTATTCCACTTGCAATACTTCACGAGTATTCGCTAGTCGATTCTGAATCACCTCACGCGTATTTTCAATTGCTGATATTCTACAAGATTGCTGATGCCGCTCATAACTGGGAGATGTTACTAAAGATTGACGCTGCTGACGTTCGGAGACGCTACGAGATGCGGATGCTGTTCACAACCTGGAAATCCTACAAGACGAAGACAAAGGCGTCGGAGCAAAGCAATTGGACGAGAAGATGCTTCACCATCAGACGATTTCCATCAATCATTGTTCCTAATTCTTAGTTACATGTCACACGTCATTTGGCTATCATTTCAGCCATATGAGTGCAAACCGGTACCAGCCGGCCACTCAGCTGAATAGTTACATGAATCACGGTCATGAGAATGACCGTCATGGAACTGACAGACAAGACGATAGTAACCACTACTATGACAGATTTATCCTAGAAATCGCAACCGAGGCTCCGGCCGCGGACGTGATCAGACATACAAATGACCAGTAGTCCAACCGATCCGCCAATCCTGGCATAATAACCTAATATTGGTAGTTCTATTCGGTTTACGTCTCAAGACACATGTCAAGACATCAGTCAAGATACATGTCTCACGTATACTTTCTGAAGACACATGTCAAGACACCAGTCAAGACATATGTCATGCTTATAGTTCCAAGACACGAGTCAAGACACATGACTCACGTCCAACTATGGAACATTTCTAAGAAATTCAGGGTACCCTCCAAGGGTATATCCATTTTGTTGTGCCATGTATTAATCAGGCCACAAGAATTTCACTACCATTACCGGCGCATCAGTGAGAACTGTCACGTTGCCGATGTCACTTTTATTCTTGTAACCATAAATCACCGATTCATGACCATGAAGGACGCCTTTCGTATTCCCACGTATACGAAGGTTTTCCTTCAGCTAAGTGATGAGATCCAAGCTGCTAACGCATTTCCTCGGACAGACACGAGATGAATTTTATCCTAATTATGTACTATGAACAGCACACCATGCTACGATTCATAATTATGTACAGTAATGTTCAGGCTCCTGAATACATTCAACTTGATTTTTCCATCGGGAAAATCTGTACAAATTATCTATGCTTACAAGCATGTGCGTTGTTAGTCATGGTCGCTAAAATTTTCTAGCTGTCAGTAAGACATGACCACTTAAGTCCTTTTACGCATAACCAGTTGATTATTCCAAAGTCTTCCCATACATTCCAGAAGAATCTACAAGGAGAAGGATGGTACCATGAGATTATGTGTCGACTACCGTCGACTTAAACAAATCACCATTCATGACCGTTATTCTCCTCCACGTATTGACGACATGTCCAATCAACCGTATAGTGTTAATCACTTTCCCAAGATCGAACTCATGATCATGCTGCCAACAGTGACGAGTGAAAAAGCAGGACATGTCCGTGACTGCTATTCGTGCACGACTCGGTCATGCTAGATTTATGATTTTGATTTAGTCTCATCAATACTCCAACAGCATTATGGACTTAATAAATTGAGTTTCCATGAACTCCTAAACAAATTCATCAGCGTTTTCATTGAGGATAACCTGATTTCCTCTAAGCCTAACTCTATGACAAGAGAAATTCTACCCTGGAAAATTTTCTAATATCAATTCAGTTTGATTACAGTAACACACTGAATCACATGGGTTTTATGGTTAATCTTACCATGACTCAGGTTATGCGTAAAGGAGAGAACCCTACACTACATTAGGTGTTCTAGGAAATCCTACGATGGGTGAAGTCTAGATTTAGAGACTCAGGGTTTCGCAAACTCCTATGTATCAAGTTCGATGAAGCAAGATACAGTTACGTTCATATCTTTATACCTGTCATACAAACAGGCTAAGATAGGACACCAACAGACTGGGATGTTTTCATCATCTGAAATTGTAAATTGAAATGGGACAAGATCTCCACGGATTTTGGTTACCTGTTTAACGCGAACTCAGATGAAGCATGATGCTATCTGGGTTATTGCAAACAGTTTGATCAAGTCTGTAGAATCCTTACATCCGTAAGGATTTCAGAACAAAAAAATTTATCCGACATGTTCCAGCCAAGGCTCATCCGATCACTTGGTAATCCCTCAGTTATCGGGTCAGACAAATATTCATAATTGTGCTCCTAATTCACTTCACGTCCTTGTTCTAATTCCACGCCTTGCTTTCGCGCTCGCGTTCATGACACTATTCACGTTCATGATCGTATTTTGGTTTACGATTTTACGTTCATTTGTTTTCTCATTATGGGTAGTTTGCAAGAACTTGAGAGACCAGACCCAAGTTTAGTATAACTCCCTATCCTCAGATAGACGTTTCTCGTCATAATCTATGTCTCACCTTCTAGCGTTTGTCGTTACCGCCATTATATTCTATGTTCACGATATGTTTCACATGTCATGTTCATTCCACGTTCCTCATATCATGATCAAGATATGTTACCATGTATCATGGATCACGATATGTTTACTCATACTACACTCGCCATATCTCCACGTAGCACGTTCAAAATATTTCACGTATCACGTTCAAAATTTTTCACGTACTACGTTTCTTTATGTCTCGCGCATCGTTTCTAGTTAACAGTTAAGTCAGATTATCTTTCATCGTAACGTTTCAGTTACCCTTGCACGTTAATTCTTATTTTTCCTCGATCGAATTTAGGGGATCTACCTTCCGTTGATAACCAAGAATTTCTTCGTATTCCAAGTCAAGGTCAGGAGGACCAAGACTTATCATTCGTGTCAAGATCTTACAAAAGAACCGTTCCAAGAGGGAAGCCACTTGGAAACGGACAAGTTCATCCGGACTTCTTATCCGTTTTCTCTTATCAATTAGATATGTCCTTTCAGCCACGTCACATTCCATGTCCTTTTTAGACATGTCACGTTCCGCGTTCTTTCTGCCAGGTCACCTGCACGTTAATTTATCTTACATACCCTCTCAGTTTGATTCGGGTATGTTTCTCTTTCAGTTACGTTATCTATAATTCGGGGACGAATTATTCTTTTTAGGGGAGAAGAGTTGTAAAACCCACATGCTTTTACCATGAATAGTGCCCTTAAGATCGTACGTCCTAGATTAAACTTACCTTATTTAGTATTGATCACATTCACGTGCTATTAATTAAGTAAGTACATACGTGTATAACATGATAAGTATCGGTTACGTACGAACTCATGATAAACATTTAATAAGTATTTCACGTGAACATAATTAAAGCATGAACACCATTAAAACACGAACTAAAATAATTACGTAAATACATATAATATAATTACGAGCATAAATAAATACGATAAGATACATAATAAAATAAACAGAAACACTTAAAACACGAACACGATTAACCACGAACGAACACGAAACATCGGGACACGGGAAAATGGTACGGGAACCCCATGTGGGGCCCCATACTCACGGCACACAAACCAAGGTGGGCTAAGCCCATTAACTTTTAGCATGAAAGGGGGGTAATGGTAAAAACTCTTTTCATTATTCACATTTCAAGAAATAAACATTTAACCTAAAAAGTTTTCCTCTCCTCCTCTTTGTTCTCTTGTGTGCCGCCACCTATAACACCACCATAGGTGGTTGTTGGTTGATTTTGATCATAAAAATAAGTGCTATAAATCGTGTTTGTTTATCATCTTCCAAGCTACGTATTGGTATATCATTTCTTAACCTTTCTTTCCATTTCTTTTAATCTGTGATTATTTTTATGAACATGTTATTATTGTTTTTATAAAAACACATTAATTAAACATTGATCTAACATGTTTTGATCATTAATTAAATCAAAGGATGATATAAGGGGTGTTTGTTTTTGGGCCGCAGGGTATAACCGACCCCAAGGGGGTTCGGTTTGTTTTAGCCGACCACCACCAAGACCTTTTTGGTCTTGGTTGGTGCGTGTGGGTCCCACGGCAACAAGGGGACACGGGTACCCCGGGTTGGTTCGGGGTACGGTGTCGAATTCATGCCCGATTCATGGTTCGTTGGTTAAAACCCGATTTATGCTAGATGTTAATTTTATGAATTATGAACTTAGGTTATAAATTAATTAATAAAATGATATATTAATTAATAACATGACTTAGGCTAATTTAATTACTAATTAACATGAAATTGTTGTAACCTAAGTATTTTCATATAGTAAGCTTAGAATTAATTAATTATTTTAAACCATGCTTATAATTAATTAATTTAACATGACTTAGGTTATATTATTAGTACATAATAATACACATTTTAACCTAAGTATTTAATTCTATTTTAATTAAAACATGTTATATTTTAATTAAAATACTTTAACATATAGTTTAATTAAAATACATGGAATAATGATTAAACTATACATTATATAATATGACTTAAGAAATAAGCATATAAACACTTAGGCTTATATACTTAGCTTATTTAACCAGCTTATTTCTAATTATAGAAACTTTCTATTTTTAAAAACTTAATTAAATAAGGCAGCTAATTTATTTATGGAAATCAGCTATTTTTAGAAACTTATTTATTTAAGGCAGCTAATCTATTTATGGAAACTTATTTAATTAAGGCAGCTAATCTATTTATGGAAACTTTCTATTTTTAGAAAACTTATCTATTTTAAGCAGAAAACCTATTTTTAGAAACTTTCTATTTTTGGAAACTTTCTATTTTTGGAAACTTTCTAATTTGGAAACTTTCTATTTTTGGTAACTTTCTATTTTTGGAAACTTTCTATTTTTGGAAACTTTCTATTTTTGGAAACTTTCTATTTTTGGAAACATTCTATTTTTAGGAAACCTGCTATTTTTGGAAAGTTACTTATTATTACTCAGTAAGTATAATAACACATGAAATATCAGAAATACTTAATCAGAATGAACAGAATATAAGATGTAATACAGTTTAAGGTTTTAAACAGTGAAACATAGTAAGAACACATAAAATAAGATAAGACATGACATAAAACCCAGTACGTATTCAGTGATTCGATACTTATACACGTGTGTATTCATGTAGCGTTAGTGATCCAGAAGTAGGAGTCTTTCTTCCGTTCATTCGCTGGACTTGAGGTACGGATTCCCGTCCTTTCAATATGGACATTCTTTCCGTATTAGGATTTCCCCGTATGCAGCCAACTGTTTTTCCCGTAGTATAAGTATAAGTTTGATTGCTTATGTTTTAAATATGATTACATATAGCCATATACATGCATGACCAGTTTCACCTAGTTATGGAGGTACCATAACCATAACATTAGAGGCACTGATGTTATGACTTCACCACGGCGGAGTGATTGCTCGTGGCGTCCCTTCAGCTTTGGCCATTTATTTATATTTATCATGTGGGGCGTATGGGTACATCCTAGTTACACGTTTTTATTCTGGATTACATGGTGAATGTGGTGTGTGCCTTGCATCCTTCACAAGGTGCTGATCCCTCCTACCCAATAACCAGTATATTAAATTAGAGGCAGCCCCTCTAATTTGCATGATGAGGTCACCCCTCCAAGTATTCATGCACGGTAGATTTTCATGACCTATATTGGCTAATGGTAAAATATGTTAAACAGTTTTCATAAGATAAACATAAGGCTTTTCAAACTATAAACCAGTTTTATGAACATGTTCCAGGTTTTCCAGGACTTATACTTTTCCGCTGCTATTAAGTCTTTTTTATGTTTAGTCATTCATACTATGTCTATATCCGTGCACTGAGCGTTTTCCTCAGCCGTTAGTTTCCTTTCCTTGTCCCAAAACGGCAGGTACCCTAGGAAAGACTCGAGCATTTGGAGGACGTGCATCGGATGGAAGCTGCTAGAGACTTCTTTTCCTTTTGCCTTCATATATTTATGCTTGTGTAGTCTTTCATTCATTTCTTTTGCTTTATTATGTTTTGGGCTTATGTTTGGGAACCGATGTTTGATTCCGGTTATCCCTATGGTCATGTAATGTTTTATACATTTATCCTTGTATGCTTTGATGACACGCCATAATTACGCGTGACATTTCCATTATCAAAATGGGGTGTTACATTAAGTCTGATAAGTTTTGCTGTTTCAATTCAATTTAGGGGTATTTGAGTAGTTTAATTAGTAAGTTTTATATCTGTTTTTAAAATCGTTAGATATAATTTTATAATAGTCTGTTTGTTTTGGATCGAGTCTGCTTATCTTGCTGATTACTTGAGTTGCTGATTAGTTTTTATTAGATTTGTTTATTTAGTTTAAGTCTTATTTTGCTTATTTTCAGTTTTTATAGTCTTTAGTTTGTCTTGCTGATTTGGTCATCTTTGCTGATATTGCTTAATTGAATGAATGTTTTGGACTTTGGTTATCTGCTTTTATCTGATAGTTATTGATTTGCTGATCTAAGTGCTGGCTTACTGATTTAATTCGTTTGCTGATATTTGAGTTAGAATTGGTGTTTTGGTTCTTATATTGCCTTGCTTTTTGGTATTGGATTTGCTTAACTGTTATTAGATCTTGCTTATCTTGATTATTTTTTCTATTGCTGTAACAGACTCATTTGGTCTGTTGGATTTTAAATTCCAAAAAAAATATCAAAAAAATAAATAAATAATCATTCAAAAAAGGGTCACCTACGGGACTCGAACCCCTGACCTTTTGTTTAATAGCCCAACGCTTTAACCATTTGTTCTTGTCCTCTATTTGTGTTTTAATACAGGTTTAGTAATTAATACAGGATCCTTTTAGGCTGTCAGTTTTATTTCATATTTTAATTACAAGTTTTAAGTTTTTAAGATTAATATTTAGTTTATTAAATTACATTTTTAAAGTTTAAAAAATAAAAAAATAAAAAACAAACAAAATATTTAATTACTTTTAGAAATCTAAATTGCTTTTAAATTAGTTTTTAAAGTTAGTTTAAATTAATTTAGTTTTATTTAGAAATAGTTTTAAATAGATTTTAATTAATTTAAAAGTTTTAGTTAAAAAAATTAATTAGATTTAAGTTTTATTTTAAAATAGTCAATCAAATTTATTTAAATAGTTTTAAAATAACTAATTAGTTTTAATCAAGTATTTTTAATTATAGATTTTCCTTTAATTAGATTAATTAGTTTTTAATTAAATAGTTTTTCTTAAAAGTTTTTTTTAAAATACCAAAAAAGAGTTTAATTTACCAAGAACAATTAATCCATGTTAAAATTTGATATCAATTCGAGTGAATCGAGGAAACGAACTTAATTGCACAAAATAGCAATATTAAATTGGCGCCGCTGCCGCTTCGCTCGTTACGATTGACGATTTTTCGTGAGAAGCTTTGAATTTTGGGATCCGTTCATTTTGAATGTTATTTTTATTGTTAAAAAAAATCAAAAACATAAAAAATCTAAAACTTAAAAATACAAAAAAATAAAAAATCATCAAAAGCAAACTCTTTCCTAAGATTTGCAACAAGAAAATTAAAAAATACAAAAGTAATACTTTTCCTAAAGTATTACACCAAAAATATTACGTATTATTGTTATTTTTCTTATTTCGATTTCTTTCGTTTTTATTGTGAATATATATTTTTTGAAAAAAATACAAAAAGTTTTTTTTCTTTTACTATATTGTATTACGTAGAACAATTAATTTACCTACTTTCAAATAAGACCTTAGTTGGGATTTCATCACCTAGCTATTGTATCCGAATCAAAAACATAAAAATCAAGGGCAAAATAGATAAATGCTAGTAAGAAGTTTGAACTCGATATATACAAACTATAAGGTGGGTATAAGGCGACGCGCTATAAAAGGCCGTCTAAGGAAAAAGGTTTTTAAGTGCTTTGTGCCACCTCGTTTCCCCGCTTGCTTGTGCGTATATTGAGAGGGACGACCGATTATTGGTTTTCTAACTCAAGTAGTATTACGTATATATTTTTTGTAGCTTTTTAATATTGCACCTCGAGAGGGATAATCCCTTTCCTCTCAAAGTCGAGCGAGGTCTCCTACCTCATTCCTCAAGTTTTAATTGTATGTGCACTCGCGCGGCGTACATACATACCGATTGGTGTACCAAATACTTCTAATTCTTACAAAAAGAAGAAGAAGAAAAACAAAATGACCGTCAATCAAGCCGATCCCGAGAATCAAGCTTTGAACAACACGATGGCAACGGATAATCGACCAGTGATTGAGATTCTACAATCTCACGTTGAAGGAAATGATGACGCGATTGTGGTGCCGGATATTGGAGCAAATCATTTTGAACTTAAAACGAGTTTTATTCAAATGGTTTCCACTACACCATTTTTAGGCCGTACTAATGATGACCCACACGGTCATATCAAACGTTTCATACAATTGGCAAACACCGTCAAATACAATGGGGTGCCACAAGAGGCCATTCGTTTACAACTCTTTCCTTTTTCCCTCGAGGGACAAGCCCGAATTTGGCTTGATAAGGAACCACCCCAAAGTATCACTACATGGATTGATTTAGAGACCAAGTTCATTAACTACTTTTACCCACCATCACGGACCACCTCTTTAAGGAATGACATCATTACCTTTGAACAAAAATATGGGGAAACGTTTAGTGAGTCTTGGGACCGTTTTAAGGAGCTTTTACGAAAATATCCACAACATGGTTTCACTAAAGTACATCAAATCAATATGTTTTACAATGGTTTAACTCTTAATGACCAAGACTCACTTAATAGTGCCACGGGGGGAAATATTCTTGTGAAATCCATGAACGAGGCTTGGGCATTTATTGAAAACAAGGCAAAAGTACAAACCAAGAGTGTTAGGGCTACTATGGCAAGTGCTAGTTCTAGTGAGAGTGACAAGAGAATTGATAAGCTTACTTCGCTTGTTGAATCAATTGCTCTACAAACCGCTAACAATACCAAATCCATCAATGGTCAAGTCAACGCCTTGAAAGAAACTTGTGAAACGTGTGAGACTTGTGGTGGACCACATTCGTATTTTAATTGTGACAAGTTTTACAATCAACAACAACAAGTTTATGCTTATAACAAAAATGAAAATGAGCGGGTTTATTTCAAACCAAATGTTGATGTTAACCATTTGTCTTATAAGAGTACTAACTATTTGGCTCCCCCGGGTTTTGTAGCTCCACAAAGACCACCCCCACCCGCCCAAAATAGGAACCAAGCTCCTCAAAGAGGAAATTTTCAAGGGAATGACAATCAAGGAAATTTTAATGGTCAAAATCAAGGGTCTCAAAATAATAACTTCAACCAAGGTTTTCATAATAACAACGGTTTTCAACCTCAATATCAACACCAAGGTTTTCCTAATCAAGGGGTTAACAATCAAGGGTATAATCAAATGAACATGCATAATCCTCAAATGGACTTGGTTCTCCAAAAATTAACCGAACATGAGAGAACTATGAAACAAATGCAAGAGTCTACCAATATGAAGTTCGTGCAAATGTTGCAAGCCCTTAGACCCCAAGGAGCCTTACCTTCTAATACCGAGATTAACCCTCATGCTAATGTGAATGCTATCTCTACTCGAAGTCGAGCCACTTTAGTGGGACCTTCCATCTCTTCGCCCATAAAGGAGAGACAAGGCCCGGAGGTCATAATGAGTAATCCTACTCCCCCTTCGGTGATTCCTGTTGATCCCAAAGTCAGATCTTAAACCTTAATAGCTTGTTTAAGTGTTGTGATAGAAAGAAAGAATTCAATCTAACACTAGAGAAACTTTGCAAAGAAAAGTAACTAAACAAGATGCGGAATATAATGGTTAGCACAAGAACAATATGATTGAAACGTTGAACTTTAATATATCAATGATATACGAATACCCTAAAATGGTATTAGGGTTTACAAAACCTTAAAGTATGATAATGAAAGACAATTGAGAAATACACACAATGCATGCTAACCTAGTGAGTCCTTTTATAGCCATAAGGACTCACGTACAAGATCACTACTAACAAACTTAGAAAGTATTAAGGAGTAGTAACAGAAACGCGTAAAAATCTATTCCAAGTTTATCTCTGACGGCAGGGCCTTTGACTTCAGCAGGGGAACCAATCCCCCTGCCTTTGTTATTTGGCAGGGGGAACTTACTCTAGCAGGGGTATGGATAATCAACTAGCAGGGGTAACAAGTATGCATAGAGTTATTCCTAACAATCCTCCCCTAAACTTGTGCTTTCCCCTAAAGACAAGTTTCTGAATAAATCCTAGTTGATGAGGATGCTTACAAACTTTCTGGCCAAATCTGACTATGCATCATTCTTACCAGATCATAAGCAACAGGAGCTTTAGCATCTACAATTAAATTAGCCTGTGCTAGTTTCTTCAAGGTCTCCTGAGTGAAGGGATAATAACGATGATTGATCAAGTACACACTAACTCCTTCCATTACTACCTCATAGACCCCAGAGTTGGTAAACAGCTTCCAATACAACAAATCTCCTTTATTCACTGCATCAAATATAGGGTTAAATAACGCATGCTCATACATCCTGTGCATGCACTCCCAGATTACCCAATCCTTCTCCACACCATCCATGGTAGGAGGTTTTGTAGCAAAGGTTTTCTTCAAAATTTTCCACAGATCTTCTAAGTCCTCACTATCCAAGGTTTGAAACATGACATCTAGACTTTGAAATGTCTGTGCTGTATTGTCAGCTCTTGTAAGCTTCCACCAAGTCCTCCCTTTATGTTCATAAACAACATACTCTATGATAGCAAACTTCTTTCCAAGTTCACTAGGTGAGATATCATCATTTTCTTGCAGAATTAGCTGTTTATCAATTTCATCATTTGAAGGCCGTTGAGACTCCTTAGTAACTGTGCCAACCTTCTCCATTCTCTTGAGTCTTTTGGCTGCTCTTTGTACATTAAGTACATACTTCTCAATTTCTGGAAAACTTTCACCTGCTTGATGTAATGCCCCTGCTTGTGATGATGAACCTGCTTGGGATGATGCACCTGCTTGTGTAGTTTCCAAAATTTTTCCTTCAGCTTTTCTTTTCTTGGATTCCCTAGCTTTCTGTAGCATTTCACTTTGTCTCCTAAGATACTCAGCTTCCTCAGGAGAGTTCATAGTCATCCAATCTTCCACATCATATTCTCTTAAGACTGGTCTGACTGCTCTTTTTATGGCTTCAAAACTCATATGTGTGAAGTCACCATCCTTCCACTTCTTATGTCTCTTGAGCAAAACTTTGTAGTGTTCAAGTTTCCCTTTCTCAGAAGTTAAATACTTCTCTCTCTGAATTTGATTTGCCCTTCTTTCCAGATACTCAGTTTGATATTTGTAAACAAGGCAAGTCAACTCATACCTGTCTTCCAAAGGAGCATTTATTAACTCCTTCTCCCATTGATCAAGAAATTCTCCAACATGAGGCACCCTGTCATCCAGCTCTCTATGCATAATCTTAACCTGCTTGAGCATATCTTTAGGCCTCATCTTTTGCATTCTTTGATCCTGCATATCCATTTCCTCTTGTTGTAGCCTGAGAGCTACTTGTGCATCATGTGCTTCTTGAGCCCTTTGCTGTTCAGGAGTTAGATGCTTGTATTTTCTCTTGGGCTATTCAACCATGATTCTTTTTACTTTGTCTTTTGGATCCACTGCTGGTGCTGGTTTAACTTTAGATGCAGGTTCTTTGATTGTAATCCCCTTCTGAGCTTGTTGCTTTCTGTTCTTTCTAACAAAAGTTTGAGTAATATTCTTAGCAGGGGAACGACTTACAGCAGTGGGATCAGCAACAACAGGGGAAACTTTTGAAGCAGGGGCTTCTTCTTGATTGCCCATGGTGAGCAATGTTTGAGCAATCTCTTTGGTTGCACTCCCCTTATTACTTCCCTTATCAGCACTTCCTTTCCCAATCCCTTTCTCAACACTTGCTATCTTTCCATGTACACCACCAGGATATGAATAGTACTGAGTAGACTCTTCTGTATTTGGAACTTCCTCCCCTTTGGAAGCATCCTCATCTGTGGATATGATAAGTCTGGGCTTTCTCCTCCCCTCAAGAGTAGCAAGTCTGGTTTCCAAGTTATTGATAACCAGATTTTGCTTTTTGACATTTTGTACCAGTTGTGCATTTTGCCTTTTCAGACTCATGCACATTTTCGTCAATTCCAAATGAGTCAAAGGTTTCATGTTGCTCTCAATCCTAGAAGGGGATTTCTCCCCTGTTTGGATATCATGGAGTGAGGGAGAGGACTTACTGATGGTGTCACTATCCTGCTCACCCCTTGAGGATGAGACAATAGTGGCAGCCAAACCCTCAGTTTGCTCCAAACCCTTGGAGACTCTCCTGTCTGCTGCATGTGAAGATTCACCAGGCAAGGGAGACCTGGCAAACCTGGATTTAGATCGCCTTTCATGTTGTGGATCAGCAGGGGGTAGAGGACTGGCAGGGTGTAGGTTCTTGGCAGGGGAATCAGAAGGTTTGTGTTTAGCTGTTTGTGTCTTGGCTTCTTCCTGTCTGATTTGTTCCATCATAATTGAAGTGAGTGGAATGGACCTGCCAGAAAACTGTGGTGATGGTGCAAGAAGTGTGGTGAATAGTTTGGTGGTATGCTTGGTTGCTGAAAAATAGTTTTTGTGTTTGATTAGACCATGATCACTCATATTCAGCAGAAGTTCAATAAACCTTGGGTACATACAAAACTTTGAATTGCTTGAAACATTTTTAACCATTCCTTTGAAAATCATTTGAGAAAAACAATACTTCCTCCCTGTTGCCAAGCAGATCAGGGCAGAAGCCATCTCACTACCAAATTCATTGAAAGCAGTGGTTTTTGGTGACAAACATTGCAAAATAGTATGAATCAAATACTTCCAATGTGGGGCAAACTGACCTTTAGCAAACTTACATCTTTGATCTTTAAAAAGAGTGTACCCTAATTTAACCAGACCCTCAAAGATTTCAGCCTCAGATAGGTTGGTTATCCCATCCTCATCATCAAGAAGGAGATTGTCCCTGATGGAGGCAAGTGTAATCACCTTGGGATGACTATCTACAGTGCTTTGAATTGTAACCTCTCCATTCATTGTTTTGGTCATGGATTTAGACCAGAACTGCTGAATGTGTGAGGTATAAATTCTAGGGTTGATGAGAAGGGCCACTCTAAAATACGAGGACTTTAGAAAGGCCACAGCATCAGCAAACTCTACTGGCTCATCATGAAATAAAGCGATTTGATTATGATTAGCAGCAATTTTGAGAGGCATGATAAAGTTTGAAGATATTTTGAAGGTTTATAAAGGTGAGAGGTTGGTGGGATTTAGTCGAGAGAGAGAGAGAGAGATGGACCTGCTGGTGAAGGGAATTAAGTTTTTATAGGAAAATTGGAGAGCTGTGATTGGACCAAATTTTCAAATTGCAAAAATATAAAAGATAAATCTTGATAAAAAAGTAATTTATTTGAAATAATAAAGTAAAGATTACCAATCAGCGAAGAAAGCGCCTTAAATATATTTTAAAAACAATAAAATATTCCCTAATCAAAATTTGTGCAAGCAGGCCTAACGGCTATGAACAGGGTAACGGTATTGTCGGTCAACGGTCAAATAGGGGAAGGCTATGAAAGCAGGGGAAGAAAAAGGTGAAAGAAGGGGAAACTTTCCTAGGGGTATTGGACTAGTCATGGAGAGACCAATGCTAACTAGATCTGCTCTAATGCACACACTTGTATACACAAGATAGATACATAGAAACTCAAGAGTCCTCTATTCAGCAAAGGTCTCAGCACAAAAAGTCAACACATAAGTCACCCTGCACCAGGTCAGCCTAAGAAAATATGCATACCTAGTCACCATCCCTACCTTTTCCCTTACCTATGGTCAGTTACTCTTGGCAATGTGTACCACACATCTGTACTTGAACAACAAGCTGTTTTGATAGAAAAGTGTAAGCACCCATTACAGTGCCTCAATGTTTCAGAGTTCTGACAAGTTTTGTAGCAAGTCCTCATCACCCTGAACCCTTACTCACCAATGGATATGATCTAAGATCATATATGAGCATCCTAAGGATACCCTGAGTCCTAAAGGTGTGACCTAACCTCCCCTTAAACATAGAGCATATACCTGATTCACCGATGAGAATAGTATGCACCACATGAACCTCTGTATTGTTAGTCTAAAACCACATATAACCACTTTGTAAAAAGAACAAACCCAGTGTAAGGAGAAAAACTCTCTTAGCAGGGGAATGAACCCCCAGCACGTGAATCTGTGTTCAACAGCAGTGGAATAAAAAGTGATGGAAAAATGGACTAACAGCTATACAACAACAGCAGTAAAGCAACCCTGAATATACATGACATAATAGACATCAATTTCTAGGGAGTAACCATTCTAATACCTGCAACCAGGTACTGAAACCTCCCTACTTCAAAAGCTTTTGTTAAAAGATCAGAAACATTAAGTTCTGTATCAATTTTCTTAGGGACAATCAGTCCTTTCTCAAAACAATCTCTGATAAAGTGATGTCTAATTTCAATATGTTTAGTTTTGCTATGAAAAACAGGGTTCTTAATAATGCAAAAGGTGTTGTTGTTGTCAATGAATATCTTGGTTTTAAGAAAGTTATACCCATAATCAAGCAGTTGATTTTGCACCCAAAGTACTTGACCACAGCATGCAGCAGCTGCTACATACTCATCTTCAGTTGTGGATGTGGCCATAATAGTCTGCTTCTTACATTGCCAAGATATAAGTCTGCTTCCCAAAAATTGACATCCCCCTGTTGTGGACTTCCTATCATTGTTGTCACCAGCATAGTCACTATCTGAGTAAGATATCAACTCAAATGGTGACTACTTGGGATACCATAGTCCTAAGGTGGGATGACACTTTAGATACCTAAAAATTCTTTTTACAGCAAATAAGTGACACTCTGTTGGTGCCACCTGGTATCTTGCACATAAGCAGACTACAAACATGATGTCAGGTCTTGAAGCTGTGAGATACATGAGAGACCCAATCATAGACCTGTAGTTCCTGACATCTATAAGCTTTCCAGGACCATCTCTACCCCATGGATGATCCTTGTCCATTGGTGTGGACACCTTCTTTCCATCAGACATGCCAAACTTCTTCACAATCTCAGCCACATATTTGTCTTGTGAGATAAATATCCCATCTTTCCGCTGCTAAACTTGTAACCCCAAAAAGAAGTTTAGTTCTCCCATGACACTCATTTGAAATTTATCCTGCATCAGTTTGGCAAACTCTTTGCTAAGCATAGAGTTAGTGGATCCAAAGATGATGTCATCAACATAGACTTGTACTAGCAGAAGGTCACCCTTTTGTTTCTTGGTGAACAGGGTCTGATCAATTTTCCCCCTGCTAAATCTATTATCTAAGAGATATTTAGAGAGAGTACCATACCAGGCCCTGGGAGCTTGGTGAAGTCCATACATAGCCTTTTTCACCTTGTATACTTTGTCTGGATGTTCTGGGTCTTCAAACCCTGGAGGTTGCATAACATAGACTTCTTCATCAATGGTTCCATATAGAAAGGCACTTTTTACATCCATTTGGAAAACAGTGAAATCCATAAATGAAGCATAAGCAAGGAATAATCTAATGCTTCAATCCTGGCTACTGGAGCAAATACCTCCTCATAGTCAATTCCTTCTTCCTGTGTATACCCTTGTGCCACCAGTCTTGCTTTGTTCCTGACAACTATCCCCCTTTCATCCTTTTTGTTCCTGAGTACCCACTTTGTCCCAATAGGCCTTGCCCATTTGGGACAATCTACCAAAATTCAAACCTCTTGTATGTCAAACTGTAAGAGCTCCTCTTGCATGGCTTCAACCCAGCTTGGGTCATTTAAAGCCTAGAAAATCTTCTTTGGCTCTTCTTGTGACAAAAATGCAGTAAACAAACAACACTGCATGTTGTCATGATTAAACTTCATGGTGATGTTAGCAATGAAGCTGCGCTCCTTTGCTGTATACCTTGTGTGTCTATGGGCTTCAGGATCACCAATGATTTGAGAGATAGGGTGATCCTTATTGATTCTGTAGGTAGGCTGCATGATTACTTCTGTTTCATCTTCTTCCAAATCAGAATTGATGGGGCTATTTTGATTAGGGAAGAAGTCCTCAAAGGAACTTCCAAAAGATACAACATGACCTAGAGATGGGTGCTGATGAGCTGAATGTAGCTCTGAGTAACTTGGGCATCCACTCTTGATTATTCTGCTTCCACTGCTGGATATAATGGGACCATCAGATATGGGTGTAGATGGTAAAATGAGTGGGGATTCTCTTTCTTCATCATTAGTATCATTAGCAACAGGATCCTTTGTGGAAGGGGAAGCAGTTGGTATAGCAGGGGAATCCTGGATTCCACCGCCTTCAGCCATTCCGCTGCTTTCAGGAGGTGACATAGCAGGGGATGAGATTGGCAGTTCTTTTCCTAGAGAAGGATTATCTTCTTCATCAGTAGCTTCAATAGGAAATAGTGAGGGTACATTCATGTACCTCAGGGATGACTTCTCTGCACCAGATGGTTCTTGTGTACCTGAAATGTTAGTATTCTGCACTGCAATAGGTACATAATTCATAGATTTTGAAAGTACTTCTATATCAAAGAACCAAGCAGGACCTGTTTGAACATCTTCAGGTTTGTCTTCAAGAAAGTTCACATGAAGATTTTCTGTGATTTTGCTTGTCTTCTTGTTGAAGACCCTATATCCCTTGTTGTTTAATGAATAACCCACAAAATATCCATCATCTCCCTTTTCACTAAACTTGCCAAGGTTGTCAATAGTGTTCAAGATGATCACATGACATCCAAAAGGTCGAAAGAAGTCAATTAAAGGAGATCTTACATTGAATAGCTGATAGGGGGTCTTGTTGTGTGCCTTAACCACCAAGGCCCTGTTTTGTACATAACAAGCAGTGGATACAGCTTCAGCCCAAAAGATGACTGGAAGTTTGGAATCAGACAGCATAGTTCTTGCAGCTTCAATGAGTGTCCTATTCCTTCTTTCTGTAACTCCATTCTGTTGAGGTGGTCTTACAATGCTGAATTCCCTCTTGATTCCTTTGTTTATGCAGAAAGAGTCTAGTTTCTGATTTCTTAATTCACCACCATTATCTGATCTCATAGTTACTACCTTCATGCTTTTTGATAATTCAATCTGATTGATGAACCCAATGAGTACATCAGCAGTGTCACTCTTCTGAAATAGAAAGAATGTCCATGTGAACCTTGAAAAATCATCAGTAATCACTAGGCAGTACCATTTCTTCATTATGCTTGCCACAGAAGTAGGACCAAAAAGATCCATATGCAGTAGTTCCAATGGCTTGGTGGTGGACATACTTGTTTTTGATTTGCAAGATGCTCTGTGTTACTTCCCTTTCAGACAGGCAGCACAAGTATGATCATTGACAAAAGACTTGGAAGGAAGACCATGAACCAGATTATATTTCACTAGTTTGTTCATGTTCTTGAGATTAAGATGACCAAGTCTTCTATGCCATTTCTTACACTCATCTACTGAGGCTTTGGCAATGAAACAGGTTTCATTATCTTAGAGAGATATGTCCTTGAGATCAATTGTGTACATGTTCTTTTGTCTTGGTGTTCTGAGTACAATAGGAGTGTCTGGTGGTAAGACAAACTCCTTTCCTAATACCAAGCATTCAGTGTCAGTAAACAAGACAAAATTCTTGTTATCAGTCATCTATGACACACTGAAGAGATTGTACTTGATTTCTTTCACCAAGTAAACATTGTCAAAGGTCATCCCATTGGTGACAATAGTTCCTTTTCCTGTTATTGTCCCATGCCCATCTCCAAAAGAAACACCATCATTGTCATGCAGGGGCACAAAGTTAGACATATAAGATTTTTGTCCAGTCATGCTTCTTGAGCATCCACTGTCCCAATATGCTCTATCATCCTTTGTCTTCTTTGTCACCTACAAAAAGAAAAACAAATTAGTTTTTCTTGGGGACCCAAGCCATTACAGACTTGGATCTACCTCATGTATCAATGTAGGATAGCTTATCAAAAACTAGAGATACACCATTAGATTGAGTACCCCTTTTGGGTACCCAAACCCAACGAGATGAGGCTTTCACAGCTTTTCCCCATCTACCCATGCTCCTAGAAGGCAAAACTTTGTTAGCAGGGGATACCCCAGTTTTAGCAGGGGAATCTTTATGCTTAGCAGAGGGAACCCATTTTTTGTTTTGGCCTCTATTCATGTGTTGGTAAGGTCTAGGGCCAGATCTATATGCATTATAAGGTGTTAGGGTAGTCACAGAAGTGCTTGGCTTGGTGTGAACATCATTCTCCTTTCTAAGTGCAGGAACAACATATTTGTCAGTCACCCTGTTTCTCAAGGCAGGGGAAACATACTTGGCAGGGGAAAAGGCTTTTGCCCCTGCATTTAGAAGAATGGTTTTAGGTTGCATATCCTTTAAAGGATTTGCAGCCACCACTTCCATTGGTGCCTTACACTCTTGATAAGTGTGCTCAAAACTGCCACATGTGAAGTAGGGCTTGGTGTTAATCACAAAGTCTTCTCCTAATTGATGAGACTTTTGGTCATTCCAATTTCTTTGATTACCTCTGACAGTCCTGTACATACCAGCATATTTAATGGTGGACTTAGGGGACTGTGATCTGGTTTTAGATTTGGGAGAGCTACTCTTAGAACTAGAATCACTACCAAAAAGTCCTTCTCTTGAAAATAGAACAGGGTTATCAATTTTCCATTGTTTTAAAGCAACCTGTTCCTTTTCAAAATCCCTAATAACACTAGTTTTCACTAGAGGCTCTTCAGTATCAAGATTATTAGGTATGTAAGCACTCAAGTCAAACTCAATATCATCCTGTTTTTGAAAACAAGGGAGACCAGTCCAAGACAGGTCTTTTCTAAGAAAAGGAGCATGGATGTTGGCAGGGGGTGGTGGTATGGTATCATGCTCATTTTTAATCCCAAACCCTGTTTTGTCCCTAGGAGATTGACCAATTTCAACTGCTTTGGTTAAATCTTTTGAAGCTTTTCCAAATTTTTCAACAGTTTCATCATCAATCTTTTTGTTAGATTTAAAAATTTCAAGTTCAGCAGTCAACTCCTTAATGGATTGGTTATTCTCCTTGGCGTCTCTTTCTAGAATCACAATGTGATCCCTATAATCACTTTCTATTTGCTTAAACTCTCTTATGGTGGACTCTAACTGTTCTAAAGCACGTCTCTAATTATCAAGGTCATTGTCACAATTGATATAGTCAGCTTTTATCTTTCTGATTTGATCATTCAATGACTCAGTATTTTTCCTACAAGCTTTAGTACAATATGAATCATCATATACCTCATTGTCAGAGCTGGAACTTGACATGGCCATAAGTGCAAAATCTTCTTCTTTTTCCTCAGCAATCAAAGCTTGATTTCTTTCCACATTCTCTGTCATGGCACTCCAGTCCCATCCACCTGCTCCATCTATCCCTTGCATGGCTACCATGGCTTTAGCACTAGAATCATCATCTCTGGTTTCCTTCCTATAGCTGTTCCCAGTCTTAGGTCTTCTGCATTCCCTTGCAAAATGACCCTTCTTGCCACTGTTGTAGCATTCAACTTTTGTTTTGTCAAACCCAGCCACATCAGAGGGATTGATTGAGATCTTCTTCCCATACTTCTTGTAAAACCTGTTGGCTCTCATGCTGAGCAGAGCCATGTTCCACTTGATATCCATCTCTTCTAGTCCTTGCTTACTGGTTTGACTTAGATCTTCGTGCAACACAGTAGATCCTTGTGGCCCTTGAGATGCTATAAAAGCACAAGCAGTATCAAGGCTGAATGTAGTTGGCCTTTCTTCATCATAAGATGATCCAGACCTGGTAGTAGGGAATAAGCAGCAGGGGCTACTTCGATTCCACTGTTTTTGGAGATTCCACTGCTTTGTGATATGAATGCCATGTTAGCAGGGGAATTAGTAGATCCACTTGAGTTGGTGGGAATCGTTCCTTTTGACTTCATCTCATTGACAACAGGTTCAAAAACTTTTAAGTTTTTGTATATGTCATCAATGTTCTTGTTGTCCAAGTCATCCTTATTCTGCCAAATTGCCTTGTAGACAAACCATTCTTTCTGGAGGCTGTTAAGAAACCTGGTATTCACTTGCTCTCTTGACACCTCAATATCAAAGAATTCCAACTGGGCCACCATATCTTGAAGCCTATTGTAGATAGCTCCAATTGATTCATCCCCAATTGCTTTGAAAGAAGCAAAATCATCAAGCATTTGATTCTTCTTCTTCTTTGTGGCTTTATTTCCTCCAAAGGTTGTGCCTATGTCTTCCCATAGTTCCTTAGCTGTTTTGTATTTTCTGAATCTTAGTTGATGTCTATCAGGTAGAGCCAACAGCAATGAGCTGTGAGCCCTGACATCATGCCTTTTGGCCAGTATTTCCATATCACAAAGAGCAGCAGATTTCTTCTTGTCCTTACCTTTGGAACTTTCACCTTTCTCTTCTTCCTTGCCCTCTTCAACAGCCAACATTTTATTAAATTGATCACCAAACTCTATGATCTCCCAGAGAACATAGTGTTCCATTTTCAGGTATTGTTGGATTCTAAATTCCCATAATTCAAAGTTTTCAGGATCCAACATGGGAAGCTTGAGGTTATTGTGGTTGTTGCTGTTTGAGGAAGAGTCTGAAGACATGGTTGTTATGAGGATTTTGTTCTTGGTTTAGACAAAGTTTCTCAACAAGCTCTGATACCACTTGTTGATCCCAAAGTCATATCTTAAACCTTAATAGCTTGTTTAAGGGTTGTGATAGAAAGAAAGAATTCAATCTAACACTAGAAAAACTTTTCAAAGCAAAGTAACTAAACAAGATGCGGAATATAATGTTTAGCACAAGAACAATATGATTGAAACGTTGAACTTTAATATATCAATGATATACGAATACCCTAAAATGGTATTAGGGTTTACAAAACCTTAAAGTATGATAAGGAAAGACAATTGAGAAATACACACAATGCATGCTAACCTAGTGAGTCCTTTTATATCCATAAGGACTCACGTACAAGATCACTACTAACAAACTTGGAAAGTATTAAGGAGTAGTAACAGAAATGCGTAAAAATCTATTCCAAGTTTATCTCTGACGGCAGGGCCTTTGACTTCAGCAGGGGAACCAATCCCCCTGCCTTTGTTATTTGGCAGGGGGAACTTACTCTAGTAGGGGTATGGATAATCAACTAGCAGGGGTAACAGAAGAGTCTACTCAGTACTATTCATATCTTGGTGGTGTACATGGAAAGATAGCAAGTGCTGAGAAAGGGATTGGGAAAGGAAGTGCTGATAAGGGAAGTGATAAGGGGAGTGCAACCAAAGAGATTGCTCAAACATTGCTCACCATGGGCAATCAAGAAGAATCCCCTGCTTCAAAAGTTTCCTCTGCTGTTGCTGATCCCACTGCTGTAAGTCGTTCCCCTGCTAAGAATATTACTCAAACTTTTGTTAGAAAGAACAGAAAGCAACCAACTCAGAAGGGGATTACAATCAAAGAACCTGCATCTAAAGTTAAACCAGCGCCAGAAGTGGATCCAAAAGACAAAGGAAAAGGAATCATGGTTGAACAGCCCAAGAGAAAATACAAGCATCTAACTCCTGAACAGCAAAGGGCTCAAGAAGCACATGATGCATAAGTAGCTCTCAGGCTACAACAAGAGGAGATGGATATGCAGGATCAAAGAATGCAAAAGATGAGGCCTAAAGATATGCTCAAGCAGGTTGAGATTATGCATAGAGAGCTGGATGACAGGGTGCCTCATGTTGGAGAATTTCTTGATCAATGGGAGAAGGAGTTAATAAATGCTCCTTTGGAAGACAGGTATGAGTTGACTTGCCTTGTTTACAAATATCAAACTGAGTATGTGGAAAGAAGGGCAAATCAAATTCAGAGAGAGAAGTATTTAACTTCTGAGAAAGGGCAACTTGAACACTACAAAGTTTTGCTCAAGAGACATAAGAAGTGGAAGGATGGTGACTTCACAGATATGAGTTTTGAATCCATAAAAAGAGCAGTCAGACCAATCTTAAGAGAATATGATGTGGAAGATTAGATGACTATGAACTCTCCTGAGGAAGCTGAGTATCTTAGGAGACAAAGTGAAATGTAACAGAAAGCTAGGGAATCCAAGAAAAGAAAAGCTGAAGGAACAATTTTCAAAACTACACAAGCAGGTGCATCATCACAAGCAGGGGCATTACATCAAGCAGGTGAAAGTTTTCCAGAAATTGAGAAGTCTGTACTTAATGTACAAAGAGCAGCCAAAAGACTCAAGAGAATGAAGAAGGTTGGCACAGTTACTAAGGAGTCTCAACGGCCTTCAAATGATGAAATTGGTAAACAGCTAATTCTGCAGGAAAATGATGATATCTCACCTAGTGAACTTGGAAAGAAGTTTGCTATCATAGAGTATGCTGTTTATGAACACAAAGGGAGGACTTGGTGGAAGCTTACAAGAGCTGACAATACAGCACAGACATTTCTAAGTCTAGATGTCATGTTTCAAACCTTGGATAGTGAGGACTTAGAAGATCTGTGGAAAATTTTGAAGAAGACCTTTGTTGCAAAACCTCCTACCATGGATGGTGTGGAGAAGGATTGGGTAATCTGGGAGTGCATGCACAGGATGTATGAGCATGAGTTATTTGACCCTATATTTGATGTAGTGAATAAAGGAGATTTGTTTTATTAGAAGCTGTTTACCAACTCTGGGGTCTATGAGGTAGTAATGGAAGGAGTTAGTGTGTACTTGATCAATCATCGTTATTATCCATTCACTCAGGAGACCTTGAAGAAACTAGCACAGGCTAATTTAATTATAGATGCTAAAGCTCCTGTTGCTTATGATTTGGTAAGAATGACGCATAGTCAGATTTGGCCAGAAAGTTTGTAAGCATCCTCATCAACTAGGATTTATTCAGAAACTTGTCTTTAGGGGAAAGCACAAGTTTAGGGGAGGATTGTTGGGAATAAATCTATGCATACTTGTTACCCCTGCTAGTTGATTATCCATACCCCTGCTAGAGTAAGTTCCCCCTGCCAAATAACAAAGGCAGGGGGATTGGTTCCCCTACTGAAGTCAAAGGCCCTGCCGTCAGAGATAAACCTGGAATAGATTTTTACGTGTTTCTGTTACTACTCCTTAATACTTTCCAATTTTGTTAGTAGTGATCCTGTACGTGAGTCCTTATGGCTATAAAAGGACTCACTAGGTTAGCATGCATTGTGTGTATTTCTCTATTATCTTTCATTATCATACTTTAAGGTTTTGTAAACCCTAATACCATTTTAGGGTATTCGTATATCATTGGTATATTAAAGTTCAACGTTTCAATCATATTGTTCTTGTGCTAAACATTATATTCCGCATCTTGTTTTGTTACTTTGCTTTGCAAAGTTTCTCTAGTGTTAGATTGAATTCTTTCTTTCTATCACAACCCTTAAACAAGCTATTAAGGTTTAAGATCTGACTTTGGGATCAACAATTCCTCCCACTACCACTCCTAGTACTAGTTCTCCATTGCCCAAAGAGCCTAACCCTAAGGTTGTTCAAGAAGCAAGTCATTCTCCTTCTCAACATTCAAAGTCTAAACCCAATATCCCTTATCCCTCTAGGTTGGACAAGGCTAAAGTGCTCACCAAAGATGATGTTCATGTTTCCAACTTTTTGAAAATGATTTCCAACGTGAATATTAACATTAGCCTTATTGAAGCATTTGCTCAAATGCCTAAATTTGTGAAAATGTTCAAAGATTTGCTTAATAAGAAAGAAAAAATGGTTGAGCTCGTGAACACTCGTTTAAATGAGAATTATTCCGCGATTCTTCTCAAAGAACTTCCCGGAAAGCTAGGAGATCCTGGACGATTCGTGTTACCTTGCTCGTTTCCTCAAATTGATGATTGTATGGCTTTAGCGGATCTTGGCGCTAGCATCAATCTTATGACACTCTCGGTATGTAAACAATTATCATTACCCGACCTTGTACCGACTCGCATGACTCTCGAGTTAGCTAATAGAACTCTCGCATACCCCGTTGGTATTGCCGAAGACGTTTTTGTTCGAGTTGGTACATTCACTTTTCCCGTAGACTTTGTCGTCTTCGACTATGAGATGGATCCTCGTATTCCGTTAATACTTGGTAGACCATTCTTACGATCCGGAAGAGCCTTAGTTGATGTGGCCGAAGGGGAGTTAATTCTTAGGGTTAGGGATGAACAACAAGTTTTTAAAATGGGAAAAATCACAACTAAATAAAATGGAAAAGAGTAGGTCAATATGATTGATGTTCTTAATTATGATAATGAAGAGATTTTTATTAATCCTTTTGGAATTCAATATTCTATTTAAAATGATTTTGTGATAACTTCATCCTTTCCCTTAGAGCCTCAAATTTTTGAAACTCCTATTTATGATAACTATAGTGATGACACTTCTTCAAGTGATCACACTATCTTCGGTTTAGACTACCTATCTTTTGACCCACCCACTTTTGACCCACCCATTTTTGATCCACCAATCTTTGATACTTACGATGATGACACTTCTTTAAGTGATCTCATTATTTTTGATGACTCACCTCATGATCTTAATGTGCCCCATATCTCTATGAGTGATTCTTCCGTTATGCTGACTCCTTTTGACTTTTATACTCCAATTTTAGAAGTCATGGCTTTCGAGGAGGATCCTCCACTCTTAGAGATCATTCCTACTTTAGAGGATATTCCATTTGAGGAGGATTTAGATACCTTTCTAAATACCTATTTTCCTCACGAGGAAGAGTTTTCCTATGACTCCGATGATACTTATGTTTTCACATCAAGTTTGGAAGAGGACGACTTTCCCACTTTGGATCATGATGATATTTTGAGCTTAAATGTCAACACCTCTCGCTATTTTCCCGTTAAGGAACCGGTGTTTGATCCTGGAATAGATATTTTCGTGATATCATTGCCTTATCACCATAACACCTTTCCTCGTAAGAAATTTTTGACCAAGGGTATCCCACTTTTCTTTGCCTTGAATGATGTTACCACCTTGGGGTTTATTTCCTTTCGTGATGGAAATTATGTGTTTGACCCGGGTGGATTTTCATGGGGTATTCCTTGTATGACTTTATTTCACTCTTTATCATGGAGAGATTTTCCTCCCTTGGAAATCTCGGTTTTCCCATGATTTTCCCATTTGAATGATGATATTCGTGAAATCGAGTCAAGCTAGAGACTCGTGATAAATAAATCAAGCATCGTATAACTAGGTTATATTTTTACCTTTTCCATCCTTTCCACCCTTTTTACCTTCACCCATTTCCACCAATAAGTGTAGGGGGAGCCAAGTAGGTTGTTTGTGTGTTGTAATTGTGCATGAACATGTGCTTTAATGATCCACTTTTGGTGTCTTTGACACGACCCGTGATCCAGTGTTCCCGTGTACCCGGTTCTATCAAAACTATTGTGATTCATACATGTATATAAATAAGATGAATAAATGTAATCACTTTAGTTGTCTCTTCCTTAGCTCGATTTTAAACAACGTACTTAATGTCCTAAGTGTAGGGGAGTTTATTCTCCCACATGCTTAAACATTGAGGACAGTATTTATATTAAGTGTAGGGGGACTTCTATCGAATTTTAGTGGGCTTTTCCATGAATTTGACCTCATTTAACCAGAAAATTAAAAAATTTCAACATTTTTCAAAATTTTTGATCTATTTTGGCCTAGTTGTATTTTCTTTATCATCGCATCGTATGAATAAATTCCATTTCAAGAATAAAGTCAAAAAAATAAATAAATGAATAAAATGGTTTTAACAAGTTTAGATGTCTTTGATATATTAGGCCCGTCGTGAATATTTTGACTCAACCCGAGTTTACTTATCCAAGTTTACTCTAGCTAGTATTCTTAACCATATGGACCTTAATTGGGTTATTAGGCTAAGCATCCACGAGTCTCATTCTTTGAGATTTTAAATTTTGGAGAACGAGAGATGATAGAGTTGATAATAAGTTTAAGGGTTAATTCTTGCTTATATGAGTTTTTTGTGGCTCTTTCTTCCCGCTAGTATATTTAATTGCTTAATAAATGAGGATTTTTGCAGTGTAGATTCGATATCTTAGCTCTTAGCCAAATCTTTTATCTCCTTGTAATTAAAGCATGAACACATTGAGGGTGCCAGCGTTGTGGACTTCCGACTAAGGTGGCTCATAACCACTAAGTAGGAGGTATTCAGACCATGGGACCGTGGAATTTGGCCTACTATATATATCATAAATAAGAAAGAATAAGATTAAAACATGACCTCAAGGAGCCTTAGGGTGTGGGGCATGTAGCACGAACCTTGTCATTAGAGCCTTAGGGTGTATGACATGGTAAGTGTTGAATAAAAATTGATCAAAAAAATCAATTCCCTTGTTTATCGTTCAAGGAGCCTTAGGGTGTGGACAATAGATGAGGAGCATTTTTACATCTTAAAGAGCCTAAGGGTATATGATGTGAAATTTGCTAAACTCCACATAAAGTCAACATGACTTTGGAGGAATAATTAATAAGTAGTACTATTGGCCAAATTTTGGATCCGGGAATTTATTTCCCAAATCGTGTTAAATCATCCTTGATGTGGTCTTACTTTAGTGACAACGTTTTTGAGGACGAGGTTAGGTTTTGAGTGTCGGGTTTACACCGTTTTGCCTTCATTTTTGGACTAATAATTATCAAATAAGTCAAATGAGCCTACGGGTGAATGACAAACCTTAAAAGCTAGAGATACAACTTAGGAATCGGAGAAAGAGTATTACACAATTGTCTTATATAAGTGGTTTTAACTTGAGAACTTATGGTAAACAATGATCTCGTTTTTAAGCTTGGCATAGGGAACGTGAAACTTGAGGGTGATTAATGTTCATGACACCAAAGCCCTAATTTAAGTCTTAGCTTTCTTTACGAGTTTCTTCCATCAAATAATTTCAAAGTTAATAAATTTTTATAACTTTTGTTTCCTTTAAAGTTTTGTTTCTTTTTATCGTAGTAGTAATAGTATATCTTAATAAAGGCCAAGATGGGTTGATTATGAGAAAAATGTAACTTTATGCTTTAAAATTATGCATTACATGGGGTCATTGCAATGGTCAAGTGTAGGGGATTTAATAAGTGTGTAAATAATTTAGTTTTTTAGTCCTATTAAGCAATGAATGTTCGTTTTTCCTCGACTCACTCGAAATTGATTTCGGATTAAACGTACAACTTATTTTGTTTTTGGTAAATAAAATCTCTTTTTGGTATTTAAAACTAATTTCTATTTAATAATAAAAACTTTTTAATCTAATTTAAAAATCCGATTTAAACTAATTTTTATAAAACTATTTTAAAACTTAAACAAAATTTAAAACTAATATAATTAAAATAAAATTTTTTAATGAAATCTATTTTTAAACAAAACTATATAAATTGAAAACTAATTTTAAAACTAAAATTTAAATAAGAAAACTATTTTTAATCTATAAAAACTATTTTAAAAACTAATTTAAAATTATAAAAGTAATTTAAATAAAATATTTTTTTTATCTTTTTATTTTTTTTAAAACTTTTATAACAGAAAACTTTAATCTAAAATTAATTAATTAAACATAAAACTTGAATTAAACTAAATTTAATAAAACTGCCAGTATTTAGAAAACTATATTAATTGAACATAAGGAGAATAAACATAAATAAGGGCGCAGATGAGATGGTAAGGTTGCTTGGTTATTATGCGAGAGGTCCAGGGTTCGAGCCCTGGACAGACCAAATTATTGCTAATATTTTTTGGAACTATTTTTGGAATTTTAAACATACAGATCAATTGGATCGACAGTATTAATAGCAGTAATATAAGAAAACCAGTAAAAACAAACACAGCTCAAATAAGCTACGAACCAGCAATAAGCAAATAAGCATACAAACCTAGAATAGCAAACGAGAATAAGCAAACAAGCAACTAAGCCTAAACGAGAAAATAAGCATATAGACTAAAAATAAGCAACAAGAGAAGCACAAATAAGTTGAAAAGCAATAACTAACTAATAAGCTATAAATCAAATAGCAGATAAAACTGATAGAAGCTTATTTAAAACTAATAAAATAAGCAAATCAAACAAAATAAAAAAAACAGAATATAAACTGAAATAAGAAATCTAAAACAGATAAACGAGCAAAATCCCCTACGAAACAATTTAACAAAAAGAACTCAAAGCAAACGGACATATATATCTAAAGCCAAATCCAAATAAGCAAAGCAGATACAATCAAAACTTATTCTAGCTAATGATATCAAAAATTAACTGATAAAGCAGATTAAACCCAAATCTTATCTAAACTTAAATCCTAATAAGCATACTACTGAAAATTAAGCAGATCCAAAATAAATTAAACAAAGCATAAGCAGATTATATAAACTAATATAAAACCTAAAACTTGACAATAAAAAGAGTAAGAGAACCTTTTGTCGAAACCGTTGTGACTAAGATCGGCGCTGAGTCGTCTTAATACTAAACCGAACACCACCTTAAATCATCACCTCGAACCACCATTTGAGACTCTCGAACCAAACAGTAACCAAGAAAGTCTCGAACAAAACTCAACCCTTACGAACAGTAACTTTAATAATCTCCCAGTGGGGAAGATTTAATTCCACTTTCTTTTTATTTATTTATTTATTTTTTTATATTATAATAATAATAATAACACGCGAACAGTAATAAAAAAAGAGAAACAGATTAAAAAAAACTTTGACAGGAATTTTAAAGGAGACACGAATTAATTAAAAGTAACTTTTCATTAATAATAATAAAATTACATTACTGGAAAATAAAAAAAATACATTAAACCTAATTATCTAATTTTATAGAAAATTAAATAAAGAAAAAGTGCTTCCAAAATTACACATAATGATGGGGTTTTTATAGGAGAAACCTTGGAAACCCTCTTCATAGCTTCATGATTAAGTAATCAATCCAGGCCATTAAATCCTTCTTCTCTTTCTTCTTTCTTCAATCAACGGATGAAATTAAATCGTGAGCCACGGATTGCCCTCGTGGCATGTGGGTGTGTTTGTTGTGTTTGTTTAGGTTGAGGTGGAGGATTTTAATTGGGTGATTTGCGTATGGTGATTTGTTTTCACCAATCAAAACAAAGAAAAGAGGCCACGTTGGATTTAAGGATGAGGACCACCATAGTGTTGCATCTGATTTTCTTGGGGATTTAATCCCACATCGTGTGAATTACACGAGTAAATCGAAACCCTCAATTTTCGTGGTTAATTATTGTGTGATGGGTAAATTAGGGTTTTGTGAGATTGGGGTAAAAAGATAATGGAGGCTGTGTGTATTTGGGAGAAGGAGATGAATGTTTTCTTGGAGTTATCGAAAAGTAAAAGTGGGTGGGGGTAAATAAAAGTCGTTTATAAAAAGTGAGTGGGTGTGTGAAGTTGTTTTGTGTGTTGACTGTGGTTTTGTAAACGTGAGGGAAATTGACTGAACATCTAGCCAATTCGTTTCATTTGTTTGCAATTTGGGCTAGGCCCAAACTTAATCCTACTCTTTTCGTTTGATAATTCGTCAATTGGGCTTTGGCCAAATAACACTCCCACCGTCTCATTTTGTTAAGTGTTGTTGGGCCATGTATGGGCTTAAGTGAAAAAGTAGTTCCTTTAGCTTATGTTAATGGGCTTTCGGGCCCATTAATCCAAATGTGGGTCCCACAAGCCCGATTAACTCCATACATATTAAATCCGCTAATAACGAGCTCGATTTTGGCTTTGTCAATCTTTTTCTTTAAACTCGTGTCGGTTTAGCCGGTTTTCGTGAACTTGGGCACACTTTTGGTCTTTTGACTTTGTCTTCGTCTCTTTTTGGACTTTTCTTCAACATTTGATCGTGAAATCCCGTGTTTTCTCTTCTTTTGATCATTTGTACCTATTTTAACACAAAAACACAAAACCACGCGTAATTCTGACTTTTACGATATTAAACACATGATTAGGTCTTGTTTTTCCTTGATTTTAGTGGCAAAAGGATAAGTGTTTACACACTTATTAGTAAACACTTATCCTTTTACCACTAAAATTAAGGAAAAACAAGACCTAATCATGTGTTTAGTATCGTAAAAGTCGGAATTAGGCGTGGTTTTGTGTTTTTGTGTGAAATAGGTACAAAAGATCAAAAGGAGAGAAAACACGGGATTTCACGCTCAATTGTTGAAGAAAAGTCCAAGAATGAGACAAAGTCAAAGAACCAAAAGTGAACCAAAGATCACGAAAACTGGCAAAATCGACACGGGTTTGAAGAAAAGATCAAGAAAGCCAAAGTCAAGCTCGTTTTTAGCGGATTTAATATTTATGGAGTTAATCGGGCTTGTGGGTCCCACATTCGGGTAAATGGGCTCAAAAGCCCATTAGAAGATCATGTATTATACACTTTTTACCCACAAGCCCAACAAAGGCCCAAATGAACTAAAAAAGGAACGGATGAATAAAAATTGGTTTGGTCTAGTTAAAAGTCCAAGATTATTAACTTGGGACATTATGAAGTTTTACTCAAGCCCATTAGGGCAAACAAAGGGACGGTTTATTCACCCTAAGTCAACTCTCACCCACACACGATTTATTTTATTTACCCACCCCACACACTTTATTTTTCGTTACTCTCTATGTATCACCACTTTTACCCTCACCCTCTCGCTCCCAAATCAAAAACGTAACCTCCTTCCTAAATAACCCTGAAAAGTTACTATTCCCCGAACCCTAAATCACAATAAAAATTGGGGTTTTTGCTTGATACGTGTTATTCACACGATTGGGAATTAAATCCCCATATAAACCGGAGGAGCACGATGGTGGTCCTTAGTGACGTGGCCCTTTCCCTTGATTTTGATTGGCTCATCCACCTCACCACCAAATCTCCTCAAATCAAATGATGCCAAATCAGATTTCAACAAACACAACTAACACAAATCATGCCATGATGGCGATCCGTGTGACCCCCTGAATAATTATCAGCCGTAGATAAAGAAAAAGAGAGAGAAAAGAAGAATTGAAAGGCCAAGATCACTCTCCGTGCTCACCAAGATTCATCAAGAAGGTTTTTAGGGTTTTCCTATAAAACCCCCCTCATTATGTAATGTTGGTTGCCTTTTTTATTTTTAATTTTATTTTATGCAAAATTAGATTTTAGGTTAATAGTGATTTTCTTTCAAGTATTATATTTAATTTTTAGTTATTAATAAAAAAATATTATTCAGTTTAATTCGTGTCTTATTTTTTTTATTTAAAGTTAGTTGCAATTTATCTTATTTCTGATTTTGGTTTATAATAATTAAAGATAAAAGCGGTTGATAATTTCCCCCACTGGGAAGTTTATGATATACTGTTAGAATAGTGTTTGTGGTGATTCGGTGATGAATGATTCGAGTTTAAGGTGGTGGTTTTGAATCGTTTCATAGACGGCTCAGCGCCTCGTCTACTTCTCAAAGGTTTTCGTCACCAGGTTTAACCTCCTTTTAATTTTCGTGTTATTAGATTAATTTAGTTAAATGTTTTATATGTTTAATTTGATTTAGTTGATAATTTTGTCTGAATTATGTTTTAAGTCTGATAAGTTTTGCTGTTTCAATTCAATTTAGGGGTATTTGAGTAGTTTAATTAGTAAGTTCTATGTCTGTTTTTAAAATCGTTAGATATAAGTTTATAATAGTCTGTTTGTTTTGGATCGAGTCTGCTTATCTTGCTGATTACTTGAGTTGCTTATTATTTTTTATTAGATTTGTTTATTTAGTTTAAGTCTTATTTTGCTTATTTTCAGTTTTTATAGTCTTTAGTTTGTCTTGCTGATTTGGTCATCTTTGCTGATATTGCTTATTTGAATGAATGTTTTGGACTTTGGTTATCTGCTTTTATCTGATAGTTATTGATTTGCTGATCTAAGTGCTGGCTTACTGATTTAATTCGTTTGCTGATATTTGAGTTAGAACTGGTGTTTTGGTTCTTATATTGCCCTGCTTTTTGGTATTGGATTTGCTTAACTGTTATTAGATCTTGCTTATCTTGATTATTTTTGCTATTGCTGTAACAGACTCATTTGGTTTGTTGGATTTTAAATTCCAAAAAAAATATCAAAAAAAAATAATCATTCAAAAAAGGGTCACCTACGGGACTCGAACCCCTGACCTTTTGTTTAATAGCCCAACGCTTTAACCATTTGTTCTTGTCCTCTATTTGTGTTTTAATACAGGTTTAGTAATTAATATAGGATCGTTTTAGGCTGTCAGTTTTATTTCATATTTTAATTACAAGTTTTAAATTTTTAAGATTAATATTTAGTTAATTAAATTACGTTTTTAAAGTTTAAAAAATAAAAAAATAAAAAACAAACAAAATACTTAATTACTTTTAGAAATCTAAATTGCTTTTAAATTAGTTTTTAAAGTTAGTTTAAATTAATTTAGTTTTATTTAGAAATAGTTTTAAATAGATTTCAATTAAATTAAAAGTTTTAGTGAAAAAAATTAATTAGATTTAAGTTTTATTTTAAAACAGTCAATCAAATTTATTTAAATAGTTTTAAAATAGTTAATTAGTTTTAATCAAGTATTTTTAATTATAGATTTACCTTTTAATTAGATTAATTAGTTTTTAATTAAATAGTTTTTCTTAAAAGTTTTTTTAAAAATACCAAAAAAGAGTTTAATTTACCAAGAACAATTAATCCACGTTAAAATTTGATATCAATTCGAGTGAATCGATGAAACGAACTTGATTGCACAAAATAGCTATATTAGTCCCTATAGTTTCTGATTTTGCATTCTTAGTCCCTATAATTTCATTTCCATTACATTTCAAGCACTTTTACTTTTTATGCATTAAATACTTGTACTTTATGAATATTGATTGGCAATTGCACTTTGTTTTACGGATAAATAGATCTATAATATTTTTCATTTTTTACGTGCTTGTTTGAATTAGACCTAGAATCCAAATAAACTTTTAACAACCAAAAACAATTTTAAGCTTGATATTAGTAGGCCTTTCAATTTGTCTTGAGTCGAGAAAAAACGAACTTGCAAATACTCAATATCAATGAGACGTAAACGTGAACGTGAACGTGAACGTAAACGTAAACCTGAACATAAATTTCTATCTGATATTATTATTGACGGAATACCGTGAAATCGTAGGATCTCTTCTTGAAATATCCCTGTCAACTGGTTAACTGCATAATTCTTACGGATAGGGAGGAAATGTGCAGACTTTTTCAACGATCGACATCAACTCCGATAGCATCATGCCTCCTCTGAGTTGTCACATGACTCGCCGTAGAGATGGTGCCTCAAATTTTTCGCGTGCGAAAACTACGGCCATTAACTCTGAATCAGGAGTAGGATAACTCACTTCATATGGCTTTAGCTCTCGTAAAGCATAGAAAATTACTTTCTCATGCTGTATGAGTGCATAACCAAACGTTTCTGAGAACCTCACTGAAATCTGGAACCACCTGTACCAGATGGGAGAGTATGAATAATAGCAGAACTAGACGCTGCTTAAGCTCTTCGAAACTCTTCTCTCATCCGTCGTTCGAAACAATTTTTCACTCTTACGCATGAATTAATCAAGGGTACAGTCAGTCGTGAGAAGCCTTCAGCAAATCTACGGTAACAACCAGCTAACCCTAGAAACCAGGTACTTAGGCGCTGGCTTTGGTTTCGACCATTTGGTGATAGCCTCCACCTTCGCCGGATCCATGGTAATCCCTTCTGCTGAAACAATGTGGCCCAGAAATGCCACTTTACTCAACCATAAATTCACACTTGGAAAATTTAGTACAAAACTTCTCCTATCGAAGAATCTGTAGTACCGTTCGGAGATGATCCTCATGCTCTTCCCTAGACTTAGAGAAGACCAGGATGTCATCGATGAACACAAAGACGAACTTGTCCAAGAATTCATGGAAAACTCGTATCATTAAGTCCATAAATATAGCTGAATCATTCGTGAGACCAAAAGGCATAACCACGATTTCATAATAATCATAACGTGTGCGAAAAGCAGTCCTGGAAATGTATTTCTCTTTCACTCGCAATTGATGGTAGTCTGATCGTAAATCGATATCAGAAAAGTTCTTAGCACAATGTAGTTGATCAAACAAGTCATCAATACGTGAAGAGGATAACGGTTATGAATGGTGATCTTGTTCAACTCATGGTAGTCGATACATAATCTCATGCTACCGTCCTTCTTCTTGATAAACAGAACTGGTTCACTCTATGGTGATACACTCGAGGCGAATAAAACCTCGTTCCAGCAACTCCTGTAGCTGATCCTTCAGCTCCTTTAACTCAAAGGGAGCCATGCGATAAGGAGCTTTGGAGGCAGGTTCTGCTCCCAGAACAAGCTGGATGCTAAACTCCACCTCGCGAATAGGAAGTATACCTGGAAGCTCTTCTGGAAATACATCCAGAAACTTGGAACTATCGGCTGATCATGGATTTAAGGAACTTTAGATATCGCGTCATTAATGGTAGTTAAAAAAATCTTCATAGCCATGGGATAATAAAGCACATGCTTGTAAAGCAGAAATAATTTGTACATATTTTATTAGTAGAAAGCCATGGTAAATGTATTCAGGAGCCTGAATCTCACCGAATATGACCCGATATGAATGGCAATCAATCATAGCGCGATGTGCTGCTAACTAGTCCATACTTAGAATCATATCGAACTCTCACATGTCTAAGGGAAGTACGTTAGCAGAATAGATATTGTCGTCAAACTGAATGGAAAGCCTTTATACACCTGGTGGTACGAACGGCGTCTTTCATGGGTGTGGATATATGTAATAGACGATCAAGAATAAAGGTGCCATATGAATACATGAACTAAACGTGGCAGATCTCATGGAATGTGTTTCACCCGTATCAAACAGAGCGGACACTACGTGTCCAAACATGAACAATACGCCAGTGATGGTACTGAAATTTTTAGTGGCCTGATCTACACATGGCACAACAAGATGGGTATACCCCTTGGAGGGTACCATGAATTACTGAGGGCCTGGTTCAGAAGATATACGTGAGTCATGTATTTTGACTCGTATCTTGAGAAAATATACGTATGACTAGTGTCTTGACATGTGTCTTCAGAATTATATGTGAGATATGTGTCTTAACTGGTGTCTTGACATGTGTCTTCAGATGTGAAAACGAATAAATTTGAAAATTTTGGTTATAATACCAGAATTGGCAGATCGGTTGAACTGCTGACCGTTTTATATTACAGGTTACGTCCGTTACTAGATTTTCTATCGTTATTTCCAGAGTATTTGTTGTCACGGTAGTTGTCACTATTGCCTTGCCAGTCAGATCCATGACGATCATTGTTCTGACCGTGATTCATGCAACTATTCTACTGAGTGGTCGGCTGGTACCGGTTCCCACTCTTATGACTGAAAAGGAAACTGAGTGACGCATGACATAAAACTGAGAAGGTAAGGACATGGGATGAAATAGGAACCTCTGGTGGATGAATTCTATTTATCATCTTTTTGCTCTAGTCCTTCGTACTCATATTTGTTCTGTAGAATCTCCAAGCCGCGAGCAGCATCATCAACTTGAGAAACATTGGTAAGTGGAATACGCCTGAGATGATCGAGGATCGATTAGCGATTACACATGGAATACGGTAAATGGAGTACACGTGGAATATGGTACATGGAGTAGACATGGATACACATGAGATGATCGGTACGGGTGTCAACCATCTGACATGATCAAAGGAAGGTAATTGGTTAAACGGTTTAAAGACTACACTGATGGGAACAATATGATTCTAAAACCCGCATGCTTTTACCATGAATAGTACCCTTACGATACTACGTACATGATTAGAACTTTCCTTTTATAACATGTTTACGTTTCACGAACAAGAATTACAAGTATTACGTACGTGTTATAAAACGATAAGTATTTATTACGTATGAACACACGATAATTATTTCAATAATAATTATAATCACGAACATACGAACATGAAATCATGAACGTAAATTAATCACGAGCTAATATTACGTATAATGTATATTTATTACGATCACGAATAAATACATTAAGTCACGATCGATAACTAATTAAATCACGTAAATTACGAACACGATAACACACTTATATTTTAGACACGGAAAATGTTCGGGTTACCCTTATGTGGGCCCCATACCCGCGGACACAACAAGACAAGAGGGCCTAGCCCATTAATTTTTACTAAACAAGGGGAACAGGGAAAAACATGTTTCATAATCATAAAATTTAGAAAAACAAGAAAAAAACCCCAATCCCTTTATTCTACTTCTTTTGGCCGACGGGTTTAAGAACACCAAAGGGGTGTTTCTATTTGATTTTGGTGTTTGATTAATTGCAAGGATCGTTAGTGTGTTCATCCTCTTGATTTCACGTGATCATTATAAACCCTAACTTCTTTTATTTTATGTTTGATTTACTATCACATAAAATCATGAATGTTTTTAATAATTAATTAAAAACAAGACATAAACATGTTTTTTAATCATGGGTTTAAATCAATTAAGGGTTAAGGGGTGTTTGTTTGTTGTGGCTGACGCCTAACCGAGCCCCAAGGGGGTCTCGGCTTGGCTTACTTCGCACCACCGAGACCATATGGTCTCGGTTTGGTGGTGGTGGTGTCACGTCAGCAGCAAGGGAAGGAAACCCCGACCTAGGTCGGGGTATGGTAATGTTTTAGGTCCGATTCACGAGTTAAACACGGGTCTGGTTCACACATGTTTAGATTTAAAACACGGTCCGGTTCATGAGTTATTTTTCAAGGTTAAATATTTTTACAAGTTATATTATTTTACTAGTAATATTATTTTTACAAGATATAAATTAAATTAATTAAAAGCATAAACATGATTAATTTAATTTACATGACTTAGGTTATTAATTTTATTATTAATACATGAATTTTAACCTAAGTATTTATCATTTAATTAGACTATGTAATTAATTAATTATTAAAACCATGCCTATAATCAATTAATTTACATGACTTAGGTTATATTATTAATAGATAATAATACATGTTTTAACCTAAGTATTTTACCTTTATTTAATTAAAATCATGTTATCTTTAATTAAATACTTTAACCTATAGTTTATTTAATTCACATTAAATAATTAATAAACAATACTATATAATCACATGACTTAGAATAATAATCAGTAAACACTTAAGGTTATATAATTAGCTTAATTATCCAGGTTATATCTAATTATGGAAACTTTCTATTTTTAGAAACTTATTTATTTAAGGCAGCTAATCTATTTATGGAAACTTTCTATTTTTAGAAACTTATCTATTTTAAGCAGTAATTCTATTTTTGGAAACTTTCTATTTTTGGAAACTTTCTATTTTTTGGAAACTTTCTATTTTTGGTAACTTTCTATTTTTGGAAACTTTCTCTTTTGAGAAACCTGCTATTTTTAGAAAGTTACTTATTATTACACAACAAGTATAATAATACATGAAATACAAGTAATACTTAATCAGAATAGACAGAATATATGATAAACACAGTATAAAGCTTAAATCAGTAAAACATGATATGAACATATAAAACAAGCTAAGACATGATATAAACCAGTTACGTATTCAGTAATCAGATACTTATACACGTATGTATTTATGTAGCATTAGTGATACCGAAGTAGGACTCTCTTCTGTTCGTCTTCTTCGTTCACTGGACACAAGGTACGGATTCTCCGTCCTTTTAGTATGGACATTCTTTCCTTATTAGGATTCCCCGTATGCAGCCAACTGTTTCCCAGTATACGTTTTATATGTTTTGATTGCTTATGTTTAATTAGAATACCTAAAGCCATATACATGCATGACCAGTTTCACCTAGTTATGGAGGTACCATAACCATAACACTGGAGGCACCAGTGTTATGACTTCACCACGGCGGAGTGATAGTTCGTGGCGTCCCTTTCAGATTTTGGCCATATTATTATTATTAGGTGGGGCGTATGGGTGCATGTGGTGTGTGCCTTGCATCCTTCACAAGGAGCTGATCCCTCCTACCCAAAACCAGTATATTAAATTAGAGGCAGCCCCTCTAATTTGTATGACGAGGTCACCCCTCCAAGTTGTCATGCACGTTGATATTTCATGACCTATATTGGCTAATGGTAAATATGTTAAACAGTTTTTACAAGATAAACATAAGGCTTTTCAAACTACAAAACCAGTTTTACTAAGATATAACCAGGTTATCCAAGACTTAGTTTCTTCCGCTGTTTCATGTTTTTATGCTTATATTATTCATGCTATTCTTGTATATCCATGCACTGAGCGTATTGCTCAGCCGTTTTCCTTTTCATGTTCCCAAAGCGGCAGGTACTCAGGGACGCTCGTAGACTTTATGCGTATGTGCATATGGACTGGAAGCTTTCTAGCCTTCTTTACTTTATGCATTTATCTATACTTTGATACTCATTCCATGGACATTGTTTAGTCCTTTCTTTTACAGTACTTATGTTTGTGTGTGATGAGTTCTACTTTTGGGATACCGATGTTTGATTCCGGTATTTCCTTTATGGTCATGTAATGTTTAGACATTTATCCTTGTATGCTTTGATGACACGCCATAATCACGCGTGACATTCTATTTATCAAAATGGGGTGTTACAATTATGGTATCAGAGCCAAGGCATCGACCTGTAGGCTCTCAAAACACGACCTGTGATTAGTGGATAGTCAATATGGTCTTCCTAGAACTGACAGTCGGTTTTCATGCATTCATCATTTTCATGCATACATATATATGTCAATGTCGCAGGTTTATGACTAAGTAATGGTTGGTACAGGACTGGCCCTATTTAGTCGCATGTGTTTTATCGAAACTTTTAGATTTGGGGCTGACCTATAGGCGTCCCCTCGCCATGTATTTTGTTTTGGGTGAACTAACCATAGGCGTTCACTCTCGCGCATACAAAAGTTTTCATAAAACTGCATCATGCATTCATGTACAAATTTTCTTGCAAAAAAATTTTCTCATGATTTATTGGTATAAATTTTTTTTCATGTATATAGTTTATGTTTTGATCAGTTTAATCATGTATTTTATGTTATACTGTCAGATGGTTCTCACACGCGAGCAAGAACAACTCAATGCAGCAATCCAAGCTGCAATGCAAGCTATGCTTCCTCAGCTGAGGAACGAAATCAGGGCTGAGGTTCAGGCTGCCAACAACCAGCAGCATCACCCAGTACCTCCTCCTCCTGCTCCAGCAACATTGTCTACATGGCTGGAGAGATTCAACAAGCTCCGCCCTCGAGCTTTCGAGAGAACAGATAGCCCCAGTGAAGCTGAAAGCTGGTTGGCTCACATTGAGAAGATCTTCGATGTTATGGGTTGTGACCCCGTCTTCAAGTCGAGGTTGGAATGCTACCGGTTTGAAGGTGATGTTTTAGCATGGTGGATAGCGTTGAAGCAGTCTGAGGGAGGTGATGATTGGGTGGCTGGTTTGACTTGGGCTCAGTTCAGAGGTAGGGTAATGGAGCAGTTCTTTCCCAAGGCTGAGCAAGACAAGCTGAAGAGAGAGTACCATGGGATCCGACAAAGAGCTGGGGAGAATAGCAACGAGTTCATGCAGTGCTTTCGTCGCTTAGCTGGTTTCCTTGGTGCAGCAGCAGGTACTCCTGAAGATCAGGCACACCACTTCAGGTGGGCTCTTCGCACATCAGTCGCAAACAACTTGGTGTGTGCTATGTTCAACACGGTAGCACAAGTGGCCGATGCAGCACGTAAGCTGGAGATGCTGCAGGAGAGAGATGAGTTCGGGGAAGCAGAGAGACCCGATAAGAGGTAAACATTCATATTCAAGCGGTGACCAATCCGTATTCTTTCCGAATATGTCAATATTTCATCTCTTTAAATTATATCTTCCAAGCAGAAGACTGGGGACCGGTCTCAGCCGACTACTCAGCAACAGCCTAATCAGCCCAAGGGAAACAGTCAGACTCACGACCATTCTGCTACGGATAAGCGTGGCGGTAATGATAATTACCGTAACAACGCTGGACACTCCAACAGCAGCAGGTGCTTATACTTATGCATTTTCTTATGATTGCATGTTATAACTCTTAATTCTGACACATTAGCAAATCTTCTACCAGGAACCATGGAAACGGTAGGGACCAGAACCAGAGAGGTTCAAAGCCTAGCCGTTCAGCTATCACTGGTATTCAATCTTACGATTATCTGCATTATCCTTTATACCTTATTTTTCATGTCTCATGTATAAGTGTTTTTATCAGGTTCTCAGCCAGTCAGGACACCTGCTATAGGATATACTCATCCTCTTTACTCTACTTGCCACCATAGGCACCCAGGGCCATGTTGCCGCGAGAGTGACACATGCTTCAGTATGGTCTTCCTGGCCATCGCATGAAGGACTGCCGCAAGGGCGAGATGGAGGGCACATCGGGACATGCTGATACCAAGCCGCCTCCTACTACTGGGCGCGTTTACACAACATCTCGCGATCAGGCCAACAAGTCTATAGGTACCATCACTGGAATCTTGTATTTGTATGGTCAAGCTGCATGTGTTCTGTTTGATACGGGTGCTACTCACTCGGTCATTTCTACTGCTTATTCCAAGAATGTTAGGATACTCCCCATGCCACTAGAGAATAGACTAAGTATTTCCACGCCTTTGAGAGACTCTGTACTTATAACCCATGTGTACAAGAGCCTTCCCCTAGAGTTTGACGACAATGTTCGTCCCGTTGACGCACTTCCGCTGGACATGAATGATTTTGACATGATTTTGGGCATGGATTGGCTATCCAAGTATCATGCTACCATAGACTACCATTCATATCGAGTCATTTTCAGTGATGTTAATGCGCTGGAGTACATTCACAACGGGTTCATACCCGGCAGGTCTATACAAATCTTATCAACCCTGCAAGCACGTGCACTACTGTCACATGGGTGCGAGGGTTATCTAGCTAATGTTCATGACATGGATGCTGAATCCCCATCAATTCAGGATCAACCGATAGTGTCAGAATTTCCAGATGTATTTCTAGAAGAACTTCCGGGCATACCACCTGCACGTGAAGTAGAATTTAATATCGAGCTCATCCCAGGAGCTGAGCCGAATTACAAGGCTCCTTATCGCATGGCTCCCATAGAGTTGAAGAAGCTGAAGGATCAATTGCAAGAACTTCTGGAATGAGGCTTTATTCGACCAAGCGCATCTCCATGGGGCGCACCGGTCTTATTTGTTAAGAAGAAGGATGGCAGTATGCGTCTTTGCATAGACTATCGCGAGCTCAACAAGATTACTATCAGGAATAGATATCCACTACCACGCATAGACAATCTGTTTGACCAAATCCAAGGGGCCAAACATTTCTCCAAGATTGATCTAAGGTCAGGCTATCATCAGCTATGGGTTAAGGAGCAGGACATCGCCAAGACTACTTTCCGTACACGCTATGGCCACTACGAATTTGTAGTCATGCCATTTAGCCTTACCAATGCTCCAGTAGTGTTCATGGATTTGATGAACAGAATCTTCCATGAATTTCGGGACAAGTTCGTCATTGTCTTCATCGATGACATCTTGATTTTCTCTAAGTCTAAGGAGGAATATGAAGACCATCTTCGTACAGTACTACAGATTCTTTTCCATAAGCAGTTGTATGCTAAATTCTCCAAGTGTGAGTTCTGGATAGACAAGGTGGCATTCTTAGGTCACATTGTATCAGCAGAAGGAATCACAATGGATCCAGCAAAGTTTGAGGCTATTAACAAATGGCCAAGGCCGACATCAGCGACTGAAGTCCGTAGTTTCCTAGGCTTAGCTGGTTATTACCGTAGGTTCGTGGAGAACTTTTCCCACCTAGCACTACCATTGACCAAACTGATGCGGAAATGGGAGAAATTCGTCTGGACTGAAGAACGAGAGAAGAGCTTTGAAGACCTGAAGTAGAAGTTAGTATCTGCACCTATTCTTACTCTCCCATCTGGTACGGGTGGATTTCAAATCTACAGTGATGCATCGGGGAAGGGACTTGGCTGTGTTCTCATGCAACATGGGAAAGTGATCGCGTACGCTTCACGGTAGCTTAAGCCTTATGAGGAAAATTACCCTACGCATGACTTGGAACTTGCTGCAGTCGTGTTTGCATTGAAGATATGGAGGCACTACTTGTATGGAGAATCATGTGACATTTTCACGGACCACAAGAGTTTGAAGTATATCTTTACTCAGCGTGAATTGAACATGAGACAGAGGAGATGGTTAGAGCTGTTGAAGGATTATGACATTAATCTGCAGTATCATCTCGGCAAGGCGAATGTAGTAGCAGATGCACTCAGCAGAAAGTCCGGAATAATCAACGACATTGAGATTGAGGAGGAAATCATAAGAGACTTGGAGCGACTAGACTTCGAGATCATGGTATGTGGATAGCACAGTTACTGGGCTAATCTTAGAGTAGAACCCGAGTTACTCTCTAAGATCAAGGAAGCTCAGAAAGATGATGGAGAAATCTGAGCGATAATTTAGAATTTGGAGAAGCAGACAGAATTTCGAGTAGATGCAGATGGTATCTTATGGTAGGGCACGAGACTTTGTGTTCCTGATGATCAAGAACTCCGGGAAGCCTTGTTAGCTTAGGCTCATAGATCCCCTTTCTGTACATCCTGGTTCGACCAAGATGTACCATGACATCAAGCAGTACTTTTGGTGGAGTGGTATGAAACAGGATGTTGCCACTTACGTCTCCAAATGACTTACCTGCCAGCAGGTTAAGATTGAGCATCAACGATCTGGCGGTCTTCTTCAACCGTTAGATATTCTAGAGTGGAAGTGGGACAAAATCACCATGGATTTTGTTACTGGTCTTCCGCCAACCAAGAGGAAGCACGATGCAATTTGGGTTATCGTAGATCGACTTACCAAATCAGCCCATTTCTTACCGATCCGCAAGGAAGATTCGGTCAGTAAAATGGCCGATACTTATAGAAGGGAGATCATGAGACTTCATGGTGCTCCATCCAGCATCCTCTCAGACAGAGATCCTTGATTCACTTCGCGATTCTGGAGAAGTCTGTAGAAAGCTTGGGGTACACAACTTAAGCTTAGCACGGCTTTTCATCCTCAAACAGACGGGCAGTCAGAGCGAACGATTCAGACATTGGAAGACATGTTGAGGTCATGTGCGTTGGAATGGACGGGTGATTGGGACGATTACATCTGTTTGGTGGAGTTTGCATACAACAACAGTTGGCACGCCAATATCAAGTGTGCACCTTTCGAGATGTTGTATGGCATAAAGTGTCGCGCCCCAATCTTCTGGGATCAGGTTGGTGAGCGAACACTTGAAGGACCAGAAATCATATAGTTGACTAATGAGAGGGTCATAGTAGCTAAGCAGAAACTTCAAGAAGCACGGTCACGTTAGAAGAGCTACGCAGACAAGCATAGTAGGGACATACATTTTAACGTAGGAGATCACGTTTTCCTTAAGGTTTCGCCGGCATGTGGTGTTAGACGTTTTAGAATCAAAGGGAAGCTCAGTCCTCGATTCATCGGACCGTTTGATATCATTGAACGAGTCGGTGAAGTATCTTACCGTTTAGCGTTACCTCCGAAGCTTTCTCATGTACACAATGTATTCCATGTGTCCTTACTCAGAGGGTACCAGTGTCATCCCTTTCACATGGTTCAGTATCCACTGGAACAGTTTCGTGAAGATCTCACTTTCATAGAAGAACCCGAACGAGTTCTTGACAGACAACAATGAGTCATGAGAAGGAAGACGATTCCATTCGTCAAAATCCTTCGGAGGGATCATACCGAGCGGGAAGCCACTTGGGAAACAAAGGAGTCTATCCGGGATTCTTACCCTCATTTCATATTTTGAATTCGGGTATGTTCTTCTTTTCCAGTTACTTTATCTATAATTCGGGGACGAATTATTCTTTTTAGGGGGGAAGAGTTGTAAAACCCGCATGCTTTTACCATGAATAGTACCCTTACGATAGTACGTACATGATTAGAACTTTCCTTTTATAACATGTTTACGTTTCACGAACAAGAATTACAAGTATTACGTACGTGTTATAACACGATAAGTATTTATTACGTATGAACACACGATAATTATTTTAATAATAATTATAATCACGAACATACGAACATGAAATCATGAACGTAAATTAATCACGAGCTAATATTACGTATTATGTATATTTATTACAATCACGAATAAATATATTAAGTCACGATCGATAACTAACTAAATCACGTAAACTACGAACACGAGAACACACTTATATTTTAGAAACGGAAAATGTTCGGGTTACCCTTATGTGGGCCCTATACCCGCGGACACTACAAGACAAGAGGGCCTAGCCCATTAATTTTTACTAAACAAGGGGAAAAGGGAAAACATATTTCATAATCACAAAATTTAGAAAAACAAGAAAAAAAAAACCCTAATCCCTTTCTTCTCCTTCTTTTGGCCGCCGGATTTAAGAACACCAAAGGGTGTTTCGGTTTGATTTTGGTGTTTGATTAATTGCAAGGATCGTTAGTGTGTTCATCCTCTTGATTTCACGTGATCGGTATAAACCCTAACTTCTTTTATTTTATGTTTGATTTACTATCACACAAAATCATGCATGTTTTTAATAATTAATTAAAAACAAGACATAAACATGTTATTTAATCATGGGGTTTATATCAATTAAGGGTTAAGGGGTGTTTGTTTGTTGTGGCCGACGCCTAACCGAGCCCCAAGGCGGTCTCGGCTTGGCTTACTTCGCACCACCGAGACCATATGGTCTCTGTTTGGTGGTGGTGGTGTCATGGCAGCAGCAAGGGAAAGGAAACCCCAACCTAGGTCGGGGTATGGTGATGTTTTGGGTCCGGTTCACGAGTTAAACACGGGTCCGGTTCACATATGTTTAGATTTAAAACACGCTCCGGTTCATGAGTTATTTTTCAAGGTTAAATATTTTTACAAGTTATATTATTTTTACAAGATATAAATTAAATTAATTAAGAGCATGAACATGATTAATTTAATTTACATGACTTAGGTTATTAATTTTATTATTAATACATGAAATTTAACCTAAGTATTTATCATTTAATTAGACTATGTAATTAATTAATTATTAAAACCATGACTATAATTAATTAATTTACATGACTTAGGTTATATTATTAATAGATAATAATACATGTTTTAACGTAAGTATTTTACCTTTATTTAATTAAAATCATGTTATATTTAATTAAATACTTTAACCTAGTTTATTTATTCACATGAAATAATTAATAAACTATACTATATAATCACATGACTTAGAATAATAATCAGTAAACACTTAAGCTTATATAATTAGCTTAATTATCCAGCTTATATCTAATTATGGAAACTTTCTATTTTTAGAAACTTATTTATTTAAGGCATCTAATCAATTTATGGAAACTTTCTATTTTTTGAAACTTATCTATTTTAAGCAGTAATTCTATTTTTGGAAACTTTCTATTTTTGGAAACTTTCTATTTTTTGAAAACTTTCTATTTTTGGTAACTTCTATTTTTGGAAACTTTCTATTTTAGGAAACCTGCTATTTTTAGAAAGTTACTCATTATTATACAACAAGTATAATAATACATGAAATACAAGTAATACTTAATCAAAATAGACAAAATATATGATAAACACAGTATAAAGCTTAAATCAGTAAAACATGATATGAACATATAAAACAAGCTAAGACATGATATAAAACCAGTTACGTATTCAGTAATCAGATACTTATACATGTATGTATTTATGTAGCATTAGTGATACCGAAGTAGGACTCTCTTCTGTTCGTCTTCTTCGTTCACTGGACATAAGGTACGGATTCTCCGTCCTTTTAGTATGGACATTCTTTCATTATTAGGATTGTCATATGCAGCCAACTGTTTCCCAGTATATGTTTTATATGTTTTGATTGCTTATATTTAATTAGAATACCTAAAGCCATATACATGCATGACCAGTTTCACCTAGTTATGTAGGTACCATAACCATAACACTGGAGGCACCAGTGTTATGACTTCACCACGGCGGAGTGATAGCTCGTGGAGTCCCTTTCAGCTTTTGGCCATATTATTATTATCAGGTGGGGCGTATGGGTGCATCCTAGTTACATGTTTTCAGCAGATTATTCAGTGTGAATGTAGTGTGTGCCTTGCATCCTTCACAAGGAGCTGATCCCTCCTACCAAAAACCAATATATTATATTAGAGGCAGCCCCTCTAATTTGCATGACGAGGTCACCCCTCCAAGTATTCATGCACGTTGATATTTCATGACCTATATTGGCTAATGGTGAATATGTTAAACAGTTTTTACAAGATAAACATAAGGCTTTTCAAACTATAAAACTAGTTTTACTAAGATATAACCAGGTTATTCAGGACTTAGTTTCTTCCGCTGTTTCATGTTTTTATGCTTATATTATTCATGCTATTCTTGTATATCCGTGCACTGAGCGTATTGATCAGCCGTTTTCCTTTTCATGTTTCTAAAATGGTAGGTACTCAGGGACGCTCGTAGACTTTAAGCGTACGTGCATATGGACTGGAAGCTTTCTAGCCTTCTTTACTTTATGCATTTATCTATACTTTGATACTCATTCCATGGACATTGAGTCCTTTCTTTTACAGTACTTATGTTTGTGTGTGATGAGTTCTACTTTTGGGATAACGATGTTTGATTCCGGTATTTCCTTTATGGTCATGTAATGTTTAGACATTTATCCTTGTATGCTTTGATGACACGCCATAATCACGCGTGACATTCCATTTATCAAAATTGGGTGTTACAATGATATCCTAGCTAATCTAGCGTAGACATAACTCCACTTTCATAAAGAAGCACGAAAGCATAATTAGACGAAATCAAACAATGACTAGTATGAAAGCATAATCAGCATGAAGAAACATGAACGCAAAAATCAACACAAGGAAACATGAAAACATAAACAACATGAAAACATAATCAACATGAAAAGTATGAAATCATAATCAACATAAAGAAACATGAAAGCATAATCAATAGAGATTTAACATTGACTAGTGTGGACGACTATGGTTCAACCCGAACTAGTCAAAATTCAAAATAAGTCATCATAGGTAGGAATTATCAACATGTGACTAAGTACGGACGACTATTGTTCAATCCATACTAGTAAAAATTCGAGAGAAACATCATGAATAAAAATTCAACAAAGTTCTTAAAATCTCAATACATGGAAAATAACAAACGTCAGTTTAGAAAGATCCTGGTGACTACCTACTAGTCAAAGGTCAAGTTTTAGAGACTACAGGTCGAAGCCTTGGGCTCTGATACCATAATTGTAACGAGCCACTTTGATAAAGTGGCCCTTATGTCATAATCATGGCGTGTCATCAAAGCATAATAAAGGTATAACATCATAAAGACCTAAAAGACCAATAAGAAAGCCGGAATCAAACATCGGCTCCCGGCATAAGCTCAACATAAACGAAAATAAAGAAACACTAGAGGACAAAACATAGGTCTAACCAAATCATATGTATTAAAATGCATAAAGAGAAGGAGACTAAGGTAGCTCTCATCTTAAGTGCATACTCTAAATGCCCAAATCTCTCCCTTCGGTACCTTCCACATGAGAAATGAAAAGAAATACTGCTAAGCAATACGCTTAGTGAACGGATATAATGACATGAAAAAGAATAATTGTAACATAAGAATAAACATGAAATGCAGTGGAATAAAATGTATGTTCTGGTTTTCAAATCTGGAAGATAATTTATGAATATTAGAGATAACTGAAAAGTCATAAGTTGTACAAGCAATGAAAGCAACGGAAATGAATGTCTATGTTCTGAGGAAAACCTGGAAGATGATTTATAAATAAAAGGATAACTGAAAGTCTTAAGTTTATGCATGCAATATAAGTTAAATGCCATGAGCTCATATAAGTCATAACATATTATCAACGTGCATGAATACATAGAGGGGTGACCTCGTCATGCTATTTTTTGGTCCCTAGTAATTCGATATTACTTATTATCTTAATTAATAACTATTACTTTGACTCAAGTGTGTTGTTTTAACAGTAGATAAGAACTATGAAAGATTAAAACAACAATACCAATATACTTTTCAACGTATAGAATTTTATTAGAATCAAATAAAGAATCTATAACCCACTTTGTTTGCGGAATAACAAAGTGGTTGAATGACAATGGGGTTTGATCTCCTCTACTTAAACGTTTAACCAAAGTTAAACTCTAAGCTCCAATCTAAACGTTCATATGCATCTTTGGCTATATGGTTTAGTTGGTATCGAGAGAGAAAGGTTTTCCAGAGATTAAGCTCTTGTTTTGGTTACCTTTCTCTCACAATGTACACTCCTTTATATAGGCAGTGTAAATTAGGGTTTGCATTTTGCATGTACCAATGCATGATTTATCCAGTGGGTGGTTGATGCCCATGCTGGATAAACAGTACAAAATATTTAATAAACTATTCTAGAAAAGATAAAGGTTATACTTATCTAAGTATACAAGCAACCTACTTTGACTTAAAGTAATAATTTCCAGACTAATGCAAACCATCAGAATACTGAAGAGTCTTTAGTATCCTAGAGGAGATCAACATCATTCAGTTTGGTATTGTCAAGCAAAACTGAACTGAAAGCCCTTCTTCGGTCCTTGTTCTTCAGAAACTAGACCGCCTAGTATTTAAAGCGAAGACTCCTTTGTCTTCTAAGTTCACTGGAAGGGGAGTGCTGAACTTTCTTCAACTTTAAAGTCTTCAGTAGGAACTTTGTTCCTATGGTCATCCATCAGCAGACTGGCCTTACTGCTGAGCATGAAATACTTGGGGGGATTTTATATTCAAATCCTAGAGTTGATTCAGGGTCAGTAAATACTGACCCAACAATCTCCCCCTATTTGGATATTCAAATAGCCTAAGTCTAATGTCGTTAGTAATTGAGCATAACAAATTCTTCTTACTTGCACTGAACAATTAATAACTTATAAACAGCAGATAATCATTTATTCAACAAAATTACAAATTACAACAAAAATTATTACAAATGATTATTCACTTCTCCTTAGGCCTAAGTTCTTCAATGATGGAAGTCTGAGTTAATGGATCTGAGTTTCTGTGGTCCAATATAGCAAGCAAGTACATGCTGAAGGTTTTAGCAGCATCAGTAAGTCCCGGACCACCATGAAGAGAATAAAATATCCTTTGAACATTCAAGAGAAGTTCATTGTTTATTTCATCAAGATCACTTATGCCCACAAAGTCTTGACGTTCTTGATGATTGAACATAATCATTCCTAGTTCTGGTTCGTCCAGTACATGACCAGGGAGATGATTTTGAAACTGAACAAGGCCTTTGTAGTGACAAAGATGTCACCAACTTCAGGTTGTATCCGATTTGCCCTTTTGTTCAGCTCCAGTATTGGATCTTGATCTTCCAGAGAAACTTGAGTGTTGATGTTCAGAATTTCACCTAGTCTTTCATGATTTATCATATAGTGCTCGATTCTGGTGCGAACTTCATCCCATCTCTTGGATTTCCTTTTCTTAATTATCACACTCATTTCCATCCTTCAGTATAAGAAAGTTCTTTTCCTTGAAAGTTTTCAAGTACCTCATCAGTTCCATCACCCCTATAGAACTTGAGATTGATGTCGCCTTTGCTTGTCAACATGTCAACATTGGTGATTAGTGAGATATTTCTTCTGTTAAGCCTTGTTATACAAAACTTTTCATATAACACTTTCTTCTTGAAGACACTTTCTACTTCAAAATTTTCAATTTGTTCATACAAGCTTAGCTTCAGTTCTCTTAGTTTCTCCTCTTGCTGAAGCTTGTATAGATTGTTAAGTTCTTCCTGAGTGGCCACTCCAGCACTGATCAAATGATCATTTAGAGTAAGATCTTTGTTTTTGGGTATTAAGGGAGGTGAACCTTGCATATCATCATCTTCGGCTGATGACTCCCCCTTACCCTTTGCTGGGCTCTTTTCAGTGATGGGTGACTCAATGGATTGTTTCTAAGCCTTCTTTTGGGCATGTTTCTGAAAGAGCTGCTGGATTGTTTTTTTCTCCCCCTCAGCAGAAGACTACCCAGTAGCTTCTGATGACCCTCCATCAGGGAAGAAGCCACAAAGATGATTAAGAGTGGTAGTTACCTTGGCCAGAATGGCTGGAATAGTTTCAAGGGCATTTAGCTTCCGCTAAACCTCTTCAGAAATGGTCAGCTTTTTTTTCTCCAGCAACGCCACTCTATCTTTGATCTTGAACACAGAATCACACAAGGTATTAACTTGGCTAGGAACTGATGTGAATTCTCGTGGAAACTCCATGGAAGCACTGCCGATGGACTCTATTAGAGAGGACATCTCATTCTTTAAGGAAGTGGTGGTGGCCACAACTTGGACTAAGGGCTTCAAAGCAGCAATGATGACGTCCTTAATTTGTTTAGTAGAAGGAGGAGGTGGTCTGGCTTTGATAGTTGAGATTTCATAGTCAGCAAGCACCTTTTCTTCCTTCATTCTGGCAACCTGTGATTGAAGAATCAAGACTTGATTGGTTAATTCTTTTACCTGCTCAGTTTTTGGGGAAAGTGGCTCATGTGTTTGCATTAGCAAGTTCTTCATCAGTGTCATCTTGATTGACTAGAGTACTTTCATTGAACCCAAGTTGTTTTTCCAGGTCATCTCGAGACATGCAGACAACAAAAGTAGGAAAGTGTCCCACCTTGGCTCCAGTGGTGAGATGCACTTCCTTGGGAATCTTTGTAGCATCATGAGTGTGTGGATCAGTTTCAAGCCCATCACCACCTTGTTTGGTTTGACCTGATGGATCTTGAGAAAAAGTCTCTGATAAATTTAGATCAATCATAATGTTTTTGGTTCCTTTAGTAGAACCCTATTGTAGGTGAGCTACATCATTAGAAACAGATAGGCTAGGGTCAGCATCAGCTGTTGGATTTGCTGACACATCATTCCCTGATGCAGACTCAGAGTAACAAGTGATAGGAATTGGTAATGAAGTATGACTTGTATTCAGAATGAAAGTACTTACCAATGCTGAACCACACTACTGAGCTGAGGGTGAGTTTCATCTTCACCTTTCCCTCCTAAAGAAGTTGAGAGATGGGTTGCTTGCTGAGCCTCTTTATGCATATCTCCTCCAGCAAAGACTGAAGGTGATGGCTGGCTGGGGTTCTTGTCCTTGGCCAGGGACTTGGTCTTCTTTAAAACGTGGCCTTGGGAATCATCATCAATCTTCTTTGAGGAAGATTGTGTGAGGGTTTTCCTCTTTCTGGACACACGTCTAACCTTCTTGGTAATAATTGACGTTTGCTTCTGACGAGGTCCAGATGAAGCTCTAGGCTGTTTGCCTTATAGATCCCCTTCTCGAGTTGGAGAAGTGTCTTTGGGAGCTTTGTACACTACTGGACCATCTGCTGAGCAGATATCCAGCATGGGTTGTGTAAGAGGAGGATCAATGGCGCTGACTGGAATGTTCCAGCGAGTAAGATCAAAGGTCTTAAAAATTAGTTGCTCTCCAGTTATTCTTGAAAAGTCATTTCCAAGATGGTCAGCAAAAAGGAGAGATAGAAATCTGGTGTACACAACGTTTTTCTCTCTAGTCTTTTTCTCTAGCTTCCCATAGAGATCTTCAAAAATAAGCCTCGCAAAATCAGCTTTGAGCCCCATGGCCAGACAGTATAAAATGATAGCATCTTTTTGGTTGATCTAGTCGAGACCTCCAGTTCCCCCCCCCCCTAAACATTCGATGAGAATGGTCATCAATAATTTCCATCTTGGTGGCAAAGCACTCCTTTTTAACCCCCCTTTTTAAAAAAATTCTTCAGTATACCCAATTTCTTTAAAGAAATTTTTAACAACCATAAAATCATCAGGTACTGCTTCATACTCATTAGGGTTTTCCAAATAATCTAACCCTAAAACTTTTCTAAAAGATTTTAACCCAAATCTACCATGAATCCCCATCGTGGTAGAATCAAACTCAATGGACTTCTTGTTGTTAGAAGCCTCTGCTGTAAACCAAAATTCTTTTAGCACATTTTGAAACATCATACCAGGATCCTTAAATAAGGCATACCTTAAAACACTTTTGGTTAGATAAGTCAAAACTTGTTCCCCAGGAACAGACTTAATGGATTCAGGTTTAAGCAAGGTGATGTTGTTTGGTTTGAAGAAGATGTCATCAATGGGATATTTAACATGAGTGGATGGTTTAAGAGTGATTTTGGTAATCTTGGGGGTGGAAGTTGACTCAGCCATTTATGTTTCTGTGTGTGTTTTGAAAGAGAGAAAGGTTGTGTGTGTTTTGGATGAAAAGATTTGTAAGCGTGGAATGAAATCCAATTGTTAGTGATTATATAAAAACTTTAACTGATTTGTAAAAAGTGTTTAAAACCATTTTAAAAAGTTATAAATGTTTTAGGGTTTCTTTTGAACATTTGGCACACACTTTCTCATTAATGTTTTGCAAAAAGGTATGATTTTCTGTTGCTTTGAACAGTGAAACGCCCCATATGTCAGGGAGTTGTTGATTGTGGATGGAGACGTTTGAAATTTCCTTAATTAAAAAATGACACCTTTTTTTGTAAGAATGTTTGTTTTATTCACAAGAGATTTAATGTCATTTACTCTTTTGAATCACATGATTGATAGGTTTTTAATGTTGTTGCTCAGATATGCTGAAGCTGATGGCAATACTTGTGAGCTTCAGTGCGTCAAATGAGGCGACAAAACCCCATATACATGTCCACATAAGTGAACAAGACATATGACATTGCACGCTCCTCTACTCAGGCCTAGCTACTCAGTTGTATTAAAAATTTGTTTAGCATTGCTGAAGGAATCTTTTGATGAATGGTGATTATTTGTTCAGCTTCAGTGAATTGGATAAGGCGACAAAACATCATATACACAATCGCATAAAGTGAAATAGACACATGACATTGCACACTCCTTTACTCAGACAATGCTACTTAACAATAATCAAATTCTTTTATGAAATGCTGAACCTTCAAGCTTCTTCAATACCTGCTGAAGGTTCAGATTTTGTATCATCAATGTTCAACATACCAAGCTCCATTATCAATCTTTTGAAAGTTGGTTCATCCAATGGTTTGGTGAAGATATCAGCCAATTGGTATTGAGTGGAGATGAAATGTAACTCAATGTCCCCTTTCACAATGTGATCTCTGATAAAGTGATATCTGATATCAATATGTTTTGTTCTTGAGTGGAGGACTGGATTATTGGATATTGCAATAGCACTAGTGTTATCACAAAAGATTGGTACCTTTTCATATTCTATGTCATAATCAGCCAGTTGGATTTTCATCCAAAGAACATTGGCACAACATCCAGCAGCTGCCACATATTCAGGTTCTGTTGAAGACATGGCAACTGTTTTTTTCTTTTTAGCACTCCAACACACAAGTTTGCCACTTAGCAATTGGTAGGCACCAGAAGTGCTTTTTTGGCCAAATTGCAACTAGTATAGTCAGAGTCTGAGTACCCCTTTAGATCAAAACCTGAGGATTTGGGGTACCAAAGACCTAGACTTGGTGTACAATTTAGGTATCTGAAGATTCTCTTTACAGCAGTAAGGTGTGATTCCTTTGGATCTGCTTGGTATCTTGCACAAAGGCATGTAGAGAATTGAATGTCAGGTCTGCTTGCAGTTAAGTACATGAGTGACCCAATCATACCTCTATATTGAGTCTCATTGACTGATTGTCCAATGAGATCAGGTCCTAAGTTGTTAGGGGGTACCATTGGAGTCTTTAGTGAAGCACAATTGATATCATACTTCTTCAGCAGATCCTTGACATATTTTTCTTGATTGATGGAGATGCCTTGGTCAGATTGTTTAATCTGAATACCAAGGAAGTATGTGATTGCTCCCATCATACTCATCTCAAACTTGCTGGTCATAAGCTTGCCGAATTGTTTGCAAAGTTTCAAGCTTGTAGAACCAAAGATTATGTCATCCACATAAATTTGTACTAGAATGGTGTCAGTTTTAGATTTATAGATGAACAGGGTGCTATCTATTTTTCCTCTGACAAATTTATGTTCAATGAGAAACGTTGAGAGAGTTTCATACCATGCTCTTAGAGCTTGCTTCAGTTTATACAAGGCTTTGTAAAGCTTGTAGACATGATTTGGGTATTTACTACTCTCAAAGCCAAGAGGATGGGTAACATAAACTTCTTCTTTTAGGTCACCATTCAGGAATGCACTTTTGACATCCATTTGGTAGATGATGAAGTTCATGTAAGTGGCATATGCAAGGAAGATTTGTATGGCTTCCATATGTGCAACTGGAGCAAAGGTTTGATCAAAATCAACACCAGGTTCTTGATTGAATCCTTGGGCCACCAGCCTAGCTTTATTTTTGGTCACTGCATTGGTTTCATCTCTTTTGAGCTTGTAAACCCATTTAGTGCCAGTGGTTGATTTACCATATGGAAGAGGAACCAATCTAGGGTGTGTGAGTGCTTTAGAAACCTTTGTAGGTTCAATTTCTAAGAGAAAATTTGCATAAATACATTCTCCAAATGAAGCAGCACTCAGTTTCTTTACCATAGATCTTGTGACTCTAACTTCACTAGGATTACCTGTTATGTTCACCAGCTGTATGTGACTATTTTGAGTCCAAGATTTTTGTGGAGCTAGAGAATAGGTACTAGTATCATGATTAGAGCTAGAACTTGGAAGTCCAAGACATGGACTTGGACTTGGAATGTCTCTAGTGTCTACTGAAGGATATTCAATGGACAAGGGTTAAATCATTGGAGGACTTCCTTCTTGGTCAGAAGAAGCATATCCAAGACCTAATTCCCTAGAGATGATAGGAGAGCTTTGAGCAAGGGGCTCAGATTGTTCTTCAGCAGCTGCATATGATTGATCATTTTGATCATGTGTGTCAACATGCTGATTGTTTTGAGACTGACCATTTTGGTCATTTGTGTTTCCTTGCTGATCATTTTGATCATTTTGAGATTGATCATTATTTGATTGACAGCCATCAGTATGTGATACTGAAGGATTTCCTTTTGTAGGACTTGTCATATCTTCAAATGGATCAATATGAGGGACTGAATTGCTTGTTTGATATTTTTGAGAAGGCTCAAAATGATTGAATTCATCAAATGGATAATTGTGAGATTCATGTATATGAAGTTCATCATCTGATGGATTTGAAAAAGTGAGAGCTTCAGAACTTTCATTGAAAGTGATGTGATAGGTTTCTTCAATACATTATCTTCTTGTATTGAAGACTCTGTATGCTTTAGATACTAGGGAGTATCCAAGAAAATAACCATCATCAGATTTTTCATCAAACTTTCCAAGGTGATCCTTGTGATTGTGAATGAATACTGGACACCCAAACACATGTAAGAATGAAATGTTTGGAATTCTCCCCCTGAAGACTTCATAGGGAGTCTTCATGTGTCTCTTCACAATAATGGATCTATTTTGAGTGTATCAAGTAGTGGCTACAACATCAGTCCAAAAATGCTTAGAGAGAGTAGATCCAGCAAGCATTGTTCTTGCTTCTTCAATCAAAGTTCTTGTTGGGAATAAAATGTAGCAAATACACTTGGACGCTGACAAGAGCAATCTGGACGTTGATAAGAAATAAAGCGTTGACAGGAAGAAGTCAAGCGTTGATAAGAAGAAGTCAAGCACTGCTAGAAGACTTAGTCTACACGTTTTATGTTTTTAGTATGTTTCTAGTAAAGATATGTTCGACAATGTATTTTCCATGTATATCTTTACCCAGAATAGCCGATACATATACTCTTGTATAAGGTTCCTTAATCTACAAAAGGAGGCCTTTAGGTTTTAGTTTAATATATACGTTTTACACTTCCATTGTATGCAAGTTCGTTTTATCAATCAAAGTGAAAGTTTGGTTTATCTTGTTTGTGTGTTCTTGTTTAAGTATTAATTCTGCATAATACTTGAATTGTTACATATACAACAAAGTTTCTCTACGTGTTTAACTTGATTTAATCTCGTTTACACAAGCTAAATTGATCTAAGTTTGGGATCAACAAGTGGTATCAGAGCATGTTGAGAAACTTTGATCTAAAGAACACAAAAACCCTAAATCACCAAAAACCCTAATTTTCAAGAAACCCTAAAACTAAAACTCCATGTCTACTCAAGAATTAACCTCATCCTCCTCCTCAACCCCTAACATCAAAATTCCCATGCTAGACGCAGATAACTTTGAGCTGTGGAAGTTTAACTTTGAACATTATCTTCAAATCCATGACCACACTCTATGGGAAATTATTGAATATGGAAAAACATTCAATAAGGCTGCCAAGATTGCAACTGCTATCTTGGTAAGATTAACTCCAGGCTCTACAGAAGAGGATTGAAAAGAAAAACCTGAAGATGGAAGAGCTGTCTCAGCTGAGGACGTTGGAAAGAGAAGGAATGACATGAAAAACCTAAGCATCCTCAAACTCTCATTGGGACAAGCTAATCAGCACAAATATAGAAGTTATGATTATGCAAAAGATCTTTGGGCAGCCCTTGGAGTTGCTTATGGTGGTAATGCTGATACTATACAAGAGAAAAAGAAGCAACTCTTACATGAGTATGCTGTGTTCAAAGCTCAACCCAATGAAAAGCTAAGTGGAGTGAGAAGCAGACTTCTTGACATTAGAAGCAAGTTGTCCTTTATGGGAACAGTGCATGATGATGTTGATATCATCACCACTTTCCTTAAAAGTCTTGGTGATGCATGGAAGATTGAAGCAAGGTCTATGATTGCTAATAATACTCACAAAAGTTCCACTTTTGATGATGTTTACAATAAACTGGGGCTTGCAGAGAATGAAATCCTTTTGGATCAAGGAAGCAAGTCTACCAATGGAAATATGGCCTTCTTCTCACACAGTAAAGGTTAATTTGATCAAAGGGAGTCATACATGCACCCCGTTACTAGATCACCTTGTGTCAACGCTGGATCAAGCTTTGTCAGCGCCTCACATTCAGACGCTGACACATACAATGTTGACTCACCAAGAGTTAAGCCCGCTGGTATTGATCTAGATACTGTGTGTGCATACATTGCTTTATTGCCCAATGGTTCAGTGATTACATATGAGGACCTTGAGCAAATTAGTGATGAGCATTTGGAGGAGATGGACATAAAGTGGAATATGGTTCTTGCAAGCATAAGGGCAAATAGATGGAATCGAAGATTTAAGAAGAAGATGACTTTTAATGCTAAGGACACTGCTGGATTTGATAAATCCAAGGTTGAGTGTTATAATTGTCATCGAATGGGACACTTTATGAGAGAATGCAGATCTCCAAGAAGATCTGACGCTCGAAAACCCTCAAGCCAAATCATCAAGGCTCAGGATTCCAAAGCTATGGTTGCTATGCAAGACATTGATGGTGTTGGCTGGGATTGGAGCTATTTGGCCAAGGATGAGGAAGAAAACAAAGCTTTGGTTGTAGAAAAGGAAGAAGAGGAGCATGTTCACTATGCTCTCATGGCACACTCATCATCTTCATCAGACAATGAGGTATATGATGATGCATTTTGTAGTAAGGGTTGTCGTCTAAATACTGAAAATCTTAACAAAGAAGTCTTAAAATTAACAACAGATGTTGTTAATGAAAGATGCAAGTTATCTAATTATCAACTTGCTCTTATTCAAACCGAAAAGACTGTGGCTGAATATAAGAAAATGGTGTTTGACCTAAAAGATCAAATCAATGTTTTAACTCATGATTTAAATGCTAGTGTCGAGGTTAGAAACATTTTAGAGAGAGCCAATGGTGCTTTACAAGCTAAGTTAGATGAGGCTATAAAAAACAAAGATAATGTAGATCTTAAAATCCAGAGATTTGATAAAGCTTCACAAACCCTAGAAAAATGTGTTAGTGAACAAAGAGATTCTAGGGATATGACTGGGATTGGGATGAAAGAGTATGCTGGTGTTCCACCACCTGCTGGGAACTTCTATGGTGTCCTTAAAAAGGACTTGTCTTGGATTGGTATACCAGAACTCCAAGAAGAGAAATTTATTCCTCCACCAAGGGTTCTTACCCCAGTAGAGGAATACAAGCAGAAGTTGACTGATTTGGACCAATGGAAGAAAGCCAACCCTACCTTGTTTGTTAAGGGTCGCATGCTTAGTGAGAACCCAAATGAGTCTACACCCATAAAAGTGACCAATTAGTGATAATGGGACAAGTTTCTTTTCATCTAGACCTACATGTTGATGGAAAACCTAGTATTAAATATGTAGAAATGTATAGAAAACCTAGGTCACCAAAAAGTAAAATTAGTGATAATGGGACAGGGTTCTTTTCATCTAGACCTAGAGCTATGTGTATAAAAGCCTGTTATACTTGTGGAAGTTTTTCACATTTAGCTTATAAGTGTGTCAACGCTTCAAAGGTCAACGCTGATAGAAAGTCAAACATTGTCAAACCCAAGCCTTTTGTCCAGCAAAGTCCACAAGTTGTTAGACCAGTCCTATTCTTTACTAAAGGGTCTAATACTTATGGACAAAGACCTTTTTAGAAGACCAATACATGGTCTAACAGACAATGGGTTCCTGTAGCAAACCCTAGGTTCAACGCTGATAAGGGTAATTTCAGCGTTGACAAGAATAAATTAAAACGCTGACAGGAACGTTGCTAGACCAAGTAATGTCAAATACTTGCAGCCAAAGGGAAACGGGTCTAAAGCTTCTTCTAGCTTGACATGGAGACCTAAACAAGACCAAAACCCTAATTAAGATGGGATTTCTATGACCTGTAACAGATTTCATTATATTTCAAAGGTCATAACAAAACCAATTGGGGTTAACTGGGTGTTTAATCAAAAAAGGGATGAACAAGGGGTTGTCATAAGGACTAAGTCTGTTCTTGTTGAACAACCAAATGAATCCAAGTCTGCTCAGGCTTGGGTTCCCAAAGAAAACTAATTTGTTTTCTTTATGTGCAGGGCATTCAAAAGCAGGTTAATGATTATGGATATTGGGATAGTGGATGCTCTAGGCACATGACGGGGAAGGAAGATTATCTAACAAATTTTATACCCATTAAAGATGGTGACAAAGTGTACTATGGAGGAGGATATGGGACTATCACTGGCAAAGGCACTCTTCTCACTAACAATTTGCGTTTTGAAAACGTGTTTCTGGTGCTATGGACAGATGCATTTGCTGCTGCTGTTGCTGCTGGAAAAGAAAAAGGTGGTCCACAAGTATCACCAGTTGAAAACATGCATGATTCTTCAAACGCTGACAGAGGAAAATATGGCGCTGACAAGACAAATTCAGGCGTTGATGGCTCAAACGTTGAGAACTCTAACTCAGGCGTTGATAGCTCTTTTGACCATTTATTCTCTTCCAATAATTTTGAACAAGGTGAGCCTTCAAATAGAAATGGAGAGGTTCATTCAGATGATGATGGAAGAGCATTTGAAGAATATATTGGCAATATGGATAGTGAAATTGATGATAACACAATCATTGAAGGAGGAGTACTTACATCTACCATGAAGAATCATCCTTCTTCTTTGATCATATGTGATGTGATGACACCTGTGCAAACTAGAACGTCTCATCAGAATCATGGAGGATTTATTGCCAATATTCACAAGAAGGTTGATAACCCTCTTGTTCAAGCATGTTTGTTTGCCTGTTTTCTGTCACAACAGTAACCCAAGAAGATTTTTGATGCTCTCAAAGAACCAAGTTGGGTGGAAGCAATGCAAGATGAGCTTCACTAATTTGCTATCAAGGATGTTTGGGAGTTAGTTGATTGTCCCAGACATATCAGACCTATTGGGACAAGATGGGTTCTTAGGAACAAAAAGGATGAGAGAGGCATTGTGGTTAGAAACAAGGCACGTTTAGTGGCACAAGGATATACACAAGAGGAAGGGATAGACTATGAGGAGGTCTTTGCACCTGTTGCAAGGATTGAGGCTATAAGGATTTTTCTAGCCTATGCTTCCTGCATGGGATTTACAGTCTATCAAATGGATGTGAAGAGTGCTTTTCTTTATGGCACAATTGTAGAGGAGGTTTATGTAATGCAGCCTCCTGGTTTTGAAGATTCGGAACATCCAGATAAGGTGTATAGAGTGAAGAAAGCTATGTATGTACTTAATCAAGCCCCAAGAGCATGGTATGGCACATTGTCCACTTATCTGGTGGAAAATGGATTCAAAATGGGCACCATAGACCAGACCTTGTTTACAAAGAAGACTGGTAAGGATTTCTTACTTGTACAGGTCTATGTGGAGGATATCATCTTTGGCTCTTCTAGTCCAAAGATGAGTGAAGACTTTTCCAAACTCATGACAGACAAGCTCAAGATGAGTGCAATGGGGAGATGAACTTTTTTCTAGGGTTACAAGTACATCAGAAAGAAGATGGTATCTTCATCTCTTAAGACAAATATGTAGCAGAAATCTTGAAGAAGTTTGGCTTTTCTCCACATGAGAAACGGGCTAGCATACCTATGGATAAGGAACACCCTTGGGTAAAAGTTGGAGATGGAAAAGAGGTGGATGTCAGGCATTATAGGTCAATGATTGGTTCATTGATGTATCTCACAGCTTCAAGACCTGACATTATGTTTGTTGTGTGTGCATGTGCACGCCATCAAGTGACTCCCAAAGAGTGTAACCTTCATGCTGTCAAGAGGATTTTTAGGTACCTTAGGTGTTATCCAGACTTGGGATTATGGTATCCAAAAGATTCTCCATTGGAGCTTATTGCATATTCAGACAGTGATTATGGTGGTGACAAGTTTGATAGAAAATCCACAACTGGTGGATGCCAATATCTTGGGAGTAGATTGATATCTTGGCAATGCAAAAAACAAACAGTGGTGGCCAATTCTACAACTGATGCAGAGTATGTTGCTGCAGCTGCTTGTTGTGGACAAGTCTTACGGATTCAGAACCAGCTGTTGGATTATGGGTATAATTTCATGCATACCAAGATTTTTGTAGACAATAACAGTACTTTATGCCTTATTAAAAATCTTGTACATCACTCTAAAACAAAACATATAGAAATTAGACATCATTTTATAAGAGATTGTTTTGAAAAAGGTTTAATACAACCAGATAGGGTTGACACAGAGGAAAATGTGTCTGATTTATTAACTAAACCTTTTGATACTGGAAGATTTCAATACTTGGTAACAAGTATTGGAATGATCAATCTTACTTAATATATGTTTTGAGAACTTATTTTAAAAGTATGTACAAGATATGGATTTGTTATTGGTCTTTGTACACAATTAGATTTTCCACTTTATTTGTCTAACGCTGACAAAGTTTATTTTAACGCTGACAAGTGTTAAATTGACGTTGTTAGCAACATGTTAGTTTTGTGGTTTTTGATCTAATTATGCAGGCGTTGTTTGTATTGTACAAATGGATACAGAGTTGCTTATGGATTCTTGGAGCATTATTGGAGCATGTTTTAGTTTATGGATCATGGTTGGAATATTTATATTCCTATCTTGACATAAATTTTTATTACATGCATATTATTTGGCAACTTATGTATCATAGTTTAAGGAGAGGTTTAGGAACCCTTTAGGACTTTTTCGGTATTCATATAATACTCTTATCACAATTCTAGATTGTGTCCACTGGTGAGTATGAATTAGTTTACTAACTCATGAGGCACTGTAGCATGCAAAGTTGATATACTATGCACGCTGCCAAGACTTTTTGGCCTAGAATTAGATGTGGTCTGTTGGGAGACTTGGGTATGATTTTTATTGGGCTTAACTTGGAAGTTACAAAGGATTTTATGAGATAACTTCACTGTTAAGAACTTTGGTTAGCAAGGGACACTTGAGGACTGTTATGTCTATCTTGCTTAAGCAAGTGTGCATGATTAGACAGTGCTTGCCACCCTATAGTAATTTTCAGTTTATAGGTTATCTTCACTAGGATAAATCACTTTGTTAAGGTCCTTTTTCATTTTTATTATTTTTATTTTTGGACGTTGACAGATTTATTTCAAAATGTTGTTAGGACCAATTTTGACGTTGACATGGCTTTTTCCAACGTTGACAAGAATATAATCGTTGGGCGTTGATAGGTAATTTTTGACCGTTGACACTCATTGGGTCCTACCCAGTTGTTATTTTTGACGAAAAATAGGGCCGTAATTTTTGCAGTTGGTAACTTTTTATTAATGCACAAGATAAGTTATTTTCTTTTCAAGATTTTCATCATTATATTTTGAAAATAACTGCCTAATTTTTGACCAATCACATGTGCCTACCTCTCCTATATATTTGGTTCCTTTTTTTTAAACAGGGTAATTGCATATTCTTGTCTAACAAATTTTTATCCTATATTCATCTTTCATAACCTTTCACACAGCTTTCTACATCAATGGCGCCTACGTTTAAACCGAGTGACTTGGTATTGGGATTCAGAAGTCAACATAACATGGTTTCCTATTTGGAGGCTGATGATGCTCTATTTCCTCAATATACTCAGATGGTGGCGTATTTGAATGCATCTCCACTATGGTATGCACTTTCTCATGCTCCTCTTATCCCTGTCACTCATATTAAACAGTTTTGGAACACTCTTAGTTCCTCAACGCTTAATAATGTGACTACATTAACTGCTATTATCCATGGGCGTCCAAGGGTGGTTACTGAAGCCTTAGTTCGCCAGGCTTTGCATCTTAATGATGCAGATGGTATAACCACTCTACCCATTGGTGAGATATAACAAAGACTTCAAGCTTTGGGTTATCCTTTCCCTGAAGAGGGTACTTTAAACAAATATAATAAACAGGAATTTCCCCAGCTTGGAAGTACTTAATACATGTCATCCTTAAATTTAAATGTACTGCACATAATGAAATTAACAGATCCATTGGTAGTGCCATTGTGTGTATTGCTACAGGGAAAAAATATATTTTTTTCTAAAATGATTTTTGATGGCATGTGTAAAAACAAGGGTAGCAAGATGAATCTGGCTTACCCAAGATTTTTACAAATGATTTTTGATGAACAAAGGTATTGCACCAGGGATCATGATGATTTTTATGTGATCCCTGTGCAAAAGAAAGCAATTTTTAGTAAGATGAATTCACCCCCTCACATAGACTTACCCCTTACCCAAGCCATGCTTGCTGTTATTGCAGCAGCACAACCTCAACCTGACCCACAACCACAACTTGACCCATTACCTGAACCATCACCTTCACCTCAACATATGGAACTTGACCAAGTTTCCTTCAACGCTGACACGTTAAATGTTGGCGTTGACACTTCAAATCCAAACGTTGACATCGTGTTACAACATACCCAAACACCCCTTAACCTTCAAACTACAACCCAATCCACATCATCCTCTTCACTTCCAGATTTTAGGATGGAAAAATGCCAAAGGTGTGACAACCTAAAACCGAGGTCATTGCTTAATCTTATTTTACGATTATTTTTTAAATTTCTGGATGAGTTGAATGATATTTATTTTTGGAGGTTTAAGTTTAACCCGATGTTGGAAGGTTTATATTTTAATTTTAATAAGTATAAGGAATATTAGTAAGCGTGATGTCGATGGATGCCAAATACTTTACGTCTTATTGTCGGTTGTTTCTATTTTTGTCATTTTTGATGTTTTATTTTAAATGACGTGTTAGGTCGAGTCAGGAGTCGATATTATTATATTTGAGGTACGTTTTAAATTTTTAAAAGTATCTTTATGAAACCCGAGACCCGTAAATATTTTCAAAATTGACTAATAGTTATTTTCCGCTTTTTAGCTAACTATTTTCATTTTGAGCCACAACTATTGCAAAATTACAACAAAGGTCCCTCAAGCACTATATATAAGCTTAAAATTAAACAAACACACACAATCACAAAATTCCACTCAAAAATTTTTCACTCTCCTCTCTCTCTTCTCTTGTTAAGCCGTGACTTCACCACCACCCCAAACCCATACAATTTTCAATTTTGCTCAATTTTGATCATGATTTAAGCTAAACAAAAACAAATCCCTATATTAGATTTGATCAATGATCATTTTGGTGTAAGAAAATCATACATGCAAGCATTTTTATTTTTTTCATGTTGGTAGGTGAAAGCCATGATCATGCATGGTGTTCTTGGTATGATCAATGGTGGTTCTTGCAGCAATTTTGTTAAAAACTTGATTTTGATCTAAAGGTTTTTATTTTTATGATGATTTGGATGTTATGGTTCATATATGTTGATGTTTAGGTATATGAATTATCATTTTCATGGTTGGTTTTGATCAAAAATGTGATTTTGTACAAGTTTTTGATGGTCATTTTATAACAGTAAGTAAACTGTAAAATCCGAATTTTTATGTTTTAAAAATGGCTTAACTTATAGCCTAGGGTTGTATATAATTTGATTACCTTCGATTTGATATAAAGTAGAGCTTCTAGCTCCAAACGAGCGCGAAGTTATGATGTTTTGATTAATCGTGTACCGGGAGACGAGTATCGGCACTACATATAGTTGTTGTCGATATTTGGATCCAATATCGGGGACTATAAATTGAAGTTTTGAAATGTGTAACCTACTGATGATGAGGTGTTTACCTTAGAGGGTGAGTTTACTTTAAGACCCGAGTGTCGGTTTTGTAAATGGAGTCGACTGAAGTTCGCCGAAGACGCCGACTGAAGTTCGCCAATTTCTTGGTTTAGCTGGGTATTATAGAAAGTTTATTGAGAAGTTTTCGCTAATTGCTAAGTCGTTGACTAAGCTTACGGAAAAGAATCGAGTCTTTGAATGGGGATTAGAAGAGGAATCTGCATTTAGTACATTGAAGGATAAGTTGAGTTCTACGCCGATATTGTCTTTCGCAGAAGGATCTGAGGATTTTGTAGTGTACTGTGACGCGTCTCATAAAGGATTTGGAGCTGTGTTGATGCAAAGGGAGAAAGTAATAGCATAAGCATCGAGACAATTGAGGAAGCATGAAGAGAATTACACTACGCATGATTTAGAACTTGCGGCTGTGATTTTTGATTTGAAGTTGTGGCGACACTACTTGTATGGAACCAAGTGTGTGGTTTTCACTGATCATAAGAGTTTGCAGTATATTTTGGATCAAAAGGAATTGAATATGAGGCAAAGGAGATGGGTTGAGTTGCTGAGTGATTATGACTGCGAGATTCGTTACCATCCTGGTAAAGCGAATGTGGTAGCTGATACACTTAGTAGAAATGAAAGAGATAAGTCTATAAGAGTTAGAGCTTTGACAATGATGGAAAGTGTTGATTTGACAGAAGCGATATTGAAAACCCAAGCTAATGGTTTGAAGGAAGAGAATGTTAAGGCAGAAAATTTGGGTAGAATGTTGAAACCTTTGTTTGAAGTAAGGTCAAATGGATTGAGGTATTTTGAGAATAGGATTTGGTTACCGTTTTGTCCGTCTGAGGAAGGTTCTTTAGGAGTGCGAGATTTGGTTATGAATGAATCTCATAAGTCGAAGTATTCAATACATCCTGGATCGGACTAGATGTATCAAGATCTTAAGAAAGTTTATTGGTGGCCGAATATGAAGGCTGATATAGCACAATATGTTAATAAGTGTTTAACTTATGCGAAGGTGAAAGCTGAACATAAGAAACCGTCTGGATTATTAGTGAAACCTGAGATTCCTGAATGGAAATGGGAGAAGATTAAAATGGATTTTGTGACAGGTTTGCCAAGGACTGCAAATGGTTGTGATATGATATGGGTGATTGTAGATAGACTGACTAAGTCTGCTCACTTTTTGCCAATGAAGAAGACGAATAGTATGGAGAGGTTAACAACAGTGTATGTGAAGGAGATTGTTCGTCGACATGGTGTGCCTTTGTCGATAATTTCTGATCGTGATAGTAGGTTTACTTCAGAATTTTGGAAGTCTTTGTAGAAAGCGATGGGAACGGAGTTATGTTTGAGTACAACATATCATCCAAAAACTGATGGACAAAGTGAGAGAACGATTCAAACGTTAGAGGATATGCTTCGTGCATGTGTGATTGACTTTGGAAATGGTTGGGATAAGCATTTGTCATTGGTTGAATTTTCGTACAATAACAGTTATCATGCTAGTATTAAAGCCGCTCCATTTGAAGCTTTGTATGGACGTAAGTGTAGATCTCCAGTGTGTTGGAGTGAGGTAGGTGAAAGTCAATTGACTAGGCCTGAAATGATATTTGAGACGACTGAAAAGATAGTGTCAATTAAGAAGCGTTTGTTATCTGCCAGAAGTAGACAAAAGAGTTATACTGATAACCGAAGGAAACCGTTGGAATTTGAAGTAGGAGACATGGTTATGTTGAAGGTATATCCATGGAAAGGAGTAATTCGTTTTGGAAAGAGAGGAAAGTTGGGCCCGAGATATATTGGACCATTTAAGATTATCCAAAGGATTGGATTGGTGGCTTATAAGTTAGAGTTGCCTGATGAGCTTAAGGCTATTCATAATACTTTTCATGTGTCTAATCTGAAGAAGTGTTTAGCTGAAAGGGATGTGGTGATTCCATTGGAGGAAATTCAACTTGGTGATAAGTTGCATTTTATGGAGGAACCTATAGAGATAATGGATAGGGAAGTTAAGAAGTTGAATCATAGTAGAATTCCGATTGTGAAAGTGAGATGGAACTCTCGACGTGGGCCAGAGTTTACCTGGGAACGTGAGGAATTCTTTAAGGACAAGTATCCTCATTTGTTTTGGAAGGACTGCGCCGCGGACGTCACTTCTTTTAAGAATGGGGGGATGTGACAACCCAAAACCGAGGTCAGTGCTTTATCTTATTATACGGTTATTTTTGAAATTTTTGGATGAGTTTGAATGATATTTATTTTTGGAGGTTTAAGTTTAACCCGATGTTGGAAGGTTTATATTTTAATTTTAATAAGTATAACTAGTATTAGCAAGCGTGATGTCGATGGATGCCAAATATTTTACGTCTTATTGTCGGTTGTTCGATTTTTGTCATTTTTGATGTTTTATTTTAAATGACATGTTAGGTCGAGTCAGGAGTCGATATTATTATATTTGAGGTACGTTTTAAATTTTTAAAAGTATCTTTATGAAACCCGAGCCCCGTAAATATTTTTAAAATTGATTAATAGTTATTTCCCGCTTTTTAGCTAACTATTTTTATTTTGAGCCACAACTATTGCAAAATTACAACAAAGGTCCCTCAAGCACTATATATAAGCTTAAAATTAAAAAAACACACTCAATCACAAAATTCCACTCAAAAAATTTTCACTCTCCTCTCTCTCTTCTCTTGTTAAGCGTGACTTCACCACCACACCAAACCCATACAATTTTCAATTTTGCTCAATTTTGATCATGATTTGAGCTAAACTAAAACAAGTCCTTATCTTAGAATTGATCAAGGATCATTTTGGCGTAAGAAAATCATACATGCAAGCATTTTTATTTTTTTCATGTTGGTAGATGAAAGCCATGATCATTCATGGTGTTCTTGGTATGATCAATGGTGGTTCTTGCAAGAATTTTGTTAAAAACTTGATTTTGATCTAAAGGTTTTTATTTTTCTGATGATTTGGATGTTATGGTTCATATATGTTGATGTTAGGGTATAGGAATGATCATTTTCATGGTTGGTTTTGATCAAAAATGTGATTTTGTACAAGTTTTTGATGGTCATTTTATAACAGTAAGTAAACTGTAAAATCCGAATTTTTATATTTTGAAAATGGCCTAACTTATAGCCTAGGGTTGTAGATAATTTGATTAGCTTTGATTTGATATAAAGTAAAGCTTCTAGCTCCAAACGAGCGTGAAGTTATGATGTTTTGATTAATCGTGTACCAGGAGACGAGTATCGGCACTACATATAGTTGTTGTCGATATTTGGATCGAATCTCGGGGACTATAAATTGAAGTTTTGAAATGTGTAACCTACTGATGATGAGGTGTTTACCTTATAGGGTGAGTTTACTTTAAGACCCGAGTGTCGGTTTTGTAAACGGAGTCGTTTAAAGAAGTTAAAATGGTTGTATGAAAAATTAACGTAAATCTGTCCGAATTTTGTAGTTTGAAGATGAGTCGGGTAAAGGACTTTAAAATTAATTTCATTTGATAAAATTGTAGGAAGACTTTCTATATATAGTAAGTTAGTTTATCGAGTCGTTTCATAAACGTTTGACGAGCTTAAAAGGGGTAAATAAGTTAGTACATGTAGTATGTGCCGGCGGACTTTGTAAAAAGTGTAAAATGGTTAAGTAAATGTGTAGTAGAGTATAATGAAGTTATTTATATTGTTTTCTCTCGAGTTTATTGTGACTTTATGAGTTTGAGTTTGATGTTGTTATGTATGAATTATTTCTCGAGTCTTTATTAATGAACGCGCCTTATCTGATAGGTAGCGGTTCTCGTGTTTGAAAGGCATCCATTATCATCAACGAGCATCTCGCTAGATCTCTTATACTAAGGTAAGTCTGTAGCCTCGCTTTTTATGCTAGCTACTAAATGTTTTATACCCGCGAGGGGGATACATGCTATTTGAAAATAAATGAACACAAGTCATGAGTAATTGTTGGACCCGAATGTTGCCTAAGTTGATTACATTGTATTGAGTACCTTGTTGCTAAAGACCCTAAATTCATGAGCCGTTAACTATCTTCTGACTTGATGTTGTGAGTCGGGAATAGCCGCTTATTCTAATGATAGTACTATTGGCTTGACCACCCTATCTGAGACCAGGGCATTACGTTGAGTTACCTCTAGGAAGGATAATTTACGAGAATAAGAATGTGGTATTCTAGCAACTGATACCATAGATGGGCAATGGTTTTATTCTATTCATGCCGGCATTTGGCGTGGGTGACTATTTGGTTAAGGGGCGGGTGTCATGAGCTTAAATACAATGTTTATTATTGCCTTGAATATAGATTGTATGTATGACAATTCTATAAATGATTATGATTGATTTTCTTCTTGTGTTCACATGTGATTTGATAAACCTATAGACTCGCTCAACATTATTGTTTACTCGTTTTAGCATGCATTTCAGGTAACAGGAAGTGATGGAGAATGGAGATTTGTTGTGGAGGTTGTGGCTTGGCTTTTGGAAGATTTTTGGTCTAAAAACTATTTCTATCCTTTTACTGTTGAACAAATGTTTTATGTTTGTGTATTGTACTAAACTTTTGTTGGTTGTTGGTAGAGATCCATCGGGACTAAACGCTTTACTCTGGTGTCGTTTTAGTACAATTATTGGATGAAATTATGTTTTAGACCTATTATGAAAATCTTGTTTATGTTTTACGTATAAACGTCTCTCTTTTGAGTCGTTCAATATACCTTGTGTGATGATGCTTGTGTCTAGCACCCAATTGTGTATTTCTGCTGCGCAATGTAAATTGGGGGTGTTAGAGATTGGTAATCAGAGCTGCAAGTTATAGAGAACTGGGTCGATTTTGAAAATTGTCCTAAACTATAACTTTGGTGTTGAAAGTATTTATTCTTCAAAGGCACACAACTTCTTTGCAACGCTCCGGTATGATAACTTTTAGTTTTGTTTTACATTATAGATGTATCCCTCATAACTAAAATTATTTCCCGAGTATTTATTAAGTAAATACTACGATATTGTATTGGAATTACTGAAAGTACGCTGAGTGCTTGTCAGTATCATATTTATTATTTTTTGCGAGCATTGCATAAACATCATTTGCATTGTGTTGCATAGCATGGATTATGTATAACATTTTCATAAGCATAGCATACTAATTATTATATTATTAGCAATGACCTTAAGTATCCTTGAACCCTTATAACTGTAGAAAACGGCTGGTTTACCTCGTGAGGATGGATGGATTGATATGACTAATGTATTGGACGATGAGGAAGTAGATAACTTTGGTGCTAGTGACGATGAGGAGCCTTTTGAGTATTTAGATGATGGGATTCCACTTACTGCAGTTGGTCAGACCGAGCCTGAATTGATTCAAGGTAGTTATGTTCCAAGGGTTAATGTTGTGCCACAGACTGTTACAGATTGTCAGCGACCTATTGTTCGTTCTTCAACGCCTACTTGTGATGCCTATGTTAGCAGCTTGCCTGGGATTGCATTTGCTAGGGGTGATGTTCCTGTTGAGTCGAGTAGTGCTGCTAGTGCTCGATCTATTCATGATGGTATATCTAAGGTTTATTGTCCAGGTCCTAGGTCTTATGATGATATTTTCTAGTTTCTTAAGAAGTTTGATAGGTCTTTAATTGAAAGGTATTTGGTTGAAACCCGTGTGATTAGGAGGTTTGAGCAGAATGAGAAAAAGTTTGACAGGTTTGTTAATAGTGTGAAGAGATCAGAGTTTGTTACGGCAAGGGAAATGGATGAAGTTGTTAGGTTAAGATCTATGGTGTTGAATTTGAGTAGGCAGGTTGAAAGGTTACGTAAGGAGCAAGAAAGGAATGCAAGGTTGGATGCATGGGGTTTGCCTATGAGATCTTTTCCTAGTCGAGGTGTAGTGATTCGTGATGTGCTGAGTCAGGTTGAAGCTCAATTGTTGGTGAATCCAAGTGAAGGAGGTAGTCGAAAGGGGAAGGAAAAAGTGGAAGAAGATTCTGAGGATGATGATAGCAGCAGTGATGATGAGCCGATGTACAAGAATCTGTGGGGATCTGATGTTTAGTTTTTATGTTGTTTTTATTAGCCTTGTTGTAATAGAACTTATGTAGACTCGTACTGTAGTTTATGATGAAACTTAATGACTTTTAAGTTTGACGTGATGAAGGGTTGTAGTGACATTACTTGACACAATTTTGTGGAAATTTTCTAATGCAATCCAAATTACCTTAATGACTTATGATTTGTCTTATTAGTTCTTTTGTAAATTGGTTAATGATTCATTGTGAATTGTGTTGTTGGTGCATGTAGTATCCATGTTACATCTTGATAGAGAAATCCTTCTTCTTATCTTGATATGAATACTTACTTATTCTTTTTCTTTTATGGTTACACAGGAAGGAGTTGGGAGGCATTTTTCTAACTTTACTTAATTGTTGTTTGGTTAGTTTCCTAAAAACATGTCGCCTAAATTGACGACTGCTACTGTTAATACCATGATTGAGCAAGCTATTGCTAGAGCTTTGGAAGCTGAACGTGCTGCGAGGAACCAAAAGGCTGAGAATAGGAATGTTGCTGGTCAGGTTGGAGGGAATGTTGAAAATCCAGTTGGAGGTAATGCTGATGAACAAGCGGGAGGAAATGTTGTGGGACAAGTTGGAGGTAATGTTGTTTTTCGCCAGATTCAGAAGGAATGTTCTTATGCTAGTTTCATGAAATGTGGACCTACCCAATTTCGTGGTACTGGTGGTGCTTTGGAATTAAGGAGGTGGATTGAGAAGATTGAAAGTACTTTTGAAATCAGTGGATGTTCAGAAGCTAGTAAGGTGAAATTTGCTACAGCTACTTTTCAGGATGATGCATTAAGCTGGTGGAATAGTCAGGTAGCTACTGTAGGATTGGTTGAAGCTAATGCTAGAACATGGACTGTGACCAAGGGACTGTTAACTGCTAAGTTTTGTCCTGAGGAAGAGTTAGGTCAATTGGAAGATGAATTGAGGCATTTGGTGCTGAGAAACAATGATATTGTAGCTTATACAAGGAGATTTTCTGATTTATGTTTGTTATGTCCTGATGCTTTTGCTGATGACCGTAAGAAGATGAAGCAGTATATCAGAGGTTTATCTAGTAATATCAATGGAGAGACTACTTCGTCGAAACCCAAGTCATTTGATGAAGCTGTTCAAATGGCTCATTCTTTAATGGATGTAAAGCTGTAGGATCGAAAGTACAGTATTGCTGAGGGGAATAAGAGAAAGTGGGAAGCTGCACACTCAAACCAAGGGCAGAATCGTGGTGGTTATCGTAACAATAATAACCAAGGACCGAATAGGAATCAGCAATATAATTTGAGAAGGAATGATGGTGTTCGTGCTGCCACAGGAAATCAAGGTAACAAGGTGAATCCGAAGTGTGGTCGATGTAATCTGTATCATGTTGGGAATTGTCCACCTACTTGCAACAAGTGTGGGAAGGCCGGACATAAGATGGCAGATTGTAGAAACAAGGGTGTGGCCACTGGAGCCAATTCTGTTAAGGTAGTTAACTGTTCTAGATGTGGAGGCCGTGGACATAAGCAAGGGAATTGTCCGAGGGTTGGCATACGACAGGGAGGCAAAGTTGCTGCTGTTGCTGCTGGGATTGCTGCTCCAGCCTATGTCGTGGGAGATCCTGACAAACCTCAAGGGCCGAATGTGGTGACTGGTTCGTTCTTACTTGATGCTTGTTATGCTAGTGTGTTATTTGATTATGTATCCGATAGAAGTTTCGTAGATGTTAGATTCAGTCAGCTATTGGATAGAGAACCAGTTAGATTGACAACTAGTTATAAGGTGGAGTTAGCTGATGGTAAGGTTGTAAGCACTAGTTCTATACTGAAAGGTTGTTCCTTGAAGTTAGGTAATTATGTGTTAGGTATTGATTTCATGCCTATAGAATTAGGATCTTTTGATGTGATTATTGGAATGGACTGGTTAGTTGGTGATGGTGCGGTAATTGTTTGTGGAGAAAGATTAGTTCAGATACCGCTAAGGAATAGGGTATTGACTGTGAAAGGAGATGAATGTACTTCTCGTTTGAGAGTTGTTTCTTGTTTGAAGATGATGAGGTATATAGAAGCAGGTTGTGATGTGTTTCTTGCACAGATAAGTAATGATGGTGTGAATGAAAGGAAATTGGAAGATGTGCCTATGATTAGAGAGTATCCTGAGGTTTTCCCTGAAGATTTGCCAGGATTACCGCCGCATCGTGAAGTGGAGTTTCCTATTGATTTAGTGTCGGGTGCTGCACTAGTGATCGTGCACCGTATCGTTTAGCTCCATCTGAAATGAAAGAAGTATATGATCAATTGAAGGAATTGATGGATAAGGGATTTATTAGACCGAGTTCGTCGCCATGGGGTGCTCCTGTTTTGTTTGTTAGGAAGAAAGATGGTTCTTTTAGAATGTGTATTGATTATAGAGAGCTTAACAAATTGACTGTCAAGAATCGGTATCCACTGCCGAGGATTGATGATTTGTTTGATCAGTTGCAAGGATCATGTGTATACTCGAAGATCGATTTGAGGTCTAGGTATCATCAACTGAGAGTTAGGGAAGAAGATATTCCTATAACAGCTTTCCGTACTCGATATGGACATTTTGAATTTCAAGTGATGCCTTTTGGGTTAACGAATATGCCTGCTGTATTCATGGATTTGATGAATCGTGTATGCAAGCCGTATTTGGATGAGTTTGTTATCGTATTCATTGATGATATTCTCGTTTACTCCAAAAGTGAAGTATAACATGAGAAGCATTTGAGGATAATATTAGAATTGTTGAAGAAGGAGAAGCTGTATGCGAAATTCCCTAAGTGTGAATTTTGGTTGAAATCAGTGCAATTTCTGGGGCACGTGATTGATAGTGAAGGTGTTCGGGTGGATCCTGCTAAGATTAAGGCAATTAAGGACTGGTCAGTGCCGAAGACGCCGACTGAAGTTCGCCAATTTCTTGGTTTAGCTGGGTATTATAGAAAGTTTATTGAGAAGTTTTCGCTAATTGCTAAGTCGTTGACTAAGCTTACGGAAAAGAATCGAGTCTTTGAATGGGGATTAGAAGAGGAATCTGCATTTAGTACATTGAAGGATAAGTTGAGCTCTACGCCGATATTGTCTTTCGCAGAAGGATCTGAGGATTTTGTAGTGTACTGTGACGCGTCTCATAAAGGATTTGGAGCTGTGTTGATGAAAAGGGAGAATGTAATAGCATAAGCATCGATACAATTGAGGAAGCATGAAGAGAATTACACTACGCATGATTTAGAACTTTGGGTTGTGATTTTTGCTTTGAAGCTATGGAGGCACTACTTGTATGGAACCAAGTGTGTGGTTTTCACTGATCATAAGAGTTTGCAGTATATTTTGGATCAAAAGGAATTGAATATGAGGCAAAGGAGATGGGTTGAGTTGCTGAGTGATTATGACTGTGAGATTCGTTACCATCCTGGTAAAGCAAAAGTGGTAGCTGATGCACTTAGTAGAAAGGAAAGAGATAAGTCTATAAGAGTTAGAGCTTTGACAATGATGGAAAGTGTTGATTTGGCAGAAGCGATATTGAAAGCCCAAGCTAATGGTTTGAAGGAAGAGAATGTTGAGGCAGAAAATTTGGGTAGAATGTTGAAACCTTTGTTTGAAGTAAGGTCAAATGTATTGAGGTATTTTGAGAATAGGATTTGGTTATCGTCGTGTCCGTCTGAGGAAGGTTCTTTAGGAGTGCGAGATTTGGTTATGAATGAACCTCATAAGTCGAAGTATTCAATACATCCTGGATCGGACAAGATGTATCAAGATCTTAAGAAAGTTTATTGGTGGCCGAATATGAAGGCTGATATAGCACAGTATGTTAATAAGTGTTTAACTTATGCGAAGGTGAAAGCTGAACATAAGAAACCGTCTAGATTATTGTGCGACCTGAGATTCCTGAGTGGAAATGGGAGAAGATTACAATGGATCTTGTGGCAGGTTTGCCAACGACCGCAAATGGTTGTGATATGATATGGGTGATTGTAGATAGATTGACTAAGTCTGCTCACTTTTTGTCAATGAAGAAGACGGATAGTATAGAGAGGTTAACAACAGTGTATGTGAAGGAGATTGTTTGTCGACATGGTGTGCCTTTATCGATAATTTCTGATCGTGATAGTAGGTTTACATCAGAATTTTGGAAGTCTTTGCAGAAAGCGATGGGAACGGAGTTATGTTTGAGTACAACATATCATCCGGAAACTGATGGACAAAGTGAGAGAACGATTCAAACGTTAGAGGATATGCTTCGTGCATGTGTGATTGACTTTGGAAATTGTTGGGATAAGCATTTGCCATTGGTTGAATTTTTGTACAATAACAGTTATCATGCTAGTATTAAAGCCGCTCCATTTGAAGCTTTGTATGGACGTAAGTGTAGATCTCCAGTGTGTTGGAGTGAGGTAGGTGAAAGTCAATTGACTGGGCCTGAAATGATATTTGAGACGACTGAAAAGATTTTGCAAATTAAGAAGCGTTTGTTATCTGGCAGAAGTAGACAAAAGAGTTATGTTGATAACCGAAGGAAACCGTTGGAATTTGGAGTAGGAGACATGGTTGTGTTGAAGGTATCTCCATGGAAAGGAGTAATTCGTTTTGGAAAGAGAGGAAAGTTGAGCCCGAGATATATTGGACCATTTAAGATTATCCAAAGGATTGGATTGGTGGCTTATTAGTTAGAGTTGCCTGATGAGCTTAAGGCTATTCATAATACTTTTCATGTGTCTAATCTGAAGAAGTGTTTAGCTGAAAGGGATGTGGTGATTCCATTGGAGGAAATTCAACTTGATGATAAGTTGCATTTTATAGAGGAACCTATAGAGATAATGGATAGGGAAGTTAAGAAGTTGAAGCATAGTAGAATTCCGATTGTGAAAGTGAGATGGAACTCTAGACGTGGGCCAGAGTTTACCTGGGAACGTGAGGATTTCTTTAAGGACAAGTATCCTCATTTGTTTAGGAAGGATTAAGCGCCGCGGACGTCGCTTCTTTTAAGAAGGGGGGGATGTGACAACCCAAAACCGAGGTCATTGCTTAATCTTATTTTACGATTATTGGATGAGTTTGAATGATATTTATTTTTGGAGGTTTAAGTTTACCCCGATGTTGGAAGGTTTATATTTTAATTTTAATATGTATAAGGAGTATTAGCAAGCGTGATGTCGATGGATGCCAAATATTTGACGTCTTATTGTCGGTTGTTCGAATTTTTTCATTTTTGATGTTTTATTTTAAATGACGTGTTAGGTCGAGTCGGGAGTCGATAATATTATATTTGAGGTACGTGTTAAATTTTTAAAAGTATCTTTATGAAACCCGAGCCCCGTAAATATTTTCAAAATTGACTAATAGTTATTTCCCTCTTTTTAGCTGACTATTTTCATTTTGAGCCAAAACTATTGAAAAAATACAAAAAAGGTCCCTCAAGCACTATATATAAGCTTAAAATTAAACAAACACACACAATCACAAAATTCCACTCAAAAATTTTTCACTATCCTCTCTCTCTTCTCTTTTTAAGCCGTGACTTCACCACCACCCCAAACCCATCCAATTTTCAATTTTGCTCAATTTTTATCATGATTTGAGCTAAACTAAAACAAGTCCCTATCTTAGAATTAATCAAGGATCATTGTTGTGTAAGAAAATCATACATGCAAGCATTTTTATTTTTTTCATGTTGGTAGGTGAAAGCCATGATCTTGCATGGTGTTCTTGGTATGATCAATGGTGGTTCTTGCAAGAATTTTGTTAAAAACTTGATTTTGATCTAAAGGTTTTTATTTTTATGATGATTTGGATGTTATGGTTCATATATGTTGATGTTAGGATATTAGAATGATCGTTTTCATGGTTGGTTTTGATCAAAAATGTGATTTTGTACAAGTTTTTGATGGTCATTTTATAACAGTAAGTAAACTGTAAAATCCGAATTTTTATGTCTTGAAAATGGCTTAACTTATATCCTAGGGTTGTAGATAATTTGATTAGATTCGATTTGATATAAAGTAGAACTTCTAGCTCCAAACGAGCGTGAAGTTATGATGTTTTGATTAATCGTGTACCGGGAGACGAGTATCGACACTGCATATAGTTGTTGTCGATATTTGGATCGAATCTCGGGGACTATAAATTGAAGTTTTTAAATGTGTAACCTACTGATGATGAGGTTTTTACCTTAGAGGGTGAGTTTACTTTAAGACCCGAGTGTCGGTTTTGTAAACGGAGTCGTTTAAAGAAGTTAAAACAGTTGTATGAAACATTAACGTAAATCTGTCCGGATTTTGTAGTTTGAAGATGAGTCGGGTAAAGGACTTTAAAAATAATTTCATTTGATAAACTTGTATGAGGACTTTTTATATATATAGTAATTTAGTTTATCGATTCGTTTCATAAACGTTTGACGAGTTTAAAAGGGGTAAATAACCTAGTACATGTATTATGTGCCGACGGACTTTGTAAAAAGTGTAAAATGGTAAAGTACATGTGTAGTATAGTATAATGAAGTTATTTATATTGTTTTATCTCGAGTTTATTGTGACTTTATGAGTTTGAGTTTGATGTTGTTATGTATGAATTATTTCTCGAGTCTTGATTAATGAACGCGTCTTATTTGATAGGTAGCGGTTCTCGTGTTTGAAAGGCATCCATTATCATCGACGATCATCTCGCTAGATCTCTTATACTAAGGTGAGTCTGTAGCCTCGCTTTTTATGCTAGCTACTAAATGTTTCATACCCGCGAGAGGGATACATGCTATTTGAAAATAAATGAACACAAGTCATGAGTAATTGTTGGACCCGAATGTTGCTTAAGTTGATTACATTGTATTGAGTACCTTGTTGCTAAAGACCCTAAATTCATGAGCTGTTAACTATCTTCTGACTTGATGTTGTGAGTCAGGAATTTCCGCTTATTCTAATGATAGTACTATTGGGTTGACCACTCTCTCTGAGACCAGGGCATTACGTTGAGTAACCTCTAGGAAGGATAATTTAAGGGAATAAGAATGTGGTATTCTAGCAACTGATACCCTAGAGGGCAATGGTTTTATTCTAGTCATGTCGGCATTTAGCGTGGGTGACTATTTGGTTAAGGGGTCGGTGTCATGAGCTTAAATACAATGTTTATTATTTCCTTGAATATCGATTATGTGTACGACAATTCTATAAATGATTATGATTGATTTACTTCTTGTGTTCAAATGTGATTTGATAAACCTATAGACTCGCTCAACATTATTATTGACTCGTTTTAGCATGCATTTCTGGTAATAGGAAGTGATGGAGAATGGAGCTTTGCTGTGGAGGTTGTGGCTTGGCTTTTGGAAGAATGTTGGTCTAAAAACTATTTCTATCCTTTTACTGTTGAACAAATGTTTTATGTTTGTGTATTGTACTAAACTTGTGTTGGTTGTTGGTCGAGATCCATGGGAACTAAACGCTTTACTCTGGTGTCGTTGTAGTACAATTATGGGATGAAATTATGTTTTAGACCTATTATGAAAATCTTGTTTATGTTTTACGTATAAACGTCTCTCTTTTGAGTCGTTCAATATACCTTGTGTGATGATGCTTGTGTCTAGCACCCAATTTTGTATTTCCGCTGCGCAATGTAAATTGGGGGTGTTAGAAAAGGACTGTTAGAGTGTTCTCCTCTGGTGGTCCCAGCCATGTTGTAGAGAGAACCACCACCACAAGTGTGGTTGGTGACATGGGTGGGGCTAGGACTATTGGTACTAGCTTAGATGCAGGCCAAGCCAGTCCTAACATCATTAAGACCCCATCCATGCCCCATGACTCTATTTTGGGAGGTCAAATACCCATTCTAGAGGAGGGCAGATTGGAACCCTATACAATGTTGGAATTGACGGTTGTCTGGATTAGCTTGCAAAAGCAAAATGCAGACCTTGTACATACTGTCTCTACACAAGGCCTTGAACTCAAGCAATTGAGGGAGAGGATTGTTCTTTTAGAGGGTGCTAACAATAGGCGTGGTATGGAGGATTCTTCCAAAGGGGAGGATGAGCAGATACATGTGAGTGACAAAGGCTCACATGAGGGAGAATATTTGGGAGTGGCTGAAGCTCTTACAGATTTGAAGAGGCAACCAGGTTTTGATGTCTCTTTGGTTACTCCTACAAATTTGAATTTGTCCTTTATAGAAATGATGGAGCAGTTCACCAAGCAAAGCGTTGACAAGAGTAAGTTGAGTGTTGACAAGCATATTTTTGACGGTGATAGGAGTAAAACAGGCGTTGACACACAGGTTTTGGACGTTGATAGACCTGCAGGTATGGTTGATGTATTCTAGTCATCAGCTATCATCAAGGAAGTGTCTTCACAGGTACCATCATCATCTTTACCCATCATTAATACATTAGATAGAGGTAAAGGATTTATGGTAGAAACAGAGGTTCCCAAGGATGCAGCACAAGTAAAATTTGATTCAATGTTGGCTGCACAACTTATGGAACAAGAAAAGAAGAAGGTTGTTGAGTTACCATTTGTGGTTACTTCTGAGGAATAAGAAGGAAGTAATGATGAGAGCACAGATTCAAGTGTCATGATTATTGAAGAACTAGAAAGACTTGAATATGGTGATGTGTTGGCAAGGGAAAAACTTGTAGAGTTGAAGATGAAGGTGGATTATGATATGCCAGAAGTTGCCCAGATGTACTTTGCATGGGAGAATAAGATCATAGAGAATCCAGATATGTCTTTATCAGATCAGATTTGGGGATTGGAAATTCTTCTCAGTATTCAAAGGGATTGTCAGGTAATCCTAAAGTATAAGGCCAGCAAAGTTTTCTCACAATCTAAGAGGGATAGAAGGGAGCTTTATTATATGTTGCTTAGATTTCATCAAGGGGGTTGGACTTTTCAGTTGCATGGATTGTCCTTTGATGAATTGGTGTATAAAGCTTATCCTATTTGGGCAAGAGTACAAGAGATGAGCACTATCAGACTCCTTTCAGATGAAAGAAAGGAAGAGCTTGCAGAAGAGATGCAGATTCAACAGGCTTTAATTGTACCAAGACCTAAGAAGAAGGGAGTTCCACTTGAGTTCCTAGAAATATGGATAGAGTGAATCCTAGTGAAGCTGTTATTAGAAGGAGTATTAAGCTCTCATCCTTGGAAGTTTCACATATGGTGGAAGTATTACCTCATGATTCCAGAAACCCTATAGTTAGCTATAAAGAAGATGCAAGTGGGTTCTGGATGATTGGCAGATATGGGAAAGAGGTACATACTTTTACTACTCTTATGTCTTTGTTTGCAAGCTTGGATAGGGAAGACTTGGCAGACCTTTGGAGGTTACTGCAGGCCAAGTATGAGACTGAAGCACCTACTTCAGTCAATGGAATAAAGATTTGGTCAACATTCAGAAGGATGTGTGCACCAGATGAAGAAGATCCTGTTTGGAAGGATCTTGATGAGGATATCAGTGGAATTCAATGGCGTCTATATTCAGCAGTTGGTGTGTATCATTTGAGTTCTACAAAGTTTTCTGAATATCTTCTTGTGGATGCTGAGTATCCTATGTCCAAAAAAATTTTGGAGAAAATGATGACAACACATCTGGAAATTGACTACTCAAGTGACGTAGCCAAAGATTTGATTAGATATATTTATTTCCAATTTGATAAGATTTGTAAGAATCCTCCTAGTTCTTAGTTTTTATTTAGAAACTTGATTACTAGAGTAGATATCAAGTTTAGGGGAGGATTGTAGGGTATAAAATGCAGCCAATATACTTGGATGCTGACAAGAGCAATCTGGACGTTGATAAGAAGAAATCAAGCGTTGACAGGAAAAGCGTTGACAGGAAGAAGTCAAGCGTTGATAAGAAGAAGTCAAGCACTGATAGAAGACTTAGTCTACACGTTTTATGTTTCTAGTATGTTTCTAGTAAAGATATGTTCGACAATCTAGTTTCCATGTTTATCTTTACCAAGAATAGCTGATACGTAGACTCTTGTACAAGGTTCCTTAATCTATAAAAGGAGGCCTTTAGGTTTTAGTTTAATATATACATTTTACACTTTCATTGTACGCAAGTTTGTTTTATCAATCAAAGTGAAAGTTTGGTTTATCTTGTTTGTGTGTTCTTGTTTAAGTATTAATTCCGCATAATACTTGAATTGTTACATATACAACAAAGTTTCTCTACGTGTTTAACTTGATTTAATCTCGTTTACACATGTTAAATCGATCAAAGTTTGGGATCAAACGTTCTGTTCCTTCTTTCAGCCACACCATTTTGTTCAGGTGTGTAAGGAGATGAGAAATTTTGGGAAATTCCTTTGTCATCGCAAAAATTTGATCAGTGAGTGATTTCTGAATTCAGTGCCATTGTCAGTTCTGAGTTGTTTGACATGAGTGCCATTTTGATTTTCAACTCTTTTGATGAATGACATAATGGCATCTGGTGCATGGCTTTTCTTTGTCAGAAAATATACCCAGGTGTACCTTGAGTACTCATCAAGAATGACAAGTGTATATTTTTCATGACAAATGGCCCTAGGTGATGTTGGGCCAAATAAGTCCATGTGAAGCAAATGAATACTTTCTTTTATTAAGAAAGTTCATTTTGTTTTGAAACTGGCCCTATGGTGCTTCCCTTTTTCACATGCTGAGCATGGTTTGTCCTTGGAGTAGACAAGTGAGGGAAGACCAATAACAAGATTTTGTTTTGCCAGTAGAGTTATTGTTTTGAAATTGAGATGTGAGAGACTCTTATGCCAAAGCCAATTGGTAATATTGGAGGCTTTAGCAAAGCAGCATGTCTCCTGAGTAGAGTTCATGTTCATAACATAAACATCTTTGACTCTTGGAGAATCATCACCATTTCATGATCAGAGTTGAAGATTGTACCTTTTTTGTCATCAAACAGCACAAGATACTTTGCATCACAAAGTTGACTTATGCTGATGAGGTTGTGCTTCAACCCATTTACATATGCTACCCTTGAGAAAACTATACCATTGCATTTCACAGAACCAAATCCTTCAGTAGTAGCTGATGAGTTATCACCAAAAACAACTTTAGGAACTTGTTCCTCCTTATACTTGTGAAGATAACTTTTGGTGCCAGTCATATGCCTTGAGCAGCCACTATCTAGGTACCAAATAGGCTTCCTGAGATCACAGTGCACAAGTTAAGGAAATGGTAAGTTTTGTTTTGAAACCCACCTTTGTTGGGTGGGGGTTTTAGATCTAGAAGGTGTTCTAGATCTGAAGGGTCCTCTTGTAGAGGGTATGTGTGATTTCTCAGAAGAAGAAGAGGTCTGAGCAGCTTTAGCTTTCTTATCCTAGAGAGCTTCACCTCTTCTGAACCACTCTATATGGTTGTGATCAGATGTAGTGTGGACATTGCTTCAACAAGTCTCACAATATTTGGTTAAAGAGTTTGGGTTTCTTGGTTTAATACCTCTTATGAGTGAGATGATTCGATTATGTCCATGAGTGTCATGGTCATAACTTCCACAAATATTACAAACATGGTAATAGTGACAGTCATCTGGGTGATGATTGCCCATACCACAATGAATGCAAGGTGGGAAAGGCATATTTCGCTTGGAATGAGATGCTTCGGATTTGTGAGCATCAGCACTTGTTTTGGCCAGCATATACTGAGTGTGTTCACAAGTGCGATGATCAGTCCTTTCACATTTAGTACAATAAATCACTCTTAAGCAAGTTTGAGTGAGATGGTTGTTTTGACCACATAACTCACACGCTCTTTTGAATTGTGTCTTGTACTTTCATTGAGGAGAGTCTGAAGGTTCATCCTTGAATCGTGTTGGTGTTTGCTGATGCCTGAGTTGTATTTTAAGATAATTGATCTCTTGCATGGCAAGAGACATTCTCTTATCTTCCTCAGATTTAGCATTCTTCAGTATATTTGATGAAACTGAAGAGGTAGTTCCCATATGTGAACCTTCAACAGGAGCCGAAGAGTTCTTTGAAGTGTCAATTTTGACATGTTTAGAAGACTACCTTTGTGTGTGGTGTGTGACTTGAGGATAGACTGGATAGTTTTGGGTCCAGTAGAGGGTTCAGCACCAGCCAGCTTCTCCAAAGGAGGAGGTGGGGTACTTACTTCATTCTCTATATCATCATCTGAGTCATCCTCGGTAACTGAGTATTCAACTAGTGCTGAAGTGTCAACACATGCTTGTAACTCAGGAAGAAGGATTCGTCCAGTTTCATGATTGGGTAAATTCTCTTCACCTGACCTTTCAATGTCAGGGATCGAGCTACCATCCTCATTTGAGGCTTTGACAAAGACAATAGATTTGGTGCTGGAGGATCCTTCAGCACCAAGCATTTTCTTCTTTTGAGCATGTATTTGTTCACTTATGCATTGATTTACCCTATCAGAGTTTCTAAGCCAAGATTCAACAATGTCATTTGCTTCTTTTAGTTCCACTCTAAGAGAGTTATTTTCCTCCAAAATTTCTTTGTTCAATTGTTAAAAAGTAAGAATATCAAGTTTAGCTTCTTTTAGCTCTATTTGCTTACTTTCAAAATCTTCAAGTTGTAGAACAAGTTTGTGAAATTTTTCAAGCAAATTGTTTCTTTTCTCTTCAACAAATTTTAGATCAACGCACAAGTAATCAAAGACAAATTTAATTTCATCTTTATCTTCTAATTCAAGAAGAGTTTGTACCTTTTTATTGTCACATTGACCCATTCTCCATTTCTGGCACTTTCTCTGGTGACAACATTTGAGCTTGCCCCTTCATCATCAGCAAGTGCCATTAGCACCTTCACATTTACCAACTCATCATCATTCAAAGAAATATCTTCTTCATCCCATTCATATGCTTCAGCAACAAGTCCTTTGTTCTTGTCTTGCTTGGGGGTCTTGGATGAGGAGCTTTCAGTACTCATTAAGGCCAATCTTGCCTTGATTTCCCTGTATTTGGCCTCAAAGTCTTTTGTAGGCCTAAGTTCAACCCTGCTTTGCTAAAATGGAGTAGAAGCAATTTGTTTTGATTGAAATGATGATTGACAAGTTGGTCTTGATTGAGTTGGTGAGGAATATGAAGGGAGAGATGTTTTTGAATAAAAATACCTAGCATAGTGACAAGTCTTCCCACATTTGTAGCATTCAGTGTCAATTGAAGCTTTTGTGGAGCTGGAGAACTTGCCTCCTTTCTTAAATAACCTTCTAGACTTGGCCAGAAGTGCTCTTTCATGAAATTCCTCTTTGAGGTCATTTAGATATTCCTCACTAGATCTAGTATCTTCCTCAACATCAGGACTATCTTGGTAGTCTTTAATGACAGGTTCACTGAAGAAGGATGTGGACAAGGGTGTAGCAATGCTTAATGCTTTACTCTTGCTTGAGCCTTCATAAATCCTATCAACTAGGTTTTCATCATATTTTATGTAACACCCCCAAACTTGTACAACTCAATACTGCGGAAGACTAGTTGGTGTTACGGGATAGCACATTACTCATATCATAGACAACGCATAAAAATCGCGTCGTTTATTAATAAAGCATTTCCATTCATAAATATCAAGTTACATTGGTCCCAAGTCATTACATTTCATACAAAGTTTTACAAAGTATTTGAATGGAAAATATTGTTTAAGTGCGGGCCATGAATTCTTGACGTCTTCCCGAGAATTACCTTCAAGTACCTGAGATAAGACATGTTAAAATAAAAGGTCAGTGATAACGCCGAGTGAATTCATAGAGTTTAATAAATTCCATCAATATAATATCAGTATACAATTTTTACTGAAAATCATTTTGTACAAATCATTTTAATAGGCCATGAAATAGCCAAAGTCATTTTATACAAATCTTTATCGAAAATCATAATATAGGCATTTGCCTTAAAAATCATTATACGATTCATTGTCGTTAAAAACACCATACAATACGTCTTGCAACGTTGTATACATTAAATAAGACCGTTATATGAATATGGTTATAAAAAGCCTTAAAATCATTATACGAGCCAATGTCGTAAAAACGTCATACAATACGTCTTACGACGTTGTATGAAAATAAAAACCGTTATATGAGTATGGTTATGAAAACCAAAACACAAACATAATATCAATAGTATGACCCTGTATTGCTAGTCAGGCAATACATCGTAATCCGGAGCGTCTATTAGTATTTTGTTAATTTGGATTATTATAAGCCGCATGACATTGTTACCTTACTAAACCAACAACGGGTAGCTAACCCGATACCAATTTTTCTCATCTAAAGTAGCGTGTCGTCACAAAGGTCACGCTATGGAAATCTTCTCATACATAAATTCGCTTACCAATCAATGTGGCACGACGGGGATCAACCGTCAAGGCGCGAACTGGGGTGATCGTCTCCAAATAGTACTATTAAATGCATAAGCGTCTACCAACTCCCGGTAGTTCACAATTCATGCTAATGGGACTTTTAGTGACATAACCTAACTTTAATAATCCATTTTATTTCATCTATGGGGTCCATTAATCATTTATCGGGTCATACAATCGGGTCATTCAATCATTCGGGTCCAAAATCAATAAACAAACAATCGGGACAAATGGTGTCCTATTTAATAAAAACTAACATGTTATCTCCCTCGCGGGTTTATAAAACATTTATAAAAACATTTAAAAGAGTGCGAGGCTATGAACTCACGTTGATGTGGGAAGGCGGGTTATCGGCAATTCGGATGTACGGTACGTGCTTCAATCACGGAAACCTAGACAAATAATATTCGTCTTAGACTCATGTCCAATGACTTTATAAAAATAACAATTATGTATACATATGATGATTATTTATATATATGATGATCAAGTGGGTTTACATATCCTCATTTACTCATTTTTGTGTTATGTGTCGATAACTTTTATACTAGTTTTCTCGTTTTACCTATTTACGTGTTTTAGGTCCAATAAGCCTATTATAAGTTCTTAACTTGTATTAATCCTTGTTATACTTATATTATCAGTATCTATACTTACAAGTTGGGCCTAAATGGGTTAAGCCCAATAATAAGTTTATAAGTGTTTTAGTCCATTTTTGTTGTATTATTAGTCCAATAACGTTAATTTAGTCCGTTAACGTCCGTATGTCCTATAGTTCGGGTTTTATCGGTTTTTACTTGTTATACATGTCTATATATCAGTATATAAGTTTTATAAAGTTTACATTAGACGGGTCCAACCATCTAAGTTTTATTTAACAAAAACGTTAATTTTACGGTATTAGCCGAAAAAGTCGTAAAAATCATGTTTATAGTTTTATAACTTATAAAACTTAACAAGTTACCATTTTTATAAAATGTACACTTATTTAACCTTTCACATATTTATATAAATAAAATTCATGAGTTAGTGGGTTTTAACTTTACATTTTATACAATATAATTTTGAGTGCTTATATAATAGTATTATACTTTACTTTTCAAAAATCTGATTTTTATCTTCACTTTCACCAAAACTGTCATATCTTGAGTTCTATATAGAGATAGAAGCTCAAATTTTTATCACATAAACTAGATGATATGTGCTACATTTAACTATTCTATAGCTACTGTTGAATCCTCTTCTAAATATTTTCTAAAAATCGTCCAAAACAGTGAACTCAGATTTATACCTTAAACTTGTTTTGATCATATCTCACTCATTACTTTAATTCCATTGCATGGCCAACTCTCACATGTGTACAAGACTCATAGCTTACTGTATATCAATTCTATTTCATCATTTTATCAGTTCATAACATGTTTCTTTACTGTTTTATACAGCCATGTAAATTAATCAAGATTTTAACCTTGTTTCTTATAGTTTTTCACCTTTTTAATCATATTTATCAACACCAAATCCCCACACAATATTTTTATCATCATATAATCATCATATACATATACAATAGGAAATAAAATACATGTTTACATAATCAAAATAACAAGAAGATGAGGAGGACAATCTTTATACCACCAAGTTGATGTATGTTGTGATTTGGACATGGTTTTTGATGGAGAAACTTGTGCATAGCCAAGACCATCTTCAAGACCACCATTCTTCATGTATACCTTGTGGAAAATCAGCCCTACTACTCCATGAAAACTCCTCCTTGGATGTTAAAATGACCACCAATCTTCATCTCTTTGAATGTAGATTAACATATGTTAATTATAACAAATGTTTATGGCTAGAATTTTGTATGAATGGGGTGATTGGTGTGGAATAGTGGACGGCATAAGGAAGAGCCAAGGGAGAGAGAGAGGAGTGGTTTGCATGTAAGAAATGGATGGTATGTGTTAGCTTGTTGTTTTGAGGTGAAGTAGCTTCAAAGTGAAGCTAATGTTACAAGTGTAACATAGCTAAGTGTAAGGATGCCACCTAAGGGTGTGGTGGTGTGTTTTTGGCCGCCCCATGTGTGCTAGTGGGGTGGGACAATGTATTTTGTCCCATCTCACTAGTTTACGGGTATTCCTCGATTCTAGTTTCCTCGATTTGCGTGCCCTCGGGTCGTTTTACGAAAAACGTTTTTATAAATTATGAATCAACGTCACAAAACGAATCCAATAAAAATTGTCTCATCAAAAACGGAGTTCGAAAACGTAAATACGTAATCCTAAGGTTTCCGGTTTAGTCGTAAAGGACGTTAAAATAAAATCGTAAGTCCTAATCTCTTCTCGTAAATTTGTGAGTTTATGAACTAACACAAATTTAAAAATCCAAAATAATATTCACGGATAAATTTATTTTCTGAAATGTCGGACTGTCACCAAAGACGGTGTATGTAAACGTAAGCATGTAACGTTGAATCCTCCGGTTTAAACGTAGTCGATGCTACTTCAAGACGTAAATCCAAATTTCTTCCCAAAAATAAGTGAGTTCATATTGTAACATTGAATTAGTGTTTTCAAATAAATATTGAGAATAAAATATTAATCGTAAATTGACGGATTGTCACATTTTAGTTTCCCAAAAAGAGAGGCTAGATCACAATCTTTAATGTGATTAGCATTTCTCAAGCTTTTGTAGAAACTGAGCCACTTCTTTGGCAATGCATTAACAAAAACTGAGTTGATTTCAAGTTTTGAAAGCTCAACACCATCATTCACAAGTTCATTCATCAGTGCTTTGCATCTAGTGAATGTCTGTGTGAGGGTTTCCCCTTCTTTGTGCTTGAAGGTGTTGTATTGAAGCTTTAAATCCATGACTCTGGATTCTTTTACATCAGAGGGTCCCTCATGGTAAAGAATAAGGTCCTCCCATGTTGCTTTGGCTGTTTTACAATTTACAACAGAATTCATTTGGTCATCTGGAAGTACAGACATGATGAGACTTTTGAGATGCTGATCTAGGTTAGTAGCTTTTCTCCCATCAGTAGTTCATTGTGCTTCAGGTTTTCTATTGTCCCGAACCATGGGAACAAAAGGACCATTTTTAATGATTCCAAGGAATTGAGGTTCAATTCCAACTATGTAGACAAGAAACCTCTTCTTCCAATTTGTAAAGTTGGCTACCTCTAGTACAGGAGCAGCATTGAGTTGGCTACCCCTATATTCTAGGGTTTGTGGTATAACTTGAGCCATTTTGGATCTTGATTTGAAAACTTTTAAGTGAGCAGTTTAATAAAATAAGAGTTTAATTAATCAAACTACTCTAATACCACTTGTTGGTCCCTAGTAATTCGATATTACTTATTATCTTAAGTAATAACAATTACTTTGACTCAAGTGTGTTGTTTTAACATTAGATAAGTGTGGAAACCTTGGTTTCCTCGATCTTTTAGCTACTAGGAATGCATCATGTTCATATGATTAAATAATCACAGTGGAATTAGAACACAACACATTAACAAGGTGTTTAGGCACAAAGAACATGAATTAAAACAAAAGGATTGTTCATTATATTAATAACAAATAACCACTAGGTGTGTGTACATTGAATCCCACACCTAGTCGACACACGCTTTAGGTTTACATTGTATATGAAAGTTATGAATAAACCTAATACCCTTGGTTCCTTTTATAGTGTAAGGAATAGGGTTTACAAGAGATAAGAATGAATAAACATGTAAATCTTCTATTCAAATAAACTAATACAGACACTTATCTAAATAGAAGCTTCCAACAACACTTGTCAACGTTTCTGTCAATACTTGGATTGCATGCAACAATGCTTGGATTGCACATGACAATGCTTGTCAATGTTGACTTCTGTCAACGCCCAAATTGCTCTTGACAACGCCTGATTTGCTCTTGACAACGCTTAGACAAATGCCTTCATATTTTCTTCGTTTTTGAGTTTTTGACACATCAACTTTTTGACCCAACAATCTTCCCCTAGTTGATGTTGGCAAAACTCTTTGTGTATCTCTTCTAAGTTGTACATCATCTTCAAATTGCTTCCCCTCAATTGTAGCATGTATGTCTTCCCCTTTTTGTCACATCAACAGGGAAGTAAACAATGTACGCAATCTTGAAGATTCTCCAAATGTAGGCTCTGTGTAATGATTTTGAAGAAAAATAACTATAATATTCTTGATGTAGAAGTAGAATAAACCAAACCTATGTTCCATGTCTTGTACTATCCACGTGATAAAGAACTTATACTCATGGTACAAAGTATAAGTAGACCTCGATCCGTTTGTCAAAAATCCTCATCCTTTGAGAGACACTGAGCACGATAATGTAACTCCTTCAATTGATAGCATCTTCAACTGCTAGATTTTGACAAGTCTTCATCACCAACCAATAAAAGCACAAACAAGTTACCTTAAAAGTCCATGACTGGAAGTGCACGACTTTAAGATATGATAGAACACAAACTCACAAAAATCTTCTTCAAACATCAAACTTACCATAAGAATTCTTCCCCTTAAGCCAACACCTCTTCATGACGAATTTTAATGAAACAACATCTGCATACCATATGTAAAAGTATTGGACTGGATAACTCTTTCTCAAGGCTATCCCGATTATATAATCTAAAATATCCATCAAATTCTTCATGAATTGTTGCTAATTTACTTAAAAATCATTGACTCCTTGTAAAAATATCCGAGCCATAAATATCAACTTGATATTCTAAATAAAAGCGGAGATTCCATGTACCTTTGCGTGTAAATACCTCCTTTTTGTGTGCTAAAATCGTATCAATTTTCTCAAACAACAGTTATTCCTTTGTTGTCCAATATCTTCACTGTCCAATATCTCAATCACATGCATTGTCTGATATCGGACAATACCTAACAACGCTTGAACATAGATTTCTCGGACAACACGTGTCAATGCTTGTTCTGTCAGCGTTAACCTTCTCTTTGTCAGCGTCGGGATAACAAATGTCAGCGGCTAACTCGATCTGTGGCTAGAGACATATAATCATAGATAGAATAATAAAAGAACCATCTTTATCCATCCCACAAATAATCCACGAATGAAAGCCCATATAATGTCAAAAGATCAGCCCATGTAGAACGTTGAAACATGTGTAACAAGAACTTTCAGTAACAAACGATCAGTAACACTCTAAAGATTTGGAAAACCAAATCCCTAAAAATTAGTAACTCCCCATATCTTTCTCCTTTTAACTGTATCCCATATCTTTCTCCTTTCAAAATATTATTACGTTTAAACTATCAAAGGATATGCGTACCTTTCTGTATAGACTAACGAACAAATGTTCTATCCCATGGTGAACATTCAACCTTCTTTTGTTAACTGAATCCCATGCTTAAAATAAGATTATTTTAGCCCAGAGAGATATTCTTGCCATCAAGAAGAATAAATCCTATAAGATAGAATCTTTACTCCTCAAATCATGTACCATCTACACAGACGTGAATAACAGATAATCAAAGTGTAACGCCACTTTCATTGGTTTGCTTATAACTTTTGACAGCCCACATAATCACAATCTCAACAGAATCGAGGGTTTACAGCTGCTATGTTTTATAAAACAGATCTAGGGTTCACAAAACCCTAACAACTTAACAGATTTGAATTCGTAAATCTGTCATAGCACTGAAACCCTAACTAGGGTTATGAAAAACGTACTAGGATCTGAATCATATGAACCATCATGTGTTTTAACAGCCACATACCCTCAACTTTTTGCTTTTTATGTTGATCTAGGGTTTGAGGAACCCTAGTTCATGATTTTATGTAAAAGAGCAAAAACGTTAATACCATAATCAACGAACTTCAACCTTGAATAACTTCTTTATTAGAGCTCAGATTGAAGATCCCTTCGGTGAGATTCTAGACACAAGTGCCAAGAATCCACAGTCCAAAAATCACGAAGATCCAACGGTTAACGAAGGATAAAACGTGTTTTGAACATGGCTGTCCACAAAAAAACTGCATGTGAACGACTTACCTGCTGCTGACTTCGACGCATAATAACTTTTTCTTGGGGATAAAACTAGACAATCCCTCTGGTGGATGTGTAGATATATGTGTATAGAACACACACAAGAAATTTCGTGACGGTCCAACGGTCCAATCAAAAGTTTTGACCTTCTGAATACTGCTACGCACACAAAAACGTCCAGAAAAACCCTAGACGGATTTTTCTTCTCTTCACCATACACGAACACCTTGTTGGTCCTAGCATCACGAGCCACGAGGCTCTGAAACCAACTGTGGAAACCTTGGTTTCCTTGATCTTTTAGCTACTAGGAATGCATCATGTTCATATGATTAAATAATCACAGCGGAATTAGAACACAACACATTAACAAGGTGTTTAGGCACAAAGAACATGAATTAAAACAAAAGGATTGTTCATTATATTAATAACAAACAACCACTAGGTATGTGTACATTGAATCCCACACCTAGTCGACACACGCTTTAGGTTTACATTGTATATGAAAGTTATAAATAAACCTAATACCCTTGGTTCCTTTTATAGTGTAAGGAATAGGGTTTACAATAGATAAGAATGAATAAACATATAAATATTCTATTCAAATAAACTAATACAGAATATATTCTGTATACTTATCTAAATAGAAGCTTCCAACAACACTTGTCAACGTTTCTGTCAATGCTTGGATTGCATGCAACAATGCTTGGATTGCACATGACAATGCTTGTCAATGTTGACTTCTGTCAACGCCCGAATTGCTCTTGAAAACGCCTGATTTGCTCTTGACAACGCTTAGACAAATGCCTTCATATTTTCTTCGTTTTTGAGTTTCTGCCACATCAACTTTTTGACCCAACAATAAGAACTATGAAAGATTAAAACAACAATACCAATATACTTTTCAACGTATAGACTTTTATTAGAATCAAATAAAGAATCTATAACCCACTTTGTTTGCGGAATAACAAAGTGGTTGAATGAAAATGAGGTTTGATCTCCTCTACTTAAACGTTAACCTAAGTTAAACTCTAATCTCCAATCTAAACGTTGATATGCATCTTTGGCTATATGGTTTAGTTGGTATCGAGAGAGAAAGGTTTTCCAGATTTAAGCTCTTGTATTGGTTACCTTTCTCTCACAATGTACACTCCTTTATATAGGCAGTGTAAATTAGGGTTTGCATTTTCCATGTACCAATGCATGAGTTTATCCAGTGGGTGGTTGATGCACATGTTGGATAAACAGTATAAAGTACTTAATAAACTATTCTAGAAAAGATAAAGGTTGTACTTATATCTAAGTATACAAGAAACCTACTTTGACTTAAAGTAATATTTTCCCGCCTAATGCAAACCATTAGAATACTAAAGAGTCTCCAGTATCCTAGAGGAGATCGACATCATTCAGTTTGGTATTGTCAAGCCAAACTGAACTGAAAGCCCTTCTTCAGTCCTTGATCTTCAGCAACTAGACCGCCTAGTATTTGAAGCGAAGACTCCTTTGTCTTATACGTTCACTGGAAGGGGAGTGCTAAACTTTCTTCGGCTTTAAAGTCTTCAGTAGGAACTTTGTTCCTATGGTCATCCATCAGCAAACTGGCCTTACTGCTGAGAATGAAACACTTAAGGGGATTTTATATTCAAATCCTAGAGTTGCTTCAGGGTCAGTAAATATTGACTCAACACTATTAGAGGGGTGACCCCAAATAAATAATAATCTGGGTGGAGGGATCAACTCTAATGTGATGGAGTGTAGAGCACACACTACCTAATCACCCTTTACATGTAAACCTGTTAATATGTAAACTAGGATGCACCCATACGCCCCACAAAATAATAATAATGGCCAACATGTAAGTGGAGGGACGCCGCGAGAAATTACTCGCATCGCGGAAGAGTCATGACACTTGTGCCTCATGTGTCATGGTTATGATACCTCCATAACTAGGTGGTCATGTAAGTCATGGTCATGCATATATATATATAACTCGGGAAATTTAAAATGATAGCATGGCAAACAATGAAAAGCTTTTATGATTTGAAAACTAGGGAAAACAGATGGCATAGCAAACGGAGAATCCTAATCATGCATAGAAGAGATGTCCATACTAAAGGAAGAAATATCCGTACCTTATGTCTAGTAATCGATGAAAGGATGAATAGTGGAAAGTATTACTCCGACTTCACGTAAGCTACATAATAAAGGACGTGTATGAGTTGCGTGTGCATTATGATGAGACTGCTTTTATACATAGTCTCATCGTCCAAAACGGGCTTTAAATGGTTAAAATATCATAAAAGTGCCATATATATGCTTGTTTTTTCTCAATGAGTATTTTAGGTACGGATATCGAGAAAATGACAAAAGATCACAAGAATCAATAAAAAACGAACACGGGAAACGAAGCCGCACAATGAACCGGGCCCTAGAGTTGATTTCCGAAGAAAAGTCCTTGAAGAATTGAAGATTGCACAAGAAGGGACCTTCATTATTGAAGAACTGACACCTTAAACCCTTGTATATTCAAATTACAAGTTTGGTCCCTAAAGTTTATCAAATTTACAAAAAGGACCCTTAACTTTGAATAATTGGCAATAATGGTCCCTAAAAATTGAAGACTTATCACTTTTAGTCCTCCGCAAAGTGAATCATACAAGTGAAGACCTTAAAGTTTCAAGAATAGTCCATCAAAGCCCTTGAAGAATTAAAACATGGCAAGAAATACCCTTTGAAACATTTTGGAAAATGTTTTGTGTCCAAAATAGGAATTTGAAAACTTCAAATACAAAGGGAATTCGTTTAAGGCTATTTAATCTTCAACAGACAATAAAAGAAGAAAGGAGGGGTTAAACTTGGAAGACAAAGAAACTTACCTAGACCAATACTATGTTGCCACGTGCCCCACTCACTCCCAACATCCAATCACAAGCCACCATTCAGCCACCTCACATCCCACTTTACCTGTTTAACATAACTAATTGTTAATTAGTTATTAAACTCGCGCAATAACATGTTTTTAAAACCTTAATAAGATCAAAACACCAACTATTCACATGAAAAACAAAATTGGGTATTTGCTAATCACCAAGAATTAAACCCTAATCAACTCTAGAATCTTGATTAAGGGTCTAATGAACATAACCCCACCCACAAACTTGATGCCACCTCATCACATTGGTCACATGAAGCATGCCCTGCCGCACACTTTGGGAAGATGAAAAAAAGCATACAGAGAATCAACGTCCCACAACCTTGCTTCATTTCTAAGCTTATTTGGACCCCTTGGATCACTTTCCACCAACTAGCATCAAAATACGTCCAAAATTCCATCACATGGACTCAAAGATATTCAAACTTCAAAGGGGAAATTCTGGCACTTCACCAACTAGGGTTTTGAGTTTTATCAGCTTCTAGGTCATTGTACACCCTCTATATAAAGGGTTTAGCTCATAATATTGAGTTTTGTTCTTGGTTTTTCCTTTGGTTAAAGTATGTAAACCTTTGTTTCATGGAATAAAAAAAGTTTGAACTTGTTGACGAAATACCAAGTACCAATTTACTTTACTTGTTATTGTTCACATGTTTTCAAAGTTTCGTTTGAAGTTTATGAAAGTTTTTTCAAAAGTATTCCAAAATCTGATTTTTTTCCATGTTTGTGTACAAACACTTGAAGTTTTTGGATTATAAGTTGATCATAGCACCCTGATAAGATACTTATCAAGGTGTAGTGAAGCTTGTGGTTTGGGAAGATTCAAGGAGTGGGGTACAAGTTGGAACAAATCTGTTTCATGTTAATTTTTTTATATAACTGTTTGCTACTAACCTTGTTTGATCTTAGCAGGGTGTTTGGTTGGAAGCTAGTTCTTGTTTAGCTAGAACTTAAGCTCTAACATACGTGAGTGTGGATGTACATTCATGAGGTTTGTCACTTTTCTTGAAAAATCTATTAAAAAGTGGTTCTAAGTGATTTTGGCTATCTGCTGTTGTTTGATGCTATCTGATGCATGCAATCTTGTTCTAAGTTCATGATGATGTTGTTATGATACTTGTTTAAGCTTGAATTAACCTATACTCGCATTTGCTTTGTTAAATTTGGATTTAAAAAGTTAAAAGGGTGTTTGGGATTACTGCTTAATGAACTTGGTTGTGTATTAGGTAGGTGTTAGGACTTGGTTTGTGTTTGTGTCTGTTATTGGGTTGGTTGTATGCTAAAATTTGCATAACTTGTGAACTCAAACACTAAATCTGAATATCTTGCATAACTAGCTTGTTTTAGGTTCTTGTAGGCTGAAATGTTGTGAACACCTAGATTGTATGCATAACTAGGGCGAACAAGTGATAAAACCAAGTGTATTGATGTATGAGTTTTTGTATAACCTTTAGGAAAAGAGTACCAAAATAGGGTAAGCACGACGATTTAGGAAAACCGTGTGTAAATGACCCTAAAGTGAGTTCGTTCTCGAGGAGGCTAGTGCGTTGTGCAATGAATTGATTATCTTTGTGATTTTATTGTTATGAGAAAAGAAAATAGAAAGGGGGTGAGAAGAGAATGACGGTTACGATGACGGATAACACTAAGACGAAAAGGTCGTTCACGTAAAACCGTAAAAAGCACCAAATTAAAAATTAAACCTAAAAATTAATTAAAAGTTAAAACTAAGTCTAAAATAATATAAATAAGAATAAAAATCCACAAAAATATTTTAAAACCTTTTATTAATTAAATATTCAAATTTAAATGCTAATTTAAGCCCTAAAATTAAATATAATTAACAAAATGTCCAAAATATTGTTTTATTGAACAAATAACTCACTTATATTATTTAAAGACTAAAAAGTATTTTTCCTAAATTTTAAAAACTATTTTTCTATTTTTAAAACACTTAAAACTATTTTTAAACTAAAGTAATCATAAAAAATAATAAAATAATGCTAAAAATGATTTGACAATTTTAAAAATCCTAATTTATACTAGAGAACAGTAGAAAAATGAAAAAGTTTGAAAAATGTAAAATTTTTCACTAAAAGACAAAACTGATATTAATTAAACCCTAATTAATCCAAATTTAATTCTAAAAAATAATTAAAAAGTGAACAGTAAAAACTTTTTAAACTAAAAATCTTAAACTATTTTTCTAAGTCTATGAAAATTTTTAAAACTGAAAAATATAAACTTTCACCACTAAAAGACAAAAATCAGAATATTAAAAGTAATTAAAAATAGCAATTAAAGCTATATAATACCAGATGAACAGTAACAAAAAATCTAATTAAACAGAAAAATCAAAAATTAAATAAGAAAAATTACAAAATTTGTTTCAAAGCCTAATTCCTTTTTAGGTCACAAAAGACAAAAAATTAAGATCCTGATAGTGACATGTGGTCCTGTTTTGTTTTCTTGCTTAGCAGTGGTAACAAATATGCTAGCAGGGGGAACTTGGTTCCCACTGTTAGTGTAAAAAACGTGTCTGATGGATTTTTGAGCTTAGGAAAGCTCTTGTGGGCTTTTCTTTGGACAATAAGGCACTCCCACAACCAGTTGGGTTGTGGGAAGTCAAGAACAGCACAAAAAACCACAAGTTACTAGCAAAAAGTACACACAAGTTGCACAATAAAGTGACTGATTAAGCTTTGCCCTATCTGATGAACAGTAACTTTTTTTACTTGCACAAAAACGAATTTCAAATGATCAAATCTCGCGTACAAGTCTACCAAATCACATATAAGCTAGTTACAAACCTAACTATACCAATCTTCCAACAATTAATCAGATTTGATGAGCAAATTTCTACAAAAACAGGCAGAAAGGTTGATTTGCTGATTTTTTTTTTGCTACTTTATCAATTTTAGACATGCAACATGTTTTAAACACTTGCCAACTAACTCAAACTTACTGTTATAACCTAACTAAAGCCTAAGTAGTGTGTTTAACTAGTTTTTAAACAAGATTTATGTCACTTAAACCAATTTAAACCCTAATCCAAACACCCTCTTAATTTTCAGAAAATCAATATATCAAACCAATTGCTTACAAATCCTACCCAAACTGATTTTAAACACTTCTAACATGCAAGAAAACATCAAATAAGCATAAACCAGCATATGAGTTATCATAAAAACATGTTCTTCACACAATCATATGAGCTCACATAAAAATTCAAAAAAATAAGCCAAGTGGGGTTCAAGCTGATTACCTAAGCTGATGCCTTCCAAATGCACTTGTTTTGAGCTTTTAGGAGCTAATAGAAGTGTAGAGGGGCTTGTTGTGGGAGTCCAAAGCAGGACCCCAAGCCTAAAATATCTTCAAAATCCTGAAAGATGAAATGGAAGGAAATGAATGGAGTATGTGGTTTCTTTTGGTACCTGCACAACCACAAACAACAAGCAGAAAGTTCAAGTATCAAAAGGCCATAAGCTTGTAGCTTATGGCTTTTGATACAGTAAAAGATTAGTAAAAAAATCGGAAAACATATTTTTGTAAAAAAAAATCCTTGAAAAACCTTCTTGAAACCAAATGAACTCCTAACAAAAGTTTAACACCCAACTGAATATGACACAATAATTCCACTTTCACTTCATTATCATGTTACATCCAAGTCTTGGAAAACTTTTTCAGAAAACAAGCTTACAAAACGAATTTCTGAAAATCTTTAATAAATGAAAACCTTGGAATTTCAAGAATAATATGGATAAATGGAACTCAGATTATGCTAAATTTAACAACACCAACTTTTAAATATAAAAAGGAATTACTTTTAAAATAAAAATACCAACTTTTATAATATAAAAAGGGATTACAATATTTTTTAGCAAAATCTGGAACAAGAGTGTAAAGGGGTACATGCACCCTCTTTAAATACTAAGAGATAGAACTATCTAGAAAACATGTAAAATTACAAACCCTAACATCTAAAAATCCAAAATTGCCCTTTAGTCTTGAGTTTGAAATCTTGGTCAAAGTCCTTGTGATGTTCCAGGCTGGATTGGAGTCATCTGAGGCGTTTGTTTATCCTTTGGGAACACGAAAATGATTCTGGAGCGTTGATGGACTGAGGGATTCTAAAATTGCCATTTTAGGGTAAGCAGGGGAACCATGGTGGGGTCCAAGGAGGTCACGGGAAAGGTTGTTTGTTGGTGGGTTTAGTTTGGGTAAAGGTTAATTACCCATCTGCATAGTATCAAGGGATATCCCCTTGATTTGGTCTTAATTTGTTCTGGGTTCATGTTTAGGGTTTAAAGGAGATTAGGGAAAGTTTAATCTATTTGGGGAATAGATTTAGTTTAAAAATGTGTTTTGGTGGGAAATTAACTGATCAAGTATTCAGTTAATTGGATGTGACGTGGATGGGGTGGGAGTTGTGATTGGTGGATGTGGGGTGAGGAGGTGACGTGGTGTGTTAGGAGTGGAGGATGGGTAGTGAGTGGGGGTTGACTGGATGTGTTGACTTCGGCTGGGTATTGGGTTTTAGTTAGGTTAATGACGGGTTTAAGTTGGGTATATGGGTTGTTTGGTGGATTTGGGTTATAATTTTGACAAAACTAGTCCCCGGACTTCCAAAAACATAGCAAATAAAGATTCCAACAGATTTCTCAAGTCCCTTTGTTAACAAGTTTGTGTAACTTGTCAAATTTGGCACATTGCATTTATAAACTTGTATCAAGGACCATTAGTGCAATTTTGGCAATCTTCAAGGGCTGATCATGTAATATCTTGATAATTTAGGGACCCAAATGCAAATAGAGAGTATTGCAAGGGTATAAATTGCCAAGTCTTCAAAAATGAGGGACCAATGTTGCCAATCTTCAATTCTTCAAGGGTACTTTTGGAAAATCATGATTCGGGTCCGGTTCTTTGTGCGACTTCGTTTCCCGTGTTCGTTTTTGATTGATTCTTGTGATCTTTTTGTCATTCCCTCAATATCCGTACCTATTATACACAAGCAACAAACACGAGCATATATTTGGCATTTTTAATGATATTTAATGCATTTTAAGCCCATTTTGGACGATGAGACTATGTATAAAAGCCGTCTCATCACTCCCCCATACTAAACCATTGCCGTGCCCTCACGAAATGCTAGAATAAAGTATCAAAGCACCTCCAAAATTCATTTTTATTCACTTTATTGAATGATAAACTAGCTACACTACTACTATTGCTACTACTTATGTTTTAGACATAATGTATGATTTTCATCGCAAAATGGGACGTTTAGGTTCATAGAACAAGAACACGTGAATGCTTCGTTAGAAATAATTTCATCGTCCTCGATTTTCACCCCAATTCCATGCCAAGCGTGCAACGAGATCATTGTCATAATAAGTTAGTAATGCTAACACTACTCATATGCCCTGATCACGTACTTATTCTCCCATTTTCCTAAGTTGTATCTCTTATATTTTATTTTGTCTTGAATGTTTCACGAGGATACATTGTTTGACTTTATGCGATAGTAGAGATTTAGGTCTAAAAATAGAGTCCTAACGATGTAACCAAGACCATCAAATCAATAACCCCTCCTAATAGACAACGATGTCAAAAAATTAAGTTGACAAGAAGGATCGATAAACACGGTTTTATAACGGTTTTGAACATGAGACTTATTACCAAGACTTTTATACGCCCCCTAACGGAAGGGCCTTATTATCTTTGGTTTACCTCCATCTTTTATTCAACTTCGCCATGAAGCTTTTATTATGACTTCGGTCTTGCCTTGCCTTTTATTATCCGCCTCATCGGTGGTTTTATTAGCCAAAGACGTATATCCTCACGCTAAGGCGAACTTTGGATCTTTAAAGCTTAGAAGATTAAGGCTTGATTCACTTTCAATTTTGCATAGATTGTTCGGCCTTGTGGGGCTTCAAATTGTTTGCTTGATTTAGGTGAGCACTTGAAATCTTATTATTGGGTGAAGCTTTTGATTATTCAGGTGCCAATACTTAAAAACCGTGACGCTGGCGATACCTTAATGTCTTCCCAATTTAATTACACGGAAGCTACTAGAAAAGGCTAGAAACCCAACAATCCCAACTAAACCGCTAAGTCAATATTTATTAAGCAAAAAATATTTACATGCGAAGGGAGAATAAGCAAACAACGAGAACACATGAATTTTTGAAAGAATACGAGTACTCTACGTTTAGCATAGTAACTTATAATTAACCCTATCATTTGTCGTCCTCATTTAAGAGACTTAGCCTAATGTGAAGTTAAGGAATCAAAGCTAAGTGCTCAACACGCACGGTCGAGTCAAAAATTACTCTTATTCTCGCCATCGGAAAATCTACAATCGTGTCTTCAAACACTTATAAAATATGAGAAAAATTTTAAAATTTGGCCATTTTTAGCCTTATTTTGCAACAAAAACGATAAACAAAAAGATAAACTTTGGAAAGCGTGAAGGTTTAGCAAGGCAAGTATCTATTCACCCACCCATACTAAAGTTAAACATTGTCCTCAATGTTTCGAGTCTAGGGGTGCAAACACCCCCATACTAGAGACGTAGTCGAATGCCTAATCTAGTGTGGAAAGGGTGTAACCGTTAAATCAATAGCCGTTTATGAAGTGTGCTAAAAACCTAAGGTTAGAACATCAAAAGGATATATCATTTGGATATTGAGAAAGTCTTCAAAGCAATCGATCGAGTGCTCCCATAAAACGAACACGAGAGGCTCCAATCGTGAAGATCGTGATCTAAAAACCACAATTCACAAACAACCACGGAACAAAGGTTGGAAGGGCACAAATCCCCTCACATTAAACTAATTAGAAAGCAATAATATGTACATGGATAAACATGGGTTTCCCCCACGAGGCACCTTGTTTTTGATAACCGAGTCAAAAGCTCGACTCGAATCCCCATAAATGTGATCATTTAGGGATTATCTTGGTATGGTCAATTTTTAGTGGGGTTTACATGATAAACAAGGCCCAAAAACAACCGGTATTAAGGACTAAGTCCTTTGATGGTGCAAAATACCGGGATCGAAGATGGCGTTCTCGTTTTCATTGGAAAAACAAATCAACGCCACTTCATCATGTGTCAACACAAACCCAAAGGGTTTAAAGAAAATAGATGAGAAGAAATAGAAGGGTGGGACAATGGGTAAGTCACAAAAACCATGAGCTACTCGAGGTAGACTCGCACCAATCAAATAGAAAGATTTTCCATTTATTGCATCGGTGGAAGACCGAGATTTCCCTTTATAAGCAATTTCGGGATCAAATATCTCGTCCTCGGTGGAGAAAGGGGAGGGAACATAAGGGGCTTCCCCCACACTAAGTCCACACAAAGCATCGTCAAAAGGAGAAGACGAGCTTGTAGCACTCAAAACACGAGGTGATGACGGAGTTAGCATTGTAGAAAAATCTTTTAAATCCAATTTAAAATCTTTCCCTTTTTCATCTTTTAAACTCTCCTTATGAAAACCCGACTTAATTATGTCAAAAATATTTGGTGTTTCTAAAGCAATATTAGTCACACTAAAAATTCTCACATTTGAAAACCGTTTTGGTTTAGGTGGTGGTAAGTTCTCAAAATGTTTGTCAACAAAGAAAACTTCCCCATCAGGATCAACCTATTCATCGTCCGAAGAATCATTCGTGATTGGAATCGTAGGCTTAACACTCTTAACCTCCATCGGCGGAGGGGACGGAAATCGTTTTTATCATCAACTTCTAAAACTCTTTTTGAAATCCTTTTACAAATGTTTTTGTTGGGACTAACATTGTTCAAAGACGTGATAGAATACACATGAGAAAGTGTAGAGTTTTGAGTTGCATTTATGAAGAGTTCTTCCTTATTGAAACGAAGAGTGATTTTCCTAGCATGCACATCGATAAGTGCTCTCGAGGTATCCAAAAATGATCGACCTAAAATTAGAGGAACTTTAGGATCGATGGGAATGTCAACAACGATAAATTCTACGGGATAGTAGAACTTTCCAACTTTCACGAAGACGTCCTCGGCTACTCCACAAGCTAGAATCGTAGAATGATCGGCCATCTCGATTGACATTCTTGAAGGAGTGAGATTGGGAAGATTGAGCGACTTAAAAATCTCAAGAGGCATCAAATTTATACTAGCACCAAGATCGGCCAAGGCGTAGCATTCCTCCATATCTTTTATTGCACATGGGATTAAAAATTTACCGGGATCACCGACTTTTTGAGGTATGCGGCTAAGAAAAACTGAAGAACAACTAGACGATTTTTGCAATTTCTCTTTGTTATTCAACATACTTTTAAAATTCGCGGCAAATCGAGGCATCATGACCAAGGCGTCGGCAAAACTTATATTAAAATGCAAGTCACGAAACATTTTCATAAAAAGTTCAAATTGATAATTATTTCGTTCTTGTGCCTTTTCCTTGTTTCGTCTTGAAGGGTAAGGTAAGGGTGGTGTAGGTTGGGGCATAGGCAACGGCCTTGGAATCTCGGGTTCCACTATTGGTATTGGTTCAACCGTAGGTGTGGTTTGAGCGGTACTTCGTGGGCTTGGAATTTGCTCCTTTTCTACCACCACCTCGGGTTCTTTCTCTTTTTCCTTCTCCATAGAAGTACTTGGACGAGAAATGGGTTCTTTGAAAGTTTTACCACTACGAGTAGTAATAACCTTCAATTCTCCTTTCGGGTTTACGATGGTATCACTAGGAAGACCACCCGAAGAAGAAGGTTTACACATGATAGCTTCAAACATTTTTCCCATTCAATCTTCAAACTTAGATTGCCTAGCATCCGCTTTTAACAATTCTTGCTTAATCTCATGTTGACCTTGCTCCATTTTTTGTTGATTTTGTTGGAGACGTTGAACATTTCCTTCTATTTTATTAGCATGAGTCTTAAGTTCATTAGCAAGTTCATTTTTAAGATCGTTTTTCAACTCGGATCTTAAGCTAACCATTTCACGTTGCATATTATCAAACTTAGCATCGTTTGCTTTAGCATAATTCAAAAATTCTCCTTGAAGATTTTTGGTGTGATCATTTTGAAAACCTTGTGTGGTAGTTTGAAAATCCCGGTTTTTGTTTTGGTTTGAAATTTGCCCATTTCCACTTTGATAATTACCCTTGTTGTAGTTACGTTGATTTCCTTGATAAGCACCACTATGATTGTTGTTTCGATAGTTGTTAGCATTTTGATTTTGTGGAGCTTGATTTTGGCGGGAACCTTGACTGTTTTTGTTATAAGTTCCCGTGGCTACATAAGCATTCGAAGTGTTACCATCCGCGGTAATGCACTCGGAAAAATCATGAGCTCCACCACATGAAATACAACTCTTGGCAACCGCCTAAACCGATGCGGAATTCAAAGCATCTTGTGCTTTCCAATGAGTCATAAGAGTCGAAAACCTATCGAAAAACCGATTCTCCTCATTTGCTTCATCTTGCAAGGCATTAATGCTACGAGACGATGGCGAACCCAAATTGGTAACACTCGGTGTGTTACGAGGGCTATAAACCTTGGACCTATTCTCAATAATTTTCAAAGCCTCATCGGTCGTTTTGCACAAAAAATTACCACCCGCGGCGGCATTTAAGTAATCTCGTTCATGATCATTAAGCCCATTATAAAAAGTGTCAATTTGATGCAATTTGGAAAAATCATGGTGTGGACATTCATGTAACATTTCTTTAAACCTTTCCCAAGCCATTGAAAAACTTTCATTAGACCTTTGAGTAAATCGTGAAATCTCGTTTTTCAAATGTGTTGTTTTAGATGGTGGAAAAAATTGATTCACAAGTTTCAAAACGAGATCACCCCACGTCAAAATCGAATTTGGGGGTTCTTTCTCGAGCCATATCTTGGCGGGTCCATCTAACGAGTATGGAAACAACATCATCTTAATGGCATCGTGTGGTACATCCTAAAACTAGCTTGTCGCGGTGAGACGATTAAATTGCCTAATGTGATAATGTGGGTTGTCTTTCTTGTGTCCGCGAAACTTGTTGGCTTGAAGCATAGACATTAAACCCGTCTTGATCTCGAAGTTCTCCGCAAGGATGGCGGGAATCACAATGGCCTCTACAAAACCCTCGGTGGGTGCTTGAAGCAACTCCATCATAGTACGATTAGCCATGATAGCTTCTTGTTCTACAATAGGTTCCTCACTTGGAGTTTCTTCACTAGAAAGATTAGGAGTAGGTGTTGACTCCTTTTTGTTTTTTCGTTTACGTGCACGTCTTGCTTGATTAAGAGTAAGCATAAACGTCACGTACAACGTGGGGATGAGCAAAGAAGATTCTTTTTGGTGTTTTTAACTTTTTCAATTTTTTTGGATTTTTGAGTGTTTTTACTTTTTTTGGATTTTGGAATTGTATTAAGTAGACAAAAATCTACAAATATCCTCCTTAATCAAATCTCTTGATTAAAGAAGCCTCAAGGAATGAAAACGATCACGTGAAGTGAACGCCTTCGATGACTTTAAAACGTTGGTGGAACACCAAAACGTTCAAGAGGGTTTAATCAAATAAAACAAAGAAAGTATATATGATACTTAATAATACTTTGGGCGGCAAAACCCTCGATTAGCTCTCAAAATCAAATACTCACAAGCAAGCGGGGAAGTGAGGCGGCGCGAAGCACTTAAGAGCCTTTTTCATTAGGATATATTTTATAATATCCGCCTTATACCCACCTTATAGTTTGTATTTTCAAAATCGAGCTTCTCGAAAGTATTTATCTATTTTTGCCTTTTTTCTTTGGTTTGAGATTCAAATACAATGATTGGGTAATGACCTCCCAAGTCAAGGTTGTAATTTCTCACGTATTTGGAATACTTGTGAATTTATTGTTCTACGTATACAATATAGTAATAGTATTCACACAAAAAACAAAAAACCGATAATACGTATTAGTAGAGTGCTACTAATACAAATACTTATTATGGCTATATAAAAACAACAATTGTTCAAATCAAAACACAACACGCCTCCCCGGCAGCGGCGCCAAAAATGATGTATGAGTTTTTGTATACCCTTTAGGAAAAGAGTACCAAAATAGGGTAAGCACGACGATTTAGGAAAACCGTGTGTAAATGACCCTAAAGTGAGTTCGTTCTCGAGGAGGCTAGTGCGTTGTGTAATGAATTGATTATCTTTGTGATTTTATTGTTATGAGAAAAGAAAATAGAAAGGGGGTGAGAAGAGAATGACGGTTACGATGACGGATAACACTAAGACGAAAAGGTCGTTCATGTAAAACCGTAAAAAGCACCAAATTAAAAATTAAACCTAAAAATTAATTAAAAGTTAAAACTAAGTCTAAAATAATATAAATAAGAATAAAAATCCAACAAAAATATTTTAAAACCTTTTATTAATTAAATATTCAATTTTAAATGCTAATTAAAGCCCTAAAATTAAATATAATTAACAAAATGTCCAAAATATTGTTTTATTGAACAAATAACTCACTTATATTATTTAAAGACTAAAAAGTATTTTTCCTAAATTTTAAAAACTATTTTTCTATTTTTAAAACACTTAAAACTATTTTTAAACTAAAGTAATCATAAAAAATAATAAAATAATGCTAAAAATGATTTGACAATTTTAAAAATCCTAATTTATACTAAAGAACAGTAGAAAAATGAAAAAGTTTGAAAAATGTAAAAATTTTCACTAAAAGACAAAACTGATATTAATTAAACCCTAATTAATCTAAATTTAATTCTAAAAAATAATTAAAAAGTGAACAGTAAAAACTTTTTAAACTAAAAATCTTAAACTATTTTTCTAAGTCTATGAAAAATTTTATAATTGAAAAATATAAACTTTCACCACTAAAAGACAAAAATCATAATATTAAAAGTAATTAAAAATAGCAATTAAATCTAAATAATACTAGATGAACAGTAACAAAAAATCTAATTAAACAGAAAAATCAAAAATTAAATAAGAAAAATTACAAAATTTGTTTCAAAGCCTAATTCCTTTTTTAGGTCACAAAAGACAAAAAAATTAAGATCCTGATAGTGACATGTGGTCCTGTTTTGTTTTCTTGCTTAGCAGTGGTAACAAATATGCTAGCAGGGGGAACTTGGTTCCCACTGTTAGTGTAAAAAAAAACGTGTCTGGTGGATTTTTGAGCTTAGGAAAGCTCTTGTGGGCTTTTCTTTGGACAATAAGGCACTCCCACAACCAGTTGGGTTGTGGGAAGTCAAGAACAGCACAAAAAACCACAAGTTACTAGCAAAAAGTACACACAAATTGCACAATAAAGTGACTGATTAAGCTTTGCCCTATCTGATGAACAGTAACTTTGTTTACTTGCACAAAAATTAATTTCAAATGATCAAATCTTGCGTACAAGTCTACCAAATCACATATAAGCTAGTTACAAACCTAACTAAACCAATCTTCCAACAATTAATAAGATTTGATGAGCAAATTTCTACAAAAACAGGCAGAAAGGTTGATTTGTTGATTTTTTTTTTTTGCTACTTTATCAATTTTAGACATGCAACATGTTTTAAACACTTGCCAACTAACTCAAACTTACTGTTATAACCTAACTAAAGCCTAAGCAGTGTGTTTAACTAGTTCGTTTTTTATTGATTCTTGTGATCTTTTTGTGCAATTTTGGCAATCTTCAAGGGCTGATCATGTAATATCTTGATAATTTAGGGACCCAAATGCAGATAGAAAGTATTGCAAGGGTATAAATTGCCAAGTCTTCAAAAATGAGGGACCAATGTTGCCAATCTTCAATTCTTCAAGGGTACTTTTGGAAAATCATGATTCGGGTCCGGTTCTTTGTGCGGCTTCGTTTCCCGTGTTCGTTTTTGATTGATTCTTGTGATCTTTTTGTCATTCCCTCAATATCCGTACCTATTATACACAACCAACAAACACGAGCATATACTTAGCATTTTTAATGATATTTAATGCATTTTAAGCCCATTTTGGACGATGAGACTATGTATAAAGCAGTCTCATCATGTATGCAACCTGTTGAGTAGATTTGAGGGTTTGAAATTTGTGGATTTGCTATTAATGATCCGGTGGTCTAACATGGTGGTAAATGGTGGTGGAAGCCATTGTTGAGCTTAGAGAGAGAGAGTGGTTGTGTGAAAGAAAGGAAAATATATTAAAATGAGAAAATGACACAAGCAACACCCCTCCTTGGAAGCTAAGGAGGGGTATATATAGTCACACACGTCCCTTAAACTATACATTATACCTAGTCTAGTCTAAGCGTGTGTGACTATGATAACTAATGGGAATTCTTAAATGTCGTCACATAAAGTGATTTTCCAACAATCTTCCCCCATGGGACGACGTGTAGAATTCCTTACAATATTTTTTCCTAACAAGTACATAATGGCTAATAACAAGAGCTTTCATGAAGCGTCCAATGCTGATGAAGTCTTCTGAGGCCTTCGACTTCAAAACGACTCATCTTTAAAGTAACTTGTAGTAGAAATACTGTAACGGCACGAGCTATGTAACCCATACACTTCTGGTTAAGGAGAAGCTTCTTAATTAACTTCCCCCTAATTCATGCCACATAAACTTGATGTAGATGCTTTTAAATAGCTTCCCCCTAATTCGACAATCCTCGTAAGCAACTTCAAAGCTTTCAATAAAGCTTAGAATGATTAAGCGCACAGCGGAATCTAACAAGCAAATCCCATCATATAACATGATAACGTTGCTAAGAGGGATTGAAAGTAAGGGGCACACCAAGTAGATCAACAACTTCTCTTCTCACGCTTAAATAATTCTTCTGAATTTTTCGTCCCCTTGAGAGTTCAAGTTACGCATACTAGAAAGAATCAAGACATTTCTTCCCCCACATAGTTGAAGAAAGTAAATCAATCCCAATTATGAAGCTCAAATACTGAAGTGGACACTTTATCCCATTCATGAAGTTGACATCGTAACACCAGAGTCAATTAAGTCCTGGAAATGCACATATCTTCTTCCGGAGATGCACCAGAGTCAATTAAGTCCCGGGAATGCATATAGGATAATGATGATGTTTAATTACAACAATCAAACAATTAAACCTCGAATCAGTAGTGTATCGTTTAGAGATTGATAACGCCACGAGTTAAAACACTGATTTTCTCTGCGGCTATGACAAATGTCATCCCGGAATGTCTTCAAATCAAAAGAAGGTATGAAGTTCATCACGTGTACTCGTTGTGCGTTCAATGTGTCTTCTTCTTCCCCCTTGATGGTTTCGAAACTCGGAACCATCAATAAATTGTACGCACATGAACCTGAAATCTCGTGAGAATAATAAATAAGTTGAATTATATATTTTGTGAGAATCAGCTGTTGATCGAAAATCTCTTCTCATAAACTCTCCATGGCCATCTTTACCAACCCACTTGAAAGCAATTTGAAGTGACCACTGATAGAATGAACCAGATACATCAAACGTGAAACTGAATAAAAATCCTTCGATATTGTGACTTAAGCTTGCACAATTGTTGAATGAAGAACGGTGGAGAAATCTCTAAGTACTCAATGCATCACTGAAGAAGTCTATAAGCACAACACCTCTTGAAATTATCCACGTCGACTAAGCGCGTGACACTGAGTACAACAATGTAACCCCTTTAAGTGATAGTTATCCGAGTCATCAACCAACCACCCCGAACCCGGAAACTAGATAACCAAGTCGTCATTCTAAGATTAAGCACAAGTAAGTTATCTTTGAAGAAAAAATAAATACACGCCTTCGAAAAATCCGTCTTCAACGTCACGTAATTAATACCCGATCAAACAAATCCGTAGCCACTAAAAAAAATCGCCAAATTTTTCTTTGTCTCGTCAAATAAATCTTGTCACTTAGTCTCGTTACTTGTCTAAAAATGTTGTCACTTTCGTCTCGTCTTTTTGTCACTTTAAAAATAGTTAATCAAAAAATTTAACATTTATCATATGAAATGATAAATAAAATTTTTGAAATAACAATTTTTTTCAACATGGACCAAATAAAACATTAGGCCCGATTTTGCAGCCCATGACTAATCAATTCATAAGCCAGCCCATCAAAAAATTAAATACTCGGTCCACAAATTGGTATAAAACACTCACAACCCCTAATTTCACTCAACCCTAATCATTTTATCCCAGCCGCAAGTTATATCTCACTCACACCTAGTTAAATCCGCCCCACCAAACTCCATCTCCTCCATCTCCAACCTTGAAACCTCCGTCCCATCTCAAATCTCCATTACACATCTATCTCCCACCAAACTTCTCACAGCCAACCCTAATCCTTAGGATACTCCGCCCCTAAAATCTGTTGTCTCCAACGAAATCAAATCTCATCCCACCAAATAATCTCTCACACACGAAGATCATTGACACTCACTTATGTTCGAATCTAGAAAATCCCTTGAAGAAATCGACTGAGAATCTATTTCTAGATCAATCAAGTGATCTCGGGTAAGGTGTGCATGTAGGTTAATTATGTGTGTCAACGAAATGAAGAAAGATCATAACATATTTGTTATTAATCTTCTTTTAATTCGAATATTTGTTATTGGTTTTATGATTTGCATGTTGTCTTTGGTGTCTTTTTCTTGTTCACTGAACGAAACGAGACAAGAGAATAACATAATTTTTATTACTCTTTCTTATTTTCGGATAAAAACGAAAAGACTTGTCTTTTTATAGATCGATGATGATCAGAGTTTTGAGATGCATAGATCATTTAAGATCTTGGCATGCATGTGAACCATGAATATGAATATGAGATCTGTTTGTTAACTGAGTCTTGAGTCTTGAGTCTTGAGTATTGAGTCTTAAGTAGGTTTTGACATTGAGTCGGTTTTGAGATTGAGTCGGTTTAGAGATAGAGTCGATTTTGTTGGTGAAATGTTTTTGTTGAGGTCAAACAAAGGCTGGTATTATTTGCATCGGAATGGTTTTGTGTTTGAGTCAATCGGAATGTCTTACGAATGAGTCCATCGGAATGTCTTACAAATGAGTCCATCGGAATGTCTTACAAATGAGTCCATCGGAATCAAACAAACACCCCATCGGAATGGCTATCCGAATAATCATCGGAATGACCATCCGAATAATCATCGGAATAAACATAATTGGAGTCCCCATCGGAATCCCAATCTGAATCCCCATCGAAAAAGGGTTTTGACCCTTTTTTCATGTTTTCCCGAAAAATGGATCTGTTATCTAGATCTTATCAATCTGCATAAAAAGAATAAAGAAACCCAGGAAACAATACCATAACTTAGCAAACTTTGACCATGAGAGAATAAGAAACTTGGACCAATGACAATTCAATGATAACTGTATCTTGTGAAAATGACGTGGTGAAAGATAGTAACAAAAAAAATTGACCATCGTGACAAAAAAAATTTAAATAGATCGAGACATAAAAAATATAGACCACCAAATCGAATACAATAAACACGAACACGATCCAAGGATGGAACCGAGTCTCTGATACCAATTGTGGATTTGCTATTAATGATCCGGTGGTCTAACATGGTGGTAAATGGTGGTGGAAGCCATTGTTGAGCTTAGAGAGAGAGAGTGGTTGTGTGAAAGAAAGGAAAATATATTAAAATGAGAAAATGACACAAGCAACACCCCTCCTTGGAAGCTAAGGAGGGGTATATATAGTCACACACGACCCTTAAACTATACATTATACCTAGTCTAGTCTAAGCGTGTGTGACTATGATAACTAATGGGAATTCTTAAATGTCGTCACATAAAGTGAGTTTACAACAAAATTCGATTTGTGGTCAAGTATATCAGCAAAAATGTTTTTAGTGTTCATCAGTAAAACAGTTAAGTCTTTTAGGGTTCGTATTAGCCTAATTCTTGAAACTAGTACATGAAACTAGTTTACTTGTGCTTCATTAAGTTTATTTAAGCTGTTGTATGCCTTTGGTGGACTTTGGTTGGCTTAGTTTTGCTCAAACAGCTTTTTAATCACCAGATGTGCTTATTATGATGTATGTATTATGTTTGTGCACATTTTGATTAAACTGTATCAATTGGTTGGGTGATTTTGTGTTTATTTGCTTGATTGTGACTCCCTACAACTCACTGGTTGTAGGGGTGCCCTTTTTGTCCAAAGAAACCAAGTGAATCACTCTAAAAAAGCAAGTCAAAAAAGTCAAGCAATAGGAACTCTTTCCCCCTGAAAGTTCCCACTGATAGTGTAATTTGGTCAACAGCTTATTATTAAGCTATTCTAGCTTATTCTATTGTGCAACAACTTGTTTTTTGTGATAGAGCTTATTATTTTTAGTTTATAAGTTAGTATTGAGTTTTACAGCTTTTGGTTTTAGCTTTTGACTAGAAAACGACTACTTTGTCTTTTTCCAAAACAACTTATTGCTTTTTCTAGCGTATTGAATGTGCTTATTTGAAATCTTTTTGTTGATTAAGCTCATTTAAGTGATTTAAAACCTTTTACAACTTGAATCAGCTCTTGAAGTGGTCTGGAACTCAAAAACGACTATTTTGTTGTTTTGTGTAGAGAGCTTTGGCTTATTTCAGGCTTATTTCAGGCTTATTTCTTGAGCTTTTTCAAAAATTCTTTTTACAAACAGCTTTATAATCTCATAAGAAGGATGTGTGTCAAATTTCAGCTTATGGCATTAGTGAAAGTCCTTAAAACTAGCTTGAAAAAATAAGGATAATCAACACAAGTAAATACTTTTCAAACGTAGTACTTTATTATTGTATAACAAGTATTACATGTGTTATGGATAACACACTTTAAGGAGAATCTGTTGTGTACACTTTGGACAAAATAAAGCAAACTCAAGAACACAGGCACAATTGTTCTTCTTATGAGTTGTAAAGAGTTAATGTGTGAAATCTAACAAAGTGAACCCCATTAACTCTAGCCTACATATTCTATTTATAGTGGTACGAGGTAGACTATATGTACTGGTTGATGGTGACTACATAAAACAGACAATGTCAAACATCTGTCAAAAGATGCTCTTCTATTCTTGGTAGTCTGCCACAACGCTTTAGGAAAACAGAGCTGACATAGTTTCCCTTTTCTTCATTTCTTGTACTTTAGGCTGTGAAACTTCCCTCCTAAACACTTAGGTATGTCCAAAGTGTACTGAGTGTTAACAGGGTATTTCCACCCCTATTAACACTCAACCACTCAGAGTCCCTGATACATCATAGCTGTTATCCAACACAGCCAATGAGTATTTCGTCAAGTAATCTTCGACTTCCTTGACAATGTCTCTGACATGGACTCCTCTGTGGTTGCTCACAGAGACTTAGAACTCAGTTAGTCTTGGTGTGACAACCTGACATTTTCAGGTAGTAAATATATTCTCGTATATTATTTTTATATTTTCTTTTAATGTTGGTTCATGAAATCACATATTTACGAGATGAAATTAGGGCTTACGTGCATAATTTACCGTCTTTTACGATTAAACCGGGAACCCTAGGTTTACGTATTTACGCTTTTGTTCTCCGTTTTTATGAGACAATTTTCATTAGAATCGTTTTGTGTCGTAGATTCATAATTTGCAAAACCGTTTTTCGTAAATCGATCCGAGGGCACGCAAATCGAGGAAACTAGAATCAAGGAGTACCCGTAAAATAATAGGGGATGAAACAAGTTTCCACTTGTCCCACCCCCCCCCCCCCCCATAGTGGGCGGACACAACAAGGGCTAACACCCTTGTTGTCAAAATTTTAAGCTATCATGAGACACTTGTCTCATGAACTTGCAAAACCACTTAACCCCAAAACCATCTAACTCTCTCTCACACACACACACACACACACACACTCATACACTTAACAAGAAAGTTACCCAACTCTCTCCCTCTCTCCCTCTCTTGCCGTCTAACACCACCACCAAATCACCATCACCATCAATTTTTAACCATAAACTTCATCAACAATTCACATATGTTGAAAGCTACTTGAAAGGAGATTGTTTGGAGGTTATCATAACTTGTGAAAAGAAGTTTTCATGAGGTTCAAGGGCTTATTTCAAGAAGGAGTTTAGATACTTGGAGATTTCTAAAACTAGTCTTGCTAAGTTCATAAGATTTTGTGACAAGATCAAGTCTTGTTCATCATAAATCTCATCTTTTTCATCACAATTGGTTGGTATAGAGATTGTTTCTTTCTATCATCCTATCAATTTTGTAAATGTATTCATCTATTTTATTCAAAAATGTATATATATGATAATGATAAATGATGATCAATATATTGCATGAGGATTTTGTGTCACTAGATTAGGTTAAAAAGGCTAAAACTACAAGAAAAAGTTGAGGAAATCATATCTAACAAGTAGGCTGTAATAAACAGTAAATTTCAATATTAGTACTTGGTTAAATGGATTAGATTATTTTTATATAATGATAGATAAATGATTTTTACATAAGTGGCCAATTTACCACACAATGGAATGTTAAAAATGAGGAAGATATGGCCAAAACACTTTTGTGGTACTAATCTGCCTTGTCTGTTTTGGACGAAGTAAAACTAATATTTAGAAGCTGTTTGAGAAGGAGCTATAGAAGCGTTATTTGTATCATATATCATGTAGTTTATACAGTAAAAAATTGAGGTTCTAATTCATTGTAGAACTCAAGATATGATCAAAATGGTGGACTTGAAATTTTACATCAGATTTGACCTTAAGGTATATAATATTAAAAAGGCACTTGAAGTAAAATACTATATAAAATAAGTATATAAAAGCTAATAAATGATAATAACTATTATAAAATAAGTTTATAATAAATAAATATTACTCCCTTCGTCTCAATTTATTTGTCCACAATTGACTTTTAAAGTCTTTTACATTCAACTTCGACTTTAAATTAATATCGTTGTGTTATATAATACTTGATGCAAAATATATGTATGGATTGAGTTTTAAATGTATTTTCATTTGGTATAATTTTCATCAAGTATTACATAACATAAAATTAATAATTTAAGGTCAAAGTTTAGTAGAAAAGACTTCAAAAGTCAATAGTGGACTAATAAATTAGGACGGAGGGAGTACATTTTATAAAAATAAAACTCAAATGTTTTCTAAACTACAAACTATATGTAAATTTTTACGTCTTTTCGGCTAAAACCGAAAGGATGGCGTTTTCGCCAAATAAAACTTTAGATGGTCGGACCCGTCTAAGGTAACATTTTTATAAAACATATACTGATATGTAAACACATTTGATAAGTAAAAATCGACAAAATCGAGCTTTGTAACTTATGGACCATAATGGGTCAAATTAGCCTTGTTGGACCACTAGGTCCAACTAGTTTTGCTTAACACTATTGGACTTACTCATGGGCTTAACCCACTTGGGCCCAACATATGAGTATAGGCCTGGTCTTAAATGAATAAATGGACTAATATAATGTATTGAACTCTTAATGGGCCTATTGGGCCTTAACATGTAAATAGGCTAAAACTAGTATGATTAGACTAAGTAACTAAGTACTTAACAACTAATAATGTTGTATAAGGAGATAAAACCCCACTTGATCATCATGTTATGACATCATTACATATACATAACAACTTTTATAAAGTTATTTGACGATAGTCTAAGACCGAGTACTATTTGTTTAGGTTTTCTTGATCGAGGCACGTACCGTACACCCTAATTGCCGATAACCCGCCTTTCCCAACCAACGTGAGTTCATAGCCTCACACTCTTTTAAATGTTTTATGAAATGTTTTGTAAACCCGCGAGGGAGATAACATGCGAGTTTTGATAAAAATAGAACACATGTAGTCCCGATTGTATGCTTATTGATTTGGACCCGATTGATTGTATGACCAAAATTGGATGATTGAAATGGATTATTAAAAGTTATGTTATGTCACTACAAGTCCCATTAGCATGAATTATGAACTACCGGGAGTTGGTAGACGCTTATGCATATAATAGTAATATTTGGGGAAGATCACCCCAGTTCGCGCCTTGACGGTTGATCCCCGTCGTGCCACATTGATTGGTAAGCGAATTTATGTATGAGAGGATTTATATAGCGTGATATTAGTGACGACACGCTGATTTAGATGGGCATATATTTGTCGGGCTCGCGACCCGTTGTATATTATAGAAAGGCAACAATGTCATGCGGCTTATAATAATCCGATAATAAATACCGATAATGGTAAATACTGAGGCTACGGTCTCATAAATAATGTATGCTATATGAATGGAATTATAATATATTGCCTAATTAGCAATATGGGGTCTTATTACTGATATTATGCTTGTGTTTCTGATTTACATAACTGTTTTATATAACAGTTTTTACTAAACTCTATGAATTCACTCGGCATTCGCTAATTAATTTTTGGCATGTTTTATCTCAGGTGCTTGAAGGTAACTTGGATGGAGATCGACTCTAATGGCCCACATAATAATAATATTCATTCGAACTATGTTGTGTAAAATTTATGACTGTGAAACTGGGGGACCTTGTGTAAACTTTAAACTTGTACTCGAATGAATGTATGTTAAACTGTGTACAACCCTTTTTATGTGTTGTCTATGATTTGAGTTATTGTGCTATCCTGTAACACTCTATTGACCCTTCCGTTGTACCTATACGAAATTTGAGAGTGTTACAGTTTGGTATTAGAGCTCTCGTTATAGAAAACGAAAGATTTTTAAAACCAAGGATTTGAATAAAACATTTCAAAAATCTTTTAACCATAAATATTTTGAGTAAAATGTTTAAAAATCTTTGGACTATAACGGTGCCGAAGATCTCCGATGTTACCCACAAGCCTTATTAAGAAGATATATATTTTGATATATAACCTAATATATATATCGTGATTTCAGTATGTATCTGCTTAATAATTATTTTTATGCTAATACGAGATATATTCTATAATGCATATTTGTCATGGAAGACCCTAACATTCCCGTAGAGAACCCTGCTATTCCTGAACCTAACCTAGAAGATAACCCTTACTTAGACTTAGTGGATTATTATGTAGAATATGATATGGATGATGAAGAGGAGGAACCATTTGAGGATCCTGAGCCCGAAATAGGACTAGGAGATCAGATTTCCCCTCAGGTTGATATAGTAGAGAATGATAATGTTGGTGTCGGGGAAGATGATGAGGTTGATATAGATGATGTAGGTAATGAGGATGATGATGAGGATGTCGAGGAGGAGGTAGATATAGGTGATGAGATTGATGATGATGAGGCGGAGCTTATTTTTCCTTATGATGTAGAGGATGGTGAGCTTTTACCCCCTCCAGTTGAGTGGTCTGATTCTGATTCTGAGTTATCTAGTGATGAATTGTCTAAGTCTGAATCAGAGGATCATGAGGATGCACCTGATGGCACTAATGGGATTACTACTCGTAGGTCGATTGATAGGGTTGACTTTCAGAGGAGTGTGCATGTGGTAAGAGAGTCGTCAAGGGTTCGAGAGGCTACTCATATTGATGGACTTGCACCTTAGGCCTTAAGACGTGATTTAGATGCTTCCCGAGTTCAAGGTAGTATGACAGAGATTGGTTTAGGTGTTGTTCAGAATCATGTTGCTTTATTGGAGTCGAAAACAAAGATCGGTGAAAAAGAGCGAGAGTTGCTCGATTTGGGTTTGAGCGATGTGGAGCGTAGTTTGAATGTATCATTTAGGAGATTGTCTGTGTTGGAAAGTGGTGAGTATGTAGAGATGAAGAAAAATGTGAACTCGATGGAGATTCAGTTGAACGTGGCTCGTGCAATGCGCGAGAAGGCGGAAAAAGAGTTAAATGTGTCTGTTGGTCGGAAGAGTAGATTTTATGCTGAGATGGTTGAAAGAGGAGTGATTCATAAGCACCCAACTAATGATGATGAGTCTTGTGATCATCCGAGGAAGATACCAAAGAAGAAGAATGATGATGGACCTTATAGCAGTTCTCAATAGACTAGTTTATCCTTAGTAGTATCTTTATATCTTTTGTAAAACCTTAACTAAACCGGTATGTCGGTTAGTAGATCTAGCACAAATTTTGGGCTTGTATAGTGCTAGAATTATGATGTGGAAGTTAACTAAGACAATGTGGTTGTTTATGATCTAATGAAATGTGTATCTTTTGTCTTAAATTCCATGTCGTACCTTATATATATTTGCTTCCTTGATTATCAATTCGACCCTTTTTATTTAAACCCCTCATTGAGTGAATGCTTATTATACTTTGAATTGTGCGATAATAGAATCATGCCGCCCAAGAGAACCGTGACTGAGGAAGATGTGCGTAGGATCATTGCGGAGCAAGTTGCCGCATCTATGGCTGAGTTTATGGCGAACGCTAGGAATGGAGCTGGCGATTGTGGAGCTAGCGGTAGTGGAGCTGGCGGTAGTGGAGCTGGCGGTAATGGAGCTGGTGGTAATAATGTGAATGTTAATAATGTGAATGGTAATGGTGGAGGAAATGTAGGAGGACCTGGACCTAATGCACCAGAAGTCAGTGGTTGTACTTATGTGACGTTCATGAAGTGTGACCCACTCCCTTTTAATGGAACTGAAGGAGCGGTAGGATTAAGTCAGTTGATCGAAAAGATTGAGTCTGTGTTTCGTATTAGTAAGTGTAAGGAGGAAGATAAGTTGACTTTTGCTATGGCTACCCTTAGAGGTCGTGCTTTGACTTGGTGGAATGGGAGAATTGCTTTTATGGGCATTAATGTTGCTAATGCTACTCCATGGGCTGAAAATAAGAAGTGGATGACATATGAGTTTTGTCCTCGTAGTGTGATCATAAGGTTGGAACAAGAGTTGACTCATTTGAAGATGAAAGGTGTGGACATTGATAGTTATACAAATCGATTCCATGAGTTGGCTTTGTTGTGACCCCGGTTGGTTGAACCTAAGGAGATAAGGATTGAGCAATACATTAAGGGGTTCACCAAGAACATCCAAGGGGATGTGACATCGTCATAGCTGTTGACCATTGATGATGCGGTTTGGATGGTTTACCAGCTCATTGGACAAATCATTCAGGACAAGGAGGATGAAGCACATGCTGGTGAGAAAAGAAAGGGTGAAGGCGATCGTGGAGGTAGAGGTGACAATAGGCAAAGTTTTAATCGACGTCAAAATCAAAGGAGAGGAAATGCAAACGCTTTGACTAACAATGCCCCGCGAAATGATGAAAAGTGTCCAATGTGTGGTAATAAGAGGCATGCTGGTGATTGCTGGAAGTGCCGAAATTGTGGAAAGCTAGGACACAAAGTGGAAAAGTGTAAGAGGGGAGTCGTTTGTTACAATTGTGGAGAAGAGGGTCATAAGAAGCCAGATTGTCCAAAATTGAAAAAGAATGGCCAAGGAAGAAACAACCAGGGTGGTGTTTAACAACTTTGGACGGTTGAGGTTAAGAAGGAGGATCCGAATGTCGTTACTGGTACGTTTTTACTCAACAATCATTATGTTGTTGCTCTATTTGATTCGGGGGCTGATAGGAGCTTTGTATCTACCAAATTTAGTGCCCTTATTGACATTGAACCTGTTGAGATAGATACCAGTTACGAAGTAGAATTGGCGGACGGTAAATTGGTAAGAACTAATAAGTTATTGCAAGGATGCTCTTTAAATCTCTTGAACCATTCCTTCCCGATTGATTTGATGTTAATTGAACTAGGTAGTTTTGACATTATTATTGGTATGGATTGGTTATCCTTGAATGATGCTACAATTTTATGTGGAGAAAAGAAGGTTAAAATTCCTCTTAAGAATAGGACGTTAGTAATTGATGGTAATCAAGGTGAATCCCGTCTGAAAATCGTTTCATGTATTAAAGTCCAAAAGTACATCAGGAACGGTTGCGCGCTATTCTTAGCTCAAGTGACCGGGAATGAGTCTAAGGAGAAAGTATTAGAAGACGTGCCTATTATCTGTGATTTTCCTGAGGTATTTCCCAATGATTTACCCGGACTTCCGCCGATACGGCAAGCTGAGTTTCGAATCGATCTAGTTCCTGGTGCTGCACTGGTGGCATGTGCGCCTTACCGATTAGCACCTTCCGAATTGAATGAATTATCCGAACAACTCAAGGAGTTATCTGATAAGGGTTTTATTCGACCGAGCTCGTCACCTTGGGGAGCTCCAGTCTTGTTCGTTAAGAAGAAGGATGGATATTTCTGTATATGCATCGATTACCATGAGTTGAACAAGTTGACGATTAAAAATCGATATCCTTTACCAAGGATTGATGATTTATTTGATCAACTACAAGGCTCTAGTGTATATTCTAAGATAGATCTGCGGTCTGGATATATCATCAACTTCGTGTCTGTGAAGAAGATATTCACATCACTACATTTAGAACTCGTTATGGACACTATGAATTTCAAGTGATGCCATTTGGATCAACTAACGCACCGGCTGTGACAATCCGTCAATTTCAGGTCGATATTTTAATCTCGACTAATAAGTAATATATGTTTACTTTAATGAGAATTTTAAATTATCGATTAACCGAGAAGTTTATGACTTGAAACTTAACGTAAGAATGTCGTTTCGATGAAAATTGACAAGAAATACATTAAGTATCGATATCATATTCTCAAATTATCATATAAATGATTTTAATGTATTTATTTTTATTTCTCGTGTTTTACGTTTTAACGAATGGCGAGGACTACTAATGATCGCGATACCGACGGATGCCCAAAAATTTATGTTTTGTTATCGATTGTCTCGATATTTTATATTTTCGACGTTTTCGATTTAATTACGTTTTAAGTCGTGTCGAATCTTTATTATTATTTTTATGAAGCGTTTTAACTTCTGAAAAGTATTTTTACGAAACCCGAGTCCCGTAAATATTTTCAAAATTTAATATTTACATTTTCTACCCTTACAACTATTTAATTGCATTTTGGACCAAAACTATGCAAATTGGCAAAATTTACCCCTCCACCACTACTATATATAGATTTTCCACTTACAATATACACATACAATATCATTTTAATAAAAATTTCACCACCTTACCCCTCTTTCTCTCTTATGCCGTCCACCCCATCAACAAAGACCATCAACAAAAATCAATTTCTAGCTTGATTCATCCAAATCAAATAAAAGACCCATCTTGGAAATTCAACAAGGATCATATTGGTATAAAATTCCCACATGCATTCACTTTATTTTTCTTTCAAATTTTTGGTGAAGAACATGTGTTTGATCCATTTTTATGTTTATGTATGTTGTTATTATTATTATATTTGAGTGGGATTGTTGTTGCATGCATGATTTTATATATTTGATTTTTATTAAATTGAATTTGAGGGTGTTAGGAGTTAGTTAAATGTGTTATGTTAATATTAGGATGATATTAGAAGTATGTAAATTGTTGAAATGGGTCAAAATGGTGATTTGGTATGATTTTTAGATGGTCAATTTTAGGCAGTAACTTTAAGGACATTTTTCAATTTCCTACTGTAATAAACTTGTTAAACTAATTAGATAGGGTCATAGAGAATTTCGTTAGCTTCGATTTGAGCTAAAGTAGAGCTTCTAGCTCCAAACGAGCGAGAAGTTACGCTAGTTTTAGTATTTGTGTACCGGGATACGGGTATCGGCACAATCCGAAAATTGTTGTCGATATTTGGATCGAATCTCGGGGACTATAGAATGAGTTTTAAAAATGTTCAAGGACAGATGTTAAAGTCTAAACCTCAGGTCATGAGTCTATTTTCAAACCTGAGTGTCGGTTTTATAAATGGAGTTGTTTAGATACGTCAAAATGATTTTACGAGTCAAAGGCGTAAATCTGTCCGGTTTTTATAACACGAAGGTGTGTCGGGCAGAAGGTCTTCGAAGTAATATTTTTGAATGAAACTTGAACTGAGTCTTCTTCATATTATGTGTGAGTTTGTGACCAAGTTTCGTCGAAATCGGACAAGTGTAGATAGGGTAGATTGGTGTGTACATTTGTAGTGTACATGCTGATTGGTATTTTGGACATGTAGTTCAATTATTATGTGGCGTGAGTTGAGTATTCGCCATTGGACATGGTGACTTACTCAAGTGTTAAGTCATTATATAAATGACTTATGTAACACCCCCAATTTACCACGCAGCGGAATATCTACAATAGGGCATTACTCATAGCACATCACACACAATCATAGAAAACGACCTCAAAAGAGACGTTGAAATAATATACAACCTTGTCTAAAAAATTTTCCATCCCAATATATAAAATCAGAGTAGCGTTTGGTCCCAAAAACCGTTACCAACACATCATATTCATTAAAAACTTTAAAAGTCATTTATTCATTTCAAAGGATGGAAAAATAAATATAAACTTTAGACAAGTAAGCACCAACTCCCTCCTCGCATGCTCCGCTGCTATCCATCTTGATTACCTGAAATACATGCTTAAAATCATCAACACAACGGTTGATCAAGTCTATAGGTTTTTCAAATCATCATTTGAACACAAGAATTTAATCATCTCAAGCTTGTCACACAGACAAGTCATATATATATCGATAAATGCCTTAAGCTCATGCAACTAAACGTTAACCAACACGTCAAACCGAGTCACTTACGGCGCCCCTACTGAAAGGTAATATTGTCATATACCAACGACCTCTTATACATTATATCCCTCTCAGGTGATCACAAGGATACATACCCTAGGATAAGGCTGTCAAACCAAATAGATCTATCAAATGTATTAACGTTTACCTCGCAAGGTAATTAACAGTTCATGAAATTCAGGGACTTCATAAGACAATGGTACTTAGGCATTTATCATCATATTCGGGTCCAGCATACCAAAAACAACTTGTGTTCATTTTATAAAACAGCATGTATTCCCCCTCGCGGGTTAAAAATCATTTACAAGATAATATAAAAGCGAGGCTATAGACTTACCTGATATAGCTATTACACGTAGATCAAGGAACAAACATTCAAAAGTCGATACAAGACTTCACGAGATAACAATCAATCGTTGATTGAGAGCGAGATGCCCAACGGTCGATATATGACCGAACGGGACCTATAATGACGAGACGCGTCTTAGGCTCGAGACGAGAAATAAATCATACATATATGTAGATAGTTCACTTTAGTAAGTTTGGACATTATATAAGTTTTATAAAACTTTATAAAAATTTTAATAAAAATCCAACATATATAAAATGGTTATTCAGTTTTAATAAACAAAGCCCATTAATAGCCCAATAACGGCCCATTAAGTGCTTAAGTATCTTAAACCCATTTTTAGATCACATCTGATCTCATATATTAATCTCAACCTCAGGCCCAATGATGGTCCAATAGCTATTATAAGTGTATGTTGGTCTTTTATGGCCCAAATCTATTTTATATGCTATAAAACACCCCAAAATGATGTCAACTTAATATTTCACGATGGTCGTGTCTCGGGTATTCTAGTTATCAGTATATAAATGATTTTTAAATTCCCGATAAGTGGGTCCTAACACTTCGGTTTTTATAAAAATCGACACGTTTTACATTAATGTAGTATGATCAAATTCTTACAATTTACCGACATGTCTCGTAGATTAGATCGTTCTCCTAAACCATAAATAATCAAGATGAGTTATTTTTTACCAAAATAATTCTTAACTTACTTAATTTACTTATTATAAGTCAAATTACCTCTAATTTATACTAATCATAGCTCCTTTACTCATTTTATCACTTAGAAGAGTTGGCTGTTTTTGGCAGCCAAACTCGTTTCCACCATTTTGGTCGCCATTTCTAAACCGTAAGAAACTTGTAAACTATCCAATTGAATATAGTTCTTCATGATTTTATCTACAAATTTTAGTTTTACATATTTAGGGGTCACCATGCAGTTTCTAAGAGTTTTCGTCCGTGTAAAACTGGTGATCAGATTCGGCCCCGTTTCACTGTTTCGGCCATATTTTATTCATCGGGCATCGTCACGAGACGAGCGACCCGGCCAAATCACCATAAAACATAGGGCCATATCCCCATATTTTTATCTAATACTCATTAACTACTCAATTTCCTTAGACCACACGTTTTATTCAGTGATCATATTCTAAAAATCACAACTAGGATTCAAGGCTTGTTTATCAACTTTTAAATCATCACAAAAATATACAATGTCATCAAAACTTCTAAGAACCTATTACATATTTATAAATAGTATAGAAATCATAGTTCATAAAAATAATATATAAACAAAATATTACCTTACCAATATAAAACACATGTATGACCATCTTTTTACTCAGCCCAAATGAACTCCAAAAGATTACGTTGATGTTGTTTTATGTTAGAAAAATAAATCAAGAGCATCTACTACACTTTAGCACTTACATCTTTAATATACAAGTTATTCAAAAAATGATATTGTGTAGCTTTTGTGTGTGGTGGTACACGACACAATTTGGGTGAAGAGGAGGTGATATTTGTTTCTCTAGCTAGTAGACATTAAGATATTAAGTTGTATATTGAGAAGATACTAAAGATTATAGATGACGTGTGTCTAGTTGTTCCTAAACTAAGACACGTATGAGGTATATCATATAATAGTAGGCTGTGAGACGTTGAATAACATGAAATGGAGTGAGATTTAATTAAAATCTTGCTCTACAATCAACAAAAGCGGGTATTATTAGAACCCGATATTTTTAAAAGTTACGCGATTTAAGAGATACGCGTTAGACACGAAAAATAAACGCTCAATATAAAATAAAAACATCGACATTCGGAGAACATTGATATTTTGACAAATAAATGAGGGTTGTAATTTAATAAACGTTAGCGTGAGATATAAATGATCGACGCTTAAAGGCTTAATGTAAATTACGAAGAATGCTCGTAAGACAAGAAATTTAAAACGACGAAAATAGAAAATATTTATATGTCATAACGATAATATTTACGAACGATGACGGACATATAATTTTACGATGAATTATAATCGATACGCACTCGATACCTTAAAGCCTTAACCTTGCCGGTTAGCCGAGAATTAAATATTATTCGTCGAACCAACGTGACAAATAAAAGTCGGTTAAAAAATTTTGATCCGACTACTAGGAATAAGATTAGATCTCATTCTAAATGTTGATTTTAAAGTTAGGGTTATTACATCATCTAACCCTTTAGGAAGCGACGTCCCGACGCTTAATTCGTCTCAATAGTCTTTGGTTTAATGGGGAAGACGTGAGAAATAGACAAGTCATTGCCGAGGTTTCTAATGAAGGTTGAATGAAAATAATTCAAAGCAACGATTATACATAACGGGAAAAATGAACGGTTGAATGTAGCTTCAATCCTTATAAAGAAAGATGAATACATAACTCACAGGAGAAGCCATTGAAAGCGAAAAATTAACAAGTCGTCAATCATTTTTTTTTGAAGTGCCTCAAGGTACATTACTACTAGCTTATCAAACTTGCGACGGTCGATATAAGTTAGAAAAATTACACATGAAAAGTGAAGAGTCAAAAGAATTGGGCGCATTTGAGAAATTTTCCAATGCGACAATCAATTCAAAACTATAGAAAATTACATCGATCAAATCGAAACATATATCGTTCACGAGTTTCAATAAAAGGGATCACGTTATAAAAATGAAATCGCATGGATTGTACATAACTCCATTGAAAATTTTACAAAATATTAAAGACGACGTAATTATTACTATTCGCACAAAATCACCCAATTGCATGATCTCGAACATGCAAACCTATGTCATCAAAAGCGAATTCATCGAAATGTAAAAGTTCGAAGTATACATTACTCGATAGGAGGAACTATGATCCAAATCAAATACAAAAGCCATCATTAGGCACATATAATCAGATTACGACATGCTTGCAAAATAGCCAAGCCATGCCAAATCAAATAAGTTCAATCAAGTTAAATCATGCTTGCTAAGTAGCCAAGCCATGATAAATAAGAATATTTGATAGGATTTTCAAATAAGTCTAGTCAAAGGAAAGTTTGCAAGTTAAAGGATGTTCACGATCTTGATTGCATAGATGCATATAGAACAATATTTTCGTCATCAGAGAGTGCTAACACACGTATCCATACCCAAATGACATTTAAGGGTGCTCACAAACTGATCCATACCCAAAAGATTTCACAGGGTGCTCACAAACGGATCCATACCCAAAATATTTTCTCGTTACGTTTGAAAAATTCTTCGATGAACAATCCATAATAACAAGAAAGAATCTCAAGATCTTTTCACTCACGATGAGTTGTGTTGATAACTTAATTTTCAGTCAATCCGTAAGTACACAACTAGTGTCGATTAAACAAGTCATCTGTTCTCGGAACAGGTAATGGTTCTTAACGATTAGCTTATAATGCTCGCGATAGTTAGGACACATTAGAAATGGTCCATAGAAATAAATTGCAACTCGAGAGAAGTCCAACGGGTTACTCATACATAGATGATAATCAACGATCATCATAATGACGACGACATTGAATGATTCACACCAACGAAACACGATTCGAAGGAAAACGTACAGACACCAAACATCCACAAATCGAGCCAGACATACTTGAGCCTACTCATTTATAACTCTTTGTATACATAAAAACGCGTCCCCTTTCATGTATACAAGAGTTTATAAATTTACTGTTCGGGAACTTATAACTTTCTTGTTCAAATGAAAAGGCGTCCCAATCCATTTCAACGAGACGATTATAATTCATCCTACTCAAGTATTACTATCTCTCAACACGATATCATATCCAAATACCATAGTAAATACAAGGTGTCAATAAACTTACATCATGATTTCCGTATTCAAGCGTCCCATTCCATTTGAATAAGGAAAACACAACAATCTAAGGTCTAGTGGTTTAAAATTTTCTTATTCAAATGTCCTAACCCATTTCAATAAGACAACCTTAAACGACTCATAGTTGGGCGAGTTAAAATCTCTATATCTAAATGTCCCATTCCATTTAGATACAAGATATTAAGTCACTCAACTGAATGACTACTACGAGCATATCTTTGCTGTACCCAAACTATATATATTTGGTTAGGATATATATATCTTAGGTCCAACATTGGCATCCACCTTTTCGCCAATAAAACGTAGTCATATAAAACTAAATCGTACGTCGCATTACATAGAATATGTCACCTCAGATAAATGATTCTTCAAAATCATAAGAAGTGATTGGAACATTAATATCACATCAATCAATTACGTTTCCAAAGGAGATGTCCTAAGATGGCACATCGCGGTACGATGATAGCAATCGAACTTAAACAAGTCGATATGCGATAGATTACGAAACAATATATACATACTCAAAGTATCAAACGAGTTTCATACTCATATTCAGATAATACACAATTATCAAGATCGGTGATTTGCGATGAGGCCAAATCCGATACAAAACCGTATTATAAAATGTACGACGATCATTCAAAGACCATTGCTTCACGCGCAATGCCATTAAATACCACGGTATATTCATACATATACATATTACCATTCCTACATACACATAGGTTCACATAATCACAATCAATCATAAAGTAATGCAAGAATAGCCTTACTAGAGCCATGCGGAGTAGTTGCGTGCTTAAAACTTTTTTGAACACACCAAAGTTATAGTTTAGGATTTTCAAAATCGACCTAGTTCTCTATAACTTGTGGCTCTGATTACCATTTTGTAACACCCCCAATTTACCACGCAGCGGAATATCTACAATAGGGCATTACTCATAGCACATCACACACAATCATAGAAAACGACCTCAAAAGAGACGTTGAAATAATATACAACCTTGTCTAAAACGTTTTCCATCCCAATATATAAAATCAGAGTAGCGTTTGGTCCCAAAAACCGTTACCAACACATCACATTCATTAAAAACTTTAAAAGTCATTTATTCATTTCAAAGGATGGAAAAATAAATATAAACTTTAGACAAGTAAGCACCAACTCCCTCCTCGCATGCTCCGCTGCTATCCATCTTGATTACCTGAAATACATGCTTAAAATCATCAACACAACGGTTGAGCAAGTCTATAGGTTTTTCAAATCATCATTTGAACACAAGAATTTAATCATCTCAAGCTTGTCACACAGACAAGTCATATATATATATATCGATAAATGCCTTAAGCTCATGCAACTAAACGTTAACCAACACGTCAAACCGAGTCACTTACGGCGCCCCTACTAAAAGGTAATATTGTCATATACCAACGACCTCTTATACATTATATCCCTCGCAGGTGATCACAAGGATACATACCCTAGGATAAGGCTGTCAAACCAAATAGATCTATCAAATGTATTAGCGTTTACCTCGCAAGGTAATTAACAGTTCATGAAATTCAGGGACTTCATAAGACAATGGTACTTAGGCATTTATCATCATATTCGGGTCCAGCATACCAAAAAAAACTTGTGTTCATTTTATAAAACAGCATGTATTCCCCCTCGCGGGTTAAAAATCATTTACAAGATAATATAAAAGCGAGGCTATAGACTTACCTGATATAGCTATTACACGTAGATCAAGGAACAAACATTCAAAAGTCGATACAAGACTTCACGAGATAACAATCAATCGTTGATTGAGAGCGAGATGCCTAACGGTCGATATATGACCGAACGGGACCTATAATGACGAGACGCGTCTTAGGCTCGAGACGAGAAATAAATCATACATATATGTATATAGTTCACTTTAGTAAGTTTGGACATTGTATAAGTTTTATAAAACTTTATAAAAATTTTAATAAAAATCCAACATATATAAAATGGTTATTCAGCTTTAATAAACAAAGCCCATTAATAGCCCAATAACGGCCCATTAAGTGCTTAAGTATCTTAAACTCATTTTTAGATCACATTTGATCTCATATATTAATTTCAACCTCAAGCCCAATGATGGTCCAATAGCTATTATAAGTGTATGTTGGTCTTTTATGGCCCAAATCTATTTTATATGCTATAAAACACCCCAAAATGATGTCAACTTAATATTTCACGATGGTCGTGTCTTGGGTATTCTAATTATCAGTATATAAATGAGTTTTAAATTCCCGATAAGTGGGTCCTACCACTTCGGTTTTTATAAAAATCGACACGTTTTACATTAATGCAATATGATCAAATTCTTACAATTTACCGACATATCTCGTAGATTAGATCGTTCTCCTAAACCATGAATAATCAAGATGAGTTATTTTTTACCAAAATAATTCTTAACTTACTTAATTTACTTATTATAAGTCAAATTACCTCTAATTTATACTAATCATAGCTCCTTTACTCATTTTATCACTTAGAAGAGTTGGCTGTTTTTGGCAGCCAAACTCGTTTCCACCATTTTGATCGCCATTTCTAAACCGTAAGAAACTTGTAAACTATCCAATTGAATATAGTTCTTCATGATTTTATCTACAACTTTTAGTTTTACATATTTAGGGGTCACCATACAGTTTCTAAGAGTTTTCGTCCGTGTAAAACTGGTGATCAGATTCGGCCCCTTTTCACTGTTTCGACCATATTTTATTCATCGGGCATCGTCACGAGACGAGCGACCCGGCCAAATCACCATAAAACATAGGGCCATATCCCTATATTTTTATCTAATACTCATTAACTACTCAATTTCCTTAGACCACACATTTTATTCAGTGATCATATTCTAAAAATCACAACTAGGATTCAAGGCTTGTTTATCAACTTTTAAATCATCACAAAAATATACAATGTCATCAAAACTTCTAAGAACCTATTACATATTTATAAATAGTATAGAAATCATAGTTCATAAAAATAATATATAAACAAAATATTACCTTACCAATATAAAACACATGTATGACCATCTTTTTACTCAGCCCAAATGAACTCCAGAAGATTACGTTGATGTTGTTTTATGTTAGAAAAATAAATCAAGAGCATCTACTACACTTTAGCTCTTACATCTTTAATATACAAGTTATTCAAAAAATGATATTGTGTAGCTTTTGTGTGTGGTGGTACACGACACAATTTGGGTGAAGAGGAGGTGATATTTGTTTTCTAGCTAGTAGGCATTAAGATATTAAGTTGTATATTGAGAAGATACTAAAGATTATAGATGACGTGTGTCTAGTTGTTCCTAAACTAAGACACGTATGAGGTATATCATATATTAGTAGGCTGTGAGACGTTGAATAATATGAAATGGAGTGAGATTTAATAAAAATCTTGCTCTACAATTTACAAAAGCGGGTATTATTAGAACCCGATATTTTTAAAAGTTACGCGATTTAAGAGATACGCGTTAGACACGAAAAATAAACGCTCAATATAAAATAAAAACATCGACATTCGGAGAACATTGATATTTTGACAAATAAATGAGGGTTGTAATTTAATAAACGTTAGCGTGAGATATAAATGATCGACGCTTAAAGGCTTAATGTAAATTACGAAGAATGCTCGTAAGACAAGAAATTTAAAACGACGACAATAGAAAATATTTATATGTCATAACGATAATATTTACGAACGATGACGGACATATAATTTTACGATGAATTATAATCGATACGCACTCGATACCTTAAAGCCTTAACCTTGCCGGTTAGCCGAGAATTAAATATTATTCGTCGAACCAACGTGACAAATAAAAGTCGGTTAAAAAATTTTGATCCGACTACTAGGAATAAGATTAGATCTCATTCTAAATGTTGATTTTAAAGTTAGGGTTATTACAACTTAGCTACTGGTCCGAGGGAAGTAAAATGAGAATTTGACATGCGTTGACTTGGCGTCTTAAGACAGGTCAATATCGTGAGTGCAAAGGTTTAAAAGAATAGTGTTGGATAAAAGGGTATAGTAATAACACTTGTATTATTAAATTTTTCAGGATTGTCTTGGTTTTGTAATTTTGATTTTTATATTATTTAAGTATGATTTATACTTAAGTCGATTTTTAACGAACGCGCCTTATTTGATAGGTTGCGGTTTTCGTGTTTTAACGGGCATCACTAATCGTCGGCTATCGTCTCATTACCACTACTGGATAAGGTGAGTCTATAGCCTCGCTTTTAACATGTTTACTTGTTTTATAAAACCCACGAGGGGGATAACATGCTTGTTTTATTGAAAATAAAGGGTACAACGAGAAGTTGTGGAAACCCTATTTTACTTGAAAAGTAATTATTGAAAATGAAGGGTACAACGAGAAGTTGTGGTAAACCCTGTTTGTTTTAAAAATTAAACAAAAGGAACTTAATTGTATGTTTAGATGGAAGTTATTACATAAGTTTGTTTAGCCTTAAAAGACCCATGAATCGTGAATTGTTAATCGAGATAACGCTAGTACTATGGATAGATCTATCGGGGTGACGCCCAGTCCGGTCGCGACTAGCTCTCGCGTGGTGTTGTGATGCACTAGTAATGAAACATCAGATGCATTGTAATAGAGAAATATACGCACTTGGCTAGGTGTGTTGGGCTGAAATAAATATATGTTAACGTTCAATGTTACGAGACTTATGTAGTGACACGATAATTATGTCCGTACACGATAATTATGTCCGTACAACATAAATGTCTTTGATAAAATATTAACCATGGAAGGTTATTTTTGAATACTTGTGTTCTCTTTATTTAAATTAAACTCTATAGATTCACTCGGCAAATTTTGCTGACTTTTTAGCATGTTTTATCTCAGGTCCATTGGGAAGGCACTCGAGGAAGGCGGTTTCGTGAAGCTTGCTTATTTGAAATGTTTTGGCCCGCTTTTATAAATTATATCCATTCAAATAATTTTTAACATTTACTAAGTTTTGTAAACTTTAAAGTATTTGGGACCGTGTGAATAGTTTTATTGTTAAATGAAAATGAATGGATGTTTTTATTAAAACGTCTCGTTTTGAGCCGTTTTCTATGATTACGAAATTGAACCATGATAGTAACACCCAATGACCCTTCCGTTGCCATGACCGAAATTGGGGGCGTTACAGATTGGCATCAGAGCTCAAGTTATAGAGAACGAAAAGATTTTCCAAAAATGAATTTTTGAAATCTTTTAACTATAACTGTTGCAAGCGAAACCTCCGAGTTGCCAATGGACGAGAATGAAAGTATTTATATATATGGGATTATATATATGTTGTAATCTTTATCGATTATTTGAACTTGTGAATTACAAGGTATGTTTTCATTTATTTAATTATAAATGATAATTTTATATTTATACGAGATATTTATACGACGTCGATTGTCACGAAGCCACTCTAGTCATTTTAATGCTAGCGCTGAAGCTATTCCTGAAATGAATCCTGTTATTCTCGAGATTAACTAAGTTGTAGATATACATGATCACAACGAAATGGTTAATATTCTTGCTGATATTCTTTTGGTTACAAGGATTTTGATTTCCTTGGTTCTTATTCTTGATTTATCGATTCGCTCATTTCGTATAGCAAATTTAATTTGCATTTTCATTAATCTTAGACATTATACTGTTTTGATAAAAACAAATTTGTCCGAGATGGTACTGTTGATTTGTATGGTATTCACATGCCAACCAGGATTCCATATCATATCACTAATCATTTCCTGTTAAATCAGTTTCTCGTTTGTTTCGATCTTGATCTTTCGCGTTGAGCTGGCGATGCTTGAATAAAGTGATTTATAATCGTTGAGATAAATTGGCCATTTATTTGAACAAGGAAATTATAAATTGTTGAACTACAAATTTCTGAATCTTATTCGGGAGGACTTGATCAATCCATGGAAATAATGATTCATAAAGGTGTGGGCTTAAGCATATAGCATCTGCGTGATTAAACTCTTATTGATTCATAATTCGTTTGCTCGATTCATTCTTTGATTTTGTTCCTCTAATTCTTTGATCGTGAAATGGTTGTATTGAGATTGTTCTAAAAGCACCAATTGAGGAGGATATCAAGCGTCTCTAAAAGACACTGAAGAAATCTTCTTCTTGTGGGACCGAGGAGCCTTCTTAGCCATGTGAATTACCTAGTAACTCTTGTAGATTAGTTTATCAATTGTAGTATCTCCTCATTAATCCCTAACTAAACTGTGACAACAGTTAGTAGGACTAGTCTTTTAAGTTGTATGGCATTAGATGATGATTATCTATAATGTTTGACAATACGACTTGTACTAGTTTGTGATCAATGGAATGACTATCTTTTGATTCCTAATTCTACATCGTTCTATTATTATCTTTCTTTGCCTTTCTTATTTAAATTCCTGTGGTATAACGCAATCATTGAATGAATACTCATTATGATTTGATTTGTGTTGCACAAGACTCATGCAGTCAATGAAAGCTATGACTGAGGCACGAATGCGCCAAGTTATTAGTGAATAAGTGCTGTATCTTTAGTTGAATTCATGGCCAACATGAATGATGGATCTGGATCTGGAGCTGAAGCTACAACTAGTGGGACCAGAACTGGTGGAGCTGAAGCTGGAGCCGATAATGTTCGTGGTACGGATGGAACAAATGTGCCCGAAATTAGAGGCTATAACTACACTTCATTCATTAAGTGTAACCGTAGACTCTTAAGGGGAATAAAGATGATGGAGGATTGTGTCAGTTGTTGAAAAGCTGGCGTTAGTCTTTCGAATCAGTGACCCTAATCAAGATGATAAGGTGCTGTCTGAAATCGCTACTCTCCAAGGTCGTACATTAGTTTGGTGGAATGGCAGACTTGCTTCCATAGGTATCGTTACTTATGGGACACCATGGACTAAGGTGAGGAAACGGTTAACTGAGGAGCTTGTCCTCGAAGTATTTCCAAAGTATGGAGCAAGTGTTGTACAATCTGAGACTGAAGGGAACTAACATTGGTAGATATATCAAGTGTTTCCATAAGTTGACTCCTTTATGTCCAAGAACTATGGAACCCGAATTGTCAAGGTCAAGCAGTATATTTACGGCTGACCAGGAATAAATGCGGTGATATGACTTCTTCTAAGCGAATTACTATTTGTGAAGCTGTCTGCATGGCTGATTAGCTCATGGGACACATAATTCAAGGCAAGGCTAATGAGGTTACTGAAGGGAAAAATAATTCCAAATTAAAAATTCTTTTCGTGCATTAGAGCTCGTAAGTGTATCGAAAGAGGTTGTGGATTATTCATGGCTTAGGTATCGTAGAAGGAATCGTAAAGAACGTAATTAGAGAAATTGTAGTCATTCATGACTATCCCGAAGTATTTTTGGAAGATTTGCCAAGGCTTCCGCCTCCAAGGCAAATAGAATTCCTAAATGATCTAATCTCTGGTGCTGCAACTGTGGCACATGAGCCATATTCATTAGCACCCTCTGAGTTGAAGGAATTATTTTTGCAGTATTAAGAACTATATGATAGAGGTTTTAGTCGATCGAGCTTGTCAGTTTGTAGAACTCCTATTATGTTCGCTAAGAAGAAAGATGATTCGTTTCGTATGTGTATCGATTACCGAGAGCTGCATTGGCTAACGATCAAGAATCGTTACCCGCTTCTAAGAATTGATGATCTATTTGATCAACTTCATATTCTCGTGTTTTCTCTAAGATTCTGGTGTTTTCTCCAAGATTGATCTTTGTTTTGCTTATCATCAACTTCGTATAAGCGAGGAAGATATTCCTATTACGGTGTTTAGAACTTGTGATGATCATTATGAGTTTAGGGTTATGCCTTCTGGTTTGACCAGTACACCTGTTAAATTCATTGACTTAATGAATTGTATGTGTAAGCCGTGTCCTGATAAATTCGTAATCGTTTTCTTTGATGATATTCTCATCTGCTCTACAAGCAAGAAAGAACATGCCGAACACTTAGGGATTATCTTGAACTTGTTAAAGAACGAAAAGATGTACTCAAAATTCTTAAAGTGTGATTTTTGGCTTGGTTCTGTACAACTTCTCTGTCATGTGATTGACAAACGTGGTGTACGTGTTGATTCTGCGAAAATCGAAACCATCGAAAATTTGAATGTTCCAACTATTCCAACTGAAGTACGACAAATTCTAGGTTTGGCTAGTTATTACTGAAGGTTTATTAAAGGATTCTCTTTGATATCAAAACCATTAACTAAGCTAACTAAAAAGAATGAACCGTATGTGTGCGGCATTGATGAAGAGAAAGCTTTTTAGACCATGAAAAGAAAACTCTGCAGCACGCTGATCTTATCGCTACCTGAAAGAAGTAAAGATTTTTTTGTTAATCGTGATATATCTCTTGAAGGATTTAGAGCTGTTTGATTTGTATATGCCTGTAGGAAACCTAGGAAGAATGAGGAAACTGCACAACCCATGACTTGTAATTTATTGCGGTGATTTTTACTCTTCGTCTATTGAGACATTAATTGTATGGCACTAATGTATGGTATCCACCGATAGTAAGAGCCTACAAGGTATTCTGGAATAAAAGAGGTAAATAAGCCTTTTATGTGATTACGATTGTGTTATTCGTTATCATTCGTGAAGTTGGAGCAAATTACAATGGATTCATTGTTAAGCTCTCGAAAACTCAGTCTGAATATGACTCGATTTCTGTCAATGTTGATTGATTGACTCTGCTCATTTTATTTCGATAAATAAATCGATCGTGCTAATTAAGAATCGTTTGTTAACTGCTCGTAGTAGACATGAAAGATATGATGATGTGAAATGAAAACCTTTGAAATTCGAGGTAGGTGTAAAAGTTATGCCAAATTATCACCATGAAAAAGGTGTTATATATTCTGGAAAACGTGGGAAGTTAAGTCCCCGTTAGTTTGGACCATTCGAGATGATATCGAGTGTAGGTCCGGCTGCATGAAAACTTAAATTACCTCGAGAGCTACAAGGAATTCACAATACTTTTCATATGTCGAACCTAAAGAAATTTCTTTCCGACGAAGATCTTATTATCTCTCTTGATGAAGTATGAATCGACGGTGAGTTGCATTTCATCAAAGTACTTGTTGAATATTACCGATAAGGAAGTTAGGCAACCGAAGCAAAGTCGAATTTCTATTGTCATGTGTGATGGAACTCTAGACGAGGACCAAAATACATTTAACTCTTTGATTTCAACGAGCGATCGAGGAATAACGCAAGTTGATCTTCGGGACGAAGATCCCAATTTGGTGGGGATAATGTGACAATCCGTCAATTTTAGGTCGATATTTTAATCTAGACTAATAAGTAATATATGTTTACTTTAATGAGAATTTTAAATTATCGATTAACCGAGAAGGTTATGACTTGAAACTTAACGTAAGAATGTCGTTTCGATGAAAACTGACAAGAAATACATTAAGTATCGATATCATATTCTCAAATTATCATATAAATGATTTTAATGTATTTATTTTTATTTCTCGTGTTTTACGTTTTAAAGAATGACGAGGACTACTAATGATCACGATACCGACGGATGCCCAAAAAATTATGTTTTGTTATCGATTGTCTCGATATTTTATATTTTCGACGTTTTCGAATTAATTACGTTTTAAGTCGTGTCGAAGCTTTATTATTATTTTTATGAAGCGTTTTAACTTCTGAAAAGTATTTTTACGAAACCCGAGTCCCGTAAATATTTTCAAAATTTAATATTTACATTTTCTACCCTTACAACTATTTAATTGCATTTTGGACCAAAACTATGTAAAATTGGCAAAATTTACCCCTCCACCACTACTATATATAGTTTTTCCACTTACAATATACACATACAATATCATTTTAATAAAAATTTCACCACCTCACCCCTCTTTCTCTCTTTTGCCGTCCACCCCATCAACAAAAACCATCAACAAAAATCAATTTCTAGCTTGATTCATCCAAATCAAATAAAAGACCCATCTTGGAAATTCAACAAGGATCATATTGGTATAAAATTTTCCCACATGCATTCACTTTATTTTTCTTTCAAATTCTTGGTGAAGAACATGTGTTTGATCCATTTTTATGTTTATGTATGTTGTTATAATTATTATATTTGAGTGGGATTGTTGTTGCATGCATGATTTTATATATTTAATTTTTATTAAATTGAATTTGAGGGTGTTAGGAGTTAGTTAAATGTGTTATGTTAATATTAGGATGATATTAGAAGTATGTAAATTGTTGAAATGGGTCAAAATGGTGATTTGGTATGATTTTTAGATGGTCAATTTTAGGCAGTAACTTTAAGGACATTTTTGAATTACTTACTGTAATAAACTTGTTAAACTAATAAGATAGGGTCATATAGAATTTCGTTAGCTTCGATTTGAGCTAAAGTAGAGCTTCTAGCTCCAAACGAGCGAGAAGTTACGCTAGTTTTAGTACTTGTGTACCGGGAGACGGGTATCGGCACAATCCGAAAATTGTTGTCGATATTTGGATCGAATCTCGGGGACTATAGAATGAGTTTTAAAAATGTTCAAGGACTGATGTTAAAGTCTAAACCTCAGGTCATGAGTCTATTTTCAAACCCGAGTGTCGGTCATGAGTCTATTTTCAAACCCGAGTGTCGGTTTTAAAAATGGAGTTGTTTAGATATGTCAAAATGGTTTTACGAGTCAAAGGCGTAAATCTGTCCGGTTTTTATAACACGAAGGTGTGTCGGGCAGAAGGTCTTAGAAGTAATATTTTTGAATGAAACTTGAACTGAGTCTTCTTCATATTATGTGTGAGTTTGTGACCAAGTTTCGTCGAAATTGGACAAGTGTAAATAGGGTAGATTGGTGTGTACATTTGGAGTGTACATGCTGATTGGTACTTTGGACATGTAGTTCAATTATTATGTGGCGTGAGTTGAGTATTCGCCATTGGACATGGTGACTTACTCAAGTGTTAAGTCATTATATAAATGACTTAGCTACTGGTCCGAGGGAAGTAAAATGAGAATTTGACATGCGTTGACTTGGCGTCTTAAGACGGGTCAATATCGTGAGTGCAAAGGTTTAAAAGAATAGTGTTGGATAAAAGGGTATAGTAATAACACTTGTATTATTAAATTTTTCGGGATTGTCTTGGTTTTGTAATTTTGATTTTTATATTATTTAAGTATGATTTATACTTAAGTCGATTTTTAACGAACGCGTCTTATTTGATAGGTTGCGGTTTTCGTGTTTAAACGGGCATCACTAATCGTCGGCGATCGTCTCATTACCACTACTGGCTAAGGTGAGTCTATAGCCTCGCTTTTAACATGTTTACTTGTTTTATAAAACCCACGAGGGGGATAACATGCTTGTTTTATTGAATATAAAGGGTACAACGAGAAGTTGTGGAAACCCTATTTTACTTGAAAAGTAATTATTGAAAATGAAGGGTACAACGAGAAGTTGTGGTAAACCCTATTTGTTTTAAAATTTGAACAAAAGGAACTTAATTGTATGTTTAGATGAAAGTTATTACATAAGTTTGTTTAGCCTTAAAAGACCCATGAATCGTGAATTGTTAATCGAGATAACGCTAGCACTATGGATAGATCTATCGGGGTGACGCCCAGTCCGATCGCGACTAGCTCTCGCGTGGTGTTGTGATGCACTAGTAATGAAACATCGGATGCATTGTAATAGAGAAATATACGCACTTGGCTAGGTGTGTTGGGCTGAAATAAATATATGTTAACGTTCAATGTCACGAGACTTATGTAATGACACGATAATTATGTCCGTACACGATAATTATGTCCGTACAACATAATTGTCTTTGATAAAATATTAACCATGGAAGGTTATTTTTGAATACTTGTGTTCTCTTTATTAAAATTAAACTCTATAGATTCACTCGGCAAATTTTGCTGACTTTTTAGCATGTTTTATCTCAGGTCCATTGGGAAGGCACTCGAGGAAGGCGGTTTCGTGAAGCTTGCTTATTTGAAATGTTTTGGCCCGCTTTTATAAATTATATCCATTCAAATAGTTTTTAACATTTACTAAGTTTTGTAAACTTTAAAGTATTTGGGACCGTGTGAAAAGTTTTATTGTTAAATGAAAATGAATGGATGTTTTTATTAAAACGTCTCGTTTTGAGCCGTTTTCTATGATTATGAGATTGAACCTTGATAGTAACACCCAATGACCCTTCCGTTGCTATGACCGAAATTGGGGGTGTTACACCGGCGGTATTCATGGATCTAATGAATCGAGTGTGCAAACCCTATTTGGATAAATTTGTGATCGTGTTCATTGACGACATTCTAATCTATTCTAAGAATAAAGAGGAGCATGGAGAACACTTAAGAACTATCTTGAATTTTTTAAAGGATGAAAAGTTGTATGAAAAGTTTTCAAAATTGATTTTTGGTTGGACTCTATTCAATTTCTTGGTCATGTGATTAACAAAGATGGAATTCATGTTGATCCAGCAAAGGCTGAAGCCATTAAGAGTTGGTATGCACCGACAACGCCAACGGAGGTGCGACAATTCTTAGGATTGGATGGCTATTATAGACGGTTCATTAAAGAATTTTCTTTAATAGCTAAACCCCTGACCAAGCTTACTCAGAAAAATATTTGTATGGGGAAGTGAAGAAGATGAAGCTTTTCAGGTATTAAAGCAAAAATTATGTAGTGCACCTATTTTATCATTACCCGAAGGTAGTGACGATTTTGTGGTATTTTGTGATGCATCTCTTACATGTTATGGAGCTGTTTTAATGCAGCGAGAAAAGGTGATAGCTTATGCTTCTAGACAATTAAGGAGAATGTGGAAAATTATACTACTCATGATCTGGAATTAGGAGCTGTAGTCTTTGCTCTTAGGTTGTGGAGACATTATCTGTATTGCACCAAATGTACGGTATTCACCGATCATAAAAGCCTACAGTATATTCTTGATCAAAAATAACTAAACATGAGGCAACGAAGATGGATAGAACTGTTAAGTGATTATGATTGTGATATAAAATATCACCCAGGTAAAGCAAATGTTGTTGCTGATGCATTAAGTAGAAAGGATAGAGAGCCTATTAGGGTACGTTCTCTAGTCTTGACTGTGCACAATAATTTTCCTGAACAAGTTAGAAACGCACAAATAGAAGCTTGTAAGAAAGAAAATTTTGATAATGAACGCTTTCGAGGTGAAGGAGATCCTTTAGAGGTTAGAGTAGATGGAGTGAAATTCTTAAGAGGTCGTATGTGGATACCTAAGTATGGAGGCTTAAGAGATTTAATCATGTTAGAATCCCATAAATCTAAATAATCCATTCATCCTGGTTCTGACAAAATGTATCATGACCTGAAGAAGTTATACTGGTGGCCGAATATGAAAGTTGATATTGCTATGTATGTTCTTCAATGTTTGACTTCTGCAAAAGTCAAAGCTGAACATCAAAAGCCATCAGGACTACTTCAACAACCAGAAAATCATGAATGGAAGTGGGAGCGAATCACGATGGATTTCATCACTAAGCTTCCAAGAACCTCTTCTGGAAATAACTCGATTTGGGTCATTGTCGACAGACTGGCCAAATCAGCTCATTTCATTCCTGTTAAAGAGCAGTTCTCACTAGAGAAGCTGAATCGTCTATATATTAAGGAGGTTGTATGTAAGCATGGAGTGCCTGTATTGATTATTTCTGATCGAGACTCTCGATTCGCATCGAATTTTTGGAGATCCCTCCAAAGATCTCTGGGAACGAATCTTGATATGAGCACTGTTTATCACCCCCAAACTGATGGGCATATTGAAAGGACGATACAAACACTGGAGGATATGTTAAGAGCATGTGTGATAGATTTTGGTAAGAATTGAGATAAACATTTTCCATTGGCAGAATTTTCATATAATAACAGTTATCATGCTAGTATTAAAGTTGCAACGTTCGAAGCTTTATATGGTAGAAAGTGTAGATATCCTGTATGTTGGAGTGAAGTTAGGGATACCTAGCTCATAGGACCGGAATTGATCCGGGAGACTACAGAGATGATAGTTCAGATTAAGAAACGGTTGTGTGACAGCCCGAAGTAGACAGAAAAGTTACACGGATGTGTGGCGGAAACTAGTGGAGTTCGAAGTTGGGGACCGTGTGATGTTGAAAGTGTCGCCATGGAAAGGCGTCAGAAGATTTGGAATGCGTGGGAAGTTGAATCCCCGCTATATCGGACTATTCAAGATCTTATATAGAGTTGGTCCAGTGGCTTATAAACTAGAGTTACCCCAAGAACTTCATGGTGTCCACAATACATTCCATGTTTCTAATCTGAAGAAATGTTTAGCTACGTGTGATGAGAAAATTTCATTGGATAAGATCAGGATTGATGAGAAGTTGCATTTTATCGAAGACCCGTAGAGGTTATGGATCGTGAAGTAAAGCAACTTAAGCAAAGTCGTATACCTATCATTAAGGTTCAGTGGAATTTAAAGCATGGGCCAGAATTTACTTGGGAGCGAGAGGATGAAATGTGGAAGAAATACCTACACCTCTTTGACTTCAATAAGAAACAGGCATCGAAATGAAATGGATCTACGAGGGCGTAGATCCCTTTTTAGGAGGAAATGCTGTGACAACCCGACATTTTCAGGTAGTAAATTTATTCTCGTATATTTTTATATTTTATTTTAATGTTGGTTCATGAACTCACATATTTACGGGATGAAATTAGGGCTTACATGCATAATTTACCGTCTTTTACGATTAAACCGGGAACCCTAGGTTTACGTATTTATGCTTTTGTGCTCCGTTTTTTATGAGACAATTTTTATTAGAATCGTTTTGTGCCGTATTCATAATTTGCAAAAACGTTTTTTGTAAATCGACCCGAGGGCACGCAAATCGAGGAAACTAGAATCGAGGAGTACCGTAAATTAATATGGGATGAAACAAGTTTCCACTTGTCCCACCCCCCAGAGTGGGCGGACACAACAAGGCTAACACCCCTTGTTGTCAAAATTTTAGGCTATCATGAGACACTTGTCTCATGAACTTGCAAAACCACTTAACCCCAAAACCATCTAACTCTCTCTATCACACACACACACACACACACACACTCATACACTTAACAAGAAAGTTACCCAAATCTCTCCCTCTCTCCCTCTCTTGCCATCCAACACCACCACCAAATCACCATCACCATCAATTTTTAACCATAAACTTCATCAACAATTCACATATGTTGAAAGCTACTTGAAAGGAGATTGTTTGGAGGTGATCATAACTTGTGAAAAGAAGTTTTCATGAGGTTCAAGGGCTGATTTCAAGAAGGAGTTTAGATACTTGAAGATTTCTAAAAGTGGTCTTGCTAAGTTGATTTGGTGACGAGATCAACTCTTGTTCATCATAAATCTCATCTTTTTCATCACATTGGATGGTATTGACATTGTTTCTTTCTATCATCCTATCAATTTTGTAAATATATTCATCTATTTTCTTCAAAAATGTATATGTATGATATTGATAAATGATGATCAATACATTGCATGGAGATTTTGTGTCACTAGATTAGATCATCATTATATCAAATGATTATTTGATATAATGATGATCAATCTATTTTCTTCAAGTAGGCTGTAATAAACAGTAACTTTCAATATTTTTACTTGGCTAAGTGGATTAGATTATTTGATATAATGGTAGATAAATGATTTTTACATAAGTGGCCAATTTACCACACAATGAAATGTTAAAAATGAGCAAGATATGGCCAAAACACTTTTGTGGTACTAATCTGTCTAGTCTGTTTTGGACGAATTAAAACAAATATCTAGAGGCTGTTTGAGAAGGAGCTAGAGAAGAGTTGTTTGTAGCACATATCAGGTAGTTTATACAGTAAAACTTTTAGGTTCTAAATCATTGTAGAACTCAAGATATGATTAAAATGGTGGACTTGAAATTTTTACATCAGATTTGACCTTAAGGTATATAATATTAAAAAGGCACTTGAAGAATATACTGTATAAAATAAGTATATAAAAGTTAATAAATGATAATAACTATTATAAAATAAGTATATACACTATAATAAATAAATATTACATTTTATAAAAATAAAACTCAAATGTTTTCTAAACTACAAACTATATATAAATTTTTACATCTTTTCGGCTAAAACCGAAAGGATGGCGTTTTCGCCAAATAAAACTTAGATGGTCGGAACACTCTAATGTAACATTTTTATAAAACATATACTGATATGTAAACACATTTGATAAGTAAAATTCGATAAAACCGAGCTTTGTAACTTATGGACCAGAATGGGCTAAATTAGCCTTGTTGGACCACTAGGCCCAACTAGTTTTGCTTAACACTATTGGACTTACGCATGGGCTTAACCCATTTGGGCCCAACATATGAGTATAGGACTGGTCTTAAATGAATAAATGGACTAATATAATATATTGGACTCTTAATGATCCTATTGGGCCTTAACATGTAAATGGGCTAAAACTAGTATGATTAGACTAAGTAACTAAGTACTTAACAACTAATAATGTTATATAAGGAGATAAAACCCCACTTGATCATCATGTTATGACATCATTACATATACATAACAACTTTTATAAAGTTATTTGATGATAGTCTAAGACCGAGTATTATCGTTTTAGGTTTCCGTGATCGAGGCACGCACCGTACATCCTAATTGCCGATAAACCGCCTTTCCCAAACAACGTGAGTTCATAGCCTCGCACTCTTTTAAATGTTTTATGAAATGTTTTGTAAAACCGCGAGGGAGATAACATGCGAGTTTTGATAAAATTAGAAAACAAGTAGTCCCGATTGTATGCTTATTGATTTGGACCCGATTGATTGTATGACCCAAATTGGATGATTGAAATGGATTATTAAAAGTTAGGTTATGTCACTACAAGTCCCATTAGCATGAATTGTGAACTACCGGGAGTTGGTAGATGCTTATGCATATAATAGTACTATTTAGGGAAGATCACCCCAGTTCGCGCCTTGACGGTTGATCCCCGTCGTGCCACATTGATTGGTATGCAAATTTATGTATGAGAGGATTTATATAGCGTGATATTAGTGACGACACGCTGATTTAGATGGGCACATATTTGTCTCACTCACGACCCGTTGTTTGTTATAGAAAGGAAACAATGTCATGCGGCTTATAATAATCCGATAATAAATACCGATAATGGTAAATACTGAGGTTTCGGTCTCATAAATAATGTATGCTATATGAATGGAATTATAATATATTGCCTGATTAGCAATATGGGGTCTTATTACTGATATTATGCTTGTGTTTCTGATTTGCATAACTGTTTTATATAACGGTTTTTACTAAACTCTATGAATTCACTCGGCATTCGTTGATTAATTTTTCGCATGTTTTATCTCAGGTGCTTGAAGGTAACTTGGATGGAGATCGACTCTGATGGCCCACATATTAATAATATTCATTCGAACTATATTTTGTAAACTTTATGACTGTGAAACTGGGGGACCTTGTGTAAACTTTAAACTTGTACTCGAATGAATGTATGTTAAACTGTGTACAACCCTTTTTATGCGTTGTCTATGATTTGAGTTATTGTGCTATCCCGTAACACTCTATTGACCCTTCCGCTGTACCTATATGAAATTTGAGAGTGTTACACTTGGGTTACTTGCCTGTCTCCTAGGCACAGGCAAGTTAATATCAAACAGCTTATTTGAGTTTAAATCTATGACTAAGGGAATTCTAACATACTTAGATTCCCAACAATCTCCCCCTATTTAAACATAAATACAGCTAGATCTATATAAGTTATAGTAAGTGAGATAACAACTTCTTCTTACACATAATAGATCTAACAAACAACATCATACTTCATTAATACTAAAAAAATTACAAGTACAATACATGAGTAAACAAAATATGATAGTAAAAGTTCAGCTGTGAAAATTTTAATAATCATCATTCTTGATTTTCTCTTCAGCCTCAGCTATGTCTGTCCTAGTATCCAATTCAGCCTTCAATGCATGGGCAAATACCTTGGAGTACTCTGTGTTCAGTTTAAGCACCTTTTAAATCAAAATAAGCTGAATAGTTGTTTCTTTCAGCCAGTTAAACTTAGCTCTAAGAGTCTAAGGGAGTAAGAAATTTGCATGTCCAGCCCTCTTTGCATCTAAAGCTTCAATTTCTAGACATTCAGTCAAACCAAGTGTCTTAAGCTTGAAATCATCAAACACATCCATGTTTCCTTGTCGGTAATCCCTCTAAATGACCATCTGTAGGGTATGTGTTGATTTCTTGACTGTGTATTTAAACTTGGTGATAGTACCTAGAGCATATCTTTTGGTAACACATGCATCATAGTCAGCCTTTACCTTTTTCAGAGCCTCTGCGCGTTTCATCTCCATTTCTCTTAGCCTTTGTTTTTGCTCCTCTTTGAGTTGAGGAGACATGGCTTTCAACTTGGATTCATCCAGCTCTTTGACTCTCTTGATTTATTCAATCATTTAAACTCAAGTGCTTGCTTCTCAATTTCTTCAACTGTTAAGGGTCTTTCATCAGCGGCTTTGAAAGTTGAGAATTGAGAGATTTTGGTGGTGGATCCTCCTGTCTCTAGCATCGCAACAATTTTCTTTAGTTTGGCGTCTGTGTCTACCATAACTATTTATTTTCCTTTGAGACAGAGGATTCTTCACTTGCTTTCTTCATCTCATCAGCATGTTTCAAAAATGCTATTTGAGCTTGTTCTTGGATAGCTTTTGGTAGGGAGCCAACAGTGAATTTGAGTTTCTTAGCTTTTGGTTCACCATCATCCACAACCTTATTGGTGTTATCCAAGGACAGGGAATTTGATGAATCAGCTCCTTTGTTGTCTTGTTGCTCACACTTACTTTCAACATCATCATCAGGTATAGTGATTGGTGTGATGACTTGGAGAGGAATGGGGTTTTCCGCTGTATTTGAGTTGGTGTTGACAGGTCCTAGTATGAGTAGTTCAGTTTTTCCCCCTCACGTTTAGCTTGTCTCTTAAGACGTTTGGCTGAACGTGACTGAATATAACGAGCAACCTACTCAACAGATGTGGCCAACTTCTTTTGCCTGTTTCTTGATCCTCTGGCAATTCTGAGAAGTCTGTTGCAGTTTCGATTCACAGATCGATCAACATGGCCCGCCAAATAGGTAGTGTGGCGTTTTTGCCTGTTGCACACAGCTTCAAATTCTTTATGCATCACTAACTCGTGGGCTGTTGACATATTAGGGACTTCTTGTATGATGGCATCTTTAATGCGAGTGGATAGGTGACTAAGTCCCTGAGAAACCCCTTTTCTTATACCATCTTGGATGGGTTTAGTGATGGCTTCTTTAACAGCTTGGGAAATGATCTTAGGAAAATTGGTTATGAAGGAATGCATTTTAGATCCAATTTTGTCCAGCTTTCTTGATAGGCGTTCAATGTCTGAAGCATGATGATAGGGCCTTAAACCTTGAATGTTCAGGCTTTGCTGCTCAAAGTCATCTTCCCTAGAAAAAAAATCAAAATTTGTCTGTTGTGGATGATCAAACAATAGAAACTCTGCTGTAGGATCATAAACAGCGCTTGGAAGCTCCTTTGTGACAGATGTAGTTGAGGTAGGAGTCACAACATCTTCTTTTAGAGGAGGAGTTGGTTCTCTAGCTGGTGTGGACACAACTTTAGGTGGTGACATGATGAGACTGCTTTTATACATAATATCATCGTCCAAAATGGGCTTAAAATGCATTAAATATCATGAAATATGCCAAATATATTCTTGTGTTTGTTACATGTGTATTTTAGGTACGGATATTGAGAAAATGACAAAAAATCACAAGAAACAAGCAAAAACGAACACGGGAAACGAAGCCGCACAATGAACCAAGCCCTAATGTGAATTTTCCAAGAATAACACTTGAAGAATTGAAGATTTTACAAGAAGGTCCTCCAATATTGAAGAATTAACACTTTAAACCCTTGTATATTCATAATTACAAGTTTGGTCCTTAAAGTTTGTCAAATTTACAAAAAGGGCCCTCCACTTTAAAGAATTGGCAAGAATGGTCCCTCATAAATGAAGACTTGTCAATATTAGTCCTCCAAGAAGTCAATCATACAAGTCAAGACCATAAACTTTGAAGAAAATTCCAAAACAACCCTTCAAGAATCATCAAATGGCAAGAAATACCCTTGAAATTACTTTACAAAACTTTTTGGGGCAAAAGTGTGAATACTGAACGTTTCTTATAAAGGGAAATTCAGTTTTTAGCTATTAAACACAAAATGAAAGGAAGAAGAAAGGAAGGGGGTGTGTTTTTCCAAGACATGAAACTTACCTAGACTAATCAGAGAAGGACACGTTCCCCACTCACCCCATCCCACCAATCACCACTCCCCATTTTGCCATGTCACAATCCACTTAAACCGGTTTAACAAACTTAATTTATTAAGTTTAAAAAACGCGCCTAACAACAATTTAAATCCTAATATGGATTAAAACCTCAATTATTCATCCAAGAACACGAATTAGGGGTTTGTTTAATCCTTTGAATTAAACCCTAATTCTCTCCAAATTAATAATTAACCTCAACATAAACACATCCCAACCCTTAAACCCCATGCCACCTTATTTCACAACTCACATGATAAACCCTTGCTACTCACTTTTGGGGAAACTGCTATAATATTCCAGCCATCCAACGAATTGCATCCAACTTTGTTCCTAAGCTTCATTGTGAGCCCTTGATCACATTCCAACAGCTACACACTCCACAAACTGCCAAGAAAAGTTCACAAGAGTTCAAGTTTTTAAAATTCAACAAGGGGCATTTCAGGAACTTCAAGACCTAGGGTTTACGCTTTTATGCTTTCTAGTTCATCTTTGTAGCCTATATAAGGCATAGGACCTGCTACATTTTTTCTTTGCTCTTGGTTTTTCCTTGTTCAAAGTTCGGTAAATCCCTTTTCAATCTTAATGAAAATGTGTTTGAATGTTTGAATAAATCCAAGTGCCAACTTAATTCCTTGCTTATTATTGTTACATGTTTGTGTTTTTGAAGTCTTAAAACCTGTTCTTAAACCTTGTGCAAGAAATTGCCAAATTTTCTCAAAACTTGATATTTTGCTAAGTCTTTGGTACATCCTTGGAATTTTTGGATTACAAGTGATCTAAACACCCTGATAAGAAGATTATCAAGGTGTTGGGAGCTTGTGGTTTGGGGATAATCAAGGAGTGGGTACAAAGGTTGCATTAATCAAGATTTTTCACTTTTCTGTTTTATATAATTGTGCTCTAACCTTGTTGAATCTTAGCAGGGTTGTGTTGGAAGCTTGTGCCTTGTTTTTCTAGGCACATAAGCTCAAAAATTCGTGAGTGTGGATGTACATTCATGAGGTTTGAGCCTTTTTATCCAAAATCTGTCAAAAGTACTTGATTTTTGTGATTTTGAGTTCTATTGTTATAATTGTTGTTCTTGTGGCTTAAAATTGCTTGATACTGCATATTGATGGTATTATGTTAGATTGGGCTTGGGTAACACTGAATCACACATTTACTTTGTTAAATCTTGGATTGAAAAAGTTAAGGGGTGTTTGGGTTAACTTGTTTAAGCTTGCAATTTGTTTTTGAGTTATTGTAAAGTGTTGTTTTATGCTTGAATCTGATAAATACTTGGTATTGTGCTGATATATGCAAGTACTGGGCTTTTCAACATCATTTTCTTGATTGTGCTATATCTTGTTGAAATCTGCTTGTTTTAACCTAAGATCTTGGAAACACTTAGATTGTATGCATGCTTAGGGTTAACAAGTGATTAAATTTAGTTTATATAACCTGTTAAAGAGATTTGAGGGTTTGAATTTGGTCTTGTGGTCAAGTATATCGGCAAACTTCATAAACTGCTTGTTCTTTGTTCATCCGTAACATTTAAGTGCTTGAATCTTTGTCTAAACCTTGAATCATTGCATGAAACCAATTAATTTATGTTCACTTGAATTAATATAAGCTGTTGTGTGCATTTGGTTCAATTTGGTTGGCTTATTCTTGCTAAAACTGCTTATTTGTTGAAATCTGCTTATTGTTCATGTCTGGTGCATATCCGGGGATCTTTTGATTAAACTGTACTAATTAGCTTGGTGAAATTGTGATTTTATTGTTGTTATTGACTCCTTGTGATCCACTAATTACAAGGGTGCCTTTGCTTAACTTGAATCCAACAAAAATTCACAAAAGACAAAAAGTCAAAATAGTCATTCAGTGGGAACTCCTTTCCCTTGAAACTAGCCACTGCTAGTGTTATTTGATCATCGTCTTATTCATAAGCTATTCTATCTCATTAGGACTTGCAACAACTTATTTTTGTGATCAATCTTCCTTATTTGACCCATTGAACTAATCTGGAGCTTTTTAGGGTTTGACTTTTAGGTTTGACTAGAAAACCAAACAGTTTGACTTTTACATTACGTGCTTATTGCTTATTCCAGCTTATTCAATGTGCTTATTGGAAAACTTTTTGATTACTTTGCTTAATTAAGTCATTTAAAACCTTTTGCAACTTGAATCAGCACATGAGGTAGCTTAGAACTCAAAAACGACTATTTTGTTGTTTTGTGAATAGAGCTTTTGCTTATTTCAGGCTTACTTCTTTGGCTTTTTCAAAATTTCTTTTCACAGATCTCTTTGGTATCCCAAAAGAAGCTTGTGTGTCAAATTAGAGCTTATGGCATTAGCTTATGGCTTAATGGGCCAAAAAGCCCTTTGAGAATAAGCTGTTGACTTATTAACTTGTGATAAGCTCACTTTCAGCTTTTGGGCCTTTAGATTTTTGTTCTTAAAATCACTTGAGTCAGATAGGAAGTTCTGGGCTTAATTGGACAACTTTTGCTTATTGGGCCTAAATTAAGCCCATTAGTGGACTGTTTGGGTTTTTGGCCTATTTTTTGGACGCCCTTTAGGGGTATTTAGGTAATTTCAAGTTCATTTTTGTGTATATTAGGTTAAAATAAACTAGTTTGCAACTTTTTAGAATTTTTTATAAATTTTGGATCTTTATTAATATTTTATTATTATTTTATTATTAAAAATTAAATTTTAGATTTTTTCAAGTTTTTCATTTTTCCTATTTTAAATACATTAAGTTAGTAATTTTAAAAATTTTAGATTAATTTTAGAGTCATTGGATTAATTTTTAGAATTATTTTAAGTTTTTATAGTTTTTAAATATTTTTAAATAGTTTTAATTAATTTTAAAATTTTCAAAAATAGTTTTTAATTAAGTTAAGTCATTTTAGTGGTGTACAAAGTAAAAAATCTCATTTTGGGTTTTTTATTAATTAATTTGATTTTTTGGGCTTTAATTAGCATTAAAAAATATTATTTAATTGAATAAAAGGTTTGAGTGAATTTTGATTTTTTTGTAAACTCTAATTACATGTTTTAGGAATATTTGCAATTTTCTAGGAATTTTTAGGGTAATTTTTAAATTTTGTCATATTCTACGATTTTACGTGCACGACTTCGTCTTAGTATAATTCATGATCGTAACCGTCATCCTTTCTCATCTCTTTTCAATTTTCTTTTCTCATAAACTATAATCACAAACTTAATCATTTCTTTACACAACACACAAGCCTCCTTGGGAAACGAACTTGAACTTAATATGGTCATTAGTGCTTGGTTTTCCTAAACTGACACTTAATACTTGCCACTTTTACGCTATTTTCCTAAAGGGTAGTAAAATCACTACATCATTTTGGCGCCGCTGCCGGGGAGGCGTTGTGTTTTGATTTGAACAATTGTTGTTTTTATACCATCCATAAATATAATTGTATTAGTATCACTCTACTAATACGTATTATCGGTTTTTCGTTTTTTGTGTGAATATTACTATATTGTATACGTACAACAATAAATTCACAAGTACTCCAAAAGTGTGGAAGCACAACCTTGATTCGGGATTTCATCACTCGATCATTTTATTCGAATCTCAAACAAAGAAAAAAAGGCAAAATATATAATTACTTTCATGAAGCTTAATTTTGACAAACACAAACTATAAGGTGGGTATAAGGCGGGTATTAAAAAATATACCCTAAGGAAAATGGCTCTTAAGTGCTTCGCGCCGCCTCGTTTCCCCACTTGCTTGTGCGTGTTTAGATAAAAAGGGCTAATCGAGGGTTGACAACCAAAGTATTATCTAAGTATCATATATATTTTCTTGGTTTCATTTGATTAAACCCTCTTGAATGTTTTGGTGTTCCACCAACGTTCTAAAGTCATCGAAGGTGTTCACTTCACGTGATCGTTTTCATTCCTTGAGGCTCCTTTAATCAAGAGATTTGATTTGAGGAGAGATTTGTAGATTTTTGTCTACTTAATACATTCAACAAAATCCAAAAAAAAAGTAAAAACAATCAAAAACCACAAAAATTTGGAAAAATTAAAAACACTAAAAAGAATCTTCTTTTCTCATCCCCACGTTGTACGTGATGTTTATGCTTACTCGTAATCAAGCAAGACGTGCACGTAAACGAAAAAACCGAAAGGAGACCACACCTAACCTTTCTAGTGAGGAGTCTCCTATTGACGAACCTATCGTAGAAGAAGAACCAAACATGGCTAATCGAACTATGATGGAGTTACTTCAAGCACCCACCGAGGGTTATGGAGAGGCTATTGTGATTCCCGCCATCCTTGCGGAGAATTTTGAAGTGAAAACGGGTTTGTTATTGATGATCCAAAACAACAAATTCCGTGGTGCTGAAAAGGACAACCCGCACAACCATATCCGCCAATTCAATCGTCTTACCGTCACTTGCTAGTTTAAAGACATTGTTAAGGATTCGATTAAGATGATGCTTTTTCCGTATTCCTTAGTGGGGCCCGCTAAAATTTGGATAGAGAAAGAGCCACCCAATTCTATATTGACGTGGAAGGATCTCGTTTCAAAGTTTGTGAACCAATTTTTCCCTCTCTCTAAGACTACGCATTTGAAAAATGAGATTTCAAAATTTTCACAAGAATTTAATGAGAGTTTTTCCACGGCTTGGAATCAGTTTAAGTAAATGTTACATGATTGTCGTCATCACGGTTTTTCCGACTTGCATCAAATTGACACGTTTTACAATAGATTGAATGATCATGAGAGAGATTATCTTAATGTCGCCGTAGGGGGTAACTTTTTGTGTAAAACGGTTGAGGAAGCATTGTTGATTATTGAGAATAGGTCTAAAGTCTATAGTCCTCGTAACACATCGAGTGTTCGTAAGGCTTCGTCTTCGGCTTCACCTTCATTGTCCAGTACCATCGATGCTTGCCAAATTGAGGCAAATTTGGAAAACAAAATCTTTGATAAGCTTAAAGGTCTTTTAATTGAATTCAAAGTTGGTGAACAAAGTGCTTTCGCTACGGCTAAAGCGGTTGAGGTTTCATGCATGTATTGTGGTTGAGGTCATGATTTCTCCGAGTGCATTACCAACGGTGGTAACACTTTGAGTGCCTACGCGGCCACGGGGACTTACGACCAAAACGGTCAAGTTACCCGCTCTAATCAATTGACTCCACCGGGTTTTGCCCCCAATCAAAATGTTAACAACAACTATCGAAACAATCAAGTTGGTTACAAAAACAATTACAAGGGTAACAACTATGGGAATCAAGGGGCTAATAACAATCAAGTTTCAAACAAAAATCAAAACAATGATTTTCAAAACAACAACAAAAGTTTGCAAACTTTGAAAGATCTTCCAAATGAATTTTTTGAATACGCAAATGGAAACGATGCTAGGTTTGATAATATTCAAAGAGAGATCATTAGCCTTAGACCCGAGTTTAAGAATGACTTGAAAAAGGAGTTGAAAAATGAGTAGCAAATGAGGTTAAGATCCATACAAACAAAATGGATGGAAATGTAACTAGGTTACAACAAAACCAACAAAAAATGGAACAAGGGCAACATGAAATAAACAAGAAATGCTTAAGGCCGATAAGAGGCAATCTCTGTTTGAGGATAAAATTTCATCCATGTTTGAGGCTATAATGTGTAAGCCGTCTTCGAGTAGTCTTCCTAGCAATACCATATCGAACCTTAAGGGAGAGATGAAAGTGATTACCACACGAAGTGGTAACACACTTAAGGAACCGACTCCTCAACCAATTACTCCAACGGTGGAGGAAATTGAGGGAGAACCCGAGGTGGTGGTCGAAAAGGAGCAAATCCCAATCCCACGAAGTACCGCTCATGCCACACCTACGGTTGACCCATTACCATCATTGGAACCCGAGATTCCAAAGGCTATGCCTATGCCTCAACCCACACCACCTTTGCCCTATCCATCGAGACTTAGAAAGGAGAAACGTCAAGAGCGCGACAATTACCAATTTGAGCTTCTTATGAAAATGTTTCGTGACGTGCATTTCAATGCGAGTTTTACCGATGCTTTGGTCACGATGCCTCGATTTGCCGCTAACTTTAAGAGTGTGTTAAACAACAAGGAGAAATTGCAACAATTGTCTAGTTGTTCATCGATTTATCTTAACCGCATACCTCAAATAGTCGTGATCTCGGTAAATTCTTGATTCCATGTGCAATCCAAGATATGGAAGAATGCTATGCTTTGGCCGATATTGGTGCTAGTATTAACTTGATGCCACTTGCAATCTTCAAGTCGCTCAATCTTCCTAATCTTACTCCTTCACTAATGTCTATCGAATTGGCCGATCATTCCATGATTCCCGCATGTGGATTGGCCGAAGACGTTTTTGTGAAAGTGAGAAAGTTATATTATCCGATAGAATTTATCATTGTCGATATTCCCACGGATCCTCAAGTTCCTCTTATTTTAGGTCGTTCCTTTTTAGATACGTCTATGGCGTTGATTGATATGCATGCTAGAAATATCACCTTACGTTTCAACGACGAGGAACTTGTTATAAACGCAACTCAAAATTCTACAATTTCTCATGTTTATTCCGTCGTGACCATAAACCTCGTTGATATGATCGACGTTGTTTGCGAGGAATTTTCACAAGAAGTTTTAGGTTTTGGTGACGATGAAAATAGTGGCAATCCCACTATGCTTGATCCCATTCTTGATAATTCGACACCATCCTTCACTCTATTTGAAGGTGGTGGTTTTACGTTGGAAGAATTTAATGTTCCACATACTTGTGACGAAGACCTCGACAATGATGAGGACTTCTCGATTATCAAGGATTTTCTTAACGATTTCCCATTTCCTCCACCCGAGGAGGTTATGAGTATCGATCCCAAATCGTCAATTGAGGAACCACTAATCCTAGAGTTGAAAGATTTACCTCCTCATCTTGAGTATGTATTTTTGGAGGATGACTACAAGTTGCCGGTTATTATTGCGAAAGATCTTTCGAATGATGAAAAAACCACACTTGTCGATGTTCTAAAGGATCACAAAGGGGCAATTATATGGAAATTATCCGACATTAAGGGGATCGATCCCAAATTTTGTACCTAAAAAATCTTAATGGAGGAGGACTACAAACCCGCAATCCAATGTCAAAGGAGGGTGAACCCCAAAATTCACGACGTCATTAAAAAGGAAGTCCTTAAACTCCTTGATGCGGGAATGATTTACCCTATCTCCGATAGCCCTTGGGTGAGTCCTATTCATTGTGTCCCTAACAAGGGAGGAATGACCGTTGTGCCAAACGATGCCAACGAGTTAATTCCAACTCGACTCGTGACTGGTTGGAGGGTGTGTATCAACTATCGCAAGTTGAATGACGCCACTCGAAAAGACCATTTTCCCTTGCCCTTCATGGACCAAATGTTGGAGCGTCTTGCGGGAAACGATTTCTATTACTTTTTAGATGGTTTTTACGGTTACTTCCAAATCCCCATCCATCCTCGTGATCAAGAAAAAACTACGTTTACGTGTCCATATGGAACGTTTGCTTATCGTAGAATGCCATTCGGACTTTGCAATGCACCGGGAACCTTTCAAAGGTGCATGATGGCTGTTTTTCATGATATGATCGAGAAGACGATAGAAGTCTTTATGGATGATTTTTCCGTGTGTGGTTGTCCGTTCACATCGTGTTTGTCGAATCTTGAGAGAATGTTGAAACGTTGTGAGGAAACCAACCTTGTGCTTAATTGAGAAAAATGTCATTTTATGGTTAAGGAAGGAATCGTCTTAGGGTACAAGGTTTCGAAAGCGGGGATTGAGGTAGATAAAGCTAAGGTAGACGTCATTGCCAAATTACCTCATCCCAAAACCGTCAAGGGAGTTAGGAGTTTCCTAGGCCACGCGGGCTTTTATCGTCGATTCATCTAGGATTTTTCAAAGATTTCTTGACATATTACACATCTCCTCGAAAAAGATGCTCCTTTTGCCTTTAACGAAGATTGTGTACGAGCCTTTGAAATCCTTAAGAGGAAACTTACCGAAGCTCCCATTCTCGTTGCTCCCAATTGGAACCTCCCCTTTGAGCTCATGTGTGATGCTAGTGACTACTCTATTGGGGTCATATTGGGGCAACGTCATGAAAATCACTTCTTGCCTATCCACTATGCTAGCAAGACGGTGACTGAGGCTCAACTTACATACACTACAACGTAGAAGGAATTCATTGTCGTGGTGTATGCTTTTGATAAATTCCGACCTTACCTCATCTTGACTCGATGCATAGTGTATACGGATCATTCGGCTATCAAGTATCTCATGGCTAAACAAGATGCAAAGCCGAGATTACTTCGTTGGATTCTCCTCCTACAAGAATTTGATGTCGAAATCCTTGACAAAAAAGGAGCCGAGAATCTAGCGGCCGATCATCTTTCTCGTTTGGAAGATCCTCACCAAAGTGTTTACGAGCCTAAGGAAATCACTAAAACATTTCATCTCGAGAAACTTGATTTAGTGAATTCTAAGCTTGATTAATCTACCCCATGGTTTGCGGACATCGCAAATTACCATGCGGGGAACTTCATCAATAAGGGTATGACGACTCAACAAAAACGAAAATTCTTTCGTGACGTCAAGTTCTACTTTTGGAACGACCCTTATCTCTTTCGGACTTGTGCGGATCAAATCATTCGACGTTATGTCTTTGGTACCGAAGCTTCTAACATCCTTAAAGCTTGTCACGAGGGACCTACGGGTGGTCACCACGGTGCTAATCTCACGGCTAAGAAGGTCTTTGATGTCAGTTTCTTTTGGCCTACTATTTACCGAGATATGCACATGCACTTGTGAAGTCATGTGACTCATGCCAACGTCAAGGCAAAGCCTCACAAAACGATGAAATGCCACAAAATATCATCCAAGTGTGTGAGATCTTTGACGTTTGGGGAATTAACTTTATGGGACCGTTCCCATCATCTCGTGGTAATAAGTACATCCTTGTCGCCGTTGACTACCTATCTAAGTAGGTGGAAGCTAAGGCTTTGCCCACGAACGATGCTCGTGTGGTGGTCAAGTTTTTGAAAAGCTTGTTTTCTCGGTTTGGAACCCCTTGTGCGATCGTAAGCGATCGTGGAACCCATTTTTGTTGTGACCAATTCGAAAGGGTCTTAAAGAAATATGGGGTTACACATCGTCTTTCTACGGCTTATCACCCACAAACGAGTGGGCAAGTCGAGGTTTCAAACCGAGCGTTGAAGAGGATCTTGGAGAGATCGATTGGAGAGAACCGACAATCTTGGTCGGATAAGTTGGACGATGCTCTATGGGCCTTTCGGACCGCTCATAAGACACCCATCGGGTGCACTCCTTATAAGCTTGTGTATGGGAAGAATTGTCACTTGCCAATTGAACTTGAACACAAAGCTTATTGGGCCCTAAAGCATTGTAATGATGATATTGAGACTGCGGGAAAACACCAGAAATGCAATTGAATGAATTGGATGAATTAAGGGACATTGCTTATGAAAATTCATTGATTTACGAAGAAAAAACTAAAAAGTTTCATGGCTCAAAAATTAAAATCCGGGTTTTTAACATTGGAGATCAAGTGTTGCTTTTTAACTCACGTTTGAAAATCTTTTCCGGCAAGTTGAAATCCCGTTGGTCGGGTCCATTCACCGTTACCCAAGTTTTTCCTTATGGGACCATCGAGCTAGCTCAAAATGATGGCCCCGATTTCAAGATGAATGGACATAGGTTGAAGAACTACTTTGGCAGAGAAGTTCCATCCTTGAACTACCTCGACCAAATCACCTTCCCCAATGATAACTAGTATTGAGGGGATCGAGTCGAGCTCATGACTCGGTAATAAAAAACGAGGTGCCTCGTGGGGAAGTCCCATGCTTATCCTATGTACATATTATAGCTTTCTAATGTATTAACGTGAGGGGATTCGTACCCTTCCAACCTTTGTTCCGTGGTTGTTTGTGATATGTGGTTTTTAGAGATCATGATCATCACGATTGGAGCCTCTCGTGTTCGTTTTACGTGAGCACTCGATCGTTTGCTTTGAAGAATTTCTTGATATCCATATGATATATCCTTGATAGTTATAACCTCAGGTTTTTAGCACACTTCATAAACGGCTATTGATTTAATGGTTACACCTTTTCCATGCTATATTAGGCATTCGACTACGTCTCTAGTATGGGGGTTTCCAACCCTTAGACTCGAAACATTGAGGAAAATGTGTAACTTTAGTATGGGGGGGGTGAATAGATACTTGCCTTGCCAAACCTTCACGCTTTCCAAAGTTAATCTTTTTGTTTATCGTTTTGTTGCTAAATAAGGCTAAAAATGGCCAAATTTTAAATTTTTTTCTCATGTTTTATAACTGTTTAAGACACAAATGTAGATTTTCTGATGGCGAGAAATAAGAGTAATTTTTGACTCGACCGTGCGTGTTGAGCACTTAGCCTCGATTCCTTAACTTTACATTATGCTAAGTCTCTTAAATGAGGATGAGAAATGATAGAGTTAATTATAAGTTACTATGCTAAACGTAGATTACTCGTATTCTTTCAAAAACTCATGTGTTCTCATTGTTTGCTTATTCTCCCTTCGCTTGTATATAAAGTTTGCTTAATAAGTATTGGCTTAGCGATTTAGTCTTGATTGTTGGTTTCTAGTCTTTTCTAGTAGCTTCCATGTAATTAAATTGGGAAGACATTAAGGTATCGCCAGCGTCACGGTTTTGAAGTACTGGCAACCCGAATAATCGAAAGCTTCACCCAATAATAAGATTTCAAGTGCTCACCTAAATCAAGCAAATAATTTGAAGCTCACAAGGTCGAAAAATCTATGCGAAATTGAAAGTGAATTATGCCTTAATCTTTGAAGCTTTAAAGATCCAAAATTCTCCTTAGCGTGAGGATATACAACTTTGGCCATAATAAAACCACCGATGAGGAGGATAATAAAAGGCAAGGCAAGACCAAAGTCATAATAAAAGCTTCATGGCGAATTTGAAAAAAAGATGGAGGTAAACCTATGATAATAAGGCCCATCTGGTAGGGGGCGTATAAAAGTCTTGGTAATAAGTCTCTTGTTCAAAACCGTTATAAAACCGTGTTCATCGATCCTTCTTGTTGACTTAATTTTTTGACATCGTTGTCTATTAGGAGGGGTTATTAATTCGAATCGTCTTGGTTACACCGTTATGACTCTATTTTATAGACCTAAATCTCTATCATCGCATAAGTAAAAAATGTATCCTCGTGAAACATTCAAGACAAAAAATAAAATATAAGAGATACCACTTAGGAAAATGGGAGGATAAGTACGTGATTAGGGCATATGAGTAGTGTTAGCATTACTAACTTATAATGACAATGATCTCGTTGCACGCTTGTCATGGAATTGGGGTGAAAATCGAGGACGACGAAATTATTTCTAACGAAGCATTCACTTGTTCTTGTTCTATGAACCTAAACGTCCCATTTTGCGATGAAAATCATACATTATGTCTAAAACGCAAGTAGTAGTAATAGTAGTAGTGTAGCTAGTTTATCATTCAATAAAAGTGCATAAAAATGTATTTTGGAGGTGCTACGATACTTTATTCTAGCATTGCGTGAGGGCACGACAATGGTTTAGTATGGGAAAGTGATGAGGCTGCTTTTATACATAGTCTCATCGTCCAAAATAGGCTTAAAATGCATTAAATATCATGAAATATACCAAATATATGTTTGAGTTTGTTACATGTGTATTTTAAGTACGGATATTGAGAAAATGACAAAAAATCACAAGAAACAAGCAAAAACAAACACGGGAAACGAAGCCGTACAATGAACCAAGCCCTAATGTGGATTTTCCAAGAATAACCCTTGAAGAATTGAAGATTGTACAAGAAGGGTCCTCCAATATTGAAGAATTGACACTTTAAACCCTTGTATATTCATAATTACAACTTTGGTCCTTAAAGTTTGTTAAATTTATAAAAAGGTCCCTCCACTTTGAAGAATTGGCAAGAATGGTCCCTCATAAATGAAGACTTGTCAATATTAGTCCTCCAAGAAGTCAATCATACAAGTCAAGACCATAAACTTTGAAGAAAATACCAAAACAATCCTTCAAGAATTATCAAATGGCAAGAAATTCCCCTGAAATTACTTTATAAAACTTTTTGGGGCAAAAGTGTGAAAACTGAAAGTTTCTTATAAAAGGAAATTCAGTTTTTAGCTATTAAACACAAAATGAAAGGAAGAAGAAAGGAAGGGGGTGTCTTTTGCCAAGACATGGAACTTACCTAGACTAATCAGAGAAGGACACGTGCCCCACTCACCCCATCCCACCAATCACCACTCCCCATTTTGCCATGTCACAATCCACTTAAACCGGTTTAACAAACTTAATTTATTAATTTTAAAAAACGCGCTTAACAACAATTTAAATCCTAATCTGGATTAAAACCTCAACTATTCATCCAAGAACACGAATTAGGGGTTTGTTTAATCCTTTGAATTAAACCCTAATTCCCTCCAGATTAATAATTAACCTCAACATAAACACATCCCAACCCTTAAAACCCATGCCACCTCATCCCATAACTCAAATGATAAACCCTTGCTACTCACTTTTGGGGAAACTGCCAAAATATGCCAGCCAGCCAACGAATTGCATCCAGCTTTGTTCCTAAGCTTCATTGTGAGCCCTTGATCACATTCCAACAGCTACACACTCCACAAACTGCCAAGAAAAGTTCACAAGAGTTCAAGTTTTTCAAATTCAACAAGGGGCATTTCAGGAACTTCAAGACCTAGGGTTTACGTTTTTATGCTTTCTAGTTCATCTTTGTAGCTTATATAAGGCATAGGACCTGCTACATTTTTCTTTGCTCTTGGTTTTTCCTTATTCAAAGTTCTGTAAATCCCTTTTCAATCTTAATGAAAATGTGTTTGAATGTTCGAAGAAATCCAAGTGCCAACTTAATTCCTTGCTTATTATTGTTACATGTTTGTGTTTTTGAAGTCTTAAAACCTGTTCTTAAACTTTGTGCAAGAAATTGCCAAGTTTTCTTAAAACTTGATATTTTGCCAAGTCTTTGGTACATCCTTGGAATTTTTGGATTACAAGTGATCTAAACACCCTGATAAGAACCTTATCAATGTGTTGGGAGCTTGTGGTTTGGGGATAACAAGGAGTGGGTACAAAGGTTGCATTAATCAAGATTTTTCACTTTTCTGTTTTATATAATTGTGCTCTAACCTTGTGAATCTTAGCAGGGTTGTGTTGGAAGCTTGTGCCTTGTTTTGCTAGGCACATATGCTCAAAAATTCGTGAGTGTGGATGTACATTCATGAGGTTTGAGCCCTTTTACCCAAAATCTGTCAAAAGTAATTAATTTTTGTGATTTTGAGTTCTGCTGTTATAATTGTTGTTCTTGTGGCTTAAAATTGCTTGATATTGCATGATATTGATGTTATTGTGTTAGATTGGGCTTGGGTAACACTGAATTACTCATTTACTTTGTTAAATCTTGGATTGAAAAAGTTAAGGGGTGTTTGGGTTAACTTGTTTAAGCTTGCAATTTGTATTTGAGTTATTGTAAAGTGTTGTTTTGTGTTTGAATCTGATAAATACTTGGTATTGTGCTGATATATGCAAGTCTTGGGCTTTTGAACATCATTTTCTTGATTATGCTATATCTTGTTTATATCTGCTTGTTTTCACCTAAGATCTTGGAAACACTTTGATTGTATGCATGCTTAGGGTTAACAAGAGATTAAATCAAGTTTATATAACATGTTAAAGAGATTTGAGGGTTTGAATTTGGTCTTGTGGTCAAGTATATCAGCAAACTTCATAAACTGCTTGTTCTTTGTTCATCAGTAACATTTAAGTGCTTGAATCATTGTCTAAACCTTAAATCATTGCATGAAACCAGTTAATTTATGTTCACTTGAATTAATATAAGCTGTTGTGTGCATTTGGTTCAATTTGGTTGGCTTATTCTTGCTAAAACTGCTTATTTGTTAAAATCTACTTATTGTTCATGTCTGGTGCATATCTGGGGATCTTTTGACTAAACTATACTAATTGGCTTGGTGAAATTGTGATTTTATTTTTGTTATTGACTCCTTGTGATCCACTGATTACAAGGGTGCCTTTGCTTAACTTGAATCCAACAAAAAATCACAAAACACAAAAAGTGAAAATAGTCAATCATTGGGAACTCCTTTCCCCTGAAACTAGCCACTGCTAGTGTTATTTGATCATCAGCTTATTGATAAGCTATTCTAGCTCATTGGGACTTGCAACAACTTATTTTTTGTGATCAATCTTCCTTATTTGACCCATTGAACTAATCTGGAGCTTTTTAGGGTTTGACTTTTAGGTTAGACTAGAAAACCAAATAGTTTGACTTTTACATTAAGTGCTTATTGCTTATTCCAGCTTATTCGGTGTGCTTATTGGAAAACTTTTTGATTATTTTGCTTAATTAAGTCATTTAAATCCTTTTGCAACTTGAATCAGCACTTGAGGTAGCCTAGAACTCAAAAACGACTATTTTGTTGTTTTGTGAAGAGAGATTTTGCTTATTTCATGCTTATTCTTGGGCTTTTTCAAAATGTCTTTTCACAGATCTCTTTGGTTCCCAAAAGAAGCTTGTGTGTCAAATTAGAGCTTATGGCATTAGCTTACGGCTTAATGGGCCAAAAAGTCCATTGAGAATAAGCTGTTGACTTATTAAGCTGTGATAAGCTCACTGCAGCTTTTGGGCCTTTAGAGTTTTGTTCTTAAAATCAAATTTTGAGTCAGATATGAAGTTTTGGGCTTAATTGGACAAATTTTGCTTATTGGGCCTAAATTAAGCCCATTAGTGGACTGTTTGGGTTTTTGGCCCATTTGGAGGCTCATTAAGGGTATTTAGATAATTTCAAGTTCATTTCTGTGTTTATTAGGTTAAAATAAACTAGTTTGTAACTTTTTAGAATTTTTTATAAATTTTTGATCTTTATTAATATTTTATTATTATTTTATTATTAAAAATTAAATTTTAGATTTTTGCAAGTTTTTCATTTTTCCTAGTTCAGATACATTAAGTTAGGAATTTTGAATTTTTTAGATTAATTTTAGAGTCATTGGATTAACTTTTAGAATTATTTTAAGTTTTTATAGTTTTTAATCATTTTTAAATAGTTTTAATTAATTTTAAAATTTTCAAAAATAGTTTTAAACTAAGTTAAGTCGTTTTAGAGGCTTACAAAGTAAAAAATCTCATTTTGGGCTTTTTATTAATTAATTTGATTTTTTGGACTTTAATTAGCATTAAAAAATTATTATTTAATTGAATAAAAAGTTTGAGTGAATTTTGATTTTTTGTAAACTCTAATTATATTTTCTAGGATTATTTTCAATTTTCTAGGAATTTTTAGGGTAATTTTTAAATTTTGTCATATTCTACGGTTTTACGTGCACGACTTCGTCTTAGTATAATTCATAATCGTAACCGTCATCCTTTCTCATCTCTTTTCTATTTTCTTTTCTAATAAATTATAATCACACACTTAATCATTTCTTTACACAATACACAAGCCTCCTTGGGAAAGGAACTTGAACTTAATTTGGTCATTAGTGCGTGGTTTTCCTAAACCGACACTTAATACTTCCCACTTTTACGCTCTTCCTAAAGGGTAGTAAAATCACTACATCATGACATGTGAGGTTGTTCATCGTCTTCATCATCCTCCTCCTCAATCATCCCCTCAGGGAGAATTTCATCATCTGGCATTGATTCAGGTTCAGATAACCTTTCAATGAAGGCAAGCACATCCTCTTCAACATCAGGCATGGGCTCATCTTCGTTTGGCTGATCCTGAGTCAAGTTATCAGCTCCTTCAGGTGTTGCCAGAGAGTCTACATTTGATTGTACAACGTCAGCCTGCAATTTGTTTAAGTTAGTAACAGTGAAATAGATAAGGGGAATGGTCGCCAGTTCGCTGTCCCAGAGAGGCAGAGGATGATTATTAAGCCACACCAAAGGATAAATCCTTGGGATTCTTTTAAGTGTGAAAGTAATGAGGTTAATGGTCTCCATTCGCTGCCCCTAGGAAAGCTGAGTGTGATTATTCAGCCCCCCCAAAAAGGATAAATCCTTTGGGACTCTTTTATCTGTGAATTGTATAAGGGTTAAGATCGCCTGTTACGCTACCCCTAGGAAAGCTAAGGGTAATGATTCAGCTCCCCCTGAAAGGATAAATCCTTTGGACTCTTTTAGTTGTGAAAAATGTGACAATCCGTCAATTTATGGTCGATATTTTATTCTCAAATATTATTTAAAAACATTATTTTAATGTTATATTATGAACTCACTCATTTTGGGAAGAAATTTGGGTTTACGTCTTGAAGTAGCATCGACTACGTCTAAACCGCAGGATTCTACGTTACGTGCTTACGTTTACATACACCGTTTTTGGTGACAGTCTGACATTTCAGGAAATAAATTTATTCTTGAATATTATGATGGAATTTTAATTTGTGTTGATTCATAAACTCACAAATTTACGAGAAGAGATTAGGATTTAGGTACATAATTTAACGTCCTTTACGACTAAACCGGAAACCCTAGGATTACGTATTTACGTTTTGAACTCCATTTTTGATGAGACAATTTTTATTAGATTTGTTTTTTGCCGTAGATTCATAATTTATAAAAACGCTTTTTCGTAAAACGACCCGAGGGCACGCAAATCGAGGAAACTAGAATCGAGGAGTACCTGTAATTAAATGGGGATGAGACAAGATAAACTTTCCCCACCCCCACTACATGGGACGGCAAGCTTAAGCCACACACCTCATGAGGTGGCAACTTATCACAACAAGTAGTAACACTTGTCCTTGTTTCTCTTCAAAACCACTTGCAACATCAAAACAAGCCAACACTAAACTAGCAACTTTATTTCTCTACATGCAAACTCTCTCAAAACACACACTTCTCTCTTCTCTCCCCTTTTTGGTCGTCCACTATAGCACCACCACCACCATAACCATCAAAAATATGTCCATAACCCAAGGCTATAATCAACATATGTTGAAGCCTAGTTGAAGTTATGAAGATTGGAGGTGATTTTAGCAACTAGCAAGGAGTTTCCATGGAGTTCCTAGGCTAAGTTTCAAGAAGGTATTCATCTATTTGAAGGACCCATGAAGTTCATTTTCCATGTTGATGGTTTGGTAACAAGGAACCAAGCCTTGTTCATCAAAAACTCATCTTTTCATCACTATTGGTGGTATAGAGATGATTTCTTCCTATCATCTTGTTATTTTGAATATGTAATCTTCTATTTTCTTCATTTATATATATGTATATGAAGATTAATGATGATCAAAAGTATTATGTGGGGATCATGTGTTGATAAATTTGATTAAAAAGATTGAAAACTACATGGAAGGATGTTAAAATCATGGCTAAAAATTTAGGCTGTATAAAACAGTAAAGAACTATATGATAACTTATTAAAGTAGCTTGGATAATTTAATATACAGTAAGATAAGTGACTTGTACATCTGTGAGAGATGGCCACTCATAGGAATCCATAAAATGAGTGAGATATGATCAAAACAATATTGAAGTCCAAACTGTATAGTCTGTTTTAGACGAACTGTTAGAGAGATTTAGAGGTTGATTGAGCAGTATCTAAATCTGAGTTAATTGTATCACATATCATGTAGTTTGTGGTGTCCAAAAATGAGCTTCTATCTCCTTGTAGAACTCAAGATATGGTAAAAATGGTGAAAGTGAAAATCATAATCAGATTTGTAAAATAAATGTATATATTATAAAATTAGCACTCAAGTAAATATAATATAAAATGTATACCTAAACCACACTAACTTATATATTACATATAAATAAGTATGTACTTTAATAAATAAAAGGTAAATTTTATAAAAATGACAATTTGATATGTTTTATAAGTTATAAAACTATAAACATAAGTTTTACATCTTTTCGGCTAAAACCGAGAAATTAACGTTTTCGTCAATTAAAACGTAGACGGTCGGACCCGTCTAATGTAATCTTTTTATAACTCATATACTGATGTATAAGTACATATGAAAAGTAAAAACCGATAAAACCCGAGCTTTATAACTTATGGACATTAACGGGCCAAAATAGCCTTATTGGACTATTAACCCGACAAGTTTGGCTAAACACTAATGGACTTACTCATTGGGCTTAACCCACTTGGGCCCAACATGTGAGTATAGGCCTGATAATAAAATTATAAATGGACTAATATAAAGAGTTTAACTTTTAATGGGCTTATTGGGCCTTAATATGTAAATGGATTAAAACTAGTGTAACTAGTCTAAATAAATCTACACATAACACTATAATGTGTATGAAGATATAAAATCCCACTTGATCATCATCATACTTATAATGTCATCATATATACATAGACATTGATTTTATAAAGTCATTGGACAAGAGTCTAAGACGAGTATTATTTGTCTAGGTTTCCGTGATTGAAGCACGTACCGTACATCCAAATCGCTGATAACCGCCTTTCCCAATCAACGTGAGTTCATAGCCTCGTAATCTTTTAAATATTTTTATGAAATGTTTTATAAACCCGTGAGGGAGATAACATGTTAAGTTTTAATAAAATAGGACACCAGTTGTCCCGATTGTTTGTTTATTGATTTGGACCCGAATGATTATATGACCTGATGAATGATTATATGACCCGATGTATGAAATGAAATGGATTATTATAGTTAGGTTGTGTCACTAAAAGTCCCATTCGCATGAATTGTGAACTACCGGGATTTGGTAGACGCTTATGCATATAATAGTACTAGTTGGGGAAGATCACCCCAGTTCGCGCCTTGACGGTTGATCCCCGTGGTGCCACATTGATTGGTAAGCGAATTTATGTATGAGAAGATTTATATAAGCGTGAATATTGTGACGACACGCTGTTTTAGATGGGCAAAGGAGTTTCGGGTTAGCTACCCGTTGTTTGTTATAGTAAGGTAGCAATGTCATGCGGCTTATAATAATCCAATAACGAAAATACTGCTATACGCATTGAATTACAATATATTGCCTGACTAGCAATACGGGGTCTTATTATTGATATTATGTTCGTGTTTTGGTTTTACATAACCATTTTCATATAACGGTTTTTATTACACCTTATACAACGTTAGAAAACGTATTGTATGACGTTTTTACGACAATGGTTCGTATAATGGTTTTGAAGGCAAAAGCCTATATTATGATTTTGACAAGGATTTGTATAAAACGTCTTTGGCCTATTTTATGGCCTACGACAAGGAATTGTACAAAATGATTTTCGGCAATAATTTTATACCGATGATATATTAATGGATTTCATTAAACTCTATGAATTCACTCGGCGTTTTCGCTGACCTTTTCTTTTAACATGTTTTATCTCAGGTACTTGAAGGTACTTCTTGGGAAGATGACAAGAATTTATGGCCCGCACTTAAATAACAATTTCCATTCAAATGTTTTGTAAAAATTGTGTGAAATACTATGACTTGGGACCTATGTAATTTGATGTTTATGAATGGAAAATGCTTTATTATTAAACGACGTGATTTTTAAGCGTTGTCTATGATTTGAGTAATGTGCTATCCCGTAACACCAACGACTCTTCCGCTGAACAAAAGTATGAATATTTGGGGTTGTTACAGTTTGGTACCAGAGCTCTCGTTATAGAGAACGAAAGATACTTAAAACCAAGGTTTTGAATAAGACATTTCAAAATCTTTTAACTATAAGCATTTTTCTCAAAATGTCTAAAAATCTTTTAACTATAACGGTACCGAAGAATTTCCGAGTTACCGACAAAGCTAGACTGAGAAGTGTTATATATATATATATATATATATATATATATATATATATATATATATATATATATATATATATATATATATATATATATATATATATATATATATATATAACTTGGATTATATATAGATGTTGTAATTTGATTACACGATTGTTTGATGATTATTTTAATATTTATACGAGGTATTTATACGACGTAGATTATAACAAGAAACCCTAACTCCCCTAGCAAATCAATCGAAACTATTCCTATAGAAAATCTAGTTATTCCAGATCTAAACTAAGTTGTGAATAATTATGATCCCAACAAAACGGTTGATATTCGTAGAAACGTTGATGTTAGTTGATTGTGATATTAAAGAAGAATTGGCGAGATTAAATCTGGTATCGATGCCATGACGATCTTTCCTTATAGAGTAGAGTTTGACAAAACCTTACCACCTAGAAAGGTGTCATCTGATTCGGTGTCACCCAATTCTTAAATTGAAATCGAAAAGGTAAATGTTGCACCTGAGGCTGTCATTGGAACCATTACCCAAAAGCCTTATGCCACTAGTACCTTTCTGATAAGTCTAATTAAATGTGTGAGTCATTTCATACTAGTGACTCATTTGATAATTATTGTTGTAAGAGATATAGGAGTGGAAATTAAGTGTTGTTCATATCGAGCTTTTATTGCCCTTTCAAGGCCTAAGAATGAGGTAGGATGTTGCATTGAGTATAAGTTGATTGAAACTTGAATGAAGTAAAAATTTAACTCTTATAGAATATGTGATTGTTAAGAGGAAGTCGTTAAATTCTGTGATTGAATTATAAGGTTTTAAATGATTGTTGATTCGTGTTAATGGTTGTTCCTAGGCCATTGTCCACTAACAAGGATGCCCAGTGTCCAAGAAATAAATTAAAGAAACCTTCTTCTGAATTGGGACCGATGGATCTTTCGGGACAGGTGGAACACTTAACGACTCTTGTAGATTAGTATTCATTGTAGCATCTTTTAAAAATTCCCTAACTTAACTGAGACATCAGTTGGTAGGATGAGTTTTTGGAATTTTATGACATGGCAACACGTAATGTGTTACGGTACAATTTTTGAATTGTTTGTGATTAATGAAAAGATTACCTTTGATTGCTAAATTTTACATGTATCGATGTTATCTATCTTTTCTTGCTTCTTCCTAATGTTCGCATTACTAATGCAACCATTGAACAAGTACTCATCTCGATTTGAGTTACGTTGTGGATTATTCTCTTTGTATTCCTGAGTGCCATCGAGGTCGTGAACCTCATGATTAATTGGCTAAGCTCATTTCCTATTATATTGTAGTTAGTTCTTGGTGAACAACTCTTCATCACTCTTTTGCAGATAACTCATTGTTTTTATAAGTTAAAACAGTATCCCTTGAGAAAAATTGAATTTTCATCACCGTAAGGACTATTTAAAGTGAGATTTATGATTAATCGTTATCGAAATAAAGTTGTTTATGAAACACTTTGGAAAACTTAACTGTTTTCATAACAAAGAATATCCTTGTAAATTCATTTTGATTCTTATTCAAGAATTAAGCATGAAAATATTTTTATTTTAAACATGATGACAAAGTTTTGACGAACTGAGTATTGCATCGTTAATCTTAAAAATTGTATATAGTTGCGCGCCTACATACAATTTGGAAGGGACCATGCAAAGCTTATTAGTAGTCACCATGAAATTATTAATAAATACTAAATTTTCTTTGAAGATTGTGAAAGATTGAATTTTTATGAGATCTGCAAGAAGTGCAAAATAGGGACATAGTGTTAGGGCACCTACATATGTGCCCGTACTAGCTATTCTTCTGAATCTAATTTAATTATCTGTGAAAATTGTCTTATTTGAGAATTGACCTCCCCTTCTTGTCCAAGTCTCTCATGATGAGATTCTTTGGAAATGTATTTGATTACCGAATGTTGATACCCGACTGAGTGTATCGATGTTTCTATCATTTCTTTTGATTAGATTTCATTTGAATGACCTGGGTAACGATCCGAGGAGCTTTCGAATGCGTACTCAAATCATGAAAACATGGGATATATCCATGTTCGTTAATATTTTCGTTTGTATCTGATTTGAAATTCACTTGCTTAAATCATGCGTTGACCTTCCTGTTTTGATGTTAGTTATGTCTCCATATATCCTTGAATTTGTGAAGGATTATGAGTTATTATTAGTCTTTTGAGAAGTTCACATCTTATCAACGGTAATGAAACTGGAAAGTTGATAGTGCTAGTAGAATGGATTGGTTGATTATGACATGATGTCATTGTCTAAACTGATGGGAACTCGAGTAGAATTCCCCTAAAAGATAAGATGTTGATTATCAAAAGTGATCTAAATAATTCTTGATGGATGACCATATCCTGCATTTAGATTTGAAATTATACCGTGAATGGTTGAGAACTAGTCATAGATCTTGTAATCTAGAAAGAACCTAAGGTAGATTTATTAAAAGATGTTTCTGTTATCTGAAATTTTAGGAGGCATTTGCTGTAAATTACCAAGACTTTCGCCATTAAGGCGAGTTGAATTTGGTATTGATTATATTCCCGGTGCTGCACCCGTGGCGTTGCACTGTACTTCAGGACCATCTGAATTAAAAGAATTACCGTTCAATTGAGAGAGTTGTCGGAAAAAGCTTTTATTCTACCAAGCTCGTCATTATGAAGATCTATTGTGTTATCATTCCTTATATTTGTTGATTACCGTGAACTAGGTAAATTGATGATCAAAATCTATATCCACTACCCAAGATGATAGATTTGTTCGATCATTTACAAGGTTCTAGCGTATGTTCTAAAGATTTGTTCCGCGACATGGTTATCATCAACTTCGCGTCCGCGAAAAAGATTATTTTCACTACATTCAGAACTCATAATGAACATTATGAGCTTCACGTGATGTGATTTGGATTGACTAATACACATGTAGCATCCATAAATTGGTGAATCACGTGTGTAGACTGTAATTTGATAAATTCATGCTTGTGATCACTAAGGACTATCTGTTTGTTTATAGGAATAAGAATGAGTTAATAATTATTTATAGACTTCCCTGAATTGGCCGAACAATGAAAACCTGTACCTTGAGTATTTAACATATAATTTAAGGCTTAATCCTTTACATTTTTGACCGTGTGATTAATAGATAATGAAATCTATACTGACTCTTCAAAGATTAGAGCCATTAAGGCTTTGGGTTATACCAAAAAAAAGTGCAAATATGTTTTGCAAATGTTTTATCAAAGGAATTTTTAAGGAATTATTCCCTTATACCCAAATCATTTAACTAAACTCCGTTAGGGGTAAATGTTTGTGTATACCTCAAGACAACCTAAGAGGGATAGAGGAAACTGTTTAAACCATGACTTAAAATTTGAAACGAAAAAATTTTTCTTTCCAACTAAGAAAATTTTGACCAAAGTATAAACAAAGATTTTTTGAACATTTACACATCTTGTTAATTATTCTCGATAAATCAACAAAATCGTGTTAATTAAATTCAAATTTATTTTGAACGTTTTCTATAATTGAACGAACTGAGAAATTTAAAACGTTTTACGTTTACGTTTCATAAAATTTAACATTTATTATTTAATTACTTGTAATAAGTATCGATGCTTTAGACGTTGGATTGAGCAAAACTGATAAAAATGATAGTTGAGACGAAACTAAAACTTAGAAAATATGAAGAAAGAAATTTTGAATAAATACGGTCATTATATTTATTTTAGCAGGAAAGGTGAATGTAAATACTGATGCATTATGTAAAAAGGATAAAGAATCAATTAGGATGTGTGCCTTAGTAATGACTGTTCAAAATAAATTGCCCGAACAATTTAAAAATAGCTGATGCTTGTAAGAAGGATAATATAGATAATAAAAGGGGTTCGCGGCTAATGTGAACCATTATTAATAAGAGCCGATGGCGTTAAATGATTAAAATTCTGTTTCTGGTTGCCTGAATATGAAGAATTTTAAGATTTAGTCATGTTGGAATCTCATAAGTTTAAGTATTCTATTCATGTCATTTCGGATTTAATGTATCTTTATCTGAAGAAGTTGTACTGATGGCAAATTATGAAGGCAGACATCGCCTCATACATTAGTAAACGTCTAACTATTGCAAAGGTCATCATCTGAATTTGATTCAATTTGGTTCATCGTCGACAGACTGACCAAATCTGCTAATATCATTCCTATTAATGATAGATTCTTGATGAAGAAATTGACTCTTTTGTATTTAAAGGAGTTGTGTAAACATAGTGTGCATGCATCGATCATCTTTATCAAGATCCTCGCTTCGCATCGAATTTCTAGAGTTTGCTCAGAAGTCATTGGGAACAAACCTTGATGAGGGTACTTTTTACCACCCCAATCGAAGGGACGAGGTAAAGTAACGATACAAAACACTAGAAGTCTTGTTTTATGTTTGAATGATTGACCTTTGGTAATGAACCGTATAATCGTTTTCCTTTGGAGAGATTATCATTGATAATTTTTGTATTAGGATCGAGATCGAATCTTGTGAGGATCTAAATATGAGAGCATCTGTAAGAAGGAATTGGGAGGAAGACATCCGACATACACCCATTGTGAGTTGGACATGTCTTTTAGGTTTAAGGTTGCCTATGATGACGAACCTAACCTTACAAAATACCCAACCCGCGAGACCTGAAATGATTGTTCAAATTAGGATCTGATTATTGACTGCCAGTAGTGGGCAGGAGGTTATGTGAATATGAAATGTAGAACTTGAAGTACAGGATCGGTAGCGAAGTTATGCCAAAAAATTTCCACCATGGAAAAGTGAATTGATGGTCTGAAAGATCATGGGAAATAAGTCTCCGTTGTATGGGACCGTTGAGATAATGTATAAGATTGGTTTGAAAGGCATATAAGCTGGATCTACCCTAGGACTTCAAGGGTTGCGTGAATTATGCTTCGTATATCGAACTTGATAAAATATCTATCAAGTGAAAATCTGATTACTTCTTAGTAGAGTTTGGATCGGCGAAAGTTGCATTCATCAAAAACCCGTGAACATCATGGATAGAGAAAGTAAGTCAACTTAAGCCTGATCGTATTCCCGTAAGTTATATTTGATGAAACTCGCGTATTGTAATGAATTGCACTTGAGAGAAAAGACCGAATGTGGAGGAAATACCCACATGGCTCTAACTCTATAAGAAGCGAGTAATAAGATAAATTGATCTTTGAGGACAAAGATCCTGTTTAGGGGTAAATGCTGTGACAATCCGTCAATTTATGGTCGATATTTTATTCTCAAATATTATTTAAAAACATTATTTTAATGTTATATTATGAACTCACTCATTTTTGGGAAGAAATTTGTTTTTACGTCTTGAAGTAGCATCGACTACGTCTAAACCGGAGGATTCTACGCTACGTGCTTACGTTTACATACACCGTTTTTGGTGACAGTCCGACATTTCAGGAAATAAATTTATTCTTGAATATTATGATGGAATTTTAATTTGTGTTGATTCATAAACTCACAAATTTACGAAAAGAGATTAGGATTTACGTGCATAAGTTAACGTCCTTTACGACTAAACCGGAAACCTTATGATTACATATTTACGTTTTGAACTCCGGTTTTGATGAAACAATTTTTATTAGATTCGTTTTGTGCCGTTGATTCATAATTTATAAAAACGTTTTTCGTAAAACGACCCGAGGGCACGCAAATCGAGGAAACTAGAATCGAGGAGTACCTGTAATTAAATGGGGATGAGAAAAGATAAACTTGCCCCACCCCCACTACATGGGACGGCAAGCTTAAGCCACACACCTCATGAGGTGGCAACTTATCACAACAAGTAGTAACACTTGTCCTTGTTTCTCTTCAAAACCACTTGCAACATCAAAACAAGCCAACACTAAACTAGCAACTTTATTTCTCTACATGCAAACTCTCTCAAATAACACACTTCTCTCTTCTCTCCCCTTTTTGGTCGTCCACTATAGCACCACCACCATCATAACCATCAAAAATATGTCCATAACCCAAGGCTATAATCAACATATGTTGAAGCCTAGTTGAAGTTATGAAGATTGGAGGTGATTTTAGCAACTAGCAAGGAGTTTCCATGGAGTTACTAGGCTAATTTTCAAGAAGGTATTCATCTATTTGAAGGACCCATGAAGTTCATTTCCATGTTGATGGTTTGGTAACAAGGAACCAAGCCTTGTTCATCAAAAACTCATCTTTTCATCACTATTGGTGGTATAGAGATTATTTCTTCCTATCATCTTGTTATTTTGAATATGTAATCTTGTATTTTCTTCATTTATGAATATGTATATGAAGATTAATGATGATCAAAAGTATTAGGTGGGGATCATGTGTTGATAAATTTGATTAAAAAGATTGAAAACTACAAGGAAGGATGTTAAAATCATGGCTAAAAATTTAGGCTGTATAAAACAGTAAAGAACTATATGATAACTTGTTAAAGTAGCTTGAATAATTTAATATATAGTAAGATAAGTGACTTGTACATATATGAGAGATGGCCACTCAATGGAATCCATAAAATGAGTTAGATATGATCAAAACAATATTGAAGTCCAAATCTGTATAGTCTGTTTTAGACGAACTGTTAGAGAGATTTAGAGGTTGGTTGAGCAGTATCTAAAACTGATTTAATTGTATCACATATCATGTAGTTTGTGGTGTCCAAAAATGAGCTTCTATCTCCTTGTAGAACTCAAGATATGGTAAAAATGGTGAAAGTGAAAATCATAATCAGATTTGTAAAATAAATGTATATATTATAAAATTAGTACTCAAGTAAATATAATATAAAATGTACACCTAAAACCCACTAACTTATATATTACATATAAATAAGTATGTACTTAAATAAATAAAAGGTACATTTTATAAAAATGAAAAATTGATAAGTTTTATAAGTTATAAAACTATAAACATAAGTTTTACGTCTTTTCGGTTAAAACCGAGAAATTAACGTTTTCGTCAATTAAACCTTAGACGGTCGGACTCGTCTAATGTAAATTTTTTATAACTCATATACTGATTTATAAGTACATATGACAAGTAAAAACCGATAAAACCCGAGCTTTATAACTTATGGACATTAACGGGCCAAAATAGCCTTATTGGACTATTAACCCGACAAGTTTGGCTAAACACTAATGGACTTACTCATTGGGCTTAACCCACTTGGGCCCAACATGTGAGTATAGGTCTGATAATAAAATTATAAATGGACTAATAAAAAGAGTTGAACTTTTAATGGGCTTATTGGGCCTTAATATGTTAATGGATTAAAACTAGTGTAACTAGTCTAAATAAATCAACACATAACACTATAATGTGTATGCAGATGTAAAATCCCACTTGATCATCATCATACTTATAATGTCATCATATATACATAGACATTGTTTTTATAAAGTCATTGGACAAGAGTCTAAGACGTGTATTATTTGTCTAGGTTTTCATGATTGAAGCACGTACCGTACATCCAAATCGCCGATAACCGCCTTTCCCAATCAACGTGAGTTCATAGCCTCGCACTCTTTTAAATGTTTTTATGAAATGTTTTATAAACCCGTGAGGGAGATAACATGTTAAGTTTTAATAAAATAGGACACCAGTTGTCCCGATTGTTTGTTTATTGATTTGGACCCGAATGATTATATGACCCGATGAATGATTATATGACCCGATGTATGAAATGAAATGGATTATTATAGTTAGGTTATGTCACTAAAAGTCCCATTAGCATGAATTGTGAACTACCGAGATTTGGTAGACGCTTATGCGTATAATAGTACTATTTGGGAAAGATCACCCCAGTTCGCGCCTTGACGGTTGATCCCCGTCGTGCCACATTGATTGGTAAGCGATCTTATGTATGAGAAGATTTATATAAGCGTGATTATTGTGACGACACGCTGTTTTAGATGGGAAAATGAGTTTCGGGTTAGCTACCCATTGTTTGTTATAGTAAGGTAGCAATGCCATGCGGCTTATAATAATCCAATAACGAAAATACTGCTATACGCATTGAATTACAATATATTGCCTGACTAGCAATACGGGGTCTTATTATTGATATTATGTTCGTGTTTTGGTTTTACATAACCATTTTCATATAACGGTTTTTATTACACCATATACAACGTTATAAAACGTATTGTATGATGTTTTTACGACAATGGTTCGTATAATGGTTTTGAAGGCAAAAGTCTATATTATGATTTTTGACAAGGATTGGTATAAAACGTCTTTGGCCTATTTTATGGCCTACGACAAGGAATTGTACAAAATGATTTTCGGTAATAATTTTATACCGATGATATATTAATGGATTTCATTAAACTTTATGAATTCACTCGGCGTTTTCGCTGACCTTTTCTTTTAACATGTTTTATCTCAGGTACTTGAAGGTCATTCTCGGGAAGACGACAAGAATTTATGCCCGCACTTAAATAACAATTTCCATTCAAATATTTTGTAAAAATTGTATGAAATACTATGACTTGGGACCTATGTAATTTGATGTTATGAATGGAAAATGCTTTATTATTAAACGACGTGATTTTTAAGCGTTGTCTATGATTTGAGTAATGTGCTATCCCGTAACACCAACGACTCTTCCGCTGAACTAAAGTATGAATATTTGGGGGTGTTACATCTTAAAAGAGTAATGTATTCAGGTTGTTGTTTGCCTGAATACTGTCTAGAGGGTGCAGGGTCATCAGGGTGCTTTATAAACACAAATGAATCATTCCCTGGTGCAAAGACAGGGTGTACAGAAGTCTTAAAAGATTTCTATACATAGACTCCTATGGGTCAAGGATAACCCTAACTTCACCACTCTCACCTACAGACATTTGAGAGTGGCTGCTTGTGTACCTCTAAAAAATTTAAACTGATTACCTATGAGATATCAGCGGAATTAGGCGGGTTCCCTGTTGTCTCTGCTGATGTAGAGACGCTAGACTCCTGTTGTTTATCAGCTGTAGTCTCTGTGTCCACAGAAGTCTCTGGACCAGAGGAAGGAGTGGCTTTCTTCTTAACCTTGGCCTTAGCAACAGTTTGGGTTTTGGAAGAAGATGGGTTTTTCCTCTTCTTTGGCTGTTGGCCAGTTGTTTCCTTAGACAGCGTGGTGTGTTACCCAAATGTCAAAGACGTTGACTTAACAGATACACCAGCTGCAATCACCTTCTCAGAGGAAGGGATCAAGGGCTTCACAACAGATGGTTGTTTATTAGCAATGTTCTTCATGTAAGCAGTCACTGGCACGTCATTGGGTCCCATCACCTTGTAGATAGCCCCAGTTAAGTGATAAGGCTTCATGGCTGTCAGCGTAGAGTTGTGGTAGTTATCACCCAGCAAGCTTTCAAAGATAAGAGATAGAAAACGAACATAGCAAACGTTTTTCCCTCTGACTTGCTTGATACCCTTCAGCTGTTCAACAAGTTTGGAGAATAAGATGCTTCCAATATCGATGTCTGTTCCCCAGATAAGTCCATAGGCAATGGTATGATGGTTGTAGGCTAATTGGTCTTGAGATCCCTGCATACCACCCAGGGATTTGACTATGTGAGTGAAGAGGACACGCCACATAGGTGGGAAAAACTTGATCTTCAGGGGAGACTTCAGGACCACTTCAGCTGGTGTGAGTGATGAGATGGCATTTATACATGATCTCATCGTTCTTTTCGGGCTTTAAATGCATAAAAATGTCATAAAATACCATATATATGCTTGTGTTTGTTTACTTGTGTATTTTAGGTATGGATATCGTGAAAAAGACAAAAGATTACAAGAAACAAGGAAAAACGGACACGAGAAACGAAGCCGTACAAAGAACCGGGCCCTAATTCATGATTTATCCAACATTTGTCCTTGAAGACTTGAAGACATGCAAGATTGATCCTCAATGAATGAATAAATGACACTTAAAACCCTTGTATATTGATAATTACAAGTTTGGTCCCTTAAGTTTGTCAAAATTACACAAATAGTCCTTCAACTTTGAAGAAATGGCAAGTTTAGTCCCTCAACAATTCTAAATTGCCAATTATGGTCCCTCATGGAGTTAAAGTTGCATTGAAGACCTTTGAAGATCAACAATGTCCAAGATCAGCCCTTGAATTATGCAAAAGTTCCAAAAATAACCCTTTGAAACCTTTTTCCAAAGTTTGGTGCCAAAAATGTCAAGTTTTGAAAGTTGTTAACAAAGGAAATGGATTTTGTTGGCTGAATAACACGTTTTACAAGTTTTGCCAAAACAAAAGGACCAAAACTGCCAAATCCCAAAGTTCAAATCCCTAAAAAAGCGGGTAACACTTACTGTAGCAATTTTTACCAGCCAAGAACAACTTTTTACCCAGGTTTAAAAAGAAAGAAAACAAAGGGGAAAATGGAATTGGCTATACCCACGTGTGATTCACATCACCTCAATCAAATCCCACAACAAAAACCTTAAATCCCACTACCAGAATGATACCCCCATTCCCACTCACAATACGACACCTGGCATTTGATCATGACATGGCAAGATCAATGAACCAAAACCTTTCCTTTGTCACCAAACACTAAACAAACGTCCAGGATTCACCCAAACCAGCTGGCAACACGCCTAGAATATTCTGCAAGGATAGAATAGGAAATTCAGTTCTAGGGTTTGTGAATAGTGCTAGCCTTGGCATTTGCCTATAAATAGACTCCTCAACCTATGAGAGAGCTTTTGTTCCAGTTTTAGGCTATTAAATCTTTGTAATTGCTTTTTAATTAATAAAATTTGATTTTCTGAATTTTGAGAAATCTCTTTTATATTTTGTTAAAAGTTGGTGTTAGAATAGCCTGATTCTGAGTTCCATTTACATGTTTGAAGGTTTTTGAGGCAAGGTTTTAAGTGATAAAGCTTGGGTCTCAAAAATCAGAAAAGTACTTGTTATTTGAGCTCACTTGTTGGTTTTTTCTTCTTAGCAGCTTGGAAGCTGGTACTTGTTCTGCTAGTACCTAAGCTCAAACAATCCAGGGCCTAGATGTAGGTCTTGGAGGTTTGCACCTTCTTCCCTTTTCATTTTCTCTCTTATTTTTCTGATTTTGGTGATTATTGCATGATAGTTGTTGAATCTGTGTTTTTGTGGTTGAATATTGTTCATATGGCTTTGTTTGATGTTTATGAGGTGTTTGTAGTTTGATTTGTGCTTTGAATCTGGATAATCCTTTGAAAAATTGTGAAAACAGGTTTTTAAGGGGTGTTTGGGTCAACTGCATAGTTTGGATTTGTGGTGTTTTGAGTGGTTGTTTGTTGTTGCTATCTATTAGTACTTGTGTATCTGGTATACTTGGCTGCTTTGCTGCACATTTTGTGGTTTGAAACACCTTGATTCATAAATAGGGTATAAAATCTTGTTTACTTGGTAAAATTGGCTAGGATTTTGAGGACACCTAGATCTAAGCTTAGGCTAGGGCTAACAAGTGCTAAACCTTAGTTAATTACACCAGGAGAAGAGATTTGAGTGCTTGAATTTGGATCTAGTGTCAATTAGATCAGCAAATAGGTTTCTGCATATGCACCTTGTTCATCAGTAACATTCATCTGCTTTGATCTGCTTATTTACTTTGATTCAGTGTTTGATTCAAGTTTATTTGTGCTTATTCATAGTTTATATAGCTTGTGTATGCATCCTGTTGAGTTTGGTTGGCTTATTCAATCTTAATCTGCTTATTTGTGCATTACTGCTTATTTTCCATGTCTATGCATGATCTGGTGACTGTTTGATTGATTCTGGCTTATTGTGTGAACCAAATTTGGATTTTCTTGTTGCTATTGACTCCTTGTGATTCACTGATCACAAGGGTTCCCTTGTTTCCAATTGAATCCAACTAAATCTCTCTAAAAAGCTTGGTCAAATAGTCAAAGCAGTGGGAACTCCTTTCCCCTGCAAGTTGCCACTGCTAGTGTTAATTGGGTTTCAGCTTATCAATAAGCTATAATAGCTTATTTTAACCAGAAACAACTTGTATTTTGTGATAGGTGCTCATTATTTGACCCATTTGTTCAGACTGGAGCATTTGGTGGGTTGACTTTAGGGTTTGACTAGAAAACCAACTTAATTGACTTTTTCATAAGTGCTTATTGGCTTATTCTGGCTTATTGGTTTTGCTTATTGGAATTTTGTTGATTGTTTTGGCTTATTGAGTCCATTTGTGACATTTTGCAAGTTGAATCAAGTCCTGAGGTGCCTTATTTCTTAAAAACGACTATTTTGTCTTTTAGTGAAATAATACTTTGCTTATTTCTGGCTTATTGAGTGTGCTTTTTTAAAATTTCTTTTTACAGATCTCATAAGCATCCCAAAAGAAGGTTGTGTGTCAAATTAGAGCTTATGGCATTAGCTTATTGCTTAATGGGCTAAAAAGCCCAATAAGGATAAGCTGTTTGCATAATAAGCTGTGATAAGCTCACTTTCAGCTTTTGGGCCTTCAGAATTTTGTGTTTAGAATTAAATTTTGAGTCAAATAGGGCTTTTCCAAGTCAATTGGGCCAAGTTTGACTTTTTTGGGCTAAAAAGCCCATTAGTGTTGACTGATTTTGGTTTTGGCCCATTTGAGGGCCCAATAGGGGTATTCTGGTCATTTCACTTTGATTTTCTATTTATTTAGGTTAAAATAAACTAGTTTTCAAGTTTTTAGAATTTTTTATAATTTTTGGATTTTTAATATTATTTTAATATTATTTTATTATTATTATGAAAATTTCACATTTTCCAACTTTTTACATTTTTCTTAGCTTAAACACATTAAAATAGGAATTTAGAAACTTTTAGAATAATTTTATCACTTCTAGATTAATTTTTATAATTATTTTAAGTTTTAATAGTTTTTAAATCATTTTAAATAGTTTTTATTAGTTTAAAAATTTCTAAAAATAGTTTTTAATCTTTTAGGTCATTTTAGAGGTTTATCAATTGAAAAATCTTGATTTGGGCTTTTTGATAATTTTTTTGATTTTTAGGGCTTTAATTAGCATTTAAAAATTGAATATTTAATTATTTAAAAGGTTTGAAAAAGTTTTGATCATTGGGAAACTCTTAGTTTATTAATTTTGATTTTTGGTAAATTTTTGGTAATTTTTAGAATTAATTTTTATTTTTGTAGTTTCACAGTTTTACATTTTGTCGTCGTAGTATTAATTTCACGTCTTCGTCATCTTCTTTTCTCATCCCCTTCTAAACCAAATATTAATCTCAAATCATTTACATCTTAATCACACACATATAGCTCCTTGGGAAACGAACTTTCACACCATAAGGGTCATTAGTGCTTGATTTTCCTAAATCATCACTTAATACTTACCGCTTTTACGCACCTTTTCCTAAAGGTCGTATTTTACCACAATCATTTTGGCGCCGCTTCCGGAGAGGTGTGTCATGATTAATTTGCATTGTTGTTTTTAATATTAACCATATATAGTATTTGTATTAGTAGAAATCTACTAATACGTATTATCGGTTTTCTTGGTTTTTCTTGTGAAATTATTATTACTATATTGTATTAAGTATCGCAACAAATAAACAATATCTCCAAAAGTGTGAAAACACAACCTTAATTGGGATTTGATCTCCTAATTATTGTATTCGAATCTCAAACAAAAAGAAAAAGGCAAAAATAGATAAATACTTTCGTGAAGCTCGATTTTGAAAAATACGAACTATATGGTGGGTATAAGGCGGGTATTATAAAATATACCCTAAGGAAAAAGGCTCTTAAGTGCTTCGCGCCGCCTCTTTTCCCCGCTTGCTTGTGAGTATTTTGAGATTGAAGGCTAATCGAGGGTTTTGCCGCCCAAATTATTATTACGTATAATATATTTGCTTGGTTTCTTTGTGATTAAACCCTCTTGAACAATTTGGTTTTCACCAAAGTTCTAAAGTCATTCGAAGGCGTTCACTCCACGTGATCATTTTCATTCCTTTGAGGATTCTTTAATCAAGAGTTTGATTCGAGGAGAGATTTGGTAGATTGTTGTCTACGAAGATACACCAAAATCCAAAAAAAAATTATTAAATACAATCAAAAACACAAAAAAATTGGAAATTCACAAAACACCCAAAAAGAATCTTCCTTGCTCACCTCCCATTCGTCGTGAAGTTTATGATCACTCGTAATCAAGCAAAACGAGCTCGTAAACGTCTTCAAAAGCAAGCCAATCAAGAGACGTTGATTGAAGAACAACCTCCAATTGTTGAACCTATTGTAGAACAAGAAGTCATCATGGCTAATCGTACTATGATGGAGTTGCTACAAGCACCCACCGAGGGTTTTGGAGAGGCTATTGTGATTCCCGCTATCCTTGCGGAGAATTTCGAGATTAAGACGGGTTTAATGTCGATGTTGCAAGCTAATAAGTTTAGAGGTCATGAGAAAGACAACCCGCACTACCACATTAGGAATTTTAATCGTCTCACCGCTACTAGCAAGTTTAAGGATGTTCCACATGACGCCATTAAGATGATGTTGTTTCCATACTCATTAGATGGACCCGCAAAAATTTGGCTTGAGAAAGAACCGCCAAATTCAATTTTGACATGGGGTGATCTCGTTTCTAAGTTTGTGAACAAGTTTTTTCCACCATCTAAAACAACACATTTGAAAAATGAGATTTCATGATTTGTTCAAAGAAATAATGAAAGTTTTTCAATGGCATGGGAACGCTTTAAAGAAATGTTACATGAATGTCCACACCATGATTTTTCGGAATTGCATCAAATTGATACTTTTTATAATGGGCTTAATGATCATGAACGAGATTACTTGAATGCCGCCGCGGGTGGTAATTTTTTGTGCAAAACGACCAATGAGGCTTTACAAATCATTGAGAATAGATCTAAGGTTTATAGCCCTTGTAACACACCGAGTGTTTCCAATTTGGGTTCGTCATTGTCGTCATCGTCTCGTAGCATTAACGCCTTACATGATGAAGCTAATGAGGAAAATCGGTTTTTTGATAGATTTGCTAATCTTATGTCCCATTGGAAAGCTCAAGAAGCTTCAAATTCCGCTTCGGTTAAAGCGGTTGCTAAGAGTTGTTTGTCTTGTGGAGTAGCTCATGATCTTTCCGAGTGCATTACCACGGATGGTAACACTTCGAGTGCTTATGTAGCAACGGGAACTTACAACCAAAACGGTCAAGGTTCCCGCCAAAATCAAGCTCCACCAAATCAAAATGCTAATAACTATCGAAACAACAACCAAGGTGGTAATTACCAAGGCAATTCACGTAACTACAACAAGGGGAATTATCAAAATGGGAATGGACAAGTCACTAATCAAAACCAAAACCGTGATTTTCAAAACACTACACAAGGTTTTCAAAATGCTCACACTTAAAATCTTCAAGGAGAATTTTTGGATTATGCTAAAGCAAATGATGCTAAATTTGATAACATGCAACGAGATGATTAGCTTAAGATCCGAGTTGAAAAACGAGCTTAAAAATGAACTTGCTAATGAACTAAAAACTCATGCAAATAAAATGGAAGGAAATGTCCAACATCTTCAACAAAATCAACAAAAGATGGAATTAGGACAACATGAGATTAAGCAAGAGTTGTTAAAAGCAGATGCTAGGCAATCAAAATTTGAGGACCGAATGGCTAAGATGTTTGAAGCAATCATGTGTAAACCCTCTTCCTCGGGTTGTCTTCCTAGTGATACCATTGCAAACCCGAAGGGAGAAATGAAGGTTATTACTACACGAAGTGGTAAAACTTTCAAGGAACCAATCTCTCGTCCAAGTACTTCTACGGAGAAGGAAATCGAGAAAGAACCCGAGGTGATGGTCGAAAAGGAGCACATTACAATCCCACGAAGTACCGCTCAAACCACACCTACGGTTGAACCAATACCAATTGTGGAACCCGAGATTCCAAGGCCGTTGCCTAATGTCCAACCCACACCACCCTTACCCTACCCTTCGAGACGAAACAAAGAGAAATTGCAAGAACGTAACAAACAACAAATCGAGCTTTTTATAAAAATGTTTCAACAAGTGCATTTTGATGTGAGTTTAGCCGACGCGTTGTTGTATATGCCTCGTTTCGGTTCCACCTTTAAAAGTATGATGAGCGATAAGGAAAATCTTTCAAAGCTTGCTAATTGTTCTTCGGTTTATCTTAACCGCATACCGGAAAAAGTTGGTGACCCCGGAAAGTTTCTCATTCCTTGTGACATACAATATATGAAAGAATGCCTCGCCTTGGCCGATCTTGGTGCAAGCATTAATTTGATGCCATTTTCCATTTGGAAATCGCTTTCGCTTTCGGCTCTCATTCCTTCGAACATGTCTATCGAGATGGCCGATCATTCTACGATTTTAGCATGTGGAGTAGCCGAAGATGTTTTCGTGAAAGTGGGGAAGTTCTACTATCCCGTTGATTTTATAGTAGTTGACATCCCCGCGGATCCTCAAGTTCCTCTAATTTTAGGCCGATCATTTTTAGACACCTCGAGATCGCTTATCGAGTTCATGCAAGAACTATCACTTTGAGATTCAATGAAGAGGAACTTGTTTTAAACGCTACTCAAAACTCGAAACCTTCTCATGTTTATGCAATCGCTACCATCAATCACATTGACATTGTTGATGTGGTTTGCGATGAGTTTTCACAAGAAGTGTTAGGTTTTTCCGATAGCTCGTCTAGTGGCAATCCCACTATTTTGGATCCGATTCTTGCTAATTCCACACCAAATCTCACTCCATTCCAAGGAGGCGATCTCACTTCAAATGAAATCGACAATGAAGATGAGGTGTTGATTAGTGATGATACTTCTATTCCACCATTTATTCCGCCGATGGAAGTTATGAGTGTTGAACCAAAATCTTCAATCGAGGAACCACCTATCCTTGAATTGAAAGATCTTCCTTCTCACCTTGAATACGCATTCTTTGAAGGTGATGACAAGTTGCCGGTTATTATTGCAAGAGGTCTTGCTAATGATGAAAAAACCGAGCTCTTGAAAGTTCTTAAGGCTCATAAAGGGGCAATTGCGTGGAAAATTTCCGACATTAAGGGTATTGACCCAAAATTTTGTACTCACAAGATTTTAATGGAGGAGGACTACAAACCCGTAATTCAAAGTCAAAGAAGGGTGAATCCCAAAATTCACGATGTCATGAAAAAGGAAGTATTGAAACTCCTTGACGCGGGAATGATTTATCCTATCTCCGATAGCCCATGGGTGAGCCCAATCCATTGTGTCCCTAAAAAGGGAGGAATGAACGTTGTGCCTAATGAAAACAACGAGTTAATTCCCACTCGTGTTGTGACCGGTTGGAGGGTGTGTATTGACTACCGAAAGTTAAATGACGCCACTCGTAAAGACCACTTTCCTTTGCCCTTCATGGATCAAATGTTGGAGCGACTCGCGGGAAATGAATTCTATTGCTTTTTAGATGGTTTTTCCGGTTACTTTCAAATCCCTATCGACCCTCGTGATCAAGAGAAGACTACGTTGACGTGTCCTTATGGAACGTTTGCTTATCGTAGGATGCCTTTCGGACTTTGTAATGCACCGGGTACGTTTCAACGGTGTATGATGGCGATTTTTCACGATATGATCGAGAAGTCAATGGAAGTGTTTATGGATGACTTCTCGGTGTTTGGCAATTCGTTCACGTCATGTTTATCTAATCTCGAGCAAATTTTAAAACGTTGTGAAGAAACCAATCTTGTGCTTAATTGGGAAAAAAGTCATTTTATGTGTAAACAAGGAATCGTCTTAGGACATAAGGTGTCGAAAGCGGGGATTGAGGTCGATAAAGCTAAGGTAGACGTCATCGCCAAGTTACCTCATCCCAAAACCGTTAAGGGAGTTAGGAGTTTCCTAGGCCACGCGGGCTTTTATCGTCGTTTCATCAAGGACTTTTCAAAAATCTCTCGACCTATGACACACCTTCTCGAGAAGGATGCTCCTTTTAACTTCAATGAGGATTGTGTTAGAGCTTTCAAAACTCTCAAAAGGAAACTTACCGAAGCTCCCATTCTTGTTGCTCCTAATTGGGAATTACCCTTTAAAATCATGTGTGATGCAAGTGATTATGCTATAGGGGTCGTCTTAGGGCAACGTTATGACAAACATTTCCGTCCTATCCACTATGCTAGTAAGACGATGACCGAAGCTCAATTAAAGTACACCACAACGGAAAAGGAATTCCTTGCCGTGGTCTATGCTTTTGAGAAATTCCGACCTTATCTCGTCTTAACTAAAAGCATTGTGTATACCGACCATTCGGCTATCATGTATCTCTTAGCTAAGCAAGATGCTAAGCCGAGATTGCTTCGTTGGATGCTCCTCCTCCAAGAATTTGATGTCACCGTGCTTGATAAAAAAGGAGCCGAGAATCTAGCGGCCGATCATCTCTCTCGTCTAGAAGATCCTCACAAAGATGTTTTCGAGAACAAGGAAATCACCGAAACATTTCCTCTTGAGACTCTCGGTGTAGTGAATTCTAAAGACACCACCCCATGGTTTGCCGACATTGTAAATTACCATGCGGGCAATTTCATAATCAAGGGTATGACGACACAACAAAAGCGAAAATTCTTTCGAGACATCAAGTTCTATTTTTGGGACGACCCTTATCTCTTTCGGGTTTGTGCGGATCAACTCGTTCGACGTTGTGTTTTTGGTGCTGAAGCTTCTAATATCCTTAGAGCTTGTCACGAAGGACCCACGGGTGGTCACCACGGTGCTAATCTCACGGCTAAGAAAGTGTTCGATGTCGGCTTCTTTTGGCCTTCTATCTATCGTAATGCACACGCACTTGTGAAGTCGTGTGATTCGTGCCAACGTCAAGGAAAATCGTCTCAACGTGATGAAATGCCGCAAAACATAATTCAAGTGTGTGAGATTTTCGACATATGGGGAATAGACTTTATGGGGCCGTTCCCATCGTCTCATGGCAACAAATATAACCTCGTCGCGGTGGACTACCTTTCTAAGTGGGTGGAAGCTAAGGCTTTGCCTACTAATGATGCTCGTGTGGTAGTGAAGTTCTTGAAGCAACTATTCTCTCGGTTCGGAACCCCTCGTATTATTATAAGCGATCGTGGAACCCATTTTTGTAATGACCAATTCGAGAAGGTCTTAAAGAAATATGGAGTTACTCATCGTCTTTCTACGGCTTATCACCCGCAAACGAGTGGGCAAGTCGAGGTTTCGAACCGAGCTTTGAAAAGGATTTTAGAAAGGTCGATTGGAGAAAACCGTGCTTCTTGGTCCGACAAACTCGATGACGCTTTATGGGCCTTTAGGACCACTTATAAGACACCTATCGGTTGCACTCCTTATAAGTTAGTCTATGGGAAGAATTATCATTTGCCCATTGAATTGGAGCACAAGGCATATTGGGCCCTTAAGCATGCAAACTTTGACTTGAAGACCACGGGAGATCACCGGAAAATACAATTGAATGAATTGGATGAATTAAGAGACAATGCTTATGAAAATTCACTAATTTTTAAAGAAAAGACTAAAAAGTTTCATGATTCAAAGATTAAAAACCGGGTTTTTAACGTTGGTGATCAAGTGTTACTTTTTAACTCTCGACTTAAGATATTTTCCGGGAAATTGAAATCTTGTTGGTCGGGTCCGTTCACCATTACACAAGTGTTTCCTTATGGGACCATCGAGCTAGCTCAAGATGATGGTCCTAATTTCAAGGTGAATGGACATAGGCTTAAGCACTACTTTGGTGGGGAAATTCCTTCAATGGTTGCCCTCGACCAAGTCACCTTCCCCAATGATAATTAGCATTGAGGGGATCGAGTCGAGCTCATGACTCGGTAATCAAAAATGAGGTGCCTCGTGGGGGAGATCCCATGCTTATCCTTTTATGCTTACTATTCACTAATAAGGGGACTTGTACCCTTCAAACACGTTATCTCGTGGTTGTTTGTGATTGTGTTATCTAGATCATCATCATAATCTACGATTGAAGACTCTCGTGTTCGTTTACGTGAGCCTCCATCGTTTGCTTGAAGAAGTTTTTCACGAATCCATTGACATATCCTTTATTGTTCTAACAATTATCTTTTAGCATACTTAATAAACGGCTTTAGATATATTGTTGATCACCCTTTCCATGCTAGATCCTAAGCATTCTATTCTTCGTCTCTAGTATGGGGGTGCTCCACCCTTAGACTCGAAACATTGAGGACAATGTTTACTTTTAGTATGGGGGGGTGAATAGGTACTTGCTTTGCTACGCCCTCACGCTTTCCAACTTTCAATGTTTTGTTTTTGTTGCTAATAAGGCTAAAAATGGCCAAATTTTAAAAAATTTCTTAGTTTTCATAAGTGTTTTTAAGACACGAATGTATATTTTTCGATGGGTAGAATAAGAGCTAATTTTTGACTTGATGGGCATTTGGAGCCATTTACATTCCTTAACCCGCTCAATTCAAGTTTTGCTAGACTTTTATATAGGGAGCTTTAAAACGCGAAAGTCTTAACTCATTCGGGTTAAGAAAAAGAACTTTTCACAAGTTCCTATAATTGATACTAGAAAGTCACTTATCAAGGGAACTATAAAATGCATTCTCTAAGCTTGAAAAAGTCCAAGAAAGTGCAAGATCCTATAGGTGGCTTGAAAACCCAAAACTTTGATTTGATATAGTCTTAATGAAAGCTAATCCAAATTTGGCTTAATTTTGACTTGCATGGCTAAGTATTCACGAGTCTCTTTAATTAGAGGTCTTTATATAGTGAAGAACGAGAGGTGATAGAGTTAGACAAGTGATCATGCTAAACGTAGAACATGAAAATGTTTTTTCAAAAACTTATATGTTTTTAATTGTGGCTTTTTCTTCCCATAGATCAATGCATTAGGAATAAAATAACAATTGCAATAAGTAAGGTCGTACGATTTGAAAGGTTACTTAGCCTCTATCGCAAGATCGTTTAAAAGTTGCTCGGGGTTGAATAGAGTTCATAGCCAAGGCATAACTTATTGAAGCGGGACGCGAAGATTGGCGATCATCCAAAAAGGCCCTAACAAGGCATGAGGAGCCCTATTTTGTTGCTAAAGATCCAAGATGATGTGAAGTATCATTATTCCTAAATCAATATGAAGGATCGAGACACACGACGAAAAGCAATTACTCCCCTAAAGATCATGGAGAAAGTCTATCCGAAAAGACCCTTACAAGGTATGAGGATAAATATATCCAAGTCCGAAAAGGAGGCAGATCGTTGTATATCAAAATCCAAAGTAAAGATTGAAGAAAAATGACGAAGTCGTGGTCCAAATATGAAGAATCTCTCAAAAACGTCAAGTGAAGAAATTCCAAATATATGAAGAGAAGACCATAATTTCAAGAACGTCTTCCCAAGATTTGAAGTATGAAGTACATGCCAAATATCGGTCCGAGAAAGGTCTCAAATCGTGAAACGAGTTATGCCAAGATATGAACTTAAGGAGATACACGAGAAGCCGTTTTAAAAGATTTTGTCCTTCGGCTAACTATCGATCAAATCGTGTTACTTTGCTTTCGGACTAATAACTACTCAAATAAGTCAATATGAATCACTTGTGATCCATGACAAATAGTTAAAAAATGCTAATAACCCATTTTCCTTTTATAATAACTAGGATTGCGGGAAGAAAAAGTATTACACAATTTGGACGTATGCGTAGTGTTAGCATTATGACTTGTACCAACAATGATCTCGTTTTTGCACTTAGCATGGAATGTATGACAATCAAGGATGACGAAGTTTACTCTAAGGGACATTTACTTGGTTCTATTCTTTGACCTTAAAAGTCACTTTTGTGATGAAAATCATACATTATGTCTTTACACACCTTCATAGTATGTTGCAAGTCTTTTACTTTTCAATAAAGGTTAATAAAATTAAACTTTGGTGATGCTTAGATACTTTATTCTAGCATTGCGTGAGGGGACGGCAACAGCTTAGTATGGGGGAGTGATGAGATGGCATTTATACATGATCTCATCGTTCTTTTCGGGCTTTAAATGCATAAAAATGTCATAAAATACCATATATGCTTGTGTTTGTTTACTTGTGTATTTTAGGTATGGATATCGTGAAAAAGACAAAAGATTACAAGAAACAAGGAAAAACGGACACGAGAAACGAAGCCGTACAAAGAACCAGGCCCTAATTCATGATTTATCCAACATTTTTCCTTGAAGACTTGAAGACAAGCAAGATTGACCCTCAATGAATGAAGAAATGACACTTAAAACCCTTGTATATTGATAATTACAAGTTTGGTCCCTTAAGTTTGTCAAAATTACACAAATGGTCCTTCAACTTTGATGAAATGGCAAGTTTATTCCCTCAACAATTCTAAATTGCCAATTATGGTCCCTCATGGAGTTAAAGTTGCATTGAAGACCTTTGAAGATCAACAATGTCCAAGATCAGCCCTTGAATTATGCAAAAGTTCCAAAAATAACCCTTTGAAACCTTTTTCCAAAGTTTGGTGCCAAAAATGTCAAGTTATGAAAGTTGTTAACAAAGGAAATGGATTTTGTTGGCTGAATAACACGTTTTACAAGTTTTGCCAAAACACAAGGACCAAAACTGCCAAATCCCAAAGTTCAAATCCCTAAAAAAGCGGGTAACACTTACTATAGCAATTTTTACCAGCCAAGAACAACTTTTTACCCAGGTTTAAAAAGAAAGAAAACAAATGGGAAAATGGAATTGGCTATACCCACGTGTGATTCACATCACCTCAATCAAATCCCACAACAAAAACCTTAAATCCTACTACCAGAATGATTCCCCCATTCCCACTCACAATACGACACCTGGCATTTGATCATGACATGGCAAGATCAATGAACCAAAACCTTTCCTTTGTCACCAAGCACTAAACAAACGTCCAGGATTTACCCAAACCAGCTGGCAACACGCCTAGAAGATTCTGCAAGGATAGAATAGGAAATTCAGTTCTAGGGTTTGTGAATAGTGCTAGCCTTGGCATTTGCCTATAAATAGACTCCTCAACCTGTGAGAGAGCTTTTGTTCCAGTTTTAGGCTATTAAATCTTTTTAATTCCTTTTTAATTAATAAAATTTGATTTTCTGAATTTTGAGAAATCTCTTTTATATTTTGTTAAAAGTTGGTGTTAGAATAGCCTGATTCTGAGTTCCATTTACATGTTTGAAGGTTTTTGAGGCAAGGTTTTAAGTGATAAAGCTTGGGTCTCAAAAATCAAAAAAGTACTTGTTATTTGATCTCACTTGTTGGTTTGTTCGTCTTAGCAGCTTGGAAGCTGGTACTTGTTCTGCTAGTACCTAAGCTCAAACAATCCAGGGCCTGGATGTAGGTCTTGGGGGTTTGCACCTTCTTCCCTTTTCATTTTCTCTCTTATTTTTCTGATTTTGGTGATTATTGCATGATAGTTGTTGAATCTATGTTTTTGTGGTTGAATATTGTTCATCTGGCTTTGTTTGATGTTTATGAGGTGTTTGTAGTTTGATTTGTGCTTTGAATCTGGATAATCCTTTGAAAAATTGTGAATACAGGTTTTTAAGGGGTGTTTGGGTCAACTGCATAGTTTGGATTTGTGGTGTTTTGAGTGGTTGTTTGTTGTTGATATCTATTAGTACTTGGGTATCTGGTATACTTGGCTGCTTTGCTGCACATTTTGTGGTTTGAAACACCTTGATTCAAAAATAGGGTATAAAATCTTGTTTACTTGGTAAAATTGGCTAGGATTTTGAGGACACCTAGATCTAAGCTTAGGATAGGGCTAACAAGTGCTAAACCTTAGTTAATTACACCAGGAGAAGAGATTTGAGTGCTTGAATTTGGATCTAGTGTCAATTAGATCAGCAAATAGGTTTCTGCATATGCACCTTGTTCATCAGTAACATTCATCTGCTTTGATCTGCTTATTTACTTTGATTCAGTATTTGATTCAAGTTTGTTTGTGCTTATTCATAGTTTATATAGCTTGTGTATGCATCCTGTTGAGTTTGGTTGGCTTATTCAGTCTTAATCTGCTTATTTGTGCATTACTGCTTATTTTCCATGTCTATGCATGATCTGGTGACTGTTTGATTGATTCTGGCTTATTGTGTGAACCAAATTTAGATTTTCTTGTTGCTATTGACTCCTTGTGATTCACTGATCACAAGGGTGCCCTTGTTTCCAATTGAATCCAACTAAATCTCTCTAAAAAGCTTGGTCAAATAGTCAAAGCAATGGGAACTCCTTTCCCCTGCAAGTTGCCACTGCTAGTGTTAATTGGGTTTCAGCTTATCAATAAGCTATAATAGCTTATTTTAACCGGCAACAACTTGGATTTTGTAATAGGTGCTCATTATTTGACCCATTTGTTCATACTGGAGCATTTGGTGGGTTGACTTTAGGGTTTGACTAGAAAACCAACTTAATTGACTTTTTCATAAGTGCTTATTGGCTTATTCTGGCTTATTGGTTTTTCTTATTGGAATTTTGTTTATTTTTTTGGCTTATTGAGTCCATTTGTGACATTTTGCAAGTTGAATCAAGTCCTGAGGTGCCTTATTTCTCAAAAACGACTATTTTGTCTTTTAGTGAAATAATACTTTGCTTATTTCTGGCTTATTGAGTGTGCTTTTTCAAAATTTCTTTTTACAGATCTCATAAGCATCCCAAAAGAAGTTTGTGTGTCAAATTAGAGCTTATGGCGTTAGCTTATTGCTTAATGGGCTAAAAAGCCCAATAAGGATAAGCTGTTTGCATAATAAGCTGTGATAAGCTCACTTTCAGCTTTTGGGCCTTTAGAGTTTTGTGTTTAGAATTAAATTTTGAGTCAGATAGGGCTTTTCCAAGTCAATTGGGTCAAGTTTGACTTTTTTGGGATAAAAAGCCCATTAGTGTTGACTGATTTTGGTTTTGGCCTATTTGAGGGCCCAATAGGGGTATTCTGGTCATTTCACTTTGATTTTCTGTTTATTTAGGTTAAAATAAACTAGTTTGCAAGTTTTTAGAATTTTTTATAATTTTTTAGATTTTTAATATTATTTTAATATTATTTTATTATTATTTTTCAAATTTCACATTTTCCAACTTTTTACATTTTTCTTAGCTTAAACACATTAAAATAGGAATTTAGCAACTTTTAGAATAATTTTATCACTTCTAGATTAATTTTTATAATTATTTTAAGTTTTAATAGTTTTTAAATCATTTTAAATAGTTTTTATTAGTTTAAAAATTTCTAAAAATAGTTTTTAATCTTTTTAGGTCATTTTAGAGGTTTACCAATTGAAAAATCTTGATTTGGGCTTTTTGGTAATTTATTTGATTTTTAGGGCTTTAATTAGCATTTAAAAATTGAATATTTAATTATTTAAAAGGTATGAAAAAGTTTTGATCATTGGTAACTCTTAGTTTATTAATTTTGATTTTTGGTAAATTTTTAGAATTAATTTTTATTTTTGTAGTTTTACAGTTTTACATTTTGTCGTCGTAGTATTAATTTCACGTCTTCGTCATCTTCTTTTCTCATCCCCTTCTAAACCAAATATTAATCTCAAATCATTTACATCTTAATCACACACATATACCTCCTTGGGAAACGAACTTTCACACCATAAGGGTCATTAGTGCTTGATTTTCCTAAATCATCACTTAATACTTACCGCTTTTACGCACCTTTTCCTAAAGGTCTTATTTTACCACAATCAGTGAGGGTTGGGTTAACATCAGAGACAGGGAAGAGTGTGGCAAGGGCGTCCTTTATAGCCTTCTTATCAACAGACTTTAGGCATTCTTCGCCATGTCTTAGCCCAGCCACAGAAGAAAAATCAGCAACAGAAAATGCGAAAGGGTGTTCATTGCATGAGAGGTTAAAGGAGATGGTGTTGTCATCAAGGATCTCAGAAAAATACCAGAATTCCCTAAGGTATTCTTGGTAGAAAACAGATGGGGTTCTTGTGAACGCTTCACCTACATCATAATTCTTCATGAAGTTCACCAGATCTGAGTAAGTGTCATTTGGAGCTTTGAACCATCAAATAGAGTTGTTCGCGGCGAGGATAGAATCATTCATTTCGAAGTTAACGTTAGAAGCTTTGGGTACTGGAAATGCCATTGAATCGAGAATGAAGAAGATGAAGATGATGAGAGGGTTTTGAGAGATATTTTAGTGAGAGAGATGCAAATGATGAATAATGATAAAAGTGTTTGGTGAAAAACCTTGTAACAATATATCTATTCAAAATTTGAAACAGTTATTCAACCGCATTTAATGCGTAGTGGGAAAACGACTTCACAAGTGGGTCCCTTGACCTTTCAAAACTGTTTGTCTCCTCGTTTATCGAAAAAATGTGAATAAAATATTGGGAATGTTTTTAGCATTTACTTGGAAAGTAACTACCTAGTTTCATGTGAAAAACATTTAATATTTATTCAGACATTAATGACACACATTAAATATCAGCCACAGGCTTTGAGATATTAAGCATACCCAGCTCAGCAACTAGCTTGTTGAACGAAGGTTCAGCCAAAGACTTTGTAAATAAGTCAGCTAGTTGGAGCTCAGTGGGAACAAAATGCAACTCAATATCTCCTTTAATAATATGATCCTTGATAAAGTGATACTTGATATCTATGTGTTTGGTTCTGGAGTGAATCACAGGGTTGTTTAAGATAGCAATGGCACTTGTATTGTCATAGAAGATGGGTACTTTTTCATATAGAATCTCATAGTCAGCTAGTTGACTCTTCATCCAAAGTACTTGAGCACAGCAACTAGCAGCTGCAACATATTCAGCTTCAGCTGATGACATAGCCACAGAGTTTTGCTTCTTTGTACTCCATCCAACCAACTTGCCTCCTAGGATTTGACAGCTCCCTGAGGTACTTTTCCTGTCAATGCAGCACCCATCGTAGTCTAAATCTGAATAATCCTTGAGATCAAAGCCTGATTCTTTGGGATACCACAGACCTAGAGAGGTTTTTCCTTTGAGGTACCTAAAAAATCTTTTAACAGCCACTAGATGGGAGTCTTTAGCATTAGCTTGGTACCTTGCACAAAGACATGTGGAGAACTGGATATCAGGGCGACTGGATATGAGATACATGAGTGACCCAATCATGCCTCTATACATGGTCTCATTAACAGAGACCCCTGACTCATCAGGGCTCAAATTGTTGGGTGGAAGCATGGGGCATTTCATTGATGCACAATCAGCCAAGTCATATTTTTTCAGCAAATCTTTAACATACTTTGCTTGACAAATTGAAATTCCTTTAGGACATTGTGTAATTTGAAAACCCAAAAAGTAAGTTAATTCACCCATCATACTCATCTCATATTTCTTGGTCATTAATTTAGCAAAACGTTTACTAAGATTAACATTTGTAGACCCAAAGATGATATCAACCACATAAATCTGTACAATGATGAAATCGCTTTTATCCTTGAAGGAAAAAGTGTTTTATCAATGGAACCCCTGACAAACTTATTTTCAGTTAAAAAGGTAGACAGCATTTCATACCGTACCCTTAATGCCTGTTTCATCCCATACATTGCTTTGTGAAGCCTATACACATGGTTGGGAAACTCGCTATTCTCAAATCCTTCTGGTTGTTTAACATACACTTCTTCAACCAAATCTCCATTGAGGAATGCACTTTTAACATCCATTCGATACACAGTGAACTTCATATATGAAGCATAAGCAAGGAAGATTCTGATGGCTTCAAGTCTTGCTACACGTGCAAATGTTTCATCATAATCAATCTCTTCAGTCTGTGTATACCCCTGTGCAACCAACCTTGCCTTGTTCCTTATGATATTACCAATTTCATCCATCTTGTTCCTATATGTCCATCTAGTGCCTGTGATGTTCTTACTATGTGGAGCAGGCACTAGAGTCCATACCTTGTTTCTTTTAAACTGATTAATTTCTTTCTGCATTGCAGCTACCCATCCATCTTTAAGAAGTGCTTTAGCTATACACTTGGGTTCAATTTGGGAAAGAAATTCAGCAAACAAACATTCATTGGCTGAGGCTGATTCGGAGTCATAAATTCTCTGTCTAGTAGTAACCTTAGCATTTGGTTCACCAATGATGTTGACAAGAAGAATGTGTTGATCTCTTGACCATTTGCTTTGAGGAGCTGGGGAGTCATAGATAGGTGCATGTATGGAGGATGAAATTACAACTTGGGTTTCATTCTGCTGAGTAGGAGGACTCTCTTCAAAAACAATCTGTGTCTGTGTCTTCATTAGCTATTTCAGGAAGTGACGATTCACAGACCACAAAAGATTTTTCTTGAATAATAGCAATAGGAGAGTCATCTTTAGCTGAGGTAGAACATGGGATTATGGAAGGTTGACTTTCACTTTCAGATGTCACTTGAGTAGAAGGAAGTTCAATGTTGTGTGTTGACGGCGGATCATGTGTAGGAACATATGGGATGAGAGTATATGTGTGTGGATGATGATGAAAGACAGGCCTTGGCTCAGAGAACTCATCTGATGGGAAAGATCGTTGAAATCAATTTCATCACCTTCTGTTCGAGTTCTTTGTAGCACGTCGTCATCTTCATTGAATGTGACATGAAAGGTTTCTTCTAGTTCCTGTCTTCTTGTGTTGAATACTCTAAAGGCTTTGGTTGTTGGAGAGTATCCTAAGAAGAAACCATCATCAGCTTTTTCATCAAACTTTCCAAGTTGATCCTTGTAGTTATAAATAAACACAGGGCATCCAAAGACATGGAAATAGCTGACGTCTGGTGCTCTTTTTCGAAAAACTTCATAAGAGGTTTTTCCATGTCTTTAAACAATGATTGATCTATTATGGGTATAGCAGGCAGTGTGGACAGCTTCTCCCCAAAATTGCTTTGGTAAGGCTGCACCATTTAGCATGGTTCTGGCTGCTTCAATCAATGTTCTGTTTCTTCTTTCAGCCACTCCATTTTGTTCAGGAGTACCAGCTGAAGAGAAGTTTTGTGATATTTTCTTTTCATCACAAAAAACTTCAAGCTGTTGATTCTTGAATTCAGTCAATTATCACTTCTTAGAGCTTTTACTCTAACCTCATTCATGTTTTCAACCTGCCTGATGAAGGATATGATGGCATCAACTGCATCACTTTTCCTTTTGAGGAAGAAAACCCATGTGTACCTCGAAATTTCATCAACTATGACCAAGGTGTATTTGTTGTGATTAATGGTCTGTGGTTTGACAGGTCCAAACAAATCCATGTGAAGGAGATGTAAGCACTTGTTAATAGAAAATGATTGTCTGGTCTTAAATGATTACGTGTGATGCTTTCCCTTAACACATGATGAACATGTCTTGTCCTTATTGAAAGTCACAGGTGGTAGACCAGCAACCCAGTTTTATGTGGCTAGCTTGTTGATGTTCTTGAAGTTGAGATGAGAGAGTCGTTTGTGCCACAGCCAATTGACACTTTAAGAGGCTTTTGCTAGAAAACACTTTGAGCTGTTCTCTGAGCAAGAGGCCATGTTGATGACGTACATATCTCTTCTTCTAGGTGCAATTAACACCACATCATTATTCTTGTTGAATATGGTTCCTTGAGTCTTTGTAAACAAAAGCGTGTAGTCAGCATCACACAACTGGCTGATGCTGATGAGATTGTGCTTAAGACCATTCACATATGCAACCCTTGTAAACGTTATTACATTGCAGTTAACTAAGCCATATCCCCTCTGTGTCGCCTGAAGAGTTATCCCCAAACACCACTTTGGGACCAGGCTCTTTTGAATATCTGTGCAGATATTGTTTGATTCATGTCATGTATCTAGAGCAGCCACTATCTAGATACCAGACCGATTCCCTAAGATGTTTTTGCACAGATATATAGAAACAGATTAGTTCCTATGGTGAACCCACTTTCCAGTGGGTTCCCTGAATTGCTGATTAGCAACTCTTGAGTTCCTATAGAACTTGTGACGATGTGAAGGACAATTGTCTGTGTCATGGGTGTACCTTCCACATATGTCACATCCAGGAAAGTCCCTGAACTCATCTGAGTGTTGGTTTGTGACACCATAATATTTACAGGGAGGGTAAGGTCTATAGTTGCCTGATGGTCTCCTAGTAGCCTGTTGTCTGTCCCTAAAAGGTGTTTGAGCTCTCTTAACAGCCATATGTCTATCATGATCTATGGTCATATAATGAGAATTCTTACACACATTACAATAAGGTTTGATAACCTTTTCACCTTTGGGTTCTCCTAAGATAGACTTAGGTTCAGAGGAAGCAGAGCATTCAGCGGAAGGCTTAATATGTTCTTTTAAGAGTTCTACTTCTTTCATCAATGACAACAGGCGTTCTTCAGTTGATGGTTCAACTTTGTTCACAGGGTTTATTGAGATAGCCTTATAAACATTTTGCTTAACAAAAGGTTTTGTAGGAACAGCAAAAACCTTAGCTGGAGGTGTCTCAACATCTGGTTTGAGTTCAGCCTTAGCTCCTCTAGAAGAGCTGGTGGGTTCAACACCAGATAGTTTAGGCAAAGGTGGCAAAGTGTCAATGTTATCTATAACCACTTCAGAGACAGGTACATCAGTCATAAGTGGGTCAGACACATGTATAGTCTCTATGGACTTGAAAACAATTTCTTTGGGTTTCTTAAGTGCCTTCATTTTGTTTCTCTTAGCAGTCACATCCCTAGATATGTCAGCTGGAACTTCATCATCAAGTAATTCATTTATAGTGAACCTACTACACAACCATTTTTCTATAACCTTGTTTAGTTCAGTTACTTGATCATTTAAGGCACTGTTTCTTAAAGTTAACTTATTAACTTCATTTTGAAGAGATGTCATTTCAGAGTTAACCTATTTTAAAGTTTCACATTCAGCCTTAATAGTCAACAATTCATGTTTAACAGAGTGAAATTTATCAAGCAGGTTCTTTCTTTGTTCCTCAACAAAGTGTAAATCAACTATGGTATAATCAAGGACATGTTTACGTTCATCACTTTTAGACATAGAGATAAGTCTGTGTACTTTTTTCATAGTAATGTCAACCCATCGTCCTGACCTAGCATCTCCTTTACCAACAGCAGGTTCATCCTCAGCTATAGCCATAAATGCCCTGACCCTGGTGATATCTTCTTCATCAGATGTCAGCGACTCATCATTCCAGTCATAGGCTTCAGCTACCAACCCTTTCTCTGTCCTTTTATCACCCCCTTTCTTCTTTGATAGAGATTCTAACTTCAAATTCATTTGTTCCAACTCAGCCTTTAGTGCCTTGTACTTGTTTTTGTAATCCTTTTTCTCATTATCAGAGGAATTGGATTGATGAGATGAGTTGTTTTGTTGTGATTTGAATTTGTAAGGTTTGAATGATGAAGGATAGTATGGTGAGGATGTTTTTGTGGATGGACAGTCTTTTTGAAAATGTCTAAGTTTTCCACAGGCAAAGCAAGTTTCTTTGGATTTTTCAGTCTGTTTACTAGTTGATCCTACTCTCCCTGACCTTTTGTAGAACCTTCTTTGATTAGCTAGTAAAGCTCTTTCATGAAACTCAGCATTAAGGTTTGTCATGAACTCCTGGCTACTACGAGTGTCTTCTTCAACATCTGAATCTCTGTCATGAGTGTGTGAGGTGGAAATCAATGCTTTGGATGTTGCTCCCTGAACTACAAATCTTTCAGACTCAGATTTGTACTCCCTCCGTCCTAAAATTATAGTCCCCTATACCATTTTCGGACGTCCCAAAATTATAGTCCTCTTCCAAAAATATATGTAAGTAATATAACAAGTTTACCATATTGCACCTAGTGGTACTAGAAATTACAAACTATATATGAAGTTTTAATTAATTGCATAAGGGTAAAGGTGTCCTTTAGCAAAAAAAGTAAGAGAGAGAATGCAGTGATAGTGATGTTTTCTAAAATAATGTGTTTTTTGTCATGGGACTATTAATTTAGGACGGAGGGAGTAAATGGTATCTATCAGCCCATCTTCATAGTTGTATTTTCCATATAGCTGAGCCAACGTATCATTCTTGATAGAGTTATTGGCTCTCTGGGTCTGATACATGCTCAGCCATTTCTAGGAAGGCTGTTGACAAAGGTGGCGTTTACTTCAGCTTGTCCAATGGTGACTTCATTCATGGCCAGATCGTTGAGAAGAATCTTCAGCCTTGTGTACGTTTGTTGTACCTTTTCACCTTCAAGTTCCTTTAAAGCATTAAACTGAAGCCTGAGTGCCTGAATCTTTGTTTCTCTTGTTTTAGAGTGTCCTTTGTGGCCTAGGATTAGGTCTTTCCACATTTGTTTGGCTGTTGGACATTGGATTACTGATTTCATGATGTGTTTTGGGAGACATGAGATGATAATGCTTTTGAGACATTTATCTTGGTTAGCCAATTTCCTATTAGCTGGAGTCCACTGCTTGAGAAGTTTGGGAAGAGGATTCTCATCAGTAGAGGTAAGCGCCATGGGAACATATGGTCCATTTTCTTGAATATCTAGAAGAAATGGTTCAAGTCCATCTAGATAGACAAGAAATTGACTTTTCCAACTTGCAAAGTCATCTTCATCAAACACTGGTACGTTGGTAACATGGGAACCACCTCTTGAATCAAGAAGTTGAGAAAGATCGTCTTCATTTTGAGTGGGGGTTACTCTAGGTGAGTTCGGTGGTGGTGGTGTGTTGTTCCCGAAACCAAATTTGGTGGTGGTGGTGGGGTGTTTCTCGTTTCAGGCATGGTGGATCTTGATTATAAAACTTAGAACGATGTGTATGAAGGTTTTAATATCAAACACCGCTCTGATACCAATTGACAGTCCCTAAAACTAGCTTGAAACGAACAATAAGGATAATCAACAGAAGTAAATACTTTTCAAACGTAGTACTTTATTATTGTATAACAAGTATTACATGTGTTATGGATAACACATTTTGAGGACAATGTGTTGTGTACACTTTGGACAAAATAAAGCAAACTCAAGAACACAGGCACAACTGTTCTTCTATGAGCTGTAAAGAGTTAATGTGTAAAATCTAACAAAGTGAACCCCATTAACTCTAGCCTACATATCCTATTTATAGTGGTACGAGGTTGACTATATGTACTGGTTGATGGTGACTACACAAAATAGACAATGTCAGACATCTGTCAAAAGATGCTCTTCTATTCTTGGTAGTCTGCCACAACGCTTTAGGGAAACAGAGCTGACATAGTTTCCCTTTTCTTCATTCCTTGTACTTTAGGCTGTGAAACTTCTCGCCTAAACACTTAGGTATGTCCAAAGTGTACTGAGTGTTAACAGGGTATTGCCACCCTTGTAAACACTCAACCACTCAGAGTCCCTGATACATCTTGGTTGTTATCTAACACAGCCAATGAGTATGTCTTCAAGTAATCTTTGACTTCCTTGACAATGTCTCTGACTTGGACTCCTCTGTGGTTGCTCACAGAGACTTAGAACTCTGTGAGTCTTGGGTTACTTGCTTGTCTCCAAGGCACAGGCAAGTTAATATCAAATAGCTTATTTAAGTTTAAATCTATGACTAAGGGAATTCTAACAGACTTAGATTCCCAACAATTAGCTTATGGCTTAATGGGCCAAAAATCCCATTAAGAATAAGCTGAATTCTATTAAGTTGTGATGAGCACTGATTCAGCTTTTGGGCCCTTAGAGTCTTGTGTTTAAAATTAAATTTTAAGCTTATCTAGAAGTTTTGGGCTTATTTGGTTAACATTTTTCTTATTGGGTCGTAATAAGCCCATTTAGTAATATGTTTTCACTTTTGGCCCATTTGGAGGCCCAATAGGGGTATTTTGGTCATTTCACTTTCTTTTGTGGTTTATTTAAGTTAAAATAAATTACTCTGTAAGTTTTTAGAATTTTTTAAAAAATTTTAATTTTTAATATTATTTTAATATTTAATTTTAATTTTTAATCATTTTAAATAGTTTTAAATTTTTCAAAAATACTTTTTAGTTTAATTAAGTTATTTTAGAGGTTTATAAATTGAAAATCCTTATTTTGGGCTTTTTATTAATTAAATTGATTTTTAGGGCTTTAATTAGCATTAAAAAATTATTATTTAATTAAATAAAAGGTTTGAGTAAATTTTGATTTTTGGTAAACTCTAATTGTATTTTTAAGGATTTATTGTGAGTTTCTAGGAATTTTTAGGGTAATTTTTAATTTTCGTCACGTTTTACGGTTTTACGTTTACGTCATTCGCCGTAGTTTAATCATAATCGTAACCGTCACCATTTTCTCTTTTCTTTCTTCTCAATAATAATCTCAAAGTTAATCAAGTTTTAACACACACACCAAGCCTCCTTGAGAACGATCCCACACAAAGGGTCATAAGTGTTTACATTTTCCTAAACGTACGCTTAATACTTACCGCTTTTTACGCTCTTTTTCCTAAAAGACGTATTACTACACCTATCATTTTGGCGCCGCTGCCAGGGAGGCGTGTTGTGTTTAGGTTTGAACAAATTTTGTTTTGATATTAACCATAAATAGTAATTGTGTGTTTTAAAACTCTAAGCACACGTATTATCGGTTTTCGTTTTTTGTGGAATATTATTACTATATTGTATTACGTGTCACAATAAATTCACAAGTACTCCAAAAGCGTGAAAACGCAACCTTAATTGGGATTTATCACTCAGTTATTGTATTCGAATCTAAAGCAAAAGAAAAAGACAAAATAGATAATTACTTTCGAGAAGCTTGATTTTAATTAACACAAACTATAAGGTGGGTATAAGGCGGTTGTATTTCACGACCTAAGGGAAAAAGGCTCTTAAGTGCTTCGCGCCGCCTCGTTTCCCCCGCTTGGTTGTGCATGTTAAGAGAAAAAGGGCTAATCGAGGGTTTGCCACCAAAGTATTATCTACGTATCATATATATTTGCTTGGTTTCAAAGATTAAACCCTCTTGAACGTTTTGGTGTTCCACCAACGTTCTAAAGTCATCGAAGGCGTTCACTCAAGGTGATCGTTTTCATTCCTTGAGGCTCCTTTAATCGAGAAATCGATTCGAGGGGAGATTTGTAGATTTGTGCCTACATAATTTAACAAAAATCCAAAAAAAAGTAAAAAACAATCAAAAGCACAAAAAATTGGAAAAAGTAAAAACACCCAAAAGAATCTTCTTTGCTCATCCCCACTTTGTACATGACGTTTATGCAAACTCGTAACCAAGCAAGACGTGCACGTAAATGTAGAAACCGAAAGGAAGGAACCTCTTATAGTGAAGAATCTCCTATTGACGAACCCATTGTAGAACAAGAAGCAACCATGGCTAATCGTACTATGATGGAGTTGCTTCAAGCACCCACCGAGGGTTATGGAGAGGCTATTGTGATTCTCGCTATCCTTGCGGAGAAATTTGAGGTTAAGACGGGTTTGTTTTCCATGACCCAAAACAACAAGTTTCGTGGTGACAAAAAGGACAACCCTCATAACCACATTCGCCAACTCAATTGTCTTACCGTAACTTGCAAGTTTAAGGACTCTCGAACGACTCGATTAAGATGATTCTTTTTCCGTATTCCTTAGCGGGGCCCGCTAAAATTTGGTTAGAGAAAGAGCCATCTAATTCTATATTGACGTGGAAGGATCTCGTTTCGAAGTTCGTGAACCAATTTTTCCCGCCCTCTAAGACTACGCATTTGAAAAACGAGATTTCAAAGTTTTCACAAGAGTATAATGAGAGTTTTTCAACGGCTTGGAATAGGTTTAAGGAAATGTTGCATGAATGTCCTCATCATGGTTTTTCCGATTTACATCAAATCGACACGTTTTACAATGGCTTGAACGATCATGAACGAGACTATCTCAATGCCGCCGCGGGTGGTAATTTTTCGTGTAAAACGGTCGAGGAAGCATTGTTGATCATTGAGAATAGGTCCAAGGTTTATAGCCCTCGTAGCACATCGAGTGTTCACAAGGCTTCTTCTTCACCTTCATTGTCACATACCATCGATGCTTGCCAAATTGAGGCTAATTTGGAAAACAAGATTTTTGATAAGCTTAAGGGACTTTTGATTGAGTTTAAAGTTGGTGAACAACCAACTCCCGCTACGGCTGAAGCGGTTGAGGTTTCTTGTATGTATTGTGGTGGAGGTCATGATTTCTCCAAGTGTATTACCAACAGTGGTAACACATCGAGTGCCTACGCGGCCACAAGAACTTATAACCAAAACGGTCAAGTTACCTGCACTAATCAATTGACTCCACCGGGTTTTCCACCAAATCAAAATGCTAACAATTATCACAACAATCAAGTTGGTTACCAAGGAAATCAAAGGAACAATTATAAGGGTAACAACTATAGGAATCAAGGGACTAGTAATCAAGTGCAAAACAAAAATCAAAACCGAGATTTTCAAAACAACAACAAAGGTTTGCAAAACGTGAAAGATCTTCCAGATGAATTTTAAAATTATTCAATGGCTAATGATGCTAGATTTGATAATATACAAAGAGAGATAACTAGCCTAAGATCCGAGTTTAAGAATGATTTGAAAAATGAGTTGAAAAACGAGCTTGCAAATAAACTTAAGACTCATACAAACAAAAACGTGCAAATGTTACAACAAAATAAACAAAAAATGGAACAAGGCCAACATGAAATTAAACAAGAGATGCTTAAGGCTGATAAAAGGCAATCTAAGTTTGAGGATAGAATATCAAGCATGTTTAAGGCTATAATGTGTAACCCGTCTTCTTCGGGTGGTCTTCCTAGTAACACCGTGTCAAACCCAAAGGGAGAGATGAAAGTGATTACCACACGTAGAGGTAAGACCTTTAAGGAACCGACTCCTCAACCAATTACTCCAACGGTGGAGGAAATTGAGGAAGAACCCGAGGTGGTGGTCGAAAAGGAGCACATTACAATCCCACAAAGTACTGCTCAAACCACACCTACGGTTGACCCTTTACCATCATTGGAACCCGAGATTCCAAAGGCTATGCCTATGTCCCACCCAACACCACCCTTACCTTACCCATCGAGACTTCGTAAAGAGAAATTGCAAGAACGAGACAACTATCAATTTGAGCTTTTCATTAAGATGTTTCGTGATATGCATTTTAACATAAGTTTTGCTGACGCTTTAATCATGATGCCTTGATTTGCCGCCAACATTAAGATTTTGTTAAACAAAAAGGAGAAATTGCAAAAATTGTCTATTTGTTCATCGGTTTATCTTAACCGCATTCCTCAAAAAGTCGGTGATCCCGGTAAATTTTTAATTCCGGTTGGTATTCAGGATATGGAAGAATGCTACGCCTGGGCTAATCTTGGTGCTAGTATTAACTTGATGCCTCTTGCAATCTTCAAGACGCTAAATCTTCCTAATCTTACTCCTTCAAGAATGTCTATCGAAATGGCCGATCATTCTACGATTCCCGCATGTGGATTGGCCGAAGACGTTTTTCTGAAAGTGGGAAAGTTCTATTATCCGGTAGACTTTATCGTAGCCGATATTCCCACGGATCCTCAAGTTCCTCCTATTTTAGGTCGTCCATTTTTTGATACGTCAATGGCGTTGATTGATGTGCATGCTAGGAAAATCACCTTACGTTTCAACGACGAGGAACTTGTTATAAACTCAACATAAAACTCCAAACTCTCTCATGTTTATTCTATCGCGATGTTAAACCATATTGATATGATCGATGTCGTTTGCGAAGAATTTTCACAAGAAATTTTAGGTTTTGGTGATGAAGAAAATAGTGGCAATCCCACTATGCTCGATCCTATTCTTGATAACTCGACACCATCCTTCACACCATTTGAAGGAGGTGGTATTACTTTGGAAGAGTTTGATGTACCTCGAACTTCTAACGAAGACCTCAAAAATGATGAGGACTTTTCGATTATCAAGGATTTTCTTAACGATTTCCCATTTCCTCCGCCGGTGGAGGTTATGAGTATCGAACCCAAATCTTCAATCGAGGACCACCAATCCTCGAGTTGAAATATCTTCCTCCTCATCTTGAATACGTATTCTTGGAAGGAGACGATAAGTTGCCGGTTATTATTGCGAAGGATCTTTCGGATGATGAAAAAACCGCACTTATCGATGTCTTGAAGAATCACAAAGGGGTAATTGTGTGGAAATTATCCGAAATTAAGGGAATCGATACAAAAGTTTGCACCCACAAAATTTTAATGGAGGAAAATTACAAGCCCGCAATCCAATGTCAAAGGAAGGTGAACCCTAAAATTCACGAAGTCATCAAAAAGGAAGTCCTTAAAATCCTTGACGCGGGAATGATTTACCCTATTTCCGATAGCCCTTGGGTGAGTCCCATTCATTGTGTCCTTAAAAATGGAGGAATGACCGTTGTGCCAAACGATGACAACGAGTTAATTCCAATTCGACTCGTGACCGGTTGGAGGGTGTGTCTTGACTATCGTAAGTTAAATGACGCCACTCATACAGACCATTTTCCCTTGCCCTTCATGGATCAAATGTTGGAGCGTCTTGCGGGAAACGATTTCTATTGCTTCTTAGATAGTTTTTCCGGTTACTTCCAAATCCCCATCGATCCTCGTGATCAAGAAAAAACTACGTTTACGTGTCCATATGGAACGTTTGCCTATCGTAGAATGCCATTCGGACTTTGCAATGCATCGGGAACTTTTCAACGGTGTATGATGGCTATTTTTCAAGACATGACCGAGAAGACGATTGAAGTCTTTATGGATGAATTTTCCGTGTTTGGTAGTTCGTTCACTTCGTGCTTAGGAAATTTGAAACATATGTTGAAACGTTGTGAGGAAACCAACCTTGTGCTCAATTGGGAAAAATATCATTTTATGGTTAAAGAAGGAATCGTCTTAGGGCACAAGGTTTCAAAAGCGAGGATTGAGGTAGACAAGGCTAAGATAGACGTCATCGCCAGATTACCTCATCCCAAAACCGTTAAGCGAGTTAGGAGTTTCCTAGGGCATGCGGGCTTTTATCGTCGATTCATCAAGGATTTTTCAAAGATATCTTGACCCATTACACACCTCCTCGAAAAAGATGCTCCTTTCGTCTTTAACGAAGATTGTGTACGAGCCTTTAAAATCCTTAAGAGGAAACTTACCGAAGCTCCCATTCTTGTTGCTCCCAATTGGAACCTCCCCTTTGAGCTTATGTGTGATGCAATTGATTACGCTATTGGGGCCGTTTTGGGGCAACGTCATGAAAAGCACGTCTTGCCTATTCACTATGCTAGCAATACGATGACCGAGGCTTAACTTAAGTATACCACAACAAAAAAGGAATTCCTTGCCGTGGTGTATGCATTTGAGAAATTCTGACCTTATCTCGTCTTGACCAAAAGCATAGTGTATACGGATTATTCGGCAATCAAGTACCTCTTGGCTAAACAAGATGCAAAGCCAAGGTTGCTTCGTTGGATTATCCTCCTACAAGAATTTAATTTCACAATACTTGACAAAAAAGGAGCCGAGAATCTAGCGGCCGATCACCTTCTCGATTGGAAGATCCTCACCAAAGTGTTTACGAGAACAAGGAAATCACTGAAACATATCCTCTCGAGATACTTGGTGTAGTGAATTCCAAGAAAGATTCTTCCACCCCATGGTTTACGGACATAGAAAACTACCATGCGGGCAACTTCATCATTAAGAGTATGACGACTCAACAAAAACGGAAATTCTTTCGTGACGTCAAGTTCTATTTTTGTAACGACCCTTATCTATTTCGGACTTGTGCGGATCAAATTATTCGACGTTGTGTTTTTGGCACCGAAGCATCTAATATCCTTAGATCTTGTCACGAGGGACCCACGGGTGGTCACCATGGTGCTAATCTTACGGCGAAGAAGGTCTTTGATGCCGGATTATTTTGGCCTACTATTTACCGAGATGCGCACGCACTTGTCAAGTCGTGTGACTCATGCCAACGTCAAGGAAAAGCCTCATAAAACGATGAAATACCACAAAACATCATCCAAGTGTGTGAGATCTTTGACGTATGGGGCATTGATTTTATGGGGCCGTTCCTATCATCTCGTGGTAATAAGTACATCCTTGTCGTTGTTGACTACCTATCCAAGTGGGTTGAAGCTAAGGCTTTGCCCACAAATGATGCCCGTGTGGTAGTCAAGTTTTTGAAGCAATTATTCTCTCGGTTTGGAACCCCTCGTGCAATCATAAGCGATCGTGGAACCCATTTTTGTAATGACCAATTCGAAAGGGTTCTAAAGAAATATGGGGTTACACATCAGCTTTCTACTACTTATCACCCAAAACGAGTGGGCAAGTCGAGGTTTCAAACCGAGCATTGAAGAGGATCTTGGAGAGATCGATAGGAGAGAACCGACGATCTTGTTCGGATAAGTTAGACGATGCTTTATGGGCTTTCGTACCGCTCATAAGACGCCCATTGGGTGCACTCCTTACAAGCTTGTGTATGGGAAGAATTGTCACTTGCCACCTGAACTCGAACACAAAGCGTATTGGGCCCTAAAGCATTGTAATGATGACATTGAGACCGCGGAGAAACACCAGAAAATGCAATTAAATGAACTGGATGAATTGAGAGACATTTCTTATGAAAATTCATTGATTTATAAAGAGAAAACTAAAAATTTTCATGATTCTAAAATTAAAAATCGGGTTATTAACATTCAAGATCAAGTGTTGCTTTTTAACTCAAGATTAAAAATATTTCCGGCAAGTTTAAATCCCGTTGGTCCGGACCATTCACCATTACCCAAGTTTTTCCTTATGGGACCATCGAGCTAGCACAAGTTGATGGTCCTAACTTTAAGGTGAATGGCCATAGGTTGAAGCACTACTTTGGTGGGGAAGTTCCTTCTTTGAACTACCTCGACCAAGTCACCTTCCCCAATGATAATTAGTATTGAGGGGATCGAGTCGAGCTCATGACTCGGTAATAAAAAACGAGGTGCCTCGTGGGGGAGTCCCATGCTTATCCATGTACATATTATCGCCTTCTAATGTAGCTTATGTGAGGGGATTTGTGCCCTTCCAACCTTTGTTTCGTGGTTGTTTGTGCATTGTGGTTTTTAGATGATCATCATCTTCACGATTGGAGCCTCTCGTGTTCGTTTTACGTGAGCACTCGATCGTTTGCTTGGAAGAATTTCTCGATATCCACATGATAAATCCTTGATTGTTCTAACCTTAAGTTTTTACCACACTTCATAAACGGCTATTGATTTAATGGTTCCACCCGTTCCATGCTAGAATAAGCATTCAAATTTGTCTCTAGTATGGGGCTATCCTACCCTTAGACTCGAAATATTGAGGACAATGTTTAACTTTAGTATGGGGGGTGAATAGATACTTTCCTTGCTAAACCTTCACGCTTTCCAAAGTTTATCTATTTGTTTATCGTTTTGTTGCAAAATAAGGCTAAAAATGGCCAAATTTTAAAAATTTTCTCATGTTTCATAAGTGTTTGAAGACACGAATGTAGATTTTCCGATGGCGTGAATAAGAGTAATTTTTTACTCGGCCGTGCGTGTTGAGCACTTAGCTTCGATTCCTTAACGTATATTAGGATAAGTCTCATAAATGACGACGAGAAATGATAGAGTTAATTATAAGTTACTATGATAAACGTAGAGTACTCGTATTCTTTCAAAAACTCATGTGTTCTAGTTGTTTTCTTATTCTCCTTTCGCTTGTATATATATTTTGCTAATAAGTATTGGCTTAGCGGTTCAGTCTTGATTGTTGGTTTCTAGTCTTTTCTAGTAGCTTCCATGTAATTAAATTGGGAAAAAATTAAGGTATCACCAGCGTCACGGTTTTGAAATATTGGCAACCCGAATAATCCAAAGCTTCACGCAATAATAAGATTTCAAGTGCTCACATAAATCAAGCAAAAATTCGAAGCTTAGGCTGAAAAATCTATGCAAAATTGTAAGTGATTAAGCCTTAGTCTTTGAAGCTTTAAAGATCCAAAATTCACTTTAGCGTGAGGATATACGTCTTTGGCCATAATAAACACCTCATGGCGAGGTTAAATAAAAGGCAAGGCAATACCGAAGTCATAATAAAAGCTCCATAGCGGAGTTGAATAAAAGATGGAGGTAAACCTATGATAATAAGTCCCATTCGTTAGGGGGCGTATAAAAGTCTTGGTAATAAGTCTCATGTTCAAAACCGTTATAAAACCATGTTTATCGATCCTTCTTGTTGACTTAATTTTTTGACATCGTTGTCTATTAGGGGAGGTTATTAATTCGATGGTCTTGGTTACACCGTTATGACTCTATTTTTGGACCTTAATCTCTATCATCGCATAAGTCTTGAATGTATCATCATGATCATTCAAGACAAAAATAAAATATAAGAGATACCACTTTGGATTAAGGGAGCCTAAGTACGTGATTAGGGCATATGAGTAGTGTTAGCATTACTAACTTATAATGACAATGATCTCGTTACACGCTTGGCACAGAATTGGGTGAAAATCGAGGACGACGAAATTATTTCTAACGAAGCATTCACGTGTTCTTGTTCTATGAACCTAAACGTCCCATTTTGCGATGAAAATCATACATTATGTCTAAAACGCAAGTATTAGCAAGTAGTAGTAGTGTAGTAAGTTTACATTTCAATAAAATTCCATAAAATAAATTTTGGATGTGCTACGATACTTAATTCTAGCATTGCGTGAGGGCACGGCAACGGTTTAGTATGGGGGAGTGATGAGACTGCTTTTATACATAGTCTCATCGTCCAAAACGGGCTTAAAATGGTTAAAATATCATAAAAAGTGCCACATATATGCTTGTGTTTTCTCAATGATTATTTTAGGTACGGATATCGAGAAAATGACAAAATATCACAAGAGTCAATAAAAAACGAACACGGGAAACGAAGCCACACAATGAACCGGGCCCTAGAGTTGATTTCCCAAGAAAAGTCCTTGAAGAATTGAAGATTGTACAAGAAGGGTCCTTCATTATTGAAGAATTGACACTTTAAACCCTTGTATATTCATAATTACAAGTTTGGTCCCTAAAGTTTGTCAAATTTACAAAAAGGACCCTCAACTTTGAAGAATTGGCAAGAATGGTCCCTTAAAATTGAAGACATGTCACTTTTATTCCTCCACAAAGTCAATAATACAAGTGAAGACCTTAAAGTTTCAAGAATAGTCCATCAAAGCCATTGAATAATCAAAACATGGCAAGAAATACCCTTTGAAACATTTTGGAAAATGTTTTGTGGCCAAAATAGGAATTTGAAAACTTCAAATACAAAGGGAATTCGTTTAACGCTGTTTAAACTTCAAAAGACAACAAAAGAAGAAAGGATGGGTTAAACTTGGCAGACAAAGAAACTTACCTAGACCAATACTATGTTGCCACGTGCCCTACTTACTCCCAACATCCAATCACAAGCCACCATTCTGCCACCTCACATCCCACTCACATGTTCAACATAACTAATTATTAATTAGTTATTAAACTCGCGCCATAACATGTTTTTAAAACCTTAATCAGATCAAAACACCAACTATTCACATGAAGAACAAAATTGGGTATTTGCTAATCACAAAGAATTAAACCCTTATCAACTCCAGAATCTTGATTAAGGGTCTAATGAACATAACCCCCCCCCCCCCACACACACACACACAAACTTGATGCCACCTCATCACATTGGTCACATGAAGCATGCCCTGCTGCACACTTTGGGAAGGTGACAAAAAGCATACAGAGAATCAACGTCCCACAACCTTGCTTCATTTCTGAGCTCATTTGGACCCCTTGGATCACTTTCCACCAACTAACATCAACATACGTCCAAAATTCCATCACATGGACTCAAAGATATTCAAACTTCAAAGGGGCAATTCTGAGACTTCACCAACTAGGGTTTTGAGTTCTATCAGCTTCTAGGTCATTTTACACCCTCTATATAAAGGGTTTAGCTCATAACATTTAGTTTTGTTCTTGGTTTTTCCTTTGGTCAAAGTCTGTAAACCTTTGTTTCATGGAATGAAAAAAGTTTGAACTTGTTGACGAAATACCAAGTCCCAATTTACTTTACTTGTTATTGTTCACATGTTTTGAGTTTGTGTTTGAGTTTCCAAAGTTTGGTTTAAAGTTTATGAAAGTTTGTTCAAAAGTTTTCCAAAATCTGATTTTTTCCAAGTTTGTGTACAAACACTTGAAGTTTTTGGATCATAAGTTGATCATAGCACCCTGATAAGATACTTATCAAGGTGTAGTGAAGCTTTTGGTTTGGGAAGATTCAAGGAGTGGGGTACAAGTTGGAACAAATTTGTTTCATTTTCATTTTTTTATATAACTGTTTGCTACTAACCTTGTTTGATCTTAGCAGGGTGTTTCGTTGGAAACTAGTTCTTGTTTAGCTAGAACTTAAGCTCTAAATACGTGAGTGTGGATGTACATTCATGAGGTTTGTCACTTTTCTTGAAAATTCTGTTAAAAAGTGGTTCTAAGTGATTTTGGGTATCTGCTATTGTTTGATGCTATCTGATGCATGCAATCTTGTTCTAAGTTCATGATGATGTTGTTATGATACTTGTTTAAGCTTGAATTAACCTGATACTCACATTTGCTTTGTTAAATTTGGATTTAAAAATTTAAAAGGGTGTTTAGGATTACTGCTTATTGAACTTGGTTGTGTATTGGGTAGGTGTTAGGACTTGGTTTGTGTTTGTGTCTGTTATTAGGTTGGTTGTATGCTAAAATCTGCATAACTTGTGAACTCAAACACCAAATCTGAATATCTTGCATAACTAGCTTGTTTTAGGTTCTTGTAGGCTGAAAAGTTGTGAACACCTAGATTGTATGCATAACTAGGGCTAACAAGTGCTAAAACCAAGTGTATGCAACCTGTTGAGTAGATTTGAGGGTTTGAAATTGGATTTGTGGTCAAGTATATCAGCAAAAAGGTTTTTAGTGTTCATCAGTAAAACAGTAAGTCATTTAGGGTTCATATTAGCCTAATTCTTTAAACCATTGCATGAAACTAGTTTACTTGTGCTTCATTAAGTTTATTTAAGCTGTTGTATGCCTTTGGTGGACTTTGGTTGGCTTACTTTTGCTCAAACAGCCTTTTAATCACCAAATCTGCTTATTATGATGTTTGTATCATGTCTGTGCACATTTTGATTAAACTGTATCAATTGGCTGGGTGTTTGTGTTTATTTGCTTGATTGTGACTCCCTACAACTTACTGGTTGTAGGGGTGCCCTTTTTGTCCAAAGAAACCAAGTGAATCACTCTAAAAAAGCAAGTCAAAAAAGTCAAGCAGTGGGAACTCTTTCCCACTGAAAGTTCCCGCTGATAGTGTAATTTCGTCAACAGCTTATTATTAAGCTATTCTAGCTTATTCTATTGTGCAACAACTTGCTTTTTGTGATAGAACTTATTATTTTCAGCTTATAAGTCAGTGTTGAGGTTTACAGCTTTTGACTAGAAAACGACTACTTTGTCTTTTTCCAAAACATCTTATTGCTTTTTCCAGCGTATTGAGTGTGCTTATTTGATATCTTTTTGTTGATTAAGCTTATTTAAGTGATTTAAAACCTTTTGCAACTCGAATCAGCTCTTGAAGTGGTCTAGAACTAAAAAATGTCTATTTTGTCGTTTTGTGTAGAGAGCTTTGGCTTATTTCAGGCTTATTTCTTAAGCTTTTTCAAAAATTCTTTTTACAAACAGCTTTATAATCTCATAAGAAGGATGTGTGTCAAATTTCAGCTTATGGCATTAGCTTATGGCTTAATGGGCCAAAAAGCCCATTAAGAATAAGCTGAATTTTATTAAGCTGTGATAAGCACTGATTTAGCTTTTGGAGAGTTTTGTGTTTAAAATTGAATTTTAAGCTTATCTGAAGTTTTGGGCTTATTTGGTTAACATTTTTCTTATTGGGCCTTAATATGCCCATTTAGTAATCTGTTTTCACTTTTGGCCCATTTGGAGGCCCAATAGGGGTATTTTGGTTATTTCACTTTCATTTCTGGTTTATTTAAATTGAAATAAATTAGTTTGTAAGTTTTTAGAATTTTTTATAAATGTTGAATTTTTAATATTATTTTAATATTTAATTTTAATTTTTAATCATTTTAAATAGTTTTTATTAGTTTTAAATTTTTCAAACATACTTTTTAGTTTAATTAAGTTATTTTAGATGTTTACAAATTGAAAAATCTTATTTTTGGGCTTTTTATTAATTAAATTGATTTTTAGGGCTTTAATTAGCATTAAAAAATTATTATTTAATTAAATAAAAGGTTTGAGTAAGTTTTGATTTTTGGTAAACTCTAATTGCATTTTTAGGGATTTATCGTGATTTTCTAGGAATTTTTAGGGTAATTTTTAAATTTCGTCACGTTTTACGGTTTTACGTTTACGTCATTCATCGTAGTTTAATCATAATCGTAACTGTCACCATTTTCTCTTTTCTTTCTTCTCAATATTAATCTCAAAGTTAATCAAGTCTTAACACACACACCAAGCCTCCTTGAGAACGATCCCACACAAAGGGTCATAAGTGTTTACGTTTTCCTAAACGTACGCTTAATAATTACCGCTTTTTACGCTCTTTTTTCTAAAAGATGTATTACTACACCTATCACATTAATAAGTTACTTGTTCTTAGTTTTTAGTTACTTGTTCATGACTTGAGTTACTTGTTTGTGCTTTATCGTGTATTTCCTTAATATTATACGTTCATGTGTTCTTGGGTAATGTATTACATGTTTCTTGTGTTATTATACTTGGTATTTCCATAATTAGTAACTTTACAAAAATAACAGGTTTTTATATATAGTAATTTTCCAAAAATAGCAGGTTTTCATATATAGTAACTTTCCAAAAATAGCAGGTTTCTATAAATAATAAGTTTCTATAAATAGTAAGTTTCCAAAAATAGTAAGTTTCCATATTTAATAATAAGCTCGTTTAATATACTTACATAATTTACCATGTTAATTGAATAAGCTGATTAAATAAGTCATGGTTTAATAAGCATATTAAATAAGCAATTTCTTATAAGTCATGGTTAAATATAAGTACTATATTAATAAGTCATGATTTAAATAAGTGAAATATTAGTAAGTCCATTTTAATAATTAACTTTCATATATCATGTATTTGTAAGTTATTATTAGTTAATACTATGTCATGGTTTATAATTAATCATTAATTAATAATAAATCATGGATTTAATTTAATTATTAAATAATACATGTCATAGATTTATACTTATTAACAATTAATATTATGTCATGGATTATAAATTATGTATAATTAATAATATATCATGTATTTAACTGATTATTAATAAGCCTTAACTTGATAAGCCCTTGTTAATTTAGTTAAGTCTAAATAAGTCGTAAAATAAGCTGAAACGTAAATAGGCAATTTAATTAAGCCTTGATTAATTTCATCAATAATAAAATAGGTTAATTATTTTATAAGCCTGAATCAATTAAGCCAAAATAAAATAAAATCCAAACACCCCTTTGGTTCTCTTTGTTTTTCCCAGCCAAAACCCCAAAACAAACACCCCTTTGGGGCTTCCTGCTGCCCAGCAGGATCTACCCGCTGTGTGTCCACACTTCCCACCGCAGCCTATATGGCTTGTGGCTGCACAGCCTATGGTTTCCCACTATGGATGGTGGCTTGCCACTGCTAAGCCGAGGCAGCCACTGCCAAGCCGAGGCAACCACCTCCCCAGCAGCAGCACCCATCAAGAGCAGCACCCATCAAGGCTTCCACCGTGGCCTGGGGGTAGCGGTTGTTAGTACAAAAACGCCAACGAGGGTTTAGACCTCTCGGCTGGCTGCCATAATAACCCACCGAGAGCACCCCATGAAGGGTTCTCGGTTTTCGTGCCATAAAACCCTAACCAACCTGTTTTCGATTCTTGTTTAATTATGATTTCATGTGTTCATTCATTTTGTTTTATTTAATTCATGCATGGGAAAAGAAAATAAGAAACGAGATTAGATTCTTACCAAATTCAATAGCAATAATAAAGAGATGAACACAAACACACCCATATGGAACACAAGATCAAATCAACCTCGTCCTCCCTTTTCTTCTTCCTTAGGCCGGCGGCATATACACCCTATTTAGGTTTTATTTAATTTTGTTAAACTTGTGTAATATGAACATGTTTGTGTGGTTTTTCCTTGTTAAGTATTAATGGGTTGGGCCTATTGAACTTGTAATTTTTATTAAAAATCCTTGTAAGGTTTATTTTAACATGAGCCCATTTATTATTTATTTAATTCGTGTCTTACTTGTATTCTCGTGTGTTCGTAAATTCGTGATTTATACTTAATTTTGTAATATAACTCGTTATGTCGTAATTATTATACGTAATCACTTGTCGTGTATTAATTATATATATTTCTCGTGTTGTAAATAAAGTATACATTATTACTTGTCATGTATTTATGATTTTTAATTCCGTGTCATATCTTGTCATATCATATTAAATATACTTATATACTTGTCGTGAATTATTAGAATATTAGAAGTTTTAAATTCATGGTATTTTTATGCGGGTTTTACACAAACAACCTATTGATATATATTGTGACAATTCTGTTATTATATTCGCCAATGATTCTGGAGTCATGAAAGGCGCCAAACACTTTAATCGTAGACATCACTACGTCGGAGAACAAGTGGAAGCTCGCGAAATCAAATTAATAAAAGTTTACACAGATGATAACGTAATTGATCCTTTTACTAAGGCTTTGCCCTAGACCAAAGGTCGTTAAGCATGCCAAAGCAATTGGGCTGCAATTAGCTAGTGATTTCATGCAAGTCTGTGATTAGTATTTTTTTAGAACGACAAATGTTAGTGGTTAGTGGGTCGAGTCGTGCAATAACATCCAAGCGGAAGAATGTCTTCTTCGAACCCTCGCCTAGTTATGTTAGATCCCGCTTCGCCTGAAAGGTCCTTAGCAGGTCTTGAACCCAAGACCTCTAAGAATCCTTCCCCAAATAAACCACTTAGTGGAATCTTGGTGGGCAACTAAGCTAAGCCAGTTGGTTTAGTCTGTGATTAGTATTTGGATAAAGTATGTTAAGACATTATTATTTAATAAAATAAAGTTTGGGTTACGTTTATTCTTGTTAATTAATTTTGTATCCTATTTTAAATGTTTCAATCCATGAATATTATTATATTCTAAATGTCCGATGTCGATTAATAATATGGGATTATTATTAAATTAAGACAAATCAAAATTGCGATAGAGTATACTTGAAAGTATATTGATCGATTTTGGATGATATATGATGAATCAAATTTTAGACTTATCCCAACTATATGATTTTACTTTGTGGATCTTTGTGATCTAGTGCATTTTTGTGGAATAATATAACGCTAAACGTAACTGGTAGCTATAAGGGTTATTTTCAGAAGTGTTGCAAAATTCATAGGTTTTGCTTGTAGTCAATATGGAATTTATTTCCTCCAATTTATTTTGGAGTTTAAAACCGTTGGGCCCGTCGTGGGATTAGTAAGATATTTGTGTGGCCGCACCCATATTTGTTTTGGTAATCTTGTTGAATCTGTGAACAAGAAACAGAATGGTTAATGAAAGGAATGACTAAGATCCATATCCTTATTAACGTTGTATTAAAAATGAAAGGATAATAATAATGATGAATCATTAAAAGGTTTTATCCAGGAGACCTTACTCGAGTCTTACTAGAGGCATCGACGTGTAACTAGACGCTAGCCGATGTGATCACATTATTTAAAATTTGTCCAAGTGGGAGCTGAAAGTTTATGGACATAAATTTTAGTAGTCGTGTGTTAGGATCGAACTTGGGATTACGGGATTGCACACAATGCGTATAGAGTTAATTTATTTAATAAATATATATTTTATGTTTATTAAATTAAATCGAGCTATAACTTTAACGGTCGTTAAGTATTTAAGAGTTAAGGTTTAACGAACATTGTGGAATAAAATAGAAGAGGAAAAGAAGGCTCCGGAACACCCCACAAAGGGGTGTCGACCGTCGGTTGGAACCAAAGGATGGGAGAAGGAAAATTTCCATATATTTGTTTACTTGGGCTACAAGTATCTTAGGGCTATATAAACATCCCCTTACCTTCATAATTCTACACACAAATCTCTTCCTCTCTCTCTTTCTTGCGATCACCGGCCAAACACCCCTTAGGATTCTTTGGTTTTCGATTTTGCTATATAATCAATCCTAGCCCCTCTATAGGATTGTTGGGTTGATTTTTCATTAGACGTTGAAGCTCGTTTTACACGTACTAGCATTACGGTTAGCTCGTTGTAATACGTGTGTACAAGAACGTAATATAATCTTACTTTAGACTATATCTTGGTGATTCGGTATAAACCCTAATTTGGTGATTCGTTCTTATCTTGTGGAATCGTCTTAGCTAAACCCTAATTCGATTAATTATAATTGTGTTATTATGATCATGTTAAATCGCTTTCGCTATATATACTTTGATCTTGTTTAGGCTTTTAATAATTGTTATGAACTATATAAACCTTAAGTTCATAAGGTCATGAGTGCAGGTCATCCACTTCAAAACACCTACTGTTGTCAGATGCTGGGTGCCATTTTCCAATAGCCCCTCAACTTTCATATCCGCGGACTCAGAAATTGCATGTCAATATTTTGGACTTGATTGACTGGCTTTACGTTGACCCGTCTAAAATTACCCAATTTACACTCATACGGACACCATTGGCAATCATAGCACGGAGTAACTGGTTTTCGAGATAATCGGATGCTCTGGTGGATGCGTATGTCCCCTTTACAGATTTCTGACCACTTCCTCCTGCAGCTAATCTATCAAGCTCCTCAGCAAAGGTAACATAAGGTTTCAGTTCTGCAAGTACCTGCTGCAAAGGTCACGAAATTAATCTGTTACTAAGTCAGATTTATCACGCAAATATCCATCAATCCATTTCACCCGTGGCCTCTAAAATATTCACTCTATCCAAATACATGAACAAATCCCATCCGACTATATCCACCTTATAATACATACAGTACTTCGTAAATTTGAATATTCTTTTATTTTTACTGTATTTATTTTGAATATTATTTTATGTTGGAAGTGGTGTGGTGAATTACATAATCTGTTGCGAGACTAGGTAACAAATGAAAGATATCACATACCAGCACTTCAACTCATCAGCAGAGCCATCAGCCATAAGTCCATAACAACGGACAGGCAACCTCTTGGTTTTTTGCTATGTTTGTTTTTTTACTATTTGAGGACGGTGGGCATATGATGTATTAAGGGTGTCGTAAGGAATGATAATGATAAGTGGTGGTGAGGTGGGTCAGGCTATGTGCAAACGCTAGTTGCACGAGCTGCAAACCTTAAATAGCTGTGGTGGAAAAAACAAATCAATATGATTATGAGGCAGAGGTGTGATTATATTTTTCAACTTCAATTTCTGACTTTAGTTGGCTAGACTTAAAATGGGTGGGGGGCATTCAACATGTTTTGCCAATTACATTGCTTGGTCATTTCCGTAATTCAAGTGATACATATTAGCTACAATAAGCTAAAGCCTTAGTTTTTAGCTGTGTTTACAAAATTGCTAACAGTGATATAATGAAGAGCGAAACAAGTCCAAAAGTAGTGAACTGGTTGATGATGTAATAAGATGTTGTAGTCAATGTGTCCCACATCAGCCATAATATGAGAATATATATACCCTTTATAAATCTCGAGAAAAATAAGTAGTTGTTCACCATATAAATACTACAAGACACGCATAAGTGAAAAAGTGGCAACATACATTGACACACCACGCCCAAAACCCATACATAACCTATAACCATCTTCTCTTTATAACACCTGCAACTTCCATGTATAACTCTGAAATCATAACAAGTCACAACGCTCGCAACGTTTTAACAATTTTTTGAAATCTTGTAACAATTTTTTGAAATCCACGTGTTTCATTAAGTAGCAGAAGACCCGCCTATAAATACCTTAAAGAGTCATTTTTGGTATTTTGTTTAAGTTTGTATCATTACAATTATCTTTTACAGGCCATTAACTTCAAACTTTATGCAACTACTATAAACAGAAATAGATATTAGTTATAAATTTCTACCAACTTTTCGGTCATTCTGATTAGAAACCAATTCCATACACTTGGAGAAAAGATTTAAATATATATTCATGTTTTTGCTGGTAGAAAGTTAATACCGTAGAAGACAGGCCAGCATGAACAGTATGAACACATCCAAATGCAAAAACAACCAAGGACAATAGAAACTTGAAGCTTAATGGCTTCTACCCACCAGACCAGCCACAACAAGAATACAAGTAATTTATAGAAATATTTCCCCTCTTTTAACCCTCGTCATTTTATCTGGGTTTGGGACCGACCAAGTCTTACATGAGACCCAGGCAGATTTAAAAACTTGTAAACACCTGTATAAAGCAAAACCAACATATTCCTAAGCCATATCCAGTGAGCACACTATGCAAAGCCCACACACACCAGAAACTCAAAGCTCTGTTTGGCTTCGTTCCAATAACTAGGACCAGCCAGCCGAAACACGTATAAATACAAGTTTTTTATATAGAGGCATTCCGTTTCGCCTCTTTCAACCCTCGTCATTTTCTCCGGGCTTGGGACCGGCTGAGTAAACATGAGACCCAGGCAGATTTAAAAACTTGTGAAAATCCAAAAAGGACACCAATATAAAAAAAAATAGAAAAATAGAGAAATTAAAAAAACTTGAAAAAATTAAAAATTATAATAATTAAAAATTAAAAATTAAAAGTATATTTAAAATAAATTAAAAGTAATTTAAAAATAAATTACAAATAAATTAAAAGTAAGTTAAAAATAAATTAAAAATAAATTAAAAATAAATTAAAAATAAATTAAAAATTAAATAAAAAATAAATAAAAAATAAATTATAAATAAATTATAAATAATTAAAAATAAATTACAAATAAATTAAAAATAAATTAAAATTAAATTAAAATTAAATTAAAATTAAATTAAAAAGATAGCAAAAAAGTAGAAAAGCAGCTAAAAAGAGCAGCCAACTATAAACTACTTCATGTGAGAAGAGTACTAACAAAGATCGGATATTTGACAACTTAAAGTAACTTATTAAAATCTCACATCTGACACATCATGAGTGGCGTTATCGGTGTACCCAGACCCAGGTCTCGAGCCTGCAAAACCTTATCCCACAGTTCTGTTGAATCAACCAATATATTATTAACGGAAGTTAGTCAGAAGTTACCAGTTACCAACAACTCCCTGCAGCCATGACAACAGGTTCATAATCCCCCTTGGCAAATAGCAATTCAATCATATTTGATTAATTGCCAATATGGAACTATAATTGAAGAAAGAAACTACCTTATGCCACTATATCTCCTATCTAGCCATAGTTTCTCCGACCTACAGAGCACAATGACCAAATGCATCCACCATAACATATACCAATAAGTCAAAAATAATCTATCAGTTCACAAAAAAAGAACCTGTGAACCGTTACCGAAAAACCCTCACGCAACAGTGAAGTCAAACTCATAATTAGGCGCACCCGTTAACAACCTAATGAATCTACCAACACAGATGGGGAAACCAAAGCGAAATCATAGTTGGAAAAAATAACTTACAAGAACCTGGCATCCTTTGTCATCAACACATTGACCACTGAGCCTACGAACCCAAATAACCCTACAAAACCTGAACCCCGCAGTTCTATTGGATATATAATTGAAAGGAAGTTAATTAGTCACAAGTTACCCGTTACCAACAAATCCCTGCATATATCTACGCACACATGAACCAACCTCCTGATGTCTGCGATGACATAGAGATATGCGATCCACATCTCCAATGTACACCCCCCGCCTGTAAATACCTTAAGAGTCATTTTTGGTATTTTATTTAAGTTTGTATCATTACAATTATCTTTTGCAGGCCATTAAGTTCAAACTTTATGCAACAACTATAAACAGAAAAAGGAGATGTTAGTTATACATTTCTACCAACTTTTCAGTCATTCCTATATAAAGCAACACCAATATATTCCTAACCGATATCCAGTGAGCAGACTATGCAAAGCCCACACACACCAGAAACTCAAAGCTCGGTTTGGCTTCGTTCCAATAACTAGGACCAGCCAGCCGAAAAGCACGAATACAAGTTTTTTATATAGAGGCCTTCCGTTTCGCCTCTTTCAACCCTCATCATTTTATCCGGGCTTGGGACCGGCTGAGTAAACATGAGACCCAGGCAGATTTAAAAAGTTGTGAAAATCTAAAAAAGATACCAATATAAAAAATAAAAAATAGAAAAATAGAGAAATAAAAAAAATAAAATTTAAAAAATAGTTAAAAAATATATAATTAAAGAATAAATTAAAAATATATTAAAAATAACTAAAAAATAAATCTAAAGTAAATTAAAAAAATTAAAAAATAAAAAAAAATAAAAAAAATTAAAAACAAATAAAAAATAAATTAAAAATAATTAAAAATAAATTAAAAATAAATTAAAAATAAATTAAAGATAAAATTAAAAGTAAATTAAAAATAAATTAGAAATAATTTAGAAATAAATTAAAATAAATTAAAAATAAATTAAAAAGATAGCAAAAAAAAAGTAGAAAAGCAGCCAACTATAAACTACTCCATGTGAGAAGAGTACTCACAAAGATCGGATATTTGACAACTTAAAGTAACTTATTAAAATCTCACATCTGACACATCATGAGTGGTGTTATCATCGGTGTACCCAGACCCAGTTCTCGAGCCTGCAAAACCTTATCCCACAGTTCCGTTGAATTAACCGATATATTATTAACAGAAGTTAGTCAGAAGTTACCAGTTACCAACAACTCCCTGCAGCCATGACAACAGGTTCATAATCCCCCGTGGCAAACAGCAATGCGCTCATATTTGATTAAGTGCCTACAAAACCCAAAAGATCTTCCATGTTGCAACCAATATGGAACTATATTTGAAGAAAGAAACTACCTTCCTTATGCCTCTCCTATCTAGCCATAGTTTCTCCGACCTAAAGAGCACAATGACCAATGCATCCACCATAACATATACCAATAAGTAAAAAATAAACTATCACTTCACAAAAAAAGAACCTGTGAACCGTTACCCAAAAACCCTCACACAACAGTGAAGTCAAACTCATAATTAAGCGCACCGTTTAACAGCCCAATGAATCTACCATCACAAATGGGGCAACCAAAGTGAAATCATAGTTGGAAATAATAAGTTACAAGAACCTGGCATCCATTGTCATCAACACATTGAGCCAATAACCCTACAAAACCTGAACCCCGCAGTTCTATTGGATATATAATTGAAAGGAAGTTAATTAGTCAAAGTTACCCGTTACCAACAAATCCCTGCATATATCTATGCACACATGAACCAACTTCCTGATGAATCTGCGATGACATAGAGATATGCGATCCACCATAGCAAGTAATCCAAATATCATGTAAAAAAAAAGGATTCATCACCTACAAAATTATACCCAACCAATCTCCGGTGACCAAAAGAAAGACAATAAGTTGAAGACATCATTTCTCCACCTACAAACCAATAACCAAAAGCATCTACCAAAACAATCACTTAGAACAGAAGGCGACACAAAAGAAGCAGAAAAAGCGTTACCGAATATAGAAGATGCAATCATAATATCCTAGAAGCCGAAACAATCGATTGATGCGTAAGAAATAATAATAGCGAATAATAAACAGCTATATCCTAACAACTGCAATACGATCATGATAAATAGCGAATACGGTAACCTAACAGCAATAGGATCAATTAACAAACAGCTACTATATATAGAGGTCGATTATAAATTATAATGGAGTAATAGGTTATGCAGATGGAATAAAAATCAGGTGGGTGGATGTCTCTATTTATAGCATCTGTGTCGGTTTCATTGTCGGCTTTATATCTAAGGCGGTGGTTTTGGCTTGGCACCTATTTGCCTATTTGGAAACATGTTGATATTACCTTTTTTTTACCACAATTAAATTAATTAAAATAGCTAGCAAGAATCGATAAAAAAACATTTAACTAGCTCGTTCTCGAACCTCAAATAATCCATTTAACTATCGAAAGCCACATCAAAACAAGGGTTAACAAAAATGCTCGAGATAGCAATATCAGCCTACAGACTGTATCGTCTAATCATCAAAAGATTTCCCTTAAAATTATTTTGACTAAAATTCCTTTTTGCCTTTATGATTCCATTAAGGATTAGTCAGCCATCATTAATTCTTCCACCATGTTATCACCAATGATCACGTTAATATCATGTTCTTTGCCATCATGTCAAAACATATGAGACAACCAATTTCATTTGTTTTTTAACCTCTTCAACCTCATCATTGTCCCGATGAGATGTACTCACAACGTTCATAAGTAGCCTTTTATTGCATCTAAGTATATTTGATTCATTGTTGGAAAAAGCTTTATCACCCGATATGATATCACAGTCATTGTTGGAGAAGCCCATATCATCGAAAACGGAAGGTAAGGGGATGTGTTTTGGTTTTTTTTCTTGACATTTCTATTTTTGAATATTTAAACCATTAGTGGAGTTGATAAGTTTAAGAGAAGCGAATTTGTTAAATATAGTTTCCAAATCTAGTTAGCATGTCGATTAGGTAACTTTAATCTTATGTAACAATTGCTTTGTAATAGGAAGGTGTGTAAGTCGTCTAAGGTTGGGCTTGGGTTTTCTTAGGCGACCTAGGTATGCAACCGACCCCCTCAACACATAAAAGGAGGTAAGGGGTTGATGTTCAATACACACTCGCATCTTATATTCTTTCCTTTGTAATCGATCGTTGATCAATAAAAGTTCATCGTTTGGTTACCTTTGTAGTGTGTCATTCGTATGGGTCTCGTTTGTTGCACCTCTACGAGCTTCTTTAAAGTGTTTTAGGGTTCCGCGATATCGATCTTAGGGTTTGTTAGAGCTTTCGGTTCCAACAAGTGGTATCAGAGACCGGTTGGTTGTGGTTTCTAAAGATTGGTGCTAGATCAAAAAGGGTCGTGAAGAAAAGGGTTTTTGGGTTTTTCGATTTGGTTTCTTGGAGTTGCAGGTTCTATAACGAAGAAGACGAAGTGTGGGTTTATCTACATCATGTGAAGAAAAGAAAAGCAAAGCAGTGATTGGTTTGTTTGTGTTTGGATATTCGCGTGGGTGACTTCTTTGACGACAAAAGCATTTGATTTTTATAACAAATCTATTTTTGTTGTTTATAGAATATACGTGTAGGTAAATTATAACTAAAGATACTAAAGATAATGACGATTAATTGTTTTCGTAAAAGAGTTTCAGTTTGTATTTATATAAATCGATTTTGGGTATCGGCTTTTAGAGTTTTTTAGAAGTTGATTAAAATCAAGGTTCTTGTTGTGGGGTTTTTTTGTTCAAGTATTGATCGTGGTTTGCTTGGGTTTTTAAGTTAACGATCAGGTTGCTTGTTCGAGATCGAGGTTTTAGGGTTCACCTAATTAATTTGATTTGCAAAAAGGGATATTTAGCTTGGGAAGAGAGTACGTATCGCACGCCTTTATTTTGATTCTTTTAACTTGTTGCTTACCTTATGCTTGCTAAACACTTGCTTTTCATACTTTTAAACTTGAAAAATGAAAGGTTTAATCTCGGGTTAAAAATAAAACATGGGTCAACATAGGTTTTATGTTGCGAAAACTATGTGTCAAGGGTTGTAAACACTAAATTTACGTCACCTAAACCATTTTTTGTACATAAAATCCTAACCTTCGAAGTGAAACGAAAGTCTTTAACATACTAGATAACGTAAAGGTTTCAAATTTATGCACGTTTTCATTTAGTAATTCATTGTCGAGTCTAAATTTGTTGTGTGAGTCATGTAACATTAAAAACTTGAAATTCTTGAGTTTTGCTAAAACTTGTAATTTTTACATTCGAAAATAAAGATTGAAACCATGTAAAAATATGTCGTTTTTATCATGGGATTTGTAGCTAATGTCGTTAGGATTAAAATGCAACTTTTATTTTCGAAAATAGTTAAGTAACGAACTCACAAATGGAGATATAAGTCTCGGTTTAGTTTTGTTAAAAATGATGTTGTTCTTGTTTAAATCCTAAGAGGAGAGAGAGACCAAGGAAAGAGAAAATATTATTTATTTTTTCTAAAATTGCATTTGAATGAGTTTTGTGTCAGCCATCAAATCAAAAGTGAGAGTGCGTTGATTATTAAAATGGGAATGTTCTTGTTGTTGTTTCGGTTGGTATGCATCCAAGAGAGAGATAGTAACCTATTTTCTTTTAAAGATAGATGGATATATTAGTGGTCCCTTATTTCTTTTCAGTACATAGAGTCAAAAATTTATTTCATTTTCTTGTGTCATGCCTAACCCGAATAGTTGTACAAGTACATGAAAGTGACTTTTGGTCTTTGTATTGTTGTTTATGTTGTGAGGCAAGGGAGGGGACCCAAACATTCATGGACTTTTAGGGGCACATTAATTTGGTTATGACTTGTTACTAAGTAACAAAATATACCCTCGTTAAATTGTTTGACTTAATAAAATATGATACCTTAATTAATTTTAAAAACTAAATAAAAATATAAATGTAACTAATAAATTTAACCCGGACTAAATTGGTATCAGGGTTCGCCCATGGAGCATGGGATTATGCATTCTTCGAGTTATTAGTACATGCCGAGTCCCATTGACTTTAATAATTTACATGGACTAAATTGGTGTTAAGGTTTGCGCGTGGAGCGTAGGATTAGGCATTCTTCGAGTTATTCGTATATGCCGAGTCCCATTGACTCTAACCGAATTAAAATAATACATGAACACTAAAAATAAATAAAACATAGAGGAGTGATATGTATTCTGTAGAAACTAGAAGGATGGTTGAATAGTTTATATAATTAAGGTCCTAATTAAAAGTCCTTAAATTAAGTTTGTCCCAAAATTGCCTTTTATATGAAAACTAGTTCCATAGATGTTAAGTCAATTTTCAAACCATTTTCTATATCAAGTGATTATGAAAGTGCTATGCATGAAAGTAGATATGAGTAAGTAAAGAGTAAGGAAAGAAACAACCTAAGGCAAGACACCAAGATTTATAGTGGTTCGGCAACGAAGCTCTCTCTTCGTTCCTACTCCACTCCTCGAGTACACCTTACTCGAGATTTACACTATATCCACAAGCTCCCTTCTTGGCGGAGAAAACCTTAAAACGTCGCTTACATTGTTTTCCAACACTAAGCTAAATGTCGAGACCTAATCTTAGCTAGGACCAATCTACACACATCGCCTACTTCACATTTTCCGAAACAAGGCTAGATGTTGAGTTCTAATCCAAAGCTAGAACCAATCTGCGTTGCCCATCTTCTTTTCTGACACAATTCTAGATGTCGAGTCCAAATCCAAAGCTAGAACCAATATTCACAACTCTTTACTTTCAAGTTGAGTGAGAACTCACAAGACACATACACACATCACTTTGTATTTTAGTGAGAACTAACACACAAGACTCACTACAACACAAGACACATCCAATTATAAATATATAACTTGGATCTACACATATACATTGGATTTACACAAGACTAATCCAAGTATTCACAAATACATTGGATCTACACATTCAGGTAGGGGTGTAACAAATAAGATACAACAAGAGACTAAGATTACTAATGAAGATGATAAATCAACAAACTGTACCCCTAGAAGGCAAGAATCCGTTTGTTGAATCCGTAAGTTATAACTAAAGGGAAAATATCAAAATCAATAAGTCTTGTAGGGAATATATCATAACTAAATCTTGCGTACAAAAGGCGTAAAGTAAATCTGACAAAACCGAGATTATAGAATATAAGTAGATATGATACCCTAAATTTAAACCAAGAACATAACCTAAGTCAATCAATATCCTAACCGCAATACGATCAATTAACAAACAACTACTATATCCGATTGGTTGTTTGACATGAAACCATTATCTAGGTCCTTGAATTATATGCCTGTCACTAATCCAGACATTGTGGAAAAGGATCCAAATGTTTCGAAAGAATCTGTCATTGAAAATGCAGGTACATAGGTCAAAGATGTGCAAGGATCACAAAAGGATGAACCCACTCCATTATTTAATTATCTAACCATACCAAGTTGGAGTGATGAGTTTGTCCAATCATTTGCTATTGCAAGAGAAGAGGAGAGAAATCATCAAGAAGAACAAGTCAGTGGAAATAAGGACGCTAACAAACCAGAACCAGATGCTGACAGCCTAGATGTGGACGCTGACATGTCTATTTCAGACGCTGATAGGAATAAATCAGCCGCTGACAGCTCTCCTTCATCCTCTTCCAAACAAGGATTTGAACACGGTGAAGATATCACACCCAATGAAGGTGTCATCGTCATCAACTCAGACACTAACAATGATTCTCCTAGATCTAATGGGGATGATAGTGATGATGTGTGGGACAATGGACTTCTTGACTCCACTGTTCCACATCCTACATTATTTTGAGAGGGAACTTCTACTTAATAGGCAAAATCTTATCCTCTCTCTCAATAATTGGACCTATTACTTCACCAGTTCAAATAAGAAGACAAAAGTTGAATAAATCCAAAGAAGGTTTCATTGATAACATCCACAAGAAGGAAGATACCCCTCTTGTGAAACCATGTTTATTTGCTTGTTTTCTGTCACAAAAGGAACCCAAGAAGATTTTTTAAGCTCTTAAAGAACTAAGTTGGATTGAAGCAATGCAAGATGAGCTTCATCAGTTTGCAATTCAAGATGTTTGGAAGCTTGTGGACTGTCCAAACCATGTCAGACCTATTGGGACACCTTGGGTTCTAAGGAACAAAAAGGATGAAAGAGGGATTGTGGTCAGAAACAAGGCACGATTAGTTACTCAGGGATATACACAAGAAGAAGGAATAGACTATGGACAGGTTTTTGCACCTGTTGCAAGGATTGAAGCAATAAGGATTTTCCTAGCCTATGCTTCTTGCATGGGTTTCATAGTTTATCAAATGGATTTGAAAAGTGCTTTCTTATATGGCACAATTGAGGAGGAAGTGTATGTTATGCAACCTCTAGGTTTTGAAGATTCAGAGCATCCAAACAAGGTGTATAGAGTCAAGAAAGCAATGTATGGACTTCATCAAGCCCCAAGAGCATGGTATGGTACATTATCCACTTACATTGTGGAAAATGGATTCAAGAGGGGCACAATAGACCAAACCCTATTTACCAAGAAGAATGACAAGGATTTTCTTCTTATACAGGTCTATGTGGATGATATTCTTTTTGGATCATCCAATCCAAAGATGAGTGAAGACTTTTCCAAACTCATGACAGACAAATTCAAGGTGAGTGCAATGGGAGAGATAAACTTCTTTCTAGGTTTACAAGTACAATAGAAAGAAGATGGTATCTTTATCTCTCAAGACAATTATGTGGATGAGATCTTAAAGAAGTTTCGTTTTTCTCCTCATGAAAAACGGGCTAGCACACACATGGATAGGAACACCCTTGAGGAAAGACTGGAGATAGAAAAGATGTTGATGTTAGGCATTATAGATCCATGATTGAATCATTGATGTATCTTACTGCCTCTAGACCTGACATCATGTTTGTTGTGTGTGCATGTGCACGCCACCAAGTGACTCCCAAAGAGTGTCATCTTCATGCTGTTAAAAGAATCTTTAGATACCTTAGGTGCTATCCCACATTGGGATTATGGTATCCTAAATATTCTCCATTAGAGATTATTGGTTATTTAGACAGTGACTATGGAGGTGATAAGTTTGATAGGAAATCTACAACTGGTGGATGTCAATTTCTTGGGAGCAGACTTATATCTTGGAAATGAAAGAAACAAACAGTGGTGGCAAATTCTACAACTGAAGCAGAGTATGTGGCTGCAGCTTCTTGTTGTGGACAAGTTCTATGGATACAAAACCAGCTGTTGGATTATGGGTATAACTTTATGCATACCAAGATATTTGTAGATAATAACAGTACATTATGCATCATTAAAAATGTTGTACATCATTCTAGAACTAAACACATAGAAATTAGGCATAATTTTATAAGAGATTGTTTTGAAAAAGGTTTAATACATCCAGATAGGGTAGACAAAGAAGAGAATGTGGTTGATCTTTTAACTAAACCTTTTGATGTTGGGAGGTTCCAGTACTTGGTAACAAGTATTGGAATGATCAATCTCACCTGAATGTGTTTTTGAAATCATTGTATAGTATGTACAGGATGTGCACTGTTATTTGTTTTTATAGAGTATTAGATTTTCCACATTATTTTTCTAACGCTGACAAAGGTTATTTTGACGCTGACAAGTGTAAAAATGGTCGCTGACACCAACATGTTAGTTTTTTTGTGGGTTTTCATCTAATTCTGCAGGCATTGTGAGCATTGTAAAATTGGATACAGAGTTGCTTATGGATCTTTGGAGCTTACAAGGAATATCAAAAGTTTATTTATGATGTTTGGAATGTTCACATTCCTATCTTGAAATAAAAATTTGTCATATACATATTATTTTGCAACTGTGTATATCATAGTTTAAGGGGAGGTTTAGGAAACCTTTAGGATCTTGGGTATTCTTAATGTGCTCTCATCACAAGTCTAACTTGTGTCCACTGGTGAGTAAGAATTAAAAATAGTGAAGCCTTTCTTTTAAGAATTGTTGGAATTTTGAGTTCTTGAGGCACTGTAGCATGCAAAGTTGATATACTATGCATGCCGCCAAGACTTTTAACCTTGAATTGGGATTAGTCGGTTGGGAGACTTGGTGTAAATTTTAGTTGGGCTTACCTGGGAAGTTACAAAGAGTTTATATGAGACTTTTTCACTGTTAAGACTTTTGGTTAGCAAGGGACACTTGAGGACAATTATGTCTATCTTGCTTATGCATGTGTGCATGATTGGACAGTGCTTGCCACTCTTCAGTTATTTTCAGTATACGAGTTATCTTTATTAGGGTAAACTTCTTTGTTAAGGTCTTTTTATTTTTTATTTATTTTATTTTTGGCCGCTGACATAGTTTACTTCCAACGCTGATAAGACCAATTTGGACACTGACATGGCAAAATTTACACGCTGACAGGAATATAGCCGTTACCCGCAGACATTTAATTTTTTACCGTTGAAAAACATTGGGACCCACCCAGTCGTTATTTTTGATGAAAATTTAGGCCGTAATTTTAGCGAGTTGGTATCTTTTATTAATGGAAGGGATAAGTTATCTATTTTCACGATTATAATCATTACTTTTTTACTATAACTGCCTTCTTTTTCAACCAATCGTGTGCATATACCACTCATATAAATTAGGCTCACTTCTTTCAAACAGGGTAGCTACTATTCTTGTCTGCTAAAATTCTCAAACCTTCATATCTCCATTGTTATCATCTTACAGTTCTCACAAATCACAAAAAATGGCACCAAAGGTTAAAACTGCTAATGTCGAGTTGGGGTTCAGAAGCCAACACAATATGGTGGCTTATTTAGTTGAAGATAATACTTTGCACCCCCAATACACAGAGATGATTGGGTACTTGATGGCGTCTCCTCTAAGGTATGCTCTTTCACATACTCCACTTGTCCCTATCACACACATCAAGCAGTTTTGGAACTCTGTATGTTCTGAAACAATTGATGGAGTGATTACATTAGTTGGCACTGTTCATGGGGCTAGATGGGTTGTTACTAAATCTTTAGTTCATCAAGCTTTACATCTTGACGACGCTGATGGTATAACAAACCTTCCCCTAGCAGAGCTAGAGTTAGGGCTTCGATGCTTAGGTTATGAATTACCCCTAGTTGGGCATATAAACAAATATACTAAACAACCATTTCCCTCGTCTTTCAATGAAATCAATCGATCCATCGGTTGTGCTCTTGTTTTCATTGCAAATGGGCAAAAATATAATTTTTCTAAGATGATTTTTGATGGCATGTGTCACAACAAGGGTAACAAGATGACTCTTGCTTACCCCAGGTTTTTACAAATGATTTTTGATGCACAACAATGTTGCCGTAGGGATCGTGACCACTTTTATGAGGTCCCTACTCAAAAGAAAACTGTTTTTTGGTAATATGAATACCCCCTCCATTTAGAGACCTTCCACTCACCCCAGCCATGCAAGTTGTCATTCAGGAAGCTGCACATCCTGAACCACAACCAGACCCTCTCCCGGAACACCTCCATCACTACAACACATGGACCTTGACCCTCAACCCTCAGGCGCTGACATTCCCAATGTGGGCACTGACACATCCAACCCAAACGCTGACACCAATATCCCTCATACCCAAAATGACCCGCATTCCACTTCTTCATCTGAACAACCAGACTTTAGGTTTGAGAAACGCCAAAGGACTACTATAGTGTTTTCCTCTTGTGGTCCTAGCTATGTAGTATAGAGAACCACCACCACAAGTGTGGTTGGTGACATGGGTGGGGCTAGGACTATTGACACTAGCTTAGAAGTAGGTCAAGACAGTCCCAACATCATTAAGACCACACCCATGCCCAATGAATCTCTCTTGGGGGGTCAAATCCCCATGATAGAGGAGGGAAGAATGGAACCTTTATCAGCTATGGAATTGACGGTGATCTGCATACGCTTGCAAAAGCAAAATGCATATCTTGTACAGATTGTCACAGATCAAGGCCTTGAACTCAAATCATTGAGGGAGATTTTGGTTACTTTGGAGTCTGCCTATACTAGGAAGAGGCAGTTTAGAGTCCTTTCTTCAGGGGAGGATTCTTACAAAGGGGGGGAGGATCCAGCTACTGAGCCAGTGAATTTGAGTGACAAGGGCTCACAAGAAGGTGTTTCTTATGGAAACAAGGATGTGGAGATAGCTGAGGTTCTAACAGGTTAAAGGAGAAGCCAGGTTTTGATACTTCTTTAATTACTCCTAAGCAGCTATCTTTTGTAGAGATGATGAGGCAAGTTATAGAGTCAACCGCTGACACTCAAGTTTTGAACGCTGACATGAACAAATCAGACGCTAACAGACTTGCAGGTTTAGTTGATGTATCCCAACCATCAGCTATTATCAAAGATGTTTCTACACAGGTTCCATCAACAACTTTACCAACTATTGACGCTTTGGATAAGGGTAAAGGAGTTATGGTTGAAGGACATGTATCTAAGAATGCAACTCAGGTACAATTTGATTCTGTTTTGGCTGCACAACTTCAAGAGCAGGAAAAACTAAAGCCTGCTAAGACTGCCATTGAGTCATAGATTGTGACTTCTTAAGAGTCTGAAAACAATGAAGATGGTAGTGATGATGAGAGTTCTAGTTCTAGTGTGATGATAATTGAAGAGCCAGAAAAGTTGGAGTATGGTGAGGATGAACTGGCTAAGGAGAAGCTTAAGGAGTTGAAGATGCAGGTTGACTTTGATATGCCTGAGGTAGTTGCTATGTACTTTGCATAGGAAGAAAAGGTTACAACAATTCTGAAGATGTCACTCACTGAACAAATTTGGGGTTTGGAAATATTGTTGAGAGTTCAAAAGGATTGCAAGATCATTTTAAAGCATAAAGCAAATAAAGTACTTTCTGAGCTAATAAGAGATAGGAGAGAGCTCTATTATATGCTTTTTAGGTGCCATCAAACAAGATGGACTTATGCAAAATTGAAGAAACTTTCCTTTGAACAATTGGAGTATTATGCATATCCTATTTGGAACGTGTTTGTGAGGAGAATACGTACAGACTTCTTTCTGATGAAAGGAAGAAATAAATTGAAGAAAACATGCAGATCAAGAAGGCTTCTATTGTTCCAAGGCCAGTAAAGAAGGGAATGAAGATTAGTTTTCTAGTACTTGATCAATTAAATCCAAGTGGAACTGTGATAAGGAAGACTATGAAGCTCTCACCACTGGAAGCTTCAGATTTTGCAGAAGTGTTACCTTTGGATTTTAGAAAACCCATAGTTAAGTATGAGGAAGATGCAAGTGGTTTCTGGGTGGTCACCAGAGCTGGTGACAAGGTACCCACATTTACTTCTTTGATTTCTTTGTTTGCAAGTATGGATATAGAGGATTTGGCAGCTTTATGAGATTTGATGAAAGCTAAGTATGAAGCTGAAGCGCCATCTTCAGTCAATGGAATAAAGATCTGCACTACATTCAAGAGAATGATTTTTCCCGATGAAGCTGATCCAATATGGTTAGATCTGGATGACCTCAGTGCTTTGAAGTGGCGTTTGTTTTCAGCTATTGGTGTATACTATCTTAGTACTCCAAAGTTTGCAGAATATCTTTTGGTTGATGTTAGATATCCTATGTCTCAAGATGTTTTGAAGATGATGGTGTCCACACAGTTAGAGGTTGATTACACCAGTGATGTTAGTAAGGATTTTGTTAGATGTATTTATTCTCAAATTAAGAATTAGTTTGTATTTGTTAGAATCCTCTTTGTAGTTAGTTTTTATTCTGAAACTTGATTACTAGAGTAGATATCAAGTTTAGGGGAGGATTGTTGGGAATAAAATTAGCTAAGTCACTGGGACGCTGACAAGAAGAACTTGGACGCTGACAATAGTAAACGGGGCACTGACAGGTGAACACTGACAAGAATATTTGAGTGCTGACAAAGAGAAGTTCAACCACTGATGAAATACTTAGTATACACGTTTTTTATTTCTAATAAAGATATGTTCAATATTGTATTTTCTATATTTATATTTACCTGGAATAGTTGATAGGTAGACCTTTGTACACGACTCCTTGTGTTATAAAAGGAGGTCGTATGTTTCTTAGTTTATAACAAGTTTTACACTTTCATTGTACGCAAGTTTCATCATTAATCAAAGTGAAAGTTTAGGTTATATTGTTTTGCTTTGTTCTTTGTTCTTTGTTCTAAGTGTTAATTCCGCATAACACTTAGATTTTTTAATACACAAAGTTTCTCTACGTGTTAAACTTGATTTACTCTCGTTAACACAAAGCTAAATCGATCTAAGTTTGGGATCAACACCTAATCCTAATTTATATATATAGAGGTCGATCAATTATAATAGAGGTTATGCAGATAGAATAAAAATTACGTGGGTGGATGTATCTATTTATAGGTATCTGTGTCGGTTACATTGTCGGTTAAAATATCTTCTTTACAACATATTTAAGGCGGTTTTGGCTTGGAAGCTTATTTTCCTATTGTTTTTTTTTAACTAGATTTTCCTATTTGGATCATGAAATATGTTGATGTTACATTTTTTTGTTTAAATACACTGTTGGATTGTAACACATGACTTATAAGAATAAGAAATAAAGATGAATAAGATCAAGATTAAAACTAAGAATGGAATATTAGATTTGATGAAGAAGAACTAGAAAGATACAAGGTAGATGATTCTAGTGAGAGAAACTAAGGAGAGTTTCTCTCTCTAAAACAAGAAGAAGAGAAAAGATAAAATGGGAGACACACACACAAATGAGGGAGGATGGGCCTTTTATACTAAGGCTTACAAGGTTAGGAGGCCTTCCTCATTTGTGTGTTCGGGACTAATTCCCGTTACATACATAACAATAACATAGAACTCTCGACTCCGTTGAATAGCATTTTCCACGAGCTTCGCAGCGGTATATTATATGACCATCACTTTAAATACTTCTAACAATCTCCCCCTAAGGGGTGGTCATATAATATGTGACTTCACTTCTTTGACCATCACTTTAAATACTTCTAACAATCTCCCCCTAAGTGGTGGTCATGTATTATGTGACTTCACTTCTTTGTTGTTGCAGACTTTGAAGCTCGTTGTCTTGAGAGTTCTTTCATCGATCCTTTCATGACTTGTGATCTTGGATCTTTGATCTTTACCTTGACTTGATCTTGAAGCTTTGCCAGCTTGTGTTCTTGTGTCTTTCTCCACATACTCATGTTTTGTGTTGATTTGAAAGCTTGTAAACAATCTCCCTTGATCATCAGAGTAGCGGAAGTCTTTGTCTTTAGATGTTCTTGAGCTTTCTTCAATAATCCTGAATATGTGGCCTTGAATTGCGACTCTTGAGATAACGCCACCGTTTGCATTCCACCGGTTTCCCGTTATACAGTACGAATACTGTACCTGTGATCAGGTAAGTTCAAAGAACTTCCTTGACAGGATTTCCAGTTGTGGTAGCCGTTCTCAATACTTGAATATATCGAAAGATAATTCATAGTAAGGAGTGAATCATACAGTTCCATTCTGCTGATTAAGTCGTCAATTCAGTTTCCTGGAACAAGTTTGAATCAATTAAGAATCAAACCATCGTTTCTTTCCAGTTGACACAAGTTTGATTCATATAGAATCGCATAAGTTACCTACCGCAGTGCTGTTTGATGATGACACTGGAAGGATTTCCATTCGTCACTGTAAATACTGAAAAGTATTACTCTGAATGTTCTGGCAAGATCATAAAGATATTGCGTCGAGACCTGGAACGAGTTTGAATCAATTAAGAATCAAACCACTGTTGCTTTCCAGTTAACATATGTTTAATTCAAGTGAATCTTACATATGACCTACCGCAGTGCTGTTTGATGTTAATACTGGAAGGATTTCCATTCATCACTGTGAATACTAAAGAGTATCACTCTGAATGTTCTAGCAATACCACAAGGATAGAGCGTAGGACTCTGTAAATCATCGCTTGTGTTCTAATGATGAACAACAATTGATCTATGGAATAAGTGTCCTAATGAGATTTTTTGATGAATCTCGTTGGCTCTAGACTCTATAAGTGCACGTTTATTTGGTGATCGGAGGCTGGAGCAGACTGCCACCTATTCAATATCTACTATCTCGGAGTGAGAAAGTTGATAGAAATGAGTTGAACTCCGTGACAATAAAACAAACTTCTTTTGAGAGAAGCTTGAGTAGGCTAGGAAGGGTTGTGCATTGCATCACTGGGTCTATGATGCTTTGTCTTCAGTATCAGAAATCATCAAAGTGATTCTGATAATAGATGTATTGACCCGGTTTCTGCCTAAGTTGTATGGAGGGCTTCTTTCTTTACACCCTTTATCCTTACATTTCTTTTTCATTCTTCAACCCCTTCAATGCTTACCAAGACGTCATAACTAGCACCTTGTTGTGATTGTTCCAGTGCTAGCTTAAGTCATTAGTCGGCATTATTCCCGTACACTCAACTACTCCATCTTTCCTAAGGACTTCTAAGTTCTAATGGATTGTCCCTGGGAAGATCCCTCCGGTTCTGGTTGGATCATAGGACGAATACCTAACCACCTTTTGACACCAATACCATCGTGAATTTATGTGTTGAAGGGTATAGATATCGTAACCAGAAAAATCAATTGAAAATGCAGTCAAGGTGTTGATGAAATCAATGTTTACACCTTGAAAGTTTTCTATATCACCAAAAACGCTCCCCCTACATATGTGCATCATAAAAGGAGAGATTTTTTGCACATATTAGGAAGAGAAAGCACTTATATCAAAGATCTTATTTAAGATAACACATTTTAATCACTATTCTCCCCCTCAAAAATTGCATGAAATTGAAATTTTTGTGATACTAGTGATGAAACATGGAGAGAATAATGTGTCATGAAACTTTGGAACAAATGTTTATGAAATCATTATACTCCCCCTCGAAAAGAGATTCTATTTAAATAGGGGAGTATATGAGCACATTGTTTTGAAATACTTTGAAAAATTGTGCTCAAAAGTCCGAGAAAAAGTGTGTTCATGAGCTTAAAACTTTGAATGTTTTGATATAAGCTCGTGACCGAGAAAAATGAATTTCTCGTTGTTGAGGATAAGTCAAAGACTTTCCTTTATTTAGGGACCGGGTTATAGTCTGACATGTGACTATAAGCCATTATGTTGAGCTCAAAACGTTGAATGTTTTGCGACAAGCTCAACCCGTGATAGATTGCTCTACCCGTTATTAGAATAAGTTATCTTAAAACATGGAATGTTTTTATCGGAAGCTCATGACCGAGAAAGTTTTATTTTCTCGTTGTTAAGGATAAGTGATCATCCGTGATCAACTTTCCTTTCTTTGAGGCACGAGTCACAATCTGAGGTAACTGCAAATCATCTGAAGAAAGGGGAAATGACATGTTTTAAAAAACATTTGAACTTTCATTCGAGCTTTATGTACACACCCGTGTCGTTATTGAGCGACATTTCTAGGCACGTCCATATTATCGAAACTGAAAGACATGTCGAGAAGAATATTTTTGGTATTTTTGAAAGATTTTTTCGTTTTTTGTTTTGTTTTTATAGGTTTTATATTTGTATTTTGATTTTCAATATTTTTTAAAATAATCCAAAATAGACCTTTGTACAGCAGAAGAGGGTGATGTTGAATGTACAGAATTGGAACCCTTTGAAGAAATGGATTCAGAATCCGTTGAAGTACCTGCAATGACAGAAGAAGAATTTGCACAAATACTAGTGTTAGGAGTAACAAATGCATTTTCTACATTCAGTACACTCGCATTAGTGCTAGAGCAGGTGTCATCACTCTTCTTGATGGGAATCCATTTAAGACCGACTTCCTTAAAGATCCTACCCGTGGGTTTCCACTGAAGACTAGATATAGGATTAGTGTTCTCTTGCACAGTGGAAGACTTCTTTGGAGATAAACTAGGTCCTGCATTGATCCGCCTTGAGGATTTATTGTCATTGCTTTTCTTTGTGACGGGTGGGAATCTCCTTGTTGGCTTATGGGATTCTGCATTCTTTCTCTGTGTGAAAGCACGAGAGTTTACCTCATAGAGGTATTGCAGAATGCAATGAGCATGATTTCCATGGTGAATGCCCTTTTTGCATGTGGGGCATACAGGAAGTTTGGGATTCTCGAAAGGTCTTGTGTACCTAGGGTTTGCTGACCGTTCAGGCACTATGTTCGAAACACGGCTACTCATTGGTGATTGCCAATTCCTAGGTTGTTGGGAAGGGGTCCTAGGTTTTGGTTGATTACCATTAGGTGTGTGTTGAACTCTAGTGGTTGTTGGTTTACTAGGTTTTGAATACACATGGTTTACTTTCGGAATGTTCCCTTTTTGCTTACCATCCCCTAGGTTTTTGGTTTGACCAACGTCATTTGAACCATTAGATTCCTTTGTGGGCGTAAGAGTCACACACTTGGGAGTACTCTTAGGAGTAGTGCAGGGTGCATTCACAGAGTTGTGTTTAGCAAGAGTGGGTTTTCTAAATGGAGGAACATAGGGTGATATGGCTGGTTTTGGAATAGTTGATTGCACATCGGTATTAGGAGGTAACCTAGAAACATTAGAAGGCGGTTTTCCTAAGATAGATGGCTTTGGTACTTTGTACGAATTGGGTTGTCTAACAACTGATTTTACAACCTTAGGTTCCACAGTTTTTCCACCCATTTTTCCAACAAGTTTCTGCAACTCAGCAATCGCGATGTCTTTGTCTTGCAAATGAGCTTTCAGATCAGAAATATCCTTACTCTTTTCATTCAATTCACGAAACGATTCAGAGAGTTTTACTTGTAAATTACTGTCATCCGGAACTTTTCCAACTTTGGTTTGCAAAGCAAGTTCAAGAGAATGACAATGTTTCTGAAGAAAATCATATCGGTGTTGAAGAATCGTGAACTCTTTTTGATTAACATTTGATGAAGGCTCACTGTCATGATATTCACCTCCTAACTGAGCTTTTAGCTGTTCGATTGTTTGTTGTAGTTCATTGTAAGCTTTATCATACGAGAGTTTGTCATCCTTACATTCATCACATTTTTTGACATATTTATTCCAAAGATCGGTGAATTCGTTGTCCTTTTTGATGACATAAGACTCCATTTTCTCTTTCGTACGATCAAGCTCATTTTGGAGGGTTTCATTGTCTGACACAGAGATGTTTACCGCAACGGGGTTACTATCAACACAATCACCACTGTCACTTGATTTCGAGAGACATGCGAGGTCGCTTTCCAAAACTTTAATTCTATCAAGAGATTCATCAGCCTCCTTCGCCAAAGATTTAAAGTCTTCAACAAATTTGGCTAGTTCTTTTAGAAAAGCGTTCTCAAGATTGCCTATCCTCGCATCAACTTGATTAATAATCGGATTGATTTCAGTATGAAGCACTTTTTGTAACTCGACATGAACGGGTGATGTAAAGTTTCCTCCAGTCATTTTGGCGTTAACAACCCGTTTGAGAATGACAAAATTATCTTTGAGCTCGTTAAGAAATCGTCGTGCAACACTCGGTTTAGGAGGATCCTCTGTCAATTCCTCACTAGGTAGCAAAAGCAATTCGGTACTAGTTTTAGATCGAACAAAAACCGTTGGAGGATTAACTTTTGGATAGTAAACAGGTGTCACTTCTTTATCAAGCTTTTTCATTCTTAAACGAGTTTCTTCAGCAAGTTCAGTAGTTTCCTCAGAATCATGCACACTAGGAGGATCATGCTCATCAGACAGGAGCACACTACCATTATATAGAGTTTGATTTGTGGCCTGAACCTGCTTAAGATATTCTGGATTGGGAGGAAGAGGACAACCTAAAGCCATTTTGTAACGGGTGTAATTTATCTCATTCACTTTAGGTGCGAGCATATTTATCGTCTGCATAGATTGTCCACGTTTTACCAAAAGGTTGTCTAATTCCCTAATCCTATCCTGAGCATTGCAAAAATCCTCAAGAAGCCCATCTTCTCGAATTTTGAAATCATGTTTCAGCTTTTTTATTTCTCCTTTTAAATCAGAAACGATAGATTTTTCAGTTGAAAGCTGTTTATTAAGAGAGGTGATTTCATCATTCAATTCGCTTATCTTTTTTGCACTACTTAAATGTAAGGCATTTAATTTCTTAGTGGTGCATTTTTCTTGATAAACCGATGTAGCATGAGCTTGTTCAAGTTCCTTGATTTTAGCATGATGAATCTCAAAACTTTTCTCCCGTTCCTTATATCCCGTAAGCTCAGTGGTCAATTTGGCATTAGTTTCTCTAAACTTATTATTAACCACATTCGCATGAGCAACATCCTTGGCAAGCTTATCAAATAATGATTTATAATACACATGCGTCTCGTCAGGAAGAGTTGTAGGTTGGGCTACTTGATCCCCACTAAGGTCCACACTGGGTGCATTAGAAATAATATTGCTATTATTCGTTTGAACCCCGTGTGTCTCAGTGGAAGGCTCAAGTGACTCAGTATACTCTTCCTCCTGATTTGACATATTATATAACTCATTATCATTGAGACGTGGGTGTACCTCAGAGGAACCGTCTGAATCATACACAGGAGCTCTGTCAAGTTGAACTACCGATGTGGATGATTGCTGCGAATTAGCCATCAAGATGGAGTTGGGAGTCACCTCTTCTGCCTCATCATATGCTGCTGCAGATGCCATGAGATCAAACTCTTCAGCTAGAAGTGGAATTCCTGCTTCTTCCTTTTGTGCTATAAGAAGCTGAGACTGGAGATGAGCAACATTCCCCTTCTTTCTTACATGTCTATCACGATGCTCAAAACCCGCAGCATCCCTATCTTGTTGATAACTCATAGTAGAAGTCGCGTGAAAAACAGGATCTCAATTCATAGAAAGCGTGTGTTGGGGTGTCAACAAAATCAAAGTTTGCCAAAATTTTCCAGCCCGACAAAAAAGTTCCTCAGTCCGACAAAACGGTAATCCGAAAAAAATTTGAAACACTAAAATGTGAAATCGAGTTAGAAATAGCCAATTACTAGTAGGGAAAAAAACTTGAAAAAAAATGAAATTTTTAATAAAATTAAAACCTAAAAATTTGAAATTTGGCCTAAAAATTTGAATTTTGGTCCGAAAATTTGAATTTTTGGTCGAAAATTTTTTCGCATAGCCAAAATTTGAAATTGAAGCTTAAATGGCCTAAAAATGGTCTAGGAAAAATTAAATTTTACTATGGTTTTCCCGCCAAAAAACTCTTTCTTTTCTTTTTTTTTTTTTTTTTGATCTTCGTGTAAAGTATGTTCCGAGACTAGTCTAGATAGTGGCTAAGTCTAAAAATTACTCAAACTGAATTTCCATCGGAATGTTGATCGGAATGATCCATCGGAATGTCCCTCTATCGCTCTATCGGAATGTGCAGATCGGAATCCTAGATCGGAATGTGTAGATCGAAATCCTAGATCGGAATGTGTTGATCGGAATCCTAGATCGGAATGTGCTTCTATCGGAATGTCCTACTATCGGAATCCTAGATCGCAATGATGACCTGTCGGAATGCTTAGATCGGAATGTTCAGATCGGAATCTTCAGATCGGAATGTGGCTAAGATCAATTTGGCAGAGTAGCGTCTCAAAGTTCCTTAAAAACCGTCGGAATCCCAGATCGCAAAGAACGATCGGAATGTCCAGATCGGAATAGGTATCGAAATCTTTAGATCGCAAAGTAGAACCTAGAGGTTATTGCGATCTGGCCACACTCCCTTTGTACTTTCCGATGGTGAAACTTGCAAGAATTTCGGAAAGATGAAAAAACAAGAAATTTCTCAACTTTTGATCCAAAAGACTTGTTTTTAAGCCAAAACCAAGATGCCCAAATCACTACTACACGATTAAGGAAGGTATACGACTTGAAGAACACCAACGAGCTATCCACGAATCCCTTGGCGAATGATACCACTTGTTGGATTGTAACACACGACTTATAAGAATAAGAAATAAAGATGAATAAGATCAAGATTAAAACTAAGAATGGAATATTAGATTTGATGAAGAAGAACTAGAAAGATACAAGGTAGATGATTCTAGTGAGAGAAACTAAGGAGAGTTTCTCTCTCTAAAACAAGAAGAAGAGAAAAGATACAATGGGAGACACACACACAAATGAGGGAGGATGGGCCTTTTATACTAAGGCTTACAAGGTTAGGAGGCCTTCCTCATTTGTGTGTTCGGGACTAATTCCCGTTACATACATAACAATAACATAGAACTCTCGACTCCGTTGAATAGCATTTTCCACGAGCTTCGCAGCGGTATATTATATGACCATCACTTTAAATACTTCTAACATACACCTATACCTCTTTCACACTTAAAAACTTGCATGGTGCATTATGTTTATAACGGTTTAACAAAATTAGGTCACATTTGGTGTGCGATGTTAAAGATACAAGGAACGAGAGATTTAAGCTCGTGCGTTGCATACGGCTCTGGTTTAGTGTTGTTCAAGTATTGATATATAAATTTTCTAACTTGTTATAACTGTATATGAAATAAAAGAATATACTTAGTTGTTAATTTATAAAAGTATTTAACATTATATTATATGTTTTGTAAGCCATATTAAAGTTATGTATTTGATTTGAAGATTATATCCGTTTTAGTCATGTTTGTTTATCAAAGAATCCAAAAAAAAAAAATTCGTCAATGTCGATAATATAAGATATAGTTTAATATGAGATTAGTCGTGTTGCACACCGTGTAGTTTTAAAAATTATATACTTTTTAAATATGTTAATGCAAGTGATACCTAAAAACATTATTAATGTTAACTAATCTTTCTTTGTTTTGATCACGACAAATTAAAAAGACATTTATCGTCAAAGACAATCGTAAGTCGAATTATTTAACAGACACTATCATCAAGGTAATAATCATTTAAGTATTGCACTAACATATCTTAATCATGTTTAGTGACCATAAAAGTGATTAGCCCTAAACTTACATTTTGTCAAATGTGACAAAAGATTTTTAATAAACTTTATTTTTAAGAAAATGTTTTAATAAAATGGAAACTGTAAATTTGAATATGGCATATTCCAGATGCCACAGGAATATCCTTTGAAGGTAAAACTTACCTCAGATATCACTACCCCACTAAAGGATAAAAAGGAGCAGACTCTATAACCATGGTTCCTCAAATGGCTATGCGGTTCTTTAGTGATAAAGAACCGTAGGCACAATTAAGGAACCACGGTCAGAGATCCATTGGCCTTTGCCTCCTATAAATATTGGATCAAATCTACATTCTCCAAGAACCTTTTTGGACATCCTGTCTACCATCTTTCTCTTTTCTAAATTCTAATCATTAGTAAATGATCACTTAATGTGTTAAGTATGTTTACTTATGATTATCCTCTTGATTCCCTTCTTTACCATGTCCAAAGAGAAGATCACTCACACACTTGTGATGTGATTAAAGATGAAGCTTTGATGAAGATCAACCTACCTTAGATCTAGTCATGTTCATCATTTTTATTTGTATCTTGTGTAGATCCAAGTGATATGTGCATACTTGGATTAGAGTTGTGTAGATCCAAGTTATATGTGTTTACATGGATTAGAGTTGTGTAGATCCAAGTTATATGTGTATACTTGGATTATAGTTGTGTAGATCCAATGTATATGTGTATACTTAGATTAGAGTTGTGAAGATCCAATGTATTTCTGAATACTTGGACTAGTTTTGTGTATATCCATTGTATATGTGTATACTTGGATTCGTCTTGTGTGAATCCAAGTTACATGTGTGTACGTGAATATATCTTATTGAGTTGTAAGTGTTTTGTGTTAGTTCTTACTAAACTATAAAGTGATGTGTGTATGTGTCTTGTGAGTTCTCACTTAGCTTCAAAGTGAAGAGTTGTGAAGATTGGTTCTATCTTTGGGTTAGAACTCGACATCTAGCCTTTTGTGGGAAAATGGTGATGTAGGCAACGTGTGTAGATTGGTCCTAGCTAAGATTAGGTCTTGACATTTAGCTTAGTGTCGGAAAATAATGTAAGTGACGTTGTATGATTTTCTCCGCCAAGAAGGGAGCTCGTGGATATAGTGGAAATCTCGAGTAAGGAGTACTCGAGGAGTGGAGTGGGAACGAAGATAGAGCTTCGTTGCCGAAGCACTATAAATCTTGATGTCTCCCTATTAGGTTGCTTCTTTCGTTACTCTTTACTTACTTTCATTATTACATCACATACAACAACTACTTGTCATTGTTAATGCATTAGAATTGAACCTAATCATTATGAAACTAGCTTCCAAGTAAAATGTAGTTTTGGGGCAAACCTAATTGAAAGAAATTTTAACTAGGACATAAACCGAAGAGAAACTATTCAATTCCCCCTCCCATCTAGTTTCTACAATCGGTATCAGAGCGATGGTCACTCAAGATCTTTGAAGTATATTGTGCTTTAAAATTTGGATCGATCCATTGTTTCCTCAAATTAGAAGGTTTTGTTGTACTAAAGTTTCTCTTTGGTCAAAACTACTTTTTTCATTGAAAATAGGCCTTTTAATTGGTAATATAGCATCTCATCTAGATTAGTAGTATTTATACATTTTAGATTTACTCTTGAAATGTATCTACTAGTTTGTATCTTGATATGTGTAGGTACTCATGAAGATTAATCATTTAATTGATTATGCATTGAGTTGCTTTGAAGGTTTATTACTATCATAACAATTATATAAAACCCTAAACGAGATCAAAGCACATATAGCGGAAAAGATTTAACAAGATCATAATAATAACACAATTATAACTAATCGAATTAGGGTTACATACCTTTACGCTAAAGCAATTCCACAAGACGAAGAAAGAATCACCAATTTGGGTTTATACCGTATTTCACCAAGATATAGTCTAAAGTAAGACTATATTACGATCTTATACACACGTAATAAAACGAGGTAACCATGATTCTAGCACGTGAAAAACGAGCTACAACACTTGTAATTAATCTACCCAACAACCCTAGAGAGGGGCTAGGACTAGATTACGTACACAATCGATCAACCAAGAAAACCAACCGAAACCCTTTGGGTTTACTCCTTGCAATCGAACCAAGAGAAAGAAAGTGAGAAGATTTAAGTTGTGAAGATTATGAGGGATAAGAAGGTGTATTTATAGGCCTCAACCCATTGTAGCCCAAGTTAAATAAAAGGAAAATTTTGCCCCCCCCCCCTGGAGCCCTTAACCGATTGACCAAAACTCCCCTATGGGGTGTTCTGGAATCTTCCATCATTCTTTCCTTTTTATTCTCTTACTATATATTTATTTAACATTCGTTAATACTTAACTATTAATTAATTAACGATTGTTAAAGGTATATAGTTACTTGCTCTGTTTAATTTAATAAATACATAAATATATATATATATATATATATATATATATATATTAAATAAATTAATAACTGCAATAAATATATTTATTAATTAAATTTAATCTTTACGTATTGTGTGCAAGCCCGTAATCTCGAGTTCGATCCTATCACACGACTATTAAATATAAGTCCATAAACTTACAACTCCCACTTGGACATATTTTAAAAATCGTGATTACATTGACTAGCGTCTAGTTACACTAGCAATCCCTTTAGTACAACTCGAGTAAGGTGTCCTGGACAAAACCATTTAAATGACTCATTATTTATTATTATCCTCTTATTTCTAATACAAAGTTAATAAGGATATGGACCTTAGTCATTTCCTTTCATTAACTATTCTGTTTCTCGTTCACAGATTCAGCAAGATTACCAAAACAAATTTGGGTGTGGCCACACAAACATCTTACTAATCCCACGAGGGGCCCAGCTGTATTAAACTCCAAAACGAAATTGGAGGAAATAAATTCCATTTTTACTACGAGCAAAACTTATGAATTTTGCAACACTTTTGAAAATAATCCTTATAGCTACCAGTTACGTTTAGCATTAGATTATTCCACAAAGATGCACTAGATTCACAACAGTTTCCTGGTATCTCAAGTCTAAGGATAACTATTTATGTTTTACTTGATGACAAAGATCCATAAAGTAAAAACATATAGTTGGGATAAGTCCAATATTCGATTCATCGAATATCATCACAAATCGATCAATATACTTTCAAGTATACTCTATCGCTATTTTGATTTGTCTTAATTTAATAACATTCCCATGTTATTAATCGACAACGGACATTTAGCATACCATTTATTCATGGATTAAAACATGTAAAATAGGATACACCTATTAAATAATAAAAATAAACAAAACTCAATCTTTATTTCATTATATAATAATATCATAACATCCTTTATCCAAATACTAATCACAGATTTATTGCATTAGTTTGCTAGCTAGTTGCAACCCAATCGCTTTGGCATGCTTAACTACCTTTGGTCTAGGTAAAGCCTTAAAGGATCAGCTACGTTATCATCTGTGTGAACTTTTATCAATTTCATTTCACGAGCTTCAACTTGTTGTCGTACGTAGTGATGTCGACGCATAAAGTGTCTGGCGCCTTTCATGACTCCAGGGTCATTGGCAAATATTATTGCGACAGAATTGTCACAATACATATCTATAGGTTCTTTAATTGAAGGAATCACTCCCAGATCTTCAATAAACTTCCTAATTCAAACAGCATCCATTGCAGCTTCTGAAGCATCCATGTACTCAGATTGAGTAGCATGCATTGCAATTGTTGTCTATTTCTTGCTCTTCCAATCAACTACTCCTCCATTGATAACAAAAACGTAACCCGTCTGAGACTTCGTATCGTCTTTATCACATTGCCAGGACGCATCACAAAAACCTGAAACATTCAGTTCTGTGTCTGGTTTCCCTCCATATACCAAAAACATATCTTTTATACTCCTCAAAAACTTTAGAATATGTTTAACAACAGTCTAGTGGAGCTTCCCTGGATTCTGTTGGTATCTACTGACCAAGTTCTAAGCAAACGCCACATCAGGCCTTGTGCATCTAACAGCATACATTATAGATCCTACAACCGAAGCATAAGGCACCTTCTACATGTATGCATCCTCTTCAGGAGTTGATGCATCCATCTCATGACTCAGATTATGCTTAACTTCCATAGGTTGAAAACCTTTCTTGGAATTATGCATGTTATACTTCTTCAATATCTTATCTATATAAGCATCTTAACTTAGACCAATTAACCGTCTTTTCCTATCTCGATAGATCTTAATTCCCAGAATGTATGTAACTTCTCCTAAATCCTTTATAGAAAAACATTTACCAAGATAATCCTTAATAGCTTTAAGTCTTGGAATGTTACTTCCCATGATTAATATGTCATCACCATATAGAACTAGGAATACTACATCACTCCCATTAGCTTTGTGATATACACATGGCTCATCACGATTCCAAATAAATCCAAACTATTTGATTTCTTCGTCAAATTGTTTATTCCATTGACGTGATGCTTGCTTCAAACCATAAATGGACCTTTAAAGTTTGCACATGTGTCTTGGATTCTCAGGATCAACATACCCTTCTGGTTGCTGCATATATATGTCTTCATCTAAGTGACCATTCAAGAAAGCAGTTTTAAAATCCATTTTCCATATCTCATAGTCATAGTATGCTGCTATAGCTATAAGAATCTTAACAGCTCTTAAGTCTGCTACAGGAGAAAATGTCTCCTCGTAGTCTACGCCAAAAGTTTGTGTAAAACATTTAGCTACTAAAAGAGCTTTATAAGATTGTACTTTTCCGTCCATGTCGGTTTTCTTCTTGTGTATCTACTTATGTCTTACTACTTTAGCATTCGGTGGTGGTTCTACAAGAATCCAAACATCATTTACTTTCATGGATTTCATTTCCTCATCCATAGCAACCATCCACTTATCCTTTTTAGGATCAAGTATGGCGGATTTATAATTAGCGGGTTCACCAAGATCCCCTAACTCATCATCATCCTCTATGTTAAGACATATATTGCTATTTGCTTTTTTAATCCTTGCGGATCTATGCAGAGGAACTAATTTCGGTGGAACCGCCAGACTTTCTAGTTCTACAGGAATTACATTGCTAGTGTTTTCAAAAGATAATGTATCTATATGACTCTCTTCTAGATCATAATTTCTCCCACTGAATTCTTGATTTACAATCAGATTCAAGGAAGTCTCCATGCCTAGCAACAATCACTTTGTTCTTAGGTGGATAATAAAAGTACTAACTAATAGTTTCTTTAGGGTAACCTACAAAGATACATTTTATAGATCGTTGTTGGAGTTTGTCACCCGAGTCACGTTTCACATATGCCTCGCAACCCCAGACCTTTAAATAAGAAAATATGGCTTCTTGTCATGTCATAGTTCATATGGTGTCTAATCAACCTTCTTTGTGGGAACCATATTTAAAATGTGAACAACAGATTCAAGAGCATAGTCTAAAAATAATAAAGATAAAGTTGTAAGATTATACAAAGATCGCACCATATCCAATAATGTACGATTTCTCCTTTCAGTAACACCATTTTGTTGTGGAGTATAGGGAGAAGTAAGATGTTGAACAATTCCATTCTCACTTAGATAATCTATAAACTCTTGACTTAAATATTCACCACCTCTATCAGAACGAAGAGCTTTAATCTTCTTCCCTAATCGCAGTTCCACTTCTGCTTTAAACACTTTGAATGTTTCAAATACCTCATGTTTATGTTTAAGTAAATAAACATAACCATAACGACTATAATCATCCGTAAATGTTAAGAAGTAGCTAGCACCTTTCCTTGACGTATGTCTAAGTGGTCCACACACATCAGTATGTATAAGTCCAAGTAGATTATTATCTCTTTCAATATTGCTATTAATAGATTTCTTGGTCATCTTTCCAGAGATACAAGACTCACCTTTATCAAATGATTCAACATTGATATTTTCCAAAAGACCTTCACGTTGAAGCATTTGTATATGAGTCTTACCAATATGGGCAAGTCTACAATGCCAAAGATAAGAAGAGTTCTTGTCAAACTTTCTCTTCTTACTCATGCTAAACACAGATTTATTATTCTTGGATTCATTATCATGCATGTCTATTTCAAACACACCATTCACAGAAATTGCACTAAAATAGAAAATATCATTCTTCCACACAGAAATTCCATTATTATCAATCTTGTGAACGAATCCATCATTTAACAAACAAGAAAAGGAAATAATACCCCTAACAATTGTAGGTGCATAATGAAAATCATTTAAACTCAGTACTAAACCCGAAGGTAAAACTAGATTAAATGTTCCTATAGCTTCAACCGCTGCTTGTGCGCCATTGCCCACTTGTAGAAATTGTTCCCCATAGGATAGCTTCCTTTCCAGATTAAACCCCTGCAGCGTATTACAAATGTTAATACCGCATCTCGTATCATATACCCAGGAATTTAATTTGTATGTTAAATTGAACAATTCAATCATAAATAAAGTACCTGAAGCTGCAGCGCTCTGCTCAGACTTCTTCTTTATTTCTCGTAACTCTTCAAGGTAAAGAGGGCAATTCCTCTTCCAGTGACCACTTGCCTTGCAATGGTGACAAGTCTCATCTTTCTGAGAGTTATTCTTCTTGAAAAAGTTCTGCTTAGGTTTCGAATAAGTCGCAACTAGTTTGTCCTTATCACCCTTGCCTTTGCCTTTCTTCTTGTTCGCTTGCGGTTTTGGCTTACTCACTCTACCCTTTTGTATGGTTGGTACAGAAGGCGTAGCGGTAGATGCCTTGTCTTTCAACCTCTTTTCATAGTCAATGAGCATTACATACAAATCATTAATTGTCTTCCTCGTGCAATGCATATTATAGTTTCGAAGGAAATCATTGATGTCCTTGTTAAGCGACCTATTGATCAAGTTGATAGTCATATTATGATCATAGGGTTGTCCTAGTGCAATGAGCTGTTCCATATAACCCCTCATCTCCATATAATGCGTACTTACATACTTACCAGGAGCTTGCTTGAAACTATGCAAAGCATCTACCAAATTGTAGATCTCCACAACTTGTGGCTTCTTGAACATAGACTTGAGCTCATCAAGCATTCGCTTAGGTGAAAATAGCTCATACTTCTGTTAAAGTGGAGGAGCCATTTTTCCTAACATTAAAGCAGACACCTCAGAGTGCTTCTTAACATTAGCAGCGTGTTCAAGCCTTTGTGCATCAGATGCTCCTTCAGCAAGATCCTCCGCATAAGGAGTAGTCAAGATATCGATAGTACCCGCTACTCTCAAGACAATTCTTAGTGAGTGATACTAATCATTGAACTTTGGGCCAGTAAGTTCAGGACGATCATAGAAAGCTTTGAACGCAAAACTTATAGTCATATTGTTTTCGGGTTGAGCCATTTCTAAAGAAATAAGTTCAAATATTAGTATTTTTGATAATAATATACTTTCAAGAAAATAAAATTACCCTGGTATAAAAAACATTATTTTCTTTGAATTCTAGAACTATATTGACATAAATCCATTACATCAGTTGATCTGCTAGTAATGAATGTACTCAACATAGCGATTTGTCGAACAATTCAATTGACAAACAATTTTCAATTTCTAGATATTTAGGGGATTTACATTACCAATAAAATGTTTTGCATTGTAAACATGTTTCATCCCTTCTGAATGCATTAAGTTTCCAGATCTCACTGAGTAACTTAATTAAGTCATCTAATTTGAGTAACGTAAAACCATCATACAAATTCTTATTCTACAAATGATTTTCTATCCATCACAACATCACCCAAAAATCTCATTTAATGACGAAGTAATTTCAAGTGTTCGTCAATTAGGAGCATTCGACTTAAATTTTAAGGGTATAAATTTTGATATCAAAAATCAATGTATGGAGAAGCATGCATACGACTCCATAGTATAAGTTTAATAAAACATTTAGTAAACTTCTTCACGAGACTAAATATCTACATAAACTATATTGAGGTATTAGTTAAACCAATTAAAGAATTTATCCACAACTATTCACAACGTACTTTTGCTAGAACTTGGCTACACACAAAGCAATACCCTTATTCATTGTGTTTCGGATGTGAATTTGTGATAAACCACCCTTAAGGTATAATCAATTAATAATCGTAAGTAATTTCAATTTGACGCACAGGCGAGCCGGGAATTTGGTCAGCGACTAATGGCATAACACCTCCTTCCTTAACCGGGTACATGACTAGCGGTGCGTTATACCTACTTTATAGTATGTCAAAAGGAGTAGGCCGATAGATTATTATTGCAATTCACCAATCAACTTAATGTTATGTAATTTAGATCTCTATACAAATTATTATTTTCATATGATTTAGTCCATATTATTTCTTTCATAAAAAAACCCTTGTTTACAACAATTCAACAATTTTATATATAAACAAGTAAAAAAAACTAAATCATAAACACATAATAACCATTTATATGTGCAACAAATAAATCAAATAGCCACATGCATACGATTTATTCAATAATCACAATATCTAGGTCTTCATATTCATATAAAGTTCTTCCCTAATTCGAGATTTATTGAATCAAATAATCACGTAGCACATAAAATCATATAAACATATAATCTACGATCCATGAAACACGCACGTAATCATGGATTCCTCACAAATTTTAACAATTAAATCTCTATGGATCGTAACCATACATGACATAACAATTAATCATGCAATTTAATCTAAAATTATCCAACATGTAATTTAGGGTTTCAAAACAATTCCTTTTTTTATTAAAAAATCCGGCCAAAACCCTAATCTCAACTACTTATAAAGGAAAAACCATCAAATCTTGAATGTTGAAAAACACACTAAATATGGAAATATTGAAAAAATTAATGCAGTTAAAAAACTTCTTCAATACGACTCGTCCTATCCTATTAAACCTCATTCATACCACATTATACGACACAAATGCAATCTTGATTCCCTCTCTAAACCCTAATCACACAAAATAATACTGCCGCCGTCGTTATCCTATCACCACCACCACCACCGCGACCACACAGAAACTCACCCACATAAATCTCTTTATTGCCGCCACTATTAACCTAATCAATATCGCCCTTTTCCTTACCACCATCTACTGGTGTTTTGGTTTGTTTGTGCGATATTGGTTTAGCGAGTTTTGATGGCTTGGTGGTTTTGAGTGTGTTTGGTGAGTTTGGTGTGCTGAGTTGTTTGAAGATATGTTAAGGTATATATCAGGTTATGTGGTTTCGCTTGTATTGTTTCGGTACAGTGTGTTTACAAGTTATTGTTGTTTGATGTTTTTATTGTGTTTGGCAGGTTCAAGATTGCTAAGATCTACATCATATTATCAGGTTTTTTTTTACTTTCTTGTAAGATCCTTTTTTTGCCACATATTTTTGACGGTCGAAATGTGATAGATAGGCCTTTTATGAGTTGTTATGATTGTTTAATATTCGAGAAAATAGGTTTCTAATGGTTGTTAATATTTTTGTTACAACACAACAAAAAACACAATGATAATTTGAGGCTTCTTCCACTGAATTATTTGAATCAGTTTTATGTTTAAATGTTTGAAGTTCTTTGAATTACAAATCTTAGAATTTAAGGATGGGTATGTGATGTTTTTTACATTGTATTATTGGTGTCTTATATTTTCATTGTATCCGCCAAAAAGATGCAGCCACTCTAGAATGTGGTTGCAATCAATACGGGTCTTTCGTAAGGTCTATGAGCTTTCATATCCGAGCCTGTATATCTAGCCCCAGTCAAATGGAAAACTGTCATACCAAACTGGTATTCGTATTTTATTTTATTTTCCTTTAGGTTCTTTGTCGTTCTCTTTCTGGCGCAAAAATGTATGATGGTTATGGATTTGTGACTTGGCCCCATGTTCGGTGCCATTACCACCGCTTGATGTTTAATTGTTTTGGGTGGGATAGGAAGCAGATTCTCACCCTTAACTTTATAGAACTCAAGACCTGTAATGCTGCATTGATTGATGCGTTGACAAATTTGGAAAATAGGTTAGTTTTTTTATGTTTTTGGCATATTAGTTTTTAACCTCAGTTACCAATAAATGGGTAAAAACACCCTTTAAAATTGGATCTTTTATGCATCATCATCATCATCCTCCTCTATAATCATGCAGTCTTTGTTATATTTTACCATAACTTTTGAATTAGACTTTGGTTTTTGATTTAATTTTGCAGGCTCACAACTGATATCGCAAAGAATAAATTTCACTGTTTGAGGTAGCATCGTTTTATTTTAGTGCTTATACATTAAGAATGTAGATATTTTTTATGGTTTCTCATTAAATCATAGTGTTTTCATTAAAAGCACAGTTTGCAGATAGGTAAGACTTTCAGATTATCAACAAAATCTTAATAAAGTAGAATAAGAGGAAGTTAAAAAAAACTATGAACATTTTTTGTTGTGGAAGTTGATTGAAGTTTTCTAAATTAATTGTAGGTTGCTTAACGTTATAAAAGCCGTAAACATGATGGAACTTAGGATAAAGCATACACATACATGGTGGCTCACTTATATTATACAGAGGCAGAAATTACAACTCTAAAAATAGGCCCATAATTCCATTAATGTTATGGAAGCCCCAAGAGCCCATGTATCTGAAGCTTATTAGAACTACCATTGAAGGTCTAAGTATTGAAGAAACAAAGGAAACGAGGAAGAAAGGTTAAGCTCTTCAAGCCCTCATGAAACTCGGCAATTGTTCATTTCTTCAGTTGTGAGAACTATGTAATAGTGTTATCTTACTAAATTTATGTTTTTCACACAATGTGCAAAATGCAGCCAAAAACAGTATTATGGTGGTCTTGTTCCTATGATAAGAGATGCCTTTCTTGTGGAGAAGTTGACGCGACTCGATTGTCAAGGTTTGGAGAGGAAATATTATAAAAAGCTAGGTGCCAACTTTATGAGATTACTTGGAAATGCTGGACCTACTTAATGAAAATCAACAAGGTATCAACTTTATGAGATATATCTAAATGAAAATGGTACAATCTTTATTAGTTTAAAGAAACACATCAATCCGTAAGTGCAAGTTAACGTTTTAGCATGATGTGTGAACAAAGAAAATACACGCTTATTTTTTAATTTCGTGGTCTCTATTAATGTATAAATTTTAGTTTATTAGTTTAAGTGTTTAACAATCTTGTTGATGACTACATATATTTACTTATGTTACTTCAGTTATTAATTATTATTCATTTAGCAGGGACCTTCAAGTTGACATTTCTGACCTCACTTCAACAATATATAGTTGTTGCTTTGTAAGTGCACATAAGGCAATCTTCTGTGGTCAGGCCACAAGTAAAGCTAATGTCCAAAATGTATATAATTGGTGAAGTTATTCCTAAACCCAATCTCATTAGTCTTCTACCAAAAAAAGAAGTCTCAATCTACTTTAGATTTTGTCATTTTGTTTACTATATATTATGAAGGTATTGCCAGTAGCTCAAACAATGGGATAGAAAAGCTATGTACCTCATCGATTGATTCAAATACGGTAGGATGATCAATTAGAATATCTGATGAAGATCTCGTAGTGCATCAGCAACTATCGTCAACTCTCACCGTTCCACTACATAAAGGAGGATGTTGGTGATTATCTCATTGATTCAATGAATGAAGTTCAATAAAAGAGAAAAAAGTGTGTTGAAGTATTATGTATGTAATAGCTTTTTAATCTAAACCATGAAGATTTCTTATATGTAAGGGTTATGCAGGTTTCTCTTTTTCTTTAGTTGAATCTTGGATATATATATATTGTTTCCAATGGAGGATCTTTATATCTATCCATATTTTGGATACATGATAGTTTTGTAATGAATGATAGCAATAAAAATATAGTTTTGTAAATGGTTGGAATTACATTAAAACTTATTTGTTCTTTACTTTTAGTTGTTTTTTCAGAAATACAAATACGTTGACAGACGGTGACAATGAGGGTGCGTGCTGCAGGAGTAGATAGATCAGTATTGGGAATGAGTTCTAATATGAAAACTTGCTTAACTGGAATTGAGCTGATGTTGTTGCATTTTGATATTTTTGGATCTCACACAATTTTTGGTCTGTTTCATTTTTATAGTTCGAGTACAGTCAATATTTACCATTTCTTATGGTAAATTGCAGGTCACATCAATCATACTTTCTTAGAATACTTGTCATAACTTTACGTATGAGTTTTCATATCCTCCAAGAATGACATGTACAAATCATCTACACTTGTTGGCTTGGCTGCAGATGAAGATTGCGAATAAAAACAACAATCATTATAAGTTTTTATTTGTTGTTTGACGTCTTTATTTCATATTTTATTGAAAGTCTTTGCAAATTTCATCTTACCGAACTATGATATCATTAATTATGACGCTAGGCAAATTCCGCTGCTATGCGCGGGTACTCGTCTAGTTTTTTAAAAAACAAAACCCTAATTTTATGAAAACCTAAAAAACATGTAGTTTTAACTCAAAACAATTATTAGTTAAAAAACTTTAGATTTTCGATAATTATAACATGTTAAAACGGCTCTCGATACCACTGAAGGTTTATTACTATCATAACAATTATATAAAACCCTAAACGAGAACAAAGCACATATAGCAGAAGCGATTTAACAAGATCATAATAATAACACAATTATAATTAATCGAATTAGGGTTACATACCGTTACGCTAAACCAATTCCACAAGATGAAGAACGATCACCAATTCGAGTTTATAACGTAGTTCACCAAGATATAGTATAAAGTAAGACTATATTACGATCTTGTACACACGTAACACAATGAGCTAACCGTAATTCTAGCACGTGAAAACCGAGCTACAACGCTTGTAATTAATCTCCCCAACAACCCTAGAGAGGGGCTAGGACTAAATTACGTACACAATCGATCAACCAAGAAAACCAACCGAAACCCTTTGTGGTTTACTCCTTGTGATCGAACCAAGAGAAAGAAAGGGAGAAGATTTAAGTTGTGAATATTATGAAAGATAAGGAGGTGTATTTATAGGTCTCACCCATTGTAGCCCAAGTTAAATAAAAGGCAACTTTTGCCCCCCCCCCCTTGGAGCCCTTAACCGACCGACCAAAACACCCGAATATATTTATTTTAAATTCGTTAATACTTAACTATTATTAATTAACGATCGTTAAAGTTATATAGTTACTTGCTCGGTTTAATTTAATAAATACATAAATATATATTTATTAAATAAATTAATAAATATAATAAATATATTTATTAATTAAATTAACTCTTTACGTATTGTGTGCAATCTCGTAATCTCGAGTTCGATCCTATCACACGACTATTAAACATAAGTCCATAAAATTACATGCTTACACTTGTAGAAGACTCATCTTTTTTGATTTACAACATCACTGAATGATGATATCAAGATGTATGAGAGTGGTACTAGTCTTTGAAGACTTAGTAGTCACTTTACTCATGATTGATCTTTGCATTGGTTCTTAGAAGACTTAAAATGCATTTTTCGGCTAAGGTACGCTTTCGTCCTTCCACACGTCCTATTGATCATTCTTTTGATCATTACTTGACTATGTGCTTGTTCTTGGCATCCTTGCCTTGACGCTTTTATTTTTAATTTCGTATTAAGTCGTGTCGAGACTATATAATATCATCTTTTGTGTGCGTTTTAAGTTTTGAGAAGTATTTTTATGAAACCCGAGACCCGTAAATATTTTCAAAATTGACTAATAGTCATTTCCTCGCTTTTTAAACAAGTATTTCCATTTTGGTCCAAAAGAATCACAATTGGCAAAAACTACCCTAAACTTTTACCATATAAAAGGAAAAATAAATAACAAAACACACATAAACTTTCCACTAACACAAAAATTCTTTCATCTCTCTCCCACCCTCTCTTTTTTCGTCACCCTACACCATCACAAAACCATGATCACATCAAATTTGATCTTGAATCTATAAAATCTAAATAAAGACCCATTCTAGTTTCTTCAATCTCTACATTTTGGTATAAAATTTACCCACATGCAAGTAGTTTTTGTAAAAACCCATTTTTGATAAAAAACTATTGTTTTGATCTTGTTTATTTGATGTATGTAGGTGTTTATGATGATATAAATGATTTTTACTTGTTGCATGTTAAAATTTTTGAGTTGGGTTTTATATGATTTGATTATCTAGGGTGATATAGGATGTTAGGATTAGAAGTAGTAGTATTAGTATGATTATAATGGTAAAAATGATGTTAAAATGGGTGAAAAATATGATTTTGAGTGATTTTTAAGAAGGTATTTTTAATCAGCAGCTAAAAAGGCAATTTTTGGAAAACTTTTATGTATGATATGATTTGATTAGATACTGTTGTAGAGGATTTTGTAAGCTTCGATTTGGTATAAAGTAGAGCTTCTAGCTCCAAACGAGCGAAAAGTTATGATAGTTTGATTATTCGTGTACCTGGAGACGAGTATCGTCACAATATATAGTTGTTGTCAATATTTGGATCGAATCTTGGGGACTATATAAGGGATTTTGAAATGAGTCAATGACTGATGAAGAAGTGTAAACATTAAGATGTTGAGTCTATTTTCAAACATAAGTGTCGGTTTTGCAAATGGAGTCGTCTATAAAAGTCAAAATAATTATATGAGTCGATAACGTAAAACTATCCGGTTTTTGTAGTTCGAAGATGTGTAGGGCAGGGAACCTTAAAAGTAAAATCTTTTAACCAAATTTTCGGAGTACTTTCTATATATAGTAAGTGAAGTCTTTGAGTACTATTGTAAACATTTGACGTGTCAAAGTAGGGAAAACAGTTTGAACGATTAGTATATATATTGATAGATTTTTAGTAAAGGAAATAAATAAATTAAAAGTGTAATAGGTGTATATATGTAGGAATTATTTAATTGAGAATGGTATGAGTTTAATTTTGATTTGAGTTATTTATTTTATTTTATTAAGTATGAGATATTACTTGAATATGTTATTAAAGGTGCGTGTTTTATTTTGATAGATTGTGAATTTCATGTTTGTCGGGCATCGCCAATCGTTGGAAGTCGTCTTACTATAGCTATTACTCAAGGTGAGTCTATAACCTCGCTTTCTACTTGTTTTAAATGATTTTAAAACCCGCGAGAGGGATACATGCTATTTGAAATAAAATTAACACATGTCATGAATAATTGTTGGACCCGAATATTGCCTTTGTTGCCTGATGTTGCCTTGAATTGTATAAGTACCTAAGTTGCAAAAGTCCATAATTTCATGAACCGTTAACTATGTTCTATCTCTTTGTTATGAGTTGGGAATAGCCCGCTTATTCAAATGATAGTACTGTTAGGCTGACAACCACGGCTTTACGCTGAGTAACCTCTGGGAAGGATAATTTACGAGAATGAGAATGTGGTATACTTGCAACTGATACCCTAGTAGGGGCAATGGAATGCATATAGTCATGCTGGCATTTGGCGTGAGTGACTAAGTTAAGGGGTCGGTGTCATGAGCCTAATACAATTCATTAGCTATTGCTATAAGATGAAATGCCTGACTAATAATTTGTATACGTAGCAATTCTATTAAATGATTATGATTGATTTTATGATGTGTTCAAATGAGTTTTGTTAACCCTATAGATTCACTCAGCATTATTGTTGATTTGTTTAAGCATGTATTTCAGGTAATCTGATGTGTTGATCAAGGAGCTTGCCTGGGAAGGTTGCGGTGTCGCTTTTATAGTCGTTCAGTCTGAAACTGTTTTCTTTCCCTGTCATTATTAAATGTTATCTTTTGTCTTCAGGAAATTATAAAAATCATTTTTGAGTATCTTATAGTTGATTGAAGGCTAGTAATTTCGGGATGGTATTTTGAAGGGACCGAAACGCTACTCTGATATTTATAAAATTTCTTTATTGGGATTGAAAACCTTAGACTAAAAGATGCTATTATTTTGTCTTATATTCCAAATATTTTATTTTTAGATTGTACTAAATGTTTTTAGTGATGAGGCTTGAGTTTAGCACCCAAATGTGTATTTTCGTTGCGCAATGTAAATTTGAGGGTGTTAAAGATTTGTAATCAGAGCTTTTAGTTATAGCGGATTAGGTCGATTTTTGAAAATGTTATAAACTATAACTTTGCTGTCGAAAGTATTTTTATAAAACCAACACAACTTCTCTACAAGGCTCCGGTAAGATTATTTCTTTTTGTTATGCTTTATATTATAGATGTATCCCTCAAAACTGTTCTGAACCCCTGAGTTTTTGTTAAGTAAATACTACGATAAGGTATTGGTATTAATGAAAGGACGCAGAGTGCTTTCATCATAATTTCTTTTTATGAGTATTGCATAATTATCATTTGCACTGTATTGCATTGCATTGCATCACATACATATATATTGGCATACGTAAATCATTTGCATTTCCATGACCATGCATTGCATATATATTTTTGAATAATGACCTTATGTACTCTTGAATTTTCTGTGATTGCAGAAAATGGCTGACATACCACCTAATAGCATTAGGCAGGGATATGCTGTAAGGGGGCCGAGATTTCTGTGTCAGCGAAGAGGTCATCATAAGAATATTGGTGGATGGTAGATAGTTGAAGAGGATGATACGGACGATAAGAATAATTTGTGGAGTCTGAGAGTGATAACTTAAGAACTGAGAGTGAAGTTGGAAGAACTGAGGTTAGAGCTGAGGTAAGAAGTTATGGAACTGACTTTAAGACGTATCAGGAAGAAGAGATAGGCTACGCAGGATAAGTAATTATGAAGCTTACCTTAGGCCATATCTTGAACCGTATTGGAAGTTTCAGGACAGTGAGAAGTATGCTGATTCACACTATATGAAGTATCTGTCGTGCCAAGGTGCGTATCTGAAGTATGGATTAGAGGATCCTCCGTGTTATGATCCAGAAAGGAGGTGCAGCAAGTTGGAACCGGATGAGGACGAAGCAGGGACGAACCAAGTTGGAGAAAATGATGTGTCATACCTTATGGAGCAGTGAAGTGATGAAGCTTTGTTGTATTTCAGTTTATGTACTTGTTGTGTTGTATTTGGATTATTTATGTTTTATGATGTAGTACTGTGATGGAACTTGTTATTGTTTAGGTTGATAAGGGTAAGTGACTGTAGTGACAGATGTTGTCACGATTTTCTCGTATTTGATAGATGCACTCTACTATTACCCTTTATTATTTTGATGTGTCTTTATTTTTTTTTTTGTGAGTCGATTGTTGAATTTAGGTAGTATTTTGTTGTTTGTACATGTAGTATCCATGATATATCTTGATGAAAACATCCTTCTTTCTATCTCGATATGTATAGTTATCATGTTTCTTTCATCTGTGATAACAGTATAAAGAATTGAGTGAGATATTTTCTATCATTAGTGGATCCCCACGTGACTAAGTTTCTTGAAATATGTCTCCAGAATTAACAACCTCTAGGGTAGATTATACGATTATGGAAATAATCGTTAGAACGTTTGAAGCTGAATGTGCTGCAAGGAAACAAGGTGCCGAGACTGAAGATGTTGTTGTTCCAGTTGGAGATGTTGTTGCTGTTCTGCATGATTGTAAAGGATTTCTGCCTGCTAGATTCCTAGGAATAAGAAAGGATGCGGTGAAGAGTGTCGTACCACACCAATGGTAACTGGAAATGTCCAACTATATGGACAGATTTGAGTAACCGATGGATATATCGAAATATTAGTAGTAACTTGAAAATATACAAATAGACGAAAGGAAATAGTAGTTTAAAGATTGATCCTTATTCGAAATTAAGTGTAGCAGAAAACGATAAAAAGGACGGTATTGCTGCGAATGTCAGAAGAGACTGAAAATTTATTTCCTCTAACATAAAATAAACTCGGAATTTAACAGTATAAGATAAGGAAAGATGGTATCCATGCTGTTACTGTAAATTGTGTAAGCATAAAGAATTATAATGTGTAGACGATGTATTTTGCACCACATGGGTAATTGTATATCTACTTGTCGCAAGTACGGACTAGCTGGATGTCGATCTGTTGAAGGAAGAACAAGGAATATAGTAATAGGAACTAGTATTTCTTGAAGCAGTGAAATGTTTTCATTATGGTAAAGGAGTATGGATAAAGGAATTGTTCAGATAGTGGAAATCAATAGGAAAGGAATGTTGCTGTTGTTGCAGCCTATATTTTTGGAAATGCTAATAAGTCTTGAGATTCAGATGTTGTAATTTGCATATTCTTATTTAACAATCATTGAGTTAACCTATTGTTTGAATAATATATCCGATGAAATTCTAAAGGTGTTAGATTTAGTTGACCTGAGGATGAGAAATCAACAAGAATTAGTGATTAATTGAAATGAGAAATTAACCAATGGAAGGATTGTTAATAAATATATACATTAAGAAGATATTTTTTGAACTTATGGAATTAGGTGATATCATACAATTAACCAAACTAGGGCTATGTTGGAAGTTAACCGTGATGAGGATGAAAGTTATAGGGTATGATTAGTAAAGGTGGAAATGATTGATTTGAAATGTTGTTGAGCATTGAGTATTGACTACAAGAATTAATAAGTGGAATTTCTATTTAAGGATTTTGTTTGGTTAAATATGAGAAGGTATGTAGGAGGAAACTATAATAGGTCGTATCCTCAGTGCACTTCACCAGTAGTAGTCGAAAGGGAATGAGAAGACGAGTTAGTATTTAAGAGCATTTTGTGATCGTCCTGCGGAATCGTAGAGTTTGCTGTCGTCTTGGGAAAAGAATTTTTGTGTTAGATTTGTGATGAAAGTTACGTAAGCTGCTTGTATATTTTGTCATATGACACTACTAGGAAATTGAAGATGGTAATTTGATCAATTGTAGGGATTGGCGGAGGAGACAACAAAAATAAACTGTTATGAATGGAAGGGTAAGTCATAAGAAACATAGTATTGAAATAAGGAAAGGAGCTGGCTGTTTTGGGAGTAAGATGATTGCTATGAGATTGAGCAAGTTGATTACCAAGAATCGGTATCCAATACTGATGATTGATGTTTTGTTTGGTCAATATTAAGGAAAGTGAGGAAAGTATTTGATAACAATTGTAAAATTGTTAGGAAAAAGGAATGGTGTGTGAAATTCTTTGGATATGAATTTTAGTTGGAGTTGATGTAAATTCTGGAATGTGCGATTTATGGCTGAAGTATTCGTGGAAATCTTGACTAGATTGAAGCGGTTGAGGATTTGTTGATACCGACAAAGCCGACTGAAGCTTGTTAATTCCTTTGTTTAAGTTGGGTATTATCGAAAGTTTATCGAAAAGTTTTCACTGATTGTTGAACCATTGATAAAGCTGACAAAGAAGAACTAAATGTGTGAAATACATTCATGCATCCAAATTTTAGTTTTGAGATCTGGTCTTCGTTAGTTAAGGAAGTTGTTTATGAACGCTGAGGATAAGTTGAGTTCTGTGCCCGTATTGTCAGTATCGGAGGAATCTAAAGAAGATGTAGGGCTGCGGTGATGATATCTTCACATTATCAAAGGGTAAGAGAAAGCGATAAGTAGTGTGTTGACTTAATTAGAGAAGAATAAGGGGAATTATATAATTTTGAGTTTCGACGATGTGGTATCTATTTTGGATCTATGAAAATACTACTTGTATGGAATCAAGTATATAGTATTTTTTAGTCAAAAGTGATTATGATCACAAGATGTAATTTTGTAGGACAAGTGTGGTAGTCGAAGTATTCGATAAGAAGGGGAAGGAAAAAGATTATAAAACTCTAAAAGGTATTAGAAAGTCGACTCTTGAGTTTTGAGATTTTTGAATATTGGTAATAAAAAGCAGAGTGGACGGAATGGAATGAAAAATTAAAATCGAATTGATGAATTAATGGAAAAGGAATACTCAGGAAAGAAGATCAACAGGATGTCAGAAATTTTGAAATGGGTTGGTAGTAGGGATGAGTGGGATGAAATGTTTTAGAGGAACAAAAATAATTATTGTAATCATCTATTTGAAGGAGGATGTGTTAGGAATACGAGGACCGGTGAATAAATCTTCAGATCAAAGAGAATTCAATTATTCTAAGAGTGCTGAGGATGCTATATTTAGTATTAAAGGAATTTCACAAGTTGAAGTAGAGGTATATTATGGTTGGGATAAGATGTATTACGACATTAGGAAAATGTATTAATAGTCAGATTTGAATATATGAGACTAATAGAGTATCTAAAAAATATATGATATCAGAAAGATGTAATGAGGTAATATGAAAGGTACAGTAGTTCAGTGTAGTGATTGTTGGATTGAATGGAAATGGAAGATAAGCATAGGAAATTATATAGGTGACTAGTATGAGGTGTAATCTGTGAATGGAAAAGAAAGAAAACACTAGGAATTTAGTGATGAAATTGTCAATAACCCCGGGTTGTAGTGTCAGTATTTTTGAATTTTTGAAAATCGTTGTAAGAAAAATGAGAATGAAATAAAGTTTGAATATAATATATATAACCCAGAGACTGAAGTTAACTTTTAAGTGTTAGAAATCTTTACAGAAAGCGAGAGGAATTGAGTCAAGAAAGAATATTGTGTATTTTTGGAAATCAACGGACAGAGTGAAAGGATAATTTGAACAATGGAAATTAGACTTGTGTAGATGCGATTGAAACTTGGGATGATGATATCTTTAAATACTTTACTATGAGGAGAAATGAAGTCTATGGATGATGGAGTCTTTATGCGATGATAGTCGTCATATCAGTAATTAGGAAGTGCAACTTGAGATTTTAAATGGTCGTAAGTTAAGTTATCAGAGTATTAAAGTAGGAAATGAAACTAAGGAACTGATACAGAAGGATTATGAATGATGAAAGATTAGGACTATTAGAAGGTGAAATTTGGAAGTTGAAATATGATAGTATTCTTTGGAATGGTGATATTATAGGAATTGAGTTGAACTGGTGTGAAAGACGTGAGGATTTCTTAAGGAAAAGAGGTCTCATTGGTTTTAGAGGTGAGAAATTGCGAGTGTGAGGCGGTTCGAGCGCCGAGACGTCACTCTCTTTTAGGAGGGTAGGATGTGATAACCCGAACCTGTGGTCATTATTTAACTATATTTTACGTATATTTTTGAAATTTTTGACGAGATTGAATGTTATGATGTTTGGTGATTTGAATTTAACGAATGTTGAAAGTTATATTTTTACGTTTTGACGAGTTACGAGGATTATTAGTGATCGCGATATCAACGGATGCCCAAAATTTTATGTTTTATTTTTAGTTATGTCGATGTTTAATATTCTGACGCTTTTATTTTTAATTTCGTATTAAGTCGTGCTGGGACTATATAATATCATATTTTGTGTGCGTTTTAAGTTTTGAGAAGTATATTTATGAAACCCGAGACCCGTAAATATTTTAAAAATTGACTAATAGTCATTTCCCCACTTTTTAAACAAGTATTTGTATTTTGGTCCACAAGAATCACAATTGGCAAAAACTACCCTAAACGTTTCCCATATAAAAGGAAAAATAAATAACAAAACACACATAAACTTTCCACTAACACCAAAATTTGATCTTGAATCAATAAAATCTAAACAAAGAGCCATTCTAGTTTCTTTAATCTCTACATTTTGGTATAAAATTTACCCACATGCAAGCACTGATATGAGCTTAAACTCATATCCTTTTATCAACAAATAACCCTAATACATGAAGCAAAATACCCATTTATCTTGTAAAAAGCAGTGTTATGTGGTATGTTGTGTTTGTGTGCACTTGTGTAGGTAAGAAGATACATTTTCAAGCAAACAAGGAAAAACCAAGCTCAAATGGATGAAAAAGACAAAAGAGGATCAAAAGTGACAAGACTTTGAAGTTCAAGGACCTATCTTGACAAGTTGTGAAAGTTGAAGGACTAGAAGTGCAAATTATGAAAAGTCAAGATTCAAGTCAAACCTGGTCAACTATCAAGTCAACTCAGTCAAAGGGCCATTTTGTACAAATTATGGAAGTTAAAGGACCAAAAATGACAAAGGAATGAAGATCCTAGCTTGAAATAGGAATCTGCCAAGTCAAGGGACCAAATCTGCCAACTTTGGAAAGTAATGCAAAGTTTAATCCAAGTGGAAAGAATTCAACCAATGGGAAAAGAGAATAAGCCTCACACGGATCACCACATAAGCCCACTACTGTCGCCTTTCATTTATTACCATATCTCAACAGTGTAATCCGCAACACATCTCCTCAACCAATAAGAAGATGACACGTGTTATCTTCTTTAACAAAAAATATTTCCAGGATCGGGTTTTTGATAGAGGGCGTTTCATGAGAAGATCAAAACACCAAACTTGCTCGTTTTGAAGAGAGGAATACAATGGTGCAATCCAATTAACAAATCATCCATTCAATCAAAAACCCCCAATTCAGTGTTCATCACCTTCAAGTGCCAAATGCAGAATTTTTCCACGTGGCAAGATATTATTGGTTCTGACACGTCACAACTCCAACAAATTCTCCTATCTTGCCTATAAATAGATAGCTTGTACCTCATTTCTCATTGTAGCTTAAAATTGTAAAAACACATAGTTCTTACTTTCCCTTACTTTTTCCCTCACTTTTCCCCTAACTACTCAAGAGTCTGACAAACTCTTGAGTCAGTTAGTTAGTTGTTAGTTTGTAACCAACCTTTGTAACTGAATTCTTGCAATAAAATTCAAATTTCCTTTTCCCGCCAAATTCTGTTCTTCAAAATTCCAGTTTGATCTTGCTTCCATTGGATAGTATTGTTGCTGTTTGATGTTTGTTATGATCAACCATTGATCATAGCTTACATTGGTGAAGTTTTGTAGCTGTTTGATCAGAATTCAAGTTTTTCCATTGTTGTTGAAGATTTGTAGCAGTTTGATTGATTCCAGATGAATTGCAGTTGATTGTTGATTGATTTTAGTTGAATACTAGTGATAGGTGGTGGTATCACTAGTGCAAGAGAGCTCAGCGCTCCTCTTCTTCCCAAAGGATCTCTTCATTAGGTTCTATAGCTCTTGATTTTTGTTCCTCTAAATCAGTCAATTGCATGCTCAATTTTCTAGTTTAATCTTGATGGCTGCCTGTTTTACTTGATAAGTAGTTGATGTTTGATTGGTTCTAGTGTGAATTGTAGCTTAATCTTGCATCATTGTGTTCTGAGTTGTAGTTTCTGCATACTTTCAGTAACTTGTTAGCCTTATAGCTTACTTTCAGTTCTAGCCTTGGTTATTGTTTGTTCTTAGCTTGAATACACTTCATTTTGTCCATTGAAACTAGTCTACTATAGCTTTTGTATCAGCTTAATCCAGAACTTAAAAAGTCTTTGTAAAATTTGGTTCATAACTAATAAGGGAGTGTTTGGGAATAGCTTTTAAATAGATTTCAAGTGTTAAGATTTGGTGTTTAGAAGTTGATTTCCAGTCATTAGGTGTTAACAATTGGTTTTAAGTCTTTTACAAGTCAAACATAAGGTCAAACAGGCAATTGGCTTTGAAACAGTTTGGGTCAGATATCATTAAGCTTTGGTTTTGAAAACTTGTTACTTTCAATTGCTGATTTCTCCTTCATTCCTTGATCAAATTTGCTCAAATTTGTTTCTAGTTATAGCTTATATCATAAACTTTTAGACTCTAAGAGGAAAATCTACAGTTTTAGGAATTAAGCTAGAAAATAGCTTATTGGTCAACGACTGAGCATTTGTCATTCTCTGAGACAAAGTGCTAACTGTTTTACTGGTTCTCTTAATCCACTTCACAAAAGTTGTTGTTTTCTTTCACCAAACCAGTTAGAAAGTATTGAATATTAAGTTTTGAAGTTTTGAGCTTTTTGCAAAAAGTTGGTCAAACTTGGTCAACATAAGCTCAAAAGAGCTTATTTCAGATTTCTCATTCATTTCTGGATGAAAATGGTTCTAGTTTGATTTCCCCTTCTTTAAATCAAGTGCTTAATCAGTTTCTTTACAAAAATCAGGTTGTGACTGATTGGAATAAGCTGTAGCTTATTTTGTGCTTATTAATAAGCACTCAATTGCTTATTTTTGACTTTTAGCTAGATTCCTCAGACACACTTAGCTTAAATTGGATTTTAAGAGTTTTGCAAGTTGTTTCAGCTTATTTGGTTGAGTATTAAGCTCAAACGAGCTTATTCTTCCCTTTGTCCCGTTTTTACTTAAAACTTTGGTTTAATTGCACTTTGGTCCTTATATTTCATTCAGTGTTTAATCTTTGGCTAAACTTCCAAGTAATTAGGGTTTGCAAAGATTTAGTCCCTGGATTTTGAAGTTTGTTAAATTTCAGTTATCAAGTTGTTGGTTAGTTACAATTTTAGTTAGTTTGTTAAAGTTTTTACATAATTGGTCCTTTTAGTTAACTGATTTGCATTAGTAGTCCTTATAATTTTTAGAATTTACATTTCAAGCATTTACATTTCATAGAAATTACATTTTCAGTCCTTTTAGTTTCAAGTTTTGCATTTTATATTTTACTTGAATAAAATTTGGTATTTGCAACTTGTTTTACGTATAAGTAGGTTTATATTTTTCATTTTTAAATAGTATTGTTTGAATTAGCAATAGATTACCAAGCAAGCTTGAACAACCAAGAACAATAATAAATCTGATATTGATTGGACTTTCTATTGGTTAAGAACTGAGAAAACGAACTTGCATTATACTACATTTCAAATGGCGCCGCTGCCGGGGATTTAACTCCCAACCTTTACCTTTCCAACCTCAAGGTTTTCAAGGTTATGTGCCACAAGAGTTAAACACAATGGATCTTTTGCAAAAGATGAATCAAGAGAATGAAAGGAAATTCCAAGCTATAGACAAGAAAATGAATGACCAATTCAATAAGCTTTTAATGGCGGTAAATCAAAGACCACAAGGGGCTTTACCTTCCAACACACAAACAAATCCTAGGGCCAATGTTAATGCTATTACAACAAGGAGTGGTACAACAACAAAGGATCCTTCACCTCCTAAACCTACTATTGTTCAACCTACTTGTGCTCCTACTTGTGATAAACCTTCTACTTCTACTCCACCTCCTCAAAGTGCTCCTATTCACTCAAACACACCTTCTCAACCACCTCATACTTCTCCTTTACCTTCCACACTTCCCAATGAAGAGGCTAACAAAGACAAATCTTCCACCACAACACCTATTCCACCTACACCAAAACCCACTCTTCCATACCCTTCAAGGTTGAAAAAGGACAAGTTAAAGAACAAAGATGACATACAAGTCTCCAATTTCTTAAGGATGTTCAAGCAACTCAATATCAACATATCCTTTGCGGAAGCTCTTGCTTATATGCCAAAGTTTGCTAAGATGCTCAAGGATTTGCTCTCAAACAAAGAAAAATTGGTTGATTTGCCCAACACATCACTTAATGAAAATTGTTCCGCGGTGTTACTTAAAACCTTACCAACAAAACTTGGAGATCCGGGGCGCTTCTTGATACCTTGTAATTTTCCCGGTGTTGAAAATTGCATGGCTTTGGCGGATTTAGGGGCGAGCATAAATCTCATGCCTTTATCGGTTTGGAAACAACTATCTCTTCCCGAGCTCACTCCCACTAGGATGACTCTTGAACTAGCCAACCGAACCATAGCTCACCCCGTAGGTATAGCGGAAGATGTGTTTGTAGGTGTGGATAAGTTTACCTTTCCGGCCGACTTTGTAGTGGTCGATTATGACATGGATCCTAGAGTGCCTTTGATTGTTGGTAGACCGTTTTTGAGAACGGGTCGTACCTTGATAGATGTGGCGGAAGGAGAATTAATTATGAGAGTAGAGGATGAGAAAGTGGTGTATAAGTTAGGGAAAGTTTGTGATAGAAAAGAGGTTAAGGAGTCTAGACCTTGTGAGACTATTAACATTGTGGATGTACTAGATGAAGTGTGTAATGAACACTTTCATGATGCTTGTAAGAATGCTAGTGATGAGATTCCACATGTTGAAACTGTGGCCTCAATTGCTCCCTCTTTAACACCTTTTGGAGAGAGTGATTTCCTCTTGGAGGAATTTGAGTCCAACTTTCTTGGTGATGATGATTCTCCCATTAATTGGGAAGAAGATATTCTTACAATCCAAAAGTTGCTCAATGAGGACCCTATTCCTTCTCCTATTCCACAAGAGATTACCCTTGAGGAACCTTCCATAGTAAAACCTTCCATAGAGAGTCCACCTCCCATTGAACTTAAGGAACTTCCATCCCACTTAGAATATGCTTTCTTAGAAGGAAAAGACCAATTACCGGTGATTATTGCTAAGGAATTGAAAGAGGATGAGAAGGAGCAACTTATTGAAGTCCTTAAGAAACATAAGAAAGCCTTAGCATGGAAAATATCCGACATAAGGGGAATTGATCCACATTTTTGTACTCACAAAATCCTTATGGAGGATGATTATAAACCCGCCATTCAAAACCAAAGGAGATTAACCCAAAAATTCATGAGGTTATTAAGAAGGAAGTGATTAAACTCTTAGATGCGGGTATGATTTACCCCATTTCCGACTCTCCATGGGTTAGCCCGGTTCATTGTGTTCCAAAGAAGGGTGGAATCACCGTGGTGCCTAATGAGAACAATGAGCTTATTCCCACGAGACTTGTAACCGGTTGGAGAGTTTGCATTGATTATAGAAAACTCAATGAGGCAACTAGGAAAGACCATTTCCCGCTTCCCTTTATGGATCAAATGCTTGAACGCTTAGCGGGAAATGAGTACTATTGTTTTCTTGATGGCTTTTCAGGTTATTTTCAAATACCCATTGACCCTAAGGATCAAGAAAAGACCACATTCACTTGTCCATACGGTACATTTGCTTACAAGAGGATGCCTTTTGGCCTATGTAATGCACCGGGGACGTTTCAAAGGTGCATGATGGCGATTTTCCATGATATGATAGAGCAAACCATGGAGGTTTTTATGGATGACTTTTCCGTATTTGGGAACTCCTTTAGCTCTTGTCTCACCAATCTTGAGAGAATGCTTAAGCGTTGTGAGGAAACACGTTTGGTGCTAAATTGGGAGAAATGTCACTTTATGGTGAAAGAGGGGATTGTTTTAGGACACAAGATATCCAATAAGGGATTAGAAGTTGATCGAGCTAAAATTGATGTGATTGCTAAGCTTCCCCCACCCACCTCGGTTAAAGGTGTGAGGAGTTTCTTAGGTCATGCGGGTTTTTATAGGCGCTTTATACAAGATTTCTCTAAGATAGCTAGACCGATGACTCATCTCTTGGAGAAAGAGGCTCCTTTCATTTTTGATCAAGCTTGTTTAGATTCTTTTGAGACACTTAAGGAAAAATTGACAAAGGCTCCCGTTTTGGTTTCTCCAAATTGGGAATTACCTTTTGAGCTTATGTGTGACGCTAGTGATTATGCGGTGGGGGCCGTCTTAGGACAAAGAGTTAATAAGCATTTTCAACCTATACACTATGCGAGTAAAACCATGACCGGTGCACAACTTCATTACACTACCACGGAAAAAGAGTTGCTTGCTATAGTATATGCTTTTGAGAAGTTTAGACCATACCTTGTGCTTTCCAAGACCATAGTGTATACGGATCATTCCGCTCTCAAGTATCTTATGACAAAACAAGATGCTAAGCCTAGGCTTTTGAGATGGGTTTTGTTGCTTCAAGAGTTTAAGATAGAGATTCGTGATAAAAAAGGGGCCGAGAATTTAGCGGCGGATCATTTGAGTAGACTTGAGCATCCTTTTCAAGGAGATTTCCCACATCAAGAAATCAATGAATCCTTTCCACTAGAGGAGCTCATGTCTATCTCTTCCCAAGAGGATGCCACACCTTGGTTTGCGGATATTGCAAACTATCTTGTGGGCAATGTGCTTATTGAGGGTCTTACTTACCAACAAAAGAAAAAGTTTCTTAAGGAAGTTAAGTATTACTTTTGGGATGATCCATATCTTTTTAGGCAATGTGCGGACCAAATCATTAGACGGTGTGTAGATGGGCCCGAGGCATTTAAGATCTTAGAGGCATGTCATAAAGGACCTACGGGTGGACATTTTGGGCCTAACTACACCGCCAAGAAAGTCTTTGATTCGGGTTACTATTGGCCTTCCATTTACAAGGATGCCCAAGAGATGGTGAAATTTTGTGATGTTTGTCAAAGACAAGGAAAAATTACACAACGTGATGAGATGCCACAAAATTTTATCCAAGAGTGTGAGATATTTGATGTATGGGGAATAGATTTCATAGGACCTTTTCCATCCTCTAAGGGAAACAAGTATATACTTGTGGCGGTGGATTATGTGTCCAAGTGGGTGGAGGCTAAAGCCTTACCTACTAATGATGCTAGAGTGGTTGTAAAGTTCTTGAAACAATTGTTTGCTAGATTTGGTGTACCTCAGGCCATCATAAGTGATCGTGGTACGCATTTTTGTAATGATCAATTCACGAGAGTTATGAAGAAATATGGAGTGAATCATAGACTTTCTACCGCGTATCACCCTCAAACAAATGGTCAAACCGAGGTCACAAATCGTGGTTTAAAGAGGATTTTAGAGAGAACGGTGGGAGTGCATAGAGCTTCTTGGTCGGATAAGCTTGATGATGCTTTGTGGGCGTTTAGGACGGCCTTTAAGACACCAATTGGTTGTACTCCTTATAGGCTTGTCTATGGAAAAGCGTGCCACCTCCCATTTGAGTTAGAACATAAGGCATCTTGGGCTCTCAAGTGGGCTAACTTTGATTTAAACCAAGCCGGTTCATATAGGAAAGATCAAATCAATGAGATGGATGAGTTGAGAGCCAATGCCTATGAGAATTCTTTGCTATACAAGGAAAAGACTAAGAAATTGCATGATGCTAAGATCAAGAATCGTGAGTTCAAAGTTGGAGAGCCGGTTCTCCTCTTTAACTCAAGATTGAAGCTTTTTGCGGGCAAGCTTAAGTCGAGATGGTCCGGTCCATTCACTATTGCTCAAGTGTTTCCATATGGAACTCTTGAGTTGTCCCAACCCGATGGTCCAAATTTTAAAGTGAATGGTCACCGTGTTAAGCATTACTTTGGGGAGGACATTTCCGTTGAAATGGTCCAAGAGGTCCCCATTTTCCCCATGAATTAATTCATTGAGGGACGAGTCGAGCTAGAGACTCATTAACTCAAGCATCGTATAACTAGGTTTAGAGTGTTGTAGGTTAGAAATAAAGGCATGGATTTGGAGATAAGTGTAGGGGAGACCTTCTTTTGTCTTCTTGATTGTTTGTAGGGTTGCTCACTCATATTGTGCTTTGGAGCTTATGGAGGAGGCCCTTGTATCCGGTTCACTTCGTTTCTTTAAGTGAATTTTCATTGACACTTTGTGCTTAAACATGATTTCACTAATAGTAGTCCTTTCCTTAACTTGGGTTAAGCAAAGTCTATTCATTGTCATAAGTGTAGGGGAAGTTTTTATACTTCCATGCTCTTAAACATTGAGGACAATGTTTAGCTTAAGTGTAGGGGGGTCTTCTATCTAAGTGACCTTACCTAGAACTAGTCATTGTCTTACATGATAACATGGAAAATTGAATTTTAAACATTTTTCAAATTTTTGATCTACTTTGGCCAACAAAAATATGCATTCGTAATTTTTGCATCAATCATTTTTCATTTGCATATCACATTTGCATTGTATATATTTCTTCTTTTATTTTTCATCAAAAATAAATAAAAAGGAAAATAAAATAAAACATGGTTTTAACAAATTTAGACTTCTTTGACATATTAGGCCCGCCATGGATATTTTGACTCAACCCGAGTTTGCTTATTTTAGCACTCTCTAGCTAGTATCCTTAACCATGTAGTCCTTCATTGGTCTATTAGGCTAAGCTTCCACCAATTTCATTCTTTGAAATTTTAAATTTGTGGAGAATGGGAAATGATAGAGTTGAAGCAAGTGTAAAAGGGCTAGATAGACTTCATGGCAATTACTTGTGGCTAAACCCTTCTCTTCTCTACCTCTATTTTCTTCGCATGTATATAATTGTTAATAAATAATCAAGTACGGTTTTAATTGGTTCGTAATCTCTTATGCATTTTTGGCTAATCATTTATGGTTGATATGAGTACGTCTTAAGATTCTAAGTTAGCACGTTTTATGTGTACTAGACTTATGTCATGCTCCATATTTAGCGGGTGTTTTTCCTTTTCTTCTTTTCAAATTTCTTTGTGAGGAATAAAGAAAAATAAGAGCGGCTTATGAAAAAAAATGAGTGGCTAGAAAAAGAAAAAAAAAAAAAAGAAAAAAAAAATAATGCAAGACTCCCAAGAGGGGCAGTGTGGTGTTAATTATAGTGACTATTGAGTTCCAATATTACCTTGACGGGTTGCGGGGATTCAATAGATTGCTCCAATCCAATATTACCTTGACGGGTTGCGGGGTTGAAGATCCAAAATCTCAAAAAGATGCGGATGTAAATTATTGCATGAGTTTTATTTTTCTTTCCTTAGCGAGTGTGTAGTTACTTATGAAAGCATGACATGAGGATTTTACACATAAGGCGAATGACTTATTACTCTTAATACGGACTTGTATTAATTGTGAGCGGTTTTTCAAGTAATGGATGAGAAGATTACTTAGGATTAAAACCGTGCTTCCTTATTTTTGGATTTTACACTTCTTATATTTCACACTTGAATAATGACAAATTTGCCCACAAGCAATTTGCTCAAATAATAACCGGTTCCACATTTAATTGTCATGAATAAGTTGATGCACTTTTTACTTGTGAATGCAATGATTCCATTTATTAGCTTGGTATGGGGAATGTGAAACTTGAGGGTGATAAATGTTCATGGTATCCAAGCCCTAATCCAAGTCATTGAATTCTTTATGAGTTATTTCCATCAAAACCATTTCAAGAAAAATCAAAAAGATATAGATAGAATTGTATTTTGATTCATTGCATTATTAAAAGTCAAAATCATGCATCATCTAGTTTAGAGTAGTGTAGATGCATCTCATATGGCCAAGGTGGATTAATTATGAGGGAAATGTAAATTTTTTAAGCCTTGAAATACAATATTGCATGAGGACATGGCAATGCTCAAGTGTAGGGGAATTTGATATGAGCTTAAACTCATATCCTTTTATCAACAAATAACCCTAAAACATGAAGCAAAATACCCATTTATCTTGTAAAAAGCAGTGTTATGTGGTATGTTGTGTTTGTGTGCACTTGTGTAGGTAAGAAGATACATTTTCAAGCAAACAAGGAAAAACCAAGCTCAAATGGATGAAAAAGACAAAAGAGGATCAAAAGTGACAAGACTTTGAAGTTCAAGGACCTATCTTGACAAGTTGTGAAAGTTGAAGGACTAGAAGTGCAAATTATGAAAAGTCAAGATTCAAGTCAAACCTGGTCAACTATCAAGTCAACTCAGTCAAAGGGCCATTTTGTACAAATTATGGAAGTTAAAGGACCAAAAATGACAAAGGAATGAAGATCCTAGCTTGAAATAGGAATCTGCCAAGTCAAGGGACCAAATCTGCCAACTTTGGAAAGTAATGCAAAGTTTAATCCAAGTGGAAAGAATTCAACCAATGGGAAAAGAGAATAAGCCTCACACGGATCACCACATAAGCCCACTACTGCCGCCTTTCATATATTACCATATCTCAACAGTGTAATCCGCAACACATCTCCTCAACCAATAAGAAGATGACACGTGTTATCTTCTTTAACAAAAAATATTTCCAGGATCGGGTTTTTGATAGAGGGCGTTTCATGAGAAGATCAAAACACCAAACTTGCTCGTTTTGAAGAGAGGAATACAATGGTGCAATCCAATTAACAAATCATCCATTCAATCAAAAACCCCCAATTCAGTGTTCATCACCTTCAAGTGCCAAATGCAGAATTTTTCCACGTGGCAAGATATTATTGGTTCTGACACGTCACAACTCCAACAAATTCTCCTATCTTGCCTATAAATAGATAGCTTGTACCTCATTTCTCATTGTAGCTTAAAATTGTAAAAACACATAGTTCTTACTTTCCCTTACTTTTTCCCTCACTTTTCCCCTAACTACTCAAGAGTCTGACAAACTCTTGAGTCAGTTAGTTAGTTGTTAGTTTGTAACCAACCTTTGTAACTGAATTCTTGCAATAAAATTCAAATTTCCTTTTCCCGCCAAATTCTGTTCTTCAAAATTCCAGTTTGATCTTGCTTCCATTGGATAGTATTGTTGCTGTTTGATGTTTGTTATGATCAACCATTGATCATAGCTTACATTGGTGAAGTTTTGTAGCTGTTTGATCAGAATTCAAGTTTTTCCATTGTTGTTGAAGATTTGTAGCAGTTTGATTGATTCCAGATGAATTGCAGTTGATTGTTGATTGATTTTAGTTGAATACTAGTGATAGGTGGTGGTATCACTAGTGCAAGAGAGTTCAGCGCTCCTCTTCTTCCCAAAGGATCTCTTCATTAGGTTCTATAGCTCTTGATTTTTGTTCCTCTAAATCAGTCAATTGCATGCTCAATTTTCTAGTTTAATCTTGATGGCTGCCTGTTTTACTTGATAAGTAGTTGATGTTTGATTGGTTCTAGTGTGAATTGTAGCTTAATCTTGCATCATTGTGTTCTGAGTTGTAGTTTCTGCATACTTTCAGTAACTTGTTAGCCTTATAGCTTACTTTCAGTTCTAGCCTTGGTTATTGTTTGTTCTTAGCTTGAATACACTTCATTTTGTCCATTGAAACTAGTCTACTATAGCTTTTGTATCAGCTTAATCCAGAACTTAAAAAGTCTTTGTAAAATTTGGTTCATAACTAATAAGGGAGTGTTTGGGAATAGCTTTTAAATAGATTTCAAGTGTTAAGATTTGGTGTTTAGAAGTTGATTTCCAGTCATTAGGTGTTAACAATTGGTTTTAAGTCTTTTACAAGTCAAACATAAGGTCAAACAGACAATTGGCTTTGAAACAGTTTGGGTCAGATATCATTAAGCTTTGGTTTTGAAAACTTGTTACTTTCAATTGCTGATTTCTCCTTCATTCCTTGATCAAATTTGCTCAAATTTGTTTCTAGTTATAGCTTATATCATAAACTTTTAGACTCTAAGAGGAAAATCTACAGTTTTAGGAATTAAGCTAGAAAATAGCTTATTGGTCAACGACTGAGCATTTGTCATTCTCTGAGACAAAGTGCTAACTGTTTTACTGGTTCTCTTAATCCACTTCACAAAAGTTGTTGTTTTCTTTCACCAAACCAGTTAGAAAGTATTGAATATTAAGTTTTGAAGTTTTGAGCTTTTTGCAAAAAGTTGGTCAAACTTGGTCAACATAAGCTCAAAAGAGCTTATTTCAGATTTCTCATTCATTTCTGGATGAAAATGGTTCTAGTTTGATTTCCCCTTCTTTAAATCAAGTGCTTAATCAGTTTCTTTACAAAAATCAGGTTGTGACTGATTGGAATAAGCTGTAGCTTATTTTGTGCTTATTAATAAGCACTCAATTGCTTATTTTTGACTTTTAGCTAGATTCCTCAGACACACTTAGCTTAAATTGGATTTTAAGAGTTTTGCAAGTTGTTTCAGCTTATTTGGTTGAGTATTAAGCTCAAACGAGCTTATTCTTCCCTTTGTCCCGTTTTTACTTAAAACTTTGGTTTAATTGCACTTTGGTCCTTATATTTCATTCAGTGTTTAATCTTTGGCTAAACTTCCAAGTAATTAGGGTTTGCAAAGATTTAGTCCCTGGATTTTGAAGTTTGTTAAATTTCAGTTATCAAGTTGTTGGTTAGTTAATTTTAGTTAGTTTGTTAAAGTTTTTACATAATTGGTCCTTTTAGTTAACTGATTTGCATTAGTAGTCCTTATAATTTTTAGAATTTACATTTCAAGCATTTACATTTCATAGAAATTACATTTTCAGTCCTTTTAGTTTCAAGTTTTGCATTTTATATTTTACTTGAATAAAATTTGGTATTTGCAACTTGTTTTACGTATAAGTAGGTTTATATTTTTCATTTTTAAATAGTATTGTTTGAATTAGCAATAGATTACCAAGCAAGCTTGAACAACCAAGAACAATAATAAATCTGATATTGATTGAACTTTCTATTGGTTAAGAACTGAGAAAACGAACTTGCATTATACTACATTTCAAGCACATTCTGTAAAAAACCCATTTTTGATGAAAAACTATTGTTTTGATCTTGTTTATTTGATGTATGTAGGTGTTTATGATGATATAAATGATTTTTACTTGTTGCATGTTAAAATTTTTGAGTTGGGTTTTATATGATTTGATCATCTAGGGTTATATAGGATGTTAGGATTAGAAGTTGTAGTATTAGTGGTAAAAATGATGTTAAAATCGGTGGAAATATGATTTTGAGTGATTTTAAAGAAGGTATTTTTAATCAGCAGCTAAAAGGCAATTTTTGGAAAACTTAAGTTTGTGTATGATATTATTTGATTATATATTGTTGTATAGGATTTCGTAAGCTTCGATTTGGTATAAAGTAGAGCTTCTAGCTCCAAACGAGCGAAAAGTTATGATAGTTTGATTATTCGTATACCGGGAGACGAGTATCGTCGCAATATATAGTTGTTGTCGATATTTGGATCGAATCTCGGGGACTATAGAAAGGATTTTGAAATGAGTCAAGGACTGATGAAGAAGTGTAAACATTAGGATGTTGAGTCTCTTTTCAAACACAAGTTTCGGTTTATAAATGGAGTCGTTTATAGAAGTCAAAATAATTATATGAGTCGATAACGTAAAACTGTCCGGTTTTTGTAGTTCGAAGATCTGTCGGGCAGGGAACCTTAAAAGTAAAATCTTTTAACCAATTTTTGGGAGTACTTTCTATATATAGTAAGTGAAGTCTCTGAGTATCGTAAACATTTGACGTGTCAAAGTAGGGAAAACAGTTTGAACGATTAGTATATATATTGACAGATTTTTAATAAAGGAAATAAATAAAGTAAAAGTGTAATAGGTGTATATATGTAGGAATTATTTAATTTAGAATGGTGTGAGTTTAATTTTGACTTTGAGTTATTTATTTTATTTTATTAAGTATGAGATATTACTTGAATATGTTATTAAAGATGCATGTTTTATTTTGATAGATTATGATTTCGTGTTTGCCGGGCATCGCCAATCGTTGAAAGTCGTCTTACTATAGCTATTACTCAAGGTGAGTCTATAGCCTCGCTTTCTGCTTGTTTTTAATGATTTTAAAACCCGCAAGGGAGATACATGCTATTTGAAATAAAATGAACACATGTCATGAATAATTGTTGGACCCGAATGTTGCCTTTGTTGCCTGATGTTGCCTTGAATTGTATAAGTACCTAAGTTGCAAAGTCCCTATTTTCATGAACCGTTAACTATGTTATAGCTCTTTGTTGTGAGTTGGGAATAGCCGCTTATTCAAATGATAGTACTATTGGGCTGACAACCCTATCTGAGACCAGGGCTTTACGCTAAGTAACCTCTGGGAAGGATAATTTACGAGAATGAGAATGTGGTATACTTGCAACTGATACCCTAGTAGGGGAAATGGAATTCATATAGTCATGCTGGCATTTGGCGTGGGTGACTAAGTTAAGGGGTCGGTGTCATGAGCTTAATACAATTCATTAGCTATTGCTATAAGATGAAATGCCTGATTAATAGATTGTATACGTAGCAATTCTATTAAACGATTATGATTGATTTTATGATGTGATCAAATGAGTTTTGTTAAACCTATAGATTCACTCAGCATCATTGTTGATTTGTTTAAGCATGTATTTTAGGTAATCTGATGTGTTGATCAAGGAGCTTGCTTGGGAAGGTTGCGGTGTCGCTTTTATAGTCATTCAGTCTGAAACTGTTTTCTTTCCCTGTCATTATTAAATGTTATCTTTTGTCTTCAGGAAATTATAAAAATCATTTTTGAGTATTTTATAGCTGATAAAAGGCTAGTAATTTCGGGATGGTATTTTGAAGGGACCAAAACGCTACTTTGATATTAATAAAATTTATTTATTAGGAATGAAAACTTTAGACTAAAAGATGGTATTATTTTGTCTTATATTCCAAATATTTTATTTTTAGATTATACTAAATGTTTTTAGCGATGAGGCTTGAGTTTAGCACCCAAATGTGTATTTCCGCTGCGCAATGTAAATTTGGGGGTGTTAAATGACATTTGTTTGTGGTATGTGATTCAATTCTTATACCCCCTCAAACCTTCATTGCTTGGATACTTGACTCACTTAGGAGATGTAGAATGAGTTAGTAGTAGCTTAAAGTATCATGCATGATTGCCATGGTTTGCACCCATACGGTTAGTAGGCCATATATCATGTGTAATATGTGCAATTGAGCTCATCTCTAGGATGATTGATTAATCCCTTGAGATACCAAACTACTCTAGAAGTTGTAGTTAGGATATTTCACATTTGGAATTGAAATATTCCAAGGATATTGTTATTGTAAACCCTAGCAATAATAATTCTCCGATCATGTGGGAGAGAAAGTAAATCCATACTTAGCTCACATTTTGAAATAGCTTAAGACTATCCTTGAAAGTGATCTTACTCTATTTATCAAAATTGCTTGGTATAGTTCATTACCAAAGCTGTATAGACTTACGCCGGAAAGGCACCTCTTAAAGCATTATAGATGAGCAAGCTCTTCGTTTCTACAACTTGAAGTTTGTCACTTGTCTCTTGAGCATTAAACTTTGTCTTGATTCACTCCCCTTGGTTTCTCTCTTCTTTGTTTCTTTCCTACGAGTAGTCGTTCTTCCGTTTCGGTCCTATTCGGTCTTTTTCGGTTTCCATTTAACTCGTAATCCTTCATTAAGGCATTATCACCTAGTATTGAAGTGGTTCAATGATTTCCAAAAGGCTTGAGATATATTTTAAGTATTTTAGAAAAACTTGGTTTTGAAAATTTCATTGATTTTCTTGGTTAAAAACCACCCACTGTAGGCGGTTCTTTAATTGTCACAACTCAAAGGCACGATTCTTTATCAATAAAGAACAACGGCCCACGAGTGACTAAAATACTCAGATTTTATTAAAAATCACATTTTCAAAAAAAACCCACCCTTTATTCTCGATAGAGGCGACGGGTTTCATCCCTTTTCCACCATTTTTGAAATTCCAGAAGCTTCAATATTAATTGATTCCAAGTCGTAGGTTTCACTCATCCCTCTTCAAACATCAATTAATTGTAAGTACATTCATTCAATTTCAATCAATTTGTTCTAGGGTTCTTATTTTCATATGGGGATTTTTAAAATTAATATTGAATTAGAACCTTACTAGGAATGTGGGTTGACATAGTTATATTACTATTATTCCTTAGGTTCAAATTCATTGCGATTTCACTAAATCCACTTGTAGAACAATCCAAATTTTGACTAAGTTATTTTGGTTAAATGATGGAATTTGTATGAACCCATGAACAAATTGGTAATTGCATTGTTAATGCTTACCTAAAACGAATTTTTGATAAACCAATGTTCAAGTTCGTGGTTGATTTTACGTAGTTCATATGTTCTAGTCAATGATGAATTTGGTACATTCTGAACATGGGAATGATAAGGAGTCATCCTTTTGTTAGCAGTTGATTATACACATACTCTTGACTTTGATCTTTGTTAATTTTATAACATAAGAGTGATTGGAACATTATTTTTGTTGTATTCAGTTACTTAATCATGCCTTTTGAAACTCGATAAGATCATGAGAAAACTAGAGAATACATGCCTACTCAAAAATACTCTTCGGTCTCTAGAATCTCATAGTTTTCATGAAGGACACATTGTCCCTTATAATTTCCATGGACTTGACTTCATTAGATTCATGTCCAAATCCATTGGCTTTGATCGCTTACTTGACATTGATGATCCAATATTTTATTCCTTTCTCTTAGAGTTCTTTAGTTCATTTACATTAATGTGCATCAATAATGGTTTATCAATAAGATTTTCCATCAAGGGGAAAACCTTTGTATACACTCTTGAAGAATTTGGAGAAATTATCAAGGTTTTATACAATGGTCAATGTAGGTTCACCGATGCTTGGAGTATCAACTCTTTAGAATCGACCTCTATTGATGTGCATTATGTGACTGAGCTACTGTGATAATCTAACATTTTCAGGTAGTAAATTATTTTCTCGTATATTATTTTGAAACTTATTTTTGTGTTGGTTGATGAACTCACAATTTACGGATTTAAATTTGGGCTTACGTGCATAATTTAACGTCTTTTACGATGAAACCAGAAACCTTAGGATTACGTATTTACGTTTTTGAACTCCGTTTTTGATGAGACAATTTTTATTAGATTCGTTTTGTGCTGTTGATTCATAATTTATAAAAACGTTTTTCGTAAAACGACCCGAGGGCACGTAAATCGAGGAGTACCCGTAAATAATTAGGGATGAGATAAAACAGGTTTTGCCCCACCCCGAATATGGGATGGCTAAACAAGCTACACAAACACCCTTAGGTGTCAAACTTACAAAGTAAGCAAGACACATGTCTTGCTTAACTTTGCAAACTAGCTAAACATCAAAACCACTAACACCACAAACCATTTATTCATTTCATCCCATGCAAAACCACCAAATACTCTCTCTTTCTCTTCCTCTTTGCCGTCCCAACTCAACAACAAACACCCCCATTTGATCAAAATTAACTACAATATCTTGTGTTATTCACACATATGATGGAAACCTCTTGAAGCTTTATTGATTGGTGGTGATTTTAACATCCAAGGAGGAGATTTGATTGTGTCCTAGGGCTGATTTTTCCACAAGAGTTCTTGGTGATTGGTGATCTTGAAAAAGTTTTGGTGTACCTCAAAGTGTTGTCATCCAAAGTCAAGTGATAATCTTGGTTGGTAAACAAGATCATCCTTCCCATTTTCATTGTTATTTTTGTAAATGTAAAATTTATATTCTTTCCTAATGTATATGTATATTATGATATATGATGATAAAAATATTGTGTGGGGATCATGTGTTGATAAACTTGGTTAAAAAGATTGAAAACTACATGTAAAAAGGTTAAAATCTTGCTTAAATAAGTAGGCTGTATAAATACAGTAAAGAACCTTATGTTAAACTGATTAAATGGCATAGATGAATTAATATACATTAAGTTATAAGACTTATACACATGTGAGAGTTGGCCATACAATGGAATCTTTATAATGAGTGTGATGTGATCAAAACAAAATTGAAGTGCAAATCTGAGTAGTCTGTTTTGGACGAACTGTTAGGGACATTTAAAGTTAGATTGAGCAGTAGCTAAAACTAAGTTAATTGTAGCACATAATATGAAGTTTATGTCACCTAAAAATGAGCTTCTATATCCTTGTAGAACTCAAGATATGGTAAAAATGGTGAAAGTGAAAATAAAAATCAGATTTGTGAAATAAAAGTATATAGTTTAATATTAGTACTCAAGTAAATACAATATAAAATGAATAATTAAAACCCACTAACTTATATATTACCTATAAATAAATATGTACATTAATAAATAAATGAGACATTTTATAAAAATGGCAATTTGATAAGTTTTATAAGTTATAAAACTATAAACATAAGTTTTACGTCTTTTCGGCTAAAACCGTAAAATTAACGTTTTCGTCAAACAAAACTTCGACGGTCGGACCCTTCTAATGTAAAATTTTTATAACTCATATACTGATATATAAGTACATATTACAAGTAAAAACTAATAAAACCCGAGCTTTATAACATATGGACATTAACGGGCCAAATTAGCCTTATTGGACTATTAAACCAACTAATCTGGCTAAACACTTATGAACTTACTTATTGGGCTTAACCCACTTGTTGTTGATCCCAAACTTAGATCGATTAAGCTTTGTGTATACGAGATTAGATCAAGTAATACACGTAGAGAAACCTTTGCTTATGAATAAAGTAACTAAGTGTTATGCGGAATTAACACTTAATCTAGAACACAAAGATGTTAAACAAACTTTCACTTGTATTAGAATAATCGAACTTGATTACAATGAAAGAGGTTTAACAGTCGAATACTTGTGAAAACTTATTATAACTGATAATCAACATTAACCTAAAAGATCTTCTTTTATAGATTAAGAAGTCTTGTACAAGAAGCTACGAATCAACTATTCTAGGTAAAGATAATAATGGAAAATACAATGTCGAGTTTATCTTTACCATATACAAATAAAGAAACAAATAAACAAAAGATTCGTATAAGATAACTTCCATCAGTGCTTGTCTTCCAGGCTATCAGCGTTGACTTTCCTTACTGTCAACGCTTGGCTGTCAGCGTCCAATGTCATCTTATCAGCGCTTGAACTCTTCTTATCAGCGTCTAGTGAACTGACCCATAATTTATTCCCAACAATCCTCCCCTAAACTTGATATCCACTCTAATGATCAAGTTTCTGAATAAATACTAAAGGCTAGGAGGAATCTTACAAAAACTTCCTATGTTGGTGATAAACATATCTAATTAAGTCCTTGGCCACGTCACTAGTATAATCAATCTCCAAGGGTGTCTCCTTCATCTTCTCCAATATTTCTTTGGACAAGAAATAGTCAGCATCCACAAGTAGATACTCTGAAAACTTTGTAGAGCTCAAATGAAACACACCACAAGTAGAATAAAGCCTCCAATGAAGACCACTGAGGTCATCTTCAAGATCCTTCCATACAGCAGGATCTGCTTCCCTTGGACCACATAAAGTCAAAAATGTGTGCCATATTCTTATTCCATTTGCTGAAGTAGGTGCTTCAGCCTTATACTTGGCCTCTATCAATCTCCATAGATGCACCAAGTCTTCTCTGTCTATGCTTGCAAAGATAGAAATAATCGAAGTGAAAGTGTGTACCTCCTTCCCAAATCTGCCAATCTTCCAAAATCCACACTCATCTTCATCAAAACTTATGATTGGATTTCTGGCATCTAGAGATACTATATTAACCAAATCTGAAGCTTCCAATGGAGAAAGCTTGAGATGCTTCCTTATGACAGTTTCACTTGGATCATACACATCCATATCTTTGGGAAATTGGAGAGGATCTCCTTTCTTCACTGGTCTTTGAGCAATCCTCATCTCCTTTTCAATCTGCATTTCCTCAGCAAGCTCCTGTTTCCTTTCTTCTGAAAGAAACTGTAAGACATTATTTTCTTGCACATGCCTCCAAATAGGATGTGCCCTGTACTCTAGCTCCTCAAAAGATAAAGCCAGCAACTTCTTGTATGTCCATCCAGGTTGATGGCATCTAAGCAACTTGTAATACAATTGCCTGCTATCTCTTCTAAGCCAAGTCTTGACCTCTTGTGCATTATACTTCAAAATCACCTTTATATCATCTTGTACCCTGAGAAGAATTTCCAACCCCCAAATTTGATCTGACAAACTCATCCCTGGGTTGTCCATTACCTTATCTTCCCAAGCATGGTACATTCTGGTGATTTCTGGAAGGTCAAAATCAACCTGCTTCTTCAAATCACTCAATCTTTCTTTTGCCAACTCATCTCCATATTCAAGTCTTTCTGGATCTTCAATGATTTGTATACTTGAATTTGAGCTGCCTTTGTCACTTTCCTCATCACTTTCATCCTCACTCTCAGTGGCTACAAATGGTGATGTACCACTCCTCTTCAAATCTTCTTCCAAAAGTTGTGCAGCCAACTGTTTATCAAATGCAATTTGTGCTGCATCTTTCTTTGGAACATCTTCTTCAACCATAAGCCCCTTACCCTTGTCTTTTGGATCAATAATTGGTAAGGTAGAAGAAGAAACCTGTGTGGACACATCTTTGATGATTGCTGATGACTGGAATACATCAACACCACCTGCAACTTTGTCAGCGTTCAAGTTACCTTTATCAGCGCCCCGATTACCTTTGTCAGCGCTGGATGTGTCAGCGTTCAAACCTGTATCAGCGCCCACTTTGCTTGCAACAGCGTCCTGTGTAATATGTTGCATTGTTGCTGTGAAAGATCCTTCCAAGTTTAATGGAGTTACCTTGGACGTATCAATGACAGGATGCTTCTTCAGGCTTGTAAGAGCTTCAGCAATATCTAAGGATGCACCATCATGTGAACTCCTTTCACTTGCAGTACGTATAAGCTCATCCACTTCATCCTCCCCTTTGGAAGATTCCTCCATCCTACTCCTGATACTAGGATTCTCCAAAACAGTTACCCGCTCCCTCAATGCTTGGAGTTCACGGCCCTGATTATTGACAATTTGTACAAGGCTGACATTTTGCTTTTGCAAGCTAATGACAGCAGCCGTCAATTCATTCAATGTCATAGGTTCCAACCTGCCCTCAGCTAGAATGGGGATTTGACCTCCCAAAATAGAATCATAGGGCATGGATGAGGTCTTATCTATGTTGGACCTGTCTTGGCCAGCTCCTAAGCCTGTACCAATAGGTCCAGCCTCACCCATGTCACCAGCCACACTTGTGGAGGTGGTTCTCTCTGCTACATGGCTAGGACCACTAGAGGAGAACACTCCAGTAGTCCTTTGGTGTTTATTTAACCTAGATTGTAATGGGGTGAAAGATGAGGTAGATTGTGTGGGTGTTGGTTGGTTAAGAGGTGTTTGGGATTGTTCAGGGATGTAATCAGCGTTGAGATTGGCTGTGTCAGCGCCAACATATTGAGTGTCAGCGTTGACATTGGCTTGGTCAACGTCCATGTGTTCAGGTGAAGGTAATGGTTCAAGGACAGGCTCAAGTTGAGGTTCAGGGTCTGGTTGTGGTTGGGCAGCCTGAATTACTTCAAGCATGGCTTGGGTGAGAGGTATAGGTCTGTTTGTGGAGATCATTTTGTCAAAAATGGTTTTCTTTTGCTTAGGGATCTCATAAAAATGGTCATGATCCCTAAGACAATATTCTTGTAAATCAAACACCATTTGCAAAAATCTTGGGTAAGCCAAAGTCATTTTACTTCCCTTATTTTTACACATCCCTTCAAAAATCATTTTTGAAAAATTATACCTAAGCCCACGTGACATACAAACCAAAGCACTTGCAATGGACCTGTTTATTTCATTAAAAGCAGTACATTTTGGACTTAAGCATTGAAGAAGGACATGTATCAAATATTTCCAATCTGAGGGAAATTCTTGCTTATGATATTTATTTAAAGTTTTATCAGCAGGAATAGGATAACCCAATTCCCTAAGACCTTGTTCTATTGTTGCAATGGCAAGGGTAGTCACACCATCAGCGTCATTAAGACGCAAAGCTTGGCGAACCAAAGCTTCAGTGACCACCCATGTTCTACCATGAACAGTAGATGTTAATGTAGTCACTCCATTAGCTGTTGTGGAACTTACATTATTCCAAAACTGTCTAATGTGTGCGACAGGGACTAGTGGTTCATGAGAAAGTGCATACCTTATGGAGGATGCATTTAAAAATGCCACCATTTGTGAATACTGAGGGAACAAATCATTATCAGCGTCCAAGTAAGCTACCATATTATGTTGGCTCTTGAACTCCAATGTCAGATTGTTTGAGTTGAATTTTGGTGCCATGTTGAAAGCTGTTTAGGTTATGTGATATGGGAAAAATCTAGGAGAAAGATGTTAGACAAGAAAATATGAATACCCAGAAAGAAAAGTTAGCCAAATTTATAGGAGAGATGCATGATTATGATTGGTCAAAAATGAGGCAGTTATATTCAAAGAGTAATGATGAAAATATTGAATCAAATATAACTTATCTCATGCATTAATTAAAAGTAACAACTCCCCAAAAATTACGGCCAAAGATTAGTCAAAAATAACAACTGGGTAGGGCCCACTAGGTGTCAACGGTCAAAAATAACTCATCAACGCCCAACGGCTATATTTTCTTGTCAGCGTTTGCCTAAAGCCTTGTCAGTGTCACGATTGGTCTTAACAGCGTTTGGAGAAAAACTTGTCAGCGTCTAAAAATAAAAATATTTAAAAAGAAAAAGACCTTAACAAAGTAATTTATCCTAAGGGAAATATCTTGCAAGTTGATAATAATTACTGGGCGGCAAGCACTGTCCACTTATGCACACTTGCTTAAGCAAGATAGACACAAATGTCCTCAAGTGTCCCTTGCTAACCAAAATACTTACCAACAAAGTTATTTCATAAAATCCTTTGTAACTCCCAGGTAAACCCATTAAAAACAAATATTCCCAAGTCTCCCAACAGACCACAATCAATTCTAGGCCAAAAATGTCTTGGCAGCATGCATAGCTTGTCAACTTTGCATGCTACAGTGCCTCATGGTTTAGTAAAACTAACCTATACTCACCTGTGGACACAATCTAGAATTATGATAAGAGTATTATAAGAATACCCAAGAGTCCTAAAGGTTCCTTAAACCTCCCCTTAAACTATGATACATGAGTTTCTCAAAATATATATGAACATTAAAAATTTATGTCAAGATAGGAATATAAATATTCCAACCATCATCCATAAACAAAAACATGTCCAAATAGCTCTTCAAAGATCCATAAGCAACTCTGTATCCAATGGCATAAAGCTAACACCACCTACACATTTAGATTGAAAACCACAAAACTAACATTGTTGCTGACAGCGCCCCGACAACACTTATCAGCGTTGAAGGAACTCTTGTCAGCGTTAGACAATAATATCTCTAACAACGGCAAAATAACACTTGTCAGCGTTAAATTTACCTTTGTCAGTGTTAGAAAAATAAAGTGGAAAAAAATCTAAATCATCACAAAGACCAATAACAATGCATTATCCTGTACATACTTTTACAAAAAGGTTCCAAAACACATACTAAGTGAGATTAACCATTCCAATATTTGTTACCAAATATTGAAATCTTCCAGTATCAAAAGGTTTAGTTAATAAATCAGCCACATTATCTTCTGTGTCTACCCTATCTGGTTGTATTCAACCTTTCTCAAAGCAATCTCTTATAAAATGATGCCTAATTTCTATGTGTTTGGTTTTAGAATGATGTACAGGATTTTTAATAATGCATAAAGTACTGTTATTGTCTACAAAAATCTTGGTATGCATGAAATTATACCCATAATCCAACAGCTGGAAAAATCATCAGTGATGACAAAACAATATGATTTACCCTTCAAACTTTCTATATTAGTTGGACCAAAGAGGTCCAAATGCAATAAGTGAAGTGGTTTAGAACTAGAGTGCACCTGTTTAGATTTGAATGAGACCTTGTGCTGCTTGCCCTTAAGACATGCAACACAAGAGTGGTCATTGTGGAAAGCCTTTTCAGGCAAACCATCAACTAAAGCAAGTCTCACAAGTCTATTGATATTTTTAAAGTTTATGTGCCCTAATCTCCTGTGCCAAAGATTACTTTCATCTACTGAAGCTTTAGCATAAAAACATGACATTTTATTATTCATCTTAATTCCATTAAGATTCACATTATATATGTCTTTATGCCTTGGTGTTCTAAATTCTATGTATTTCTCCTCAGGGAGCTTGTAATCTTTGCTTAACACCAAGCATTCAGTATCAGTAAAAAGAACTTTATTCTTGTTATCACACACCTGTGATACACTAAAAAGATTATAGTCGAGTTCTTTTACCAGAAATACGTTTTCAAAACGTAAGTTGTTGGTGAGAAGAGTTCCTTTGCCTGTGATAGTTCCATATCCGCCCCCAAAGAGAACCTTATCACCATCTTCAATGGGAGTGAAGTTACTCAAGTAATCTTCTTTCCCAGTCATGTGCCTAGAGCATCCACTGTCCCAATATCCATAGTCATTAACCTGTTTTTGAATGCCCTGCACATAAGAAAACAAATTAGTTTTCTTTGGGAACCCAAGCCTTGGAAGACTTGGATTCATCTGGTTGTTCAACAAGAACAGACTTGGTTCTCATAACAACCCCATTTTCATCCGTTTTTGGATGAAATGCCCAGTTAACCCCAATTGGTCTTGACATGACCTTTGAAATATAATGAAACCTGTTGCATGTCATAAAAAGACCAGTAGAATTAGGGTTTTGGTCTTGTTTTGGTCTCCATGTTAAGCTAGTAGAAGCTTTAGACCCATTTCCCTGTGGTTGCAAATACCTAGGTTTGGCAGTGTGTCTGTCAGCGCTGAAATTGTTCTTGTCAGCGCCCTGATTGCCTTTATCAGCGTTGAACCTAGGGTTTGCTACAGGAACCCATTGCCTATTGGACCAAGTGTTTGTCTTTTGGAAAGGTCTTAGGCCATGTGTGTTAGACCCTCTAGAAAAGAATGGGGCTGGTCTAACAACTTGTGAACTTTTGTTCACAAAGGTTTTGTGTCTGACAGTATTTGACCTATGTTGACTTTGTCAGCGCTGAAATGGTTCTTGTCAGCGTTGACATTTGAAGCGTTGACACATTTGTATGCCAAATGTGAAAAGCTACCACAAGTGTAACAGGCTTTTCTAGACATAGTCTTAGGTCTAGAAGCAAAGAAGCCTGTTCCATGGTTACTAACTTGGCTTTTTGGTGACCTAGTATTCCTATACATCTCTGCATACTTAACACTAGGTTTTCTAACAGTGTGTGAGCCAAGGTCAACAGCTTTACCAGTGGTTGGGTGTGTGATTTTAATAGGTGTAGGATCATGGCTCGTGATTGGTGTGGGCTCATTTGGACTTTCACACAACAAACCTCCCTTAACAAACAAAGTGTGGTTAGCTTTCTTCCACTCATCTAGGTCAGTCAGTTTTTGTTTATACTCTTCAACTGGGGAAGTCACTCTAGGTGGAGGAATGAATTCCTTCTCTTGGAGTTCTGGCAAACCAGTCCAAGATAAGTCCTTTGATTGGACACCATAGAAATCCCCAGTTGGTGGTGGAACACCAGTATAATCTTTCATCCCAATCCCACTCATGTCCTTAGAGTCTCTTTGTTTACTAACACACTCTCCTAGGGTTTGTGTGGCCTTATCAAATCTCTGGATTTTAAGACTCACATTATCTTTATTTTTGTTAGCCTCATCTAACTTAGCTATCAAATCAAGATTAACCCTGTTTGTGATATCTTGAATATCTTTACTTTGATGTAACTCATGTTTTAAGATATTTATTTTATCCTTTAAATCAAACTCCATTTTCTTATACTCAGCTACTGTCCTTTCTATTTGGGTGAGAGCAATTTGATAATTAGATACTTTGCATCTTTCAGAACTTGCCTCATCTAATAATTTTACTATCTCCTTATTTAGTTTTTCAGTATTTAAACGACAACCCTTAGAACAGAAAGCATCATCATATACCTCATTATCTGATGAAGAGGAGGAGTGTGCCATGAGAGCATATTAAACATGCTCTTCTTTAACTTCAGCAACCAATGCTTTGTCCTCTTCCTCATCCTTAGCCAAAAAGTTCCAGCTCCAGTCCCATCCTCCAACACCATCAATTTGTTGAACAGCTACCATGGCCTTGGAATCTTGGCTCTTAACCATTTGGCTTGAAGGCTTACCAGCATCAGATCTTCTTGGAGATCTACATTCCCTCATAAAGTGCCCCATACGATGACAATTGTAGCTCTCAACTTTGGATTTGTCAAATCCAGCAACATCCTTAGCATCAAAGGTCATCTTCTTCTTGAACCTTCTATTAAACCTGTTTGCTCTTAAACTTACAAGAGCCATAGTCCACTTGATGTACATCTCTTCCAATTGCTCATCACTTATTTGCTCAAGATCCTCATATGTAATCCTTGAATCACTGGGCAAAGAAGCAATGAATGCACACACATTATCTAGATCTAAACCAGCAGGTTTAATTCCATCAGCGCCAAAACTGTAAGTGTCAGCGCTTGAGTGTGAGGCGTTGACAGGATGTAATCCAGCGCTGACAGGATGTGTTCCAACGCTGATAGGATGTGATCCAGCGTTGACACATGCAGATCCAGTGACTGGATGTCCATAGGAGTTCATGGAATCAAATTGACCTTCACTTTGTGAGAAGAAGGCCATGTTGCTACTGGAAGGTTTATTATCACTCTCCAAAAGCCATTCATTCTCCAACAGTCTTAGTTTGTTGAAGATGTCATCAAACCTAGAGGTTTTGTGGGTGTTATTGACAAGAATGGATCTTGCCTCAATCTTCCATACCTCACCAAGGCTTTTGAGAAAAGTAGCATTCAAGTCAGGGTCATCAATCTGTGTTCCCATGAAGGAAAGTTGACTTGTAATGTCAAGCAATCTACTTCTCATACTGCTGAGATTCTCATTGGGTTGAGCCTTAAAGACAGCATACTCATGCATGAGTTGCTTCTTCTTTTCTTCTTTAGTGTCAGCATTGCCACCATGTGCTACTTCAAGAGCTTCCCAAAGCTCTTTTGCAGACTCAAAGCGTGTGTACTTGTGCTGATTCTCATGACCCAAGGCGTGTTTCATGATGTTCAAAATTTTCATGTCCACCCTTTTCTTGGCTATATCTTCAGTAGATACAGCTCTTCCATCTTCAGGCCTTTCCTTCTTATCAGCTTCAGGACAATTAGGAACAGCTACCCTTGCGGCAATAGCATTAGCAATCTTTTGAGCTTTGTTGAATGTGTTCCCATATTCAACAATCTCCCAAAGAGTGTAGTCATGGATGGCTACATATTGCTCAAAATTGGACTTCCAAAGCTCGAAGTTCCTGGCATCAAACATGGGAATTTTGATACTAGGGTTTGTGGTGTTGCTTTGTAGCAAAACAGGAGCAGGAGGTTGTTCTGAGCCAGACATGATGTTTTTAGGGTTTTGAGAAATTTAGGGTTTCGTTGTTTTAGGGTTTTTGGTGTTTTAGGGTTCTTGCGTTACTTAAAGATCAAAAGTTTCTCAACAAGCTCTGATACCACTTGTTGATCCCAAACTTAGATCGATTAAGCTTTCTGTATACGAGATTAGATCAAGTAATACACGTAGAGAAACCTTTGCTTATGAATAAAGTAACTAAGTGTTATGCGGAATTAACACTTAATCTAGAACACAAAGATGTTAAACAAACTTTCACTTGTATTAGAATAATCGAACTTGATTACAATGAAAGAGGTTTAACAGTCGAATACTTGTGAAAACTTATTATAAATGATAATCAACATTAACCTAAAAGATCTTCTTTTATAGATTAAGAAGTCTTGTACAAGAAGCTACGAATCAACTATTCTAGGTAAAGATAATAATGGAAAATACAATGTCGAGTTTATCTTTACCATATACAAATAAAGAAACAAATAAACAAAAGATTCGTATAAGATAACTTCCATCAGTGCTTGTCTTCCAGGCTATCAGCGTTGACTTTCCTTACTGTCAACGCTTGGCTGTCAGCGTCCAATGTCATCTTATCAGCGCTTGAACTCTTCTTATCAGCGTCTAGTGAACTGACCCATAATTTATTCCCAACACTTGGGCCCAACATGTAAGTATAGGACTGATGTTAAAAGTGTAAAATGGACTAATATAAGGTAATGGGCTTATAATGGGCTTATTGGGCCTTGACAAGTAAAGATGATAAACTAGTGAAACCTGTATAAAAAGTTACCAACACATAACACTATAATGAGTAAATAAAGATGTACAATCTCATTTGATCATCATCATATATATAAAATCATCATATGTATGCATATTTATTATTTTTGTAAAGTCATTGGACAAAAGTCTAAGACCGAGTATTATTTATATTGGTTTCCGTGATCGAAGTACTCCCGTAGCCGATAATCCGCCTTTCATAATCAACGTAAGTTCATAGCCTCTCACTCTTTTAAATGCTTTATAAAATGATTTGTAAACCCGAGAGGGAGCTAACATGCTAGTTTTTGATAAAAATAGAACACAAGTAGTCTCGATGGTATGCTTAATGATATGGACCCGAATGATGCTATGACCTAATAAATGAGATGAAATGGATTATTAGTAGTTAGGTTATGTCACTTAAAGTCCCATTAGCATGAATTGTGAACTACCAGGATTTGGTAGAAGCTTATGCATATGATAGTACTATTTGGGGAAGATCACCCCAGTTCGCGCCTTGACGGTTGATCCCCGTCGTACCACGATTGGTAAGCGAATTTATGTATGAGAAGATTTACATAGCGTGAATTTTGTGACGACACGCTAACTTAGATGGGCAATTTATTTGTCGGGTTTGCGGCCCGTTGTTTGTGATAGTAAGGTAACAATGTCATGCAGCTAATAATAATCCATCACAATTCAATAATGATACAAATAACGATAATAATATTACCTATAATTGGTAATATTGAGACTACGGTCTCATGGATGGTTTAAGATGTATGCTTTGATTTATATATTGCCTGACTAGCAATACGAGGACTTACTTATGATATTATACTTGTGTTCTGATTTCGATGATTGTTTTATCTAACGGTTTTATTAAACTCTATGAATTCACTCGGAATTCGCTGATATGATTTTTGCATGTTTTTATCTCAGGTGCTTGAAGGTAATTCGGATGGAGATCGACTCTGATGGCCCACATAATAAAAATTGTTCATTCGATCTATGTTTTGTAAACTTAATGACCTGTATAACTTGGGACCTATTGTACACTTGAATCTTTTATTTTGAATGAATGTATGTTAAACCTTGTACAAACATTTTTATGTGTTGTCTATGATTGGAGTTATTGTGCTATCCCGTAACACTCAAAAGACTCTTCCGCTGTACCGATATGAAATTTGAGAGTGTTACAGCTTGGTATCAGAGCTCTCGTTATAGAGAACGAAAGATTTTAAAAATCAAGGTTTTGAACAAAACCTTTCAAAATCTTTTAACTATAAACATTTGAGAAAATATTTGAAAAATCTTTTGACTATAACGGTGCCAAAGATCTCCGACGTTACCAACAAGCCTTATTGAGAAGAAATATATTTTGATATATATAATTTAATTTATATATATGTATATATCGTGGTTTCAGTATGTAACTGTTTGATAATTATTTTTATGCTAATACGAGATATATATAAATGCAGATTGTCATGGCTGACCCTAATATTCCTGTAGAGAACCATGTTATTCCTGAACCTAGTGGATTATGATGTAAATGAGGATATGGATGATGATGAGGAGGAACCATTTGAGGATCCCGAGCCCGAGATAGGACTAGGAGATCAGATTGCCCCTCAGGTTGATGTTGTATAGAATGAGAATGATAATGTTGGTATTGAGAATGATGATGAGATTAGGATAGATAATGTAGATAATGAGGATGACGACGAGGATGTCGAGGAGGAGATAGGTATTGATGATGAGGTTGATGATGATGATGAGGCTGAGCTTATTTTCCCTTATGATGTAGCGGATGGTGAGCCCTTACCCCCTCCAGTTTATTGGTCTGATTCTGAGATTGAGCTACCTTGAGATGAATTGTCTGAATCGTCTGAATCTAATTCTGAATCAGAGAATGATGAGGATGATGATGCACCTGATGGTACTGATGGTATTGTTACTCGTAGACATGTGATAGGAGAGTCGTCTAGGGTTCGAGAGGCTACTCATATTGATGGTCTTGCACCTTGGGCATTGAGACGTGATTTAGATGCTTCCCGTGCTCAGGGTAGTATGACAGAGGTTGGATTAAGTGTTGTTCAAACTCGTGTTGCTTATTTGGAGTCGAAGACTAAGGTTGGTGAGAAAGAGCGGGAATTGCTTAACTTGGATTTGAGTGATGTGGAGCGTGGTTTGAATGAGGCTTTTAGGAGGTTATCTGTGTTAGAAAGTGGTGAGTTTGCTGAAATGAAGAAAAAGGTGAATACTATGGAGATTCAGTTGAGTGTAGCTCGTGCGATGCATGAGAAAGCTGAGAAAGAGTTGAACATATCTGTTGGTTGGAATAGTAGATTTTATACTGATATGGTTGTGAAAGGAGTGATTCGTAAGCGCCTAGCTGAAGATGTGTCTTGTGATCGTCACAAAGATACTGAAGACGATGGATGATGGACCATCTGGCGGTTCTCAGTAGATCAGTCTATCTTTAATAGTGACCTTTGTATCTTTTGTATCTTTTGTAACTTTGACTAAACCGACTTATTAATTAGTAGATCTTGCACGAATTTTGGGCTTGCATAGTGCTAGAAACTTTGATATGGAATGTAAATTAAGACAATGCGTTTGTTTCTAATCCAATGAAATATGTATCTTGTCTTGAATTCCATATTGTGCCTTATTTTGTATCTTGATTATGAAATTAATCCATCTTATATAAATCCCTTGTTGGGTGAATGCTTAATACTTTAAAATTGTGAAATTATAGAACCATGTCACCCAAGAAAGCTGTGACTGAGGATGATGTACGTAGGATTATTGCGGCGCAAGTTACCGCATCTATGACTGAATTTATGGCAAATGCTAGAAATGGAGTTGGCAGTAGTGGAGCTGGCGGTAGTGGAGCTGGCGGTAGTGGAGCTGGCGGTAGTGGAGCTGGCGATAGTGGAATTGGTGGTACTAATGTGAATGTGAATGCTAATAATATGAATGCTAATGCTGGAGGAAATGTAGGAGGACTTGGAACTAATGCACTTGAAGTTGGTGGTTGTACTTATGTGACGTTCATAAAGTGTGAACCTCTACCTTTTAATGGAACCGAAGGTGCTGTAGGATTAAGCCAGTGGATTGAGAAGATTGAGTCGGTGTGTCGGATTAAGTGTAAGGAGGAAGATAAGGTGACTTTTGCTATGGCTACTCTTAAAGTTCGTGCGTTGACTTGGTGGAACGAGAGAATTGCTTTCATGGGTATTGATGTTGCTAATGCTACTCCTTGGGCTGAAATTAAGAATTGGATGACTTTAGAGTTCTGTCCCCGTGGTGTGATCATTAGGTTAGAACAAGAGTTTATTCATCTAAGAATGAAATGTGTGGACATTGGTAGCTACACAAACCGATTCCATGAGTTGGCCTTGCTGTGTCCTCGATTGGTGGAACCCGAAGAGATCCGAATTGAGCAATATATTAATGGGTTAACCAAGAACATCCGTGGGGATGTGACGTCATCAAAACCACTGACCATTGATGATGCTGTTCGAATGGCTTACCAAATCATTGGGAAAATAATTCAGGATAGGGAAGATGAAGCACGTACTGGTGAGAAAAGAAAGGGTGATGGCGATCGTGTAGATAGAGGTGATAATAGGAAGAATTTCAATCGCCGTCAGAACCAGAGAAAGGGGAATGCAAATGCTCTTACCAACAACACACCGCGCAATGATGAAAAATGTCCTAACTGTGTTAATAAGAGGCATGCTGGTGACTGCTGGAAGTGCCGAAATTGCGGAAAGCTTGGATACAAAGTTGAAAGGTGTTAGAAGGGAATCATTTGCTTCAACTGTAATGAAGAAGGTCATAAGAAATCGGAATGCCCTAAGTTGAAAGCGATTGTACCTGGAAGAAACCCCCAAGATGGTGCTTATCAACTTGGAACAGTCGAGGTGAAGAAAGAGGATCCGAATGTCGTTACTGGTACGTTTTTACTCAACAATCATTATGCTGTTGCTTTATTTGATTCGGGTGCTGATAGGAGCTTTGTATCCACTAAATTTAGTGCCCTTATTGACATTGAACCTGTTGAGATAAATACCAGTTACGAGGTATAATTGGCTGATGGTAAATTAGTGAAAACTAATAAGCTATTAGAAGGAGGCTCTCTAAATCTCTTAAACTATTCCTTTCCGATTGATTTGATGTTGATAGAACTAGGTAGTTTTGATATTATTATTGGTATGGATTGGTTATCGTTGAATAATGCTACTATTTTATGTGGAGAAAATAAGGTTAAGATTCCTCTTAGGAATAGGATGTTAGTAATTGATGGTAATCGAGGTGAATCCCGTTTGAAAATCGTTTCATGTATTAAAGTCCAGGAGTACATCAGGAACGGTTGCGAGCTATTCTTAGCTCAAGTGATCGGGAATGAGTCTAAGGAGAAACGATTGGAAGATGTACCTATTATCTGTGAATTTCCTGAGGTATTTCCTAAAGATTTACCCGGACTTCCGCCGATAAGGCAAGTTGAGTTTCGAATCGATTTAATTCCTGGTGTTGCACCGGTGGCACGTGCGCCTTACCGATTAGCACCTTCTGAATTAAAGGAATTATCTGAACAACTTAAAGAGTTGTCTGATAAAGGTTTTATTTGACCGATCTCGTCGCCTTGGGGAGCTCCAGTCTTGCTCGTCAAGAAGAAGGATGGATCTTTCCGTATGTGTATTGATTATAGGGAACTGAATAAGTTGACGATTAAAAATAGATATCCTTTACCAAGGATTGATGATTTGTTTGATCAACTACAAGGATCTAGTGTGTATTCTAAGATAGATTTGCGGTCCGGATATCACCAACTTTGCGTCCGTGAAGAAGATATTCCTATAACTGCATTTAGAACTCGTTATGGACACTATGAATTTCAAGTAATGCCATTTGGGTTAACTAACGCACCTACGGTCTTCATGGATCTAATGAATCGAGTAAGCAAGCCCTACTTGGACAAATTTGTGATTGTGTTTATTGACGACATTCTAATCTATTCTAAGAATGAAGATGAACATGGAGAACATTTAAGGATTATCTTGAGTTTGTTAAAGGATGAAAGGTTGTATGCTAAGTTTTCGAAATGTGATTTTTGGTTAGATTCTGTGCAATTTCTTGTTCATGTGATTAACAAAGATGGAATTCATGTTCATCCTACAAAGGTTGAAGCCATTAAGAATTGGTCTGCACCGACAACGCCAACGGAAGTGCGACAATTCTTTAGGATTGGCTGGCTATTATAGGCGATTCATTAAAGAATTTTCTTTAATTGCTAAACCCTTGACTAAGCTTACCCAGAAGAATAAACCTTTCGTTTGGGGAAGTGAAGAAGATGGAGCATTTCAGATATTGAAGCAAAAATTATGTAGTGCGCCAATTCTATCATTACCCGACGGAAGTGAAGATTTTGTAGTATATTGTGATGCATCTCTTAGAGGTTATGGAGCTGTTTTGATGCAGCGAGAAAAGGTGATAGCTTATGATTCTAGGCAATTAAGAAGAATGAGGAGAATTATACTACTCATGATCTCGAGTTAGGAGTTGTAGTCTTTGCTCTTAGGTTGTGGAGACATTATCTGTATGGCACCAAGTGTACGGTATTCATCGATCATAAAAGCCTACAGTATATTCTCGATCAAAAGGAATTGAACATGAGACAACGAAGATGGATAGAGCTGTTAAGTGATTATGATTGTGATATAAAATGTCACCCAGGAAAAGCAAATGTTGTTGCCGATGCATTAAGAAGAAAAGATAGAGAGCCTATCAGGGTACGTTCTCTAGTCTTTACCGTGCACAATGATTTGCCTGAGAAAATTAGAAATGCGCAAATAGAAGCCTATAACAAAGAAAATTTTGTTAATGAAGGGTTTCGAGGAGAAGGAGATCCTTTAGAGGTTAGAGCTGATGGAGTGAAATGCTTAAGAGGTCGTATGTGGATACCTAAGTTTGGAGGCTTAAGAGATTTGATTATGTTAGAATCCCATAAATCTAAATATTCCATTCATCCTGGATCTGATAAAATGTATCATGATTTGAAGAAGTTGTACTGGTGGCTGAATATGAAAGCTGATATTGCTATGTATGTTCTTCAATGCTTGACTTGTGCTAGAGTCAAAGCTGAACATCAAAAGCCATCATGACTACTTCAACAGCCAAAGATTCCTGAATGGAAGTGGGAGCGAATTACGATGGACTTTATCACCAAGCTTCCTAGAACATCATCTGGAAATAACTCGATTTGGGTCATTGTTGACAGACTGACCAAATCAGCACAATTAAAGCCAGTTAAAGAGCAGTTCTCACTGGAGAAGCTGACTCGTATTTACCTTGAGAATGTTGTATGTAAGCATGGAGTGCCTGTATCGATCATTTCAGATAGGGATCCTAGATTCACATCGAATTTTTGGAAATCTCTCCAAAGATCTTTGGGAACAAATCTCGACATGAGCACTGCTTATCACCCCCCAGACGGATGGGCAGAGTGAAAGAACGATACAAACACTGGAAGATATGTTGAGAGCTTGTGTGATAGATTTTGGTAAGAATTGGGTTAAACATTTGTCGTTAGCAGAGTTTTCATATAACAATAGTTATCATGCTAGTATTAAGGCTACACCGTTTGAAGCTTTGTATGGTAGGAAGTGCATATTTTCTGTATGTTGGAGTGAAGTTGGGGATACCCAGCTCACGGGACCGGAATTGATCCGGGAGACTACGGAGATGATAGTTCAGATTAAGAATAGGTTGTTGACTGCCCGTAGTAGACAGAAAAGTTACGCGGATGTGCGGCGGAAACCGATGGAGTTTGAAGTGGGTGACCGAGTAATGTTGAAAGTATCGCCATGGAAAGGCGTCATAACATTTAGAAAGCGATGGAAATTGAATCCCCACTATATTGGACCCTTTAAGATTTTATCTAGAGTAGGTCCGGTGGCTTACAAACTAGAGTTACCCCAAAAACTTCATGGTGTTCACAACACATTCCATGTATCTAATCTGAAGAAATGTTTAGCAGTGAGTGATGAGAAAATTTCGTTAGATAAGGTCCAAACTGATGAAAAGTTGCACTTTATCGAAGAACCCGTAGAGGTTATGGATCGTGAGGTAAAGCAACTGAAACAAAGTCGGATACCTATTGTCAAGATCCGATGGAATTCAAAGCATAGACCGGAATTTACTTGGGAACGAGAGGATGAAATGTGGAAGAAATATCCGCACCTCTTTGATTTCAATAAGAAACGGACATCAAAATGAAATGGATCACGAGGACGTTGATCCCTTTTAGGAGGAAAAGCTGTGACAATCTAACATTTTCAGGTAGTAAATTATTTTCTCGTATATTATTTTGAAACTTATTTTTGTGTTGGTTGATGAACTCACAATTTACGGATTTAAATTTGGGCTTACGTGCATAATTTGACGTCTTTTACGACTAAACCGGGGAAACCTAAGGATTACGTATTTACGTTTTTGAACTCCCTTTTTATGAGACAATTTTTATTAGATTCGTTTTGTGTCGTTGATTCATAATTTATAAAAACGCTTTTCGTAAAATGACCCGAGGGCACGCAAATCGAGGAAACTAGAATCGAGGAGTACCCGTATGGGGATGAGACAAAACAAGTTTGGTCCCACCCCTAAATAGGACGGCTAAACAAGCTACACAAACACCCTTAGGTGTCAAGCTTACAAAGTAAGCAAGACACATGTCTTGCTTAACTTTGCAAACTAGCTAAACATCAAAACCACTAACACCACAAACCATTTATTCATTTCATCCCATGCAAAACCACCAAATACTCTCTCTTTCTCTGCCTCTTTGCCGTCCCAACTCAACAAAAAACACCCCCATTTGATCAAAATTAACCACAATATCTTGTGTTATTCATACATATGATGGAAACCTCTTGAAGCTTTATTGATTGGTGATGATTTTGACATCCAAGGAGGAGATTTGATTGTGTCCTAGGGCTGATTTTTCCACAAGATTTCTTGGTGATTGGTGATCTTGAAGATAGTTTTGGTGTACCTCAAAGTGTTGTCATCCAAAGTCAAGTTATTATCTTGGTTGGTAAACAAGATCATCCTTCCCATTTTCATTGTTATTTTTGTAAATGTAAAATGTATATTCTTTCCTAATGTATATGTATATGATGATATATGATTATAAAAATATTGTGTGGGGATCATGTGTTGATAAACTTGGTTAAAAAGATTGAAAACTACATGTAAAAAGGTTAAAATCTTGCTTAAATAAATAGGCTGTATAAAAACAGTAAAGAACCTTATATTAAACTGATAAAATGGCATTGATGAATTAATATACAGTAAGTTATAAGACTTATACACATGTGAGAGTTGGTCATACGATGGAATCTTTATAATGAGTGAGATATGATCAAAACAAAATTGAAGTGCAAATCTGAGTAGTCTATTTTAGACGAACTGTTAGGGACATTTACAGTTAGATTGAGCAGTAGCTAAAACTAAGTTAATTGTAGCACATAATATGAAGTTTAGGTCACCCTAAAATGAGCTTCTATCTCCTTGTAAAACTCAAGATATGGTAAAAATGTTGAAAGTGAAAATAAAAATCAGATTTGTGAAATAAAAGTATATAGTATAATATTAGCACTCAAGTAAATACAATATAAAATGAATACTTAAAACCCACTAACTTATATATTACATATAAATAAATATTTACATTAATAAATAAATGAGACATTTTATAAAAATGGAAATTTGATAAGTGTTATAAGTTATAAAACTATAAACATGAGTTTTACGTCTTTTCGGCTAAAACCGTAAAATTAACATTTTCGTCAAATAAAACATACGGTCTGACCCGTGTAATGTAAACTTTTTATAACTCATATACTGATATATAAGTACATATTACAAGTAAAAACCGATAAAACTCGACCTTTATAACATATGGACATTAACGGGCCAAATTAGCCTTATTGGACTATTAAACCAACTAATTTGGCTAAACACTTATGAACTTACTTATTGGGCTTAACCCACTTGGGCCCAAAATGTAAGTATACGACTGATGTTAAAAGTGTAAAATGGACTAATATAAGGTAATGGGCTTATAATGGACTTATTGGGCCTTGACAAGTAAAGAAGATAAACTAGTGAAACTAGTATAAAAATTTACCAACACATAACACTATAATGGGTAAATAAAGATGCACAATCCCACTTGATCATCATCATATATATAAAATCATCATATGTATGCATAGTTATTATTTTTTTAAAGTCATTGGACAAAAGTCTAAGACCGAGTATTATTTATATAGGTTTCCGTGATCGAACCACGCCCGTAGCCGATAATCCGCCTTTCATAATCAACGTGAGTTCATAGCCTCGCACTCTTTTAAATGCTTTATAAAATTATTTGTAAACCCGCGAGGGAGATAACATGCTAGTTTTGATAAAAATAGAACACAAGTAGTCTCGATTGTATGCTTAATGATATGGACCCGAATGATGCTATGACCCAGTAAATGAGATGTAATGGATTATTAGTAGTTAGGTTATGTCACTTAAAGTCCCATTAGCATGAATTGTGAACTACTGGGATTTGGTAGACGCTTATGCATATGATAGTACTATTTGGGGAAGATCACCCCAGTTCGCGCCTTGACGGTTGATCCCCGTCCTACCACATTGATTGTTAAGCGAATTTATGTATGAGAAGATTTACATAGCGTGATTTTTGTGACGACACGCTAACTTAGATGGGCAAATTGTTTGTCGGGTTCGCGTCTCGTTGTTTGTCATAGTAAGGTAACAATGTGATGCGGCTAATAATAATCCAACACAATTCAATAATGATACAAATAACGATAATAATATTACCTATAATGGTAATATTAAGACTACGGTCTCATGGACGGTTTAAGATGTATGCTTTGATTTATATATTTCCGGACTAGCAATACGAGGACGTACTTCTGATATTATACTTGTGTTCTGATTTCAATGATTGTTTTATGTAACGGTTTTATTAAACTCTATGAATTAACTCGGCATTCGATAATATGATTTTTGCATGTTTTTATTTCAGGTGCTTGAAGGTAATTCGGATGGAGATCGACTCTGATGGCCCACATAATAAAAACTATTTATTCGATCTATGTTTTGTAAACTTAATGACCTGTATAATTTGGGACCTGCTGTACACTTGAAACTTTTATTTCGAATGAATGTATGTTAAACCTTGTCAACCATTTTTATGGTTGTCTATGATTGGAGTTATTGTGCTATCCCGTAACACTCTAAAGACTCTTCCGATGTACCGATATGAAATTTGAGAGTGTTACAGCTACCTTCTATTCAGTCATTTCTTGTGCCATTTCCAAACCTCGTGAACATCCTCTTCTTGGTAAAATTGAAGAAGAAATTCGTGCTCTCACTCCTTGGGAATTACTCACTGGCGATCTTAATGATTTTATGATCCCTTGGGCCGAAATCATTAGGAAAAATGCAATGTCTCGGTGGTAATCGCAACTTTGTGCATGCTTTCTTGCACATATGTTGTATTATGTTGCAACTTCCACCCATACAACCTTTCATTTTTCATAGCTAGAATAAATAACTTTGTTCTCCTTGAGTCCCATTCAAGTCTTCCTTTTGCTATGATTCTCTCTCACCTTCTTAGAAAAGTTCTTCTTGACTGTCCACCTTTAAATGCATCATCATTTTGCTTCGTTGATCGTGTTATGCTTCCCGTTGAAGGGAACCTTTCACTTGAGCCAAAGTATGATTCAAATGAAGATGGAAATGTTCATCAAGTGGATTCTCATATAACTGATGACTCTTCTCTCAACTCAAATGACCCTTTGTCATTCACTATTTCTCAAATGTTATCCTTAGAAATTGATTCCGACTATAAATTCTATCTTAAGCATTTTCTTCTAGAGAAACTAAGGAAAGCATCAAGGCAATAGATATATGTTCATGAAAGAAAGTGAGTTAAAGTATTGCTCTTGGTTGTTTCCACGATTGTAACTCGTACTTTGTTTCTTATCTCTTCTTTTAGACTTGAATTTGTTTTAACTAATACTTTATGTTTGGATTACTAGATATTTTAATCCTAATACGTTTGTGTGATTGATGTTTCGATTCACATGACTTTGTGCAATTTATGTGTTAGTTAACTATCTAGATATTGTTTAGTAGTCTACTTTGGCTTGATAAACCCTTGTTTAAATTCTAGGCAGTTAAAAGTTGATGGAGGTCCACCATTTTGAGCCCTCTGCTCACGGTTCTTTAAATCTAGGCGGTTCTTTATCAATAAAGATGAAGTTTTGATGAAGATCAACCTACCTTAGATCTAGTCATGTTCATCATTTTTATTTGTGTCTTGTGTAGATCCAAGTTATATGTGTATACTTAGATTAGAGTTGTAAAGATCCAAGTTATATGTGTTTACTTGGATTAGAGTTGTGTAGATCCAAGTTATATGTGTATACTTGGATTATAGTTGTGTAGATCCAAGGTATATGTGTATACTTAGATTAGAGTTGTGAAGATCCAATGTATTTGTGAATAATTGGATTAGTGTTGTGTAAATCCATTGTATATGTGTATACTTGGATTTGTCTTGTGTGAATCCAAGTTACATGTATGTACTTGGATATATCTTATTGAGTTATAAGTGTTGTGTGTTAGTTTTCACTAAACTATAAAGTGATGTGTGTATGTGTCTTGTGAGTTCTCATTTAGATTCAAAGTGAAGAGTTGTGAAGATTGGTTCTAGCTTTGGACTAGAACTCGACATCTAGCCTTGTGTCAGAAAATGGTGAAGTAGGCAACGTGTGTAGATTGGTCCTAGCTAAGATTAGGTCTCGACATTTAGCTTAGTGTCAGAAAATAATGTAAGCGACGTTGTATGGTTTTCTTCGCCAAGAAGGGAGCTTGTTGATATAGTGGAAATCTCTAGTAAGGTGTACTCGATGACTGGAGTAGGAATGAAGATAGAGCTTCGTTGCCGAACCACTATAAATCTTGGTGTCTCCATATTTGGTTGCTTCTTTCCTTAATTTTTAGTTACTTTGATTACATACAATAACTACTTGTCATTGTTAATGCATTAGAATTGAACCTAATCATTATGAAACTAGATTTCAAGTAAAAGTTAGTTTTGGGACAAACCTAATTGAAAGAAACTTTAATTAGGACATAAACCGAAGAGAAACTATTCAACCTCCCCTTCTAGTTTCTACAATAAATTTTAAAGTTATATACTCTTTCATATAGTTTATTTCACAAAAAAAATATATTACACATTTAATAGAGAACATGAATGACTAAGTGATTCATTCATATATCTTTGTTTGTGTGTCTGCTAATGATGGCATTAAGTGTTATTTTCCACCACATATCACCATTTTCTCCCTATATGAATAAGAAGAGATGTTATTACTCGTCTAGTTCACATCTACGGTTTCTTCCATTCCTAAATAGTAATTGTTCATCAAGTGGTTAATTTCTCTATGGCATCCAGTGCATCTAACCACCCACCCCTATTTTGGATGAGATCATGGCCATGAATGGTCAGATAGAGATCCCTAAAGCGGTGAAAGCATTTTTGAGCAAGAAATATTAGAGGAGAAGGGTTTGAACAATAAGGTTCGAGATAGATGTTCGTCTTCATAAGAGTTATGGAGTTCTTCTTGATATGGAGAGCAAGAATAAAGATATGTATTGTTATGCGGATGTTATTGAAGGTTTATAAAAATCATAACAATTATATAAAAGCCTAAGCGAGATCAAAGCACACATATAGCGGAAGAGATTTAACAAGATCATAATGGCACAATTATAATTAATCGAATTAGGGTTACATACCTTTTCGCTAAAGCAAATCCACAAGATGAAGAACGAATCACCAATTCAGGTTTATATCGTATACTACCAAGATATAGTCTAAAGTAAGACTATATTACGATCTTGTACACACGTAATACAACAAGCTAACCGTGATTCTAGCACGTGTAAACCGAGCTTCAACGCTCGTGGAAAATCTACCCGACAACCCTAGAGAGGGGCTAGGACTAGATTATACGCAAAATCAAGCAAACAAGAAAACCAACCGAAACCCCTTTGTGGGTTTGTCTTGCGATCGACCAAAGAGAGAAAGAAAGAGGAAGTGAATAATTATGAGGGTGAGGGATTGTTTATATAGGCCTAGTAATTCTTGTAGCCCAAGCAAAACAAATAAAAGGAAAATTTTTCCTTCCCCCTTATGCGCCCTAACCGACGGTCGAACACCCCTCAATGGGGTGTTCCGGAACCTTTTATTCTTCAACTTTATATTTATTCCACACACGCTCGTTAATACTTAACTCTCAATTATTTAACGATCGTTAAAGTTATAGCCCGGTTTAATTTAATAAATACATAAATATATATTTATTAAATAAATTAATAAATACAATAAATATATTTATTAAATAAATTAACTCTTTACGTATTGAGTGCAATCCCGTAATCTCGACTTCGATCCTATCACACGACTATTAAATATAAGTCCATAAAATTTCAGCTCCCACTTGGACATATTTTGAATATCGTGATTACATTGACTAGCGTCAAGTTACACTAGCAATGTCTCTAGTACAACTCGAGTAAGGTCTCCTGGATAAAACCTTTTAATGATTCATCATTATTATTATCCTTTTAATTCTAAAACAACGTTAATAAGGATATGGATCTCAGTCATTCCTTTCATTAACCATTCTGTTACTCGTTCACAGATTCAGCAAGATTACCAAAACAAATTTGGGTGTGGCCACACAAACATCTTACTAATTCCACGAGGGCTCAGCTGTATTAAGCTGCAAAACGAAATTGGAGGAAATAAATTCCATATGGACTACAAGCAAAACTTGTGAATTTGCAACACTTCCGAAAATAATCCTTATAGCTACCAGTTACGTTTAGTGTTAGATTATTCCACACAGATGCACTAGATTCATGACAGTTGTAGGTATCTCTAGTCTAAGGATAACTATTAATGATTTACTTGATGACAAAGATCCACAAAGCAAAATCATATAGTTGGGATAAGTCCAATATTAAATTCATCGAATATCATCCAAAATCGATCAATATACTTTATCTCTATTTTGATTTGTGTTAATTTAATAATATTCTCATATTATTAATCGACAACGGACATTTAGCATAAAAATTTATTCATGAATTAAGAAAAAAACATGTAAAATAGGTTACAAAATTAAATAATAAGAATAAACGAAACCTAATCTTTATTTTATTAAATAATAATGTCATAACATCCTTTATCCAAATACTAATCACAAATTTATTGCATGAGTTCGCTAGCTAGTTGCAGCCTAATAGCCTTGGCATGCTTAACTACCTTTGGTCTAGGCAAAGCCTTAGTAAAAGGATCAGCTACGTTATCATCTGTGTGAACTTTTATTAATTTTATTTCACGAGCTTCCACTTGTTCTCAGACATACTGATATCTACGTTTAAAGTGTCTGGCGCCCTTAATGATTCCAGCATCATTGGCGAATATGATTACGGCAGAATTGTCCCAATACATATTTATTAGGTTCTTTTATTAAAAGAATCACTCCAAGATCTCTAATAAAACTTCCTAATCCAAACCACATTTTATTCCTACTCCGTAAGTACTAGCTTCCCTCCGAACACCAAAAAAATATTCCTTTCGTATTCCTCAAATACATCAGAATATGTTTAAACAACAACCTAGTGGAGCTTCCTTGGATTCTGTTGGTATCTACTGACCAAGTTCTGAGGAAACGCCACATCAGGCCTTGTGCATCTAACAACATACATAATAGATCCTACAGCCGAAGCGTAAGGCAGATTCTGCATGTATGCCTCCTCTTCAGGAGTTGATGCATCTCATGACTCGGATTATGCTTAACTTCCATAGGTTGAAAACCTTTCTCAGAATTATGCATGTTATACTTCTTCAATATCTTATCTATATAAGCATCTTGACTAAGACCAATTATCCGTCTTTTCCTATCTCGATAGATCATAATTCCCAGAATGTATGCAGCTTCTCCTAAATCCTTAATAGAAAAACAGTTTTAAGTCTTAGAATGTTACTTCCCATGATTAATATGTCATCAACATATAGGACTAGAAATACTACATCACTCCCAGTAGCTTTGCGATATACACATGGCTCATCACGATTTCGAATAAATTCAAACTTTTTTTATTTCTTCATCAAATCATTTATTCTATTGACGTGATGCTTGCTTCAAACCATAAATAGATCTTTGAAGTTTACACACGTGCTTTGGATTCTTAGGATCAACATACCCTTCTTGTTGCTGCATATAGACGTCTTCATCTAAGCGACCGTTCAAGAAGGCAGTTTTAACATCCATTTTCCATATCTCAAAGTCATAGCATGCTGCTATAGCTATGAGAATCCTAATAGCTCTTAAGTCTCTACAGGAGAAAATGTCTCCTCATAGTCTATGCCAAAAGTTTAAGTAAAACCTTTAGCTACTAAACGAGCTTTATAGGATTGCACTTTTCCGTCGATGTTGGTTTTCTTCTTATATATCAACTTATGTCTCACTACTTTAGCATTTGGTGGTGTATCTACAAGAACCCAAACATCATTAACTTTCATGGATTTCGATTCCTCATTAATAAGTGTGAAAAACTTATCCTTTTACCACTTATTTCCAATAATAACAAGACCAAAACGTGTATTTTATGTCGTAAAAGTCGGAATTATGCGTGGTTTGTGTTTTTATTGTGTTTTAGGACAAAAATATGAAAAGGGAAGAAAAAACGGGCTTTCACGGGCTTTTATCGAAGAAAAAGACAAAAGACGAAGTCAAAAGATCAAAAGTGCAAGAAGAACGGAAGTCAAAGGCCTATTTTGAAGATTTATCGAAGAAAAAGTCTAAAGACGGAAGTTTAAAGATGTCGAAGAACCAAGTCTACTAAAAGAAGAAAAATAGAAGATAAGTTCAAATTATCATTCGACAAATCCCAAGACAAAGTCGAGAAAGACGTGTCATTTAAAAAGACGAGAAGATAAAAGGAAGAAAGAAGGAAGCATCCTACCAACTCCCTTCTCCTATAAATACCCTCCTAATGCTTCATTAGGGGAGGTTAGCTAGTTTTTTAGTAGTCATTTTTATTTTTTAGTTTCATATCTTGAGAGAGAAGTAGGTGATTCTACTTTCTCTCTATAGATTTCTTCATCTTTTCTTTCAAGTTTTAAGCTTTCATTTAATCTTGTATTTGGAATCATTAATCTACAAGTTCAATTTTAAGCTTTTCATTATTAAACTTATTCTACCTTTCTTTATTTTGATTTGCCTTTGATCCGAAATAATCATGCATCTTGTTCAATCTTGAGGTTTGATTGATTAAAAAGTTTATCTTTTTGTTCCTATCAAGTTCTTATACGATTTAAGCTTTGAGCTTATTATGCTTTTTGGCTTATTTCAAATTTAACTTATTTCTTTTTAAGTTTTCTAAAAAGTTTCGTCTTTTTGTTAAGTTTGTTTTAATAAGTTTGCTTATTTAAGAGTTTTGAAAGTTTCTTATTCGTGCTTATTTAGTTCCTTCATTATTGATTTGGTTAAGTGTCGGATTGTGCTTATTAAAAAGGTTTGTTGCTTATTACGTGTTATATTCCATCGGAAAAGGGTTTACCCTTTCCGACGGATATTCCGACCGTCGTTCCGACGGATTTTACTGACAAGGATTCCGATAGTTTTACTGTACATTATTCCGATACTATAATAGTTATTCCGACAGAATTCCTTTTGATACATTCCGATTATGTTCCGACGGAGCATTCCGACGGATTTTTCCGACCAGGATTCCGACAGTATTCCGACGGGTTGATTTTTCCCTTTTTGTTTCAAGTTAATTTTTAAGTTTCCTTTTCCATCAATCAAAGTTAGATTTCTTCTTTATTTTTAATAGCTTTTACGTTTATGTTATTTGTAGACTTAGAAAATCAACCTCCCCCTTTTAGTGACCAATTACAATAATTCCACCTTCAATCGTGATCAATTCGAATTGAATCGAGTACGAACAACACTTCTAGAGCACACATAAAACCATTAAATCACTCATCCTTAACAACCATCCACTTATCCCTTTCAGGATCAAGCATGGCGGATTTATAATTAGCAGGTTTACCAAGATCCCCTACTTCATCATCATCCTCTATATTAAGACATATATTGCTACTTGCGTTTTTAATCCTTGTAGATCTATGTGGAGGAACTAATTCCAGTGGAACCGCCAGACTTTCTGGTTCTACAAGAATTATTTCGCTAGTGTTTTAAGAAGGTAATGTATCTATATGACTCTCTTCAAGATCATAATTTCTCCCATTGCATTCTTGATTTACAAGATTAGTTTCAAGGAAGTCTCCATACCTCGCAACAATTACTTTGTTCTCAGGTGGATAATAAAAGTAGTAACCCATAGTTTCCTTAGGGTATCCGACAAAGATACATTTCACAAATCGTTGTTGGAGTTTGTCACCCGAGTCACGTTTCACATACGCCTCGCAACCGCGGACCTTTAAATAAGACAATATAGATTCTTGCCATGCCATAGTTCATATGGTGTCTTATCAACCTTCTTTGTGGGAACCATATTTAAATGCGAACAACAAATTCTAAAGCATAATCCCAAAAGGATAAAGGTAATGTTGTAAGATTAAACGTAGATCGCACCATATCTAATAATGTACGATTTCTCCTTTCAGATACACCATTTTGTAGTGGAGTATAGGGAGAAGTAAGATGCTGAACAATTCCATTCTCACTTAGATAGTCTATAAACTCTTGACTTAAATATTCACCACCTCTATCAGAACGAAGAGCTTTAATCTTTTTTCCTAGTTGCAGTTCTACTTCTGCTTTAAACACTTTGAATGTTTCAAATAACTCATGTTTATGCTTATGTAAAGAAACATAACCATAACGGCTATAATCATTAGTAAATGTTAAGAAGTAGCTAGCACCTTTCCTTGACACATGTCTAAGTTGTCTAAGTGGTCCACACACATCAGTGTGTATTAAACCAAGTAGATCAGTAGCCCTTTTAATATTACTATTTAAAGGTTTCTTGGTCATCTTTTTAGAGATACAAGACTCACATTTATCAAATGATTCATCATTGATATTTTCCAAAAAACCTTCACGTTGAAGCTTTTGTATACGAGTCTTCCCAATATGGGCAAGTCTACAATGCCAAAGATAAGAAGAGTTCCTATCAAACTTTCTCTTCTTATTCATGCTAAAAATAGAATTATTATTATTATTGGATTCATTATCATGCATGTCTAAATCAAACACTCCATTCACAAAAATTCCATTAAAATTGAAAATACCATCTTTCCAAACAGAAGTTCCATTATTATCAGTTGTGTGAACGAATTCATTATTCAACAAAAAAGAAAAGAAAATAACACCCCTAAAAATTGTAGGTGCATAATGACAAACATTTAATATCAGTACTAAACCCGAAGGTAAAACTAAATTAAATGTTCCTATAGCTTCAACTGCTGCTTGTGCGCCATTACCCACTTGCAGAAATTGTTCCCCATAGGATAGCTTCCTTTCCAGATTAAATCCCTGCAGCGTATTACAAATGTTAATACCGCATCCCATATCATATACCTAGGATTTTAATTTGTTTGTTAAATTGAACAATTCAATCATAAATAAAGTACCTGAAGCTGCAGCGCTCTGCTCAGACTTCTTCTTTATTTCTCGCAACTCTTCGAGGTAAAGAGGGAAATTCCTTTTCCAGTGACCACTTGCCTTGCAATGGTGACAAGTCTTATCCTTCTAAGATTTATTCTTCATGACAAAGTTCTGCTTAGGTTTTGAGACAGCCTAAAAAGTTAAGGAATCAAAGCTAAGTGCTCAACACGCACGATCGAGTCAAAAATTACTCTCATTCTCGCCATCGGAAAACCTACATTTGTGTCTTAAACACTTATGAAAAATACGAAAAATTTTTAAAATTTTTCCATTTTTAGCCTTATTTTGCAACAAAATGATAATCAAAAAGGTAAACCTTGGAAAGCATGAAGGTTTGGCAAGGCACCTTATGAAAAAGTTAAATGTGGCTGCCACGAGGCACCTCTTTTCCTAATTTGCCCTCTTTTGTCACTTGCCAATTGAATTGGAACACAAGGCTTATTGGGCCATAAAGCATTGTAATGATGATATGGAGACCGCGGGAAAACACCGGAAAATACAATTAAATGAATTGGATGAATTAAGGGATATTGCTTATGAAAATTCATTGATTTATGAAGAAAAGACTAAAAAGTTGCATGATTAAAAAATTAAAAACCGGGTTTTTAACATTGGGGATCAAGTTTTGCTTTTTAACTCTCGTTTGAAAATCTTTTCCGGTAAGTTGAAATCCCGTTGGTCCGGTCCATTCACCGTGACTCAAGTTTTTCCTTATGGGACCATCGAGCTAGCTTAAAATGATGGCCCCAATTTCAAGGTGAATGAACAGAGGTTGAAGCACTACTTTGGCGGGGAAGTTCCATCCTTGAACTACCTCGACCAATCACCTTCCCCAATGATAATTAGTATTGAGGGGATCGAGTCGAGCTCATGACTCGGTAATCAAAAAAGAGGTGCCTCGTGGGGGAGTCCCATGCTTATCCTATGTACATATTATCGCTTTCTAATGTAGTAACGTGTGGGGATTTGTGCCCTTCCAACCTTTGTTTCGTGTTTGTTTGTGAATTGTGGATTTTAGATGATCATTATCTTTACGATTGGAGCTTCTCGTATTTGTTTTATGGGAGCACTCGATCATTTGCTTTGAAGACTTTCTCAATATCCATGATATATCCTTTGATGTTCTAACCTTAGGTTTATATCACACTTCATAAACGGCTTTAAATTTAATGGTTACACCCTTTCCATGCTAGATTAGGCATTCGACTACGTCTCTAGTATGGGGCTGTTTGCACCCCTAACTCGAAACATTGAGGACAATGTTTAACTTTAGTATGGGGGGTGAATAGATACTTTCCTTGCCAGACCTTCACGCTTTCCAAAGTTTATCTTTTTGTTTATCGTTTTGTTGCAAAATAAGGCTAAAAATGGCCAAATTTTAAAAATTTTCTCATGTTTTATAAGTGTTTGAAGACACGATTGTAGATTTTCCGATGGCGAGAATAAGAGTAATTTTTGACTCGACCGTGCGTGTTGAGAACTTAGCTTTGATTCCTTAACTTCACATTAGGCTAAGTCTCTTAAATGAGGACGAGAAATGATAGAGTTAATTATAAGTTACTATGTTAAACATAGAGTACTCGTATTCTTTCAAAAACTCATGTGTTCTCATTGTTTGCTTATTCTCCCTTCGATTGTAGATATTTTTTGCTTAATAAATATTGACTTAGCGGTTTAGTCTTAATTGTTGGGTTTCTAGTCTTTTCTAGTAGCTTCCGTGTAAAATTAGGAAGACATTAAGGTATCACCAACGTCACGGTTTTGAAGTATTGGCAAACCGAATAATCGAAAGCTTAACCCAATAATAAGATTTCAAGTGCTCACCTAAATCAAGCAAATAATTTGAAGCTCACAAGGCCGAAAAATCTATGCGAAATTGAAAGTGAATCAAGCCTTAATCTTTGAAGCTTTAAAGATCCAAAATTCACCTTAGCGTGAGGATATACGTCTTTGGCTAATAAAACCACCGACGAGGTGGATAATAAAAGGAAAGGCAAAACCGAAGTCATAATAAAAGCTTCATGGCGAAGTTGAATAAAAGATGGAGGTAAACCAATGATAATAAGGCCCTTCCGTTAGAGGGCGCATAAAAGTCTTGGTAATAAGTCTCATGTTCAAAACCGTTATAAAACCATGTTTATAGATCCTTCTTGTTGACTTAATTTTTTGACATCGTTGTCTATTAGGAGAGGTTATTGATTTGATGGTCTTGGTTACACCGTTAGGACTCTATTTTTAGACCTAAATCTCTATTATCGCATAAGTCAAACAATGTATCCTCGTGAAACATTCAAGACAAAATAAAATATAAGAGATACAACTTAGGATAATGGGAGGATAAGTACGTGATTAGGGCATATGAGTAGTGTTAGCATTACTAACTTATAATGACAATGATCTCGTTGCACGCTTGGCATGGAATTGGGGTGAAAATCAAGGACGACGAAATTATTTCTAACGAAGCATTCACGTGTTCTTATTCTATGAACCTAAACGTCCCATTTTGCGATGAAAATCATACATTATGTCTAAAACGCAAGTAGTAGCAATAGTAGTAGAGTAGCTAGTTTATCATTCAATAAATGTGAATAAAAATGAATTTTGGAGATGCTACGATACTTTATTCTAGCATTGCGTGAGGGCACGACAATGGTTTATTATGGGGGAGTGATGAGACTGCTTTTATACATAGTCTCATCATCCAAAAAGGGCTTTAAATGCATTAAATATCACAAAAATACCCCAATATATGCTTGTGTTTGTTGCTTGTGTATTTTAGGTACGGATATTGAGAAAATGACAAAAGATCACAAGAATCATACAAAAAACGAACACGGGAAACGAAGTCGCACATTGAACCAAGCCCTAATGAAGATTTTCCAAAGAAAACCCTTGAAGATTTGAACATTTATGAAGAAGGGTCCTCCAATATTGAAGAATTGACACTTTATACCCTTGTATCCTCATAATTACAAGATTGGTCCCTTAAGTTTGTCAATATTGCAAAAAGGGCCCTCCACTTTGAAGAATTGGCAATTTTAGTCCCTCAACAAAACTAAATTGTCAGTATTAGTCCTTCTCAAAGTCAAACATACCATGAAGGACTTCAAGTTACAAGAAATTACAAGTTTGGTCCTTTAAAAATGTCAAAATTACCAAAAGGACCCTTAACTTTGAAGAAATGGCAAAAATGGTCCCTCATTAATCATGATTTGTCAAATTCAGTCCTCCAAGAAGTCAACAAGACAAGTCAAGACCATTATCTATGAAGAAAACGCCAAATCAGTCCTTCAAGAATCAAGAATTGGCAAGAAATACCCCTGAAAGCACTTTACAAAACTTTTTGGGCAAAAGTGTGAAAACCAAAACTTCATTTACAAAGGAAATCGGATTTGGGCTGTTTATTTACAAAGTGAAAGAAGTATAAGAGATGGGGGCTAATCTTGGCAGACACACATTCTTACCTAGACCTACCAGCACATGACACGTGCCCCACTCACCAAAATCCACCAATCAAAACCCACCCTTCCTCCACCTCACCATCCACTCACCGTTTATTATTAATTAACTTTTAAAATGTTAATTAATATTAAAAACACGCGCTAAACACTTTTTAAACCTAAAACAAAGATCAAAACAGCTGTTCTTCATGTTCTTCACAAATTTGGGCATTTGTTAATTACCAACAATTAAACCCTAATCTCTTCCAGATTAGTGATTAGGGTGACACTAAACACATCCCAACTCTTAAACCCTATGCCACATCACCACATCAGTCACATGATAAACCCTCTTCACACGGTTTTGGGGAAAAATCCAAAAGTTGCCAGGAAATCAACAACCCATATTCCAGCTTACTCCTTAAGCTTGTTTTGGCCCCTTGTATGAAGTTCAAACATGCCAGCAAACACAAAACGCCAATTCTCAGTCACATGTTCAAGATTCTTCAAGCTACTCAAAGGGCAAATTGGGGACTTCATTAGCTAGGGTTTCACGTTTTTCAGCTTACATAGTTCACTTGTATGCCTATATAAAGGCCTTAGGATACTTCATTTTTTCTTTGCTCTTGAATTTTCCATTGTTCACAAATCTATAAATCATATATTCAGTCAATGAAATGTGTTTGAATTTGGTGAAGAAAAATCAAGTGCCAACCTTATTATCTGTTTATTGTTGTTTGATGTTTACTAGTCTTTGATCTTAAAACCTGTTTTCAAAAGGAGTGTGCAAAAGTTTGCACATTTTCCACTTTTCTTGATATTTTGCTAAGTCTTGTTCAAACCTTGGAATTCTTGGGCTATAAAGCTGATCATAGCATCCTGATATTGTGTTATCAAGGTGTGGTGAAGCCTATAACTTGGGGATAATCAAGTGTGGGGAACTAAGGTTGCATTAATCAAGGATTTTCATTTTTTTCTAGTTTTGATATTTTGCTCTTAACCTTGTTGAATCTTAGCAGGCTTTATTGTGGAAGCTTGTGCTTGTTCTTGCTAGCACATAAGCTCAAAATTCGTGGGTGTAGATGTACATCCATGAGGTACACACCATTCTACTCAAAATCTGTTAAAAATTTGGATTATTGGTGAATTTGTGTGTTGCTTGTGTTCTTGCTGATTTTGTGGTCTAATCTTGTTCTAATCTGCATATTATATCTGTTATTGTGTTGATTTGGGCTTGGGTAACCTTGGAATGCACTTTTGATTTGAAAATTTAAAGGGGTGTTTGGGTTAACCTGTTGTGAATCATAAGTTGTTATTGTGTTTGTGGAAAGTGTTGTTTGTGATTTGTATCTGCTATCTACTTGGTTGAGTGCTATTTTCTGCAAGTTATTGGGTTTAAAACTGTTAATGCAAGTAATGCCTAAAAACATTATTAGTGTTAACTAATCTTTCTTAGTTTTGATCACAACAAACCATACAACACATTTAGTGTAGAAACACAAAATGAATTATTTAACTAACACTATCATCAAGGTAATAATCATATCACTAACCTTTCTTAATCATACTTAGTGATCAGCAAAATGATTATCCTTAAAACTCACTTTTGCTAATAAGACAAAAGACTTTTTAATAAACTTTCTTTTTTAGAAATTTTTTTTATTAAAATGGAAAATGAAAATTTGAAAATGGCATATTCCAAATGCTGTTAGAATATCCTTTGAAGGGTTCAAATACCTCAGATATTCCCACCCCACTAAAAGACAAAAAACGGAGCGGAGTCTAGTGGCGGTACCTTAAGTACCTACACGGTACCTTAGCGATATGGTACCGCGGGGTGAGATAAGGTACCGCGCACAGTAGCCGTTATAGATCCGTTGTAACTTTGTCTCCTTTAAATAGTGGGTCAAATCTCATTTTCCAGCAAGCCTCTTGGACGTTTTTCTCAGCCCTCTTTCTATTTTCTATAGCATAATCATTAGTAAATGATCACTTAAATTGTTAAGGATGTTTACATATGATTATCCTCTTGATCCCCTCATTTACCATGTCCAATGAGAAGATCACTCACTCACTAGTGTTGTGATAAAGATGAATCTATGAGCTAGTCATATTCATCATGATACCCCTTTTTTTGTTTTAGGTCAATCCAATGTATTTATGAATACTTGGACTAGTTGTATTCATCCAAGTTATTTGTGGATACTTGGATTTGTTGTGTACATCCATTGCATATGTGTTTGCTTGGATTTATGTTGTGTAAATCCAAGCTACATGTGTGTACTTGGATAAGTCTAGTTGAGTTGTAATATATTTGATTAGGAGTTCTCACTAAACTATAAAGTGATGTGGTTGTGTCTTGTGAGTTCTCACTAAACTTTAAAGTGATTAGTAGTTGTGTTGTGTGAAGTTCTCACTTAGCTTCAAAGTGAAGAGTCGTGAAGATTGGTTCTAGCTTTCGATTAGAACTCGATATCTAGCCTTGTGTCGTAAAATGGTGAAGTAGGCAACGTCGTGAAGATTGGTTCTACCTTAAGATTAGAACTCGACATCTAGCCTTGTGTCGTTAAATTGTGAAGTAGGCAACGTCGTGTAGACTGGTCCTAGCTAAAGATTAGGTCTCGACATTTAGCTTAGTGTCAGAAAATAATGTAAGCAACGATGTAAGGTTTTCTCCGCCGAGAAGGGAGCTTGTGGATATAGTGGAAATCTCGAGTAGGTGTACTCGAGGAGTGGAGTAGAAACGAGGATAGAGCCTCGTTGTCGAACCACTATAAATCTTGGTGTCTTCCCACTAGGTTGTCTCCTTCCTTGCTCTTTACTTATTTCATTATCATTATACTTGCTTATTATTCTTGCTAGTGCATTTCAATTGAACCTAATCATTATGCAACTTAGCTTTAAGTAAAAGATAGTTTTGATACAAACCAAATTGAAAGAAATTTTAATTTGGTCACCAATCGAAGAGAAACTATTCAACCCCCCCCCCCCCCTTCTAGTTTCTACAATTGGTATTAGAGCGATGGTCACTCAAGATCTTTGAAGTATATTGTACTTTAAAACTTGGATCGATCCATTGTCTCTTCAAATTAGAAGTTCTAGTTTTACTAAAGTTTCTCTTTGGTCAAAACTATGTTTTCTTTGAAAAATAGGTCTTTTAATTGATAACATTGCATCCCACTTAAGATTAGTAGCCTTTATGCATTTTAGATATACTCTTGAAATGTATCTACTAGTTTGCATCTTGCTTTGTGTAGGTACTCATAAAGATCAATCACTTAATTGGTTGTGGATTGAGTTACTTGCACTTGTAGAAGAATCATTGTCATTGATCTCTAACATCTTTGAATGATGATACCAAGATGATTGGGAATGATACTAGTCCTTGAAGACTTAGCACTCATCATAGTCATTGATTGGGCATAGCACCTATTCCCTCATGGATTGCTCTTTGTGGCCAAGGTACGCTTTCGTTCTTCCACACGCCCTTTTGATCATTCTTTTGATCATTGCTTGACTATGTGCTTGTTCTCGGCATCCTTGCCTTGACATTTATTTGTGGTTTGTGCTTCTTTTCTTTATCCTCTCAAACCTTCATTGCTTGGATACTTGACTCACTATGGTGATGTAGAGTGAGTTAGTAGAAGCTTAAAGTATCAAGCATGATTTCTATGGTTTGCACCCATACGGTTAGTAGGCCCTTTGTGGGAGAGAAAGTGAATTAATACTTTGCTCATATTTTAGTTTAGACTAAGACTATTATTGAAAGTGATCTTAGTTTAGACTTGAATAATTGCTTTGTGCTTATTCATTACCAAAGCCGTTTATCGTTTCGCCGGAAAGGCACGTCTAAAACCACTATATATGACACAAGCTCTTCGTTACAACTACTTGAAGATTGTCATTAATCCCTTGAGCATTGATCCTAGTCTTGATTCACTTCTCTTGAATTCTCTCCACCTAGTCGTTTTGCTACGAGTAGTCGTTTGTCCGTTTCGGTTCTTTTCGATCTTGATTTAACTCGTAATCCTTCGTTAAGGCATATTGCTTAGTGTTATGATGATCCAATGATATTCTAAAAGGCTCATGATTTAATTTGAAGTATTTTAGAAAAACTGGATTTTCAAAATTTAGCGTTTTTCAGAGATAGAAACCTGCCTCTGTAGGTGGTTCCTTATCTCTCCGGCTCAAACCCGCGGTTCCTTATCGATAAGGTACCGCGGGGAGTAACTTTTGTCAGAGCGCCAGTTTGTGTTTTTTATTCTTTTTCAAACCAAACACTCTCTCTCCCAAAAACACACAGCCGACGGGTTTTACCTTTTCCACCATTGTTGAAGCTTCCAAAACCTTCAATCACTCAAATTAATTGATTCCAAGTTGTGGGTTTCACTCATCCTTCATCTAACATCAATTAATTGTAAGTATTTTCTTTCAATTTCATCTATTTTGTTCTAGGGTTCATTCTTTCATAATTGGGGATTTTTAAAATTGAAATTGAATTAAAACCTTAATAGGAATGTGGGTTGACATAGTTATTCTACTATGATTCCTTAGGTTCATATTCATTAAGATTTCACTAAAACCCACTTGTAGAACAAATCCGAAATTAAGCTAAATGAGTTTGGTTAAAGGATGGATTTGAGATGAACCCATGAACAAGTAGGTAATGACATTGTTAATGCTTACCTAAAAACCTTGTTTTGAAAAACCAATGTTCTAATCCATTGTTGATCTAACATAGATCATGTGTTCTTGGTTAATGATGGAATAGACACATTGTGAACATGAAAATGATATGGAATCAATCCTATGTTTGTCAAGAAATTGATATAACACATTTTCATTTTTCGTTTTCCTTTTTGATTTTCATATGAGTGATTGGAGAAATATTGTCTTGTGTTTGTATTTAGGTACTTAATCATGCCTTCTCAATATCAAAAAGATCATCAATACACTAGAGATTATATGCCCGACATCTCTCAAACCTATGCTTCCCCCAACTTCAAAACGCGTTTCCATCCATTTCCACTCGTTGTTTCCATGAGGGTAGAGTCGTTGACAAGGAAATAACGGGTTATGTCTATATCCTTTCTATGTTTAAGCTTTCGGGGTTTGATTGCTTGCTCAACATAGAAGAAGATATTTACCCCTTATTCCTTCTTGAATTCTTTAGCACCTACTCCATGATTGAATACAATGGAGAAATCTTCATTCGTTTCGTATTGAATGATCAATTAATTCAATACTCTCTTAAAGACTTTGGTCAAATTCTCGGTGTGCCTTATGAAGGCACTTGTCGTTTTACGGATAAATGGAGACTTGATGCTCTCTCAGAATCCTTCGATAAACCTCCAAATGACCACACCGAAATTGATCTAGAGTTCATTCTTGAAATCGTTTCGAAAGAGCGTGATGGTAACGTTGTGAGAAGCCTTCATTCAAATGTACGAAATGTGAATCAATATGAAGTGCTCTCTAGCGACCTTAAGGATTTTATGGTTCAATGGACCAATATACTTAGGGAGAATGTCTTTTGTCTTGGTGGAAACCGAGATCATATCCCGACGTGTATGGTGCATATGTTGAGTTGCATCTTTACATCCACCAAGTACAACTTGGCATTCTATATCGCTCGACGAATCAATTATGCCCTTTCGAAGCCCAAGAAAAACCTTCCCTATGCTATGCTTCTAACTCGCCTTTTCAAAAGGGTTGCTCATGATTTTCCACACCTTGATCTTTCTCGCTTCTACCCGGTTCATCGGGTTATGTTGCCCATTTAAGAGGCATATGCTAGAAAGACAAGAAGTGATCGAGGATCGAGAAAATCTGTTCATCAAGAGATGGATGATGAGGACATGGACATGCCAACAAGTGATGGTGATGGCATTGGTACTAGTTCTCATTTCCACTCTTCGTGTAATTCCCATCCATCCTCAAACCCATTCGAGGATGAATTTGAAGACTTAGCTCCTCCTCCTCATCATTCTAGTGAAGTACCGGAAGATCTCAATATGGAGCATCTTTACCGCGAAAACCTTAGAACTCGAGGGGAATTGCACGAACACCGGGTTGAATCAAGAAAAGGCTTCAAGTTCTTGGGGAATATGATCAAGGGATTGGGGAAGAAGAGAAGGTGAAAGCATTGAAGTTTTTTTTTAAGAATACATGTTGGTAAACATGTATTGTTGAACAATTTTACTTTATCTTGGATATGTATTAACTTATGATTGCATGTTAGAATTATCATTTATCTTGATCCTTAATGTTAATTATGCCTTCATGTTTGTGTTTTACATAGCTTTGTGCATGCCATATGATAGTTAGCTTATTAGATTATGATCTGTAGTTAACTTTGGCTTGTGAAACCTTTGGGAAAAATCTGGGTCTATCAAAAACTGGGATGGGAAATTTTTGAAAACCTTCTGGTCGCGGTTCCATATCGACCCGCGGTTCCTTATCGATAAGGTACCGCCGGTCCTAGATAAGGAACCGCCGGCCACTGTGCACGACAGCATCTTTGCTTTACACTGTTTTCTTAATTTTGTGTAAACCTTGCATGATTTTCAGTAATAAACTGCACATTTCCTAAACTAGGGTATCTAAATTCATTATTCACCTAAAATGATTTTAACCCATTACTAGTTTGGATCATACCCTCAACCATTTAAACCCACCTTGTTTGCCATGTTCTCCACACATCAAACATACTTCCCTAAACCTTAAACCACCCTAATCAACCATGGTGTGTACCAAAACCTCAAACACTTCCAAGACCTCCACCCCAAGAAAAACACTCAAAATAAGGGTTAAGGTAGCTAAGCCTAACTCTTCACCTTTCCACACACCTAAGAATGAGAATGCTCCTATCCTCATTTCTTCATCACCTTCCCCGCCTCTTGCACCATGCAAGACTTCTTCCACCCATGGTACTAACCACTCCATTGGTTCTACCTCCTCTTCATTCAATTCTAGAATGAATGAGCTTTCTTCACCCTTCACTCCAAGTGCACCCTTGGAAGTGACCACACAACCTCAACCAATCCAAAGCATTCCTTTTGGGAATGACTTTGATGACATTTTGGTGACTTCACCATTTACCCCTCACAACTCACCAATTTCACCAACCTTGGAGAATTTTCCTCCACACTCACCCATTTCCCCTTTGAGGAACATGCCTCCACTTTCACCCACTTCACCCTTGGAGAACTTGCCTCATCCACCTCCACCCAACTCAAACATCCCAATTTTGGGTGTCCCTCTTTCCCTCCTCTTGGGTGATCCTTAGTTTGGGTTTCAACAAACTCATGGTCCTAGATGTCCATGTTGTCTCTACAACCACTTCCTCATCCAAAACCTAAGGATGGATACGTATGGACTACATAGGGGTTTGCAAGATTTCTTGCTTACTTTGTTCTCCATGCCTCCTCCTAGGAGATGAATGATGGAGTCATTTCATAATAAGAGTTTTCAACAACAAGCCAAAGAAAACTATTTATCTAGATTTTATGATAAGCTAGCTATGTATTAGTTAGTCTTTATGTGTCTTTGTACTTGTTTCACTAATGAATGTTTTATGTTGTTGACTTATGGATTTAGCTTTATGTGATTCTATCCTTTTGTGCACACTAATCAACTTTAATTTGAAATTAAAATTGAACCTAAATCTATCACAACCCCTAAACTTGACTATAATTGGTTCAAAATGATATCTAAATTATTTTGTCATCCTTTGTCAAGACATTCTTTGTGAATGTGTTGCTTTATGCAACCCTAGCATATTTTGGTTCTAATAGAGGTAAAATTCCAAGATTTGCAACTTTTTGAAAAAGTCTTAGTTTTTCCCAGAACCCAGGAAAAACATTGTTTAAAGTCCACTGGACGCGGTTCCTTTAGGACCCGCGGTTCCTTAGTGATATGGAACCGCCGGACCATATAAGGTACCGCGGCCAGAAAGTGACTTTTGACGAATTTTTGGTCAAAACCTTTAAACCCTATTCCCAGTCAAGATTCCTTGTTTACTCAAATTGACTAAACATTCCTTGACAATACACATTATGTATTCAAATTCTTACCTTGATTACATTTTACTTATACCCCAACCTTGAGATTTCATTCTCACACCTTCCCAACCTTGAGAATTCACTCTCACATAACCTTGAGATATCATTCTCACACTCTCACAATGCCTAACTCCTACATTCCTAACCTTGACATTTCTTTGTCACAACCCCACTCACCCAAAGCTTCCTCATCCAAGCTTTCAAAGAAACCGAAAATCTCGGTTCGACCCGTTTGGGTTGAGAAGAATGAACCATCTTCGTCCAAACCACCCAAAAACCCTACCTTCTCTCCAATCAAGTATTGGAATGAGACTTACACCATAAACCCCATCACCGGAACAAAAGAACATGTTCCACCACCACCACAAACCTTCAATACCCCCCAACTCAATGACCTTTCCACCTTCCCAAACCTCACAAGGCATTGTGAAAACACTCCCAAACCCTTTACCCCACCACCACCAAACCCTAAGTTTGATGCCATATCCCCATCAAACGATTTTGTGTTGCATCATGGATCCTCGTGTGATTGTTGCCGATTTCAACAAATTGAACTTGCTCATGTGTACGAGAAGTTAAATTTTCTTGAATTCCTCCTCACTCGACCTCCTATTCAAGTTTTCGTTCCGGTGGACAAAACTTCGAATGATGCATCGTCGTCTTTTTAGTTTTATTTTATTTTTAGCAATCTTGGAAAATATCACTATTAGACTAGCTTATGCTTAGTGGTTTATTTTCCATATCTATTGCTTTTAGATACTCATACTATGTGTATGACTATCTTCTTTGTTGTATTATTTTTGTAACTTTTGTGTTACTTGTGTGCTATCTAATTAGTTCTATTTTTGAGTTGATCTTGGTTAAATTTTTACAATTGCTTATGGGTGATTCCATCAATTCTAAAGCTTTAACCCATTGACAAGCTTATCATCTTCATTTTATCGAAGTTTGATTTTGTCAATGACCTCTTTGGACATACTTAGCAAAATACTTGCTTCTAATTTGAGATTTCTTCTCTTTCTCTCAAGTTACTTAGTAGGTAGTGATCATATATACATTGGTGTTTCTTTCCTTTCTACTAACCTTTGTGTAGCATGTCACCTTAGCTCACAAACTTGGTGCCCCGAGCAAGGGGGAGCAACCACCAAGGGGGAGCTACTAGCAAAGTTCGATGCACTTCAAAGACTTATGCTAACCTTTTTGCTACGACAAAGGGGGAGAAATGATAGTGATAAACTAGTTAATAATTCCATAGTTTGTGTTTATACGTAAATGAGTTTATCGTTTGTCGTAATCAAAAAGGGGGAGATTGTTAATGCAAGTAATGCCTAAAAACATTATTAGTGTTAACTAATCTTTCTTAGTTTTGATCACAACAAACCATACAACACATTTAGTGTAGAAACACAAAATGAATTATTTAACTAACACTATCATCAAGGTAATAATCATATCACTAACCTTTCTTAATCATACTTAGTGATCACCAAAATGATTATCCTTAAAACTCACTTTTGCTAATAAGACAAAAGACTTTTTAATAAACTTTCTTTTTTAGAAAATGTTTTATTAAAATGGAAAATGAAAATTTGAAAATGGCATATTCTAAATGCTGTTAGAATATCCTTTGAAGGGTTCAAATACCTCAGATATTCCCACCCCACTAAAAGACAAAAAACGGAGCGGAGTCTAGTGGCGGTACCTTAAGTACCTACGCGGTACCTTAGCGATATGGTACCGCGGGGTGAGATAAGGTACCGTGCACAGTAGCCGTTATAGATCCGTTGTAACTTTGTCTCCTTTAAATACAAATCTCATTTTCCAGCAAGCCTCTTGGACGTTTTTCTCAGCCCTCTTTCTATTTTCTATAGCATAATCATTAGTAAATGATCACTTAAATTGTTGAGGATGTTTACATATGATTATCCTCTTGATCTCCTCCTTTACCATGTCTAATGAGAAGATCACTCACTCACTAGTGTTGTGATAAAGATGAATCTATGAGCTAGTCATATTCATCATGATACCCCTTTTTTTGTTTTAGGTCAATCCAATGTATTTATGAATACTTGGACTAGTTGTGTTCATCCAAGTTATTTGTGGATACTTGGATTTGTTGTGTACATCCATTACATATGTGTTTGCTTGGATTTGTGTTATGTAAATCCAAGCTACATGTGTGTACTTGGATAAGTCTAGTTGAGTTGTAATATATTTGATTAGGAGTTCTCACTAAACTATAAAGTGATGTGGTTGTGTCTTGTGAGTTCTCACTAAACTTTAAAGTGATTAGTAGTTGTGTTGTGTGAAGTTCTCACTTAGCTTCAAAGTGAAGAGTCGTGAAGATTGGTTCTAGCTTTCGATTAGAACTCGACATCTAGCCTTGTGTCGTAAAATGGTGAAGTAGGCAACGTCGTGAAGATTGGTTCTACCTTAAGATTAGAACTCGACATCTAGCCTTGTGTCGTTAAATTGTGAAGTAGGCAACGTCGTGTAGATTGGTCCTAGCTAAAGATTAGGTCTCGACATTTAGCTTAGTGTCGGAAAATAATGTAAGCAACGATGTAAGGTTTTCTCCGTCGAGAAGGGAGCTTGTGGATATAGTGGAAATCTCGAGTAGGTGTACTCGAGGAGTGGAGTAGAAACGAGGATAGAGCCTCGTTGTCGAACCACTATAAATCTTGGTGTGTTCCCACTAGGTTGTCTCCTTCCTTGCTCTTTACTTATTTCATTATCATTATACTTGCTTATTATTCTTGCTAGTGCATTTCAATTGAACCTAATCATTATGCAACTTAGCTTTAAGTAAAAGATAGTTTTGATACAAACCAAATTGAAAGAAATTTTAATTTGGTCACCAATCGAAGAGAAACTATTCAACCCCCCCCCCCCCCCCCCCCCTCTTCTAGTTTCTACAAAAACCTCAAATCAAAGATTGTGCTATAGCTTATTGAGTTTGACTGTTTTTGACCTAAAATTTTGGTAATACTTAGAGTATATGCATGTTTAGGGATATAAGCTGTTAAATCAAAGTTCTCATAACATATCTTAAAGATCTGAGTGTTTGAATTTGGCTTGTTGGTCAAATACATCAACAAAGTAAAAATATGCTTGTGTTAGTGTTCATCAGTAACTTTTTATGCTTGAATCTTGATCTAGGCTTTGAATCAGTGCATGAAACCTGTTTAGAATTGTTCATTTGAATTAATTATAGCTTGTGTATGCATTTGGTGAAGTTTGGCTGGCTGATTTGTGCTAAAAGTGCTTATTGAACCTTAACTGCTTATTTGTTCAAGTCTGGTGCATGTCTGATGCTTAATTGAATTAACTGTACAAATTGGCTGTTTGTGATTGTGATTTCTTTGTTGTTATTGACTCCTTATGATCCATTGATCATTTGGGTGCCTTTGTGAAACTTGAATCCCCAAAAAGTCACTAAAGACAAAAAGTCAAACAAGTCAAGTAGTGGGAAAAGTTCCCACTGCTCAGACACCAAAACTAGCCCCTGCTAGTGTTAATTTTCAGTTAGCTTATTAATAAGACATATTGGCTTATTTTGACCTGCAACAACTTACTTTTTGTGATCAATCTTCCTCATTTGACCCATTTGTTTGAACTGGAGCTTATCAGACTTTGACTTTGACTTTGACTTTTTGCTAGAAAACTCTTAAAGTTGACTTTTAAGAAAGTGCTTATTTGCTTATTCTAGCTTATTGAGTGGACTTGTTTGAAAACTTTTTGTTGATTAAGCTTAGTTAAGTCATTTAAAAGCTTTTGAAACTTGAATCAGCTCTTGGGGTGGCCTAGAACTCGAAAACGACTATTTTGTCGTTTTGTGAAGATAGCTTATTGCTTTTTCAGGCTTATTCCTTGGAATTTTTTCAAATTTCTTTTTACAGAAGTCTTAATTAACTCAAAATAAGCTTGTGTGTCTAATTTGAGCTTATGGCATCAGCTTATAGCTTAATGGGCCAAAAAGCCCATTAAGAATAAGCTGTTTGAAATAAGTCAGCTTATATCACATTTTCAGCTTTTGGGCCTTTGAAAAATTGTGTTCAAAATCAAATTTTGAGTCAGATAGGAGCTTTTGGGACATTTTTATAAACATTTTTCTTATTGGGCTTATTTTGGCCCAATAAGGGTCTGTTTTCGACTATGGCCCATTTGAAGGCCCATTAGGGGTATTTTGTAATTTCAACTTCATTTCTGTGTTTATTAGGTTAAAATAAGCTAGTTTACAAGTTTTTAGATTTTTTATAAATTTTGGATTTTTAATATTATTTTATTATTATTTTATTATTAAAAATTAAAATTTAGATTTTTCAAGTTTTTACATTTTTCTTAGGTTAAATACATAAATTTAGGAATTTTACAATTTTTAGAATATTTTAATTGTTCTTAGATTAATTATTATAATTATTTTTAGTTTTAATAGTTTTTAATTGTTTTTAAATAGTTTTTATTAATTTTAAAATTTTCAAAAATAGTTTTAAATTAAGTTAGGTCATTTTAGAGGTTTACAATTGAAAAAATCTCATTTTGGGCTTTTTGTTAATTAAATTGATTTTTTGGGCTTTAATTAGCATTAAAAAATTATTATTTAATTAAATAAAAGGTTTGGGTGATTTTTGTTTTTTTGTAAACTCTAATTACATTATTTAGGGTTTATTGCAATTTTCTAGGAATTTTTAGGGTAAATTTTTAATTTTGCTATTTTTTACGGTTTTACGTGTACAACTCTTTCGTCTTAGTTTAATTCGTCATCATAACCGTCATTCTCTTCTTACCTCATTTCTATTTTCCCTTCTCACAATCAATATAATACCAAAGTTAATCATCTCTTAACACAATGCACTAGCATCCTTGAGAACGATCCCCACTTTGGGTCATAACTCGTGGTTTTCCTAAATCACTTGTTAACGCTTGCCCTAATTTGCCCTCTTTTCCTAAAGAGTGGTAAAAACACAACTATCAATTTGTAATTTATATTCATAAAACAGCCTAATTTGAAAGAAACATAAAACAACCACATTTTCCTCGTGGTTTTGTTTGTATGTGCCTGTGGTGACCAACAGCCTTAGTACACCAAAACAAAGAAACATATAAGTGATTTGTTTTTAGCCACGGCTGAAATCCGCATAAGGAAGTAATGAGGTTTTTGTTTATGTTTTGTAATTTTACTAGTAACTTGTGCATCCATCCAGTAACAAAGAGTAAAAGAAGTGCCTGATGTGGCCTTGCTTCTTTATTGTGCACATTAACAAGTTTGTGGCGTGAGTTGTTGTTTTCAGGGCTGTGTTTTTGTTTATATGTTGTGAGTAATGTTCTGATTCACTGTGCATCCTAAAACAATCAAAGAAAAGAAGTCATTAGATTATCCATAGTTCTATTTTCTTTCTCTTTTGCTTATGTGAACTGTGACTTTTGGTGTTTTGTTGTGGCTTATTTGTCTTCTGCTTGTGCTTATTTGTTGACTCCCAATAAGCATAAGCTTATTGGGGTGCCGTTTATATCAATACCAAGCCAAAAGAAAAGAATCAACACAAAGAAAACCAAAAAAGAGCAATACAACCCTCTGTGAGAAAAATTCCAATTAGGAGCACTTTAGCGACAGAATAAGTGTCATATAAAAGGATGAGAGGGAGGAGAAATCAGATTAGGGACGGATTTGTGACAGAAAAAAGTGTCACGTAATGGTTTGGGAGGGAGGAGAACATATATAATAAAAACGAGAGTAAACTGTTTAAAAATAAAGATAAAGAAAGTAGTAGCAAGGGGTTTTGAACCCTTGACCTCATACCCACATCATACGCACCACTCTGCTAATTTGCCATCTGCTCTCTTAAACGTTTTTAGTTAAACTTCCATTTCTGTTTTCTTTTATACATTTTATATATTGTTTTTCAGCATAAAAAGAGAAAAAAAAAACAGCCTCATTAGGGCTTGAAACCGTGACCTGCTGCTCAACAGCCCAACACCCCAACCATCTGCTATCCCTATTCTTTTTGGTTGTTACTTTGTTTTATTTCTTTATATACCCTTTTTTATTTTGTCTTATTTTCATATTTTCAACCCTCATTGCTTATTTCGTAGCTTATTTGCACCTTATTTTTGGCCTTTTATTTTTCTTAGGTTTTAAACAGTGTTTAATACTTTTCATGATTTTTTGGGTTTTTTATAAATTATTTTAATATTTTTAAACCATTTAATTAGTTTTAATCTTAATTAATTCATAAAAAATTATTTCAAAGACAAAAAATGTAATTCCTTTTTTTTAAAAATTTTCTTCTGTCATCTAGGACGTAGGAAAAATAAATTTTCGTTTTTAGAGTTTATATTTGATAATTTTCTTTAAATGTCGCGTTTTTACTTTCGTTTTTTATTTCGTGCTTCCGTTATTTGAAATGTTTAGTCCATTTATGTTTTGAATTTAGTTTTTACTTTTCCTTTTAGGTTTAATAAGTTTTTTTTAGTTAAGTTTAAAAAAAAAATTTAGTCGAATTTTACGTCTCGATTCGCGCGTAACGCGTTTTACGACATAGTTCATTTTTAGCGTAACTCGTCTCCGTTTTCTTTTCTTTTGTCTTTCCATACGTGTAATCACTCGATTAAATATCGTCTATAATTGTTGGCTAAACACCATACCTCCACCGAGAACGAACTCGATTATTCGTCTTTACGTTTTTTCTAAAACGTATCGATTAATACTTACCACGACTTTTGTGTGTGCTTTGTTTTTACCTAAAATAAAGTATATACAAAATACTACATCAAAAATGGCGCCGCTGCCGGGGAGGTGTGTTTAGCCATATTTATTTATCGTGTTTATTTGAGTGTTTACGTTTTTATCGTAAATACTTCTTTTTATTTTTCTATACTATTAGCCATACAAATAAATAGTGTTAAATAGAACTCTATTAACACAAAATCGTTTTCTCGTATTTATTGTGCATAATATATTGTATTTACGTAGAACAACTAATACACAATAATTATACAAATACCCGAGAAATCGCACCTCGATAGTGGGCGTTCCGGTCATTATTAAGTGTATCGAATTCAAACGAAAGTCAAAGGCAAAATAGATAAATACTCTTAATTGGTTTAATTTCGATAAATACAAACTATAAGGTGGGTATAAGGCGGTTGTATTTCACGACCTAATGAAAAAAGGCTCTTAAGTGCTTCGCGCCGCCTCGTTTTCTCCGCTCGCTTGTGCGTATTTTGAAAGTGACGATTAATTAGGGGTTTGCCAACTCAAGTATTATTAATCTATTTTTGTGAGTTTTAATTATTGAACCTCGAAACGTTTTGGCATTCCGCCAACGTTTCAAAGTCGACGAAGGTTTTTACTTCACGTAATTACCTTCATTCTTCTTGGATTCATTAATCGAGACCTTTGATTAGTGGATAATTTTTGTAGATTAATTTCTACGTAATACACCAAAATACCAAAAAATTAAAAAACCAAAACAACAAAAACAATCTTCGATTTTTCTCTCTATTTTCATAATTCTTTTCATTCACCCTCTATAACGTTTAATTCTCGAATCGACTTTCTCGCTACATATTGTCGAATGATGGTGGATATTATTCATGTCCATATTGTGGAGGCCCGCCCGATGGTGCCAATTGTTTTAATTGTGAGGTTATTGGAGGTCGAGGGGGTTATATCTATATCTCCGCTCCACGTGATCATGGTAACAATTTTCAATCTTACGACCACGGTTACCCGTCGTCTTCGTTTTATTCGTCATATGATCCGTCTTTTAAATGCAATGATGAGTCTATTCATAATGCCTTTAATGATTTTGTGAGACGAAATAATGAGAAATTAACGATGATGGAAGAACTAATGACAAGCCTTAAGGAAACTTGTAATAAACAAATGGCAACCCAACGGGAAACTTTCAAAAAAATGGAAACGATTATGATACCCTTTTTGAAGAGCAACAACGTTTGTATGACCAAAGTCAAGAGATGTGGAAAGAATACGTAGATAAAATTAAGAAAGATCAAGCTAATGAGAAAGATAAAATTCTTTTAATGGTCGAGGGCTTAATGGAAAAATTCAATTCTTCGTCAAATGACACCAATCCTAATTCCGAGGGAGAGGTTCAAGACATAACGACTCCTAAGACTCGTACGTCTCGTACTGATCCATATCTCTCGAATTTTAGAGTCGTGCTACCTTCGTCGTCTTACAAAAACGTAGAGGAAACGAAAACGTCATCTAACGAAGTTTTGAAAAATGTTTTTGAAAATAAACCAAAAGAAAAACTCGTAGAATACTTAGGAACGTTGAATCTTATACCTTCTAAACCTAATTTTTCTAATGAGGATGAAATTATTGAGGATTTTCTAAATCAATATACACTTAATTTTGACAAAGAAATTCCATTAAATGATTTTGAAAAAGAAAAATGTGACAAGGTTTTAAAGGAAATCGTTGAACCCTCGTTTTTACAAGATGAACGAAAATTAATTCCGAAGGGACGAGTTAGTAATTTTGCTAAAATGTTCGAGAACCCACGTTCGATCCCTTCGAAGGACAAAGTTGAAACCGTCAAGGCAAAATCGTCACGAGACGAGCCTTTTACTCCTAATCCCACACCGAGTGAGATTTTGGATTTATCGTGTGAGACGTTCGCTGATGGCCTTGCTCACATCGATACGTTTTTTGATGTCGAGGTCGAAACGACAAAGGCAAAATCTTCAATCGAAGAGCCTTCTTTTTCTAGTTTCACGACGATTGGAGCAAGCGACTCGAGTATCGATAAATTGATTTCCAAACCTCTTCCACGAGGAAGAGAAGACGTTTTTGATCCCGATGGCGATTTTTCCGAGATCAAACGTATACTTGATAACCCGCCTTCGATTTTCGAGTTTGATGAGGACCGTTGCGTTAGCCCAGAGGGGGATGTTTTATTAATCGATTCACGTATTAAAAATTTAAATCCTCCTCCCGCCTTCAAGATAAATGTGAAAATTTTAAGTGTGCCTAGAATTGTTTTAGAAACACCAAATATTTTCAATTTAATGAACTTGGGTTTTCATAACAAAGAGTTAAAAAATGAAAAAGGAAAAGATTTTACAATTGATTTGAAAATTTTTCCAAAGTTAACTCCGTCATCACCTCGCTTAATTCAGCTTGCTACAAATGCGTCTACTTCTTTTGACGACGTTTTGTGTGGATCTAGTGTGGGGGAAGCCCTATTTGTTTCCTCACACTTCTCCATCGAGGACGAGATTTTTGACCCCGGTATCACGTTTAAGATAAAATCTTGGTCTTTTACCGAAGTAGTCACTAGAAGATCCTTCTACACTTACGGTATGAGTTTACCTTGAGTAACTCGATTTGTTTGCCCACCCAATGTCCCACCCTTCTCTTCTCATTCTATATTCTTGTGTCCCTTTGGGACGATGATTCTTGAAGTCGTGTTGTTTCGTTTATCATCCGAAAACGAAGACACGATCTTTGATCCCGGTATAAAGGCTTTGCCTTTATTATCGGTTGCTTTTGGGCCTTGATTACATGTAAGTCCCACCAAAAATGACCGAACCATGATAATCCCTAAATGATCACATTTATGGGGATTCGAGTCGAGCTCATGACTCGGTAATCAAAAACAAGGTGCCTCGTAGGGGAATTCTCATGCTTATCCTTGTAAATATTATTGCTTTTTAGTTAACCTAATGTGAGGGGATTTGTGCCCTTACAACCTTTGTTCCGTGGTTGTTTGTGATATGTGGTTTTTAGATGATCATTATCTTCACGATTGGAGCCTCTCGTGTTCGTTTTATGGGAGCACTCGATCGTTTACTTTGAAGAATTTCTCGATATCCATATGATATATCCTTAATTGTTCTAACCTTAGGTTTATAGCACACTTCATAAACGGCTTTAAATTTAACGGTTACACCCTTTCCATGTTAGATTAGGCATTCGACTTCGTCTCTAGTATGGGGGTTTTCCAACCCTTAGACTCGAAACATTGAGGATAATGTTTAGTTTTAGTATGGGTACTTGCCTTGCCAAACCTTCACGCTTTCCAAAATTTCATCTTTTTGTTATCATTTTGTTGCAAAATAAGGCAAAAATAGCCAAATTTTAAAATATTTCTTATTTTTCATAAGTGCTTAAGCCACGAATGTAGGTTTTCCGATGGTGAGAATAAGAGTAATTTTTGATTCGACCGTGCGTGTTAAGCACTTAGCTTCGATTCCTTAACTTTTTAGGCTAAGTCTCTTAAATGAGGACGAGAAATGATAGAGTTATTTATAAGTCTTGTAATCGTTCACGATCTCATGTGTAGTAATTATTAGCTTATTCTCCCCACGCTTTTGATAATATTGTTGGTTTCTAATTTGTTTTAGTAGCTTCCATGTAATTAAATTGGGAAAACATTAAGGTATCGCCAGCGTCACGGTTTTGAAGTATTGGAACCCCAATAATCGAAAGCTTCACCTAATAATAAGATTTCAAGTGCTCACCTAAATTAAGCAAAAAATTTGAAGCTCACAAGGCCGAAAAATCTATGCCCAAATTGAAAGTGAATCAAGCCTTAATCCTTGAAGCTTTAAAGATCCAAAATTCGCTTTAGCGTGAGGATATACGTATTTGGCCATAATAAAACCACCGATGAGGAGGATAATAAAAGGTAAGGCAAGACCGAAGTCATAATAAAAGCTCTATGGCGGAGTTGAATAAAAGATGGAGGTAAACCTATGATAATAAGGCCCTTTCGTTAGGGGGCGTATAAAAGTCTTGGTAATAAGTCTCATGTTCAAAACCATTATAAAACCGTGTTTATTGATCCTTCTTGTTGACTTAATTTTTTGACATCGTTGTCTATTAGGGTGAATTATTAATTCGATGATTTTGGTTACACCGTTAGGACTCTATTTTTAGACCTGAATCTCTATTCACGTATAAGTCAATGATGTATCCTCGTGATCATTAAGACAAAATAAAACATAAGAGATACCAATTAGGAATAAGGGAGTTTAGGTTCGTAATTAACACTTATGAGATATGATCGTGTTGCTAAGTTATAATAACAATGATCTCGTTACACGCTTAGCATGGAACTAGGTGAAATCGAGGACGATGAAATTATTTCTAACGAAGCATTCACGTGTTCTTGTTCTATGATCCTAAAAGTCACTTAATCGTGATGAAAACAATACATTATGTCTAAAACACGTGTAGTAGTTTATTTAAATTTATGTCTTCAATAAATGTCATCATAAAATGAATTTTGGAGTTGCTATGATACTTTATTCTAGCATTGCATGGGGACACGACAATGGTTTAGTATGGGGTGTGATGAGACTGCAATTATACATAGTCTCATCATCCAAATCGGGCTTAAAACGCTTAATATATCATAAAATACCGTGAAATATGCTTGTATTCGTTTGTTGTATGTTTTAGGTATGGATATCGAGAAAAAGACAAAAAGATCACAAGAATCAATCAAAAACGAACACGAGAAATGAAGCCGCACAATGAACCGGACCTGAGTGTTGAATTTCCAAGAAAATTCCCTCAAGTTTGAAGATTGTACAAATTTGGTCCTCCTACTTTGAAGATTTGTTAACTTTGGTCCTTGAAGATTCATGATTATACAAGAAAGGTCCTTTATGTTTGAAGACATATCAAAAATTGGCCTTGAAGAATGCTCGTATGGCACATTAAGCCCTTGGGAAAAGTTATGAAAATGCTTGTGCCATTTATGACAAGTCCCTTAAAGTTTTACCAAAGGGAAATGCCATACAATCTGCCAAACTTTATTTGAAAGTTTTTGGGAACCATGGGGACCAAACCTGCCATCCCACTAAACTCATTCTACCACTCATACAGTGACACATCACCACAACCCGACCCAAACCCATATCCAATACCCACCTAACCACCCATTTAGCCCAAACCCACTAACCTATTTAATAAATATTAACCAGTTTTTAAACTGATTAATATAAACTTAATCAGACCGACAAACAACCCCTAACCCCTAAACACAGATAAAAATCCATCATCCTAAGAACCCTAATCTTTCATCTTTTTAATTACTATTAATTAGGGTATAATTTCCTCTAGTTTATTAATTAATGATTTTTTAAACCCAACCCCACCTTCATACAAGCTCCCAACAGCCCCATGTGACCCCCCAGAGTATCCCCTGCCCCGTCATTTTCACACAACATCCCAAATTCGACAAGATCAAGGGTTTTATTTTATTACTTGGACCACAATGGTCATTGGACGTCTAGGATGAGCTTTCAACAGCATGGTACCCTGAGCAATCACATGGCAGCAACATTGACCAACAAATTCTTTAATATTCGAATTTGAACGAAGGGTACATTTGGAATATCAAAATATTAGGGTTTTAGTTTCTCTTAGCTTCTAGAATCCATGTAAGCCCTCTATATAAAGGGTGTATAGGACTTTAGTTTAGTTGTTCCAGTTTTTAGCTTGATTCATGTAATGCCTTTTTTATTTAATAAAGTTTGGAATTTTCTATAATTGAACTATAATTCCGTTTATATTTATAAAAGTCGGTGTTGGATAAGCTAAATCCTGAGTTCCATTTGTCTACATTGTCAAATTCTTTTTTTGATTCGTTTTTTAGTTTTTGATAAGTTGGTAAAAACGGATTTTTCCGAGATACCTTTGATTGTTTTGTGAGGATGAAACTCTTGGAGGATTTTGGTTCTAAAGGTTTCTGAGAGAGAGATTTTAGAAAAGTGAAAGAAAAAAATCAGTGTTTTATTGTTATTGTTGTTACTGTTTGTTTCACGTTTGTTGATTCTTAGCAGGTTTGGGAAGCTTGTGCTTCTACGCTAGCACATAAGCTCAAACAATCTAGGGCATGGATGTATGCCCTATAGGTTTGATCTTTTTCTCCCTTTAATTTTTCTGTCCAAAAATTTAAAGTTTAAGTGATTGAGTGTTGTTGTGTTTGATTTGAGATATCTTTGTGTGAGAATAGGAGTGTGAATGTTCGCTTGAAATCAGTTTTTCTTGCTATCTTTGATCTATATCATTTGAAATTTTGTGCTTTTGTGGTGTTTTAAATCAAAACTTTTTGAAAAAAATCATGTGCGGCTTATGATGTGGTGTTTGGGAGAGCGTGCTTCGTGGGTAGTAAGCGACCCTCAAGGATAGCTAAATTATGCACAACTTTGATGCCTTAGGTGAGTTGGTTTTTCTAAAAAGTTTGGGTGTTTTAGTTTAAAAGTTTGGAATTGAAGGTTCATCATAAATCTGTCAAGTTGTAGGACTACCATTGTGTATGGTTTACTGATGATCTTGTTACGCTGGTAGATTATAGGTAGACATAGGGTCTAGGTTTTGAGCTTAATTTTAGGCGTGATTGTGTTATTTTGCCTTTGCCTTTCTTCTTATTCGCTTGCGGTTTTGGCTTACTCACTCTAACCTTTTGTATGGTTAGTACTGGAGGAGTAGAAGTAGATGACTTGTCCTTTAACCCCTTTTCATAGTCAATGAGCATTGCATGCAAATCATTAATTGTCTTACCCGTGCAATGCATATTATAGTTTCTAACACATCATTGAAGTCCTTGTTAAGGGACCTATTGATCAAGTTGATAGCCATATTATGATCATAGGGATGTCCTAATGCAACGAGTTGTTCCATATAATCCCTCATCTTCAAATAATGGACACTAACAGACTTTCCAAGAGTTTGCTTGTAGCTATGCAAAGCATCTACTAAGTTGTAGATCTCCACAGCTTGCTGCTTCTCGAACATAGCCTTGAGCTCATCAAGCACTCGCTTAGGTGAAAATAACTCATACTTCTGTTGAAGTGGAGGAGCCATTTTACCTAACATTAAGCAAGACACCTCCTAGTGCTTCTTAATATTAGCAGCGTGTTCAAGCCTTTGCGCTTCAGAAGCTCCTTCAGCAAGATCCTCTGGATAAGGAGTGGTCAAGATATCAATAGTACCCGCTACTCTCAAGACAATTCTTAGCGAGCGGTACCAATCATTGAAGTTTGGGCCAGTAATTTCAGGACGATCAAAAAATGCTTTAAACGCAAAACTTATAGTGTTATTGTCGGGTTGATCCATTTCTACAGAAATAAGTTCAAATATTAGTATTTTCGATAATAAAATACTTTTAAGAAAATAAAATTACCCCGGTATACAAACCATAGTATTTTCCTTGAATCCTAGAACTATATTGACATCGATCCATTACATCAGTTGATCTGCTAGTAATGAATGTACTCAACATAGCGACTTGTCAAACAATTCAATTAACAAACAATTTTCATTTCTATATTTTTAAGGGATTTACATTGCCAAAAGAACATTTTGCATCGTAAACATGTTTCATCCCTTCTGAATGCCTTAAGTTTCCAGATCTCACTGAGTAACTTAATTAAGTCGTCTAATCTGAATAACGTAAAACCATCATACGAATTCTCATTCTACGAAAGTTTTCTCTCCATTACAACATCGTCCAAAAATCTCATTTGATGACGTAGTAATTTCAAGTGTTTGTCAATTAGATAGTATTCGACTTAAGTTTTAAGGGTATAAATTTGATGTCAAAATCAGTGTATGGGGAAGCATGCATACAACTCCATAACATAAGTTTAGTAAAACATTTTAGTAAACTTTTTCACAAGACTAAATTTCTACATAAATTATGTTGAGGTATTGGTTAAACCAATCAAAGAATTTACCCGCAACTATTCACAACATACTTTTTCTAGAACTCAGCTAAAGCACAAAGCAATAACCTTATTCATTGTGTTTTGGATGTGAATTTGTGGTAAATCAACCTTAAGGTATAATGCAAATAATAATCGTACGTAATTTCAATTTGACGCACAGGCGAGCCGGGAATTTGGTCAGCGACTAAGGGCATAACACCTCCTTCCTTAACCGGGTAAATGATCAGCGGTGCGTTGTACCCACTTTATAGTTTGTCAAAAGGAGTAGGCCATTAGATTATTATTGAAATTCACCAATCAACGTAATTTTATATAATTTAGATCTCAAACATATCTTATTTAATATGATTTAGTCCATATTATTTCTTTTCAAAAAAAAACCCTTGTTTACAATAATTCAAACAATTTTAATATAAACAAGTAAAAAAACTAAATCATAAACACATAATAACGATTTATATGTGCAATAAATAAATCAAATAGCCACATGCATACGATTTATTCAATAATCATCAAATCTAGGTTTTTATATTCATATAATAGTCTTTCCTAATTCAAGATTTATTGAATCAAATAAACAAGTAGCACATAAAATCATATAAACATATAAGATTACGATCCATGAAAACATGCACGTTATCATGGATCCACCCACAAATCTTAACAATTAAATCTCTACAAATCGTAGCCATACATGACATAACAGTTAATCATGCAATTTAATCTAAAATCATCCCACATGTAATTTAGGGTTTCAAAAAAATTCTTTTTTTATAAAATTCGGCCAAAAACCTTAATTTAAAAGAAAAAACCCTAATTTTTAAGAAAACCTAAAAAACATGTAGTTTTAACTCAAAACAATTATTAATTAAAAAACATTAGATTTTCGATAATTATAACATGTTAAAATGGCTCTCGATGCCAGTGAAGGTTTATTAACATCATAACAATTATACAAAACCCTAAACGAGATTAAAGCACACATATAGCGGAAGCGATTTAACAATATCATAATAACACAATTATAATTAATAGAATTAGGGTTAGATACCTTTTTGCTAAAGAATATCCACAAGATGAAGTGTGACAATCCGTCAATTTGAGGTCGATATTTTATTCTCAAGTATTATTTAAAATCATTATTTTGTTATTAATTTATGAACTCACTCACTTTTGGGAAGAAGTAAGGGTTTACGTCTTAAAGTAGCATCGACTACGTCTAAAACCGGAGAACTCTATGTTACGTGCTTACGTTTACATACACCGTTTTTGTAACAGTCTGACATTTCAGGAAATAAATTTATTCTCAAATATTATCTTGGAATTTTAATTTGTGTTGGTTCATAAACTCACAAATTTACGAGAAGAGATTAGGACTTACGTGCATAGTTTAGCGTCTTTTATGATTAAACCGGAAACCCTAAGTTTACGTATTTACGCTTTTGTGCTCCATTTTTATGAGACAATTTTTATTAGATTCGTTTTGTGCCGTAGATTCATAATATAGAAAAATCTTTTCGTAAAACGACCCGAGGGCACGTAAATCGAGGAAACTAGAATCGAGGAGTACTCGTAAATTAGTGGAGATGAGACAAGTGGGACACTTGTCCCATCCCCACTATGGGCGGCCAAAACTAGCCACACCACACTCTTGGTGGCAAGCTTATACAAGCTTAAAGGACACATGTCCTTACACTTTACCAAAACCACTTAAACACTAAAACTAGCTAACTTGAAACCATTTCTCTCATTTCTTACATGCAAAGTTTCCATCTCTATCTCCCTTTTGCTCACCCTTGCCGTCCCATAACCATCATCAAACACCACCATTGATCAAAATTTTCTACCATAAATCTTATGTATAACTTGCATAAGATGATAACCCATTGAAGACTTGGTGATTTGAGGTGATTCTAACAACTAAAAAGGATTTTACAAGGAGGTTTAGGGCTGATTTCCATGAAGGTGTTCATTCATTTAAAGAACTCAAAAGTTCATTTGCCAAGATTAAATATTTGGTGACAAGAACCAACCCTTGTTCATCCAAAATCTCAACCTTTTCATCACTTTGTTGGTATAGAGATTGTTTCTTCCTGTCATCTTGTTATTTTTGTAAAAGTAATCATGTATTTTCTGTATACATGTAGATGTATATGATGATAAATGATTATCAAAGTATTATGTGGGGATTTTGTGTTAATAGATCTAGTTAAAAAGACTAAAATCAACAAGAAAAGATGTTAAAATCTTGATTATATTTATAGGCTGTATAAAACAGTAAGTAACCATATGATAACTTGGTAAAATGGCTTGGATTATTGAATATACAGTTAGATATATGATTTTTGCATATGTGGAGAGTTGGCCACTCAATGGAATCATTAAAATGAGCAAGATATGATCAAAATATTATTGAGGTACAAATTTGTATAGTCTGTTTTGGACGAATTATTATGAATACTTAGAGAATGATTGAGCAGTAGCTATATGGAGTTATTTTTAGCACATATTATCTAGTTTGTTCTGCCCAAATTTGAGCTTCTATCTCCTTGTAGAACTCAAGATATGACAAAAATGGTGGACATGACTTTGATAATCAGATTTGTAAATAAAAGTATATAATATAAAATGAGCACTCAAGTAATATTATTATAAAATAAGTATATAAAACCCACTAACTAATAATAATATTTATAAAATGAGTTGTATACTATGATAAATAAGTATGGCATTTTTTATAAAAGTACAAACTCAAATGTTTTCTAAAGTTATAAAACTATATCTAAGTTTTACGTCTTTTTGGCTAAAACCGAAAGATTAACGTTTTCGCCAAATAAAACTTAGACGGTCGGACCCGTCTAATGTAACATTTTTATAACTCATATACTGATATGTAAGTACATTTGACAAGTAAAAATCGATAAACCCGAGCTTTATAACTTATGGACCTTAACGGGCCAAGGTAGCCTTATTGGACCATTAGCCCAACTAGTTTAGCTTAACACAAGTGGACTTACTCATGGGCTTAACCCAATTGGGCCCAACATATGAGTACAGCCCTGATATTAAAAGTATAAATGGGCTAATATAATGAATTGAACTTTTAATGGGCTTATTAGGCCTTAATATGTAATTGGGTTGAAGCTAGTATAACTAGTCTAAATTGACTAACACATAACAACTACAATGTTGTATGAAGAGATAAAATCCCACTTGATCATCATCATACTTATAATATCATCATATATACATAACCATTATTTTTGTAAAGTTATTGGACAAGAGTCTAAGACCGAGTATTATTTGTCTAGGTTTCCGTGATTGAAGCACGTACCGTACATCCCAAAACGCCGATAGCCCGCCTTTACCAATCAACGTGACTTCATAGCCTCGCACTCTTTTAAATGTTTTATGAAATATTTTATAAACCCGCGAGGGAGATAACATGCTAGTTTTAATAAAAATAGGACACCAGTTGTCCCGATTATTTATTTATTGATATGGACTCGAATGATTATATGACCCGATGATTGATTATATGACCCAATGAATGAAATGAGATGGATTATTATTAGTTAGGTTATGTCACTAAAAGTCCCATTAGCATGAATTGTGAACTACCGGGATTTGGTAGACGCTTATGCATATAATAGTACTATTTGGGTAAGATCATCCCAGTTCGCGCCTTGATGGTTGATCCCCGTCGCGCCACATTGATTGGTAAGCGAATTTATGTATGAGAAGATTTATATAAGCGTGATTATTGTGACGACACGCTATTTTAGATGGGCAAAGGAATTACGGGTTAGCTACCCGTTGTTTGTTATAGTAAGGTAGCAATGTCATGCGGCTTATAATAATCCAATAACAAAAATACTGATATACGCATTGAATTATAATATATTACCTGACTAGCAATACGAGGTCTTATTACTGATATTATGTTCGTGTATTGGTTTTACATAACCATTTTCATATAACGGTTTTTATTTAATTCTATACAACGTTATAAAATGTATTGTATGATGTTTTTTTACGACAATGGTTCGTATAATGGTTTTGAAGGCAAAAGCCTATATTATGATCTACGAAAAAGATTCGAATAAAATGTTTTTGGCCTATTTTATAGCCTACGACTAAAATTTGTACAAAATAATTTTCGGTAATAGTTATATATCGGTGATATATTAATGGTTTTTATTAAACTCTATGAATTCACTCGGCGTTTCGCTGACTTTTTAACATGTTTTATCTCAGGTACTTGAAGGTAATTCTCGGGAAGACGACAAGAATTTATTGCCCGCATTCAAATAAATTTTCCATTCAAATGTTTTGTAAAATTTTATGATATACTATGACCTGAGGACCTATGTAAATTGATATTTATGAATGGAAAATGCTTTATTATTCAACGACGTGATTTTTAAGCGTTGTCTATGATTTGAGTAATGTGCTCTCCCATAACACCAACGACTCTTCCGCTGAACTAAAGTATGAATATTTGGGGGTGTTACAGTTTGGTACCAGAGCTCTCGTTATATAGAACGAAAGATTTTTAAAACCAAGATTTTGAATAAAACATTTCAAAATATTTTAACCATAAATATTTTTAATAAATATTTTGAATAAAATGTTTAAAAATATTTTGACCATAACGGGGCCGAAGAATTCCCGAGTTACCGACAAGGCCAGACTGAGAAGTGTTATTTTAATATATACATAACTTGGATTATGTATATATGTTGTAATTTGATTACATGATTGTTTGATGATTCTTTTAATACTTATACGAGGTATTTATACGACGTAGATTGTCACAAGGAACCCTAACTCCCCTAGCAAATCAATCGAAGCTACTCCTGTAGGAAATCTAGCTATTCTAGATCTAAACCAAGTTGTGGATGTTTATGATTCCAACAAAATGGTTGATATTCGTAGAAATGTTGATATTAGTTGATTGTGATATTAAAGAAGAACTGGAGAGATTAAATATGATATTGATGTCATGACGATCTTTCCTTATAAAGTGGAGTTTGACAAAACCTTACCACCTAGAAAGGTGTCATCTGATTCGGTGTCACCCAATTCTTAAATTTGAAATCAAAGAGGTGAATGTTGCACTTGAGGATGTCATTGGAGCCTTTACCCAAAAGCCTCATGCCACTTGTACCTTTCCGAGAAGTCTAATTGAATGTGTGAGTCATTTCATACTAGTGACTCATTTGATAACTATTGTTGTAAGAGCTATAAGATTGGAAATTAAGTGTTGTTCATATCGAGCTTTTATTTCCCTTTCAAGGTCTAAGAATAAGGTTGAAAGTAATGGAGAATGAGGTAGGATATCAAATTGAGTATAAGTTGTTTGAAACTTGAACAAAGTAAAATTTAACTCGTATGGAATATAAGATTGTTAAGAGGAAGTCGTTGAGTCCTGTGATTGAATTATAAGGTTTTAAATGATTGTTGGTTCGTGTTAAGGGTTGTTCCTAGGACATTGTCCAATGACGAGGATGCCCAGTGTCCAAGAAATAAAATGAAGAAATCTTCTTCTGAATTGGGACCGATGGATCTTCCGGGACAGGTGGAACACCTAATGACTTTTGTAGATTAGTATTCATTTTAGTATCTTTTAAAATCTCTAACTTAACTGAGACATCAGTTGGTAGGATGAGTCCTTGGAATTGTATGACATGGCGACACGTAATGTGTTATAGTACAATTTTTTACTTGTTTGTGATTAATGAAAAGACTACATTTGATTGCTAAATCCTACATGTATCGATGTTATCTATCTTTTCTTGCTTCTTCCTAATGTTCACATTAGTGATGCAACCATTGAACAAGTACTCATTTCGGATAGAGTTGCATTGTAGATTCTTCTCTTTGTATTCTTGAGTACCATCGAGGTCACGAACCTCATGATTATTTGTCTAAGCTCATTTCCTAGCATATTGTAGTTAGTTCTTGGTGAACAACTCTTCATCACTCCATTTGCAGATCACTCATTGTTTTTATAAGTAATACGATACCATCTGGGGAAAAAATATGAAATTCTCATTTTTATATGAGTTATTTATATCGGTACTATTAATAGTTACTGTCGATAAAAAGTTTTTATCAAACATTTTGTAAATGGAAATGCTTTCGTAATGATGAACATTTCGGAGAAATCATTTGTATTTCATAATTAAACATGAAAATATATTTTAAACATGATGACAAATTTTTTTTGACAAACTGAGTGTTGCATCGTCAATCCTAAAATTGTATATAGTTGCGCGCCTACTTACAATTTAGAAGGGACCATGCAAGGCTGATTAGTAGTCACCATGAAATTGCTAATAAACATTACATTTTCCTTGAAATTGTGAAAGATTGAATTTTGATAGATCTGCAAGAAGTGCAAAATAGTGAAATAGCACACCTACATATGTGCCCGTACCATTTATTTTTCTGAATCAAATTTACTCATCTGTGGATATGGTCTTAATTGACAATTGATATCCCCTTCTTGTCCAATTCTTTCATGGCAAGATTCTTTGGAAAATTTATAATTATCGAGTGTTGATACCCGACTGGGTGTATCGGCGTTCCTATCATTTCATTAATTAGATTCCATTTGAATGACATGGGTAACGATCCGAGGTGCTTTCGAATGCGTACTCAAATCATGAAAACATGGGATATATCCATGTTCGTTAATGTTTTTGTCTGTCTTTGATTTGAAATTCTCTCGCGTAAATTATGCGTTGACCTTACTCTTTTAATGTTAGCTATGTCTCCATATAGCCTTGAATTTGTGTAGGGTTATGAGTTATTATTAGTCTTTTGAGAAGTTCACATCTTATCAACGGTAATGAAACTCGAAAGTTGGTAGTGCCAGTAGAATGGATTGATTAATTATGACATGACGACATTGTCTTAATTGATGGGAACTCGAGTAGAATTCCCCTAAAAGATAAGATGTTGATTATCAAAGGTGATTTAAATAATTCCCGATGGGTAACCATATCCTGCATTTAGACTTGAAATTTTACCATGAATGGTTATGAACTAGTCATAGATCTTGTAATCTAGAAAGAACCTAAGATGGATTTATTAAAAGATGTTTATGTTATTTGAAACTTTCGGAGGTATTTGCTGGTGAATTACCTAGACTTTCTCCATTAAGGCAAGTTGAATCTGGTATTGATTATATTCCCGATGCTGCACCTGTGGCATGTGCACTATACTTCAGCACCATCTGAATCAAAAGAATTACCGTGCAACTGAGAGAGTTGTCAGAGAAAGCATTTATTCTACCGAGCTCGTCATCATGAAGAGCTATGGTGTTATCATTCCTTATATTTATTGATTACCGTGGACTGAATAAATTGACCATCAAAATTCATATCCATCACCCAAGATGAAAGATTTGTTCGATCATTTACAAGGTTCTAACGTATATTCAGAAATTTGATTCACGACATGGTTATCATCAAATTCGCGTCCGCGAAAAAAATTATCCATTCCAATCATTACATCCAGAATTCGTAATGAATATTATGAGTTTCATGTGATGTCGTTTGGATTTACCAATGCACATGTAGCATTCATAAATTTGGTGAATCACGTGTGTAGGCTCTAATTTGATAAATTCATGCTTGTGACCATTTGTTTGTTTCTAATAATAAGAAGGAGTTAGTAATCATTTGTAGACTGTCCTGAGTTGGCCGAGCAATGAAAACCTGTACCTTGAATATTTAACATGTGATTTAAGGCTTTGGGTTATACCAAAAAGAAAGTGCAAAAACGTTTTGATAGATATTTTATCAAAGGATTATTACGGGATTATTCCCTCATACCAAGATCATTTAACAAAACTCCCCTAGGAGTAAATGTTTGTGTATACCTCAAGACAACCTAAGAGGGATTGAGGAAACCATTTAAACCATGACTTGGAATTTGAAACGACAATTTTTGCTTTTCAACTAAGAAAATTTTGACCAAAGTATAAACAAAGGTTTTTTTTCGAACATTTACGGATCTTATTAATTATTTTTGATAAATCAACAAAAATCGTGTTAACTAAATTCAAATTTATTTTTGAACATTTTTTTTTATAATTGGACGATCTGAGAAATTTAAAACTTTTTACGTTTACGTTTCATAAAATTAAATATTTATTATTTAATTACTAGTAATATTTATCGACGCTATAAATGTCGGATTGAGCAAAACTAATAAAGATAATAGTTGAGACGAAACTAAAACTTAGAAAATATGAAGAAAGAATTTCTGAGTGAATTGTGGTCATGATAATTATTTCATCAGGGAAGGTGAATGTAATTACTGACATATTATGTAGAAAGAATATAGAACCAATTAAGATGTGTTCCTTAGTATTGACCATACACAATAAATTGCCGAGCAATCTAAAAATAACCGATGCATGTAAAAAGGATAATATAAATAATAAAGAGTTTCGCGGCTAATGAAAACCATTAGAAATGAGAGCCGATGGCGTTAAATGTTTAAAAGGCCGCTTGTGGTTACCTAAATATGGAGGATTTCGAGATTTAGTCATGTTGGAATCTCATAAGTTTAAGTATTCTATTCATGCCATTTCTGATTAAAAGTATCTTATCTGAAGAAATTGTACTGATGGCCAAATATGAAAGCAGACATCGTAACATACGTTGGCAAATGTCTAACTTTTGCGAAGGTCAAGGCTGAGCACCAAAATCCATAAGGATTGCTTCTACAGCTTATTAATCATGTTTGGAAGTGGGATAGAATCACCATGGATTTTATCATAAATCTTCCAAGGTCATCATCTGAATTTGATTCGATTTGGGTCATCGTCGACGGACTGACCAAATCTGCTAATATCATTTCCGTTATTGATATATTCTCGATGGAGAAGTTGACTCTTTTGTATTTAAAGGAGTTGTGTAAGCATAGTGTGCCTATATCAATCATCTCTATCAAGATCCTCACTTCGCATCGAATTTCTAGAGATTTCCTTAAGAATCATTGGGAACGAACCTTGATGAGAGTACTGTTTACCACCCCAATCGAAGGGACGAGGTAAAGTATGATAAAAACACTAGAGATCTTTTTTTATGTTTGAATAATTGACCTTTGGTAATGAACGGGATAATCATTTTCCTTTGGAGATATTATCATTGATAATTATCGTATTAGGATCAAGATCGAATCTTGTGAGGATCTAAATATAAGAGCATCTGTAGGCAGGAGTTGGGATGAAGATACCTGACCCCTGAGACCTGAAATGATTGTGGAAATTAGGATCTGATTATTGACTGCCAGTAATGGGCAGGAGGTTATGTGAATATGAAATGTAGATCATGAAGTGCAGGATGGGTAGCGAAGTTATGCCGAAAAGTTTCTCCATGGAAAAAGTGAATTGATGATCTGAGGGATCATGGGAAATAAGTCCCCGTTGTATAGGACCATTGAGATGATGTAAAGATATAGACCGAGAGGCGTATAGGGTGGATCTACCCTAGGACTTCAAGGGCTGCATAAATTATGTTCGTATATCGAACTTGATAAAATGTCTATCAAGTGAAAATCTGATTATTTCTTAATGAAGTTTGGATCGGCGAAAAGTCGCATTCATCAAAAACCCGTGAACATCATGGATAGAGAAAGTAAGTCAACATAAGCCTGATCGTATTCCCGTAGTTATGTTTGATGAAACTCGCATAATTGTAATGAACTACACTTGTGAGAAAAGACCGAATGTGGAGGAAATACCCACATGGCTTTAACTCTATAAGAAGCGAGTAGTAAGATAAATCGATCTTTGAGGACAAAGATCCTCTTTAGGGGTAACTATTGTGACAATCCGTCAATTTAAGGTCGATATTTTATTCTCAAGTATTATTTAAAATCATTATTTTGTTATTAATTTATGAACACTTTGGGGAAGAAATAAGGGTTTACGTCTTAAAGTGGCATCGACTACGTCTAAAACCGGAGAACTCTACGTTACGTGCTTACGTTTACATACACCGTTTTTGTGACAGTCCGACATTTCAGGAAATAAATTTATTCTCGAATATTATCTGGGAATTTTAATTTGTGTTGGTTCATAAACTCACAAATTTACGAGAAGAGATTAGGACTTACGTGCATAAATTAGCGTCTTTTACGATTAAACCGGAAACCCTAGGTTTACGTATTTATGCTTTTGTGCTCCGTTTTTGATGAGAAAATTTTTATTAGATTCGTTTTGTGTTGTAGATTCATAATTTATAAAAACGTTTTTCGTAAAACGACCCGAGGGCACGTAAATCGAGGAAACTATAATCGAGTAGTACCCGTAAATTAGTGGAGATGAGACAAGTGGGACACTTGTCCCATCCCCACTATGGGCGGCCAAAACTAGCCACACCACACTCTTGGTGGCAAGCTTATACAAGCTTAAAGGACACATGTCCTTACACTTTACCAAAACCACTTAAACACTAAAACTAGCTAACTTGAAACAATTTCTCTCATTCCTTACATGCAAAGTTTCCATCTCTCTCCCTTTTGCTCACCCTTTCCGTCACATAACCATCATCAAACACCACCATTGATCAAAATTTCTACCATAAATCTTATGTATAACTTGCATAAGATGATAACCCATTGAAGACTTGGTGATTTGAGGCGATTCTAACAACTAAAAAGGAGTTTCCAAGGAGGTTTAGGGATGATTTCCATGAAGGTGTTCATCCATTTGAAGAACTCAAAAGTTCATTTGCCAAGATTAAAGATTTGGTGACAAGAACCAACCCTTGTTCATCCAAAATCTCAACATTTTCATCACTTTGGTGATATAGAGATTGTTTCTTCCTATCATCTTGTTATTTTTTTAAAAGTAATCATGTATTTTCTTTATAAATGTATATGTATATGATGATAAATGATGATCAAATTATTATGTGGGGATTTTGTGTTAATAGATTTGGTTAAAAAGACTAAAATCAACAAGAAAAGATGTTAAAATCTTGATTAAATTTATAGGCTGTATAAAATAGTAAGTAACCATATGATAACTTGGTAAAATGGCTTGAATTATTTAATATACAGTTAGATATATGATTTTTACATATGTGTAGAGTTGACCACTCAATGGAATCATTAAAATGAGCAAGATATGATCAAAATACTATTGAGGTACAAATCTGTATAGTCTGTTTTGGACGAACTAATAGGAATACTTAGAGGATGATTGAGCAGTAGCTATACGGGATTTATTTCAAGCACATATTATGTACTTTGTGCTACCCAAATTTGAGCTTCTATCTCCTTGTAGAACTCAAGATATGACAAAAATGGTGGACATGACTTTGATAATCAGATTTGTAAATAAAAGTATATAATATAAGATGAGCACTCAAGTAATATTATTATAAAATAAGTATATAAAACCCACTAACTAATAATAATATTTTTAAATGAGTTGTATACTATGGTAAATAAGTATGGCATTTTTATAAAAGTACAAACTCACATGTTTTCTAAAGTTATAAAACTATATATAAGTTGTACGTCTTTTCGGCTAAAACCGAAAGATTAACGTTTTTGCCAAATAAAAGTTAGACGGTCGGACCCGTCTAATGTAACATTTTTATAACTCATATACTGATATGTAAGTACATTTGACAAGTAAAAACCGATAAACCCGAGCTTTATAACTTATGGACCATAACGGGCCAAAGTAGCCTTATTGGACCATTAGCCCAACTAGTTTGGCTTAACACAAATGGACTTACTCATGGGTTTAACCCACTTGAGCCCAACATATGAGTACAGGTCTTGTATTAAAAGTATAAATAGGCCAATATAATGAATTGAACTTTTAATGGGCTTATTGGGCCTTAATATGTAACTGGGTTGAAACTAGTATAACTAGTTTAAATTGACTAACACATAACAACTACAATGTTATATGAAGAGATAAAATCCCACTTGATCATCATCATACTTATAATATCATCATATATACATAATCATTATTTTTGTAAAGTCATTGGACAAGAGTCTAAGACCGAGTATTATTTGTCTAGGTTTCCGTGATTGAAGCACGTACCGTACATCCCAAAACGCCGATAGCCTGCCTTTCCCAATCAACGTGAGTTCATAGCCTCGCACTCTTTTAAATGTTTTATGAAATATTTTATAAACCCGCGAGGGATATAACATGCTAGTTTTAATAAAAATAGGACACTAGTTGTCCCGATTATTTGCTTATTGATATGGACCCGAATGATTATATGACCCGATTATTGATTATATGACCCGATGAATGAAATGAGATGGATTATTATTAGTTAGGTTATGTCACTGAAAGTCCCATTAGCATGAATTGTGAACTACCGGGATTTGGTAGACGCTTATGCATATAATAGTACTATTTGGCGAAGATCACACCAGTTCCTTGACGGTTGATCCCCGTTGTGCCACATTGATTGGTAAGCGAATTTATGTATGAGAAGATTTATATAAGCGTGATTATTGTGACGACACGCTATTTTAGATGGGCAAAGGAATTAAGGGTTAGCTACCCGTTGTTTGTTATAGTAAGGTAGCAATGTCATGCGGCTTATAATAATCCAATAACGAAAATACTGATATACGCATTGAATTATAATATATTGCCTGACAAGCAATACGGGGTCTTATTACTGATATTATGTTCGTGTTTTGGTTTTACATAACCATTTTCATATAACGGTTTTTATTTAATTCTATACAACGTTATAAAACGTATTGTATGATGTTTTTTTACGACAATGGTTCGTATAATGGTTTTGAAGGCAAAAGCCTATATTATGATCTACGACAAAGATTCGTATAAAATGTTATTGGCCTATTTTATAGCCTACGACAAAGATTTGTACAAAATTATTTTCGGTAATAATTATATACCGGTGATATATTAATGGTTTTTATTAAACTCTATGAATTCACTCGGCGTTTCGCTGACTTTTTAACATGTTTTATCTCAGGTACTTGAAGGTAATTCTCGGGAAGACGACAAGAATTTATGGCCCACATTCAAATAAAATTTCCATTCAAATGTTTTGAAAACATGTATGATTTACTACGACCTGAGGACCTATGTAAACTGATATTTATGAATGGAAAATGCTTTATTATTCAACGACGCGATTTTTAAGCGTTGTTTATGATTTGTGTAATGTGCTATCCCGTAACACCAATGACTCTTCCGCTGAACTAAAGTATGAATATTTGGGGGTGTTACATGAAGAACGAATCACCAATTCGGGTTTATACCGTATACCACCAAGATATAGTCTAAAGTAAGACTATATTACGATCTTGTACACACGTAATACAACGAGCTAACCGTGATTATAGCACGTGTAAACCGAGCTTCAACGCTTGTGTAAAATCTACCCAACAACCCTAGAGAGGGGCTAGGACAAACAAGAAAACCAACCGAAACCCCTTTGTGGGTTTGTTTTGCGATCGACCAAAGAGAAAAAGAAAGAGGGAGTGAAGAATTATGAGGGTTAGGGATTGTTTATATAGGCCTAGTAGTTCTTGTAGCCCAAGCAAAGCAAATAAAAGGAAAGTTTTTTCCTTCCCTCGTGTGTGCCCTAACTGACGGTCAAACACCCCTCAATGGGGTGTTCTGGAACCTTCTATTCTTCAACATTTTATTTATTCCACAAATGCTCATTAATACTTAACTCTTAATTATTTAATGATCGTTAAAGTTATAGCTTATTTTTTATTTAATAAATACATAAATATATATTTATTAAATAAATTAATAAATACAATAAATATATTTAGTAAATAAATTAACTCTTTACGTGTTGAGTGCAATCACGTAATCTCGAGTTCGATACTATCGTATGACTATTAAATATAAGTCCATAAACTTTCAGTTATGGCTTGTATGAAGCAAAAGGATAGGTTGTAGGATTTGTCTTATAGTTTGTTCAATATTCTGGAAGAAATCATTGAAGGTGTGAAGGAGAAGAAAGGCCATTGTGACATAATGGATATCTACATAGAGGAAGATGAAGTTGTCGATGAAGATTAGGTTTGATAGTTAGACTCTTTTTGTGAATGATGTTGATTTCTCGATGAAGTTTGGTGATGTTTCTTTTGTCCTCTTTAATTAGCTATGCTAATATGTTTTATGTTATCTTTTGGAATCAGTAAAGGATCTAGATGATGATGTAAAGTCTAACTCATGTTAATGGGATGCAACTAATTATGTTATGTTATTTGTTTATGTTGCCTTTAATTCTATTGTGTTTTAGTAGCTTTGTAGGTTGTTTAGAATATTTACTCACGGAGAAACGCGATTAACCTTTGGTTTGTTTGTAAATAAGGTTAAACTTAGGTTCATGCATTTAGCTGCATATAAGATTAGATCCTTGGCCATGGTATTTTGAAAACAATCATGTAGGGATATTTGAATAGTAATATCAATGTTATTTTTTCGGAAGTTTCAGAAGTAAACAGGACACGAAACATATCTTCAAGCTGTTAGTATTTACGTTAGTTGAAGTGCGACCTTGCCTTATCAAACCCGATCCTTGTTTATAGATTGTACAGAAACAAATATTAGCTGAAATTCCGAATTTATTTTCTGTCCGATTAAATTGTTCATTCAGTTTTGGGCATTGTATTTCAGTTTCGGGTTTTATTTGATGATATGAGTTTGGTGATATAGTCAACGAACAAATTTCATTTTGGTTTTGTTTCTATAGGTAAAGGTTGTTTATTTTAAATATTCTCATATTTTCCTATATTAGGTTATGCTAGATTCCTTCTTATTGATAGTGTCAGCAAGTATCTGCTTTCGAAATCACTTTGCCAATTGAGCCTTAATTAAGACTAGAAAGGTAATGAGTGTAGGTTATGTATAAGAATGAATACATGAACCGTTTCCAATTTCAAGACACTTCAAGAATTGTAGAGTTTGTCCGTCTTGAGACACTTGGATAATTCCGTAGTGATGCTACCTATTGACTCGTAGTACTAGCTAATACTTCAAGGAAAATAAGAACGGGAACATCCACACCAAGACCATCAGGACCATGCACCAAGGGTGCAGATTTTGCCCTTATTTGGTGGTTCTCACCACCTAACAAAACTCAAGAAAAAAGGGTTATTTTTTTGGGTTTGTGAGTGTTCGCAGAGTATATTTGTATAAAGTTGGGTAAGTTTATATTTTTTTTGGTGGTGTCTATAACACCTAAAACATGGTGGGTTTGGTGGTGAGCTCAATAGTGATGTGATGCGTCCGTGGATCGGGTGTGTTTAGTGACCATATTCCTTTGTCTTAGCTTCGACATTTTGTCATTCCTCGTCTCCTTCACACACATGTACACTATACATATGTCTCATATTCTATATTATATTGCTTATTAAGAAGAAATAATGACCCCGCACTTAGTGGCATGGTCTTTCCCAACGGTCCATATATAATGCAAACCAAAAATTAATACTCCTAATGTACATATGTCTTAACCATATAATCATTTAAGGATTGTATGGAGGCAAAGTACGAGAAATCTTGCTCGGTTCATGTTGATTGGAGAGTTAGCATCACACCAACCCAAACACGTTACATATATTGTGTTAAGAAACCCAACCCTAACCCACACGTATCTATAACTTATATGATGAGTTTATAAATCCTACAAGTTATTTAACATAACAGGTCAACCATGTTAACTAGTTTAGCACATAATATTAACCTTGATCGAGACCTTCAGCAATGACTATGTCGTCTCGAAAGGTAATCCTATGGTTGGCATTATAGGAATGCAAACCTAGTTGTTTATAGTTGTTTTCATAAACTACTAACATTAGTGTAAGATTTGAAGTTCAAAAACAGGATTCAAACAATGCTCATAGACTAGACAATCTCAATTTGATTGATCATATGTAAAAAAACACATGTTTTATCAAGTCATCACCAACCCTCGAATCTTCACTCAAAGTTAAACTTTTGCTTGGTCGGAAAAACCATTTTTAGAATCGAGAGCCTTGAGAGGTCTCCCTAAAATATGACACTTTTATTTGGTTTAAGAGGAGTTATAAGAGGGTTAGGTGTCGTAACACCAAACCAACACTGTCACACCCCACCATGGCGGAATATGGGGTGCGACGTATGGATATCATCACAACAAACGGTGTCTCTATAGAGAAAACTAAAATGCAAATATAATGTCATAATGGCGACATAAATGTCATGACAATATCTCAACAATGCAGGAGTCTAGGTAAGTAGGTAACAGTCCTACCACTTACCCAAGACAAACAATAAACATAAACCAAACAAACATATAGGTGTCAACATGTATCACTTATCAAAAAACATAAAGGTAAACTAAGAAGGAACAGGGATTCTCCTTCTATATGCATTCCTAAGCTTCTCCAATCCTAGCCACTTATGTTCTCATGCTTAACCACATTCTCACCTGAAAGAGACACTAAAACACGTCAACATAAAGTTGGTGAGAGTCATAGGTTTAGACTCCAACGCTAAATCAGTTACAAGCTGTGAATAACAATCATCAACAAAAGAACATATGGACAATGTGTTACAATTATGTATTAACAACTATCAATCAAGACCAATCATACCAAACCAATCCAAGGCTCCTACCTTGCCAAACAACACCATGGTACCTTAGATGATCACCCTATGTACCTATCCCAAGTCCACTACCTTGGCAAACCACAAGGCCACTACCTTGTCAAACCACAAGGCCACTACCTTGTCAAACCACAATAACATATCAAAAATCGCATAGCAGTTAATCACATAAGTGTACACACAAGTCCATCACAACCATAAAACATTCACAGCAACAATTTAGAAACAACTCAACACAGTGTCTCTTCCATCCCATCTGGAAGTCAAAAACAAAAATAAACATGGGACTATGAACACTCACCTGATAGCTCCTTCACACGTCCTTGCACTAGCAACAAGCTAACAAACCAAAAACATGAAATCAATAAACGAACCAATCACTAAGATGGCTCATTAACCTATGATGGACATCTAACCCATTCTCACATATTTACCTCATTAATAAGCTCTAATTACCCCATTACCCTTCCTTAACAAGTCCTTAACTTGGTTAAGTTTAATAGCTAACCCGTTCGTATTTTACCCAAAACAGTCCCAGTTTTTAGGTCTCAAAACGTTAGGTTAAACGCCCACTTAAACCTACCCATGGTTTCTGTAAAAGGAATATTCACACCCTTACATATGTTGGATAACACCTCCCACTTGCCCTAACCTTAAAGATACTGTTAAGGCCCCGATATATATATATCTACTTTCGTCATTCCAGATTTCCTGATTTTAAACGTACTAAACGTTTGTTACCATTAAGGGGTCTTACCCTAAACCACCACCTTAGCCCAAGTGCAGATATTAACTACAATATATAAAACATCTCTCACGTTCGTGAGAAGATCCCAATGCAACCCTAAGTGCCCCAAACAACCCAAAACTTAAAAAGAAAACAGGCTGAATTCAAAACTGCTTTGACCTTCGACTGTTGTAACCTGCTTTTAACCCACTTCCCGGCCTCCAATTTAGTTCTCGTTTCTTGATTTAGAAAGCAAACTCAATTACCTATCCAGGGCTAGTTTGATCGCATCTTGAATATTCCTAGAACTCTAGATATGATCAAAACAATTGACTCAAAATTCTGCCCAGTTTTTAAAAACGGGTTTAACAAAATCAACCTCATTAATTAACCCTAACCCCTCTAATTACAAGCCCTAATTTATGTGATCATCATATTATGATTAATACATCATTAATCTACTGTTTTTATATAAACACTAACCCTAATCCATCATAAGAATGATTAATTTAAACATAAAAACAATTTAATATGAAAAGGGTTTTGAAGATTTACCTTTAAATTAATGGAAGATGAGAAAACCCCAATTTTATGAAGAACCCTAATTTTTCTCTTCTATAAGTCGACTATAAACTCCAGGGAATGAATATAATTCGTTTGGTATAAGTGTGGGGGTTTCTTATATAGCAAAACAATCCTTGTCCAAGTATAACACTTGTTTCTTTTTTTCCTCTTTTCCCTTTTTCTTTCTTTTTTTTTAAATCGACCCTACCCCTCAAAATTCGTTTTTTATTTGTTTTTATTATTAATATATGTATTAATAACATTACCTTAATTTACCTTAATTTATTTCAGCTCCTAAAGCTCCCAAAACCTCAAAACCGTAAAACTAGTCAAATTTACGCGTTTTACCGTAAAAGACGTAAAATATACACTTTTAAAAAAAATCTCAAATTTTGAAATAAACTTTATAACTAAGTCCTAAATGACTTAAAACCATCCCGAAAAATATCCATATGACTAATTACCTCATCCGAGACCTCTAAATGCTAAACCGTAAATCGTAAAAATACGATTTTCTATAATACATATACGTATAGGTAAACACCAAAATATCACTATTTCATTTCATAGTCACTACTTGTGAGCTCATGAACATGAAATAACCGTTCCTCGATTTACTTATGAGTACTCTATACTCATAAACGATAACCACACCAACCTCGTTCACACAAAATAAACACGTAAGCACAAAAATCAAGTAGTCACACATAAAATAACCTAAAAGTAAGACTAAGTGACGAAACTCAAAACCACGGTTGTCACATCACTCCCTCCTAATAGAAATCTCGTCCCGAGATTTACTCCTTAGGATCAACACACAGACAACAAATCACACGAGGATACTTGTTCTAAATGAACTCCTCTCATTTCCACGTGAACTTCAGTTCAAGTTTCAAGATACCACATGTACAAACCAAAAATAATTAAACCCATTGCCAAACTCTTGACCTCACAGTCAATAAATCTCGCAAATGACTCTTCGATAAAACAAAGACTCTTATTAGCACAAAACCCGAATAACCGGACATGCAAATATGCATCCTCAAACAACATTTACCAATCCCAATACATGAAATATAGCATGTATACAACTCATTTCCCCCAGGTAATTCTATGCTCATAAGCTAATGGTCTGATCTTCCCAAAGATCATAAATGGACCTACTAAACTCTACATCAACTCTTCTATTTTACCAAAACATACCACCCGTTACTATGGGTGAAACTCCATACATAACTTTGTCACTAAATCTAGTGGTTTCCTCCTTTTCTACATAGCATCCCTTGTTGCTCTCATTCTGTCCACAAACACCATTACCACATTAGTAGCCTCTTTTACCAATTCTAGTCCACAATGAGGACAACTCACCCTATCCTTTCATATCGTGCCTCAAATGGCATTTATCGACTTCTAGTACGATAACTATCATTATATGAAAACTCAGCCATCGCTAACGAGTTTCCGAACTACCTCTAAATCAATCACCCATGTCCAATTACGTTCATCAACTCCCTTCAGTCCGTATCCCAAACTACTTTAAATTCCAATTTCCTTACAAAGTGACCTATGACGGTCTTTCACATATCCATTAATTCTTCCAACTTCCCAACTACGTGACTTCTCATTCCTCTTGAAATAGGTGATGAATTAGTCAGTCTATCGACTATCACCCAACTCTCATCGTACTTAATCCCCCACCGCATTATGTATCCCTTCCACCAACTTCGTCCTTACATCGCCCTTTCTAAACTACTCCTATCCATGTAGGAAGTATAGTCTACGTCCCTTTCCTCCTTACGATTGTCCAAGCCACGCAACATAAATGTTGACGCGTTCACTGCTTTAGACAACTCAACTCGTGCAACCCACATCCTTCATCCAAACCACTCTAATACATCATCCCTATAGTTCAAGTTCGTCTCAGCTTCACCTCATCCTTCTTATTCCATGTCTCATCGACCATGCTTGCCTTTCCCAGATGGTACTTGGCCTTGCAATTTTCTTTCATCAATTAACTCCACCCATCACCTTTGCCAAATGTTCAATCAAGATGATTGAATATGTGTTGGATACGTTCATGATCCGTATAGATCATTCTCCACGTCTCGTACACCAAATGCCTCTAGCATTCTAGGCAGATATAACAGTCCAGCTCCACTAACTAAGTCAATCCAGTTCTTCCAAATCTTCAGTTCCTGCAACGTATAAGCGATCGCCTTTCTTTGTTGTCCTCGTACGCGTCCAAATCCCTGCTCCACGTATCGTCATGCTTCGCGAATTCATCCAGTCCTTCCGATAATTCCAAGATCTGCTCATCATCCAATCCACCTCTTCAGCCTCCAAAATGCTTCCTCGTCCTTCTTCACTTCACCCCTTGCTGGTTCCACGATATGCCATCATCTCTGACTACTAGTCCTGGCCAACCAAATCCTAAAACTCACACTTGAAAATCTCACGTTTCATTCCCTTTACTAACAACTCCAAAACCAACACATAATTCGCCTCATCCTCCTTCTAAGATTTGAGTAGATCAAGATGTCGTCGATGCTCCCGATGACAACTCGTTTATATACGTTCATGCACACTCGGTTCATTGACTCCATGAAACCGCTAGTGCTTTGGCGAAGCCAAATGCATAACCGTAAACCCAAAGCGTTCATACAACATCCATAGCAATTTCAGTTATGTCCTCCTCACACCCTCTCTTAGCGGCAATACAAATAAATTCCTTGCAATTTCTAACAGCTCTTGTTCTTAATTCACTCCATCAACGATTTGCCTTGGAAGACACTAACTACAACTCCTCTCACTTCTCCTACTTTCTCTATTCATGGTTCTACCTCAACACTCCTAAACCATACAAAACCAAAACTACATCCTGAATACACCAGATACGATCGACGAATTAAACCCACGGATAACTAACGACATTTCACGTGCACCAATTAAAACAAAACAAAAACCACGAGACTCCAAAGAAAACTCAAACCCTAAACATGTATCAATTCCAAATGACCCATGACAACGAAAAATAATCCAAGAAACACCCAATGGCAACCAAAATATATTACGCCCCGCGACATATTATTTAAACCGTGCAAAAGATCGACTTTCCAAAAGAATATATATATATATATATATATATATATATATATATATATATATATATATATATATATATATATATATATATATATATATATATATATATATATATATATATATATATATATTTTAATTTTTTTTTACCTCCCCACATCTATGTGACTCAAACCATCTACAAACAACCTTCTAGACGTTCTCAAAACTCAACTCAAAGACTAGGTATCCCGTGCATCCCAAATCATAAAAATAAAACTACTATTCAAACTCAACCTTGAACCCGACACTTGTACAACAATTCCGACCAGTCCACTAACCTCCCATGACTATACATTCTGAATATTTGAAAAGTACGTTCCGAGTACATAATTTTAGGCTTTTGAATCACCCAAAAAGCTTTAAAAACGAACAAGTTATGACCAAAACAATTTTATGCTAGTTGTTTTAAAAACTAAAGAATAGACTTAGTGATCAATGCAATCCTTTTCAATGAAAGATATAATTGTATGTGAAATATTCATAAACTCCTTTTAACCTTGTATTAATAACTATAAATGACATGAATCGGTTAAATCCAATTATATAAACTATGTAAGTAGAAAGAAATTTTACTTCGCTTTATTTTAAAGAAAGTCTTTTAGAATTTGAAATAAATAAGTGTTGATAAAAAAAACTTATGTTACATCTTGTTTCAAACATGACTCCAACACCTTACCCTTATTTTACCGAATACAACCAACTATCTAACTCTATAGTAGATTTCCAAGTCCCCCCTTTTTCCATATACCAACCAAAAGAAATGTAAGACTCAACCCAAAAGATTTCATTATCCCAAAAGAAATCTCCATTTATTTCAACGGACTTAAAACCCAGAACAACATTTTAAAACGTACACGTGAAATATGAACTCAAAGAATACGCTACAAGACACAGTTAAAAAATTCGAAACGTTGTTGAAACTCCATCAACTCCAGCACCATAAAACACGAACAAACACAAGGTACGTTCAAGTTATAATAACTAGTGAACGACCATATACCATAACTTAACACATAGTAGTATATATACATCCGCATATATATACCTATTAAATCACCCAAAACATACTCGTTACCATACATGTCGGATCAACCAATCACATCATACACTTGTTTTTCCACATGAGTAATCACCATCTCACCGTGCCACAACAAAGCATAAAACCCACCTCCAAAACCAAACCATATCGTGTGACCCCAAAATCACACAACACAACTATAACCCAAAACATATAACACACTAATAAAAATAGCCATATCGTAGGCAGCCGTTACATAAACCCATATATTATACGTATACCCAATATCTACATCTCACCATATACAAGCATGTACTAATCCTCTTTCATGTAATCATACTTGAGAACCCATTGAAGTTGTGGTACTTGTATAACTATGTTGGCCACCATACTTATACAATTACCCTTTCCCCAATGCACTCCCTCCTATGATGACACTTATAAGAATCAATACAACATATAACACATAAATCTATCTACTCACATAAGCTCATAACCACATAACCAATAAGGTCCAAAACTCCATCTATAAAATAACATAATAAAACTCTTGGAATACAGAAATCCATAGTCTAGCTAAAACAGCCTAGACTAAATCCAAAACGAAAACATAATCAGTTATAAGTCATGTCGCCCATAAGAGTGGAAATAGCATAAGGTCCTTCATATTCACCTACTCCTAATAACTCGAACCACCACATGATTCTTAGGGAACATGACTTAAACATCAAAAGAAAATAATACCCCTCAGGTACATAAAATAACCCAACAAAAGATAGAAACTACTATGTACCAAATTATGTACTATAATGTACATTATAAGTAAAATACGACAATGACTAGCGTGGGCGATTATGGTTAAACCCGCACTACTCACAACTCGAAAAGAAATTAACATGTGGCTAAGTATGAACTTACTATGGTTCAATTCATACCAGTCAAAACATCACAATAAATAACATTCAAACACATCAATTATAATAAAATGCACACATACTCCTATGACGCCTATATGCAGGGATCCTTAAGCTATAGACTAGGCTACGCGACTAGGCAACCTAATTCTCTATAACCATTATCTCTGATACCATTCTGTCACACCCCACCATGGCGGAATATGGGGTGCGACGTATGGATATCATCACAACAAACGGTGTCTCTATAGAGAAAACTAAAATGCAAATATAATGTCATAAATGGCGACATAAATGTCATGACAATATCTCAACAATGCAGGAGTCTAGGTAAGTAGGTAACAGTCCTACCACTTACCCAAGACAAACAATAAACATAAACCAAACAAACATATAGGTGCCAACATGTATCACTTATCAAAAAACATAAAGGTAAACTAAGAAGGAACGGGGATTCTCCTTCTATATGCATTCCTAAGCTTCTCCAATCCTAGCCACTTATGTTCTCATGCTTAACCACATTCTCACCTGAAAGAGACACTAAAACACGTCAACATAAAGTTGGTGAGAGTCATAGGTTTAGACTCCAACGCTAAATCAGTTACAAGCTGTGAATAACAATCATCAACAAAAGAACATATGGACAAGTTACAATTATGTATTAACAACTATCAATCAAGACCAATCATACCAAACCAATCCAAGGCTCCTACCTTGCCAAACAACACCATGGTACCTTAGATGATCACCCTATGTACCTATCCCAAGGCCACTACCTTGGCAAACCACAAGGCCACTACCTTGTCAAACCACAAGGCCACTACCTTGTCAAACCACAATAACATATCAAAAATCGCATAGCAGTTAATCACATAAGTGTACACACAAGTCCATCACAACCATAAAACATTCACAGCAACAATTTAGAAACAACTCAACACAGTGTCTCTTCCATCCCATCTGGAAGTCAAAAACAAAAATAAACATGGGACTATGAACACTCACCTGATAGCTCCTTCACACGTCCTTGCACTAGCAACAAACTAACAAACCAAAAACACGAAATCAATAAACGAACCAATCACTAAGATGGCTCATTAACCTATGATGGACATCTAACCCATTCTCACATATTTACCTCATTAATAAGCTCTAATTACCCCATTACCCTTCCTTAACAAGTCCTTAACTTGGTTAAGTTTAATAACTAACCCGTTCGTATTTTACCCAAAACAGTCCCAGTTTTTAGGTCTCAAAACTTTAGGTTAAACGCCCACTTAAACCTACCCATGGTTTCTGTAAAAGAAATATTCACACCCTTACATATGTTGGCTAACACCTCCCACTTGCCCTAACCTTAAAGCTACTGTTAAGGCCCCGATATATATATATCTACTTTCGTCATTCCAGATTTCCTGATTTTAAACGTACTAAACGTTTGTTACCATTAAGGGGTCTTACCCTAAACCACCACCTTAGCCCAAGTGCAGATATTAACTACAATATATAAAACATCTCTCACGTTCGTGAGAAGATCCCAATGCAACCCTAAGTGCCCCAAACAACCCAAAACTTAAAAAGAAAACAGGCTGAATTCAAAACTGCTTTGACCTTCGACTGTTGTAACCTGCTTTTGACCCACTTCCCGACCTCCAATTTAGTTCTCGTTTCTTGATTTAGAAAGCCAACTCAATTACCTATCCAGGTCTAGTTTGATCGCATCTTGAATATTCCTAGAACTCTAGATATGATCAAAACAATTGACTCAAAATTCTGCCCAGTTTTTAAAAACGGGTTTAACAAAATCAACCTCATTAATTAACCCTAACCCCTCTAATTACAAGCCCTAATTTATGTGATCATCATATTATGATTAATACATCATTAATCTACTGTTTTTATATAAACCCTAACCCTAATCCATCATAAGAATGATTAATTTAAACATAAAAACAATTTAATATGAAAAGGGTTTTGAAGATTTACCTTTAAATTAATGGAAGATGAGAAAACCCCAATTTTATGAAGAACCCTAATTTTTATCTTCTATAAGTCGACTATAAACTCCAGGGAATGAATATAATTCGTTTGGTATAAGTGTGGGGGTTTCTTATATAGCAAAACAATCCTTGTCCAAGTATAACACTTGTTTCTTTTTTTCCTCTTTTCCCTTTTTCTTTCTTTTTTTTTAAATCGACCCTACCCCTCAAAATTCGTTTTTTATTTGTTTTTATTATTAAAATATGTATTAATAATATACCTTAATTTATCTTAATTTATTTCAGCTCCTAAAGCTCCCAAAACCTCAAAACCGTAAAACTAGTCAAATTTACGCGTTTTACCGTAAAAGACGTAAAATATACACTTTTAAAAAAAATCTCAAATTTTGAAATAAACTTTATAACTAAGTCCTAAATGACTTAAAACCATCCTGAAAAATATCCATATGACTAATTACCTCATCCGAGACCTCTAAATGCTAAACCGTAAATCGTAAAAATACGATTTTCTATAATACATATACGTATAGGTAAACACCAAAATATCACTATTTCATTTCATATCACTAATTGTGAGCTCATGAACATGAAATAACCGTTCCTCGATTTACTTATGAGTACTCTATACTCATAAACGATAACCACACCAACCTCGTTCACACAAAATAAACACGTAAGCACAAAAATCAAGTAGTCACACATAAAATAACCTAAAAGTAAGACTAAGTGACGAACCTCAAAACCACGGTTGTCACAAACACCACGTCAAACCAAAAAGTACAGCCACATCAGCGTCACATCAGCATAACACTAAACCAACACCGACCCCTCTAATCATAATACCAACCAACACCACTTTTTTTCATAAAACCCCCTCAACAATTATTTCATTCTTTAAACAAACTACCCATTTCGTTAATGAACTAAAAATTCAAACTACATTACGATATAAAAAACTACATTACGAAAATAAAAAAACATACCGGATATAAAAAAACATACCAAATAAAAAAACATTACGAAAAAATTAAGACGGTCCGGTCCCATCATCTCGGCCCATATCATTGCTCATTTTTTCTTTGGTTAATTTTTTATTGATCCCTTATGATCTTGTTAGCCTAGCTTATAGACTTAGACTACACAGAATAAATCCTATATAGTCTTAGTAGAAACTTTGAATGACTACAAAAGAGTATACGGAATCTACTCCGTTGGATATACGTTTTTCCTAGTTAGAAGACTCGGTCACTCCAACAATAGAGTTAATAGCTCATAGTTTAGAGCGCTCGGTACAGTGGCTAGTGGCTTGGTAGGCCACCATGGCGCCGCCAACCACACCATGGGCTGCGTTATGGGTTTTTGGCTGGTAGTGGCCAGCCGGCGTTATGGATGATGGCATGAGGCCATGGCGCAGTCAACCACACCGTGGCTCGCGCCATGGGCTGCGTTATCATTTTTATTTAATTTTTTTTGAAAATGTTACCTTTGGGGCAACGACTATTTTTTTTGGGAGTGTTTTTTATCGTTAAAAAACCCACTTTTTCCCTCTATTTTCATTATAAATCCCCTTTAAAACTACCAAAAACTTATACATTCTTCTATAATTCACTACTTCTAATTTCTATATTTTTTCTAGCTACCATGAGTCAACATCCAAACCAATACCCGAATCAATGGATAAACAACTTTTTATCCGACCCTTAAAATCAAATTCCGACTACTCAATTATCCAATTCGTCTACTTCGTCTAACCTGAATACTCCCTCATCCGCAACACCTAGCATATCAAGAACTAACCAATTTTCTTCATTCGCCAACTATAATCAACTCCTAAATCCCTTTGCTAACTTCCCACTACAAAACCCGTTTGTTAATTATACACTCGAGAAATTCAATTTATTGTTCCAACAATCTCAACAATCGCAAGTCTTCCAACAATCACAACAACAAAATTTCCAAAACTTTCCTCAACATTCGTCACAAGAACCTCAAGAGACCGAAGAAAAAGATGAGCCTAAATAACACGAAGAACAACCTCCGGGTCCATCGAAGAAAAGTGGGAGAAAGAAAAGTGTTATTAAAAAAAACCTAAAGAAATCCCCACCACCACCCCCGAAGTCAGACCGTTCTTTTTGAACCCAACGTGAAGAAGAAGTTTTGGCCAAGTGTTGGATTCAAGTATCCAAAGACCCGAAGGTCAGGACCGATCAAACACATGATGCGTTTTGGTTCCAAATTATATATATGTATAACGATCGGCTTAAGGATGAGGGTTTTAAACCTCGGAACAAAAATATGTTGACCAAGAAGTGGTCGTCTTTGAACCGCGAGGCTCACAAGTTTAATTCATTTTATGAAAATGCCAAACTTTTGAGTGGCAAAAATGAAGATAATTTGATTACGAAGGATTCCTTTGTGCGATAGTGACGAAGAAGGTGGCATGTCCGATAGGCGAAAGAAAGTCTTTTGACTTTCGTTTTTGCCATGGCGGCTAGGCTCCTAAGATACTTGTATTTCTCATTCACAAATTCCTCTTTGTTTATGCTGCAAACTCTCAGTTTGGTCCTACTTCTGATTCATTTTGTTACTAGACTGCCCCTCTTCCCGAAAGCTTCGCGGGGACTACTTTACGACGACGGACGACCGCCCGTAGGGGGTTTATTTCATAAGGCCCCTGCAGAGGAAAAGCTTTATCCCAACGAATATAAGATGCTCCGTCAGAGCGGAAGCGGTCAGGCAAGGTTATCGTCAGACAATGTAATGCAAGCGTGGCTCGCCTGAATGCCCAGTCTTTCCTTGTCGTCAACTCGACGGCGTCGTCACCTACAAGATAAGGCCAAAAACTTGACTTTACTAACCAAGCTAGGGGAAACCCGCTTTGGCCTTTTCTACTCCCACTGGGATTTCGTTAGGGGAAGCTCTGAACCTCCATAGTTGAGCGTTTCTTTCCAATCGCTACATAGACACAATACAATGTCTCACTCTCAGATGTGTTAGGGCCCATAAGCAGTGACAATTGCCTATGAAGACTCGCTAAGGCGGGATCCCTTAACCCCGTAGAGGTTGAAGACTTGGCTGGTGCAAATCTTTAATCATTATCCTTCTTCGAGCTAAAGCAGACAATTTGAGTATCCTAGTAGCTACAACAACAGAGAGAAGTCTATGTTGCTTTGTCTACAAGGATTTTGGATTTGTTCCTAATGATCAAATTATATCTGGCCTTGTTTCGACCTGAGATAATAAGCTCATGAGCTTGGTCTTACTTCACTGTCGAGAAACGAAAGAAGACTTCCTAGCACTATCCAGGTGCGAAGAAGCCCGGGGTGCACGTGAGCCGAGTGACATAGGTGCACAAGAGTGCTTCGCGCCACAAACATCTCTTTTTTATAGGTTCTACGGACCGATGCCTACTGCTTCATCCTTGTCAGGTAAAGGCTGACCAAGCCAATGATGCTTAGCTGGTCGTTTCGGATGATTCGCCACACTAGGACTGAGACACGGCCCGGACTCCCGCGAGGGCAGCAGTGGGGAATCTTGGATAACGAGCGACCAAGTAGTTCCACCTCTGATTTCAATATGTTCCCGTCTAGTCCTCGAGATTCATCAAATGCGGGTTGCCACACCCTTTCTCGAGGAGCCCTTTGCGAAACTTCTTCAAAAAGAGATATCAAAGTAGTTTTGATAATTCAAGAATGTTATCACGGACGAGCCACATGCAGGAAAACTTGCACGTGTGGTTCTGAAACGGGCGGGCGAAATGGAAAAAGAAAGAAATCGGAAATCAACGTCGAGAGATGAGTTTGTTTCGATATGAAAAGGGAACAAGGAGTTTCCACAAAAAAGTTTGTGGCTTGTTTCGAAAGACAAGTATAAATGGAAAAATCCCGATTCAACTCGAACACGTCGTGCCCGAGGGTGGGTAGCCGATTTATGTCTGGATCTTTTCAATGATGATGAGATCCCTCGTCCATCCGGTGTTCCAAGAAAGTCCAAGGTCCAACGCTCCTCAAGCTCATCCGCCACTTCGGGGTCTAAAAAAACAATTGCTCGAATTGCTACAACAACAAATGTTATCGGATCGTGATCCTAAACAGGAATGATTGGAACAAGAGGTAGTGGCAAGACTAGAAGTGGTTGAGCTTCAAAAAAGGAATGAAGAATTGCAAATCCTTCGATATGACACTCTTGGAATGAGTCCACAAGACGTGGCGAGAATCAAAAAGCTAAAAAACAAGGCGCGCGTAAAATATTTTAATTTTTAAGTTGTATTTTTTTAGTTTTTTTAGTCTGCGCTTGTTTTTTTATTTCGTCTTTGTTTTAATTTTATGTTTTTTCTGTCTAATTTTCTTTTAGTAATTGTATTTTTATTTTTATTAATGAAAACATTAAGTTTTAGTTAATTAATTGTTGAAATTTAAAAAAAAGGGTGGGGTCACGATAAACCGAGAAAAGTTGGTGTTAACCAGGGAGGGGATTTGGTGGGTTATGGGGTGTTTTGGTGTTATGGGAGATGAGCTGGCGTGTCACACCTTTTTTCCCACGGCTTGAGCTCCACGGCTCAACCGTACATAGCCCTCTTAGTTATTAGTTAAACACTAAGCAAACCTAGTCCATGGCATGTCATGGACCGGAGGCCCAAGCCCATCTTGTGGGCTTGGGTATAAATACAATATCCTTTGATGGAGAGGGTGTTGGTCGGTTCATTTTACACACTATATTTCACACGTATTTCTCTCACTGCTCTCACTAACTTTCTCTCTCTAGAAACCATCAACCTCTCTCTATAGTTCTAATACCGGGATTACTAAAGTTCTCATAACGAGATTACCTAAGTTCTTGTACCGAGTTTCCAGTACCAGGGTTACATAATTTTGGGTACCGAGATTACAACATTGCTAGTACCGGGATTACATTGTTTTGGTGTACCGAGATTAATACATTTCTACTACCGGGATTACATAGTTTTGGTATACCGAGATTACAACATTTCCAGTACCGGGATTACACAGTTTTGGTGCACAGAGAATACTACATTTCCAGTACCGGGATTAAATAGTTTTGGTGTACCGAGATTACTAAGTTTCAGTACCGGTTTTATTAAAGTTCTAGTTTCAGGCTTATTAAAGTTTCCAGTACCGCGATTATATAGACTTTAGTACCGAGATTAGCTACCTTTAAGAACCGAGATTTCGAAGAACCGAGATTAAAAACTTAGCATTTTTAAATATTTCAACTTTTTGGAATATAGTAAATTTAAGTTGTAATCCGATTTGTTTTACTTCGAGGCAAACTTGGAGGATTTTTCATCCATAATTCACATCAACAAACAAGGTTTCAAGACTTTATAATTTTTCATTGGTTTGTAAAGTCCCACGAATTTATTTTTCGGTTTTCCCACGAATATAAAATCCCGTATTGTTCTTTTCTCTCGAACACAATTACTCAATTTCATTGCTCGATCAACAAGGTAATACTTCGTTAGAGTGAAACAAGATGACTCCACAATCTTCTATGTCGTCTCTTTCAGATTTGTCGATCATTTCGGGTACGGGTACCCGCCCACCTATGCTAATCAAAGAGCTCTATGGGTCATGGAAAAGTCGCTTGAGATTATATATGTTAGCTAGACGAAATGGAAGGCTTATTCTTGACTCAGTGTTGAAAGGACCATCATAATAGGGCACGCTTACTAAAGAAGGTGTGACTCGACCTCGAGAATTTAGTGATTTGACACTGGCACATCAAATTCAAGGCGACTGTCACGTTAAGGCTACCAACATAATTCTCCAAGGTCTTCCACTAGATGTCTATAAACCCGTGAGTCATCATGAAATTGCAAAGGAATTATGGGAGCGCATTAGTACTTTGATGCAAGGCACTTTGCTGACCAAACAAGAACGCGAATCTCAGCTATATGATTTGTTTGATAGGTTTACCTATATCCCAGGAGGGTCACTTTATGACTTTTATTCGAGATTTGCTACATTGCTTAATCAATTGAATATCCACAACATGAAGATTGAGCAATTTCAAATCAACATCAAGTTCTTGAATACTCTACCCCCAGAATGGAGTCGCTTCGTTACTGATGTCAAGTTGATGAAAGATTTACACACTACTAACATGGATCAACTTCACGCTTATTTGCAACAACACGAAAAACATGTACAACAACTTCGTGTGTCAAGATCAACATATCATGATCCACTTGCCTTTATTTCTAATCATAAATTGTCTCTATTAGACAATGAACTCTATTCATCCAGGCAGCAATCATATCACAAGCCTTTGTATCAATCACCAAGCTACCACAATATTCTCTTCTACCATAACGAACTAGTGATCATCAACAATATTCTCCTTATCAAGCATCATCATCTCAAGTGGTTCCATATCAATCAAGTCAAGTTTATCAACATCTTACTTATCAGGCATCACCATCTCAACTAGTCACTTATCAACCATATGAAGTTCATCACACCGCTTACTCACAACAAGTTAGCACTCCTGCAAGTGCATATTCTTCAAATTTTCATAGTTAAAAAATACAATATTTATATAGCAATGACCTCCCTGATATTCCATTTCTCGTGTTTCAGCAAGATGACAATCCCATTGAGGTATTGAGAGCTATGATCACTTACATGTCTCGGGTGTTGAAAAGTAAAGGATTCCCTTCTACTAACAATCAACTAAGAACTTCATTGAATCCTCGTCAGCAAGAAACGATTCAATAGGGAAGGATTATAATTCAACCTATTCGGGGGAGAACTAGTTCATCAAGCACGGGAGCAAGGACTCATAATGCTACAGCTAGTGGAAATTTTGTTGGGAAGCCAAAAACCGTGACTTGTTAGGGTCACATATAAAGGGAGCGAACACAACCGAAAAAGAGGAAGGATGCTTCATGGTTTCAAGATAAGATCCTATTGGTAGATGCTCAGTCACGTGGTCGTGAGTTAGATGCAGAGGAGTTAGCATTTCTAGTTGATACAGGGGTTGTGGACAATGATGGTATTCAAGCAACTCTCATTCAAAATGTAACATATCAAGCAGATAATCTTGATGCATACGATTCAAACGGTGATGATTTCAATACCGCCAAAGCATCTCTCATGGAAAAACTTTCCTTCTATGGTTTAGACAAGATATCTAAGGTACCAAAAGTTACCGAAGATACTAGTATTGTACCAACTCAAGTTGGGCAAGAGTCTATGTATCCAGAAAGAATCCGGTTGTGAGTAACTCAAATGAAGAGACAAACAATGATAGCAATATCAATGTAAGTCCCATGACTTTGAGTGAAACACAACCGGAAGCTATTCGAATATGGACGCTTCTGCTCAACACGATTTTGGTAAAGGCTTTTGCAACTTTGCTTAGCCACATGATTACTGTTGTCCAAGACACCTTAGGTGTGAATAACACACTTTCTGGCGAGCTTGCTTTGTACAAAGAAAACTTTAAAAGTTTGGAAATGAGCCCTAAGGAAGCAACGTTAACTTACCCGAATTGACGAATTTCAAAATGTTCAAATGGAACATTTACAAGAGATAGAAACTTTAAGAGAAAATCTTTCTATAGAAGTTAAAGAAAAAGAATCGGTTGTCAATAATTTTCAAAAACATAAAACGGATTTCAAAACACTCGAGTCTAAAAAGGTTGAAACGAAAATTAATGTTTCCAATCAGGTTAAAACAATAGATAATTTGTTTTTAAAACAATATACTTCGGCTCACACGGTACATTTGCTAACATCATCATTTAAAGAATGTGATTTAAAACGTTAAAAAAAGTTATCAGCTAATCCAGGTTATAAAAAGCAAGCTCCACTAGAAAACCTCAAACTTTAGGATGCTACCAAACTTGGAAAGGTGATGGATGCTACAAATGTTCGTGATGATGATGAAACTGTGTCACTCCTTATTGAGAGTCGGTCAAAAATGCTTTTAAAACAACAGGCAAATGATTTACTTGAGTCTATGATGGTAAATCGTAGACCAATTGATTATGAAAAGCATAACAAATTAACTCTTGATTTTAGAACCCGCTTTAAAACACGAAGGGAAGTTAATTATGAACCTGCAAGAGTGTCTTCAAGCTCTACGAGCAATGAAACTCCTAGTACGTCTTCTACATTTATTGAAAAGGAAATACCTAAGGCAACACCAAAGGTAATTCCACCGGTAAGTATGGTGTTTATAAGCTTGAAAGAGCTAAGACAACATTTTTCCAATTTTGACAAGGTCATTAAAGAACGTATGACTCCAACTGCTCAAACCGAAGGAGAATGGGCTTTTGAACACACAAAAGTTGCCTTTCGTGTTGAGATCGTTCCATTTCTGGAAAAACTTAAAGCAGGTTTTAGAACTCTTGATCAAAACTTAACATTTGTAATTAAAGAAGTTCAAATATTTTTCTATGAGATAGACGACGCTTATGAGCAAAATTTAATTGTGAAATAAAATGTTTTGCATCAAAATGACCGACTCTTGGAACAAGTGATGTCCCATGAAATTGTGAAAGTAGGTGTGCATAGTTGTGATGATGTGACTGCTACTCTTGTGAATATTGATGCTAATGTAAATGTCATGGTAGCTAATCAACCTTGTCAAAAACGTTTTGATGGACTCCAAAAGCTTTGTATTTCTTTTGAAGTAGAAAAACAATCTAAACTTGAGATTCTTCTATTAAACAACGTTTGTGATGATAAAGTTAATCCAACATTTGAAAAGAAATAAACAAAGCAATAATGAAGGATCAGAAGTGTGGCAAGGTGATCCAGGCATTAGAGGAAGAGATTATGAGACTTAAGAGAGAGTCACCCATAGAATAAGTGCAATTGGAATTAGAGGCCGCTGAGACTAAAAACCATGCCTTGGAAAATAGGATCGCCTATCTTCTAGGAGAGTTTGAACGGGCCAAACAGGGATGTACGCAACATATGATTCAATAGAAAAAAGATTCGCTTCAAATGAAGCACAACAAAAGTCATATATTGACCAACTGAATCAAAAGTTTGCGGAAATCTCTGATCTAACCGTGCTACTAAACAACAAAAACATGGTTCTAGCCGAGTTAAAGGAAACACTTCGATTCAAATGGAAATAAGTTGTCAATAATGTGGCTACCATCTTAGCACCGTCCTCTAGTGCCTCCAAACCCAACCCAAGAGTGCCTTATTAGAACCCACCTTTTAAGAATAATCAAGATATCTATGCCAATTATATGAGGAAAACTTTAGATCATGCCGACCTTGCTAGGGCAATTATTTATGAATTATGTGCTTCAGATCCTCAAAACAGTGACTTTTACTCGGTTTGTCTTTACATTAACGGCCTATCTTGACTATATTGGTCCACCGGGTTCTGAATCACCTAACAAAAAGCTAGTTGCCATTACTCCATTTAACCAAACTGTAGTCGCGACACCATCTCAAACACTAGGTCTACCTAATAAGGCGCACTCAAAATATGCAACTAATGTTCCCATGTTGCCTTCTAATGGAGTAAACTTATCTACTAGGACTAAAGGATCAAAAAGCAAAGAAAACAAAGATAGTATCAAGCCTTCCACTAGTAGTAATATGAAGAAGAATGTAGAAGTCCACCCTAGGAATGTTATTTCGAATTTGAATAAAAAGAATCATGTAGCTAAACCTAAAGGCCCTGCGATTGTGCTGCAGCATAAGCGAAAAACGAATTCCGATTTGAAATGTTGGAATTGCAATGAATGTATGTTTTCTACTAGTCATGATTCTTGTTTTGTTGACGATGTGAATGAATTGTATGCTCACAAACATAATTTAGAATGGAAACCAACTGGCAAAATCTTTACCCAAGTTAGATGGCAATAGCGTCCCACTGGTAGGACCTTCACTATAGTTGGAACTAAGTGCCCTTTAACTAGGATCACTCCCACTAAAGTAGGCCTGAGCATCCTTTAAATAGGAACAAGAACACTAGAGTATGGGAACAAAGCCCTTTAACTAGGTCCGCCCCTACAAAGTGTCTACTAGTGAAGAAATACCTAAGGAACTTAGGCCACTAAAACCTGTTGTTAAGCCGATACATAGAAAGAAACCTTATATATCTAGGGAACATAATGTGCGCAAATCTAAAATTATTATATCTGTACCTGCTAACATAAAGGAACCACAAGATTCTGATACATTATCTTTGTCGACTAATATTTTTAGGTGGTCCAAATCATCCTCTGGTATTTGGACTCCGGTTGCTCCAAGCATATGACCGGAGATCGTTCGATGCTCCAAAATTTCGTCAGCAAGTTTCTAGGCATGGTGAAATTTGGTAATGATCATATTGCTAAGATCATGGGTTATGGTGAATATCAAATTGGGAATGTTACGAGCCGAGTAATTTCAAGTTCGAAATCGACCAAATTACTTAAACTCGGGCTCGAAACTCACTTTAAGTGTGATCAAGCTTTAAATTTTAAACTCCGGTTCAACTAGAGTAAAGTTGAGTAAATTTCAAGTGTTTTTGAATGGTTTACAGAAAGCTTACGAGTTATCTCTGTCTCATTTATGTTCAAAAAAAAAAATTCTTTGTCTCATTTGCACTCATGTACATCATACATATTACTTAGATCCATATTGTTTATTAAGAAGAAATAATGACCCCGCACACTGGCATGATGTTTACAAACAGTAAACCAAAAATTAAAAGATGGCCAGAAGTGGTTTGTGTTGAAGTGAACTAGACAGAGCCGGAAGTGGTAATTTAGTTGGTTAAGGCACCATCATAGATACATAACTGTTTCAAGATACTCAAGAATCTCAGGGTGATGATTAGTGGTGGGAATCAGGTCGGATTGGTCAGGTTCGGATTAATCAGGTCGGTTTGAATTCGGATCAATGCAAAAAACAATTTACAAACCCGACCCGATTTGAACTTCGGGTTATTGGGGTTCGGGTCTATTCGAGTCGGGTCTAGTCGAGTCGGGTCGGGTCTAGTCAGGTTCGGGTCAACCCGAATTTGAGTAAATTATAAAAAAAACTTTTATTTTTATTTTTTTTATTGAATTTATATTAAATTTAAACTTATAAAAGAAAGAGAAATAAAAAAAACTTATTCGAGTCAATCGGGTTGACCCGAACCCGAATTAGACATAAATATTATACCCGATATCCGACCTGATTTCGAATTCGAGTTAGTCGGTTGACCCGACTAACGCGAATTGAAATTTCAACCCGAGTAACCCGACCCGAATATGCTCGGTTCGGGTCAGGTCGGAAATATTGACACCCATTGATGATGCTCGTTGACTATCGGCCATGGTTGGTATGATAAGAATATAAACAAAGTTGTTGGCATAAAGTACTACTAACTGTAGTGTCGCATTTGAAGTTCAAAAACTGGGTTCAAAAAATGTTCAAAAGATGACATGTTTTATCATATGTCATAACCAGCCCATCCAATTTCCGCTCAAAATAACCAAAGATTAAACTCTTGCCTGGTCGGTATCTCCTTATAACTCATTTGGCTGCCTTACAAGGCTATGTATGAGCTGTTTCTTGATATGTCGAGAGATATGATACTCCCAGAATTGCAGCGCAACGTCGCCCGTTCACATGGCCACACTTGACCCCCTTCTTAGCCCCACTTTAACTTTTCAAGATTTAATTGGTCGCATGATAAGGAGCATCAAAACCAAAGTGCTATTTTTAAAACCCACTTGGACTGATTCAGTTGCCGAGCTCACTAACGCGAACTTGTAACTTAAACAAGGCGCATTAAGGTTATTGAAGTGCAACGAACTAGGGGAAAGTAGGCAACTATGGTTCACGTGTTTGCGCGGCTAGCCTCCCGAGGAGTCGACGTATGGTGTCATGAAACGAAATTGGTGCACACACATATGGAGAGCCTTAATTAGACTAGCAAGGTCATGAGTACAGGTCATCCACTTCAAAAACACCTACTGTTGTCAGATGCTGGATGCCATTTTCCAATAGCCCCTCAACTTTGATATCCGTGGACTCAGAAATTGCATGTCAATATTTTGGACTTGATTGACTGGCTTTACGGGTGACCCGTCTAAAATTACCCGTTTTACACCTTTGGCAATCATAGCACGGAGTAACTGGTTGTCGAGATAATCGGATGCTCTCGTGGATGCGTATGTCCTCTTTACAGATTTCTGACCACTTCCTCCTGCAGCTAATCTATCAAGCTCCTCAGCAAAGGTAACATAAGGTTCCAGTTCTGCAAGTACCTGCTGCAAAAGTCACAAAGTTAAACTGTTACTAAGTCAGATTTATCACGCAAATATCCATCCATCCATATCACCCGTTACCTCTAAACTATTCACTCTATCTAAATACATGAACAAATCCCATCCGACTATATCCACCTTATAATTCATACAGTACTTCATAAATTTGAATATTCTTTTATTTTTACTGTATTTATTTTGAATATTCTTTTATGTTGGAAGTGGTGTGGTGAATTATATAAATCTGTTGCTAGACTAGGTAACAAATGAAAGATATCACATACCAGCACTTCAACTCATCAGCAGAGCCATCAGCCATAAGTCCATAACAACGGACAGGCAACCTCTTGGTTTTTTGCTATGTTTGTTTTTTACTATTTGAGGACGGTGGGCATTTTACGTATTAAGGGTGTCGTAAGGAATGATAATGAAAAGTGGTGGTGAGGTGGGTCAGGCTATGTGCAAACGCTAGTTGCACGAGTTGCATACTTTAAATAGCTGTGGTGGAAAAAACAAATCAATATGATTATGAGGCAGAGGTGTGATTGTATTTTTCAACTTCAATTTCTGACTTTAGTTGACTAGACTTAAAATGGGTGGGGCGCATTCAACATGTTTTGTCAATTACATTGCTAGTTCATTTCCGTAATTCAAGTGATACATATTAGCTACAGTAAAGCCTTAGTTTAAAGTTGTGTATATAAAATTGCAAACAGTGATATAATGTAGAGTGAAACAAGTCCAAAAGTAGTGAACCGGTTGATGATGTAATAAAATGCTGTAGTCAATGTATCCCACATCAGCCAGAATATGAATATATATACAGTTTATAATTCTCGAGAAAAATAAATAGCTTTTTACCATATAAATCTCTAGAGAATACAAAACAAGCAAAAGATACCAACCATAACGTTATTGGTTCCCACATGAAAATCCAAATCAAACCATTTGAATGTAGGCGGCCATTATGATGAGAATGTCATATCACAACTCTGCCAAAAGAATACTACAATACAGGCATAAGTGAAAAAGTGGCAACATACATTGACACACCACGCCCAAAACCCATACATAACCTATTATAATTTTGTCGGCCCTCCCACTAAAATTGTTCAAGTTCCGTCTATGATTGTCTATGATTATGATGAGAATGTCATATCACAACTCTGTCAAATGAATACTACAATACAGGCATAAGTAAAAAAGTGGCAACATACATTGACACACTACTCCCAAAACCCATACATAACCTATAACCATCTTCTCTTTATAACACCTGCAACTTCCATGTATAACTCTGAAATCATCACAAGTCACAAGGCTCGCAACCTTTTAACAACTTTTTGAAATCTTTTAACAATTTTTTGAAATCCACGTGTTTGATCAAGTAGCTGAAGACCCTCAACATCTCCAATGTACACCCCCGCCTGTAAATACCTTAAGAGTCAAGCACTAATATGAATGGTACTAATTCCCATGTTCCTTCTAGTCTCGTTTGGTTTCAAGAGCCTTTTTTGGTATTTTGTTTAAGTTTGTATCATTACAATTATCTTTTGCAGGCCATTAACTTCAAACTTTATGCAACAACTATAAACAGAAAAAGGAGATGTTAGTTATACATTTCTACCTACTTTTCGGTCATTCCTATATAAAGCAACACCAACATATTCCTAACCCATATCCAGTGAGCAGAGTATGCAAAGCCCACACACACCAGAAACTCAAAGCTCGGTTTGGCTTCGTTCCAATAACTAGGACCAGCCAGCCGAAAAGCATGAATACAAGTTTTTTGTATAGAGGCATTACGGTTCGCCTCTTTCAACCCTCATCATTTTATCCGGGCTTGGGACCGGCTGAGTAAACATGAGACCCAGGCAGATTTAAAAACTTGTGAAAATATAAAAAAGATATCAATATAAAAAATAAAAATTAGAAAAATAGAGAAATAAAAAAAATAAAATTTATAAAATAGTTAAAAAATATATAATTAAAATATAAATTAAAAATAAATAAAAAATAAATTTAAAGTAAATAAAAATAAATAAAAACAAATAAAAATAAAAATAAATAGATAAAAAAAAATAAAAAATAAAAAAAAATAAAAAATAATTAAAAATAATTAAAAATAAATTAAAAATAAACTAAATATAAATTAAAAATAAAATTAAAAGTAAATTAAAAATAAATTAAAAATAAATTAAAAATAAATTAGAAATAAATTAAAAAAAATTAAAAACAAATTAAAAAGATAGCAAAAGAAGTAGAAAAGAGAGCAGCCAACTATAAACCACTCCAAGTGTGAGAAGAGTACTGACAAACGGATATTTCACAACTTAAAGTAACTTATTAAAATCTCACATCTGACACATCATGAGTGGCGTTATCGGTGTACCCAGACCCAGTTCTCGAGCCTGCAAAACCTTATCCCACAATTCCGTTGAATTAACCGATATATTATTAACGGAAGTTAGTCAGAAGTTACCAGTTACCAACAACTCCCTGCAGCCATGACAACAGGTTCATAATCCCACGTGGCAAACAGCAATGCGCTCAAATTTGATTTAAGTGCCTACAAAACCCAAAAGATCTTCCATGTTGCAACCAATATGGAACTATATTTGAAGAAAGAAACTACCTTCCTTATGCCACTATATCTCCTATCTAGCCGTAGTTTCTCCGACTTAAAGAGCACAATGACCAATGCATCCACCATAACATATACCAATAAGTAAAAAATAAACTATCACTTCACAAAAAAAGAACCTGTTAACCGTTACCGAAAAACCCTCACGCAACAGTGAAGTCAAACTCATAATTAAGCGCACCGGTTAACAGCCCAATGAATCTACCATCACAAATGGGGCAACCAAAGTGAAATCATAGTTGGAAATAATAAGTTACAAGAACCTGGCATCCATTGTCATCAACACATTGAGCCAATAACCCTACAAAACCTGAACCCCGCAGTTCTATTGGATATATAATTGAAAGGAAGTTAATTAGTCAAAGTTACCCGTTACCAACAAATCCCTGCATATATCTATGCACACATGAACCAACTTCCTGATGAATCTGCGATGACATAGAGATATGCGATCCACCATAGCAAGTAATCCAAATATCATGTAAAAAAAAAGGATTCATCACCTACAAAATTATACCCAACCAATCTCCGGTGACCAAAAGAAAGACAATAAGTTGAAGACATCATTTCTCCACCTACAAACCAATAACCAAAAGCATCTACCAAAACAATCACTTAGAACAGAAGGCGACACAAAAGAAGCAGAAAAAAGCGTTACCAAAAACTCCCAGCTAATCAAATATCCTAGCGAATATCGAAGATGCAATCATAATATCCTAGAATCCGAAACAATCGATTGATGCGTAAGAAATAATAATAGCGAATAATAAACAGCTATATCCTAACAACTGCAATACGATCATGATATACGATAACCTAAGAGCAATAGGATCAATTAACAAACAGCTACTATATATAGAGGTCGATTATAAATTATAATCGAGTAATATGTTATGCAGATGGAATAAAAATCAGGTGGGTGGATGTCTCTATTTATAGCATCTGTGTCGGTTTCATTGTCGGCTTTATATCTAAGGCGGTGGTTTTGGCTTGGCACCTATTTGCTATTTGCTTATGGGAGGTGATTTGCACACTCTCTTAATTGATTGGGACACTCAAATTTGTTATGTATTGACAATTATATCCTTATAAAGTAGACATGATTAAACATGATTTAGGGATGTATATGTCAAGACACACTCATTTTTGAGTGTGCAAATCAATTAAGAGAGTGTGCAAATCAATTCTCTTTGCGTATTTGGAAACATGTTGATGTTACCTTTTTTTTTTTACCACAATTAAATTAATTAAAATAGCTAGCAAGAAGCGATAAAAAAACATTTAACTAGCTCGTTCTCGAACCTCAAATAATCCATTTAACTATTGAAAGCCACATCAAAACAAGGGTTAACAAAAATGCTCGAGATAGCAATATCAGCCTACAGACTGTATTGTCTAATCATCAAAAGATTTCCTTTAAAATTATTTTGACTAAAATTCCTTTTTACCTTTATGATTGGTACATACTCCATTAAGGATTAGTCAGCCATAATTAATTCTTCCACCATGTTATCACCAATGATCACGTTAATATCATGTTCTTTGCCATCATGTCAAAACATATGAGACAACCAATTTCAATTGTTTTTTAACCTCTTCAACCTCAGCATTGTCCTGATGAGATGTACTCACAGCGTTCATAAGTAGCCTTTTATTGCATCTAAGGATATTTGATTCATTGTTGGAAAAAACGTTATCACCCGATATGATATCACAGTCATTGTTGGAGAAACCCATATCATCGAAAACGGAAGGTAAAGGGATGTGTTTTGGTTTTTTTTCTTGACATTTTTCTTTTTGAATATTTAAACCATTAGTGGAGTTGATAAGTTTAAGAGAAGCGAATTTGTTAAATATAGTTTCCAAAGCTAGTTAGCATGTCGATTAAGTAACTTTCCTTATGTAACAATAGCTTTGTAATAGGAAGGTGTGTAAGTCCTCTAAGGTTGGGCTTGGGTTTTCTTAGGCGACCTAGGTACGCAACCGACCCCCTCAACCCATAAAAGGAGGTAAGGGGGTGATGTTCAATACACACTCGCATCTTATATTCTTTCCTTTGTAATCGATCGTTGATCAATAAAAGTTAATCGTTCGGTTACCTTTGTAGTGTGTCATTCATATGGGTCTCGTTTGTTGCACCTCTACGAGCTTCTTTAAAGTGTTTTAGGGTTCCGCGATATCGATCTTAGGGTTTGTTGGAGCTTTCGGTTCCAACAAGTGGTATTAGAGACCGGTTGGTTGTGGTTTCTAAAGATTGGTGCTAGATCAAAAAGGGTCGTGAAAAAAAGGGTTTTTGGGTTTTTCGATTTGGTTTCTTGGAGTTGCAGGTTCTATAACAGAGAAGACGAAGTGTAGGTTTATCTACATCATGTTAAGAAAAGAAAAGCAAAGTAGTGATTGGTTTGTTTGTGTTTGGATATTCGCGTGGGTGACTTCTTTGGTGACAAAAGCATTTGATTTTTATATCAAATCTATTTTTTTTTGTTTATAGAATATGCGTGTAGGTAAATTATAACTAAAGATACTAAAAAGAATGACGATTAATAGTTTTCGTAAAAGAGTTTCAGTTTGTATTTATATAAATCGATTTTGGGTATCGGCTTTTAGAGTTTTTTAAAAGTTGATTAAAATCAAGGTTCTTGTTGTGGGTTTTTTTTGTTCAAGTATTGATCGTGGTTTGCTTGGGTTTTTAAGTTAACGATCAGGTTGCTTGTTCGAGATCGAGGTTTTAGGGTTCACCTTATTAATTTGATTTGCAAAAAGGGATATTTAGCTTGGGAAGAGAGTACGTATCACACGCCTTTATTTTGATTCTTTTAACTTGTTGCTTACCTTATGCTTGCTAAACACTTGCTTTTCATACTTTCAAACTTGAAAAATGAATTGTTTAGTCTCGGGTTAAAAATAAGACATGGGTTAACATAGGTTTTATGTTGCGAAAACTATGTGTCAAGGGTTGTAAACACTAAATTTAAGTCACCTAAACCATTTGTTGTACATAAACTCCTAACCTTCGAAGTGAAACGAAAGTCTTTAACATACTAGATAACGTAAGGGTTTCAAGTTTATGCATGTTTCCATTTAGTATTCATTTTCGAGTCTAAGTTTGTTGTGTGAGTCATGTAACATTAAAAACTTGATATTCTTGAGTTTTGCTAAAACTTGTAATTTTTACACTCGAAAATAAAGATTGAAACCACGTAAAAATATGTCGTTTTTATCATGGGATTTGTAGCTAATGTCGTTAGGATTAACATGCACTTTTATTTTCGAAAATAGTTAAGTAACGAATTCACAAATGGAGATATAAGTCTCGGTTTAGTTTTGTTAAAAATGATGTTGTTCTTGTTTAAATCCGAAGAGGGAGAGAGAGACCAAGGAAAGAGAAAATATTTTTTTTTCTAAAATTGCATTTGAATGAGTTTTGTGTCAGCCATCAAATCAAAAGTGAGAATGCATTGATTATTAAAATGGGAATGTTCTTGTTGTTGTTTTGGTTGGTATGCATCCAAGAGAGAGATAGTAACCTATTTTCTTTTAAAGATGTATGGATATATTAGTGGTCCCTTATTTCTTGTCAGTACATAGAGTCAAAAATTCATTTCATTTTCTTGTGTCATGCCTAACCCGAATAGTTGTACAAGTATATGAAAGTGACTTTTGGTCTTTGTATTGTTGTTTATGTTGTGACGCAAGGGAGGGGGCCCAAACACTTGTGAAATTTTAGGGGCACATTAATTTGGTTATGACTTGATACTAGGTAACAAAATATACCCTCATTAAATTGTTTGACTTAGTAAAATATGACACCTTAATTAATTTTAAAAACTAAATAAAAATATAAATGTAACTAATAAATTTAAACGGACTAAATTGGTATTAGGGTTTGCCCATGGAGCATGGGATTAGGCATTCTTCGAGTTATTAGTACATGCCGAGTCCCATTGACTTTAATAATTTAACCTGGACTAAATTGGTGTCACGGTTCGCGCGTGGAGCGTAGGATTATGCATTCTTAGAGTTATTCGTATATGCCGAGTCCCATTGACTCTAACCGAATTAAAAGACCCGATTAAGCGGGTCCTGGACAAGGGCCTTGCGATTTATTCGTAGACGACCCAAAAGGGATCTTTGTTATTTTTGACCTACAAATAAAATAATACATGAACACTAAAAATAAATAAAACATAGAGGACTGATATATATTCCGTAGAAACTAGAAGGAGGGTTGAATAGTTTATATAATTAAGGTCCTAATTAAAAGTCCTTAAATTAAGTTTGTCCCAAAATTGCCTTTTATATGAAAACTAGTTCCATAGATGTTAAGTCAATTTTCAAACCACTTGCTATATCTAGTGATTATGAAAGTGCTATGCATGAAAGTAGATATGAGTAACTAAAGAGTAAGGAAAGAAACAACCTAAGGCAAGACTCTAAGATTTATAGTGGTTCGGAGACGAAGCTCTCTCTTCGTTCCTACTCCACTCCTCGAGTGCACCTTACTCGATATTTCCACTATATCCACAAGCTCCCTTCTTGGCGGAGAAAACCTTACAACGTCGCTTACATTGTTTTCCAACACTAAGCTAAATGTCGAGACCTAATCTTAGCTAGGACCAATCTACACACGTCGCATACTTCACATTTTCCGACACAAGGCTAGATGTCTAGTTCTAATCCAAAGCTAGAACCAATCTGCGTTGCCCATCTTCTTTTCTGACACAATGCTAGATGTCGAGTCCGAATCCAAAGCTAGAACCAATATTCACAACTCTTTACTTTCAAGTTGAGTGAGAACTCACAAGACTCATACACACATCACTTTGTATTTTAGTGAGAACTAACACACAAGACTCATTACAACACAAGACACATCCAATTATAAATATATAACTTGGATCTACACAAGATCAATCCAAGTATACACAAATACATTGGATTTACACAAGACTAATCCAAGTATTCACAAATACATTGGATCTACACAAGACTAATCCAAGTATAGACAAATACATTAGATCTACCCAAGAATAATCCAAGTATTCACAAATACATTGGATCTAAACATTCAGGTGGGGGTGTAACAAATAAGATACAACAAGAGACTGAGATTACTAATGAAGATGATAAATCAACAAACCGTACCCCTAGAAGTCAAGAATCTGTTTGTTGAATCCGTAAGTTATAACTAAAGGGAAAATATCAAAATCAATAAGTCCTGTAGGGAATATATCATAACTAAATCTTGCGTACAAAAGGCGTAAAGTAAATCTGACAAAACCGAGATTATAGAATATAAGTACATAGGATACCCAAAATTTAAACCAAGAGTATAACCTAAGTCGATCATATATCCTAACCGCAATACGATCAATTAACAAACAACTACTATATCCGATTGGTAGTTTGACTTGGAACCATTATCTAGGACCTTGAATTATATGCCTGTCACTAATTCAGACATTGTGGAAAAGGATCCAAATGTTTCGGAAGAATCTGTCATTGAAAGTACAGGTACACATGTCAAAGATGTGCAAGGATCACAAACGGATGAAACCAATCCATTATTTAATTATCTAACCATACCAATATGGAGTGATTAGTTTGTCTAAGCATCTGCTATTGTAAGAGAAGAGGATAGAAAGCATCAAGAAGAACAAGTCAGTGGAAACAAGGATACTGACAAACTAGAACCAGACGCTGACAACGCAGATGTGGACGCTGACATGTCTATTTCAGACGTTGATAGGAATAAATCAACCGCTGACATCTCTCCTTCATCCTCTTACAAAGAAGGATTTGAACAAGGTGAAGATATCACACCCAATGAAGGTGTCCGCGTCATCAACTCAGACACTTACAATGATTCTCCTAGATCTAATGGGGATGATAGTGATGATGTGTGGGACAATGGACTTCTTGACTCCACTGTTCCACATCCTACATTATGTGGACAGGGAACTTCTACTCAATTGGCAAAATCTCATCCTCTCTCTCAAATAATTGGACCTATTACTTCACCAGTTCAAATAAGAAGACAAAAGTTAAAGATATCCAAAGAAGGTTTCATTGCTAACATCCACAAGAAGGAAGATACCCCTCTTGTGAAAGCATGTTTATTTGCTTGTTTTCTGTCACAAAGGATCCCAAGAAGATTTTTGAAGCTCTTAAAGAACCAAGCTGGGTTGAAGCAATGCAAGATGAGCTTCATCAGTTTGCAATTCAAGATGTTTGTAAGTTTGTGGACTGTCCAAACCATGTCAGACCTATTAGGACACGTTGGGTTCTAAGGAACAAAAAGGATGAAAGAGGGATTGTGGTTAGAAACAAGGCAAGATTAGTTGCTCAGGGATATACACAAGAAGAAGGAATAGACTATGAAGAGGTTTTGCACATGTTGCAAGGATTGAAGCAATAAGGATTTTCCTAGCCTATGCTTCTTGCATGAGTTTCATAGTTTATCAAATGGATTTGAAAAGTGCTTTCTTATATGGCACAATTGAGGAGGAAGTGTATGTTATGCAACCTCTAGGTTTTAAAGATTCAGAGCATCCAGACAAGGTGTATAGAGTCAAGAAAGCAATGTATGGACTTCATCAAGTCCCAAGAGCATGGTATGGTACATTATCCACTTACCTTGTGGAAAATGGATTCAAGAGGGGCACCATAGACCAAACCCTATTTACCAAGAAGAATGGCAAGGATTTTCTTCTTATACAAGTCTATGTAGATGATATTCTTTTTGGATCATCCAATCCAAAGATGAGTGAAGACTTTTCCAAACTCATGACAGACAAATTCAAGATGAGTGTAATGGGAGAGATGAACTTCTTTCTAGGTTTAGAAGTACAACAGAAAGAAGATGGTATATTTATCTCTCAAGACAAATATGTGGATGAGATCTTGAAGAAGTTTGGTTTTTCTCCTCATGAAAAACGAGCTAGCACACCCATGGATAGGGAACACCCTTGGGGAAAGACTGTAGATGGAAAAGATGTTGATGTTGGGCATTATAGATCCATGATTGAATCATTGATGTATCTTACTGCCTCTAGACCTGACATCATGTTTGCTGTGTGTGTATGTGCACGCCACCAAGTGACTCCCAAAGAGTGTCATCTTCATGTTGTTAAAATAATATTTAGATACCTTAGGTGCTATCCCACATTGGGATTATGGTATCCTAAAGATTCTCCATTAGAGTTTATTGTTTATTTAGACAGTGACTATGGAGGTGATAAGTTTGATAGGAAATCCACAACTGGTGGATGTCAATTTCTTGGGAGCAGACTTATATCTTGGCAATGAAAGAAACAAATAGTGGTGGCAAATTCTACAACTGAAGCAGAGTATGTGGCTGCAGCTGCTTGTTGTGGACAAGTTCTATGGATACAAAACTAGTTGTTGGATTATGGGTATAACTTTATGCATACCAAGATATTTGTAGATAATAACAGTACATTATGCATCGTTAAAAATCTGGTTCATCATTCTAAAACTAAACACATAGAAATTAGGCATCATTTTATAAGATATTGTTTTGAAAAAGGTTTAATACATCCAGATTGGGTAGACATAGAAGAGAATGTGGATGATCTTTTAACTAAACCTTTTGATGTTTGGAGGTTCCAGTACTTGGTAATAAGTATTGGAATGATCAATCTCACCTAAATGTGTTTTTGAAATCATTGTATAGTATGTACAAGATGTGCACTGTTATTTGTTTTTATAGAGTATTAGATTTTCCACTTTCTTTTTCTAACGCTGACAGAGGTTATTTAACGCTGACAAGTGTAAAAATAGCCGCTGACACCAACATGTTAGTTTTTTTTTGTGGTTTTTCATCTAATTCTGCATGCATTGTGAGCATTGTAAAAATTGGATATAGAGTTGCTTATGGATCTTTGGAGCTTACAAGGAATATGTCAAAAGTTTATTTATGATGGTTGGAATGTTCACATTCCTATCTTGAAATAAAAATTTGTCATATAATTATTTTGCAACTATGTATATCATAGTTTAAGGGGAGGTTTAGGAAACCTTTAGGATCTTGGGTATTCTTAATGTGCTCTTATCACAAGTCTAACTTGTGTCCGCTGGTGAGTAAGAATTAAAAATAATGAAGCCTTTTCTTTTAAGAATTGTTGGAATTTTGATTTCTTGAGGCACAGTAGCATGCAAAGTTGATATACTATGCATGCTGCCAAGACTTTTAACCTAGAATTGGGATTGGTCGGTTGGGAGACTTGGTGTAAATTTTAGTTGGGCTTACCTTGGAAGTTACAAAGAGTTTATATGAGATTTCTTCACTGTTAAGACTTTTGGTTAGCAAGGGACACTTGAGGACAATTATGTCTATCTTGCTTATGCAAGTGTGCATGATTGGACAGTGCTTGCCACTCTTCAGTCATTTTCAGTATACGAGTTATCTTCATTAGGGTAAACTTCTTTGTTAAGGTCTTTTTATTTTTTATTTATTTTGTTTTTAGCCGCTGACATAGTTTACTTCCAACGCTGATAAGACCAATTTGGACGCTGACAATTTACACGCTGACAGGGATATAGCCGTTACCCGTTGACATGTAATTTTTGACCGTTGAAAAACATTGGGTCCTACCCAGTTATTATTTTGACGAAAATTTAGGCAGTAATTTTAGCGGGTTGTTATCTTTTATTAATGGAATGGATAAGTTATCTATTTTCACGATTATAATCATTACTTTTTTACTATAACTGCCTTCTTTTTCAACCAACCGTGTGCATATACCACTCCTATAAATTAGGCTCACTTCTTTCAAACAGGGTAACTACTATTCTTGTCCGCTAAAATTCTCAAACCATCATATCTCCATTGTTATCATCTTACAGTTTTCATAAATCACTTAAACTGGCACCAAAGTTTAAACTTGCTAATGTCGAGTTGGGGTTTAGAAGCCAACACAATATGGTGGCTTATTTAGTTGAAGATAATACTTTTCACCCCCAATACACAGAGATGATTGGGTATTTGATGGCATCTCCTCTAAGGTATGCTCTTTCACATACTTCACTTGTCCATATCACACACATCAAGCAGTTTTGGAACTCTGTACATTCTGAAATAATTAATGGAGTGATTACATTAGTTGGCACTATTCATGGGGCTACATGGGTTGTTACTGAATCTTTAGTTCATCAAGCTTTACATCTTAACGATGTTGATGGTATAACAACCCTTCCCCTAGCAGAGCTAGAGTTAGGGCTTTGAGGCTTGGGTTATGAATTACCCCTAGTTGGGCATATAAACAAATATACGAAACAACCATTTCCCCTAGTCTGGAAGTACCTGATACATGTCATCCTACAATGTTTGCGTCCCCAAATGCTCGTCTTTCAATGAAATCAATCGATCCATAGGTTGTGCTCTTGTTTTCATTGCAAATGGGCAAAAATATAATTTTTCTAAGATGATTTTTGATGGCATGTGTCACAACAAGGGTAATAAGATGACTCTTTCTTACCTCAGGTTTTTACAAATGATTTTTGATGCACAACAATATTGCTGTAGGGATCATGACCAATTTTATGAGGTCACTCAAAAGAAAACTGTTTTTGGTAATATGAATACCCCCTCCATTTAGAGACCTTCCACTCACCCCAGCCATGCAAGCTGTCATTCAGGTAGCTGCACATCCTGAACCATAACCAGACCCTCTCCTAGAACAACCTCCTTCACCACAACACATGGACCTTGACCCTTAACCCTCAGGCGCTGACATTCCCAATGTGGGCGCTGACACATCCAACCCAAACGCTGACACCAATATCCCTCATACCCAAAATGACCCGCATTCCACTTCTTCATCTGAACAACCAGACTTTAGGTTTGAGAAACGCCAAAGGACTACTAGAGTGTTCTCCTCTAGTGGTCCTAGCCATGTAGCAGAGAGAACCACCACCACAAGTATGGTTGGTGACATGGGTGGGGCTAGGACTATTGACACTAGCTTAGAAGCATGTCAAGACAGTCCCAACATCATTAAGACCACACCCATGCCCAATGAATCTCTCTTGGGGGGTCAAATCCACATAATAGAGGAGGGCAGAATGAAACCTTTATCAACTATGGAATTGACGGTGATTTGCATACGCTTGCAAAAGCAAAATGCAGATCTTGTACAGATTGTCACATATCAAGGCCTTGAACTTAAATCATTGAGGGAGAGGTTGGTTACTTTGGAGTCTGCCTATACTATGAAGAGGCAGTTTAGAGTCCTTTCTTTAGGGGAGGATTCTTACAAAGGGGAGGAGGATGCAGCTACTGAGCCAGTGAATTTGAGTGACAAGGGCTCACAAGAAGGTGTTTCTTATGGAAACAAGGATGTAGAGATAGTTGAGGTTCTAACAAGTTAAAGGAGAAGCCAGGTTTTGATACTTCTTTAATTATTCCTAAGCAACTATCTTTTGTAGAGATGATGAGGCAAGTTATAGAGTCAGCCGCTGACACTCGAGTTTTGAACACTTACATGAACAAATCAAACGCTGACAGACTTGCAGGTTTAGTTGATGTATCCCAACCATCAGCTATTATCAAAGATGTTTCTACACAGGTTCCATCAACAACTTTACCAACTATTGACGCTTTGGATAAGGGTAAAGGAGTTATGGTTGAACGACAGGTATCTAAGGATGCAACTCAGTTACAATTTGATTATATTTTTGCTGCACAACTTCAAGAGCAGGAAAAAGTAAAGCCTGCTAAGACTGCCATTAAGTCACAGATTGTGACTTCTTTAGAGTCTGAAAATAATGAAGATGGTAGTGATTATGAGAGTTCTAGTTCTAGTGTGATGATAATTGAAGAGCCAGAAAATTTGGAGTATGGTGAGGATAAACTGGCTAAGGAGAAGCTTAAGGAGTTGAAGATGCAGGTTGACTTTGATATGCCTGAGGTAGTTGCTATGTACTTTGCATAGGAAGAAAAGGTTACAACAATTCCAGACATGTCACTCACTGAACAAATTTGGGGTTTGGAAATTTTGTTGAGAGTTCAAAAGGATTGCAAGATCATTTTAAAGCATAAAGCAAAAGTACTTTCTGAGCTAAGAAGAGATAAGAGAGAGCTCTAATATATGCTTCTTAGGTGCCATCAAACAGGATGGACTTATGCAAAATTGAAGAAACTTTCCTTTGAACAATTTGAGTTTTATGCATATCCTATTTGGAACGTGTTTGTGAGGAGAATACGTACAAACTTCTTTCTTATGAAAGGAAGGAAGAAATTGAAGAAAACATGCAGATCAAGAAGGCTTCTATTGTTCCAAGGTCAGTAAAGAAGGGAATGAAGATTAGTTTTCCAGTACTTGATCAATTAAATCCAAGTGAAACTGTGATAAGGAAGACTTTGAAGCTCTCACCATTTGAAGCTTTAGATTTTGCAGAAGTGTTACCTTTGGATTTCAGAAACCCCATAGTTAAGTATGAAGAAGATGCAAGTGGTTTTTGGGTGGTCACCAGAGCTGGTGACAAGGTACACACATTCACTTCTTTGATTTCTTTGTTTGCAAGTATGGATATAGAGGATTTGGTAGCTTTATGGGATTTGATGAAAGCTAAGTATGAAGCTGAAGAGCCATCTTCAGTCAATGTAATAAAGATCTGCACTACATTCAAGAGAATGATTTTTCTAGATGAAGCTGATCCAATATGGTTAGATCTAGATGACCTCAGTGGTTTGAAGTGGCGTTTGTTTTCAGCTGCTGGTGTATACTATCTTAGTACTCCAAAGTTTGCAGAATATCTTTTGGTTGATGTTAGATATCCTATGTCTCAAGATGTTTTGAAGATGATGGTGTCCACACAGTTAGAGTTTGATTACACCAATGATGCTAGTAAGGATTTTGTTAGATGTATTTATTCTCAAATTTAGAATTAGTTTGTATTTGTAAGAATCCTCCATGTAGTTAGTTTTTATTCTGAAACTTGATTACTAGAGTAGATATCAAGTTTAGGGGAGGATTGTTGGGAATAAAATTAGCTAAGTCACTGGGACGCTGACAAGAAGAACTTGGACGCTGACTAGAGTAAATGGGGCGCTGACAGGTGAACACTGACAAGGAATATTTGAGCATTGACAAAGAGAAGTTCAACCAGTAATGGAATACTTAGTCTACATGTTTTGTATTTCTAGTAAAGATATGTTCAATATTGTATTTTCTATATTTATCTTTACATAGAATAGTTGATAGGTTGACCTTTGTACACGACTCCTTGTGTTATAAAACAAGGTCACAGGGTTCTTAGTTTATAACAAGTTTTACACTTTCATTGTACGCAAGTTTCATCATTAATCAAAGTGAAAGTTTGGGTTATATTTTTTTGCTGTGTTCTTTGTTCTAAGTGTTAATTCCGCATAACACTTAGATTATTTAATACAAAAAGTTTCTCTACGTGTAAACTTGATTTACTCTCGTTAACACAAAGCTAAATCGATCTAAGTTTGGGATCAACACCTAATCCTAATTTATATATATAGAGGTCGATCTTTTATAATAGAGGTTATGTAAATAGAATAAAAATTACGTGGGTGTATGTATCTATTTATAGGTATCTGTGTCAGTTACATTGTCGGTTAAAATATCTTCTTTACAACATATTTAAGGCGGTTTTGGCTTGGAAGCTTATTTGCCTATTGAGTTTTTTTTAACTAGATTTGCCTATTTGGATCATGAAATATGTTGATGTTACATTTTTTGTTTAAATAAACTTATACCTCTTTCACACTTAAAAACTTGCATGGTGCATTAAGTTTATAACAGTTTAACAAATTCAGGTCACATTTGGTGTGTGATGTTAAAGATACAAGGAACGAGAGATTTAAGCTCGTACGTTGCACACGGCTCTGGTTTAGTGTTGTTCAAGTATTAATATAAATTTTCTAACTTGTTGTAACTGTATATGAAATAAAATAATATACTTAGTTGTTAATTTATAAAAGTATTTAACATTGTATTATATGTGTTGTAAGCCATATTAAAATTATTGTATTTGATTTGAAGATTATATCCGGTTTAGTCATGTTTGTTTATTAAATAATCGAAAAAAATTTCGTCAATGTCGATAATATAAGATATAGTTTAATATGAGATTAGTCGTGTTGCACACCGTGTAGTTTTAAAAATTATATACTTTTTATATATGTTAATGCAAGTGATGCCTAAAAATATTATTAGTGTTAACTAATCTTTCTTAGTTTTGATCACGATAAATTAAAAAGACATTTATCGTCAAAGACAATCGTAAGATGAATTATTTAACAAACACTATCATCAAGGTATAATCATTTAAGTATTGCACTAACATATCTTAATCATGTTTAGTGACCATAAAAGTGATTAGCCCTAAACTTACATTTTGTCAAATGTGACAAAAGATTTTTAATAAACTTTATTTTTAAGAAAATGTTTTAATAAAATGGAAACTGTAAATTTGAATATGGCATATTCCAAATGCCATAGGAATATCCTTTGAAGGTAAAACTTACCTCAGATATACTACCCCACTAAAGGATAAAAAGGAGCGGACTCTATAACCATGGTTCCTCAAATGGCTATGCGGTTCTTTAGTGATAAAGAACCGCAAGCACAATTAAGGAACCGCGGTCAGAGATACGTTGGCCTTTGCCTCCTATAAATAGTGGATCAAATCTACATTCTCTAATAACCTTTTTGGACATCCTTTCTACCATCTTTCTCTTTTCTAAATTCTAATCATTAGTAAATGATCACTTAATGTGTTAAGTATGTTTACTTATGATTATCCTCTTGATCCCCTTCTTTACCTTTGTCCAAAGAGAAGATCACTCACACACTTGTGATGTGACTAAAGATGAATCTTTGATGAAGATCAACCTACGTTAGATCTAGTCATGTTCATCATTTTTATTTGTATCTTGTGTAGATCCAAGTTTTATGTGCATACTTGGATTAGAGTTGTGTAGACCCAAGTTATATGTGTTTACATGGATTAGATTTGTGTAGATCCAAGTTATATGTGTATACTTGGATTATAGTTGTGTAGATCCAATGTATATGTGTATACTTGGATTAGAGTTGTGAAGATCCAATGTATTTGAGAATACTCTGACTAGTGTTGTGTAAATCCATTGTATATGTCTATACTTGGATTTGTCTTGTGTGAATCCAAGTTACATGTGTGTACGTGGATATATCTTATTGCGTTGTTAGTGTTTTGTGTTAGTTATCACGAAACAATAAAGTGATGTGTGTATGTGTCTTGTAAGTTCTCACTTAGCTTCAAAGTGAAGAGTTGTGAAGATTGGTTCTATCTTTTGGTTAGAACTCGACATCTAGCCTTTTGTGGGAAAATGGTGAAGTAGGCAACGTGTGTAGATTGGTTCTAGCTAAGATTAGGTCTTGACATTTAGCTTAGTGTCGGAAAATAATGTAAGTGACGTTGTAAGATTTTCTCCGCCAAGAAGGGAGCTTGTGGATATAGTGGAAATCTCGAGTAAGGTGTACTCGAGGAGTGGAGTAGGAACGAAGATAGAGCTTCGTAGCCGAACCACTATAAATCTTGGTGTCTCCCTATTAGGTTGCTTCTTTCGTTACTCTTTACTTACTTTCATTATTACATCACATACAACAACTACTTGTCATTGTTAATGCATTAGAATTTAACCTAATCATTATGAAACTAGCTTTCAAGTAAAAGGTAGTTTTGGGACAAACCTAATTGAATGAAATTTTAATTAGGACATAAACCGAAGAGAAACTATTCAATCCCCTCTCCCATCTAGTTTCTACAATTGGTATCAGAGCGATGGTCAATCAAGGTCTTTGAAGTATATTGTGCTTAAAAAGTTGGATCGATCCATTGTCTCCTCAAATTAGAAGGATTTGTTGTACTAAAGTTTCTCTTTGGTCAAAACTACTTTTTTCATTGAAAATAGGCCTTTTAATTGGTAATATAGCATCTCATCTAGATTAGTAGTATTTATACATTTTAAATTTACTCTTTAAATTTATCTACTAGTTTGTATCTTGATATGTGTAGGTACTCATGAAGATTAATCATTTAATTGATTATGCATTGAGTTGCTTTGAAGGTTTATTACTATCATAACAATTATACAAAACCCTAAACGAGATCAAAGCACATATAGCGGAAGCGATTTAACAAGATCATAATAATAACACAATTATAATTAATCGAATTAGGGTTACATACCTTTATGCTAAATCAATTCCACAAGACGAAGAACAAATCACCAATTCGGGTTTATACCATAGTTCACCAAGATATAGTCTAAAGTAAGACCATATTACGATCTTATACACACGTAATAAAACGAGCTAACCGTGATTCTAGCACGTGAAAACCGAGCTACAACACTTGCAATTAATCTACCCAACAACCCTAGAGAGGGGCTAGGACTATATTACGTACACATTCGATCAACCAAGAAAACCAACTGAAACCCTTTGTGGTTTACTCCTTGCAATCGAACCAAGAGAAATAAAGGGAGAAGATTTAAGTTGTGAAGATTATGAGGGATAAGGAGGTGTATTTATAGGCCTCAACCCATTGTAGCCCAAGTTAAATATAAGGCAACTTTTGCCCCCCCCCCTTTGGAGCCCTTAACCGACCGACCAAAACACCCCTATGGGGTGTTCCAGAATCTTCCATCCTTCTTTCCTTTTTATTCTCTTACTATATATTTATTTAACATTCGTTAATACTTAACTATTAATTAATTAACGATCATTAAAGTTATATAGTTACTTGCTCGGTTTAATTTATTAAATACATATATATATATATATATATATATATATATATATATATATATATATATATATATATATATATATATATATATATATATATATATATATATATATATATATATATATATATATATATATATATATATATATATATATAGGGTGGGGTTATTATAAAAAAGATTTAATAATAAAAAGGGTAGGGTGAAATCCTAGCCCTTGGATCAAAACAACAAAAATTCTAAAAAAATAAAAAAAACGCGGTGCCAAAAGTGAAATACTATCAAACTTGAAGGTCATTAATATAAAATCCAAAAAATAACACCTCGCTGTCTTTCTCTGCTAACAAAAACACACACACTAAAGATAACAAATCTCATCCACATATCAATTACACACACACTAAACCTAACAAATATACCAAATCAAATACGTTAAATCAATCAAATTGAATTAATCAATCAAACTTTTGAGTATTTCAGTGATCGAAAATGGTGATAGTTACATCAATCGACGATGGTGTCGTTGATGGACACGGTAATCAAAGACGGTACGGTGATTTGGGAATAGACATTGATGATGAAAAATGATTGTAACGGTGGTTGATGTTGCAGTAGGATATCAAACATGTAAAAGATTGTTTGTAAGTATGTGTTATTGATTGATGTATATAAGGTGTTTGATATAATGTTTAAATAAAACTTCATAAACGTGGTGCATTACTTTTACATTCCAATGCACAAGAAGTAAAACTGTAATGCAGTAAGTGATTGTGGTTTTGTGAAATTTGATTGTTTATGCTTGATAATGTGTCTAATGTGCTAAGAAGATACTGCGATGCAGTAGGTTATTGTTCCTCTTCATATTGATCATACTAGTTAAAAGTGAGTTGAAATTTTTTTTGCGAAAAATGAGTGTTTGCGGTTGAATATGTGTAATACAGTAGGAATTTAACTGAGATGTAGTAGGTTATAGTTACCGTTCATATGGCTGATTTTGGGTTAAAAGTGAGTTGCTGATTTTGAGAAAGGGTATTGATTGTGCATGAGTATGTGTGTGATGGTTAAAAAAGTACTGAGATGCGATAGGTTAGTGTTGGTGTTCACATTGATGATACAAGTTAAAAGTGATTCGCCAATTTTTGTGAAAATTGATTGTTTGTTGTTGAATATGTGTCTAATGTAGTAGAAAATTCACTAAGATGTAGCAGGTTATTTTGTGATGCAGTTGGATACGTAAAAGATTATCTATAAGTGTGATTATGATTTAGGTATACAAGGTGTTTTATATAATGTCCCAATAAGATTTCAAAACTATGGTGGACGAGTCTTACATTCTGATTCACTAGAAATGAAGTTTCCATGCAGTAAGTTATTGTTGTTGTTCATAGAGATGATTTAGGGTAAATTTTCTTTGCTTGTTTTCCGAAAAGGAGTGTATGTGGCTTATTATGTATGTGATGTGGTTATTTTTAAAGAGTAATGCAGTACGTTATAACTTGTTGTTCATAGAGTTGATTTAGTGTAAATGTGACCAGACATATTTAACGAAATTTATTGTGTTTAGTTGCTTATGCCTTTGATGTGATAGAAAATGAATCGTAATGCAGTAGGTCACTTACATGGTTCTAGGCATGATTTAGTGTAAATATGACTTGACATTTTTTAAGAAATTGATAGTGTTCTTGCTTATGCCTTTGATATGGTAGAAAATGAATTGTAATGCAGTAGGTTATTTTGTTTGTATGTTTGTTTATTTGTGTAATGCACTTGATTTTGAACTGTCATGTAATAGCGTTGGTATGTTTGGCTATTTGTGCAATGTAGTAGGGTGTTTTACATGTCGAAAAGTGTATGTGTGTGCGCGCGCATGTGTGTGTGTGTGTCTTTGTATGCATGATGCACCTGTTTTAATGTAGTGTTGTATCGTAATTTCTTGTGTATGGTACATAAAGTTAGGTTAGCTCACGCATACTGTGTTTTGCATGTCGAAAAGTGTACATGTGATAAAATATGAACTGTAATGCACTAAAGAAATAAGTTTAATGCAACAAAGTATTAAATAACAGTATTCCAGCAAACGACGACTCTAATACAGTAAAACATATTGTAATGTATTTATAATATTTTATTGCATTACAAGTTTATTTCTACTACATTACAGTTATACTCTATTTTACGGCAGTTTAAATTCTATTGCACCGTTGAGTATATTTGGTATTTTAAGGAATATTACCTAAACTAATATTACATAGGTAAAAAGACACGGGAGAAAGGCAACATGTAAAGCCACAGTCCAAAAAGAAAACAACTAAAGAAGGTAAAACGACAACTGGTAGAGATGGAAAGAGAATACCAAGAAAAGTGATCTTAAACAAATCCTTATTTGAATAATAAAAAGAAGTTATTGAATGCATATGGAGTACAAGTAAACAAGAACGGTATGTTTTATTAAGAATATTCTACTGCATTATAGTTAATTTTCTGCTGCATCACATATAACTTCCTATTTCATTACAAATATTTTATACTACACCGCAGTTACTTTTTACATAATAAGAAATATATGTTAATCTCAACGTACAATGATATTGCATTCAAACGAGAAGATGTAAGTTAGTGTTCATAGGGATTGTTTAGGTTAACTGCGCTTCGCCAGTTTTACAGAAAATTGATTTTGTGTTCTTGATAATATGTGTGATATGCTAGAAATCAACTATTTAACTTAAAATCACTTCAAGTCAAGTACCTCCCTATTATTTTATATTCTACTGCATTACAATATTTTATTCTACTGCATCATAGTATATTTTACATCATTATAGTTCTATCTACTGCATAACAGTCATATATTCTACATAAAAATGAGATGCGACTGAATAAAAATGTAATGTATTAGAAATAAAAAATAATGCAAAAGAATGTAAGACTATAATGAAATAAACAAACCTATAAAACATTAGATTTTTAGCAGCATTAAAATTATATGGTACTACATTACTGTTATTTTATGTTCTAGTAAATATAAAGTAATTTATTAGAAACAAACTTTATACTATAATGCACTAATAACATACATTGTGATGCAAAGGTAACTATTTTTGTTTTTTGTTTATTTAATTCAGGAAATGAAAGCGACTTTAAGAGACAGCTTGAGATCTAACTAGTTGTAAGATGGTGATGAAAATGCTAGTGATGTAGACGATGGTGGAAATATAAATGACAATGATGGAAAGACGATGGATGATGATGGAAATGAAGACGATATTGGAAATATCTATGAAGGAGGATGATACTTGCGTTTTCATTGGGTTCGGATTTAAGTTCTTGGTATCCTCTCGAATTGATCTCGGCTCTAAGTGGAATGATTTGTTCTTGGTTATTAAAAAGTGGTTGGTTTGTTTATCTATTTAAAACTAATTAACAATTAATTAAGTGTCGAAGAGTAAACTTAAAGCGTTAAAAGATTAAACTAAAAGATGAGCTTAAAAATAAATGCTTGAAAACTTAAAGATAATATTAGAAAAATAAATGAACACTCAATAAAAACTAACACTTGGAAAACTTTGTAAAAATATGAACTTGGTTAAAAAGTACTAAAAGAAAGTAAGAACGGAATATAGCAAAACAGCTTCAATCGGAATATCTAGAAAAAGGCAAATCGGAATATTATTCCGATCGGGTGATCGGAATATCTTGAAATGATGCAAATCGGAATGTGGGCAAAATGCTACAATCGGAATATGGCGAAATGCTTAGATCAGAATAATAAAATGCCACCAATCGGAATATTAGAAAACTTTACCGTCGGAATGCTCAAAAGTTGGTGCGGTCGGAATACGAAAACAACACCAATCGGAAAACCTAAACCCTTTTCCGATCGGTAGATCGGAATAAGGGGGTGTGTCCTGGTCAGAATATTCGGTCGGAAAAGGGAGTTACCCTTTCCGAAAATGGTGCAAATTCGACACTAAAAGCAAGGGAAATAAGCTTATGGAATAAGCTAACTCCCGAACAAGCTCGAATCCACAAATAAGCTGATCAAATAAGCACTAAAAAACAACTTTTCTAAATTCAAAATAAACAACTTTTAAATCAAATCAATAAAAAGATGAGCTTTTCATAAAAACTTTAAAAAGGTAAATAAGCAAAACCAACAAATAAGCCAATAAGAACAAGGATCTCAAAGCTTATTCGTGTATAAACTTAAGGAAACATAAAAGAAATCAACTTTTTAAGCACAAATCATTGATGAACAACACAGATCATACTAGATTTGTACCAAAATCAATCAAAATCAAAGAAAGGAAGGATGAGATTAAAGATTAAAAGCTAAAAACTTGAACTTGATTAATGAAAGATAATACAAAAGTTTGAATTTGAAAGAGAAAAAGATGAAATCTAGTGAGAGAAAGTTTAGAACTTTCTCTCTCTAAAACTAGAGAAATCCAAAAACTAAAAACTAACTAAGTGTGTGAAATTTGTGAAGTAAGGGCCTTTATATAGGCGTGTGTATGGGCTTGCAAATGGGCTTGGTTTTGGGCTTCTTTTCTTCTTCCTTCTTTAGTCTTCTCGTCTCTTTTAATTAAACGTTTCCGACTTTGGATTTTTAGAAGTGTCGGAGAATAATTCTAACTCGTCTTATAATCTTTTATTTAATAGACTCGAGTTCTTCGACATATATGAATCTTCCATCTTTGGCTCTATTCTTCGATAAATCTTCAAATAGGCACAATGACTTCAAATCTTTTGCATCTCTTGGACAATAGGCTTCGTCTTGAGTCTTTTTCCTTGATAAAACCCGTGCAATCCCATGTTTTCTTCAATATTCATCCGGTCGACTCTGAAAACACAATAAACACAAAAACCACGCATAATTCCAAACAAATGATATTAAATACGTGTTTTGGTCTCGTTTTAGCCAGAATTAAGTGGTAAAAGGATGGGTGTTTTCACACCTATCAAATCCCCTACACTTAACCATTGCCATGCCCTCATGCAATACTTAGTGACAAAGCACATTTACACTTTTCTCATAATCAATCAACCTTGGCCTTATTAAAATTCTACTAAACAAAAATGGAAGTACTAAGAGAAATTAAAGCTTTAAAGTAAACAAGAGGATAGAAAATAGCTTACGTGGAAATAACTTGTAAAGAGATCGAGGACTTACATTAGGGCTTCGGTGCTGCGAAGATTTATCACCCTCAAGTTTCACGTTCCCCAAACTAAGCTTAAAAACGAGATCATTGTTATTATAAGTTAGCAATTCAAACACTTACACACATGGCTTAATTAAATGCTTAAACTCCCTTATTCCTAGGTGTATCTCTTATATTTTATTTTTGTCTTAGAATTATCATGAAGATGCATTTTTGGACTTATTTCGATAGTTTATTTAGGCTGAAAGCAAAGTAGGACGATTTGATCAATAGTTAGCTAAAGGACAAAATCTCTTAAAACTGCTTCTCGGGATATCAAAAAGTTCATATCTTGGCATAACTTGGTTCGCGATTTGAGACCTTTCTCGGGCCGATATTTGGCATGTACTTCATACTTCATATCTTGAGAGACGTTCTTGAGATAATGGTCTTCTCATCGTAATAGAGTTTCTTCACTTGGAGACTTTTGAGGGGTACTCCAACTTTGTTGACCACGACTTCATGATTATTTCTTCAATCTCTAATTGGGATTTCGAGATACAACGATCCGCCTCCTTTTCGGACTTGGATCTATTTATCCTCATACCTTGTTAGGGTCTTTTCGGATAGACTTCTCCATGATCTTTATGGGAGTTGAGTGCTTTTCGTCGTGAGTCTTGATCCTTCATATTGATTTTAGGAATAATGCTTTTCACATCACTTTTGGATCTTCAGCAATAAAATTGAATCCTCATGCCTTGTTAGGGCCTTTTCGGACTCGCCAATCTTCGCACCCCGCTTCATAAGTTATGCCTTGGCTATGAACTCTTATCATTACCGAGCAACTTTTAAACGATTGATATGTGTGAAAACACACATCTTTTCTACCACTTAATTACAATAATAACCGGACCAAAACGGGTATTTTATGTCTTTTATGTCGGAATTATGCGTGGTTTGTGTTTTTGTTGTGATTTAGGACGGAAAGGTGAAAAGAGGAGAAAACACGGGAATTCACGGGCATTTACGGACTTTTATTGAAGAAAAAGACGAAAGACGAAGTCAAGAAGTCAAGAGTGCAAAAAGAACGGAAGTCCAAGACCAATTCTGAAGATTTATCGAAGAAAAAGTCGAAAGACGGAGGTTTACTTAAAGACGAGGAACTCAAGTCTTATTTATCGAAGAATTAAAAGACGAGTCCAAAGAAATCCCGAGCCAAAAGTCATCACATTTTAAGATTAACAAAAAGATTAAGAAGGAAGGACTTAATGGGCAATTAAGAAGAAAAGGAAGAAGGGGAGGAAGCTTCCTCTAACCACTCCCCTAATAACCTATAAATACCCCTCTTATTCATTCATTTACTCTTATTGGCTAAGTGTGACAATTAGTCTTCCACCATTTTCTTATCTTGTCATTTATTTTTCATGTCATTTTAATACATGTTTTGCACTTAAATTATCCTTTTAATTCCAAGTAAGTTTTCAATTTGTGTTCTTTAAATTCTTGTCTTTACCTTTCTTTATCATTTGATCAAGTTTATTTTTATCAATCTCATTCTACTCTTCTTTTCTTCATTTTTTGTTTCGGTTTACATTTCGGATTAAGCAAAGTTTTGCTTAATCCATTGCTTATTTAACTAAAAGTTTCGTTCTTTCTTGTCCTTTTAATTCCTCATACGAAATAAGCTACGAGATTGACAACCTTGTGTGCTTATTTGGTATTTTGATTTAGTGTCTTGAAAGTTTTCTTAAACGTTTTGATTTTTAAGTTTTGATTTCATTTAAGTTTCGTCCTTTAAAGTTTGAAAGATTTTAACTTTTTGACTTTTTATCTCGTTTGATTCATTTCATTTAAGTTCTTTACGACTGCTTATTGGATATAGCTTATTAGGATTTGTGCTTATTACGAAATTGTTCTCCATCGGAAAGTGAGGGTTTACTAGACATTGCGACGGCTTGCTAACCACATTCCGATAGTGACAGTATTGGCCTAAGGGTTTTGCTTTCCGATCCGGGATTGCGATCTGGTGTACCATTTTCCTCATTCCGATATGGGGATTGCGATCGCATATTGCGTTCGCTCCTTCCGACGGCTCTTGAGGCTTACTTAGACGAAGTGCTGCCCAATTTTCCTTAGCCACATTCCGATAGGTGATATTCCGATAGGACACATTCCGATCTGGACTTCATTGCGATCAGGGGTGTTGTGTGACATTCCGATTAGTGTAATTTTAGTACATTCCGATCTGGGTTTGATTGGTATTCCGATCAGGAGGTAAGTGACAGTTATTCCGATCTGGGTCCATTCCGATCTGAAAGGTAGGTACATTCCGATTGCATCGATCGGAATATATTCCGATAGTGAGTAAATTATTTTCTATGTTTTGTCTTTCTTAATTTTTACATTCTCATTTTTATTACTTTGTCGAATTTTAATTTCCGTCACACTTTAATCTTTAGTCATTTAATTATTTTACTTTCTGTCACGTTTTTAAATATCGCACATTTATTTTAATTAGATTTAGATTTAATTTCACGCCACTTTACTTTCATCGACATTTACTTTCAAGTCTTTGCACCTTTTATTTAAAAACAACCAAAAATATTTGTTTCACCAAAATAAAACTGCTCACACATTAAACACAAGTTTTTCAATTCGAAGAGATACACTAGAACGATAATTTCTTACTAGCAAAAAGCCTGGTATCAAATGGTGCCGCTGCCGGCTCTTTTCGTAAAGATTAATGGTTTTCTGTGAGAGACACGTTGCTTTTTGGGATCCTTTCACTTGTGAGCGTTATTTTTCTTGCATAAAAAATTCAAAAAATCATAAAAATTAAAAAATTGATAAAAATCCATAAAAATTAAAAATTTCAAAAATCCAAAAAGATTTTATCTTTCTTGTGTATATATATTGTCTTTGTGTTTGGTTTTGTTTTCTTTTGCATTTTCAGGTGTATGCGTACTAGATCTTCTAATTATCAAGAGCCCGAGACTCAAGAAGATTTAAGTATGGCAGGTGTTAACAACAACAACATTCCACCGCACCTCAATAATAATAATAATAACAACAATGCTCTTCCACAGCCCGATCTTCGGACCATGGAGGAACTTTGTCAACCAACCATGTTTGGATGAGGAGGACCGATTGCGCCGATGCAAATCAACGCTCCTGAGTTTTCGTTGAAGCACCACATGATTCAGCAAGTGCAAACAAACCCATTCCGTGGATTGCCTGATGATGATACCAACAAACACCTCGACAAGTTCATTACAATCACCCAAAGCATGAAGTTGCCTGGGGCCACAATGGATGTACTTCGCCTACAACTCTTCCCACATACTTTATCGCATCATGCCGAGAAATGGTTTGATCGTCTCCCGAAGAATTCTATTCACACTTGGGATGATATGACTCAACGCTTTTTGTCGCGCTACTTTCCACCATCCATGGTCACAAGCCTTCGCAATCAGATCAGCGGTTTCATGCAAGATCCCGATGAATCTCTTTTTGACGCTTGGGAGAGATATAATGTCTTGATCGATAGATGTCCAAACCACAACATGCTCCCTGTGACCCTAATTGATACTTTCTACAACGGTTTGACTTTTCGAGATCGTGATACGATTAATGCAGCCGCCGGTGGCACATTCATGAAAAGGAGACCCGAGGAGTGTAGAGAGTTAATTGAGAACATGACTACTCACCACAAAAACTGGGATTCCTCTGCTTCTTCAAGGAACAACCCGAGAGTCAATGTTTCCTCCACCTCAGCAAACCCTGAGATGACCGAACTCACCCGCATGATGGCCGAAATGAGCAAAAGTATTACGCTTCTCGCTTCAAACCAACAACAACAACAAGTTAAAGCGGTTGCTAATCCTTGTGAAACATGTGGCGGTCCTCACTCATACACCGATTGTCCTTCAACACAAGGAAATCCGGAAAATGTGTATGCTGCTTATGGTAATTATTCACCGGAAAATTACCAAGCTAGACAACAAGGGGATAGAAATCTGCTGAGTTATCGTTCCAACAATTACCTTTCACCCGGTTTTTCTCCTCAAAACCAAAACCCCGCCAACAACTACAATAGAAGCAACCAAATCCCACCAAGAGCTTCTAACCCTTATCAACCACCCACCCAACAACACCCACCCATAAACACCGATGTTGATGCCATCATGAGAACTCAAGGTGAGCAAATCAAGAATCTACAGAGCCAAATAATCAATTTGAAAGGAGATATCTTGAAGCAAGGAAATGACATCAGAATCGAAGTTCGTGATAATATTCAATCTTCCTTCAACACTCAAACGACTGAATTAAAGAATCTGTTGGCTAGTTTCTTGCCCGAAGCTCAACCTTCTTCTTCAGGTTCTCTACCTTCGAACACCGTCACTAATCCGCGAGCCAATGTGAGTGCTATAACTACGCGTAGTGGAATTACCATTGTCAATCCACCTATCCCACCACCATCATCTACACCTCCTCCACCACCATGTATCCCTACTCCTCCTACACCTAGTATTAGTGCACCATTACCGTCTCCGCCTCGTCATGACGATGTATCTCGGAAGGACCCTTCAACATCACAACCTTCACCAACTACACCTTCACCGTCTCCCTATCAACCTAGAATCCCATACCCTTCTCGCATAGGCAAGACCAACGACCTAACCAAGAATGATTGTCAAGTATCGAAATATGTGGAAATGCTATCTAAAATGACCATCAACATTAGCCTTGTTGAAGCACTTTGCCACATGCTGAAATTTGTCAAAGCATTCAAGGAATTGCTTAGCAAGAAGGAGAAGCTGATTGAACTCGCCAACACACGCTTAAATGAAAACTGCTCAGCAGTTATTCTTAAAGAACTTCCAGAAAATCTTGGAGATCCCGGACGTTTTGTGTTGCCTTGCGTGTTCAACAAAACTGAAGAATTTACTGCCCTTGCCGATCTCGGGGCTAGTATTAATCTTATGCCTTTGAGTGTTTGGAAAACACTATCATTACCCGACCTCATTCCAACAAAGATGACTCTCGAACTTGCAAATCGCACTCTCGCTTACCCCGTTGGTATAGCGGAAGACGTGTTTATCAAAGTTGGCACATTTACTTTCCCGGTGGATTTTGTCGTAGTTGATTATGAAATGGACCCTCGTATTCCTTTAATACTTGGTCGGCCATTTTTGAGAACCGGACGAGATTTAGTAGATGTGGCCGAAGGTGAGTTAATCTTACGAGTCGGGGATGATTCAAAAGTTTTTAAAATGGGGAAGCTTACAGGAAAATCCTTTGGAGGCCGAGAATCAGTAAATATGATAAATGTGCTCGATGACTTTACCGTCTATGACAATCCTCTATTCGAGTCTTCCACTGATAATCCACTCTTTGAAGCTAATGTGGATGATTCTCACTCTACTTTGGACGCTTCTCCCATTTATGATTCTCCACCGGTCTTTGATGCGTATGATGATGATTCTAGCTCAGATTCGGATGATTTTGATTGTACTTCTGAGTATCCTGAGCTGCCTACTTTTGATGATTTTGATGAGGCTGATACTCTCTCGAGTGATTCTTCATATGATGAAGATCCTCCGCCATCACTCGATCCTACTTTGGACGATTACTCATTTGAGGAAGATTTCTCTGAATTTCTCAACACTTACTTCCCTCATGAGAGTGATGCACCTCCTTATGACTTTGAAGATTATCGTCTTGATCCTACGTTGGATTTGAAGAGCATTCTGTCAAAGGAGAAGAAACCGGTCGACACTGAAATCCGTTGCACATATGATTTGACACCTCTTTGTCCCCCTTCTGAGGACGAGGTTGTGCTTCTTTGCGGATCTTCTTCACACTCGGCTGAGCCTGAGTGCTATTTTCCCTTAAAGGAAAAGGTGTTCGACCCTGGTATTGACGTCTTTAAGCCATCTCAGTATCCACCTGATGAAATAAAAGGAAAAATCTTTGGAAATTTTAAAGACATGCTTGCACCGCTTCCTACTTGCTTCCACCGTGCTCCATCGCTGCTTAAGGGAACCCTGCCACTTCTTCTTTGGCTTGCCTTGTTCGCCTTAAGCTCGTGCTTGTTGACCGATGAAAACTATGTCTTTGATCCTGGTGGATATGTTTCATGCTTCTTCCATTGATGATCAAGGTCGAGTCAGGCTCACGACTCGGTTAACAAAAATCAAGCGCTTCTTGGGAGGCAACCCATGTATCTATCTTTTCGCTTTCTTTACCATAAGTGTAGGGGGGCCCTTTGGTTTGCTTTCCTCTCCTCACTTCTTAATCAGGGATTCGAGCTTCAAACGATCTACTCTTGATGATTCTTGATGACCCGTGATTCCGTGTTCTACTTCTTCCCGGTTCTATCCTAAACTCTTTTCGATTCACTATTTTATATTTTCTCAATATTAAAATAGGAATCTCTTTAGTTGTCTTTTCCTTAGCGAGATTTAAACAAAGTGCACAATGTCCTAAGTGTAGGGGAGTTTACTCCCACATGCTTAAACATTGAGGACAATGTTTATCTTAAGTGTAGGGGGGACTTCTATCGAAGTTAAGTGGTCCTTTCTTTGTATTTGTCCTCATTTTAACCGGAAAATCAATTTTTCAACATTTTTCAAAATTTTTGATCTATTTTGGCCTATTAGTTTTTACCATTGTATAGTTATTTTCTTTCCTTACTAGAATAAATGTTTAATAAGTGGTTTTAGTTTTCAAACGTTGTGAATCTTTTGACTCAACCCGAGTTTACTCTAGCTAGTATCCTTAACGTGTTTAAGTCAAGTTTTGCTAGGCTTTTATTTAGGGAGCTATAAAACGCGAAAGTCTTAACTCTCACGGGTTAAGAACAAGAACTTTTCGCAAGTTCCTATAATTGATCCTAGAGAGTCGTTTATCAAGGGAACTTTAAAATGCGATTTCTAAACTTGAAAAAGTCCAAGAATTTGCAAGATCCTATAGGCGACTTGAAAACCCAAAATTTTGATTTAATAGGCTAAGTATCCACGAGTCTCATTACTTGAGATTTCAAACTGTAGAGAACGAGAGATGATAGAGCTAATTATAAGTTCGGTATTCTTTCGTGAATTTATGTGAGTTAATTATAAGCCTATTCTCCCATCGCTTGCTAATAAATTTATCTGCTAATAAATAAGGTTGTACGATTTGAAAGGTTACTTAGCTTCTAGCCCCAGATCGTTTAAAAGTTGCTCGGTATGGATTAGAGTTCATAGCCAAAGCATAACTTATTGAAGCGGGACGCGAAGATTGGCGAGTCCGAAAAGGCCCTAACAAGGCATGAGGGCTATATTTTGTTGCTAAAGATCCAAAGTGATGTGAAGAATCATTTATCGAAAATCAATATGAAGGATCGAGACACACGACGTAAAGCAAAACTCCCCAAAAGTCATGGAGAAGTGTATCCGAAAAGACCCTAACAAGGTATGAGGATAAATAGATCCAAGTCATAAAAGGAGGCGGATCGTTATATATCAAAGTCCAAAATAAAGATTGGAGAAAAATGAAGAAGTCGTGGTCCAAGTATGAATCTCTCAAAACTTCAAGTGAAGAAATTCCTATATGAAGAGAAGACCATTATTTCATGAACGTCTCTCAAGATTTGAAGTATGAAGTCGCTGCCAAATATCGGTCCGAGAAAGGTCTCAAATCGCGAAGCGAGTTATGCCAAGATATGAACTTTATGAGGTCCCGAGAAGCAGTTTTAAAAGATTTGGTCCTTTAGCTAACTATTGATTAAATCGTTCACTTTATTTTCAGACTAAATAACTATCGAAATAAGTCAAACAATGCATCCTCGTGATCATTCAAGACAACAATAAAATATAAGAGATACCCCTAGGAATAAGGGAGTCTAAGTGAGTAATTGGCCCACATGAGTTCGTGATAGTTTACTAACTTATAATAACAATGATCTCGTTTTTAAGCTTGGTTTGGAGAAAGTGAAAAGTTGAGGATGATGATTATTCATGACATTTCCAAAACCCAAGGTATGCTTTTTAATTTCTTTGCTTTGAATTTTTGTAATTTTCTATCTCTTTAATAAAGGCCAACATGGATTAATTATGATGAAAAATGTAACCGTGCTTTGTAACTAATGCATTGCATGAGGACATTGCAATGGTCAAGTGTAGGGGATTTGATATGTGTGAAAACACACATCTTTTCTACCACTTAATTACAATAATAACCGGACCAAAACGGGTATTTTATGTCTTTTATGTCGGAATTATGCGTGGTTTGTGTTTTTGTTGTGATTTAGGACGGAAAGGTGAAAAGAGGAGAAAACACGGGAATTCACGGGCATTTACGGACTTTTATTGAAGAAAAAGACGAAAGACGAAGTCAAGAAGTCAAGAGTGCAAAAAGAACAGAAGTCCAAGACCAATTCTGAAGATTTATCGAAGAAAAAGTCGAAAGACGGAGGTTTACTTAAAGACGAGGAACTCAAGTCTTATTTATCGAAGAATTAAAAGACGAGTCCAAAGAAATCTCGAGCCAAAAGTCATCACATTCCAAGATTAACAAAAAGATTAAGAAGGAAGGACTTAATGGGCAATTAAGAAGAAAAGGAAGAAGGGGAGGAAGCTTCCTCTAACCACTCCCCTAATCACCTATAAATACCCCTCTTATTCATTCATTTACTCTTGTTGGCTAAGTGTGACAATTAGTCTTCCACCATTTTCTTATCTTGTCATTTATTTTTCATGTCATTTTAATACATGTTTTTCACTTAAATTATCCTTTTAATTCCAAGTAAGTTTTCAATTTGTGTTCTTTAAATTCTTGTCTTTACCTTTCTTTATCATTTGATCAAGTTTATTTTTATCAATCTCATTCTACTCTTCTTTTCTTCATTTTTTGTTTCGGTTTACATTTCGGATTAAGCAAAGTTTTGCTTAATCCATTTGCTTATTTAACTAAAAGTTTCGTTCTTTCTTGTCCTTTTAATTCCTCATACGAAATAAGCTACGAGATTGACAACCTTGTGTGCTTATTTGGTATTTTGATTTAGTGTCTTGAAAGTTTTCTTAAAAGTTTTGATTTTTAAGTTTTGATTTCATTTAAGTTTCGTCCTTTAAAGTTTGAAAGATTTTAACTTTTTGACTTTTTATCTCGTTTGATTCATTTCATTTAAGTTCTTTACGACTGCTTATTGGATATAGCTTATTAGGATTTGTGCTTATTACGAAATTGTTCTCCATCGGAAAGTGAGGGTTTACTAGACATTGCGACGGCTTGCTAACCACATTCCGATAGTGACAGTATTGGCCTAAGGGTTTTGCTTTCCGATCCGGGATTGCGATCTGGTGTACCATTTTCCTCATTCTGATCTGGGGATTGCGATCGCATATTGCGTTCGCTCTTTCCGACGGCTCTTGAGGCTTACTTAGACGAAGTGCTGCCCAATTTTCCTTAGCCACATTCCGATAGGTGATATTCCGATAGGACACATTCCGATCTGGACTTCATTGCGATCAGGGGTGTTGTGTGACATTCCGATTAGTGTAATTTTAGTACATTCCGATCTGGGTTTGATTGGTATTCCGATCAGGAGGTAAGTGACAGTTATTCCGATCTGGGTCCATTCCGATCTGAAAGGTAGGTACATTCCGATTGCATCGATCGGAATATATTCCGATAGTGAGTAAATTATTTTCTATGTTTTGTCTTGCTTAATTTTTGCATTCTCATTTTTATTACTTTGTCGAATTTTAATTTCCGTCACACTTTATGTTGATGCAAAAGTTGGTTGATCCTTGCTAGACCCGAATTAGGCTTAATTCGGGTTGGCTGGGCTCCGACTCCTGCACCAAGTGAATTGTTTGGTTGGGATCCTGCACACTAAACAGCACGCGTTAGACTTACCGTGGGAATGTTTCCCACGATTAGACTCCGGCGTGAGAGTAAGTAATCGATTGAGGGTTTATGAGTTTAGAGTACAAGTCGTAATACCTTTGTGGAACCCTTGAGGGTTCCTTTTATAGACAGTGAAACCCCAATGGGCTTCCACTGATGCTTCGGCCCCAAGGAAGAGATAATCACCAGAATTAGAATGATTGTTATCTTCTAATCTTGGTAGTGAATATCCTCTCTCATTGGGATAAAGATATTCCTAGACAGAATATTATTCTGTCTAACCCTATGTCGGCCACGTCGGCCGCACCGGGCCGTGGGCCGCACACATGTGCGCGGTTACTGTTCATCCAAGCCCATAAGCCTGAATGACATCATTCGGCCCATCTGTGATGGGCCGGATACGGGTAGTACCCATGGGCCGGGTTCATAACCCGGCTGGGGACTATACGTCATCATGTCCCCCCAGTCTAGTTGTTACAACCGTAGGTGGAACCTCTAGACTACAAAAATGCTCCCCGGACGTACCAAGGAAACCATAGTGAATAACAATTTGTCCAAGAATTTATATTGGCCGCACGTGACAACCTGGATGAAGAAGTTATCTCATCAATATCTCAGCCGCATATAGCAACCGAGACAAATTAAATATATCATTAAATGTCAAGTCTTACGTAAGAGCCGCATAACCCGACATGAACAACTGTTCATCTGACTTGCTTGACTGACAAAAGTGCAGACAGTCAGAACCTTGAGCAGTGCAAACGTTTGAATCAGATATGACCCGTGGGTCCCACCTGACGTTCACTTGCCACTTGCCCCCTAGCCACACGATTAAGAATAGTGGCAGACACGTGTCACACATCCAACAGGTTGTGACCCATGAGGCAACCCTATAAATAAGCCACCCCCACGGCTGTGTGAAACACACAGTTATAACCTCCATTTCTGCCATTAAAGCTTTCCTCTTAGCTTGAACCAAATACGCACGGATCCCTTCACACGCAGGTTAGAACACCACGTCCTTACACTCTTTTTTAGTAATGGCTCATAGAAACAGCCCTACCATTGGATCCGTGCTGAATGTCATGACCCAAGACCAATTAAACCATTTTTGTACAAATTATTTCATCCCTACCAACCTACACCCCTCACTTCCTGGCGCCGGAGACCTCATAACTGAGGCTCCAGCAGGTAAGATAGGCCTGTATACTCGCCTTTTCGATGCGGCTAATTACCGCATCCCTTTCACACACTTTCTTGTAGATCTGTTAGGATATTATGATGTACACATTAGTCAGCTCCACTGCATAGGTGCCTGTAAGATTAGCCAATTTGAGATCCTTTGCCGTGCTAGGAGAATCCCCCCAACCGTAGAATTATTCCGGCTCTTTTATGTTCCCAACATAGTAAACGGTTGGGTATCTTTTAAGAAACGAGCCTCCAATAGTCCCCAATCGCACAATAAACCAATGGATTCATTGAAAAATTGGTATGATCACTACTTTTTCATTGACGCAGTGGTATGGCCGGGCGATTACATCATTAGAACTAGGATTCCTCACGACCCCAAGCCGCACACAAGTACATACAACCCCCGTCACTCCCAAGAGTTAGATCTGAATAGGACTGGATTCCACAGAAACCTTCCCGAATCATTCCTATGTTTGCTAGGAATTAGCCGCAATTACTTTGGTCCATCCAATAGGTATCCCGTTTTTTGGAGAAGGCAGGGCGAAGGTAGGCTAACATCCGTACGCCAAAAAAATGTATACACTTATTTGATAAATAACTAACATATACTGTTTTGTGCTGGACAGAAATGAACGTTTTTGGACTGTTGCGCCAGGGCGACCCGAAGCTTGTGCCGGAGGGTCTTCGTCCTCTTCGTGAGAATGAACAACCCCTTCTTGAGCATACCCGTCCCGTGACGGTTGCTCTTGAAGCCGTGCCAGATCCTCATTCGGACGAGGAAAATCATGGAAATAATGTTGATGGTGATAACCAGGTGAATGAAGGAGAAGCCGGGCCCTCCTCACCACATAGGGAACAGCAGGGGGACAATATTGAACTAACCACCTCCAGTATTCGCCGACTGATGGGCGATGATGATGATGAAGTACAACAACATGTCAACCTGGAAGAAGAGGAGGAAGAAGAAGTCGAGGAGGAGATCGACGAAACAACAATGCAGCCCGTCGCCAGGCGTACACGAAAAAGAAGCAACCGTGTAAGGAGAACTGCTTCAGTCGAGATTGGCGAACACAACGCTCCTGCCAAGAGACTTCGAGAAGACCACCCCTTGTATCAATCTGTCGGGAGTGCTACCCAGGGCTCCGAGGCTAACCGGGCAGCTCATGTCGATCCCGTCACCCAGATTGCCCCAACCGCCTCCGAATTAGCAAGAAACAACATGTAAGACCCCATCTTAATATGTAAGAATGACAAGTTCCCTTGTAAGCATTACTTAAAATATCTCCCAATACTTGTTGTACAGGGACAACCAGACAGGTGCCGCACCTCCTTCTAACACCCAAGTTGATAAGGGGAAAAGGAAAGAAGTGGAAAGAGACCCTACGGCCCCCACAAGGTCCGACCCTGTATTTGAAGACGGTTCACCCATAGCCTCCCAAGACTTCCCCACGTCCGGCGCCCCTCAACCATTCAACCCAGTATGGAATATTACCACGGCGTCACGACTGAGGAACGCTGATGAGTGCCAGGAGTACCTCAACAACTGCATACCACCAAGCTTGGTGCAAGAGGTAAACTCGCTCAGTCATGCAGACTTGGCGGATGAGTACAATGGCACTCTGGTACACCAAATGGCGATGGGAACCTCGATGAGGGTTAGGTTTGAAGCCGCGCTTGGGCATGTTGACTCTCTCAAGAGGAAAGTTGGACGGAGGGAGAAAATGATTGAAGATAATGAAGCTCAGATTGCTGACCTCCAATCCCAACTGGTCAATGCCGAGGCGACCATTAAAAAACAGTCAGCCCGCGCGAGTGAATACGACCAGCAAGTAGCCAATCTTGAGTCACAACTAGATGCTGCAACCACCAAGGTACATATCCGTGCCGCACCACCCATATTTATAAAAGGAATATATGCTAACCCGTATTTTCCTATAGGTAGCCACAGTGGAAGCTTCTGCCCACTCGTACTCTAGCCAAGTAGACGTGCTTAACAAGAAACTGGAAGACGCGCACCTGGCCGTCCAAAACATGGAGAAAGTACAGAGGGACCTTGCTGATGAGAGGGCGGTCATCCAAGAGCTGAAAGAGGCATTTGCCCAAAAAGAGTTAATGATTGATGCCCTCACTGCCGAGCGTGACAATGTGCTATGCCCCCAACTGCTAACAGCTATTGCCGGCCGTAGGTGGATGGTTGAGCACGGAGCACGCCTGGCCGTCATGAAGGTATTAGAGGCCCCGAAATTTGTGCAACAATTCGCGAACCTTGTGTCTGATGGTATTGACCACGGACGGCACGAGGGAATGGTTGAGGCCGCTGAGCTGATCACGAAGGGAGAGGATGTCGCCAATCATGCCTTCTTTAAGCCTGAAGCTGCTAGCAAGATGACTGCCTCTATGGCCGCGATGCGAGATCTGCACTATCCATTCCTGGACGAACTGGAGGCTACCAAAGATGCGTCAAATATGGAAATCATGGCACGGCTCAGTCCTAGCCCGTCCGCCCATGCTGCCTTCACTCCATCCCCCAGCCACCTGACACTTCCCATATACGAGGACGTAACCAGGATCGTGCTTGACGAAGAACCCTTAAGTGTGGTGCTGGAGAGGACTGCGGCTCAAGCCCAGAAGCGGGGAGAAAGTGATGAATGGTTGTCGTGTCTGGTCGAAGAGCAAGCAGAAATGGGTAAGTTTTTCCCCTCTATGTAGGATGCTCCTACTTTATGATCCCTTTCAGACACTTTGGTTTGTAACCTATGAATATGTATTGTTTCTATTCGTCCGTGCATGTACACGGCTAACAATATTTGTGTTTTGTATATAAGTCCGTGAGTAACCACGGCAATTTTGTTATTTTGGAAACTTGTGTATTTTTACTTGTGTTTAAATATTGTAGCACAATACTGCATGATATATCACGTCTTACACACAAAGAAAGAAAATACATACAAGTCTATAATTTACTAGACATGCGACGTGCGTCTTTGCTATGCGGAGCACCGTGTGGCTACAACATATGAAACTTACCCCAACGTCTTGTGAGTAAGGTGTCTAGTAAGGACACATGATCCGTGCGGCTGGGGTTGCATCCCTCTTATGCGGCAAGTTGAATTAGTAGGTTCACTTAATCCTCTTACCCCGCCTGGAGGCGTATAGTACATGTACAGTAATTTTGGAAGAATGCATATGAATAAAACGTAACATATTATAATATAAGTAAAATTCATACAACTAACAAAACCTCGAAAAAATGATTTGCACGAAACAGGCCGTGGAGCTAGCTAGGCACCACGGCATTTTATTAGAACGTTTACACTTTTGTTTGAACAATAATGACAAGTCCTAAAAAACAAGAAAAGAATCTAAACAAACATAATAAAAACAAAACAGATAAAACCGCATGGTTCTTTATTAAGACCGCATATAGCAAAGTACCCATGCGGAAGCCGTAGCTTTCAGAGATAGCACCTTTTGAGATTGGAAATATTCCATGTGCGCTCTAGGTCGCGTCCATCCATATCACGTAACCTGTACGCGCCTCGTCCTAAGGCCTCAGTGACTTCATACGGTCCTTCCCACTTAGGGCCCAGCTTTCCTGTGTTCTCCGCTCGACTTGCTTCGTTAGCACGGTAGACGTAGTCTCCCGGTCGAAAGGAAACATCCTTGACCTTGGCGTCATAATAAGCCTTCATCTTAGCCTTGGACTTAGCCTCATTGATGGCTGCTATTTCCCTTTTTTCTTCCAACAGATCCAGGTTGATTCGCAGCTGTTCATCGTTCGTGACGACATTAACCTCCGCAGTGCGGATGGTAGGCATTCCTATTTCTGCCGGTATAACAGCTTCAGTGCCGTAAGCCAATGCAAATGGAGTATCTCCGTTGGCTGTTTTGATCATAGTTCTATGCGCCCATAGCACATGTGATAACTCATCGACCCATTTACCACTTCGTTCATCCAGACGCGCCTTGATGCCATTCCCCAAGCTTCTATTAGCTCGTTCGACAAGGCCGTTTGTCTGCGGATGCTTAACAGATGCGAAGCGACGCTTGATGTTCAATGATGCACACCAATCTTTGAACGGGTTGTCCGTGAATTGCTTGCCGTTATCCGAAATGATTTCTCCTGGTAAACCAAAACGGCACACAATAAGCTCCCAGACAAACTTCTTAACTTGTTTGCTTGTCATAGACTTGACTGCCTTGGCTTCTATCCATCGTGTGAAGTAGTCCATTGCAACAATCAGGAATTTAACCCCCCCCCCCCCCCCCCCCGCAGCTACAGGAAATGGTCCTGCAATGTCAGTTCCCCACTTATAAAATGGCCATGGGGACGTGATAGGTGTAAGCTCCTGCTGCGGGTGCCGCGATACTGGCCTATGCACTTGGCAATCACTACACTTGTGAATCATGTCGCGCGCGTCTCTGTGCATGGTAGGCCAATAATATCCTGTTCGTAAGGCTCTAGCTACCACGGATCGTGGGCCTGCATGCATGCCGCACAACCCTTCGTGTATGTCACTGATTACGTAAGCTGCCTGGCGTGGTCCAACACACCGCAGAGGTTGCAATAAAGAGCGCTTGTAAAGGATGCCTTCTCGAAGTTCGAAATGCTGCGACTTCCTTTTAATGCGCCTTGCTGCTTTTTCCTCGTCTGGAAGGGTCTCATTAGCCAAATAGTTGATGATTGGGGTCATCCATGTAGGTCCCTCCGCTTCAAGTATAGCGGCAACCTCCCCTTCCGTTATAGATTTCTCCTTGAGTATTTCCACCAAAACTTGTTTAGACAAGTGAGCGAAGCTTGTGGATGCGACCTTGCTAAGAGCGTCCGCTTTCTTGTTCTCGCCCCTTGGCACCTGCTTGATGGAAAACTTACTAAAAGTCGCGATTAGCGACTTGACTTTTTCCAAGTACCTGACCATGTTGTCCTCCTTAGCCACATACCCACCTAGAATATGGTTCGCGACAAGGCGTGAGTCCACGTAGGCCTCAAGGTTGCGGACCCCCATTCTAGCGGCGATTTTTAAACCAGCAATTAATGCTTCGTATTCCGCTTCGTTGTTAGTGGCCGTGAACTCAAAACGGAGGGCGTACGTGAATTCCATTCCTTCTAGGTTTGTGAGGATGAGACCTGCTCCGGACCCGTCCGTACACGAGGATCCATCCGTGAATAACACCCAAGGTTCCGTTGGGATCTCGTCTTGCTTAATGATTGGTCCTTCCTCATCCGGCTTCTCGATCAGGAAATCTGCCAAGATCTGGCCTTTAACAGCCGTCCTTGGTCTGTAAGATATATTGTGCTCCCCCAATAGGATGCTCCATTTCTGTAGCCTCCCTGCCACGTCCGGTCTAGAAATAACCTGCTTGATTGGCTGATCCGTAATGACTACAACTGGGTGCGCCTGAAAGTACCGGCGCAACCGCTTTGTAGCAAACACTAGTGCTAACACCAATTTTTCCATGGAGGAATAATTCAACTCCGGCCCTTGTAGTGTTCTACTTATAAAGTAGACCGGAGTTTGTACTGTATCTCTATCCGTCATAAGTACCGCGCTTATTGCGCCATGAGTAGCTGAGAGATACATAATGAGTTCCTCTTTTGGCCGGGGAGCTACTAGCATAGGGAGAGATGCAAGATGCTGCTTTAGTTGGCCGAAAGCTTCCTCGGCTTCCTTCGTCCAGCGGAAATATCCCTTTCTAATACACTTCTTTAGTGTCTTAAATAGGGGTAACGACTTCTCTGCGGATTTAGATAGGAATCTATTCAGCCCGGCTAACTTCCCATTCAGGGACTGCACCTCCTTCCGTGTCTGAGGGGACGGCAGTTGTATCACTGCGTCCGTCTTCTCTGGGCAAGGTTTGATGCCATTTGGATCAATCAAATATCCAAGGAACATTCCCTCAGTTGCTCCAAACGTACATTTATTTGGATTTAACTTCATGTTAATCCTTCTCAGCGTGTCGAATGTCTCTTGGACATCCCGGAGAAGTGCCTCCTCCGTGTGACTTTTTATCACCAAGTCATCAACATAGACTTCCAGGTTGCGTCCTATTTGTGATTCAAAAGCTTTGTCCACCAACCGCTGATATGTAGCGCCGGCGTTCTTCAGTCCAAACGGCATTTTCGTATAGCAATATACGCCCTGGCTCGTATGGAACGCCGTTTTTTCTGCATCCTCCTCCGCCATCTGGATTTGGTGATACCCTTTATATACATCCAAGAAGCATTTGAAAGGATATCCACACAAGGACTCCACCTTCCAGTCGATTTCCGGTAACGGGTAACAGTCCTGTGGGCAGGCCTTGTTTAGATCCGTGAAATCCACACACATGCGCCAACTTCCGTCATGTTTCTTGACCATGACCGGATTGGATAACTACTCGTGGTAGTATACCTCGCGCATGGTGCCTGCATCCACTAGTTTCCGTACTTCTTCCAATATCACTTGGCTGCGCTCGGGCGCCTGGCCGCGTTTCTTTTGCTTAACGGGTTGGTACCCTTGGCGGATCTGGAGCTTATGCTCTGCTATCGCACGTGGCACGCCTGTCATATGCTTTGGATCCCATGCGAATATATCTAGGTTTGCACTCAAAAGAGAGCACATGGCCCTTTTGCCGCTATCCGAGAGCGCCCCTCCTATGGATACCTCCTGTTCCGGATAGTCAGGGTGAATTGCTACCTTCCAGTTGGGAGGTGGTGATCCATCCTTGGGTGGGACAGGTGGAGCCGGCGTTGTTACGGTGTGACACTCGGATGTTGGTACGACTGTGTTGTAAATAGTAACGATTCCCCCCTCAACGGGGAATTTGATCATTCCGTGTGCCGTAGAGGGTACTGCTCGGATAGCCAAAATTCCTGGTCTGCCTATGATCCCATTATACGGAGAGTATGAGCGTATCACCATGAAGTTCATCCACGCCGTAGTGGAATGTTCCTTATCCCCAATGGTTACAAGCAAACGCAACTGCCCTATCGGCCAGATAGTGTCTCCACTAAAGCCAGTAAGCGGCGACGTGGCCGGTACTAATTGGCTTCTTATTTCTGGGCATAACTGCACAAAACAGTGTTTATACAGTACCTCTGCTGACGATCCTCCATCCACATACATGCGACGAACATTGTGTGTTCCAATGCTTATCTCAATAGTGAGAGGCGCATCAATCACATCGCTTGCTGTGATGGGAGGGAATGAGATTTCCCTGCCGCGTGAAAATTTTTGGCCAACTTTCTGCCTCGTGCGGCGCTGTCTGGATTGGATCATGTATATGGTCGAAGGTTTGTCCTTTTGGGGATCCTTCTTATCATACTTCTTGTTGCTGTCTTTTCCCTCCTTCCAATCCTTCACTAGGTGCTTGAGTTTGCCTGATTTGATCAGCGACTCAATATGCTTCTTGAGTTGGATACACTCCTCCGTGGCGTGGCCTTTGTCATTATGGAACTCGCAGAAGCGATTTCCTTGCTGACGTTCCGGGGGAGTGGTCATTGGGGGAGGCCTCGGAAAGTTTGCCCCTTCTGTCAGCAAGATCTCCCGGTAGGACATCTTTAAGGGGGTGAACTTATCGTCCGACCGTCCTCCTTTGCTTTGGCTCTTATAGTCTGAGCCCTTGTTATTGTTCTGATTACCTTGACCGCCCGACTGCCTCCGGGACTGATCATTTGACCGGTACCCATTTCCTCGTGATGGGTAGGCCGCGGCAACAGCTGTTTCCCCTTCTATGAAATTTCTGACCCTTTCCATGAGGTCATCATATCTCTCTGGACGCTTGTCATTGAGGCGCCTGATCAATTCTCTGTCTGTTATGGCGTGCATGTAGTCAGAGATTTTCAGGAGCTCCGGCATGGTTCTCGTGCGCGTGCACTCATCATTGAAGCGTTCAGTGAAGGCTTCTGTGGACTCCCCCGGCCGTTGCTTGACAGTTGCCAATGAGACCGGATCCCTATTGTACTTCTTCCTTTGAGTATAATTATTCTCAAAGGCAATGCGTAGTTCCGTGAAACTATCAATGCTCCGTGGAGGGAGTGCCTCAAACCAGTCGCGGGCATTTCCGATCAAGGTCGAATTGAACATTTGGCACCATATAGGCATGGGCCATCGCTCAATTTTAGCCTGTGTATCAAATATTTTAAGGTGATCCACCGGATCACCGGACCCATCATAAGTCTTGATACACGCCGGCATGCGACGCTTGGTGTCCTCAGAATAGTTCCTTATGCGGAGGGTGAACGGGTCTTCCCTGGGATCCGCCCATGGCCGGGTAAGGCTAGGGTCATCCCATGGTTCACACCATAGACGCGAAAGATCCTCCGCTTCCGCATCTCGATAGTAAGGACCATCATAATACCCATCATTGTCTGGTGGTGGTGGAGGGGTGCGCCTAGGTCGGCGACGCTTAGGCGGATGGTCATCCGAGTCCTCTCCGGACGGGTCCGGGGACGGAGGTGGTGCCCCATCCTTTGCATAGGGACCACTTTTTTAGGATGAACCAGGAGCCTTTTTCCCAGTGTTCATCCTGTCCCACACACTCGGGCGACGTGTGGTTCTGGCCAGCTCTCGATCTGGTCGCTCGGGTGAGCCATCCGACCTTTCTCCTTCTCGAGACTGCGTTAATTCCTGTATAAGGCGGTCTCCTATGCGCTCAAACACATTCCGGGGTTGAGGGGTTTCCTCAAAGGTACCCTGCTCCTGAGGCCGAGCTCTCCTTTTCCTCTGATTTTGGGAGGAGGTGGTTGGTCCGGTGTCACCAAAGTTGAGTCTGGCTTGGAGGTTCCTCCCGAGATTCAACCTTGATGCGATCCCTGGGACGATCCTTTCGAAGTTCTGCGTGAGAACTCGAGTAAGATCCTCCTCACTGAGTGGTAAGACTTCCACTTCTTCTTCCGTCGATGGTCTGCGCGATTCCTTGTTAGGAGGGTTTGGCGCACTCCCTGGATTAGGGTTGTCCATGGTTGAAGTAGGTGGGGGTGTCATGGAGATCGTGCTCGTCACCCCCTAGGGTTGAAAACTGCTACGGTTACCCGGCCCGCCTGCGAGGCGGCTAGGTGATTGGTTGGGGATGAGAATCCCTTCCCCTTGGGATTGCGATTCCCGGGATTCGCATTCCTGGGATTGGCTTGCTGGTGTCCCTTCGTCATTGGAGATTCAGAATGAGATTTTGTTCTAGCTTAGTGTAATGGGTCCCACGGATGGCGCCAACTTGTTGATGCAAAAGTTGGTTGATCCTTGCCAGACCCGAATTAGGCTTAATTCGGGTTGGCTGGGCTCCGGCTCCTGCACCAAGTGAATTGTTTGGTTGGGATCCTGCACACTAAACAGCACGCGTTAGACTTACCGTGGGAATGTTTCCCACGATTAGACTCCGGCGTGAGAGTAAGTAATCGATTGAGGGTTTATGAGTTTAGAGTACAAGTCGTAATACCTTTGTGCAATCCTTGAGGGTTCCTTTTATAGGCAGTGAAACCCCAATGGGCTTCCACTGATGCTTCGGCCCCAAGGAAGAGATAATCACCAGAATTAGAATGATTGTTATCTTCTAATCTTGGTAGTGAATATCCTCTCTCATTGGGATAAAGATATTCCTAGACAGAATATTATTCTGTCTAACCCTATGTCGGCCACGTCGACCGCACTGGGCCGTGGGCCGCACACATGTGCGCGGTTACTGTTCATCCAAGCCCATAAGCCTGAATGACATCATTCGGCCCATCTGTGATGGGCCGGATACGGGTAGTACCCATGGGCCGGGTTCATGACCCGGCTGGGGACTATACGTCATCACTTTAATCTTTAGTCATTTAATTATTTTACTTTCCGTCACGTTTTTAAATATCGCACATTTATTTTAATTAGATTTAGATTTAATTTCACGCCACTTTACTTTCATCGACATTTACTTTCAAGTCTTTGCACCTTTTATTTAAAAACAACCAAAAATATTTGTTTCACCAAAATAAAACTGAGTCACATAGAGAACCTAGATCAATTCTATTAGACACATAACTACGAACATATAATTTTTATACGGGCCAAAAGCCTTGTATCAACGATCTTGGGCTAGAAGCTAAGTAACTTTTCAAATCGTACGACCTTCTTATTGCAGATAAATTATTAGCAAGTGATGGGAGAATAGGCAAATAATTACACCAAGTGAGCTTGTGCAAGAATACCGACTTATAATTGACTCTATCATTTCTCGTCCTCCACAATTTAAAATCTCAAGTAATGAGACTCGTGGATACTTAGCCTAATAAACCAATTAAGGTCTACATGGTTAAGGATACTAGGTAGAATAAACTTAGACAAGTCTATTCGGGTTAAGTCAAAATAAACGCAACGGGCCTAATATGTCAAAGACTTCAAAACTAGCTACACCACTTTATTAATATTTTTGACTTTATTGCGGGATATATACATACGAAAGCAACGATAAAAATTTAAAAATTACGACTAAATGGCCAAAGTTAATAAAAAAATTGAAAAATGTTGAAAAATATGATTTTCCGGTTAAATGAAGGCATTTTCATGGAGAAGTCCACTTAAAACTTCGATAGAAGTCCCCCCTACACTTAAGATAAACATTGTTCTCAATGTTTAAGCATGTGGGAAAAAGTCTCCCCTACACTTATGACATTGTGCACGTTGGTTAACTCAAGTTAAGGAAGAGACGACTAACGTGATCAATTTCAAATGTGAGTATGAAGAAAATTGAATCACGATAGTTGAGAGATAGAACCGGATTTCGGATAACATAGGAGCACGGTTCTTCAGAGATTCCAAGAGTGCACTTATCCCTGTAATCACATCACCACACAAAAACAAACACCTATACAGGTCCTCCTACACTTAGGAGGTAAAAACATAAAAGGATAGATACTCGGGCTGCCTCCCGAGGAGCGTTTATTTTTGATAACCGAGTCACGAGCTTGACTCGACCCAAAATTAGTTCATGGGGAACGTGGTGAGGGATGTAATCATCTCCTGAGAGATGTCCTCACCAAAGTACAGCTTCAGACGCTGGCCATTCACTTTGAACTTGGGCCCATTTGGCTGAGAAAGCTCAATGGTCCCATATGGAAAGACTTTGGCGACGGTGAATGGACCAGACCAGCGGCTCTTCAACTTGCCAGAGAAGATCTTCAACCGAGAGTTAAAGAGTAAGACTTTATCACCAACGTGGAACTCTCGGTTCTTGATTTTTGCGTCATGAAGGATCTTCGTCTTCTCTTTGTAGATTAGCGAGTTCTCATAAGCTTCATTCCTCAGTTCATTGAGTTTGTTGAGTTGACTCTTGCAATGAGCACCGGCTTTGTTGATGTCGAGGTTCGCCCACTTCAAGGCCCAGTGCGCCTTATGTTCCAGCTCGATGGGAAGGTGGCATGCTTTCCCGTACACAAGACGATAAGGTGTGCAACCGATCGGTCTTATAAGCAGTACGGAAAGCCCACAGAGCATCATCTAACTTATCGGCCCACGTGGCACGATGCTCTCCCACAGTACGGTCCAAAATTCGCTTCAATCCACGGTTGGTTATTTCGGCTTGCCCATTGGTTTGGGGATGATAGGCGGTGGAAAGACGGTGATTGACACCATACTTTGCCATGACTCTTGCAAATTGATCGTTGCAAAAATGAGTCCCGCGGTCACTGATAATAGCACGAGGAACGCCGAATCTAGCGAACAGCAATTTCAAAAAGTTACAAACCACCCTTGCATCATTAGTAGGTAAAGCTTTGGCTTCAACCCACTTTGAAACGTAGTCAACGGCTACAAGGATGTATTTGTTTCCTTTAGATGAAGGGAATGGCCCCATAAAGTCGATACCCCAAACATCAAAGATTTCACATTCTTGTATGAAATTTTGAGGCATCTCGTCTTTATGAGTGATCTTGCCTTGTTTTTGGCAAGCATCACAATGTTTAACCATATTGTGAGCGTCACGATATATGGTGGGCCAATAAAATCCCGAATCAAAAACTTTTTTGGCGGTGTAGTTGGGACCAAAGTGACCACCAGTGGGTCCTTTGTGGCAAGCGTCAAGGATTTCTAAAGCTGCCGGTCCATCAACACATCGACGAATAATCAAGTCGGCACATTGTTTGAATAGATACGGGTCATCCCAAAAGTAAGTCTTAATGTCGTTAAAGAACTTCTTCTTTTTCTGGGATGTTAACCCGTCAACGAGAATTCCACCCGCCAAGTAGTTTGCAATGTCCGCAAACCACGGGGTTTCATCAGCAGTCGAGTTAATAGACATTAAGGTCTCCAAGGGAAAAGAATCATTGATTTCTTTGTTTGGATGATCCCCCTGGTAAGGATCCTCAAGTCTACTGAGATGATCCGCAGCTACGTTTTCAGCTCCTTTTTTATCGCGAATTTAGATTTTAAATTCTTGGAGTAGCAAAACCCAGCGAAGAAGTCTTGGTTTGGAATGTTGCTTAGTCAACAAGTACTTCAACGCAGAATGATCGGTGTAAACGATTGTCGTGGAAAGGACAAGATAGGGGCGGAACTTTTCAAAGGCATAGACAACAGCTAAAAGCTCTTTTTCGGTTGTCGTGTAATGCAATTGAGCCCCCGTCATTGTCTTGCTAGCGTAATGGATTGGTTGGAAGTGTTTGTTCACTCTTTGTCCCAAAACCGCTCCAATAGCAAAATCACTAGCATCGCACATCAACTCAAAGGGAAGCTCCCAGGATAACCAAGACGGGTGCCTTAGTTAGCTTATCCTTAAGCGAGTTGAAGGCTTCAAGGCACTCTTTGGAAAAGATAAAAGGAGTATCTTTTTCCAAGAGGTGGGTCATCGGGCGAGCGATTTGAGAAAAATCTTTGATGAATCGACGGTAGAAGCCCGCATGACCCAGAAAACTTCTCACACCCTTCACAGTTGAAGGTGGAGGCAACTTAGCGATAACATCGACTTTAGCACGGTCTACTTCAAGACCGGCTTTGGAAATCTTGTGTCCTAGCACGATGCCTTCTTTTACCATAAAATGGCATTTTTCCCAATTCAGAACAAGGCGAGTGTCTTCGCACCGCTTAAGCATACGTTCTAAATTGGCAAGGCAAGCCGAGAAAGAATCGCCATAAACCGAGAAATCATCCATGAATACTTCCATAGTGTTTTCCACCATGTCATGGAAGATAGCCATCATACACCTTTGGAACGTCCCAGGAGCATTGCATAAACCAAAAGGCATGCGTTTGTAAGCAAATGTTCCGTAGGGACAAGTGAATGTGGTCTTTTCTTGGTCCTTGGGATCGATGGGAATTTGAAAATACCCGGAGAACCCGTCTAAGAAGCAGTAATAATCATTACCAGCTAGACGCTCGAGCATTTGATCCATGAAGGGAAGAGGAAAGTGGTCTTTTCTCGTGGCGTCATTGAGCTTGCGATAATCAATACAAACTCTCCACCCAGTAACGAGACGAGTGGGAATCAACTCGTTGTGTTCATTGGGAACAACGGTTATTCCGCCCTTCTTGGGCACACAATGGACGGGACTTACCCACGGCGAATCCGAAATAGGGTAAATCAAGCCGACATCTAGAATTTTGATAACCTCTTGTTTGATGACGTCATGAATTTTAGGATTAACCCTTCTTTGGCTCTAGATTGCGGGTTTGAAGTCATCTTCCATGAGAATCTTGTGAGTACAAAAGTTCGGATCAATTCCGTGGATGTCGGAAATTTTCCAAGCAATTGCCTTCTTATGATCTTTAAGCACGGCGATGAGGCGAGTTTTCTCTTCATCTTTCAAGTCCTTCGCGATAATGACGGGCGACTTCTTCTCTTCTTCAAGGAACACGTACTCGAGATGAGGCGGCAACTCCTTAAGTTCTAAATCCGTAGGATTTTTGATGGGAGGTGTTTTCAAAGTCGGAGTATCAATAGCAATAACCGTGGAAGATGGAGGAGAAGGATTATCTTCGTTGAGAAGGTTTTCAAAGAAATGCATGTCTTCATCCCCATCGGTGGGAGAATCATCATTAGCTAAGTTCACATCTCCCATGGTGGCTTCAAGATTGTTCCAAAACAAATCACTTTCTCCAAATAGAGACAGCGATGAATCAATAGAAGAAATGGTTTCAACATTGGGAAGAGAAGTAGGAATACTTTTGCAAGCATTTTGGAAGTGTTCTTCACAAGCCTCATCAAGAACGTTAATACAATTAACACTCTCGTTGGAATAAGGTTGTTTAGACAAGTTTCCCATGTTGAAGACGATTTTATCGTCACCCACTCTCATGATAAGCTCACCGGCTTCAACGTCGATGAGAGTGCGACCGGTCCACAGGAATGGACGACCCACGATCAAAGGAACACGAGGGTCCATCTCGTAGTCGACGACGACGAAATCGGCAGGAAAAGTGAATTTGTCGACTCCTACAAAGACGTCTTCGGCTATCCCCACTGGATAAGCAGCCGTACGGTTAGCTAATTCCAAAGTCATTTTAGTGGGGACTAGCTCAGGGAGAGATAATTGCTTCCAAACGCTTAGAGGCATTAGATTAATACTGGCACCTAGATCGGCTAAGGCCATGCAATTCTCTACTCCCGGGAAATTGCAAGGGATTAAGAAACGACCCGGATCACCAAGCTTGGTTGGCAATTTCCTTAAGAGCACTACAGAGCAATTCTCATTAAGTTGGGTGTTGGCAATATCAAGAAGTTTTTCCTTGTCACTCAGAAGATCTTTAAACATTTTCGCATACTTAGGCATGTGAGCGAGAGCCTCAGCGAAGGAGATGTTAAAATTCAATTGTTTAAACATTTTGAGAAAGTTCGAAACCTGAATATCGTCCTTGCTTTTGAGCTTCTCTTTCCTCAACCTAGATGGATAAGGTATATTGGAAGAAGAGGAAGGCTTTGTGAGAATAGGATCACTCACATCCATGGGTGGAGGAGGGGTAGAAGTAAGAGGTGGAGAAATTTGGGAAGTCGAAGGTTGGGGAATAGGAGCAGGTGACTCGTTCTCCTTAGTCACAACCACCGGTGGAGGGATAGGAAGCTCGGGTTCGTTGGTACCTTTGCCACTGCGAGTGGTGATTGCTTTCATCTCCCCTCTTGGATTCGCAACGGTGTTACTCGGAAGAGTACCCGAAGAAGAGGGTTTATTACCGTGGAAGAAACTAGCCATCATGTTTCTTAAGTCATTTGTTTGACTATCCATAGTGTTTTTCATATCAGCTCTCAGATCATTCCCTTGTTTCATCAGGTCTGCTTTCAAGTTGCGCACTTCCTGTTGGAGATTATCCACGATCACATCGTTAGTCCTCATGTAGGTTCCAATGTCTTGATGTGATGCGGGGGTTTGGTTGGAAGGAGCATTGTATGCGGGTGGTTGATAAGCAGGTTGCTGGAAGACTTGGTTGTTTCGTTGAGGTGGTTGTTGCTGTTTGTGAGGTGGTATGTATGGTCCACGAGATTGTTGTTGTTGTTGAGGAGGGCGGTTTAGGTTTTGTTGTTGGTTTGGGTTGTTAGGATTAAAACCAGGTGGTGAGAGATAGTTGTTGGAGCGGTAGCTAAGCAAGTTACGGTCACCTTGAGGTCGAGCTTGATAAGCGGGTTGAGGATAGGTGCCATAAGCTGCATTGACGTTCTCAGAAGGGTAGTCTTGGGTGGCAGTACACGTGGTGTAAGAGTGAGGTCCCCCGCATATCTCGCATGGTTGGCTAACAGCATTGACTTGAGCGTCTTTAGCGTTTCTAGCGTTGATGCTGTTGGTGTTGCTGGCGGTTTGGGTAGCAAGCGATTCAAGAAGCGTAGTGATTTTGTCAAGTCGCTTATCGCTGTCACTAGTACTAGCACTAGCAACATTGGTCCGAACACTCTTGGTTTGCACACGAGACTTATTCTCAATGATATCCCAAGCAGCATTGGAAGTCTTAGCCAAAAGATTACCCCTCGAGGCACTGTTTAGTGAATCTTGGTCACTCATGCTTAAACCATTGTAAAAAGTGTTAATTTGGTGTACTTTGGTAAAACCATGTTGTGGGCATTTTCTTAAAAGATCTTTGAAACGATCCCAAGATTCACTAAACGACTCATCGTACTTTTGTTCAAAATTTAAGATTTCATTCCGCAAAGCGGTAGTACGAGAGGGTGGGAAAAAGTAATTGATAAACTTGGTCTCTAAATCCGTCCACGAGAGAATACTCTGTGGCGGTTCCTTAGCAAGCCAATGTCGGGCTTGTCCCTCTAAAGAAAAGGGAAAAAGTTGTAACCGGATTACCTCTTGTGGAACACCATTGAATTTGACCGTATTGGTGAGTTGCAAAAATCTCTTGATGTGGTCATTAGGATCATCAATGGTACGCCCCAAGAATGGTTGAGTAGAGACCATCTGGATAAAGCCTGATTTGAGCTCAAAGTTGTTGGCTGCAATCGCTGGTATAACAATTGGATCAGTGTTGCCATCTACATGAGCTTGTAGCAGTTCAATCATCAGGCGATTATCCGGTTGAGGCTCATTGTTGTTGTTATTATGCATGTTGTTGAAAGGTGGGTTGTTGTTGTTATTATTGTTGTTTGGAGGTGGTATGTTGTTGTTGTTTTGTACACCGACCATGTCTAAGTTATCGAGAGGCTCGGGCTCTTGATAAGACGTTGATCGAGTGCGCATACACCTGCAAAAGAACTAACAAGGCAAAAACAAAGCAAAAATATTTTTGGTTTTTATGTTTTTTTAATTTTTAGGATTTTTGAAAATTTTATATTTTTAGGGTTTTTGAAAATTTTTGTGAAAAAGTAACGTTCACGGGGAACGGATCCCAAAATCCAAGTTCTCACAAAAAACTTTTGATCTTAACGAGAAGAGTCGGCAACGGCGCCATTTGATACTTGCGTTTTCATTGGGTTCGGATTTAAGTTCTCGGTATCCTCTCGAATTGATCTCGGCTCTAAGTGGAATGATTTGTTCTTGGTTATTAAAAAGTGGTTGGTTTGTTTATCTATTTAAAACTAATTAACAATTAATTAAGTGTCGAAGAGTAAACTTAAAGCTTAAAAGATTAAACTAAAAGATGAGCTTAAAAATAAATGCTTGAAAACTTAAAGATAATATTAGAAAAATAAATGAACACTCAATAAAAACTAACACTTGGAAAACTTTGTAAAAATATGAACTTGGTTAAAAAGTACTAAAAGAAAGTAAGAACGGAATATAGCAAAACAGCTTCAATCGGAATATCTAGAAAAAGGCAAATCGGGATATTATTCCGATCGGGTGATCGGAATATCTTGAAATGATGCAAATCGGAATGTGGGCAAAATGCTACAATCGGAATATGGCGAAATGCTTAGATCGGAATAATAAAATGCCACCAATCAGAATATTAGAAAACTTTACCGTCGGAATGCTCAAAAGTTGGTGCGGTCGGAATACGAAAACAACACCAATCGGAAAACCTAAACCCTTTTCCGATCGGTAGATCGGAATAAGGGGGTGTGTCCTGGTCGGAATATTCGGTCAGAAAACGGAGTTACCCTTTCCGAAAATGGTGCAAATTCGACACTAAAAGCAAGGGAAATAAGCTTATGGAATAAGCTAACTCCCGAACAAGCTCGAATCCACAAATAAGCTGATCAAATAAGCACTAAAAAACAACTTTTCTAAATTCAAAATAAACAACTTTTAAATCAAATCAATAAAAAGATGAACTTTTCATAAAAACTTTAAAAAGGTAAATAAGCAAAACCAACAAATAAGCCAATAAGAACAAGGATCTCAAAGCTTATTCGTGTATAAACTTAAGGAAACATAAAAGAAATCAACTTTTTAAGAACAAATCATTGATGAACAACACGGATCATACTAGATTTGTACCAAAATCAATCAAAATCAAAGAAAGGAAGAATGAGATTAAAGATTAAAAGCTAAAAACTTGAACTTGATTAATGAAAGATAATACAAAAGTTTGAATTTGAAAGAGAAAAAGATGAAATCTAGTGAGAGAAAGTTTAGAACTTTCTCTCTCTAAAACTAGAGAAATCCAAAAACTAAAAACTAACTAAGTGTATGAAATTTGTGAAGTAAGGGCCTTTATATAGGCGTGTGTATGGGCTTGCAAATGGGCTTGGTTTTGGGCTTCTTTTCTTCTTCCTTCTTTAGTCTTCTCGTCTCTTTTAATTAAACGTTTCCGACTTTGGATTTTTAGAAGTGTCGTTGAATAATTCCAACTCGTCTTATAATCTTTTATTTAATAGACTCGAGTTCTTCGACATATATGAATCTTCCATCTTTGGCTCTATTCTTCGATAAATCTTCAAATAGGCACAATGACTTCAAATCTTTTGCATCTCTTGGACAATAGACTTCGTCTTGAGTCTTTTTCCTTGATAAAACCCGTGCAATCCCATGTTTTCTTCAATATTCATCCGGTCGACTCTGAAAACACAATAAACACAAAAACCACGCATAATTCCAAACAAATGATATTAAATACGTGTTTTGGTCTCGTTTTAGCCAGAATTAAGTGGTAAAAGGATGGGTGTTTTCACACCTATCAGAGGAGGATATGAGAATGAAAGAGGTTATGCGGATAAATATAGTGGATATATGAATGAGAAAAATCAAAGAGAAATAGATAATGTGTTGTTCGATATTGATACATAAACATAAGCTGAAAATGAGAACGCAAAGGATAATGTTTCGTTACTACTAATTTACTTTTGAAAGTACGATGTACCTAAAACTAATGTATACATCATAGTGTAATGTTTCCCGTGTTAGTGACATTTATAATTGAATTCTTTTGAGAAGCCTGTTTGTTCTGAACTTCTCACTTATATTATATTTCAAAATTCTATTGCATCACAATGTTGTTCTAGTGTATCTGCATCAGAAGGTCATCACACTACACATCATAGTATTATCATACTACTGCATCACAATGTTAGAGTACTGTCATACTCTAAGCATCACAATATTTACTTCATCACATTGTCAATACATTTTATTCTTCCCAATAACGTCATACTAATGCATTAATATACTGCATCACTACATCGATTTATTATTTTACTACATCACAAGGTATATCTTACCGCATCACGTTGTAAATGTTACTGCATCAAAATGCATATTTACTGCATCATAATACACTAAAAAACATTATTCAGTAACTACTGTTCATAAAACAAAAAGATATCAATATATTCTCAAACACTGAGAATCTATTTCATTGATATTTGGTAATAAATGTTATACATCATAAAACTCAAAACTTTTCATGAAAATAATGCTTTAATATTTATACACTACTTATTGCAACTAAAATTAAAATATTGAAATAATTCTTTTAAACTTTGTAAATACATCCTCTAAGCCCATTTCTTGTCAACTCGCCAAGTTGCTTTGTCTTCGATGGTGGCACTTCCAATGATCATGTCAAGGAATAATGGAAATTTTAGTGGATTGCTCTTTGTTGGGTATAAAACTCGACTCTACTGGTTGCTTGCTTTTCTTCGATTGTGGTAATTTCTGTTGTTTCTCCACATACACTAAACATCCTCTTCTAATGACTTTAGTGCATCACTATGTTATTCTACAGCATTATAGTATATATTCCAATGCATCAGAACGTATATTCTACTACATCACAATACACTAAACAAAATAACATAAAAGCGTAAAGTTATTTAAAATGAACAGATATTGTGTATATTCTAGAAACCCTCTATCAGAAAATTAGCCGCATCAAAGCATAAAATTTCACAAAATACTGATCTTATAGCATATGAACATCAACAAATATCCTAGAGCATCACAGTTTAAATTCTACCAAATCACAGGCATATTAAATCACTTTTATTCATTCAAGAAAACAGAAAACACTAATAAAGCCAAACTCATGCATATGAATATCTAGCAAAGATCCTACAGCATCACAATGCAATTTCTACAACATTATAGTGCAATCTACAGTTATAAAGTTTACTTGAGACATTTTATCAAACACATTGTATGCAACTTTCTTAAAAACCTTTTGCCTCAAACTTAAATACCTATAAAGCTAATATACAGAGTACTAATCCTAGTTCATCTAGAATAAATCACAAGCATAATTCACTAAAACTTAAAAAATCATGAGATAAAAAAAAGATGATATATACTTACAAAAAACACCAGATGATGATGATGATGACCACGACGCACCACTACGCGTCGAGGATGATGATTCCATAAACATAATGCAGCGATCCCGAGGTGGTGATGTGGCGGGAGAGTTATGGAGGCGACGGCGGTTATGGTGTTACGGTTGTTATGGAGGTGACGATCGTGGATGGTGATCGCCGGTGGTTATGGATGTGACGATCGCCGGTGGTTATGGAGGTGACGATCGCGGGTGGTTGTGGATGTGACGATCGCCAGTGGCTATGGAGGTGACGATCGCGGGTGGTTATGGAGGTGACGATCTCTATGTGAAAAAGATATTGAGATGATGAATATTTATAGAGAAAAAAATATATATACTGACCTATTAAAATTACAAAACCGCCCTTGAAGTTTTATAAATTGTAAAAAGACACCTTTTTTTTGGAAAAAGGGGGGACACATGGCAGCTTGTGGTTCTACCTCACCTATTTTATTATAAGATCTTTTTTAATTTATCCTAACTCTATATATATATATATATATATGTATATATATATACATATATATATATATATATATATATATATATATATATATATATATATATATATATATATATATATATATATATATATATATATATATATATATATATATATATATATATATATATATATATATATATATATATATATATATATATATATATATATATATATATATATATATATATATATATATATATATATATATATATATATATATATATATATATATATATATATATATATATACATACATATAGAGTTGGGGTAAAATAAAAAAGATCTTATAATAAAATAGGTGAGGTGGAACCACAAGCTGCCATGTGTCCCCCCTTTTTCCAAAAAAAAAGGTGTCTTTTTACAATTTACAAAAAAAGGTGTCTATATATATATATATATATATATATATATATATATATATATATATATATATATATATATATATATATATATATATATATATATATATATATATATATATATATATATATATACATATATATATATATGTATATATATATATATATATATATACATATATGTATATATATATATATATACATATATATATATATACATATATATATATATATATATATATATATATATATATATATATATATATATATATATATATATATATATATATATATATATATATATATATATATATATATATATATATATATATATATATATATATATATATATATATATATATATATATATATATATATATATATATATATATATATATATATAAGAGATACCCCTAGGAATAAGGGAGTTTAAGTGAGTAATTGGCCCACATGAGTTCGTGATAGTTTACTAACTTATAATAACAATGATCTCGTTTTTAAGCTTGGTTTGGAGAAAGTGAAAAGTTGAGGATGATGATTATTCATGACATTTCCAAAACCCAAGGTATGCTTTTTAATTTCTTTGCTTTGAATTTTTGTAATTTTCTATCTCTTTAATAAAGGCCAACATGGATTAATTATGATGAAAAATGTAACCGTGCTTTGTAGCTAATGCATTGCATGAGGACATTGCAATGGTCAAGTGTAGGGGATTTGATATGTGTGAAAACACACATCTTTTCTACCACTTAATTACAATAATAACCGGACCAAAACGGGTATTTTATGTCTTTTATGTCGGAATTATGCGTGGTTTGTGTTTTTGTTGTGATTTAGGACGGAAAGGTGAAAAGAGGAGAAAACACGGGAATTCACGGGCATTTACGGACTTTTATTGAAGAAAAAGACGAAAGACGAAGTCAAGAAGTCAAGAGTGCAAAAAGAACGGAAGTCCAAGACCAATTCTGAAGATTTATCGAAGAAAAAGTCGAAAGACGGAGGTTTACTTAAAGACGAGGAACTCAAGTCTTATTTATCGAAGAATTAAAAGACGAGTCCAAAGAAATCCCGAGCCAAAAGTCATCACATTCCAAGATTAACAAAAAGATTAAGAAGGAAGGACTTAATGGGCAATTAAGAAGAAAAGGAAGAAGGGGAGGAAGCTTCCTCTAACCACTCCCCTAATCACCTATAAATACCCCTCTTATTCATTCATTTACTCTTGTTGGCTAAGTGTGACAATTAGTCTTCCACCATTTTCTTATCTTGTCATTTATTTTTCATGTCATTTTAATACATGTTTTTCACTTAAATTATCCTTTTAATTCCAAGTAAGTTTTCAATTTGTGTTCTTTAAATTCTTGTCTTTACCTTTCTTTATCATTTGATCAAGTTTATTTTTATCAATCTCATTCTACTCTTCTTTTCTTCATTTTTTGTTTCGGTTTACATTTCGGATTAAGCAAAGTTTTGCTTAATCCATTTGCTTATTTAACTAAAAGTTTCGTTCTTTCTTGTCCTTTTAATTCCTCATACGAAATAAGCTACGAGATTGACAACCTTGTGTGCTTATTTGGTATTTTGATTTAGTGTCTTGAAAGTTTTCTTAAAAGTTTTGATTTTTAAGTTTTGATTTCATTTAAGTTTCGTCCTTTAAAGTTTGAAAGATTTTAACTTTTTGACTTTTTATCTCGTTTGATTCATTTCATTTAAGTTCTTTAAGACTGCTTATTGGATATAGCTTATTAGGATTTGTGCTTATTACGAAATTGTTCTCCATCGGAAAGTGAGGGTTTACTAGACATTGCGACAGCTTGCTAACCACATTCCTATAGTGACAGTATTGGCCTAAGGATTTTGCTTTCCGATCCGGGATTGTGATCTGGTGTACCATTTTCCTCATTCCGATCTGGGGATTGCGATCGCATATTGCGTTCGCTCTTTCCGACGGCTCTTGAGGCTTACTTAGACGAAGTGCTGCCCAATTTTCCTTAGCCACATTCCGATAGGTGATATTCCGATAGGACACATTCCGATCTGGACTTCATTGCGATCAGGGGTGTTGTGTGACAATTCGATTAGTGTAATTTTAGTACATTCCGATCTGGGTTTGATTGGTATTCCGATCAGGAGGTAAGTGACAGTTATTCCGATCTGGGTCCATTCCGATCTGAAAGGTAGGTACATTCCGATTGCATCGATCGGAATATATTCCGATAGTGAGTAAATTATTTTCTATGTTTTGTCTTGCTTAATTTTTGCATTCTCATTTTTATTAATTTGTCGAATTTTAATTTCCGTCACACTTTATGTTGATGCAAAAGTTGGTTGATCCTTGCTAGACCCGAATTAGGCTTAATTCGGGTTGGCTGGGCTCCGGCTCCTGCACCAAGTGAATTGTTTGGTTGGGATCCTGCACACTAAACAGCACGCGTTAGACTTACCGTGGGAATGTTTCCCACGATTAGACTCCGACGTGAGAGTAAGTAATCGATTGAGGGTTTATGAGTTTAGAGTACAAGTCGTAATACCTTTGTGGAACCCTTGAGGGTTCCTTTTATAGGCAGTGAAACCCCAATGGGCTTCCACTGATGCTTCGACCCCAAGGAAGAGATAATCACCAGAATTAGAATGATTGTTATCTTCTAATCTTGGTAGTGAATATCCTCTCTCATTGGGATAAAGATATTCCTAGACAGAATATTATTCTGTCTAACCCTATGTCGGCCACGTCGGCCGCACCGGGCCGTGGGCCGCACCCATGTGCGCGGTTACTGTTCATCCAAGCCCATAAGCCTGAATGACATCATTCGGCCCATCTGTGATGGGCCGGATACGGGTAGTACCCATGGGCCGGGTTCATGACCCGGCTGGGGACTATACGTCATCATGTCCCCCCAGTCTAGTTGTTACAACCGTAGGTGGAACCTCTAGACTACAAAAATGCTCCCCGGACATACCAAGGAAACCATAGTGAATAACAATTTGTCCAAGAATTTATATTGGCCGCACGTGACAACCTGGATGAAGAAGTTATCTCATCAATATCTCAGCCGCATATAGCAACCGAGACAAATTAAATATATCATTAAATGTCAAGTCTTACGCAAGAGCCGCATAACCCGACATGAACAACTGTTCATCTGACTTGCTTGACTGACAAAAGTGCAGACAGTCAGAACCTTGAGCAGTGCAAACGTTTGAATCAGATATGACCCGTGGGTCCCACCTGACGTTTCACTTGCCACTTGCCCCCTAGCCACACGATTAAGAATAGTGGCAGACACGTGTCACACATCCAACAGGTTGTGACCCATGAGGCAACCCTATAAATAAGCCACCCCCACGGCTGTGTGAAACACACAGTTATAACCTCCATTTCTGCCATTAAAGCTTTCCTCTTAGCTTGAACCAAATACGCACGGATCCCTTCACACGCAGGTTAGAACACCACGTCCTTACACTCTTTTTTAGTAATGGCTCATAGAAACAGCCCTACCATTGGATCCGTGCTGAATGTCATGACCCAAGACCAATTAAACCATTTTTGTACAAATTATTTCATCCCTACCAACCTACACCCCTCACTTCCTGGCGCCGGAGACCTCATAACTGAGGCTCCAGCAGGTAAGATAGGCCTGTATACTCGCCTTTTCGATGCGGCTAATTACCGCATCCCTTTCACCCACTTTCTTGTAGATCTGTTAGGATATTATGATGTACACATTAGTCAGCTCCACTGCATAGGTGCCTGTAAGATTAGCCAATTTGAGATCCTTTGCCGTGCTAGGAGAATCCCCCCAACCGTAGAATTATTCCGGCTCTTTTATGTTCCCAACATAGTAAACGGTTGGGTATCTTTTAAGAAACGAGCCTCCAACAGTCCCCAATCGCACAATAAACCAATGGATTCATTGAAAAATTGGTATGATCACTACTTTTTCATTGACGCAGTGGTATGGCCGGGCGATTACATCATTAGAACTAGGATTCCTCACGACCCCAAGCCGCACACAAGTACATACAACCCCCGTCACTCCCAAGAGTTAGATCTGAATAGGGCTGGATTCCACAGAAACCTTCCCGAATCATTCCTATGTTTGCTAGGAATTAGCCGCAATTACTTTGGTCCATCCAATAGGTATCCCGTTTTTTGGAGAAGGCAGGGCGAAGGTAGGCTAACATCTGTACGCCAAAAAAATGTATACACTTATTTGATAAATAACTAACATATACTGTTTTGTGCTGGACAGAAATGAACGTTTTTTGACTGTTGCGCCAGGGCGACCCGAAGCTTGTGCCGGAGGGTCTTTGTCCTCTTCGTGAGAATGAACAACCCCTTCTTGAGCATACCCGTCCCGTGACGGTTGCTCTTGAAGCCGTGCCAGATCCTCATTCGGACGAGGAAAATCATGGAAATAATGTTGATGGTGATAACCAGGTGAATGAAGGAGGAGCCGGGCCCTCCTCACCACATAGGGAACATCAGGGGGACAATATTGAACTAACCACCTCCAGTATTCGCCGACTGATGGGCGATGATGATGATGAAGTACAACAACATGTCAACCTGGAAGAAGAGGAGGAAGAAGAAGTCGAGGAGGAGATCGACGAAACAACAATGCAGCCCGTCGCCAGGCGTACACGAAAAAGAAGCAACCATGTAAGGAGAACTGCTTCAGTCGAGATTGGCGAACACAACGCTCCTGCCAAGAGACTTCGAGAAGACCACCCCTTGTATCAATCTGTCGGGAGTGCTACCCAGGGCTCCGAGGCTAACCGGGCCGCTCATGTCGATCCCGTCACCCAGATTGCCCCAACCGCCTCCGAATTAGCAAGAAACAACATGTAAGACCCCATCTTAATATGTAAGAATGACAAGTTCCCTTGTAAGCACTACTTAAAATATCTCCCAATACTTGTTGTACAGGGACAACCAGACAGATGCCGCACCTCCTTCTGACACCCAAGTTGATAAGGGGAAAGGGAAAGAAGTGGAAAGAGACCCTACGGCCCCCACAAGGTCCGGCCCTGTATTTGAAGACGGTTCACCCATAGCCTCCCAAGACTTCCCCACGTCCGGCGCCCCTCAACCATTCAACCCAGTATGGAATATTACCACGGCGTCACGACTGAGGAACGCTGATGAGTGCCGGGAGTACCTCAACAACTGCATACCACCAAGCTTGGTGCAAGAGGTAAACTCGCTCAGTCATGCAGACTTGGCGGATGAGTACAATGGCACTCTGGTACACCAAATGGCGATGGGAACCTCGATGACGGTTAGGTTTGAAGCCGCGCTTGGGCATGTTGACTCTCTCAAGAGGAAAGTTGGACGGAGGGAGAAAATGATTGAAGATAATGAAGCTCAGATTGCTGACCTCCAATCCCAACTGGTCAATGCCGAGGCGACCATTAAAAAACAGTCAACCCGCGCGAGTGAATACGACCAACAAGTAGCCAATCTTGACTCACAACTAGATGCTGCAACCACCAAGGTACATATCCGTGCCGCACCACCCATATTTATAAAAGGAATATATGCTAACCCGTATTTTCCTATAGGTAGCCACAGTGGAAGCTTCTTCCCACTCGTACTCTAGCCAAGTAGACGTAACAAGAAACTGGAAGACGCGCACCTGGCCGTCCAAAACATGGAGAAAGTACAGAGGGACCTTGCTGATGAGAGGGCGGTCATCCAAGAGCTGAAAGAGGCATTTGCCCAAAAAGAGTTAATGATTGATGCCCTCACTGCCGAGCGTGACAATGTGCTATGCCCCCAACTGCTAACAGCTATTGCCGGCCGTAGGTGGATGGTTGGGCACGGAGCACGCCTGGCCGTCATGAAGGTATTAGAGGCCCCGGAATTTGTGCAACAATTCGTGAACCTTGTGTCTGATGGTATTGACCACGGACGGCACGAGGGAATGGTTGAGGCCGCTGAGCTGATCACGAAGGGAGAGGATGTCGCCAATCATGCCTTCTTTAAGCCTGAAGCTGCTAGCAAGATGACTGCCTCTATGGCCGCGATGCGAGATCTGCACTATCCATTCCTGGACGAACTGGAGGCTACCAAAGATGCGTCAAATATGGAAATCATGGCACGGCTCAGTCCTAGCCCGTCCGCCCATGCTGCCTTCACTCCATCCCCCAGCCACCTGACATTTCCCATATACGAGGACGTAACCAGGATCGTGCTTGATGAAGAACCCTTAAGTGTGGTGCTGGAGAGGACTGCGGCTCAAGCCCAGAAGTGGGGAGAAAGTGATGAATGGTTGTCGTGTCTGGTCGAAGAGCAAGCAGAAATGGGTAAGTTTTTCTCCTCTATGTAGGATGCTCCTACTTTATGATCCCTTTCAGACACTTTGGTTTGTACCCTATGAATATGTATTGTTTCTATTCGTCCGTGCATGTACACGGCTAACAATATTTGTGTTTTATATATAAGTCCGTGAGTAACCACGGCAATTTTGTTATTTTGGAAACTTGTGTATTTTTACTTGTGTTTAAATATTGTAGCACAATACTGCATGATATATCACGTCTTACACACAAAGAAAGAAAATACATACAAGTCTATAATTTACTAGACATGCGACGTGCGTCTTTGCTATGCGGAGCACCGTGTGGCTACAACATATGAAACTTACCCCAACGTCTTGTGAGTAAGGTGTCTAGTAAGGACACATGATCCGTGCGGCTGGGGTTGCATCCCTCTTACGCGACAAGTTGAATTAGTAGGTTCACTTAATCCTCTTACCCCGCCTGGAGGCGTATAGTACATGTACAGTAATTTTGGAAGAATGCATATGAATAAAACGTAACATATTATAATATAAGTAAAATTCATACAACTAACAAAAAACTCGAAAAAATGATTTGCACGAAACAGGCCGTGGAGCTAGCTAGGCACCACGTCATTTTATTAGAACGTTTACACTTTTGTTTGAACAATAATGACAAGTCCTAAAAAACAAGAAAAGAATCTAAACAAACATAATAAAAACAAAACAGATAAAACCGCATGGTTCTTTATTAAGACCGCATATAGCGAAGTACCCATGCGGAAGCCGTAGCTTTCAGAGATAGCACCTTTTGAGATTGGAAATATTCCATGTGCGCTCTAGGTCGCGTCCATCCATATCACGTAACCTGTACGCGCCTCATCCTAAGGCCTCAGTGACTTCATACGGTCCTTCCCACTTAGGGCCCAGCTTTCCTGTGTTCTCCGCTCGACTTGCTTCGTTAGCACGGTAGACGTAGTCTCCCGGTCGAAAGGAAACACCCTTGACCTTGACGTCATAATAAGCCTTCATCTTAGCCTTGGACTTAGCCTCATTGATGGCTGCTATTTCCCTTTTTTCTTCCAACAGATCCAGGTTGATTCGCAGCTGTTCATCGTTCGTGACGACATTAACCTCCGCAGTGCGGATGGTAGGCATTCCTATTTCTGCCGGTATAACAGCTTCAGTGCCGTAAGCCAATGCAAATGGAGTATCTCCGTTGGCTGTTTTGATCATAGTTCTATGCGCCCATAGCACATGTGATAACTCATCGACCCATTTACCACTTCGTTCATCCAGACGCGCCTTGATGCCATTCCCCAAGCTTCTATTAGCTCGTTCGACAAGGCCGTTTGTCTGCGGATGCTTAACAGATGTGAAGCGACGCTTGATGTTCAATGATGCACACCAATCTTTGAACGGGTTGTCCGTGAATTGCTTGCCATTATCCGAAATGATTTCTCCTGGTACACCAAAAACGGCACACAATATGCTCCCAGACAAACTTCTTAACTTGTTTGCCTGTGATAGACTTGACTGCCTTGGCTTCTATCCATCGTGTGAAGTAGTCCATTGCAACAATCAGGAATTTAACCCCCCCCGCAGCTATAGGAAATGGTCCTGCAATGTCAGTTCCCCACTTATAAAATGGCCATGGGGACGTGATAGGTGTAAGCTCCTGCTGCGGGTGCCGCGGTACTGGCCTATGCACTTGGCAATCACTACACTTGCGAATCATGTCGCGCGCGTCTCTGTGCATGGTAGGCCAATAATATCCTGTTCGTAAGGCTCTAGCTACCACGGATCGTGGGCCTGCATGCATGCCGCACAACCCTTCGTGTATGTCACTGATTACGTAAGCTGCCTGGCGTGGTCCAACACACCGCAGCCACGGCTGCAAGAAAGAGCACTTGTAAAGGATGCCTTCTCGAAGTTCGAAATGCTGCGACTTCCTTTTAATGCGCCTTGCTGCTTTTTCCTCGTCTGGAAGGGTCTCATTAGCCAAATAGTTGATGATTGGGGTCATCCATGTAGGTCCCTCCTCTTCAACTATAGCGGCAACCTCCCCTTCCGTTATAGATTTCTCCTTGAGTATTTCCACCAAAACTTGTTTAGACAAGTGAGCGAAGCTTGTGGATGCGACCTTGCTAAGAGCGTCCGCTTTCTTGTTCTCGCCCCTTGGCACCTGCTTGATGGAAAACTTACTGAAAGTCGCGATTAGCGACTTGACTTTTTCCAAGTACCTGACCATGTTGTCCTCCTTAGCCACATACCCACCTAGAATATGGTTCGCGACAAGCCGTGAGTCCACGTAGGCCTCAAGGTTGCGGACCCCTATTCTAGCGGCGATTTTTAAACCCGCAATTAATGCTTCATATTCCGCTTCGTTGTTAGTGGCCGTGAACTCAAAACGGAGGGCGTACGTGAATTCCATTCCTTCTGGGTTTGTGAGGATGAGACCTGCTCCGTACCCGTCCGTACACGAGGATCCATCCGTGAATAACACCCAAGGTTCCGTTGGGATCTCGTCTTGCTTAATGATTGGTCCTTCCTCATCCGGCTTCTCGATCAGGAAATCTGCCAAGATCTGGCCTTTAACAGCCGTCCTTGGTCTGTAAGATATATTGTGCTCCCCCAATAGGATGCTCCATTTCTGTAGACTCCCTGCCACGTCCGGTCTAGAAATAACCTGCTTGATTGGCTGATCCGTAATGACTACAACTGGGTGCGCCTGAAAGTACCGGCGCAACCGCTTTGTAGCAAACACTAGTGCTAACACCAATTTTTCCATGGAGGAATAATTCAACTCCGGCCCTTGTAGTGTTCTACTTATAAAGTAGACCGGAGTTTGTACTGTATCTCTATCCGTCATAAGTACCGCGCTTATTGCGCCATGAGTAGCTGAGAGATACATAATGAGTTCCTCTTTTGGCCGGGGAGCTACTAGCATAGGGAGAGATGCAAGATGCTGCTTTAGTTGGCCGAAAGCTTCCTCGGCTTCCTTCGTCCAGCGGAAATCTCCCTTTCTAATACACTTCTTTAGTGTCTTAAATAGGGGTAACGACTTCTCTGCGGATTTAGATAGGAATCTATTCAGCCCGGCTAACTTCCCATTCAGGGACTACACCTCCTTCCGTGTCTGAGGGGACGGCAGTTGTATCACTGCGTCCGTCTTCTCTGGGCAAGGTTTGATGCCATTTGGATCAATCAAATATCCAAGGAACATTCCCTCAGTTGCTCCAAACGTACATTTCTTTGGATTTAACTTCATGTTAATCCTTCTCAGCGTGTCGAATGTCTCTTGGACATCCCGGAGAAGTGCCTCCTCCGTGTGACTTTTTATCACCAAGTCATCAACATAGTCTTCCAGGTTGCGTCCTATTTGTGATTCAAAAGCTTTGTCCACCAACCGCTGATATGTAGCGCCGGCGTTCTTCAGTCCAAACGGCATTTTCGTATAGCAATATACGCCCTGGCTCGTATGGAACGCCGTTTTTTCTGCATCCTCCTCCGCCATCTGGATTTGGTGATACCCTTTATATGCATCCAAGAAGCATTTAAAAGGATATCCACACAAGGACTCCACCTTCCAGTCGATTTCCGGTAACGGGTAACAGTCCTGTGGGCAGGCCTTGTTTAGATCCGTGAAATCCACACACATGCGCCAACTTCCGTCATGTTTCTTGACCATGACCGGATTGGATAACCACTCGTGGTAGTATACCTCGTGCATGATGCCTGCATCCACTAGTTTCCGTACTTCTTCCAATATCACTTGGCTACGCTCGGGCGCCTGGCCGCGTTTCTTTTGCTTAACGGGTTGGTACCCTTGGCGGAACTGGAGCTTATGCTCTGCTATCGCACGTGGCACGCCTGTCATATGCTTTGGCTCCCATGCGAATATATCTAGGTTTGCACTCAAAAGAGAGCACATGGCCCTTTTGCCGCTATCCGAGAGCGCCCCTCCTATGGATACCTCCTGTTCCGGATAGTCAGGGTGAATTGCTACCTTCCAGTTGGGAGGTGGTGATCCATCCTTGGGTGGGACAGGTGGAGCCGGCGTTGTTACGGTGTGACACTCGGATGTTGGTACGACTGTGTTGTAAATAGTAACGATTCCCCCCTCAACGGGGAATTTGATCATTCCGTGTGCCGTAGAGGGTACTGCTCGGATAGCCAAAATGCCTGGTCTGCCTATGATCCCATTATACGGAGAGTGTGAGCGTATCACCATGAAGTTCATCCACACCGTAGTGGAATATTCCTTATCCCCAATGGTTACAAGCAAACGCAACTGCCCTATCGGCCAGATAGTGTCTCCACTAAAGCCAGTAAGCGGCGACGTGGCCGGTACTAATTGGCTTCTTATTTCTGGGCATAACTGCACAAAACAGTGTTCATACAGTACCTCTGCTGACGATCCTCCATCCACATACATGCGACGAACATTGTGTGTTCCAATGCTTATCTCAATAGTGAGAGGCGCATCAATCACATCGCTTGCTGTGATGGGAGGGAATGAGATTTCCCTGCCGCGTGAAAATTTTTGGCCAACTTTTTGCCTCGTGCGGCACTGTCTGGATTGGATCATGTATATGGTCGAAGGTTTGTCCTTTTGGGGATCCTTCTTATCATACTTCTTGTTGCTGTCTTTTCCCTCCTTCCAATCCTTCACTAGGTGCTTGAGTTTGCCTGATTTGATCAGCGACTCAATATGCTTCTTGAGCTGGATACACTCCTCCGTGGCGTGACCTTTGTCATTATGGAACTCGCAGAAGCGATTTCCTTGCCGACGTTCCGGGGGAGTGGTCATTGGGGGAGGCCTCGGAAAGTTTGCCCCTTCTGTCAGCAAGATCTCCCGGTAGGACATCTTTAAGGGGGTGAACTTATCGTCCGACCGTCCTCCTTTGCTTTGGCTCTTATAGTCTGAGCCCTTGTTATTGTTCTGATTACCTTGACCGCCCGACTGCCTCCGGGACTGATCATTTGACCGGTACCCATTTCCTCGTGATGGGTAGGCCGCGGCAACAACTGTTTCCCCTTCTATGAAATTTCTGACCCTTTCCATGAGGTCATCATATCTCTCTGGACGCTTGTCATTGAGGCGCCTGATCAATTCTCTGTCTGTTATGGCGTGCATGTAGTCAGAGATTTTCAGGAGCTCCGGCATGGTTCTCGTGCGCGTGCACTCATCATTGAAGCGTTCAGTGAAGGCTTATGTGGACTCCCCCGGCCGTTGCTTGACAGTTGCCAATGAGACCGGATCCCTATTGTACTTCTTCCTTTAAGTATAATTATTCTCAAAGGCAGTGCGTAGTTCCGTGAAACTATCAATGCTCCGTGGAGGGAGTGCCTCAAACCAGTCGCGGGCATTTCCGATCAAGGTCGAATTAAACATTTGGCACCATATAGGCATGGGCCATCGCTCAATTTTAGCCTGTGTATCAAATATTTTAAGGTGATCCACCGGATCACCGGACCCATCATAAGTCTTGATACACGCCGGCATGCGATGCTTGGTGTCCTCAGAATAGTTCCTTATGCGGAGGGTGAACGGGTCTTCCCTGGGATCCGCCCATGGCCGGGTAAGCCTAGGGTCATCCCATGGTTCACACCATGGACGCGAAAGATCCTCCGCTTCCGCATCTCGATAGTAAGGACCATCATAATACCCATCATTGTTTGGTGGTGGTGGAGGGGTGCGCCTAGGTCGGCGACGCTTAGGCGGATGGTCATCCGAGTCCTCTCCGGACGGGTCCGGGGACGGAGGTGGTGCCCCATCCTTTGCATAGGGACCACTTTTTTAGGATGAACCAGGAGCCTTTTTCCCAGTGTTCATCCTGTCCCACACACTCGGGCGACGTGTGGTTCTGGCCAGCTCTCGATCTGGTCGCTCGGGTGAGCCATCTGACCTTTCTCCTTCTCGAGACTGCGTTAATTCCTGTATAAGGCGGTCTCCTATGCGCTCAAACACATTCCGGGGTTGAGGGGTTTCCTCAAAGGTACCCTGCTCCTGAGGCCGAGCTCTCCTTTTCCTCTGATTTTGGGAGGAGGTGGTTGGTCCGGTGTCACCAAAGTTGAGTCTGGCTTGGAGGTTCCTCCCCAGATTCAACCTTGATGCGATCCCTGGGACGATCCTTTCGAAGTTCTGCGTGAGAACTCGAGTAAGATCCTCCTCACTGAGTGGTAAGACTTCCACTTCTTCCTCCGTCGAGGGTCTGCGCGATTCCTTGTTAGGAGGGTTTGGCGCACTCCCTGGATCAGGGTTGTCCAGGGTTGAAGTAGGTGGGGGTGTCATGGAGATCGTGCTCGTCACCCCCTAGGGTTGAAAACTGCTACGGTTACCCGGCCCGCCTGCGAGGCGGCTAGGTGATTGGTTGGGGATGAGAATCCCTTCCCCTTGGGACTTGCGATTCCCGGGATTCGCATTCCTGGGATTGGCTTCCTGGTGTCCCTTCGTCATTGGAGATTCTGAATGAGATTTTGTTCTAGCTTAGTGTAATGGGTCCCACGGATGGCGCCAACTTGTTGATGCAAAAGTTGGTTGATCCTTGCTAGACCCGAATTAGGCTTAATTCGGGTTGGCTGGGCTCCGGCTCCTGCACCAAGTGAATTGTTTGGTTGGGATCCTGCACACTAAACAGCACGCGTTAGACTTACCGTGGGAATGTTTCCCACGATTAGACTCCGGCGTGAGAGTAAGTAATCGATTGAGGGTTTATGAGTTTAGAGTAAAAGTCGTAATACCTTTGTGGAACCCTTGAGGGTTCCTTTTATAGGCAGTGAAACCCCAATGGGCTTCCACTGATGCTTCGGCCCCAAGGAAGAGATAATCACCAGAATTAGAATGATTGTTATCTTCTAATCTTGGTAGTGAATATCCTCTCTCATTGGGATAAAGATATTCCTAGACAGAATATTATTCTGTCTAACCCTATGTCGGCCACGTCGGCCGCACTGGGCCGTGGGCCGCACACATGTGCGCGGTTACTGTTCATCCAAGCCCATAAGCCTGAATGACATCATTCGGCCCATCTGTGATGGGCCGGATACGGGTAGTACCCATGGGCCGGGTTCATGACCCGGCTGGGGACTATACGTCATCACTTTAATCTTTAGTCATTTAATTATTTTACTTTCCGTCACGTTTTTAAATATCGCACATTTATTTTAATTAGATTTAGATTTAATTTCACGCCACTTTACTTTCATCGACATTTAATTTCAAGTCTTTGCACCTTTTATTTAAAAACAACCAAAAATATTTGTTTCACCAAAATAAAACTGAGTCACATAGAGAACCTAGATCAATTCGATTAGACACATAACTACGAACATATAATTTTTATACGGGCCAAAAGCCTTGTATCAACGATCTTGGGCTAGAAGCTAAGTAACTTTTCAAATCGTACGACCTTACTTATTGCAGATAAATTATTAGCAAGTGATGGGAGAATAGGCAAATAATTACACCAAGTGAGCTTGTGCAAGAATACCGACTTATAATTGACTCTATCATTTCTCGTCCTCCACAATTTAAAATCTCAAGTAATGAGACTCGTGGATACTTAGCCTAATAAACCAATTAAGGTCTACATGGTTAAGGATACTAGCTAGAATAAACTTAGACAAGTCTATTCGGGTTAAGTCAAAATAAACGCAACGGGCCTAATATGTCAAAGACTTCAAAACTAGCTACACCACTTTATTAATATTTTTGACTTTATTGCGGGATATATACATACGAAAGCAACGATAAAAATTTAAAAATTACGACTAAATGGCCAAAGTTAATAAAAAAATTGAAAAATGTTGAAAAATATGATTTTCCGGTTAAATGAAGGCATTTTCATGGAGAAGTCCACTTAAAACTTCGATAGAAGTCCCCCCTACACTTAAGATAAACATTGTTCTCAATGTTTAAGCATGTGGGAAAAAGTCTCCCCTACACTTATGACATTGTGCACGTTGGTTAACTCAAGTTAAGGAAGAGACGACTAACGTGATCAATTTCAAATGTGAGTATGAAGAAAATTGAATCACGATAGTTGAGAGATAGAACCGGATTTCGGATAACACGGGAGCACGGTTCTTCAGAGATTCCAAGAGTGCACTTATCCCTGTAATCACATCACCACACAAAAACAAACACCTATACAGGTCCTCCTACACTTAGGAGGTAAAAACATAAAAGGATAGATACTCGGGCTGCCTCCCGAGGAACGCTTGTTTTTGATAACCGAGTCACGAGCTTGACTCGACCCAAAATTAGTTCATGGGGAACGTGGTGAGGGATGTAATCATCTCCTGAGAGATGTCCTCACCAAAGTACAGCTTCAGACGCTGGCCATTCACTTTGAACTTGGGCCCATTTGGCTGAGAAAGCTCAATGGTCCCATATGGAAAGACTTTGGCGACGGTGAATGGACCAGACCAGCGGCTCTTCAACTTGCCAGAGAAGATCTTCAACTGAGAGTTAAAGAGTAAGACTTGATCACCAACGTGGAACTCTCGGTTCTTGATTTTTGCGTCATGAAGGATCTTCGTCTTCTCTTTGTAGATCAGCGAGTTCTCATAAGCTTCATTCCTCAGTTCATTGAGTTTGTTGAGTTGACTCTTGCAATGAGCACCGGCTTTGTTGATGTCGAGGTTCGCCCACTTCAAGGCCCAGTGCGCCTTATGTTCCAGCTCGATGGGAAGGTGGCATGCTTTCCCGTACACAAGACGATAAGGTGTGCAACCGATCGGGGTCTTATAAGCAGTACGGAAAGCCCACAGAGCATCATCTAACTTATCGGCCCACGTGGCACGATGCTCTCCCACAGTACGGTCCAAAATTCGCTTCAATCCACGGTTGGTTATTTCGGCTTGCCCATTGGTTTGGGGATGATAGGCGGTGGAAAGACGGTGATTGACACCATACTTTGCCATGACTCTTGCAAATTGATCGTTGCAAAAATGAGTCCCGCGGTCACTGATAATAGCACGAGGAACGCCGAATCTAGCGAACAGCAATTTCAAAAAGTTACAAACCACCCTTGCATCATTAGTAGGTAAAGCTTTGGCTTCAACCCACTTTGAAACGTAGTCAACGACTACAAGGATGTATTTGTTTCCTTTAGATGAAGGGAATGGCCCCATAAAGTCGATACCCCAAACATCAAAGATTTCACATTCTTGTATGAAATTTTGAGGCATCTCGTCTTTATGAGTGATCTTGCCTTGTTTTTGGCAAGCATCACAATGTTTAACCATATTGTGAGCATCACGATATATGATGGGCCAATAAAATCCCGAATCAAACACTTTTTGGCGGTGTAGTTGGGACCAAAGTGACCACCAGTGGGTCCTTTGTGGCAAGCGTCAAGGATTTCTAAAGCTGCCGGTCCATCAACACATCGACGAATAATCAAGTCGGCACATTGTTTGAATAGATACGGGTCATCCCAAAAGTAAGTCTTAATGTTGTTAAAGAACTTCTTCTTTTTCTGGGATGTTAACCCGTCAACGAGAATTCCACCCGCCAAGTAGTTTGCAATGTCCGCAAACCACGGGGTTTCATCAGCAGTCGAGTTAATAGACATTAAGGTCTCCAAGGGAAAAGAATCATTGATTTCTTTGTTTGGATGATCCCCCTGGTAAGGATCCTCAAGTCTACTGAGATGATCCGCGGCTACGTTTTCAGCTCCTTTTTTATCGCGAATTTCGATTTTAAATTCTTGGAGTAGCAAAACCCAGCGAAGAAGTCTTGGTTTGGAATCTTGCTTAGTCAACAAGTACTTCAACGCGGAATGATCGGTGTAAACGATTGTCGTGGAAAGGACAAGATAGGGGCGGAACTTTTCAAAGGCATAGACAACAGCTAAAAGCTCTTTTTCGGTTGTCGTGTAATGCAATTGAGCCCCCGTCATTGTCTTGCTAGCGTAATGGATTGGTTGGAAGTGTTTGTTCACTCTTTGTCCCAAAACCGCTCCAATAGCAAAATCACTAGCATCGCACATCAACTCAAAGGGAAGCTCCCAAATAGGTGTAACCAAGACGGGTGCCTTAGTTAGCTTATCCTTAAGCGAGTTGAAGGCTTCAAGGCACTCTTTGGAAAAGATAAAAGGAGTATCTTTTTCCAAGAGGTGGGTCATCGGGCGAGCGATTTGAGAAAAATCTTTGATGAATCGACGGTAGAAGCCCGCATGACCCAGAAAACTTCTCACACCCTTCACAGTTGAAGGTGGAGGCAACTTAGCGATAACATCGACTTTAGCATGGTCTACTTCAAGACCGGCTTTGGAAATCTTGTGTCCTAGCACGATGCCTTCTTTTACCATAAAATGGAATTTTTCCCAATTCAGAACAAGGCGAGTGTCTTCGCACCGCTTAAGCATACATTCTAAATTGGCAAGGCAAGCCGAGAAAGAATCGCCATAAACCGAGAAATCATCCATGAATACTTCCATAGTGTTTTCCACCATGTCATGGAAGATAGCCATCATACACCTTTGGAACGTCCCAGGAGCATTGCATAAACCAAAAGGCATGCGCTTGTAAGCAAATGTTCCGTAAGGACAAGTGAATGTGGTCTTTTCTTGGTCCTTGGGATCGATGGGAATTTGAAAATACCCGGAGAACCCGTCTAAGAAGCAGTAATAATCATTACCAGCTAGACGCTCGAGCATTTGATCCATGAAGGGAAGAGGAAAGTGGTCTTTTCTCGTGGCGTCATTGAGCTTGCGATAATCAATACAAACTCTCCACCCAGTAACGAGACGAGTGGGAATCAACTCGTTGTGTTCATTGGGAACAACGGTTATTCCGCCCTTCTTGGGCACACAATGGACGGGACTTACCCACGGCGAATCCGAAATAGGGTAAATCAAGCCGGCATCTAGAAGTTTGATAACCTCTTGTTTGATGACGTCATGAATTTTAGGATTAACCCTTCTTTGGCTCTGGATTGTGGGTTTGAAGTCATCTTCCATGAGAATCTTGTGAGTACAAAAGTTCGGATCAATTCCGCGGATGTCGGAAATTTTCCAAGCAATTGCCTTCTTATGATCTTTAAGCACGGCGATGAGGCGAGTTTTCTCTTCATCTTTCAAGTCCTTCGCGATAATGACGGGCGACTTCTTCTCTTCTTCAAGGAACACGTACTCGAGATGAGGCGGCAACTCCTTAAGTTCTAAATCCGTAGGATTTTTGATGGGAGGTGTTTTCAAAGTCGGAGTATCGATAGCAATAACCGTGGAAGATGGAGGAGAAGGATTGTCTTCGTTGAGAAGGTTTTCAAAGAAATGCATGTCTTCATCCCCATCCGTGGGAGAATCATCATTAGCTAAGTTCACATCTCCCATGGTGGCTTCAAGATTGTTCCAAAACAAATCACTTTCTCCAAATAGAGACAGCGATGAATCAATAGAAGAAATGGTTTCAACATTGGGAAGAGAAGTAGGAATACTTTTGCAAGCATTTTGGAAGTGTTCTTCACAAGCCTCATCAAGAACGTCAATACAATTAACACTCTCGTTGGAATAAGGTTGTTTAGACAACTTTCCCATGTTGAAGACGATTTTATCGTCACCCACTCTCATGATAAGCTCACCGGCTTCAACGTCGATGAGAGTGCGACCGGTCCACAGGAATGGACGACCCACGATCAAAGGAACACGAGGGTTCATCTCGTAGTCGACGACGACGAAATCGGCAGGAAAAGTGAATTTGTCGACTCCTACAAAGACGTCTTTGGCTATCCCCACTGGATAAGCAACCGTACGGTTAGCTAATTCCAAAGTCATTTTGGTGGGGACTAGCTCAGGGAGAGATAATTGCTTCCAAACGCTTAGAGGCATTAGATTAATACTGGCACCTAGATCGGCTAAGGCCATGCAATTCTCTACTCCCGGGAAATTGCAAGGGATTAAGAAACGACCCGGATCACCAAGCTTGGTTGGCAATTTCCTTAAGAGCACTGCAGAGCAATTCTCATTAAGTTGGGTGTTGGCAATATCAAGAAGTTTTTCCTTGTCACTAAGAAGATCTTTAAACATTTTCGCGTACTTAGGCATGTGAGCGAGAGCCTCAGCGAAGGAGATGTTAAAATTCAATTGTTTAAACATTTTGAGAAAGTTCGAAACCTGAATATCGTCCTTGCTTTTGAGCTTCTCTTTCCTCAACCTAGATGGATAAGGTATATTGGAAGAAGAGGAAGGCTTTGGGAGAATAGGATCACTCACATCCATGGGTGGAGGAGGGGTAGAAGTAAGAGGTGGAGAAATTTGGGAAGTCGAAGGTTGGGGAATAGGAGCAGGTGACTCGTTCTCCTTAGTCACAACCACCGGTGGAGGGATAGGAAGCTCGGGTTCGTTGGTACCTTTGCCACTGCGAGTGGTGATTGCTTTCATCTCCCCTCTTGGATTCGCAACGGTGTTACTCGGAAGAGTACCCGAAGAAGAGGGTTTATTACCGTGGAAGAAACTAGCCATCATGTTTCTTAAGTCATTTGTTTGACTATCCATAGTGTTTTTCATATCAGCTCTCAGATCATTCCCTTGTTTCATCAGGTCTGCTTTCAAGTTGTGCACTTCCTGTTGGAGATTATCCACGATCACATCGGTAGTCCTCATGTAGGTTCCAATGTCTTGATGTGATGCGAAGGTTTGGTTGGAAGGAGCATTGTATGCGGGTGGTTGATAAGCAGGTTGCTGGAAGACTTGGTTGTTTCGTTGAGGTGGTTGTTGCTGTTTGTGAGGTGGTATGTATGGTCCACGAGATTGTTGTTGTTGTTGAGGAGGGCGTTTTAGGTTTTGTTGTTGGTTTGGGTTGTTAGGATTAAAACCAGGTGGTGAGAGATAGTTGTTGGAGCGGTAGCTAAGAAAGTTACGGTCACCTTGAGGTCGAGCTTGATAAGCGGGTTGAGGATAGGTGCCATAAGCTGCATTGACGTTCTCAGAAGGGTAGTCTTGGGGGCAGTACACGTGGTGTAAGAGTGAGGGCCCCCGCATATCTCGCATGGTTGGCTAACAGCATTGACTTGAGCGTCTTTAGCGTTTCTAGCGTTGATGCTGTTGGTGTTGCTGGCGGTTTGGGTAGCAAGCGATTCAAGAAGCGTAGTGATTTTGTCAAGTCGCTTATCGCTGTCACTAGTACTAGCACTAGCAACATTGGTTCGAACACTCTTGGTTTGCACACGAGACTTATTCTCAATGATATCCCAAGCAGCATTGGAAGTCTTAGCCAAAAGATTACCCCCCGAGGCACTGTTTAGTGAATCTTGGTCACTCATGCTTAAACCATTGTAAAAAGTGTTAATTTGGTGTACTTTGGTAAAACCATGTTGTGGGCATTTTCTTAAAAGATCTTTGAAACGATCCCAAGATTCACTAAACGACTCATCGTACTTTTGTTCAAAATTTATGATTTCATTCCGCAAAGCGGTAGTACGAGAGGGTGGGAAAAAGTAATTGATAAACTTGGTCTCTAAATCCGTCCACGAGAGAATACTCTGTGGCGGTTCCTTAGCAAGCCAATGTCGGGCTTGTCCCTCTAAAGAAAAGGGAAAAAGTTGTAACCGGATTACCTCTTGTGGAACACCATTGAATTTGACCGTATTGGTGAGTTGCAAAAATCTCTTGATGTGGTCATGTGGATCATCAATGGTACGCCCCAAGAATGGTTGAGTAGAGACCATCTGGATAAAGCCTGATTTGAGCTCAAAGTTGTTGGCTGCAATCGCTGGTATAACAATTGGATCAGTGTTGCCATCTACATGAGCTTGTAGCAGTTCAATCATCAGGCGATTATCCGGTTGAGGCTCATTGTTGTTGTTATTATGCATGTTGTTGAAAGGTGGGTTGTTGTTGTTATTATTGTTGTTTGGAGGTGGTATGTTGTTGTTGTTTTGTACACCGGCCATGTCTAAGTTATCGAGAGGCTCGGGCTCTTGATAAGACGTTGATCGAGTGCGCATACACCTGCAAAAGAACTAACAAGGCAAAAACAAAGCAAAAATATTTTTGGTTTTTATGTTTTTTTAATTTTTAGGATTTTTGAAAATTTTATATTTTTAGGGTTTTTGAAAATTTTTGTGAAAAAGTAACGTTCACGGGGAACGGATCCCAAAATCCAAGTTCTCACAAAAAACTTTTGATCTTAACGAGAAGAGCCGGCAGCGGCGCCATTTGATACTTGCGTTTTCATTGGGTTCGGATTTAAGTTCTCGGTATCCTCTCGAATTGATCTCGGCTCTAAGTGGAATGATTTGTTCTTGGTTATTAAAAAGTGGTTGGATTGTTTATCTATTTAAAACTAATTAACAATTAATTAAGTGTCGAAGAGTAAACTTAAAGCGTTAAAAGATTAAACTAAAAGATGAGCTTAAAAATAAATGCTTGAAAACTTAAAGATAATATTAGAAAAATAAATGAACACTCAATAAAAACTAACACTTGGAAAACTTTGTAAAAATATGAACTTGGTTAAAAAGTACTAAAAGAAAGTAAGAACGGAATATAGCAAAACAGCTTCAATCGGAATATCTAGAAAAAGGCAAATCGGGATATTATTCCGATCGGGTGATCGGAATATCTTGAAATGATGCAAATCGGAATGTGGGCAAAATGCTACAATCGGAATATGGCGAAATGCTTAGATCGGAATAATAAAATGCCACCAATCGGAATATTAGAAAACTTTACCGTCGGAATGCTCAAAAGTTGGTGCGGTCGGAATACGAAAACAACACCAATCAGAAAACCTAAACCCTTTTCCGATCGGTAGATCGGAATAAGGGGGTGTGTCCTGGTCGGAATATTCGGTCAGAAAACGGAGTTACCCTTTCCGAAAATGGTGCAAATTCGACACTAAAAGCAAGGGAAATAAGCTTATGGAATAAGCTAACTCCCGAACAAGATCGAATCCACAAATAAGCTGATCAAATAAGCACTAAAAAACAACTTTTCTAAATTCAAAATAAACAACTTTTAAATCAAATCAATAAAAAGATGAACTTTTCATAAAAACTTTAAAAAGGTAAATAAGCAAAACCAACAAATAAGCCATGAAGAACAAGGATCTCAAAGCTTATTCGTGTATAAACTTAAGGAAACATAAAAGAAATCAACTTTTTAAGCACAAATCATTGATGAACAACACAGATCATACTAGATTTGTACCAAAATCAATCAAAATCAAAGAAAGGAAGAATGAGATTAAAGATTAAAAGCTAAAAACTTGAACTTGATTAATGAAAGATAATACAAAAGTTTGAATTTGAAAGAGAAAAAGATGAAATCTAGTGAGAGAAAGTTTAGAACTTTCTCTCTCTAAAACTAGAGAAATCCAAAAACTAAAAACTAACTAAGTGTGTGAAATTTGTGAAGTAAGGGCCTTTATATAGGCGTGTGTATGGGCTTGCAAATGGGCTTGGTTTTGGGCTTCTTTTCTTCTTCCTTCTTTAGTCTTCTCGTCTCTTTTAATTAAACGTTTCCGACTTTGTATTTATAGAAGTGTCGGTGAATAATTCCAACTCGTCTTATAATCTTTTATTTAATAGACTCGAGTTCTTCGACATATATGAATCTTCCATCTTTGGCTCTATTCTTCGATAAATCTTCAAATAGGCACAATGACTTCAAATCTTTTGCATCTCTTGGATAATAGACTTCGTCTTGAGTCTTTTTCCTTGATAAAACCCGTGCAATCCCATGTTTTCTTCAATATTCATCCGGTCGACTCTGAAAACACAATAAACACAAAAACCACGCATAATTCCAAACAAATGATATTAAATACGTGTTTTGGTCTCGTTTTAGCCAGAATTAAGTGGTAAAAGGATGGGTGTTTTCACACCTATCAGAGGAGGATATGAGAATGAAAGAGGTTATGCGGATTAATATAGTGGATATATGAATGAGAAAAATCAAAGAGAAATAGATAATGTGTTGTTCGATATTGATACATAAACATAAGCTGAAAATGAGAACGCAAAGGAAAATGTTTCGTTACTACTAATTTACTTTTGAAAGTATGATGTACCTAAAACTAATGTATACATCATAGTGTAATGTTTCCCGTGTTAGTGACATTTATAATTGAATTCTTTTGAGAAGCCTGTTTGTTCTGAACTTCTCACTTATATTATATTTCAAAATTCTATTGCATCACAATGTTGTTCTAGTGTATCTGCATAAGAAGGTCATCACACTACACATCATAGTATTATCATACTACTGCATCACAATGTTAGAGTATTGTCATACTCTAAGCATCACAATATTTACTTCATCACATTGTCAATACATTTTATTCTTCCCAATAACGTCATACTAATGCATTAATATACTGCATCACTACATCGATTTATTATTTTACTACATCACAAGGTATATCTTACCGCATCACGTTGTAAATGTTACTGCATCAAAATGCATATTTACTGCATCATAATACACTAAAAAACATTATTCAGTAACTACTGTTCATAAAACAAAAAGATATCAATATATTCTCAAACACTGAGAATCTATTTCATTGATATTTGGTAATAAATGTTATACATCCTAAAACTCAAAACTTTTCATGAAAATAATGCTTTAATATTTATACACTACTTATTGCAACTAAAATTAAAATATTGAAATAATTCTTTTAAACTTTGTAAATACATCCTCTAAGCCCATTTCTTGTCAACTCGCCAAGTTGCTTTGTCTTCGATGGTGGCACTTCCAATGATCATGTCAAGGAATAATGGAAATTTTAGTGGATTGCTCTTTGTTGGGTATAAAACTCGACTCTACTGGTTGCTTGCTTTTCTTCGATTGTGGTAATTTCCGTTGTTTCTCCACATACACTAAACATCCTCTTCTAATGACTTTAGTGCATCACTATGTTATTCTACAGCATTATAGTATATATTCCAATGCATCAGAACGTATATTCTACTACATCACAATACACTAAACAAAATAACATAAAAGCGTAAAGTTATTTAAAATGAACAGATATTGCGTATATTCTAGAAACCCTCTATCAGAAAATTAGCCGCATCAAAGCATAAAATTTCACAAAATACTGATCTTATAGAATATGAACATCAACAAATATCCTAGAGCATCACAGTTTAAATTCTACCAAATCACAGGCATATTCAATCACTTTTATTAATTCAAGAAAACAGAAAACACTAATAAAGCCAAACTCATGCATATGAATATCTAGCAAAGATCCTACAGCATCACAATGCAATTTCTACAACATTATAGTGCAATCTACAGTTATAAAGTTTACTTGAGACATTTTATCAAACACATTGTATGCAACTTTCTTAAAAACCTTTTGCCTCAAACTTAAATACCTATAAAGCTAATATACAGAGTACTAATCCTAGTTCATCTAGAATAAATCACAAGCATAATTCACTAAAACTTAAAAAATCATGAGATAAAAAAAAGATGATATATACTTACAAAAAACACCAGATGATGATGATGATGACCACGACGCACCACTAGGCGTCGAGGATGATGATTCCGTAAACATAATGCAGCGATCCCGAGGTGGTGATGTGGCGGGAGAGTTATGGAGGCGACGGCGGTTATGGTGTTACGGTTGTTATGGAGGTGACGATCGCGGATGGTGATCGCCGGTGGTTATGGATGTGATGATCGCCAGTGGTTATGGAGGTGACGATCGCGGGTGGTTGTGGATGTGACGATCGCCAGTGGTTATGGAGGTGACGATCGCGGGTGGTTATGGAGGTGACGATCTCTATGTGAAAAAGATATTGAGATGATGAATATTTATAGAGAAAAAAATATATATACTGACCTATTAAAATTACAAAACCGCCCTTGAAGTTTTATAAATTGTAAAAAGACACCTTTTTTTTGGGAAAAGGGGGGACACATGGCAGCTTGTGGTTCTACCTCACCTATTTTATGATAAGATCTTTTTTAATTTACCCTAACTCTATACATATATATATATATATATATATATATATATATATATATATATATATATATATATATATATATATATATATATATATATATATATATATATATATATATATATATATATATATATATAGATTTATATATATTAAATAAATTAATAAATACAATAAATATATTTATTAATTAAATTAACTCTTTACGTATTATGTGCAAGCCCATAATCTCGAGTTCGATTCTATCACACGACTATTAAATATAAGTCCATAAACTTACAGCTCCCACTTGGATATATTTTAAATATCGTGATTACATTGACTAGCGTCTAGTTACACTAGCAATCCCTTTGGTACAACTCGAGTAAGGTCTCCTGGACAAAATCATTTAAATGATTCATCATTTATTATTATCCTTTTATTTCTAATACAACGTTGATAAGGATATGGATCTCACTCATTTCCTTTCATTAACCATTTTGTTTCTCATTCATAGATTCAACATTTAACACCCCACTTGAATAAATGGACCGTTACGTGTATCTATGGCGTGTCATCAAAGCATGCAAGGCAATGTATTAAACATTAAATGACCATAACGGAAATACCGGAATCAAACATCGGTAGTCCAAACATAAGCTCATAATAATAAGATTAAATACTTAAAGAAAAGGACGAAACAGTATCCAAACAACCAAACTAATGTATGTGTGCATAAAGTAAAGGAGTCTGGATAGCTCCCATCCAATGCACGTACTCTCTTAGAAGTCCTAAGATCGTCCCTGTGTACCTGTCGTTTGGAAACATGAAAGGAAACTACGGCTGAGCATAACGCTGAGTGAACGGATATGAAGCATGATAATAATATACGGGAATAGAACTGATAGCAAATACTGAACTAAAACTGTTATGATAATTTGGAGCAAATTGTGTAAAATCTGATATATCTGATTTATAAATATAAAACTAACTCATTAACTGTTAAATCTGAAAACATGCATTTACTGTATTTTAATTGCCCGAGCTTATATAGGTCATGTGCTGTAACAACTGTGCATGAATAACTGGAGGGGTGACCTCATCATGCTGTAGAGGGGTGACCTCTAAATAATGTGTTGGGTGGAAGGATCCGCTCCAATGTGAAGGATGTAGAGCACACACTAAATTCACCTGATTAGTGTAAACTGATAAGCCTAGGATGCATCCATACGCCCCACTAATAATACTGATAAAATGGCCAAGATGAGCTGAGTGGGACGATGCTGGATATCACTCTCCTGCATGTAAGTCACGACACTAGTGCCTCAACTATCATGGTTACAATACCTCCGTAACTAGTACTACTGACTGGTCATGCTTGTATATAAGGGTCAGGCAATTTAACTTAATTATAAAAATGATTTCTGATAATTGTTATAACATATAAATAGGGAAAACAATGGGCTACAGACGGGAAATCCTAATCATGCATAAAAGGGAAAGTCCTTACTGAAAGGACGGAAAATCCGTACCTCGTGTCCAGTAACCGACCGAGATCAACTGACAGAAAGTCTACTCTGATTTCACGCGAGCTACAGGAATAAAGGACGCGAATAAGTGATCTGATCTTTATTTAATTTACTGATTTTTATTAGCTTCTTATTTATTTCTTTCTGTAATTCTGTACGTATATTGACTGATAAATCTGAACTTTTAATAATTCTTTTAATATATATTTCGACTTACTAATAATTATGATAAAACGTGTTTTGACGTTAAATTAATACTATAATAAATTAACCCGTTAAAACATAAAGTTTCTGAATTAGAAGTTTCTAAAATAATCTAATTCATATAATAAAATTATACCCTTTTAAAATATTTAAAAACTATTTTAATTTAACTCATTTAAAATTCAATTTAAAACATTCATAAAACGAGTAATAAAAGGTATAATATAAAAATCTTCGTTTTATATGTTTAAATTTTATCCCGAGCCTACCGAGGTACCCCCATCTCGGTCGCACTAAACAATTCCACAAACTATATTAAATCTGTCTATATGAAATTTACGACAGAAAAACTGTCGCTAAAAACTGTCACTGAAAGTTGAGTTTTAAAAACTGCACACATAACAATTCTACGACAGAAAGTTTTGTCGCAAAACTGTCGCTAATTTCCTTTTAATTGAGCTCTTAGTACGCGGACAGAGGGGATACTGGGCTAGTCTGAGGGTAGAACCGGATTTACTCTCTAGGATTAAAGCTGCACAAAAGCATGATGGTGAAATCTGGGCGATTGTTCAGAACATTGACCAGCAGACTGAATTTCGTATCGATGATGATGGTATCGTATGGCAGGGTACCAAACTCTATGTTCCAGAAGACCCTACTCTCAGAGAAGCCTTAATGACTGAGGCTCACAGCATTTCTGGTGGAGCGGCATGAAACAGGATGTCGCCACCTTTGTTTCTAAATGCATAACCTGCCAGCAGGTTAAGATAGAGCATCAGCGTACCAAGGGTCTTCTCCAGCCATTAGATATTCCAATATGAAAACAGGACAAGATCTCTATGGATTTTGTCACCGGATTACCACAAACTCAGCGGAGACATGATGCAATCTGGGTCGTTGTCGATCGTTTGACCAAGTCAGCACATTTCATTCCTATCCGTAAGATTTCGCAGTCAGTCAATTAGAAGAACTATTCACCAAGGAGATTGTACGGTTACACGGTCCACCTTTAGAAATTATATCAGATAGGGAACCACGTTTCAGTTCTCATTTCTGGGGAGGTTTGCATAAAGCTTGGGGAACTAGGATCAAGCTCAGCACGGCTTTCCACCCGCAGACGGACGGTCAATCAGAGCGTACCATCCAGACCTTGGAAGACATGCTACGCGCCTGTGCATTAGAATGGACAGGGCACTGGGATGACTATATTTGCTTGGTCGAGTTTTCCTACAACAACAGTTGGCATGCCAGTATCAAGCGTGCTCCATTCGAGATGTTATACGGCAGGAAATGCCGTGCTCCTATTTGTTGGGATCAGGTTGGAGAAGGTTTGATTGAGGGACCAGAATGAATAGAGCTGACCAATGAAAAGGTCGCCATTGCTAGGGCAAAGCTGCAAGAAGCGCGTACTCGCCAGAAGAGTTACGCCGACACGCATCGCAGAGATCTATCATTTCAGATTGGGGATCCTGTGTTCCTCAAAGTATCACCCGCACACGGCGTCAGACGTTTTGGCCTCAAAGGCAAGCTCAGCCCTCGTTACATCGGACCGTTCGAAATCCTTGAACGTGTCGGTGAAGTATCAGATCGGTTGGCATTACCGCCTCAGCTTTCACACGTTCACAACGTGTTTCATGTATCTTTACTCAGAGGGTACAACTATCATGAGCTTCACAAAGTAAATTCTCGACTCGATCAGATTCAGGAGGATTTATCTTATATTGAGGAACCCGAAACAGTTTTAGATCGCCAGGATCGAGTTATGAGAAGGAAGACCATTCCTTTTGTCAAGATCCTGTGGAAGAACCATACCGAGCGGGAGGCCACTTGGGAAACAGAGGAGTCTATACGGACTTCTTACCCTCACTTCCAGTTTTAATTCGGGTATGTCTTTTAGTTACACGTCTTTCAGTCTATTTATTTTAGCTTTCACGTTCTTTTAGTACATGTGTCGTTCAGTTAGAAATATTTCCCATCTTAAAATACCCAAATTCGAGGACGAATTTTCATTTTAGAGAGGGAGAATTGTAAAACCCAGTACAGTCGTATCCTTAATTCGGGGACGAATTACTTTTTTAGAAGGGAAGAATTGTAACCAGTATTTAAGAATTCTTGATTATTAAATACACATGCTCTATAATATTTATTCAGGAAAATAATAAGTGTTAGGTTTCAGAAAAATTACTATCTACGTCGAGAAATAAGTTACGGGATTACGTTAATGAAAACGTTTACCCGAAAACAAAACGAAAACCATTTATACATATAAAAGGGGCGGCTAAACTAAGTAAAAGAAAGGAATGATGGGCCTTGGCCCGACCCGTCTTAAAATAAAACACAGGAAAAAGGATAAAGGGTTTCATCTCCTTTTCACAAACACAGTCAAAACAAAAATTAGGGTTTTACTACCCCTTGGTGCCGCCGGCCTTAAAGAAGCAAAAGGGAGGTTCGGGTTGTCTCCATCTGTTAAGTTTGTGCACACCATCATTTCTCTGTAACAATACCACATGGTAAATCAATGTTTTTGTTAGCCTCAAAATATTGACTCAAACAAGAATGCTCGGTCATATGGTTATTATGTATCGTATTTTAGAACGTTGTAATAGGTAGTATATTAGTCGTGTTATACGGGCTTAACTTTAGGCTAAAGTTCATTAATAAGTAACTAAAGCCCAAAAGGAAAGCCCGGTCCAAACCATATAGTCCATAAAGAAGCCCGCATGTGGATGGACTATATATACTACCCTCCTAGCATGTTAGGAGGGTTGGTTGTTCATTTTTCTCACTTCTAATCTAATATTCACTAAGTTAATCCTCTCCCTCTCTCTACTTTCCACACTACTTTCTCTCTCTAGGAATCCATCTCTTTTCATCTATTTTCTATCTATAATCATCTAAATATTTGGGACAACAATTGGTATCAATCGCCATGGGGTAGATACCTGATTGGTTTTGGTTTTTCTTATTGTTTTCGTGACTTTTCTTCACTCTCTAGCTTGATTCATCAAGTTTTTTGTGTTTTTGTGGTGTTTGTGAGTAGACAAATCATCTACATAGGCGTGGTAGTGATTTAGGTTACTTTGTTCGGTTAAAAACACGAAATTTGGTGGTGTTTGGCTTGATTTTTGGTGCGAAATCACGTTTTACATAAGTGTTCACCATTGTTCCTATTTTTAGCAAATCTATTACAAATTCGCAATTGTGTCCTTAATTGAGAATTTGAATCCCTGAAATAAGTTGCGAAATTGAATGCTCAAAAGTTGCGAAATCTTGTACCTTAAAGATATTGCGAAATCATATCCAGTCAATTGCGAAATTGTGTAATTGCGGAATCTTGACTTTTTGGGAATTTCGAAATCATATCAGTGTAAGAATTGCGGAATCAGTGCACCCATTGCGGAATCTTTCCAAAGATTGCGAAATCTTGACTATTTGGGCAATTGCGAAATCTTGTACTTATTTAAGGGAATTGCGAATTTGTTGCATCAAGAATTGCGGAATTGTGCACTAGCACATTGCGGAATTTGTACATCTTTGCATTGCGGATTTGTACTTAGACAGCATTGTGAAATCTTATACTTTCAAGGGATTGCGAAATCTTGCAACTTTAGAAAGTTACGGAATTGTGTCACTAAGAACCACTATTGCCTTAGAATTTTTGGTTAATTGTGAAGATAATTTTAGTGGATTTCAACATTTTTTCTCGACAACACCAATCACAACACATCTACTTAAGATCCAAAGTCAATTCATCAACTGCGTCACCCATTATGGATTCCGTAACACAAGATGTGCATGCACTCAAATCCAAGATGTCGGTTGCAAAAGAACGATGCATGACACACTTTAGATCACTCCAGTCACACCTTCAAGTTATTTCAAATGAAGATCTAAAAGGCACTCGCGTCGAACTTGGATTCAAACGGGTATTCATGACATTAACTGGTCAAGATGTTGAGACATTCACAAGAACAATGTTACTCAATGCAGCTCACCTTGAACAACAACTTGCCAACGATGAATTTCAAGAGGTTTAATCCATAGATGCCGTTTTAGTTCTTGAAAATCAGTTTCAGCAATTCATTGGTACACAGGTGTCTGTACACTATGATCGAGAATTCATAAACAAATACTTCTTTAAATATACTCGGTTAGAAGTTCAAGAATTCAAGGAGACGTTCCTTCAACACATGAGAGATGTAAGGAAGTTAATTGCCGAAAGAACACGTCATAAACTACCAGTTGAAAGACGGGTGAATGAAAGACTGATGCAGAAGAACGAGATCAATGTCGATAATGGTCAAACATTGGATGATTGTTCGATTATCACAGAAAGCAGCGGGATAGAATCAGAACAGCAACAAACCATCTACGACTCAGGGAATGATCTAGCAGCCGATTATGCAGATATCAGACCCATTTATGATGAAGAGCCAATGGCTGAGGTACAATTAACTGCTGTGTATGATTCTCAGATTCATGATCTTGAAACTATGTTAGCTCAAAAGACAAAAGATTTTGAGGATGCCAAGCTCGATTTTTTTCAAAGAAAAATGACAAATTTGAGGCCTATTTTGAAAAACTTGAAAAAGCAAACATTGTTCTTGAACAAAAACTGGATCGTAAGATTCAAGATTTTAATACGGAAAAAGAACATTTTGTGAAACAAATAAATTTGTTGGAATCAAAGTTGGCTTCTCAAAATCTAAGTCCTCCGCCTGCTTCATTAAGTGAAGTATCTGTGCAGCCTATCGACACTGTAGATAGTAATGACGCGAATGCTGATAACGACATATTTGATAATATGAACATTAAGTTAGAACAACGTGTCGCTCAATTACTTCTACAAAATGAGCAATTGAAAGCTCAGATTCAGGAAAAGGTTTTTGCATTAACAGTGGTGAAAAATGAATTAAGGAAGCTAAAAGGAAATAGTGTGGATACTAAGATAACAAATCAGTCAATCTTGGGGAAACCTCCTACTCAACCATTCAGAAACCGCTCAGTTGCTAGACAACCGAATGCGTTTGAATCTGAACGACCCAAAACATCGAACTCGAGGTTTGCATCCCAAGTTGACGTGCGTAGCAATTTGCCAAAAATAGTCACTCCACTATCTAGATCCCCCTTAATACATTTTGCCTATGCAAAACCCAATCACATGAATGCTTCAAGAAACTCTAGAAATAGCTCCAAGCACATGCATCAGAGTAGTTCAAATGACACGGGTCATAAAAGCTATCTAGAGGATGCTAAGATAAAGACACAAGCAAGAGATAGGACCCAACCGAAATCTAGGAGTGCTAATCACACATCTAGGAATTCTAGACCCTTCTATGATGTGCCCAAATCAGCCTATCCTAGGAACACTAGATCCTTCTCAGATGCCAAGCACTTTGTTTGCACGAAATGTAACAAATGCATGTTTAATGCCATTCATAATGATTGTATCACAAAAGTCCTGAACAAGGTGAACCAAAACGCTAGAGCATCTCAAGGACGGAACCCAATAGGAAATAGATTTTCTCCAATTAAGTCTTTCGCTGTGCATGAGAAAACTACGTTTCCAAGACCTTGTCTAAAGTGGATACCAACGGGTAGAATCCTCAAAACAACTGGTCTTAAATGGGTTCCTACTGGAAAGATATTTCCCTCTAGCACGAAAAAGGTTCAAAGTGAACCCCCACATGGTTCTCATCAAGATATCGCTAACCCACATGCAAGCATACAAACTACTGATGAAAGTGCAGGTAATAAAGTAACGGTTCAACAAGAACATAAAGGTTTTCCTTATTCATACCGTTCAACAAAAGACACTCTCAGAGTTTGGTTGCTGAAGAAACAAATATCAGAGAAATATGTGTCTCAGGGGTTTCACAAGTAAGCTCAACACAATGGCTTATAGTCAACTCACAGACTGTAACCTGGGCTCACAAGACAGGAAAGTTCATCCCGATGATGACTTATCCTCTGAACGGAAAACTAAACATTTCTCGGTCATGAGCTATATTAAAAACATTCAAAGTTTTTAAGCTCATGTAAAATGATTTACAATTACCTTAGATTATGACTCGTACGTCAAAGAAAGGAAAGTTGATCACGATGATTACTTATCCTCAACAACGGGAAACTTAAATTTCTCGGTCATGAGCTATCGATAAAAATATTCAAAGTTTTTAAGCTCATGTAAAATGATTTACAATTACTTTCAGATTGTGACTCGTGCTTCAAACAAAGGAAAGTTGATCACGGATGATAACTTATCCTTCACAACGGGAAAATAAATTTTCTCGGTCATGAGCTCTCATTAAAAACATTCCATGTTTTTAAGCTCATGTAAACGACTTACAGTTAAATGTCAAACTGTAACTTGAACTTCAAATAAAGGAAAGTGTATCTTTAAAGATAACTTATCCTAACAAACGGGTAGAGCAATCTATCACGGGTTGAGCTTGTCACAAAACATTCAACGTTTTGAGCTCAACACAATGGCTTGTAATCACTTTCAGATTGCAACCCGGTTCTATATTCACGGGGGAGTGTACGATTTCGTGCTCTTACCCTCAGCAAAAAAAGAGAAATCTTCTTACACTTTAGTGGATTCGTCAAGACATTCAAAGTCTATGAAATCAAGTTTATGCTTTAGAAAAATCTCTTCGACAAAAAGAAATAGGATTTTTCAAAAAGCGTCGAACACAATTTTTTCAAGAATTTCGCAATGATTATTCAAAATCAAAAATTGTGTGTTCAACAAACTCCCATCCTCAAAAAGCTAAATGTGGATCACATCCTCACAATGACAATTCAATTGGATCAAATTTTTGAGGGGGATCATTTTAACTTCATGCAAAGATTGACACATCTTTCTCCCAGAGATTTTCAAGACTATTTTCAAAATATATTTTAATCAAATTTGGTATCTCTAATATCAAAAGATTTTATATATTAGAGATAGGGGAGAAAATGTGATTAAAATGTGATCTAATATAAGACTCAAGCACTTTAACTCTTACCTACATGTGCGAAACACATCCGATAGAATTTAAAGTGGGAGCATCTCTGAAACGACAAAACTAGCAAGGTGTTAAATGTTTTTCAAACACTTTGTTAGAATTTAAAGTGGTTTTCATGGTTACGATCAAATACCCACAACATCTTTAATTCACGACGTTATTGGTGTCAAAAAGGTGGTTAGGTTTAAGTCCTATGATCCAACCAGAACCGGAGGGATCTTCCCAGGTACAATCATTAGAAGTCCTTAGGAAAGATGGAGTAGAATGTGAACGTAGCTGAATGCCGACTAAGTACTGATGGTAGCACTGGAACAATCACAACAAGGTGCTATTAATGATGTCTTGGTAAGCATTGAAGGGGTTGAAGAATGAAAAAGAAATGTAAGGATAAAGGGTGTAAAGAAATTAGCCCTCCATACAACTTAGGCAGAAACCGGGTCAACATATCATGAAGACAATCTCATCATGGACCCAGTGATGAAGTGCACAACCCTTTCCTAGCTACTCAGGCTTCTCTCAAAAGAAGTTTGTTTTATTTTCACGGAGAACAACATGACTTCTATTAACGTTCTCACTTCGAGATAGTTGAAATTGAATAGGTGGCATCTGCTCTAGCCTCCGACCACTAAAAGTGCACAAATCGAGTCTAGAGCCAAGACATTAATCAAATCTCGTTAGGACACATGGATGAAGATCAAGAGAGTCCTATGCTATATCCTTGTGATATTGCTAGAACACTCAGAGTGATACTACTCAGTATTCACAATGATGAGTGGAAATCCTTCCAGTGTTAACACCAAACAGCACTGCGGTAGGTCATATGCAAGATTCTTTATGAATTGAACATGTGTAAAACTGAAAAGCAACAGTGGTTTGATTCTAAATAGATTCAAACTCGTTTCAGGTTTCTACGCAATATCTTTATGGTCTTGCCAGAACATTCAAAGTGATATTTATTAATATTCACAGTGACGAATGGAAATCCTTCTAGCGTCAACCTCAAACAGCGCTACGGTAGGTGACTTGTGAGATTCTTATGAATCAAACTTGTGTCAACTTGAAAGCAACAATGGTAAGATTCTTAATGAATCAAACTTGTTCTAGGAATTTTGAATTGACGACTTTTATCAAGCGAATATTTATCCAATTGATTCACTCTTTATGTTCGTAGTCTTGCTTTGAGACGGTCGAGTAAAGAGAACGGCTAGTAAAGCCGCGAAACACTATCAAGGAGATTCTTAATTGAATCTACCTATCACATGTACGGTATTTTATATCGTATAACGGTCTTCACCGACCGGAGGTAAAACGCTACCGATTTAGGACGAATGTCAAAGCCATTCAGTCCATGTCTAGGTTTTGTCTCGAGAAGGTGGCGTCACGGTGTACTCAGCAAAGTCAAAGATTCAAAACCACATACTCATGCCTGAAGATATATTCAACAATTAGTAGTGTGAGCATGTGGATGAAGACACAAGATCGCAAGATGGCAAAGAAAAGTCAAGGATGATTTGAAGATCTCAAGATTAAAGACAAAGTTGAAAGACAACTACAAAGGCTCAAAGATCTCAGCATGAAGGAACAAGACTACGATTACACGTTCAAGACTCATTTATGGCGAGATTAGTGATCTCTACAAATTTCCTAAATGACCAAGGTTTATGACCTCTCATTAGGGGAGATTGTTAGCCTCAAAATATTGAGTCAAACAAGAATGCTCGGTCATATGGTAATTATGTATCGTATTTTAGAACGTTGTAATAGGTAGTATATTAGTCGTGTTATACGGGCTTAACTTTAGGCTAAAGTTCATTAACAAGTAACTAAAGCCCAAAAGGAAAGCCCGGTCCAAACCATATAGTCCATAAAGAAGCCCGCATGTGGGTGGACTATATACACTACCCTCCTAGCATGTTAGGAGGGTTGGTTGTTCATTTTTCTCACTTCTAATCTAATATTTACTAAGTTAATCCTCTCCCTCTCTCTACTTTCTCTCACTACTTTCTCTCTCTAGGAATCCATCACTTTTCATCTATTTTCTATCTATAATCATCTAAATATTTGGGACAACAGTTTTCATTACTCTTATTTTTTTTATTTTTTTATATAGCACGAATCTATGATTTAATCAAAAAGGGAAAGGAGGTTATATTAAATCTTGGAATAAAAGAAAAGGAGGGTCGGTTTTGGGTTTCTACACAACCACCGAGACACCACCATGTCTCGGTGGTGTCTTTTCCTTGGTCGACCGAGAACAACAGCCAAAAGGGGGGGGGGGGGGGGGCGCAGTCGCAACCGTAGGGTGTTGTGGCTGTGCGAATCAAAAGAAAAGGGGCGCGGGTTGTTCAGTTTAATGGGACCGAGACCCAAGGTCTAGGTGGCCTCAGCCTTTCCCAGCCGTGACCCACACAGGGGCGGCTCGGGCTATGATCGACCAAAACAATCAAAACAAACCCAATCGGGCTGTTTCAGAAATAAGGGTGCGTTTGGTTTATTGTAACAGTGGGAAAACATTGACAAACAGTGGGAACGTAGTAACAAGTCAGTGGGAAGAAATAGACAAAAAACAGTGGCATTTTAAAAGGAAATTAGGGACAGTTTTGCGACAGAACTTTCTGTCACAGAATTGTTATGTGTGCAGTTTTTAAAACTCAACTTTCAGTGACCGTTTTTAGCGACAGTTTTTCTATCGTGAATTTCATATAGACAGATTTAATATAGTTTGTGAAATTGTATAGTGCGACCGAGATGGGGGTACCTCGGTAGGCTCGGGATAAAATTTAAACATATAAAACGAAGATTTTTATATTATACCTTTTATTACTCGTTTTATGAATGTTTTAAATTGTATTTTAAATGAGTTAAATTAAAATAGTTTTTAAATATTTTAAAAGGGTATAATTTTATTATATGAATTAGATTATTTTAGAAAATTCTAATTTAGAAACTTTATGTTTTAACGAGTTAATTTATTATATTATTAATATAAAGTCAGAACATGTTGTATCATAATTATTAGTAAGTCGTAATATATATTAAAAGAATTATTATAAGTTCAGATTTATTAGTCAATATACGTACATAATTTCAGAAAGAAATAAATAAGAAGCTAATAAAAATCAGTAAATTAAATAAAGATCAAATCACTTATTCGCATCCTTTATTCCTGTAGCTCGCGTGAAATCAAAGTAGACTTTCTGTCAGTTGATCTCGGTCGGTTACTGGACACGAGGTACGGATTTTCCGTCATTTCAGTAAGGACTTTCCCTTCTATGCATGATTAGGATTTCCCGTCTGCAGCCAATTGTTTTCCCTATTTATATGTTATAAGAATTATCAAAAATCAGTTTTATAATTAAGTTAAATTTCCTGGACCTTATATACAAGCATGACCAGTCAGTAGTACTAGTTACGGAGGTACCGTAACCATGACACTTGAGGCACCGGTGTCGTGACTCACATGCAGGAGAGTGATATCCTGCATCGTCCCACTCAGCTCAGCTTGGCCATTTTATTAGTATTATTAGTGGGGCGTATGGATGCATCCTAGGCTTATCAATTTACAGTTATCAGGTGAATGTGGTGTGTGCTCTACATCCTTCACATTGGAGCTGATCCCTCCACCCAACACATTATTTAGAGGTCACCCCTCTACAGCATGACGAGGTCACCCCTCCAGTTATTCATGCACAGTTGTTACAGAACACATGACCTATATAAGCTCTGGCAATTAAAATACATTAAATGCATGTTTTCGGATTTAACAGTTAATGAGTTAGTTTTATATTTATAAATCAGATATATCAACTTTTACAGAGTTTGCTCCAAATTATCATAACAGTTTTAGTTCAGTATTTTTTATCAGTTCTATTCCCGTATATTATTATCATGCTTCATATCCGTTCACTGAGCGTTATGCTCAGCCGTAGTTTCCATTCATGTTTCCAAACGACAGGTACACAAGGACGATCTTAGGACTTCTAAGAGAGTACGTGCATTGCATGGGAGCTATCCAGACTCCTTTACTTTATGCACACATACATTACTTTGGTTGTTTGGACACTGTTTCGTCCTTTTCATTCAGTATTTAATCTTATTATTTTGAGCTTATGTTTGGACTACCGATGTTTGATTCCGGTATTCCCGTTATGGTCAGTTAATGTTTAATACATTGCCTTGCATGTTTTGATGACACGCCATAAATAAACGTAACGGTCCATTTATCCAAGTGGGGTGTTACACAGCAAGATTACCAAAACAAATTTGGGTGTGTTCACACAAACATCTTACTAATCCCACGAGGGGCCTAGCTGTATTAAACTCCAAAACGAAATTGGAGGAAATAAATTCCATTTTGACTATGAGCAAAACTTATGAATTTTGCAACACTTTTTAAAATAATCCTTATAGCTACCAGTTACGTTTAGCGTTAGATTATGCCACAAAGGTGCACTAGATTCACAACAGTTTCCTGGTATCTCAAGGCTAAGGATAACTATTTATGTTTTACTTGATGAGAAAGATCCATAAAGTAAAAACATATAGTTGGGATAAGTCCACTATTCGATTCATCGAATATCATTCAAAATCGATCAATATACTTTCAAGTATACTCTATCGCTATTTTGATTTGTCTTAATTTAATAATATTCCCATATTATCAATCGACAACGAACATTTAGCATAACATTTATTCATGGAAAAAAACATGTAAAATAGGATACACTTATTAAATAATAAAAATAAACAAAACCCAATCTTTATTTCTTTATATAATAATGTCATAACATCCTTTATCCAAATACTAATCACAGATTTATTGCATGAGTTCACTAGCTTGTTGCAACCCAATCTCTTTGGCATGCTTAACTACCTTTGGTCTAGGCAAAGCCTTAGTTAAAGGATCAGCTACGTTATCATCTGTGTGAACTTTTATCAATTTGATTTCATGAGCTTCAACTTGTTCTCATACGTAGTGATGTCTACGCATAAAGTGTCTGGCGCCTTTCATGACTCCAGGATCATTGGCAAATATTATTGCGACAAAATTGTGACAATACATATCTATAGGTTCTTTAATTGAAGGCATCACTCCCAGATCTTCAATAAACTCCCTAATCCAAATAGCTTCCATTGCAGCTTCTGAAGCATCCATGTACTCAGATTGAGTAGCATGCATTGCAATTGTTGTATATTTCTTGCTCTTCTAGTCAACTGCTCCTCCATTGATAACAAAAACGTAACCCGTCTAAGACTGCGTACCGTCTTTATCACATTGCCAGGACGCATCACAAAAACCTAAAACATTCAGTTCTGTGTCTGGTTTCCCTTCAAATACCAAAAACATATCTTTCGTACTCCTCAAATACTTTAGAATATGTTTAACAGCAGTCCAATGGAGCTTCCCTGGATTCTGTTGGTATCTACTGACCAAGTTCTGAGCAAATGCCACATCAGGCCTTGTGCATCTAACATCATACATTATAGATCCTAAAGCCGAAGCATAAGGCACCTTCTACATGTACGCATCCTCTTCAGGTGTTGATGCATCCATCTCATGACTCCGATTATGCTTAACTTCCACAGGTTGAAAACCTTTCTTGGAATTATGCATGTTATACTTCTTCAATATCTTATCTATATAAGCATCTTGACTTAGACCAATTAACCGTCTTTTCTTATCTCGATAGATCTTAATTCCCAGAATGTATGCAACTTCTCCTAAATCCTTCATAGAAAAACATTTACCAAGATAATCCTTAACAACTTTAAGTCTTAGAATGTTACTTCCCATGATTAATATGTCATAAACATATAGGACTAGGAATACAACATCACCCCCACTAGCTTTGCGATATACACATGGCTCATCACGATTCTGAATAAATCCAAACTATTTGATTTCTTCGTCAAATCATTTATTCCATTGACGTGATGCTTGCTTCAAACCATAAATTGACCTTTGAAGTTTGCACACGTGTCCTGGATTCTCAGGATCAACATACCCTTCTGGATGCTGCATATAGATGTCTTCATTCAAGTGACCATTCAAGAAAGCAGTTTTAACATCGATTTGCCATATCTCATAGTCATAGTATGCTGCTATAGCTATGAGAATCCTAATAGCTCTTAAGTCTGCTACAGGAGAAAATGTCTCCTTGTAGTCTACGCCAAAAGTTTGTGTAAAACCTTTAGCTACTAAACGAGCTTTATATGATTGTACTTTTCCGTCCATGTCGGTTTTCTTCTTGTATATCCACTTATGTCTCACTACTTTAGCATTCGGTGGTGGTTCTACAAGAATCCAAACATCATTTACTTTCATGGATTTTATTTCCTCATCCATAGCAACCATCCACTTTTCCTTTTCAGGATCAAGTATGGCGGATTTATAATTAGTGGGTTCACCAAGATCCCCTAACTCATCATCATCCTCTATTTTAAGACATATATATTTATTTGTGTTTTTAATTCTTGCGGATCTACGTAGAGGAACTAATTCCGGTGGAACCGCCAGACTTTCTGGTTCTACAGGAATTACATCGCTAGTGTTTTCAGAAGGTAATGTATCTATATGACTCTCTTCTAGATCATAATTTCTCCCACTGAATTCTCGATTTTCAAGATCAGATTGAAGGAAGTCTCCATACTTAGCAACAATCACTTTGTTCTTAGGTGGATAATAAAAGTAGTAACCCATAGTTTCCTTAGGGTATCCTACAAAGATACATTTTACAGATCGTTGTTGGAGTTTGTCACCCGAGTCACATTTCACATACGTCTCGCAACCCCATACCTTTCAATAAGATAAATATGGCTTCTTGCCATGCCATAGTTCATATGGTGTCTTATCAACCTTCTTTGTGGGAACCATATTTAAAATGCGAACAACATATTCTAAAGCATAATCCAAAAATGATAAAGATAAAGTTGTAAAATTAAACATAGATCGCACCATATCCAATAATGTACGATTTCTCCTTTCAGATACACCATTTTGTTGTATAGTATAGGGAGAAGTAAGATGCTGAACAATTCCATTCTCACTTAGATAATCTATAAACTCTTGACTTAAATATTCACCACCTCTATCAGAACGAAGAGCTTTAATCTTCTTCCCTAATTGCAGTTCTACTTCTGCTTTAAACACTTTGAATGTTTCAAATACCTCATGTTTATGTTTAAGTAAATAAACATAACCATAACGACTATAATCATCCGTAAATTTTAAGAAGTAGCTACACCTTTCCTTGACGTATGTCTAAGTGGTCCACACACATTAGTATGTATAAGTCCAAGTAGATCATTTGCTCTTTCAATATTGCTATTAAAAGATTTCTTGGTCATCTTTCCAAAGATACAAGACTCGCCTTTATCAAATGATTCATCATTGATATTTTCCAAAAGACCTTCACGTTGAAGCTTTTGTATACAAGTCTTCAAAATATGAGCAAGTCTACAATGCAAAAGATAAGAAGAGTTCTTGTCAAATTTTCTCTTCTTACTCATGCTAAACACAGATTTATTATTCTTGGATTCATTATCATGCATGTCTATTTCAAACACACTTATCATAGAATTTGCATTAAAATAGAAAATACCATTCTTCCAAACAGAAATTCCAATATTATCAGTCGTTTGAAAGAATCCATCATTTAAAAAACAAGAAAAGGAAATAACACCCCTAACAATTGTAGGTGCATAATGACAATCATTTAAACTCAGTACTAAACCCGAAGGTAAAACTAGATTAAATGTTCCTATAGCTTCAACCGCTGCTTGTGCGCCATTGCCCACTTGCAGAAATTGTTCCCCATATGATAGCTTCCTTTCTAGATTAAAATCCCTGCAGCCTATTACAAATGTTAATACCGCATCCCGTATCATATACCTAGGAATTTAATTTGTATGTTAAATTGAACAATTCAATCATAAATAAAGTACCTGAAGCTGCAGCGCTCTGCTCAGACTTCTTATTTATTTCTCGCAATTCTTCGAGGTAAAGAGGGCAATTCCTCTTGCAGTGACCACTTGCCTTGCAATGGTGACAAGTCTCATCTTTCTGAGAGTTATTCTTCTTGAAAAGTTCTACTTAGGTTTCGAATAAGTCGCAACTAGTTTGCCCTTATCATCTTTGCCTTTTCCTTTCTTCTTGTTCGTTTGCGGTTTTGGCTTACTCACTCTACCCTTTTGTATGGTTAGTATAGAAGGCGTAGCGGTAGATGCCTTGTCTTTCAACCCCTTTTCATAGTCAATGAGCATTACATGTAAATCATTAATTGTCTTCCCCGTGCAATGCATATTATAGTTTCGAACGAAATCATTGAAGTCCTTGTTAAGGGAATTATTGATCAAGTTGATAGCCATATTATGATCATAGGGTTGTCCTAGTGCAATGAGCTATTCCATATAACCCCTCATCTCCATATAGTGGGCACTTACAGACTTACCAGGAGCTTGCTTGCAACTATGCAAAGCATCTACCAAATCGTAGATCTCCACAGCTTACGGCTTATTGAACATAGCCTTGAGCTCATCAAGCATTCGCTTAGGTGAAAATAACTCATACTTCTGTTGAAGTAGAGGATCCATTTTTCCTAACATTAAAAAAGACACCTCAGAGTGCTTCTTAACATTAGCAGTGTGTTCAAGCCTTTGCGCATCAGATGCTCCTTCATCAAGATCCTCCGGATAAGGAGTAGTCAAGATATCGATAGTACCCGCTACTCTCAAGATAATTCTTAGTGAGCGATACCAATCATTGATTTTTGGGCCAGTAAGTTCAGGACTATCAAAGAAAGCTTTGAACGTAGAACTTATAGTCATATTGTTTTCGGGTTGAGCCATTTCTACAGAAATAAGTTCAAATATTAGTATTTTCTATAATAAAATAAGTTCAAGAAAATAAAATTACCTTGGTATAAAAACCATATTATTTTCCTTGAATTCTCATACTATATTGGCATAAATCCATTACATCAGTTGATCTGCTAGTAATGAATATACTCAACATAGCGAGTTGTCAAACAATTTAATTGACAAACAATTTTCAATTTCTAGATATTTAAGGGATTTACATTGCCAAAAAAACGTTTTGCATTATAAACATGTTTCATCTCTTCTAAATGCATTAAGTTTCCAGATCTCACTGAGTAACTTAATTAAGTCATCTAATCTGAGTAACGTAAAACCATCATACAAATTCTCATTCTACAAATGGTTTTCTCTCGATCACAACATCACCCAAAAATCTCATTTAATGACGAAGTAATTTCAAGTGTTCGTCAATTAGGAGCATTCGACTTAAATTTTAAGGGTATAAATTTTGATGTCAAAATCGATGTATAGAGAAGCATGCATACAACTCCATAGCATAAGTTTAATAAAAAATTGAGTAAATTTCTTCACGAGACTAAATTTCTACATAAATTATGTTGAGGTATTGGTTAAACCAATTAAAGAATTTATCCACAACTATTCACAACGTACTTTTGCTAGAACTTGGCTACACACAAAGCAATACCCTTATTCATTGTGTTTCGGATGTGAATTTGTGATAAATCACCCTTAAGGTATAATTCAATTAAAATCGCAAGTAATTTCAATTTGACGCACAGGCGAGCCGGGAATTCGGTCAGCGACTAATGGCATAACACCTCCTTCCTTAACCGGGTACATGACCAGCGGTGCGTTATACCCACTTTATAGTTTGTCAAAAGGAGTAGGCCGTTAGATTATTATTTCAATTCACCAATAAACTTAATGTTATGTAATTTAGATCTCTTTACAAATTATTATTTTCATATGATTTAGTCCATATTATTTCTTTTCATAAAAAAACCCTTGTTTACAACAATTCAACAATTTTATATATAAACAAGTAAAAAAAACTAAATCATAAACACATAATAACCATTTATATGTGCAACAAATAAATCAAATAGACACATGCATACGATTTATTCAATAATCACAATATCTAGGTCTTTATATTCATATAAAATTCTTCCCTAATTCGAGATTTATTGAATCAAATAAACACGTAGCACATAAAATCATATAAACATATAATTTTACAATCCATGAAACATGCACGTAATCATGGATTTCCCACAAATCTTAACAATTAAATCTCTAAGGGTCGTAAACATACATGACATAACAATTAATCATGCAATTTAATCTAAAATTATCCCACATGTAATTAGGGTTTCAAAATAATTTCTTTTTTTAATTAAAAAATTCGGCCAAAACCCTAATTTTTTAAAAAACAAAACCCTTAATTTTATGAAAACCTAAAAAACATGTAGTTTTAACTCAAAACAATTATTAGTTAAAAAACTTTAGATTTTCGATAATTATAACATGTTAAAACGGCTCTCGATGCCACTGAAGGTTTATTACTATCATAACAATTATATAAAACCCTAAACGAGATCAAAGCACATATAGCGGAAGCGATTTAACAAGATCATAATAATAACACAATTATAATTAATCGAATTAGGGTTACATACCTTTACGCTAAAGAAATTCTACAAGACGAAGAACGAATCACCAATTCGGGTTTATACCGTAGTTCACCAAGATATAGTCTAAAGTAAGACTATTTTACGATCTTGTACACACGTAATACAACGAGCTAACCGTGATTATATCACTTGAAAACTGAGCTACAACACTTGTAATTAATCTACCTAACAACCCTAGAGAGGGGCTAGGACTAGATTACGTACACAATCGATCAACCAAGAAAACCAACCGAAACCCTTTGTGGTTTACTCCTTGCGATCGAACCAAGAGAACGAAAGAGAGAAGATTTAAGTTGTGAATATTATTGTAACACCCCACTTGGATAAGTGGACCGTTACGTGTATTTATGGCGTGTCATCAAAGCATAAGGTAAATGTCCTAAAACATTAACTGACCATAAAGGAATACCGGAATCAAACATCGGTAATCCAAACATAAGCCCAAAACATGAAAAGTAAAATACTGAAGGAAAGGACTAAACAATGTCCAAATACGCAGAATAATGTAAGAAATGCATAAAGTAAGAATTCTGGATAGCTTCCATCCAAATGCACATGCTCCCAGAATCCTAAGAGCGTCCTGGTGTACCTGCCGTTAGAACATGAAAGGAACTACGGCTGAGCATAACGCTCAGTGAACGGATATCAAGCATGATAAGAATCTACTGAATGAAACAGGCGATAGAATACTGAAGCTGTAAGACTGATATGTAACATGTGGTAGAACTCTGCATAAAATCTGAGAAACCTGGTTCATATACACTGATACTGAAATATAACTATTAATTCTGAAAACATGCATTTACTGTATTTTAATTTGCCAGAGCTTATATAGGTCACGTGCTGTAACAACCGTGCATGAATAACTGGAGGTGTGACCTCGTCATGCTATAGAGGGGTGACCTCTAAATAACTATGCTGGGTGGAGGGATCAGCTCTAATGGGAAGGATGTAGAGCACACACCACATTCACCCTGATAACTTGTAACACATATAAGCCTAGGATGCATCCATACGCCCCACTAATAATACTGATAAAATGGCCAAGCTGAGCTGAGTGGGACGATGCAGGATATCACTCTCCTGCATGTGAGTCACGACACCGGTGCCTCTAGTGCCGTGGTTACGGTACCTCCGTAACTAGTACATAAACTGGTCGTGCTTGTATATAATGCTCAGGCAATTTATTTAGTTATTAACATGATTACTGATAAGCTTAAACATATACTGGGAAAAATATTTGGCTGTAGACGGGGAATCCTAATCATGCATAGAAAGGAAGTCCTTACTGAAAGGACGGAAAGTCCGTACCTCTAGTCCAGTAACTGACTGAATGGAAGACTGAACGAATACTACTCGGGCTTTCACGGAAGCTACAATAATAATAGACGTGAATAAGTTACCTGATTATTATTTAATTTACTGTTCTTTTTTTTTCTCATTTGCTTATTTTATTTCTGACGTCCTGCACGTATTTTACTGACAAATATTCTCTTTAATTATAATTCATTCTAATATATTAACGTCCTACTATTGTTACGATATAACCGTATTCTGACGTTAATTAAAATACTATAATAAGTAACTTGTTAAAATGTAAGGTTTCTAGTTAGCAAGTTTCTAAAACAATTTAATTTGTATAATAAAATTATACCCTTTTAAAAATATTACAAATCTATTATAATTTAATTTATTTAAAACAGTACAATTAGAACATTTATAAAAGTATAAGTAATATAAAGGTATAATTTAAAATCTTTTTATTTTTATTTTTATACAATGCCCCGAGCCTACCGAGACACCACCTTCTCGGTCGCAATAAAACGATTAAACCAAATATATAAAATTCTGCTTACTGGAATTAGCGACATAATTTTCTGTCGCTAAAAAGCTGTGACTAAACTGTCCCACATCCTGACAGGAAAACTGCGACAACTAAAACTGTCGCTAATTTTGATTTTAAGTCACTAATTCCTGTCCAACACTTACCCACTGATCCTATCTCTGTTCCCACCGTTTTTAATTAATTCCCACTGTTTATCCCAAACACTCCCTTATAGCGAGTAAACCCAAACACCCCCTGTTACGAAGCAAACACCCCTGATGGGGTTTCTTTTAGCTGCGGTCGCTGGACCAGACCCAAGCCGCCCCTGTGTGGGTCACGACTGGGCAGAGAAGGAACCAACGAGACCTTATGGTCTCGGTTTTATGCATCAACACCCAAAACCCCGAACCCTTATTCATATAACCCCTGTTTGGGGTGGGTTTGGTTCGCGGCTGACCAAAGAAAAAGGACACCACAACCCCTGATGGGTCACGGTTGGTTAATAACATCACACCGAGGCCTTTCAGATCTCGGTTTTCACGTGAATCAACAGAACCCGCGACTTATTTGTTTGATTTCTTGATTACCCATTTGTTTTTCGTTTTTAAAGTCTTGCATCTATATAAACACGTGATATAATAAAATTAGGGATGAAGGTGTTACCGTTAGAATAGCTTAGGAAGATGGATGGTTACACACGAATCCACGATGAATAATCGAACCCGAAATCTCTCCTTTCTTCCTCTCTGCCGGCGGCCCCCATGGTCAAACCCTAGTTCTTCCCGTTTCTTTTTTTTTTTTTAGAGTTTACTGTTGTGACAAAACAAAAGGGTAACCCCCGTTTTTTTATTTTCTTTAAAGTGTGTTGGGCTAAAAGCCCAATTACATATTCCTCTTGTCCTAACTGCCGGCCCAACTTCATACGTACCACTTTAATTTTCGTATCGTGTTATAATATTAGGGGTTCGCGATCGTGTTTTAATTCTCGTTTTAAACCCCGTCATGTATTTATTTATTTACTGAATAGCTAGTAAATAAATCAATAACTAACAATTATTTTCTGAATGACCAAATTACGTCACGATATTAATTAAAACTGGGACCGCGTAATTACTATTAACTTTTAGTTATTTTCTGCATAATAATAATTCATACGTAATATATTTTTGAAACTTAATAAGTATTTTCTGAATAATTACGATCTTGTAATATTTGACTGAAACTGAGCCTGCGTATTTACTAAAGACTGCGTATTTAATTTCTGCGTTTATATCTCTGTCTAATAATTAATACTTATATAGTTTATTAATATTAAACCGCGTATTTAAATATTCTGATTTTTAAATACGGGTTTTATAATTCTTCCCCTCAAAAAACAATAATTCGTCCCCGAATTAAAGATATGACTATATTGGGTTTTACAATTCTTCCCCTCTAAAAAGGAGAAATTCGTCCTCGAATTACAGGTAATGAGCTAATGAAGTTATAATAACTGAAAGAACACGTAGACTGAAAAGACAATTAAGCTGAAGGATGAATTGTCTTCTAATTAAGACATAATGCTGCTGATAGGTATAAACCTGACATGACTGAAATGATCATGTAACGTGACATCGCTGAAGAGAACATGGAACGTGACATGACTGAAAGAACATAACTGAATTTATTGAAGAAGATAATGAGAGGTCCAGATGGACTCCTCCGTTTCGAGTGGCCTCCCGCTCGAAACGATTCCTTCAAAGGTCTAACATAATAAATAAAATCTTGGTCCTGATGACCCTGTCCTGATGATGCTGAATAGCTTCTGGTTCCATATTTAAGATGGATTTTCTTAATCTTGTAGACTGAATAACTATAGCATGTATGATACATGAAACGATACGTGTAAATATTCTGAAAAGATAACATTTATAACTCTGAGCAAGCTGCAGAAATATATAGGGATGAACTATGTGAACAATTGTGAACGTGCTACGTGAGCAATTATGAACGTGGTTCATAATTATATGAGGAGCGCTGGCATGGAATATATCATGAATGTGATACGTGAATCATATTGTGAACGTGATACTAGAACATATCATGAACGTATGCTGACTGATGAATGAATGCCAAACGATACGGCCTGAGATGTGAAACGTCTGCTTGGTTATGGAAGTTGTGCTAAACTTGAGTCTGATTTCTCAAGCTTTCTGTAACCGTATTCGGTAATAAACTGAGAAACGTGTATTGCGAAATGGCACACGAACTTGAACGTGAACAAGGTTGTGAACGCTAACGTGAGCTTAAATCATGAGATAGCGTAAAAGATGAACTGAAACAGCATCATACCGCGAATGAGACGTAAACGTAAAAGTGAAAATAAACATGAACTTAAAGTGGGCGTAAACATACACTTGATCGTGAACATGAATTATGTCTGATATGATGGTCGATGGAATGCCTTGAATTCGTACGATTTACTACTGAATTTCAAAATTTTCTGCAGATTTGCTACTGCGTGATTCTTTTGGATGAAAGAAACGCGCAGGCTGATTACATGGTTAATGATAACTTAGATAGTATCATACTTTCTCTGAGTCTGTGGTAAAACTGATAACAATCTCCATGGAGTCTTGTCTCCTTCCGGTCCAGAATTTCTACTGGTAGTAATAACTCGATAGCATGCCGGCGTTCTATCTTAAACCTGCTGAAATGACAGGCATTAGATATGAACATAACTGCCTCAACGTTTTATACTGTTTCTATCAAACTTCTCCCAGGAATTTTGGTGCATTCAGGTGAAACTTGAGTGAATAGTTATGGAAATTTTTTTAGTGAGAACTGTCAGCAATTTCTGCGGTAGCAGTCAATTGAGTTCTAGAAAGGTTTGTACTCCGTTCACAGTCGTCGGTCGGGACCATCAGGTGATGGCCTTCACCTTCGCAGCATTGTATGAAATTTCTTTCTGCTAAGGTAGAATGGCTCAGAAATGCCACTTTGTTCAATTAGAATTCATATCTGGAAAGCTGTATATAAAATCTTCTCCTATCGAAGATTCTGTACAACTGTGATAAAATGATTCTCGTGTTCTTCTTTATGATTTGGTAGATCAGAAAGTGATCAATGAATATGTTGACGAGTTTGTCTGAGAATCATGGGAAAAATTTAATTCATAAATTCCATAAGATAGCTGAGCAGTAGGGAGTTCAGAAGTATAAATTCAAAGTTTTAGAGAGACTATATCGTGTGTAACAGCAGTCTAGAAAACCTCGTGTTCTTTCTCTCAGCACTGTTGGTGGTATGATCGTGAATCGTTCTAGAAAATATTTAAGACATCGTAGCAGGCCAGAAAGACCTTCTGTACGTGGAATGAACATTGATTATGTATGGTGGCCTTGTAAAATTTTTGGTGATCGATCCATGATCTCATGTTACCGGCCTTCTTCTGGTCAGACAGAAAATGGTGCACCTTCTGGTGGTGCACTAGGGCGAATAAAGCCTCATCCTGGTAATTCTTGCAGCAAATGATGCAACCCTTTAACTTAGATGCAACTCTGGAATAAAGAGTTTTAGAAACAGGCACTATTCTTGAGACAAGCTCGATGTTAAATTATGTCTCGTAGTTAGGAAGGAATTCCTGGAATGTCATCTGGAAATTTTTGTATAATCTGCTGATCATGGATTCGAGGAATTTTAGAAGTGAATTTATAACTGGTAGCTAAAAGTGTTCGTAGCTATGTATTGATAAGTTACGCGCTTGTAAGGAATAAACAACTTGTACTGATTTTTCTGGCAGAAATATATAATGAATATATTTGGGATTTAGTAAGACGGATCTCGTCGTTAACTGAAAGGAGAACTTTAATAAATATGGTGATACTGTTGAGTCCTTTCTGGTGAGAGGCAGATAACTACCTGGTTTGAGATAAAGCTGACATAGGAACACGTGAAGTAAACATGGCAACTTTTCACTAAATGTGTTCGTCTGTAACCACACATAATGATTACAGTGTGTTAAATCTGAATAATAATCTAGTGTGGTGACTGAATTTTAATGATCTGATTCATGCGTGGCATAATAGAATAGGTATACCCCTTTCTGAAGGGTACCCTGAATTTCTGAGGGCCTGGTTTAGAAACATACTAGAGTTATGAGTTCTGACTCGTATTTTGATAAAGATTCGTATGACGTGTATCGTAACTGGGGTCCTGAAAGGTCTTCCAAAATGATACCCGAGACTTATGTCTTGACTGATTTCTTGACATGTGTTTTAGTGGATGAATCTGAACAAGGCTGAAAATTTTGGTAACTGCTAGGATTTGCGGATTGGTTAGGCTACTGACCTTTGTATTTCTGGTCACGTCCGTCCCGGAGTTCCGAGGGTACTGACTGATTAATTATAAACACGGTGGTTGTCACTACTACTTTGTCTGTCAGTTTCCCGACGGTCGTTATCATGACCGTGATTCATGTAATTATTTTTGCTGAGTGGCCGGCTGGGTTCCGGTTCCCACTCTTCTGAATGAACGGTTAGCTGAGTGAAGTGTGACATTTAGCTGAGAAAGTAAAAGCCTGGAATAGAATGGTAGTGTCAGATGGTAGAAGTTTATTCTCGTCAGAAATTTTAAATTTATAGTTTTCGTCTTTGTTCTGCAGAGTCTTCACAGTATAAACGGCATCAGCATCTTGAGAAATCTCCAAAGTATCAACAACATCAGTATTTGTAAGGTCTTCAATGTGTTATCAGCAATCAGCATCTAGCAAAATCTTCAACTCACGAGCAGCAACAACACCTGGTAGAATATCAACAAGTGGCAACGCCTGAGATGATTGAGGATCGATTAGCAATATCCATGGAATAGGGTACATGGAGTACACCTGGACTACTGTACATGAAGTACAAAATGAATACTGCACATGGAGCATATCTGAGGCACTATACGTGGAGTACACATGAAATACTGTACATGGGGTATAACTGAGACACTGTACATGCGGTACATATGGAATACTGTACATGGCACTGGTGGAAATTTTATGGGATGATCGGTACTGGTGTCGCTTGTTTGACATTATCAAAGAAATAAATTGATTTAAACGGTAGTAAACTAAATTGAAACGGTTGACATGATAGGCTGATAATTTATGCGTAGACTTAATGCTGGTTGGTTGTAGTAAAATTCATATTTGTCAAGATCTAATGAAATGTCATGACATGACAAATGTGAACAACTATGGATCGGTTCACAAAACAACATTTGACTGAAAAGCATGAAATTTGATCTGAAAATTGGTGAACGTATATGGGCTGGTTCACCGAGTAATATTCGACTGAAAACATGAATCTGCCTGAGTAAGGATAAACGCCTATGGTCGGTTTACCAATACAAAATCTGAACGACAAGGGTGAGCGCCTATGGGTCGGTTCACCAAAACAAAATTCGCAGAAAACACAAGCGACTAAATATGGCCAGTCCTGTACCAACCTTTTACTTAGTCAAAAATTTAAGAAAACTGACTGATAACTGAAGAAAACCGACTGATAAATGCCTGAGAAACATGAAAGATAACAACGCCAAAATCTGGGAAGTTCCTGATGACTACCCACTCGTCACAGGTCAAGTTTTAGAGCCTACAGGTCGAACCAGGCTCTGATACCATAACTGTAACATCCCACTTGGATAAGTGGACCGTTACGTGTATTTATGGCGTGTCATCAAAGCATAAGGTAAATGTCCTAAAACATTAACTGACCATAAAGGAATACCAGAATCAAACATCGATAATCCAAACATAAGCCCAAAACATGAAAAGTAAAATACTAAAGGAAAGGACTAAACAATGTCCAAATACGCAGAATAATGTAAGAAATGCATAAAGTAAGAAGTCTGGATAGCTTCCATCCAAATGCACATGCTCCCAGAATCCTAAGAGCGTCCTGGTGTACCTGCCGTTAGAACATGAAAGGAACTACGACTGAGCATAACGCTCAGTGAACGGATATCAAGAATGATAAGAATCCACTGAATGAAACAGGCGATAGAATACTGAAGCTGTAAGACTGATATGTAACATGTGGTAGAACACTGCATAAAATATGAGAAACCTGGTTCATATACACTGATACTAAAATATAACTATTAATTCTGAAAACATGCATTTACTGTATTTTAATTTGCCAGAGCTTATATAGGTCACGTGCTGTAACAACCGTTCATGAATAACTGGAGGGGTGACCTCTAAATAACTGTGCTGGGTGGAGGGATCAGCTCCAATGTGAAGGATGTAGAGCACACACCACATTCACCCTGATAAGTTGTAACACATATAAGCCTAGGATGCATCCATACGCCCCACTAATAATACTAATAAAATGGCCAAGCTGAGCTGAGTGGGACGATGCAGGATATCACTCTCCTGCATGTGAGTCACGACACCGGTGCCTCTAGTGCCTTGGTTACGGTACCTCCGTAACTAGTACATAAACTGGTCGTGCTTGTATATAATGCTCAGGCAATTTATTTAGTTATTAACATGATTACTGATAAGCTTAAACATATACTGGGAAAAACATTTGGCTGCAGACGGGGAATCCTAATCATGCATAGAAAGGAAGTCCTTACTGAAAGGACGAAAAGTCCGTACCTCTAGTCCAGTAACTGACTGAATGGAAGACTGAACGAATACTACTCGGGCTTTCACGGAAGCTACAATAATAATAGACGTGAATAAGTTACCTGATTATTATTTAATTTACTGTTCTTTTTTTTTTCTCATTTGCTTATTTTATTTCTGACGTCCTGCACGTATTTTACTGACAAATATTCTCTTTAATTATAATTCACTCTAATATATTAACGTCCTACTATTGTTACGATATAACTGTATTCTGACGTTAATTAAAATACTATAATAAGTAACTTGTTAAAATGTAAGGTTTCTAGTTAGCAAGTTTCTAAAACAATTTAATTTGTATAATAAAATTATACCCTTTTAAAAATATTACAAATCTATTATAATTTAATTTATTTAAAACAGTACAATTAGAACATTTATAAAAGTATAAGTAATATAAAGGTATAATTTAAAATCTTTTTATTTTATTTTTATACAATACCCCGAGCCAACCGAGACACCACCTTCTCGGTCGCAATAAAACGATTAAACCAAATATATAAAATTCTGCTTACTGGAATTAGCGACATAATTTTCTGTCGCTAAAAAGCTGTGACTAAACTGTCCCACATCCTGACAGGAAAACTGCGACAACTAAAACTGTCGCTAATTCTGATTTTAAGTCACTAATTCCTGTCCAACACTTACCCACTGATCCTATCTCTGTTCCCACCGTTTTTAATTAATTCCCACTGTTTATCCCAAACACTCCCTTATAGCGAGTAAACCCAAACACCCCCTGTTACGAAGCAAACACCCCTGATGGGGTTTCTTTTAGCTGCGGTCGCTGGACCAGACCCAAGCCGCCCCTATGTGGGTCACGGCTGGGCAGAGAAGGAACCACCGAGACCTTATGGTCTCGGTTTTATGCATCAACACCCAAAACCCTGAACCCTTAATCATATAACCCCTGTTTGGGGTGGGTTTGGTTCGCGGCTGACCAAAGAAAAAGGACACCACGACCCCTGATGGGTCACGGTTGGTTAATAACATCACACCGAGGCCTTTTAGATCTCGGTTTTCACGTGAATCAACAGAACCCGCGACTTATTTGTTTGATTTCTTGATTACCCATTTGTTTTTCGTTTTTAAAGTCTTGCATCTATATAAAAACGTGATATAATAAAATTAGGGATGAAGGTGTTACCGTTAGAATAGTTTAGGAAGATGGATGGTTACACACGAATCCACGATGAATAATCGAACCCGGAATCTCTCCTTTCTTCCTCTCTGCCGGCGGCCTCCATGGTGAAACCCTAGTTCTTCCCGTTTTTTTTTTATAGTTTACTGTTGTGACAAAACAAAAGGGTAACCCCCGTTTTTTTTATTTTCTTTAAAGTGTGTTGGGCTAAAAGCCCAATTACCTATTCCTCTTGTCCTAACTGCCGGCCCAACTTCATACGTACCACCTTAATTTTCGTATCGTGTTATAATATTAGGGGTTCGCGATCGTGTTTTAATTCTCGTTTTAAACCCCGTCATGTATTTATTTATTTACTGAATAGCTAGTAAATAAATCAATAACTAACAATTATTTTCTGAATGACCAAATTACGTCACAATATTAATTAAAACTGGGACCGCGTAATTACTATTAACTTTTAGTTATTTTCTGCATAATAATAATTCATCCGTAATATATTTTTGAAACTTAATAAGTATTTTCTGAATAATTACGATCTTGTAATACTTGACCGAAACTGAGCCTGCGTATTTACTAAAGACTGCGTATTTAATTTCTGCGTTTATATCTCTGTCTAATAATTAATACTTATATAGTTTATTAATATTAAACCGCGTATTTAAATATTCTGATTTTTAAATACGGGTTTTACAATTATGAGGGATAAGGAGGTGTATTTATAGGCCTCAACCCATTGTAGCCCAAGTTAAATAAAAGGCAACTTTTGCCCCCCCCCTTTGGAGCCCTTAACCGACCGACCAAAACACCCCAATATATTTATTTAAAATTCGTTAATACTTAACTATTAATTAATTAACGATCGTTAAAGTTATATAGTTACTTATTGTGTGCAATCCCATAATCTCGAGTTCGATCCTATCACATGACTATTAAATATAAGTCCATAAACTTACATGCTTACACTTGTATAAGACTCATCGTCTTTGATTTCCAACATCACTGAATGATGATATCAAGATGTATGAGAGTGATACTAGTCTTTGGAGACTTAGTAATCACTTTAGTCAAGATTGAGCTTTGCATTGGTTCTTAGAAGACTTAAAATGCATTTTTGGCTAAGGTACGCTTTCGTCCTTCCGCACACCCTATTGATCATTCTTTTGATCATTACTTGACTATGTGCTTGTTCTTGGCATCCTTGCCTTGACATGTGATAACCTGAACCCGTGATCATTATTTAATTATATTTTACGTATATTTTTGAAATGTTTGACGATACTTAATGTTATGATGTTTGGTGATTTGAATTGAACGAATGTTGAAAGTTATATTTTTACGTTTTGACGAGTTACGATGATTATTAGTGATCCCGATATCAACGGATGCCCAAACTTTACGTTTTATTTTTAGTTATGTCGATGTTTAATATTTTGACGCTTTTATTTTTAATTTCGTATTACGTCGTGCCGGGACTATATAATATCATATTTTGTGTGTGTTTTAAGTTTTAAGAAGTATTTTTATGAAACCCGAGACCCGTAAATATTTTCAAAATTGACTATTAGTCATTTCCCCGCTTTTTAAACAAGTATTTGCATTTTGGTCCACAAGAATCACAATTGGCAAAAACTACCCTAAACTTTTCCCATATAAAAGGAAAAATGAATAACAAAACACACATAAACTTTCCACTAACACCAAAATTCTCTCATCTCTCTCCCACCCTCTCTTTTGCCGTCACCCTACACCATCACAAAACCATGATCACATCAAATTTGAGCTTGAATCTATAAAATCTAAACAAAGACCCATTCTAGTTTCTTCAATCTCTACATTTTGGTATAAAATTTACCCACATGAAAACACTTTTTGTAAAAACCCATTTTTGATGAAAAACTATTGTTTTGATCTTGTTTATTTGATGTATGTAGGTGTTTATGATGATATAAATGATTTTTACTTGTTGCATGTTAAAACATTTCAGTTGGGTTTTATGTGATTTGATCATCTAGGGTGATATAGGATGTTAGGATTAGAAGTAGTAGTATTAGTATGATTATAATGGTAAAAATGATGTTAAAATGGGTGAAAAAGATGATTTTGAGTGATTTTTAAGAAGGTATTTTCAATCATCCGCTAAAATACATTTTTTGGAAAACTTAAGTTTGTGTATGATATGATTTGATTAGATATTGTTGTAGAGGATTTCGTAAGCTTCGATTTGGTATAAAGTAGAGCTTCTAGCTCCAAACGAGCGAAAAGTTATGATAGTTTGATTATTTGTGTACCGGGAGACGAATATCGTCGCAATATATAGTTGTTGTCGATATTTGGATCGAATCTCGGGGACTATAGAAAGGATTTTGAAATGATTCAAGTACTGATGAAGAAGTGTAAACATTAGGATTTTGAGTCTATTTTCAAACATAAGTGTTGGTTTTGCAAATGGAGTCGTTTATAGAAGTCAAAATAATTATATGAGTCGATAAAGTAAAACTGTCCGATTTTTATAGTTCGAAGATGTGTCGGGCAGGGAACCTTAAAAGTAGAATCTTTTAACCAACTTTTGGGAGTACTTTCTATATATAATAAGTGAAGTCTCTGAGTAGTATCGTAAATATTTGACGTGTCAAAGTATGGAAAACAGTTTGAACGATTAGTATATATATTGACAGATTTTTAATAAAGGAAATAAACAAAGTAAAAGTGTAATAGGTGTATATATGTAGGAATTATTTAATTGAGAATGGTGTGACAATCCGTCAATTTACGATTGATATTTTATTCTCAAATATTATTTGAAAATATTATTTTAATGTTACAATATGAACTCACTTATTTTTGGGAAGAAATTTGGATTTACGTCTTGGAATAGCATCGACTACGTCTAAACCGGAGGATTCAACGTTACGTGCTTACGTTTACGTACACCGTCTTTGGTGACAGTCCGACACTTCAGAAAATAAATTTATCCGTGAATATTATTTTGGAGTTTTAAATTTGTGTTGGTTCATAAACTCACAAATTTACGAGAAGAGATTAGGACTTACGATTTTATTTTAACGTCCTTTACGACTAAACCGGAAACCTTAGGATTACGTATTTACGTTTTTGAACTCCGTTTTTGATGAGACAATTTTTATTGGATTCGTTTTGTAACGTTGATTTATAATTTATAAAAACGTTTTTCGTAAAACGACCCGAGGGCACGCAAATCGAGGAAACTAGAATCGAGGAATACCCGTAAACTAGTGAGATGGGACAAAATACATTGTCCCACCCCACTAGCACACATGGGACGGCTAACTTTGCCTCAACACATGAGGTGTCAAGCTTTAAGCTAGCTAGTTACAAGTGTAACTTAGCTTACACCTTAAGCTTAACCACCTCAAAACAACTAGCCCTCAAACCACTTCACCATTTGCAACATGCAAACCACCCTCAAAATCCTCTCAACTCTCTCACCTAGTTCGTCCCATCCTCACCCATAAACACCATTTTCATCAAAAATCAACCATGAAATCCTATGTTATTTCTACATATGTTGAAGCCCTCTTAAAGCTCTCTTGAATGGTGGTGATTATAACATCCAAGGAGGAGTATACATGGTGTCTTGAGGCTGATTTTCCACAAGGTTTCTATGAAGAATGGTGGTCATGAAGGTGGTCTTGGTGCATCATAAGTTTCTCCATCAAAAAAATCCATGTTTTGATCAACCTACATCATCATGGTGGTATAAAGATTGTCCTCCTCATCTTCTTGTTAATTTGATTATGTAAACATGTATTTTATTTCCTATTGTATATGTATATGATGATTATATGATGATAAAAATGTTATGTGGGGATTTGTTGTTGATAATCATGGATAAAAAGATGAAAAACTACAAGTAAAAATGGGTAAATCTTGTTTAAATGATAGGCTGTATAAAAACAGTAAAGAACCATATGGTAAACTGATAAAATGATGAATTAGAATGGATTTACAGTAAGCTATGGGTCTTGTACACATGTGAGAGTTGGCCATGCAATGGAATCAAAATAATGAGTGAGATATGATCAAAACAAGTTTAGGGTATAAATCTAAGGTTACTGTTTTGGACGATTTTTAGAAAATACTAAAAGGATGATTCAACAGTAGCTATAGAAGAGTTAAATGTAGCACATATCATGTAGTTTATGTGATAAACATTTGAGCTTCTATCTCCATGTAGAACTCAAGATATGGCAGTTTTGGTGAAAGTGAAGATAAAAATCAGATTTTTGAAAAATAAAGTATAATACTATTATATAAGCACTCAAAATTATATTGTATAAAATGTAAAGTTAAAACCCACTAACTCATGAATTTTATTTATATAAATATGTACAATGATAAATAAATGAACATTTTATAAAAATGGTAACTTGATATGTTTTATAAGATATAAAACTATAAACATGATCTTTACGACTTTTTCGGCTATTGCCGTAAAATTAACGGTTTTGTTAAATAAAACTTAGATGGTTGGACCCGTCTAATGAAAACTTTATAAAACTTATATGCTGATATATAGACATGTATAACAAGTCAAAACCTATAAAACCCGAACTATAGGGCACACGGACATTAACGAGCTAAGTAAACATATTGGACTAATACTTGGGCTAATAATTGGACTAAATAAGATAAACACCCATAAAAAGAACTTATTGGGCTTAACCCATTTGGGCCCAACTTGAAAGTGTATGTACTGATAATAAAAGTACAAAATGGATTAAAATAAGTTAAATAAACTTATAATAAGCTTGTTGGACCTAAAACACGTAAATAGGTAAGACGAGAAAACTAGTATAAAAGTTATCAACACATAACTCTAAAATGAGTAAACGAGAATATGTAATCCCACTTGATCATCATATATATATAATCATCATATGTATACATAATTGATATTTTTATAAAGTCATTGGACAAACGTCTAAGACCGAGTATTATTTGTCTAGGTTTTCGTGATTGAAGCACGTACCGTACATCCGAATTGCCGATAACCCGCCTTCCCATATCAACGTGAGTTCATAGCCTCGCACTCTTTTAAATGTTTTTCTAAATGTTTTATAAACCCGCGAGGGAGATAACATGTTAGTTTTTATAAATTTAGGACACCATTTGTCCCGATTGTTTGGTTATTGATTTTGGACCCGAATGATTGAATGACCCGATTGTATGACCCTATGAATGATTAAAGGACCCGATAGATGAAATTAAATGGATTATTAAAGTTAGGTTATGTCACTAAAAGTCCCATTAGCATGAATTGTGAACTACCGGGAGTTGGTAGACGCTTATGCATTTAATAGTACTATTTGGGGACGATCACCCCAGTTCGCGCCTTGACGGTTGATCCCCGTCGTGCCACATTGATTGGTAAGCGAATTTATGTATGAGAAGATTTCCATAGCGTGACCTTTGTGACGACACGCTACTTTAGATGGGCAAAATTGGTATCGGGTTAGCTACCCGTTTTGGTTTAGTAAGGTATCAATGTTATGCGGCTTATAATAATCCAATCACCGAAATATTACTAGACGCTCCGAATTACGATGTATTGCCTGACTAGCAATACAGGGTCATACTATTGATATTATGTTTGTGTTTTGGTTTTTATAACCATATTCATATAACGGTTTTATTTAATCTATACAACGTTGCAAAACGTATTGTATGGTGTTTTTAACGACAATGATTCGCTAATGATTTTTAAGGCAAATGCCTATATTATGATTTTCGATAAGGATTTGTATAAAATGACTTTGGCTATTTCATGGCCCATTAAAATGATTTGTACAAAATGATTTCAGTAATAATTTTATACTGATATTATATTGATGGATTTTATCAAACTCTATGAATTCACTCGGCGTTATCGCTGACCTTTTCTTTTAACATGTTTTATCTCAGGTACTTGAAGGTAATTCTCGGGAAGACAACAAGAATTCATGGCCCGCACTTAAACAATATTTTTCCATTAAAAATGCTTTGTAAAACTTTGTATGAAATATAATGACTTGGGACCTATGTAACTTTGATATTTATGAATGGAAATGCTTTATTAATAAACGACGCGATTTTTATGCGTTGTCTATGATGTGAGTAATGTGCTAACCCGTAACACCAACTAGTCTTCCGCTGTATTGAGTTGTATAAATTTGGGGGTGTTACAGTTTGGTACCAGAGCTCTCGTTATAGAGAACGAAATATTTTTAAAACCAAGGTTTTGGATAAAACTTTTCAAAATCTTTTAACTATAAACATTTTTCTAAAAATGTCTAAATTGTTTTTGACTATAACGGTGCCGAAGAATTCCCGAGTTACCGACAAGGCCAGACTGAGAAGTGTTATTTTAATATATATATAACTTGGATTATATATATATGATGTAATTTTATTACATGATTGTTTGATTATTATTTTGATAATTATACGAGGTATTTATACGACGTAGATTGTCACAATGTACCCTAAATCCCCTAGTAAATTAATCGAAGCTATTCTCGTAGGAATTCTAACTATCCTAGATCTAAACCAAGTTGTGGATATTTATGATCCCAACAAATGGTTGATATTCGTAGAAATGTAGATATTAGTTGATTGTGATATTGAAAAAGAATTGGCGAGATTAAATCTAATATCGATGCCATGACGATCTTTTCTTATAGAGTGGAGTTTGACAAAACATTACCACCTAGAAAGATGTCATATGATTCGTTGTCATCCCATTCTTAAATTGAAATCGAAAGGGTGAATGTTGCACTTGAGGCTGTCAATGGAACCATTACCCAGAAGCCTCATGCCACTAATACCTTTCCGAGAAGTTTAACTGAATGATCGAGTCATTTCATGCTAGTGACTCATTTGATAATTGTTGTTGTAAGAGCTAATAGGATTGGAAATTAAGTGTTGATTCATATTGAGATTGTATTGCCTTTACAAGGCCGAAGAATAAGGTTGTAAGTATTGGAGAATAAAGTAGGATATCGAATTGAGTGTAAGATGATTGAAACCTGAGTAAAGTAAAAATTTAACCTGTATGGAATAAGAAATTGTTAAGAGGAAGCCGTTAAGTTCTTTGATTGAATTATAAGGTTTTAAATGATTGATAGTTTGTGTTAAGGGTTGTTCCTAGGCCATTGTCCACTAATGAGGATGCCCAGTGTCCAAGAAATAAATTGAAGAAATCTTCTTCTGAATTGAGACCAATGGATCTTTCGGGACATGTGGAACACCTAATGACTCTTGTAGATTAGTATTCATTGTGGTATCTTTTAAAAATAATCCCTAACTTAACTGAGACATCAGTTGGTAGGATGAGTTCTGAGAATTGTATGACATAGTGACATGTAATGTGTTACGGTACAATTTTGACTTGTTTGTGATTAATGAAAAAAACTACCTTTGATTGCTAAATTCTACATGTATCGATGTTATCTATCTCTTATTGCTTCGTCCTAATGTTCGCATTAGTGATGCAACCATTGAACAAGTACTCATCTTGATTTGAGTTACGTTGTGAATTATTCTTGTTCAGTGCCATCGAGATCATGAACCTCATGATTATTTGGCTAAGCTCATTTCCTATCATATTGTAGTTAAGATCTTGGTGAACAACTCTTCGTCACTCTTTTGCAGATCACACATTATTTTTATAAGTTAAAACAGTATCCTTTGAGCAAAATTTAATTTTCATCACAATAAGGATTATTCAAAGTGAGGTTTATAAGCGATTGTTATCGAAACGAAGTTGTTTATAAAACACCTTGAAAAACTTGATTATTTCCATAACAAGGAAAATCTTTGTAAATTTATTCTTGATTCTTATTAAGCATGAAAATGTTTTTATTATAAACATGATGATAAAATTTTGACAAACTGAGTATTGCATCGTTAATCTTGAAATTGTATATAGTTGCGCGCCTACATACAATTTGGAATGGACTATGCAAGACTGATTAGTAGTCACCATAAAACTAATGAATAAACACTAAATTTTCTTTGAAGATTTTGAAAAAAATTAAATTTTATGAGATCTGCAAGAAGTGAAAAATAGGGACATAGTGTTAGGGACACCTACATATGTGCCTATAGCATCTATTCTTCTGAGTCGAATTTACTCATCTGTGGAAATTGTCTTACTTGATAATTGACAATTCTTTCCTATCCAATTATCCCGTAGTGAGATTCTTAGGAAAAGTATCTGATTACCGAGTGATGATACCCGACTGGATGTATTGACGTTCTTATCATTTCTTATAATTTGATTTCGTTTGAATGACCTGGGTAACGATCCGAGGAACTTTCGAATGCGTACTCAAATTATGAAAACATGGAATATATTCATACTCGTTAAATGTTTTCATCTGTATATGATTTGAAATTCTCTCCCATAGATTATGCGTTGACCTTACTCTTTTAATAGTAGTTGTGTATCCTACTATCCCTAAATTTGTGAAGGATTATGAATTATTATTAGTCTTTTAAGAAGTTCACATCTTATCAACGGCAACAAAACTGGAAAGCTGGAAATGCCAGTAGAATGGATTGATTGATTATGACATGACGACATTGTCTTAATTGACGGGAACTCGAATTGAATTCCCTAAAAGATAAGATGTTGAATATCAAAAGTGATCTAAATAATTCTTGATGGATGACCATATCCCGTATTTAGATTTGAAATTATATTGTGAATGATTGTGAATTAGTCATAGATACTATAATCTAGAAAGAACCTAATATGAATTTATTAAAAAGACGTTTCTGTTATCTGAAACTTTAGGAGGTATTTGTTGGTGAATTACCTAGACTTTCGCCATTAAGGCAAGTAGAATTTGGTATTTGATTATACTCCCGGTGCTGCATCTGTGGCGTGTGCACTGTACGTCAGCACCATCTGAATTTAAGGAATTACCGTACAATAGAGAGTTGTCGGAGAAAGATTTTATTATACCAAGCCTGTCATCCTGAAGAGCTATGGTGTTATCTTTCCTTATATTTATAGATTACCGTGACTGAGTAAATTGACAATCGAAAACGATATCCATAACTCGAAATGGAAGAATTGTTCGATCATTTACAAGGTTTTTGATCCTCAGCATAGTTATCATCAACTTCGCATCTGCGAAAAGGATTATCTATTCCAATCACTACATCCGATACTTGTAATGAATGTTATGAGTTTCACGTGATGTCGTTTGGATTGACAATGCACATGTAGTATTCATAAATATGATGATTCACGTGTGTAGGCTGTAATTTGATAAATTCATGCTCGTGATCATTAAGGACTTAATCCTTTACATAAAATGACCGTTGGATTAATAATGGTAAGATGTATGCATATAGACTCTTTAAAAATTAAGAGCCCTTTTAAGACTTTGGATTTTACCAAAAAGAAAGTGCAAATATATTTTGACAAATGTTTTAACAAAGGATATTTAAGGGATTATTCCCTTATACACAAACCATTTAACTAAACTTCTGTTTAGGGGTAAATGTTTGTGTATACCTCAAGATAACCTAAAAGGAATTGAGGAAACGATTTAAACCATAACTTGAAATTTGAAACAACAAATTTTGCTTTTCAACTAAGAAAATTTTGACCAAAATATAAACAAAGATTTCTCGAAATTTTCGGATCTTATTAATTATTTTAATTATTTTCGATAAATCAACAAAAATCTTGTTAATCAAATCCAAATTTATTTTGAACATTTTATATAATTGGTCGAACTAAGAAATTTAAACTTTTAACGTTTACGTTTCATGAAAAATTAAATAATTTTTGTTAATTTACATATAATAATTATCGACGCTTTAGACGACGGATTGAGTAAAACGGATAAAAATGATAGTAAAGACGAAACTGAAACATAAAAGATATGAAGAAGGAATTTTGAATAAATACGGTTGTGATATTTATTTCATCAGGAAGGTGAACGTAATTGCTGACGCATAAAATAGAAAGAATATCTGAGTGAATTGTGGACATGATAATTATATCATCATGAGAAGTGAATATAGATACCGACGCATTATGTATAAAAGATAAAGAACCAATTAAAACATGTTCCTTAATAATGAAGATGCAACATAAATTGCTGAACGATATAAAAATAAACAATGTTTGTAAAAAGGATAATATAGATAATAAAAAAAAGGGGTTCGCGGCTAATGTGAACCATTAGAACTGAGAAGCCAATGACGTTAAATATTTTAAAAAGGCCGTTTATGGTTGCCTAAATATGAAGAATTGTGAGATGTAGTTATGTTGGAATTTGTAAGTATAAGTATTCTATTTATGTCATTTATGACTAAAAGTATCTTTGTCTGAAGAAGTTGTACTGATGGCAATTATGAAGGCAGACATCGCCTCATACATTAGTAAATTTTTAGCTATTGCAAAGGTCATCATTAAATTTGATTCGATTTGGGTCATCGTCGACAGACTGACCAAATCTGCTAATATCATTCCCGTTAATGATAAATGCAAAAGAATTATGTAAACATAGTGTGCCTGTATCGAACATCTTTATCAAGATCTTCGCTTCGCATCGAATTTCTAGAGATTTGCCCAGAAATCATTAAGAACGAACCTTGATGAGAGTACTATGTACCACCCCAATCGAAGGGACGAGGTAAAGTAACGATACAAGGTAATATAAGTGCTGTTTTGTGTTTGAATGATTGACCTTTGGTAATAGACCGTATAATCGTTTTCCTATGGAGGGATTATCATTGATAATTATCATATTAGGATCGAGATCGAATCTTGTTAGGATCTAAATATTAGAGCATCTGTACGAAGGAGTTGAGATGAAGACATCCGACATACACCCATTGTGAGTTGGACATGTCTTTTAGGTTTAAGGTTCCTATGATGGCGAACCTAACCTTGCAAACAACCCGACCCGCGAAATCTGAAATGATTGTTGAAATTAGGATTTGATTATTAACCGCCGATAGTGGGCAAGAGCTTATGTGAATATGAAATGTAGATCTTGAAGTGCCAAATGGGTAGCGAAGTTATGCCACAATTTTTAACCTTGGAAAAATGAATTCATGATCTGACAAATCATGGGATATAAGTCCCCGTTGTATGGGACCATTGAGATGATGTAAAAGTTGGGATTGAAAGGCATATAAGCTGGATCTACCCTAGGACTTCAAGAACTGCGCGAATTATGTTTCGTAAATCGAACTTGATAGAATATCTATCAAGTGAAAATCTGATTGTTCTTAGTAAAGCTTAGATCGGCGAAAAGTTGCATTCATCAGAAACCCGTGAACATCATGGATAGAGAAAGTAAGTCAACATTTAGCCTGATCTTATTCCCGTAGTTATGTTTGATAGAACTCGCGTACTGTAATGAATTGCACTTGTGAGAAAAGACCGAATGTGGAGGAAATACCCACATGGCTTTAACTCTATAAGAAGCGAGTAAAAAGGTAAGATGATCTTTGAGGACAAAGATCCTGTTTAGGGGTAAATGCTGTGACAATCCGTCAATTTACGATTGATATTTTATTCTCAAATATTATTTGAAAATATTATTTTAATGTTACAATATGAACTCACTTATTTTTGGGAAGAAATTTGGATTTACGTCTTGGAATAGCATCGACTACGTCTAAACCGGAGGATTCAACGTTACGTGCTTACGTTTACGTACACCGTCTTTGGTGACAGTCCGACACTTCAGAAAATAAATTTATCCGTGAATATTATTTTGGAGTTTTAAATTTGTGTTGGTTCATAAACTCACAAATTTACGAGAAGAGATTAGGACTTACGATTTTATTTTAACGTCCTTTACGACTAAACCGGAAACCTTAGGATTACGTATTTACATTTTTGAACTCCGTTTTTGATGAGACAATTTTTATTGGATTCGTTTTGTAACGTTGATTTATAATTTATAAAAACGTTTTTCGTAAAACGACCCGAGGGCACGCAAATTGAGGAAACTAGAATCGAGGAATACCCGTAAACTAGTGAGATGGGACAAAATACATTGTCCCACCCCACTAGCACACATGGGACGGCTAACTTTGCCTCAACACATGAGGTGTCAGGCTTTAAGCTAGCTAGTTACAAGTGTAACTTAGCTTACACCTTAAGCTTAACCACCTCAAAACAACTAGCCCTCAAACCACTTCACCATTTGCAACATGCAAAACACCCTCAAAATCCTCTCAACTCTCTCACCTAGTTCGTCCCATCCTCACCCATAAACACCATTTTCATCAAAAATCAACCATGAAATCCTATGTTATTTCTACATATGTTGAAGCCCTCTTAAAGCTCTCTTGAATGGTGGTGATTATAACATACAAGGAGGAGTATACATGGTGTCTTGAAGCTGATTTTCCACAAGGTTTCTATGAAGAATGGTGGTCATGAAGGTGGTCTTGGTGCATCATAAGTTTCTCCATAAAAAAAATCCATGTTTTGATCAACCTACATCATCATGGTGGTATAAAGATTGTCCTCCTCATCTTCTTGTTAATTTGATTATGTAAACATGTATTTTATTTCCTATTGTATATGTATATGATGATTATATGATGATAAAAATGTTATGTGGGGATTTGTTGTTGATAATCATGGATAAAAAGATGAAAAACTACAGGTAAAAATGGGTAAATCTTGTTTAAATGATAGGCTGTATAAAAACAGTAAAGAACCATATGGTAAACTGATAAAATGATGAAGTAGAATGGATTTACAGTAAGCTATGGGTCTTGTACACATGTGAGAGTTGGCCATGCAATGGAATCAAAATAATGAGTGAGATATGATCAAAACAAGTTTAGGGTATAAATCTGAGGTTACTGTTTTGGACGATTTTTAGAAAATACTTAAAGGATGATTCAACAGTAGCTATAGAAGAGTTAAATGTAGCACATATCATGTAGTTTATGTGATAAAAATTTGAGCTTTTATCTCCATGTAGAACTCAAGATATGGCAGTTTTGGTGAAAGTGAAGATAAAAATCAGATTTTTGAAAAATAAAGTATAATACTATTATATAAGCACTCAAAATTATATTGTATAAAATGTAAAGTTAAAACCCACTAACTCATGAATTTTATTTATATAAATATGTACAATGATAAATAAGTGAATATTTTATAAAAATGGTAACTTGATATGTTTTATAAGATATAAAACTATAAACATGATCTTTACGACTTTTTCGGCTATTGCCGTAAAATTAACGTTTTTGTTAAATAAAACTTAGATTGTTGGACCCGTCTAATGAAAACTTTATAAAACTTATATACTGATATATAGACATGTATAACAAGTCAAAACCGATAAAACCCGAACTATAGGGCACACGGACATTAACGAGCTAAGTAAACATATTGGACTAATACTTGGGCTAATAATTGGACTAAATAAGATAAACACCCATAAAAAGAACTTATTGGGCTTAACCCATTTGGTCCAAACTTGAAAGTGTATGTACTGATAATAAAAGTACAAAATGGATTAAAATAAGTTAAATAAACTTATAATAAGCTTGTTGGACCTAAAACACGTAAATAGGTAAGACGAGAAAACTAGTATAAAAGTTATCAACACATAACTCTAAAATGAGTAAACGAGAATATGTAAACCCACTTGATCATCATATATATATAATCATCATATGTATACATAATTTATATTTTTATAAAGTCATTGGACAAACGTCTAAGACCGAGTATTATTTGTCTAGGTTTCCGTGATTGAAGCACGTACCGTACATCCGAATTGCCGATAACCCGCCTTCCCATATCAACGTGAGTTCATAGCCTCGCACTCTTTTAAATGTTTTTCTAAATGTTTTATAAACCCGCGAGGGAGATAACATGTTAGTTTTTATAAATTTAGGACACCATTTTTCCCGATTGTTTGGTTATTGATTTTGGACCCGAATGATTGAATGACCCGATTGTATGACCCTATGAATGATTAAAGGACCCGATAGATGAAATTAAATGGATTATTAAAGTTAGGTTATGTCACTAAAAGTCCCATTAGCATGAATTGTGAACTACCGGGAGTTGGTAGACGCTTATGCATTTAATAGTACTATTTGGGGACGATCACCCCAGTTCGCGCCTTGACGGTTGATCCCCGTCGTGCCACATTGATTGGTAAGCGAATTTATGTATGAGAAGATTTCCATAGCGTGACCTTTGTGACGACACGCTACTTTAGATGGGCAAAATTGGTATCGGGTTAGCTAACCGTTTTGGTTTAGTAAGGTAACAATGTCATGCGGCTTATAATAATCCAATCACCGAAATATTACTAGACGCTCCGAATTACGATGTATTGCCTGACTAGCAATACAGGGTCATACTATTGATATTATGTTTGTGTTTTGGTTTTTATAACCATATTCATATAACGGTTTTATTTAATCTATACAACGTTGCAAAACGTATTGTATGGTGTTTTTAACGACAATGATTCGTATAATGATTTTTAAGGCAAATGCCTATATTATGATTTTCGATAAGGATTTGTATAAAATGACTTTGGCTATTTCATGGCCCATTAAAATGATTTGTACAAAATGATTTCAGTAATAATTTTATATTGATATTATATTGATGGATTTTATCAAACTCTATGAATTCACTCGGCGTTATCGCTGACCTTTTCTTTTAACATGTTTTATCTCAGGTACTTGAAGGTAATACTCGGGAAGACAACAAGAATTCATGGCCCACACTTAAACAATATTTTTCCATTCAAAATGCTTTGTAAAACTTTGTATGAAATATAATGACTTGGGACCTATGTAACTTTGATATTTATGAATGGAAATGCTTTATTAATAAACGACGTGATTTTTATGCGTTGTCTATGATGTGAGTAATGTGCTAACCCGTAACACCAACTAGTCTTCCGCTGTATTGAGTTGTATAAATTTGGGGGTGTTACAAATGGTGTGAGTTTAATTTTGACTTTGAGTTATTTATTTTATTTTATTAAGTATGAGATATTACTTGAGTATATTATTAAAGGTGCGTGTTTTATTTTGATAGATTGTGAATTTCGTGTTCGTCGGGCATCGCCAATCGTTGAAAGTCGTCTTACTGTAGCTATTACTCAAGGTGAGTCTATAGCCTCGCTTTCTACTTGTTTTTAATGGTTTTAAAACCCGTGAGGGGGATACATGTTATTTGAAATAAAATGAACACAAGTCATGAATAATTGTTGGACCTGAATGTTGCCTTTGTTGTCTGATGTTGCCTTGAATTGTATAAGTACCTAAGTTGCAAAAGTCCCTAATTTCATGAACTGTTAACTATGTTCTAGCTCTTTGTTGTGAGTTGGGAATAGTCACTTATTCAAATGATAGTACTATTGGGCTGACAACCCTATCTGAGACCAGGGCTTTACACAGAGTAACCTCTGGGAAGGATAATTTACGAGAATAAGAATGTGGTATACTTGCAACTGATAACCTAGTAGGGGCAATGGAATTCATATAGTCATGCTGGCATTTGGCGTGGGTGACTAAGTTAAGGGGTCGGTGTCATGAGCTTAATACAATTCATTAGCTATTGCTATAAGATGAAATGCCTGATTAATAGATTGTATACGTAGCAATTCTATTAAACGATTATGATTGATTTTATGATGTGTTCAAATGAGTTTTGTTAAACCTGTAGATTCACTCAGCATCATTGTTGATTTGTTTAAGCATGTATTTCAGGTAATCTGATGTGTTGATCAAGGAGCTTTCTTGGGAAGGTTGCGGTGTCGCTTTTATAGTCATTCAGTCTGAAACTGTTTTCTTTTCCTGTCATTATTAAATGTTATCTTTTGTCTTCAAGAAATTATAAAAATCATTTTTGAGTATTTTATAGTTGATAGAAGGCTAGTAATTTTGGGATGGTATATTGAAGGGACCGAAACTCTACTCTGATATTTATAAAATTTCTTTATTGGGATTGAAAACATTAGACTAAAAGATGGTATTATTTTGTCTTATATTCCAAATATTTTATTTTTTGATTGTAATAAATGTGTTTAGTGATGAGGCTTGAGTTTGGCACCCAAATGTGTATTTCTGTTGTGCAATGTAAATTTGGGGGTGTTAAAGATTGGTAATCAGAGCTTTTAGTTATATATCGAATTATGTCGATTTTTGAAAATATCCTAAACTATGACTTTGGTGTCGAAAGTATTTTTATAAAAGCAACACAACTTCTCTGCAAGGCTCCAGTAAGATTATTTATTTTCTTATGCTTTATATTATAGATGTATCCCTCAAAACTGTTCTGAACCCCTGAGTATTTATTAAGTAAATACTACGATAAGGTATTGGTATTAACGAAAGGACGCAGAGTGCTTTCATCATAATTTCTTTTAATGAGTATTGCATAATTATCATTTGCATTGCATCGCATACATATATATTGGCATACATATATCATTTGCATTTGCATGACCATGCATTGCATATATATTTCTGAATAATGACCTTATGTACTCTTGAATTTTCTGTGATTGCAGAAAATGGCTGACATACCACCTAATAGCATTAGGTAGGGATATGCTGTAAGGGGACCGAGATTTTCGTGTCAGCGAGGAGGTCATCATAAGTATACTAGTGGATGGTGGATAGTTGACGAGGATGATACGGACGATAAGAATAAATTTGTGGAGTCAGAGAGTGATAATTTAAGAAATGAGAGTGAAGTTGGAAGAACTGAGGTTAGAATTGAGGTAAGAAGTTATGGAACTGACTTTAAGACGTATCAGGAAGAGAGAGATAGGCTACGCAGGATAAGTAATTATGAAGCTCACCTTAGGCCATATCTTGAACCGTAGTGGAAGTTTCAGGATAGTGAAAAGTATGCTGATTCACACTATATGAAGTATCCGCCGTGCCAAGGTGCGTATCTGAAGTATGTATTAGAGGATCCTCCATGTTATGATCCAGAAAGGAGGTGCAGCAAGTTGGAACCGGATGAGGACGAAGCAGGTACGAGCCAAGTTGGATAAAATGATGTGTCATACCCTATGGAGCAGCGAAGTGATGAATCTTTGTTGTATTTCAGTTTATGTACTTGTTGTGTTGTATTTGGGTTATTTAGGTTTTATAATGTAGTACTGTGATGGAACTTTTTGTTGTTTAGGTTGATAAGGGTAAGTGAATGTAGTGACAGATCTTGTCACGATTTTCTCGGATTTGATGGATGCAATCTACTATTACCCATTATTATTTTGATGTGTCCTTATTATTATTTTTTCTTTTGTGAGTCGATTGTTGAATTTAGGTAGTATTGTGTTGTTTGTACATGTAGTATCCATGATATATCTTGATGAAAACATCCTTCTTTCTATCTCGATGTGTATACTTATCATGTTTCTTTCATCTATGATAACAGTAGAAAGAATTGAGTGAGATATTTTTTGTCATTATTGGATCCCCACGTGACTAAGTTTCTTGAAATATGTCTCCAGAATTAACAACCTCTAGGATAGATTATATGATTATGGAAATAATCGTTAGAACGTTTGAAGTTGAATGTGCTGTAAGGAAACAAGGTGCCGAGACTGAAGATGATGTTGTTCCAGTTGGAGATGCTGTTGCTGTTCTGCAGGATTGTAAAGGATTTCTGCCTGCTAGATTCCTAGGAATAAGAAGGGATGCGTTGAAGAGTGTCGTACGACACCAATGGTAACGGGAAATGTGCAACTATATGGACAAATTTGAGTAACCGATGGATATATCGAAATATTAGTAGTAACTTGAAAATATACAAATAGACAAAAGCAAATAGTAGTTTAAAGATTGATCCTGATTCGAAATTAAGTGTAGCAGAAAAAGGATAAAAAGGACGGTAATAAAAAAACCCTAGTTTCAACAATGGCGGCAAAAATCACCCTCTTCATTCTAATCGTTCTCTCCAGTCGTAATTAATCAAGACACCTTATAAAAATCGTGTTCTATTGGTTAATCTTGCGATTACACTGATCTAACATGCTTTTTATTAGGTTTATCGATTGATCTAGGGTGTTTAGTTCGACTTTTAGGGTTTCTTGCTGCCGCTTTAATTTTTTCCCTTGTTTGATCGTATGATAGTCGGTTAGTTTGTTTTCGTGAGTATAATTCCTTCCTTTAGGAGTATTCAACCAAGCTTGACGAGGAGCTTGCTATTTTTCTGTTTTGATTGCTGCGTGGTTTTAGGGTTTTGTTTTTAGGTTTTTTTTTTAGGGTTTGAATGTCTGATATTGGATCGGTTGATGTGGATGCATTGAAAAAGAGGATGTCGTCGCTAATGTATCAAAGTGGTTTGGGTGAGCGTAAGGCTGTCAGGGGTGATCCATTGAACGACTCTACTGAAAGGGTTGAAAACCAAGGAGGTCAACCGTCGCCTCCTGTTAGGGTTTCCAATTACCCGACTATGAGTGGTATGCATGGGGTAGCCACGAGTGCTACTACCAGGCCTGTTAATAATACGTTGGGAGCTGGGGGTCAGAACCCTGGTATTGTGCACTCGAAGACTCATGAGGAGCTGGAGAATGTTACTATAGATGCGATGGATGATAGGGCTGCAAGTTTCTTGCCAAAGGTTTTTCTAGGGACTGATGGTACAGGAGAAGGCGTAACTAGTAATGGTGGTCATGCTACTGCTATTCAAGAGGACACCTTTGTTCATTCATTAACCGTCCCTAGTACTTATTCAGGTGCTGCGGGCAGCAAACCACGGGCTGGTACGTTGGGTGCATCAAAGTCTATTCAAGTTGCAAGTTCTTATTTGAAGAACTCTACACCAATTCTTATTAAGGAAATTGGTGATGTTGCTAACTTTTTTTGTGTTTCTCTTAATTCTCTTGTTGAGCTAAGTTCCTTTTTTGAGGAGCTTGATGCGGGCTCAAATCAGGTGTGGGAATGTTTGTAACAAGAGAATCGTGATGGAATCATTAAGATTATTGATCAACATTTGATTTTTCTTGAGCAGCAAGATGTGGAGGAGCCTCTTACTGAGGCTGCGGATGTCAATAATGAGACTTTTATTGTGGTCGATCCTGTTTTCGAAGGGGTTAATGTTTCTGTTCCTCGAAGAGTGGTCCAAAAGGTTGGTTCTCGCTTTGAATATACCCTGTATGGTTATTTTTTCGGTCAGAGATTGGCATATCCAATTGTTGTGTATTTTGCTAAGAGCAATTGGGGTAAACAAGTGTTAAAAAGAATTATGATGAATAATAAGGGTTTTTTCTTCTTCAAGTTTGATTAACAAGCTGGTTTGGAGGCTGTTTTGGAAGGTGGCCCTTGGTTGATTCGCAAAACTCCTATCATTCTCAAGACATGGTCATTGGGGACTCGCTTGTTTAAAGAAGATCTAACTCGCATTCCAATTTAGGTGAAACTACATGATGTTCTAATTCAGGTTTTTGAAGAGGAAGGAATTAATTTAATTGCTTCTTTTCCTGGTAAGCCAATTATGTTTGACTCGTTTACTAGCTCTATGTGCAAAGATTCATGGGGTAGGAGTAGTTTTGCTAGGTGTCTCATTGAAATTAATTCTGATGCTGATTTGGTTGAGATTGTTACTATTGGTGTTCTGTCTCTTACTAGTGATAAGTATACCAAAGAAACAAACCAGGTTGAATATGAATGGAAGCCTCTAAGGTGTGATACATGCAAGGTTTTTGGTCATGATATTGATTTGTGCCCAAAGAAGGTTGTGACTATTCCTAGTGCTTCTATGGTTCATACTAGTGCGCCTGTTGAGACGTCTAATGATGGCTTTCAATCAGTGGGTAAGAAGAAAAAGAGAAATGGAAAGTCCAAGTCTAAGTTTAGTGGTCCGTCAGTTCAACCGAATGTTTAGTTTGTTCCTAAAGCAACTTATAGTGAACCCAAGAAAGGTGGTACAAATGTGGGTAATGTTTCATCTTCCAAGAGGAAGGAAGTGGATCCTTTTTCGTCTGATGGCAATGTGATCACGTCTAATTCGTACTCTGCTTTAGATGAGAATGGAGAGGAGGTTGCTCTTGTTTATGATGAATCGGCTAATCTTCTCAACTCTAAAACAAGTGGGAGCTCCTATTCCACTTATGCTGCTGGTTAGATTGGTTCATTATGGTATCTTTTTTCTAGGTTCATTTTAAGTTTCTAGAATTGTTAGTGGTTATGGCATGTCATAAGCACTAGTTTTGATGGTTTATCAAGCTTGTGAGAACTTGAGGTTAATGTGGTATTTCAACCACATTCCATTTGTACTTCATTGTTTTTTGGATAATATATTTACCGGGGAAACCCATTACCCAAAAAAAGATAAAAAGGACGGTATTGCTGCGAATGTCAACAGAGAATGAAAATTTATTTCCTCTAACAGAAAATAAACTCGGAATTTAACAGTATAAGATAAGGAAAGATGGTATCCATGCTGTTACTGTAAATTGTGTAAGCAAGAAGAATTATAATGTGTAGACGATGCATTTTGCACCACATGGGTAATTGTATATCTACTTGTCGCAAGTACGGACTAGCTGGATGTCGAGCTACTGAAGGAAGAACAAGGAATGTAGTAATAGGAATTAGTATTCCTGGAAGCAGTGAAATGTTTTCATTATGGTAAAGGAGTATGGATAAAGGAATTGTTCAGATAATGGAAATCAATAGGAAAGGAATGTTGCTGTTGTTGCAACCTATATTTTTCGAAATGTTAATAAGTCTTGAGATTCAAATGTTGTAATTTGCATATTCTTATTTAACAATCATTGAGTGAACCTATTGTTTGAATAATATATCCGATGAAATTCTGAAGGTGTTAGATTTAGTTGACCTAAGGATGAGAAATCAACAAGAATTAGTGATTAATTGAAATGAGAAATTAATCGATGGAAGGATTGTTAATAATTATATACATTAAGAAGATATTTTCTGAACTTATGGAATTAGGTGATATCATACAATTAACCAGATTAGGGCTGTGTTGGAAGTTAACCGGGATGAGGATGAAAGTTATAGGGTATGATCAGTAAAGGTGGAAATGATTGATTTGAAATGTTGCTGAGCATTGAGTACTGACTACAAGAATTAATAAGTGGAATTTCTATTTAAGGATTTTGTTTGGTCAAATATGAGAAGGTATGTAGGAGGAAACTGTAATAGGTCGTATCCTCAGTGCACTTCACCAGTAGTAGTCGAAAGGGAATGAGAAGACGATTTATTATTTAAGAGCATTTTGTGATCGTCCTGCGGAATCCTAGAGTTTATCGTCGTCTTGGGAACATTAGTTTTGTGTTAGCTTAGTACTGAAAGTTATGTAAGCTGCTTGTATATTTTGTCATATGACACTACTAGGAAATTGAAGATGGTAATTTGATCAATTGTAGGGATTGGCGGATGAGACAACAAAAATAATCTGTTAAGAATGGAAGGGTAAGTCATAAGAAACATAGTATTGAAAGTAGGTAAGGAACTGGCTGTTTTGGGAGTAAGATGATTGCTGTGAGATTGAGCAAATTGATTACCAAGAATCGGTATCCAATACTGATGATTGATGTTTTGTTTGGTCAATATTAAGGAAAGTGAGGAAAGTATTTGATAACAATTGTAAAATTGTTAGGAAAAAGGAATGGTGTATGAAGTTCTTTGGATATGAATAATAGCTAGAGTTGATGTAAATTCTGGAATGTGCGATTTATGGCTGAAGTATTCGTGGAAATCTTGACTAGATTGAAGCGATTGAGGATTTGTCGATACCGACAAAGCCGACTGAAGCTTGTTAATTCCTTTGTTTAAGCCGGGTATTATCGAAGGTTTATCGAAAAGTTTTCACTGATTGTTGAACCATTAATAAAGCTGAAAAAGAAGAACTAAATGTGTGAAATACATTCATGCATCCAAGTTGTAGTTTTAAGATCTGGTCTTCGTTAGTTAAGGAAGTTGTTTATGAACGTTGAGGATAGGTTGAGTACTGTGCCCGTATTTTCAGTATCGGAGGAATAGGAAGAAGACGTAGGGTTGCGGTGATGATATCTTGACATTATCAAAGGGTAAGAGAAAGCGATAAGTAGTGTGTTGACTTAATTAGAGAAGAATAAGGTGATTTATATAATTTTGAGTTTCGACGATGTGGTGTCTATTTTGGATCTTTGAAAATACTACTTGTATCGAATCAAGTATATAGTTATTTTTAATCAAAAGTGATTATGATCACGAGATGTAATTTTGTAGGACAAGTGTGGTAGTCAAAGTATTCGATAAGACGGGGAAGGAAAAAGATTATAAAACTTTAAAAAGGTATTAGAAAGTCGACTCTTGAGTTTTGATATTTTTGAATATTAGTAATAACAAGCAGAGTGGACGGAATGGAATGAAAAATTAGAATCGAATTGATGAATTAATAGAAAAGGAATACTAAGGAAAGAAGATCAACAAGATGTCAGAAATTTTGAAATGGATTGGTAGTAGGGATGAGTGGGATGAAATGTATTAGAGGAACAAAAATGATTATTGTAATCATCTATTTGAAGGAGGATGTGTTAGGAATACGAGGACCGGTGGTGAATAAATTTTTCAGATCAAAGAGAATTCAATTATTCTAAGAGTGTTGAGAATGTTGTATTTAGTATTAAAGGAATTTCACAAGTTGAAGTAGAGGTATATTCAGGTTGGGATAAGATGTATTACGACATCAGGAAAATGTATTAATAGTCAGATTGGAATATATGAGACTAATGGAGTATCTAAACAATATATGATATAAGAAAGATGTAATGAGGTAATATGGAAGGTACAGTAGTTCAGTGTAGTGATTGTTGGATTGAATGAAAATGGAAGATGAGCATAGGAAATTATATAGGTGACTAGTATGAGGTGTAATCTGTGAATGGAAAAGAAAGAAATCACTAGGAATTTAGTAATGAAATTGTCAATAACCCCGGGTCGTAGTGTCAGTATTTTTGAATTTTTGAAAATCGCTGTAAGAAGAAATGAGAACGGAATAAAGTTTGAATATAATATATATAACCCAGAGACTGAAGTTAACTTTTAAGTGTTAGAAATCTTTACAGAAAGTGAGAGGAATTGATTCCAGAAAGAATATTTCGTATTTTCAGAAATCAACGGACAGAGTGAAAGGATAATTTGAACAATGGAAATTGGACTTGTGTAGATGCGATTGAAACTTGGGATGATGATATCTTTAAATACTTTACTATGAGGACAAACAAAATCTATGGATAATGGAATCTTTATGCGATGATAGTCGTCATATCAGTAATTAAGATGTGCAACTTGAGATTTTACATGGTCGTAAGTTAAGTTATCATAGTATTGAAGTAGGAAATGAAACTAAGGAACTGATATAGAAGGATTACGATTGATGAAAGATTAGGACTATTAGAAGGTGAAACTTGGAAGTTGAAATATGATAGTATTCATTGGAATGGTGATATTATAGGAATTGAGTTGAACTGGTATGAAAGACATGAGGATTTCTTAAGGGAAAAGAGGTCGCATTGGTTTTAGAGGTTAGAAATTACGAGTGTGAGGCAGGTCGAGCGCTGGGACGTCGCTCTCTTTTAGGAGGGTAGGATGTGATAACTCGAACCCGTGGTCATTATTTAATTATATTTTACGTATATTTTTGAAATTTTTGATGAGATTGAATGTTATGATGTTTGGTGATTTGAATTGAACGAATGTTGAAAGTTATATTTTTACGTTTTGACGAGTTACGAGGATTATTAGTGATCGCGATATTAACGGATGCCCAAAATTTTACGTTTTATTTTTAGTTATGTCGATGTTTAATATTTTGACGCTTTTATTTTTAATTTCGTATTAAGTCGTGCCGGGACTATATAATATCATATTTTGTGTGCGTTTTAAGTTTTGAGAAGTATTTTTATGAAACCCGAGACCCGTAAATATTTTCAGAATTGACAAATAGTCATTTCCCCGCTTTTTAAACAAGTATTTTCATTTTGGTCCACAAGAATCACAACTGGAAAAAACTACCCTAAACTTTTCCCATATAAAAGGAAAAATAAATAATAAAACACACATAAACTTTCCACTAACACCAAAATTCTCTCATCTCTCTCCCACCCTCTCTTTTGCCGTCACCCTTCACCATCATAAAACCATGATCACATCAAATTTGATCTTGAATTTATAAAATCTAAAGAAAAACCCATTCTAGTTTCTACAATCTTTATATTGTGGTATAAAGTTTACCCACATGCAAGCACTTTTTGTAAAAACCTATTTTTGATGAAAAACTATTGTTTTGATCTTGTTTATTTGATGTATGTAGGTGTTTATGATGATATAAATGATTTTTACTTGTTGCATGTTAAAATTTTTAAGTTGGATTTTATATGATTTGATCATCTAGGGTGATATAGGATGTTAGGATTAGAAGTAGTAGTATTAGTATGATTATAGTGGTAAAATGATGCTAAAATGGGTGAAAAATATGATTTTGAGTGATTTTTAAGAAGGTATTTTTAATCAGCAGGTAAAAGGCAAATTTTGGAAAACTTAAGTTTGTGTATGATATGATTTGATTAGATACTGTTGTAGAGTATTTCGTAAGCTTCGATTTGGTATAAACTAGAGCTTCTAGCTCCAAACGAGCGAAAAGTTATGATAGTTTGATTATTCGTGTACCGGGAGACGAGTATCGTCACAATATATAGTTGTTGTCGATATTTGGATTCTAACACCCCCAATTTACATTGCGCAGTGGAAAATACACAATTGGGTGTTATTCACAAACTTCATTTCACAACTCTTTAAATGACCCAAAAATAGTATATTTATGAATAAATATGGAAATATTTTAAATCAATGTCTAAAACCTTCAATCCCAAGTAAAATCAGTTTATAATATATCAGAGTAGCGTACAGGTTTCCCCTAGGATCTTAATCAAAACAACAAACCTTTTACCAAAATACTTGACCATCTACTATATGTTTTTGACAATAGGGAAAGAAATCTGTTTTAGACCAAATTACTACAAAAGAAATCCCTCAATCCTTCTCCAACAAGCTCCACAATTCAACAACTTCAAGTATCTGAAATACATGCTTAAAATAATCAACACAAAGGTTGAGCAAGTCTATCGGTTTAACAAAACATAATTGAACACATCGTAAAAATCATTCACAATTTTTTAATAGAATTGTGGCCATACAATCTATTAATCAGGTATCATCTTATACCAATAGCTATTGAATTGTATTAAGCTCATGACACCGACCCCTTAACTTAGTCACCCACGCCAAATGCCAGCATGACTAGAAAATTACCAATGCCCCTACTAGGGTATTAATTGCAAGAATACCAATTCTCATTCATGTAAAATTATCCTTCCCAGCGGGTTACTCAGCGTAAAGCCCTGTTCTCAGATAGGGTTGCCAGCCCAGTAGTACTATTATTAGAATAAGCGGCTATTCCCAACTCGCAACATCAAGTCAGAAGATAGTTAACGGCTCATGAATTTAGGGACTTTTGCAATTAGGTACTTATACAATTCATTTCATCAAAGGCAACAAAGGCAACATCGGGTCAAACAATTACTCATGACATGTGTTCATTTTACTTCAAATAGCATGTATCCCCCTCGCGGGTTTTAAAATCATTAAAACAAGTAGAAAGCGAGGCTATAGACTAACCTGAAGTAATAGCAGTAGTAAGACGATCTTCGACGATAGTTGATGCCCAATAAACACAAAAACCACAACCTATCAAATAAGGCGCGTTCATCAACAATAAACTCGAGTAAAATCCATACTTAGTAATATCAAACTCAAAATCATAAAATCACAATAAATCCAAAATAAAAATAATACAAGTGACCTTTTTACTCCATTCTATATGTTTATTCTATTATTTAGTTCTTTTGATAAAAATCTGCCGGTACACACCAAATGTACAAGCTCATTTCCCCACTTAAACACGTCAAATTTTTATGATACTAATCAGAAACTTCACTTACTATATATAGAAAGGCCTTTTAAAAACTCATCAAAAGATTTCACATTTAAAGTTCCCTGCCCGACACATCTTTGAACTACAAAAAACCGGACAGTTTTACGTCAACAATTCATATAGTCTTTTAACACTTTTATTTTTCTCCGTTTATGAAATCGACACTCAACTTTGAAAATAACTCGACATCCTCATACTTAACATTCAAAATCAGTCCATGACATATTTAAAAATCCATTTTATAGTCCCCGAGATTCGATCCAAATATCGACAACAATTATATATTGTGACGATACTCGTCTCCCGGTACATGAAATAATCAAACTAACGTAACTTTTCGCTCGTTTGGAGCTAGAAGTCCTACCTTATACCAAACGAAGCTAAAAACATCCTCTACAACAATATCTAATTAGTTCATCTCAAACTCAAACTCATATTTTTAGAAAATTAACTTTAATAATCTGTTTAAAAATATATGTTTAAATATCCTTCAAAATTAATTTTTCACCATATTTTAACCCCATTTTTACCACTATAATCATTCTTACACTACTACTTTCAATTATAACATTCAAAATCATACTAGGTGATCAATTCATAAAAACCCAACTCAAAAATATCAACATGCAATCATCAAACTAATGTATAAACACATAAACACCTACATACAACAACAATTTAAGATCAAATCACAAGATTTTCATCCAAAAATGGGTTTTTCATAAATGTTCATGCATGTGTAATATTTTCATACCAAAAGATGGAGAATCAAAAGTTAGAAATGGGACTTCAATTGGTTTTTAATGAACCAAGCTCAAAATTAAAATTTTTAGGGCTTTGGTGTTGCTTGGGGTGGACGGGAAAGAAAGAAAGAGAGGAGGGGAGAGAGAGTGGTGGTGGTGGTGAATTGTTTATGTGTAATGTGTGTTAAATTTCCATTTTATATGGTGGAAGTTTAGGGTAGTTTTTGCCAATTATGATTCTTGTGGACCAAAGTGCGAATACTTTGTTAAAAAGCGGGAAATTACTATTAGTCACTTTTGAAAATTTTTACGGGTCTCGGGTTTCATAAAAATGCTTCTCAAAACTTAAAACGCACACAAAATATGATATTATATAGTCCCGGCATGACTTAATATGACATTAAAATAAAAAAAAGTCAAAATATTAAACATCGACATGTTTAAAATAAAACGTAAACTTTCTCGGACATCCGTCGATATCGTCATCACTAATAATCCTCGCAACTCGTCAAAGCGTAAAAATGAAATTTCAACATCATCCAAATCAAATTACCAATCGTCATAATAATCAACCTCGTCAAAAATTTCAAAAATATACGTAAAAATATACTTAAATAATGACCACGATTTTAGGTTGTTACATGGATCGAATCCCGGGGACTATAGAAAGGATTTTGAAATGAGTCAAGGACTGATGAAGAAGTGTAAACATTAGGATGTTGAGTCTATTTTCAAACATAAGTGTCGGTTTTGCAAATGGAGTCGTTTATAAAAGTCAAAGTAATTATATGAGTCGATAACGTAAAACTGTCCGTGTTTAGTAGTTCGAAGATGTGTTGGGCAGGGAACCTTAAATGTAAAATCTTTTAACCAACTTTTGGGAGTACTTTCTATATATAGTAAGTGAAGTCTCTGAGTAGAAACGTAAACATTTGACGTGTCAAAGTAGGGAAAATAGTTTGAACGATTAGTATATATTGAAAGATTTTTAATAAAATAAATAAATAAAGTAAAAGTGTAATTGGTGTATATATGTAGGAATTATTTAATTGAGAATGGTGTGAGTTTAATTTTGACTTTAAGTTATTTATTTTATTTTATTAAGTATGAGATATTACTTGAATATGTTATTAAAGGTGCGTGTTTTATTTTGATAGATTGTGAATTTCGTGTTCGCCGAGCATCGCCAATCGTTGAAAGTCGTCTTATTATAGCTATTACTCAAGGTGAGTCTATAGCCTCGCTTTCTACTTGTTTTTAATGATTTTAAAACCCGCGAGGGGGATACATGCTATTTGAAATAAAATGAACACATGTCATGAATAATTGTTGGACCCGAATGTTGCCTTTGTTGCCTGATGTTGCCTTGAATTGTATAAGTACCTAAGTTGCAAAAGTCCCTAATTTCATGAACCGTTAACTATGTTCTAGCTCTTTGTTGTGAGTTGGGAATAGCTGCTTATTCAAATGATAGTACTATTGGGCTGACAACCCTATATGAGACCAGGGCTTTATGCTGAGTAACCTCTGGGAAGGATAATTAACGAGAATGAGAATGTGGTATACTTGCAACTAATACCCTAGTAGGGGAAATGGAATTCATATAGTCATGCTGGCATTTGGCGTGGGTGATTAAGTTAAGGGGTCGGTGTCATGAGCTTTGTACAATTCATTAGCTATTGCTATAAGATGAAATGCCTGATTAATATATTGTATACGTAGCAATTCTATTATGACTGATTTTATGATGTGTTCAAATGAGTTTTGTTAAACCTATAGATTCTGTAACACCCCACTTTGGTAAGTGGACCGTTACGCGTAATTATGGCGTGTCATCAAAGCATGTAAGGTAATATGTACAAAACATACATGACCATAGGAAAAACCGGAATCAAACATCTGTTCCCAAACATAAGCCCAAAACATAATAAAGTAAAGGAAATAAGAAATGACTAAACAAGCATAGGTATATGAAGGAAAAAGGAGAAGAAGTCTATGGCAGCTTCCATCCTATGCATGTCCTCCAAATGCTCGAGTCCTAGGTACCTGCCGTTTTGGGACATGGTAAGGAAAATAACAGCTGAGCAAAATGCTCAGTACACGGATATATGACATAGTATGAATGACTGAAACATAATAAAGACTTAATAGCAGCAGAAATGTATAAGTCCTGGAAAACCTGGTATAACTTAGTAAAACTGGTTTTATAGTTTGAAAAGCCTTAGGTTTATCTTATAAAAACTGTTTAGCATGTTCACCATTAGCCAATATAGGTCACGAATCATCAACTTACATGAATACTTGGAGGGGTGACCTAGTCATGCAATTAGAGGGGTTGCCTCTAATTAATATAACTGTTTGGGTATGAGGGATCAGCTCCTTGTGAAGGATGCAAGGCAAACACCATATTCACCTGAATAATCTACTGAATCATGTAAACTAGGATGCACCCATACGCCCCACATGATAATAATAATATGGCCAAAAGCTGAAGGGATGCCATGAGCTATCACTCCGTCGTGGTGGTGTCATAACACTAGTGCCTCCAGTGTTATGGTTATGGTACCTCCATAACTAGGTGAAACTGGTCATGCATGTGTATGGCTTTAGGTATCTAATTAAACATAAGCAATCAAAACATATAAAACATATACTGGGGAAACAGTTGGCTGCATACGGGTGTTGGGAATAAATTAAGGCCAGATCACTTGAGCGCTGACAAGAACAAAACAAGCGTTGACAGGAACAAAGCAAGCGCTGACAGCTCAAGCGTTGACAAGTTAAAGTCAAGCGTTGACACATTGAAGACAAGCACTGATGGAAGATATAAGCTACACGTTTATTATATTCTAGAATACTTCTAGTAAGGATAGAAACGACAATGTATTTTCTATGTTTATCTTTACCTAGAATAGTTGATACGTAGCTTATTGTACAAGGCTTCTTAGTCTATAAAAGAAGGCCTTTAGGTTAATGTTCAATATCAAGTTTTATATAAGTTTTCATTTGTAAACATCTTTCATTGTAAGCTAGTTCGACATTCATAATCAAAGTGAAAGTTTTGTTTACATCTTGTGTTCTTGTTTAAGTGTTAAATTCCGCATAATACTTAGATTCACAAAGCATATACAAAGGTTTCTCTACGTGCTATACTTGATCTAATCTCGTATACACAAAGCTAATCGATCTAAGTTTGGGATCAACAAGTGGTATCAGAGCTTGTTGAGGAACTTTTGATCTTTGAAGAACACAAAAACCCTAATTTTCTCAGAAACCCTAAAAACACCAAAACCCTAACAACATGTCTGAAGCAATAACCACCTCCTCTTCACCCTTACCAAACATCAGGATTCCCATGCTTGATGCAACCAACTTTGACTTATGGAAGTTCAACTTTGAACAATATCTAGGGATCTATGACTACACACTCTGGGAGATTATTGAATATGGAAACTCATTCAATAAGGCTCAAAAGATTCATGATGCCATTACTCAAAGATCAGCTGTTGAAGGATGCCCTGATGAAGATAAGAGAGAAAAACCTGGAGATGGTAGAGCTGTTGGTGCTGAAGATATTGCAAAGAAAAGGGTTGACATGAAAGCCCTAAATATTCTGAAAGTCTCTTTGGGACAAGAAAACCAGCACAAATATAGAGGATATGAATCTACTAAGGATCTCTGGGAAGCACTTGAAGTTGCATATGGTGGCAATGCAGACACTAAGGAAGAAAAGAAAAAGCAACTTCTGCATGATTATGCTGTCTTCCAAGCTCAACCCAATGAGAAACTGAGTAGTGTGAGAAGCAGATTGCTTGACATCACAAGCAAGTTGTCCTTCATGGGGACACAAGTTGGTGATGTTGACACCAATGCTACCTTTCTTAAAAGTCTTGGTGAGGCATGGAAGATTGAGGCAAGATCTATTCTTGCCAATAATACTTACAAGAGCTCCTCGTTTGATGACATCTACAACAAACTAAGACTGTTGGAAGATGAAACTCTTTCAGAACATGGAAGCAAACCTAGCACCAGCAACATGGCCTTCTTCTCTCATAGTGAAGGTCAATTCAATCAGAAGGACTCTTTTATGCATCCAGTTACTGGATCATCATTTGTCAGCGCTGGAACAAGCCCTGTCAATGTCTCCTTTTCAGACGCTGACACATTCATGAATGACTCCCCAAGAGTTAAACCTGCTGGTTTGGATTTGGATACTCTGTGTGCTTATATTGCTTCTTTGCCCAATGGTTCAGTGATTACATATGAGGACCTTGAGCAGATAAGTGATGAGCACTTGGAAGAGATGGACATCAAGTGGAACATGGCTCTTGCTAGTATAAGAGCAAATAGGTGGAATAGAAGGTTCAAGAAGAAGATGACCTTCAATGCTAAAGACACAGCTGGATTTGATACATCTAAAGTTGAATGCTACAACTGTCATCGTATGGGACACTTCATGAGGGAATGCAGATCTCCTAGAAGATCTGATGCTGGTAAACCCTCAAGTCAGATTGTTAAAGCTCAGGATTCCAAAGCCATGGTTGCAGTTCAAGGAATTGATGGTACAGGATGGGATTGGAGCTATCTGGCTAAGAATGCTGAAGAGGACAAAGCTTTGGTTGCTGATATTGAAGAAGAAGAGCATGTTGAATATGCTCTCATGGCACACTCCTCCTCTTCATCTGATAATGAGGTATATGATGATGCTTTTTGTAGCAAAGGTTGTAGGTTAAACACTGATAGACTTAACAAAGAGGTGTTAAAACTAAAAGATGATATGAGCACTGAAAGGTGTAAATTGTCCAATTACCAACTAGCTCTTACTGAAACTGAGAAAACCGTTTCTGAATACAAGAAAATGGAATTTGACTTAAAAGATAAGATCAACATCTTAAAACATGAGCTAGAGGGTAGTATGGATATTAGAAACATCATGACAAAGGTCAATAGAGACCTACAGGCTAAGTTAGATGAGGCCATTAAGAATAAAGATAATGTTGACCTCAAGATTCAAAGATTTGATAGAGCCACCCAAACCCTAGGAGACTGTGTAGCTAAGCAAAGGGATCCTAAGGACATGACTAGGATTGGGATGAATGATTACTCTCTGGTTCCACCACCAGCTGGTGACTTCTATGGTGTTCCTAGAAAGGACTTGTCTTGGACTGGGATACCAGAATGCCAAGAAGAGGAATTCATTCCTCCACCAAGAGTTGTCACTCCAGTGGAAAAGTATCAACAAAAACTGACTGACCTAAATGAGTGGAATAAAGCTAACCCTACTTTATTTGTTAAGGGAGGTTTGCTATGTGAAAGTCCCAATGAATCACCACCCATTAAGGTTACTCATCCAATCACTGGTAAAGCTGTTGACCTAGGCTCAAACACTGTTAGAAGACCTACCATTAAATATGCAGAGATGTATAGGAATAATAGGTCACCCAAGAGCCAAGTTAACAATCATGGAACAGGTTTCTTCTCTTCTAGACCTTAGAGTGTGTCTAAGAAAGCCTGTTACACTTGTGGTAGCTTTTCACATTTGGCATACAAGTGTGTCAACGCTCCCAAAGCCAGCGCTGATAGGAACAATTTCAGCGCTGATAGGAAGAAAGTCAACGTTGTTAGGAAGTCAAACGTTGTCAGACCCAAACCTTGTGTGCAGCAAAGTCCACAAGTGATTAGACCTGCCCCATTCTTTTCTAGAAGGTCTAACACTCATGGACAAAGACCTTTTCAAAAGACAAACACCTGGTCAAATAGGCAATGGGTTCCTGTAGCAAACCCTAGGTTCAACGCTGACAAGGGTAATTTCAGCGTTGACAGGACAAAATCCAACGCTGACAGAAATGTGACCAGACCTAAATATTTGCATCCACAAGGTAAAAGGTCTAAAGCTTCTTCAAGCTTAACATGGAGACCCAAGAAAGATCAAAACCTTAATGATAATGGAATTTCAATGACTTGCAATAGATTTAATTACATTTCAAAGGTCATTACAAAACCTATTGGGGTTAACTGGGTATTTCATCCTAAAAAGGATGAGAATGGGGTTGTTGTGAGAACTAAGTCTGTTCTTATTGAACAACCAGATGAATCCAAGTCTTCTGAGACTTGGGTTCCCAAAGAAAACTAATTTGTTTTCTTTATGTGCAGGGCATTCAAAGACAGATCAATGATTATGGATATTGGGGTAGTGGATGCTCAAGGCACATGACAGGAAAGGAAGACTATCTGACGAACTTCACTCCTATTAAAAATGGTGATAAGGTATACTTTGGAGGGGGCTATGGCACCATTACAGGCAAAGGAACTCTTCTCACCAATAATCTGCGTTTTGAGAACGTCTTCCTGGTAAAAGAACTGGATTATAATCTGTTTAGTGTATCACAAGTATGTGATAACAAAAATAAGGTTCTTTTCACTGATATTGAGTGTTTGGTGTTAAGCAAGGATTTTAAGATCCCTGATGAGAAATATATTGAGTATAGAACACCTAGGCATAAGGACATATATAATGTGAATTTAAATGGGATTAAAGTGACTACAAATATGTCTTGTTTTTATGCTAAGGCCTCAGTAGATGAAAGTAATTTGTGGCACAGGAGACTAGGCACATAAATTTTAAAAATATAAATAGACTTGTGAGGCTTGGTTTAGTTGATGGTTTGCCTGAGAAGGCCTTCCACAATGACCACTCTTGTGTTGCATGTCTTAAAGGCAAGCAACACAAGGTCTCATTCAAGTCCAAACAGGTGCATACTAGTTCCAGACCTCTTCATATGCTTCACATGGACCTCTTTGGTCCAACAAATATAGAAAGTTTGAATGGCAAGTCATATTGTTTTGTTGTCACAGATGATTTTTCTAGGTTTACTTGGACATTCTTTCTAGCTATGAAGAGTGACACAGCTGATGTTCTTATTGATTTTATCACTCAAATTGAGAAAAGGTCTGGCAATGAGGTTAAAATGCTTAGGAGTGATAATGGTGGAGAATTTAGGAACAAGAAGCTAGATGATTTTTGTGCCAGGAAAGGAATTACTAGACAATTTAGTATTGCTAGAACCCCACAACAAAATGGGGTTGCTGAAAGGAAAAATAGAACCCTAATTGAAGCAGCCAGAACAATGTTGGCTGATGCTCACTTTCCTATAGCCTTTTGGGCTGAAGCTGTTAATACAGCAGGCTATGTGCAGAATAGAGCATTGGTTAACAAAATTCAGAACAAAACACCTTATGAGTTACTTTGGGGTAGAAAACCTAATATTGGTTTTCTCAGACCTTTTGGCTGTCATGTAGTAGTTTTGGACACTAGTGATGCCTTAGGGAAATTTAGTGCAAAAGGTGATGAAGGTTACTTCATGGGGTATTCAGTCCAGAGCAAGGGTTATAGGGTTTATCTTAAAGAGGACAAACGGATAGTTGAGAGAGTACATGTTAGGTTCTTAGAGAATAAACCTAGTGATCCTGAGAGTGGTCCTAATTGGTTGTTTGATTTGGAACCCTTATCTAGAACTTTAAATTATATGCCTGTTACTAATCCAGACATTGTGAAGGTAACTTCAAATGTTGTGGATGAACAAGTTGTTGATGTTTCAGGTACACAGGTTAATGAGAGGGTTGGATCACAAGCAGAAAAGGTATCTCCTACATTTGAATATGTCACAATTCCCATTTGGACAGATGCTTTTGTTGCTGCTGCTGCTGGACAAGATAATGGTGGTCTCCAAATACCACCAGATACAAACATGCATGGTTCTTCAGGCGCTGACAAAGGCAAATCTAGCGCTGACAAGACCAATTCAGACGTTGATGGCTCAGACGTTGACAACAACAGTTCAAGCGTTAGCCCAAGCGCTGACAAACACGGTTCAGACGTTGACAACACCTTTGCACATCTTTTCTCTTCCACTTTTGAACAAGGAGAACCTTCCAATGTTCATGAAGAGATTCCGGTTGATCAAAGAGAGTCTGATGAAGAAGATATTGGCAACATGGAGCGTGAAGTTGAGGACACCAGACTTTTTGAAGGAGGGGTTCTCACTTCCACAATGAAGAATCACCCCTCATCTCAGATCATTGGTGATATTATGACTCTAGTTCAGACCAGAAGGTCTCACCAAGGTCTTGGTGGGTTTATTGCCAATATACACAAGAAGGTTGATACCCCTCTTGTGCAAGCATGTTTGTTTGCATGTTTTCTGTCACAAGAAGAACCCAAGAAAATATTTGATGCTCTCAAAGAACCAAGTTGGGTGGAAGCAATGCAGGATGAGCTTGACCAATTTGCAATTCAGGATGTTTGGGAGCTGGTTGATTGTCCTAGATATGTCAGACCTATAGGGACAAGATGGGTTCTAAGGAACAAAAGAGATGAAAGAGGTATTGTGGTCAGAAACAAGGCAAGGTTAGTGGCTCAAGGTTATACACAAGAGGAGGGGATAGACTATGAGGAGGTCTTTGCACCAGTTGCAAGGATTGAAGCTATTAGGATTTTTCTAGCCTATGCTTCCTGCATGGGCTTCACAGTCTATCAAATGGATGTCAAGAGTGCTTTCTTGTATGTCACCATTGCTGAAGAAGTATATGTAATGCAACCTCCTGGTTTTGAGGATCCAGAGCATCCAGATAAAGTGTATAGAGTCAAAAAGGCTATGTATGGCCTTCATCAAGCCCCTAGAGCATGGTATGGTACTTTGTCTACCTATTTGGTGGACAATAGATTCAAGAGGGGCACCATAGATCAGACACTATTTACAAAGAAGAAAGGCAAAGATGTGTTGCTTGTGCAGGTCTATGTTGATGATATCATTTTTGGGTCTACTGATCCAAAGATGAGTGAGGATTTCTCCAAGCTTATGATAGACAAATTCAAGATGAGTGCTATGAGGGAGATGAACTTCTTTCTTGGTTTACAAGTTCAGCAGAAAGAGGATGGTATCTTCATCTCCCAAGACAAATATGTTGCTGAAATCTTGAAAAAGGATTGTAAGGTGATTTTGAAGCACAAGGCAAGCAATATTCTCTCAGAGTTAAAAAGGGATAGAAGTGAGCTCTATTTTATGTTGCTCAGATGTCATGGAGTTGGATGGACATATCAGAAGTTGAAGGCTTTGACATTTGATGAGTTGGAACATAGGGCTTATCCTATTTGGGTGAGAGTGTAGGAAGCAAACACTCTCAGACTTCTTTCAGATGAACGAAAGGAGCAACTTGCAGAAGAAATGGAAATCAAGAAAGCTATGATAGTTCCCAGGCCAGTGAAGAAGGGATTTAAACTTGAGTTTCCAAAAGATATGAATCCACTATATCCAAGTGAAGCAGTTATAAGAAAGAGCCTCAAGCTCTCCCCATTAGAAGCTTCAGATATGGTGCAAGTGTTACCATTAGATTCCAGGAATCCAATTGTGAGTTATGATGAGGATGAATGTGGATTCTGGAAGATTGACAGATTTGGTAAAGAGGTACACACTTTTACCACTCTCATATCTTTATTTTCAAGTTGTGATAGAGAAGACTTGGTGGACCTTTGGAGGTTACTAGAGACCAAGTATGAGGCTGAAGCATCAACTTCAGCTAATGGAATAAAACTTTGGACCACATTCAAAAGAATGTGTGGGACAAATGAGGAAGATCCTGAAATATGGAAGGATCTTGAAGATGACCTCAGTGGTCTTCAATGGAGGTTATATTCAGCTGCTGGTGTATACCATTTGAGTTCTACAAAGTTTGCTGAGTATCTACTTGTGGATGCCCAGTATTTCATATCCAAGGCTGTTTTGGAAAAGATGAAGGACACTCAGCTGGAGATAGATTATTCAAGTGACGTGGCAAAGGATTTGATCAGATTTATTCATTACCAATATGAGAAGATTTGTCAGACTCCTCCAAGTTCTTAATGCTTATTCAGAAACTTGATCATAAGAGTGGATATCAAGTTTAGGGGAGGATTGTTGGGAATAAATTAAGGCCAGATCACTTGAGCGCTGACAAGAACAAAACAAGCGTTGACAGGAACAAAGCAAGCGCTGACAGCTCAAGCGTTGACAAGTTAAAGTCAAGCGTTGACACATTGAAGACAAGCACTGATGGAAGATATAAGCTACACGTTTATTATATTCTAGAATACTTCTAGTAAGGATAGAAACGACAATGTATTTTCTATGTTTATCTTTACCTAGAATAGTTGATACGTAGCTTATTGTACAAGGCTTCTTAGTCTATAAAAGAAGGCCTTTAGGTTAATGTTCAATATCAAGTTTTATATAAGTTTTCATTCATAAACATCTTTCATTGTAAGCAAGTTCGACATTCATAATCAAAGTGAAAGTTTTGTTTACATCTTGTGTTCTTGTTTAAGTGTTAAATTCCGCATAATACTTAGATTCATAAAGCATATACAAAGGTTTCTCTACGTGCTATACTTTATCTAATCTCGTATACACAAAGCTAATCGATCTAAGTTTGGGATCAACAACGGGGAACCCTAATAAGAAAGAATGTCCATACTGAAAGGACGGAGAATCCGTACCTTAAGTCCAGTGAACGAAGAAGACGAACGGAAGAGAGTCCTACTTCGATCTCACTAATGCTACATACATAGGATACATGTATAAGTATTCTGATTACTGAGTACGTAACAGGTTTTATATCATGTTTTAGCTTGTTTTATATGTTCATGTCTTGTTTTACTGATTTTACCGTTATGCTGTGTTTATCATGTATTCTGGATATTCTGATTAAATATTACTTGTATTTCTTGTATTAATGTACTTGTGTGTAATAATAAGCAACTTTCCAAAAATAGCAGGTTTCCTAAAATAGAAAGTTTCCAAAAATAGAAAGTTTCCAAAAATAGATTTACTGCTTAAAATAGATAAGTTTCTAAAAATAGAAAGTTTCCATAAATAGATTAGCTGCTTAAAATAAATAAGTTTCTAAAAATAGAAAGTTCCCCTAATTAGAAATAAGCTAGATTATTAAGCTAATAAGATAAGCTTAAGTTTTACTGATTAATATTCTAAGTCATGTGGTTAAATAGTATAGTTTATTAATTAATACATGTAAATTAAATAAACTATATGTTATATGATTTAATTAAATATAAGCATGATTTAATTAAATTAAAGTGTATAAAATACTTAGGTCAAAACATGTATTACTATTGTATTAATATAACCTAAGTCATGGTTATTAATTAATTATATTTCATGTTTAATAATTAATTAATACTATATAATAAATAATTAAATACTTAGGTTAAAATCATGTATTATTAATAATAATAATTAACCTAAGTCCATGTTTTAATTAAATTAATTATATATCATGCCAAATTAATTTAATTAACTTGTAAAATTATATACTTGTAAAATTAAATAATCTTGTAAAAATAATCATGGATCAAACCGTGTGTTATTAATTTATTAAAACGTGTCGTGAACCGAACCCGTGAAAACCGTGAACCAAACACCCCTAAAAACAGTGGCAAACCGGCGTGAACCGGTTGCCCCTGTTTGAGTAAAGATGCCATCGGCTGAAGCCGGTGGTTCCTTTCTCTCGGCTAGCCGCTGACCACCAGGTTCCCACCGACAGTAGCCGGTGGTTCCCCCATGCCTGCCTACGGTTCCCCCTGCTTTCCTAAAATAGCCACCGGCTTAAGCCGGTGGTTGGGGCTGTGTTGCTGCCGAGACCAAACCAACCACAGGATACCCCGACGCAAGTCGGGGTGTCTTGTCCCTGTTGTAGACCAATCCAAACACCACCAAGACCTAGGTCTTGGTTGGTGGTGAGAATCAAAGCGACTCCGAGAGTCTTGGGACTCTCGGTTCGTGTGGCGGCCGGAACCAACAAACCCGAAAACACCCTAATTAAATTGCCCACCATGATTTCTACATGTTTTAGTTCATGTTTTAATTAACTCCATGTTGATATATTGATAAAATCATAAAAGGAATTAAGAGAATGGTTTTCGGATTACCCAAAACACGTGGAATGGATAAATCTTGATCTCACGAACACATTCCTAATCAATAATTAAAATCAAACCCCGTCCTTCTTTTGGCTTGCTGTCGGCGACATAATTAGAACATCACGTTCTCCTTTAGGGTGCTGCTGGCGGCATAATCAGAACATCACATTCTCCTTTTGATTGGTGCTGGTGGCATAAAGAGAACATCACGTTCTCCTTTGGGTGCTACAGGCGGCATAAACAGAACCGGCGGCCATTATAAGGTTTGCTAGGGTTTTTGCTTTGTTTTGAAAATGTGATAAATGAAAATATAATGTTTAAGGCCTGTTTCCGTTCTTTGTGTCCGCGGGTAGGTGGGGCCCACAAGGGAAACCCGAACCTTTTCATGCTTAATAATTACGTGTTCGTACGTTCGTATTTACATTACGTTATTATAATTTATTCGTGTTATTATAAATACTTGTACCTAATCGTAATAATAACATACGTAAATACATATTTATGTGTTCGTGATTCTTAAGCTCATGAGTTCATGTTCTTGATTTTAATAATTATTAATAATAATTATCTTGTATTAATACATACTTGTCGTGTAATAACACGTACGTAATTCTTGTAATTAATATTCGTGACACGTGTTCATGTTATATAAGGAAAGTTGTAATCTTGTACGTACGATTATTAGTGTACTGTTCATGGTAAGAGCATGCGGGTTTTACAACTCTTCCCCCTAAAAAGAATAATTCGTCCCCGAATTATAGATAAGTAATAAAAAGAGAAACATACCCGAATCAAACTGAGAGGGTATGTAAGATAAATGGACGTGCATGTAACATGGTAGAAGGAACGTGGAACGTGACATGTCTTGAAAGGACATGGAACGTTACGTGACTGAAGGGACATATCTATCTGATAAGAGAAAAACGGATAAGAAGTCCGGATGAACTTGTCCGTTTCCATGTGGCTTCCCTTCTGGAACGGTTCCTTCACAAGATCTTGACACAATGATAATCTTGGTCCTCCTGACCTTGAATTGAAAACACGCAAAGTTCATTGTCATCTACGTAAGATAGATCCCCTGAATTTGATCGAGGGAATAAGAATTAACGTGCAAGGATAACTGAAACGTTATGGTGCAAAACAATCTAACTTAACTGATAATTAGCAACGATGCGCGAGACATATTGAAACGTAGTACGTGAAAATTTTTGAACGTGATACATGAAATTTTTTGAACGTGATACGTGGAGATATGGTGAGAGTAATATGAGCAAACATATCGTGATCCATGATACGTATAACATATCGTGAACGTGATATAAGGAATGTGGAATGTGGAATGAACATGACATGTGAAACATATCATGAACATCGAATACAACTGCGGTAACGCCAAACGCTACACTGTGAGACGTGGAATGTGACGTGAAACATATATCTGAGGATAAGGAGTTATACTAAACTTGAGTCTGGTCTCTCCAGTTCTTGTAAATCTTCCCCGAACAAAGATGAACGTACAATCGTAAGCCAAGATACGATCATGAACGTAATAGTGTCATGAACGTGAGTGTGAAAGCAAATCATGAAATTAGGACAAGGACGTGGACGTAAATAAGGAGCACAAATGCGAACCTTTGTCTGACCCGATAGCTAACGGATTACCAAGTGATCGGATGAGCCTTGGCTGGAATGTGTCTGATCAATCTGTTGGTTCTGAAATCCGTACGGATGTAAGGATTGTTCAGACTTGATCAAACTGTTGGAAATAACCCAGATAGCATCTTGTTTCTTTTGAGTTTGCCTTAATCTGGTAACCAAAATCCGTGGGGATCTTGTCCCCTTTCTGTTCACAATTCTGATGATGGAAAACATCCTAGTCAGTTGGTGTTCTATCTTAGCCTGTTGGTATGTCAGGTACTTAGATATGAACGTAACTATATCTTGCTTCGTAGAAACTTGATACGCTGAAATTTGCGGAACTATAAGTCTCCGAAATTAGACTTCTATTAGCGTAGAATTTTCTTTGAACTCCTAACATAGTGTAGGGTTCTCACCTTTACACATAAGCTGAGTCATGTTAATATTAACCGTGATAATCCATGTGATTCAGTGTGTAATCAAACAGAACTGATATTGGAAAATTTTTCCAGGGTGAAATTTCTCTTCTCGTAAAACTTGCAAAATTGTGCAAAAATGGTCTTCCTGCTCTTCTCTAGACTTAGAGAAAATCAGGTTATCCTTGATGCAAACACTGATGAATTTGTTTACGAGTTCATGGAAACTCAATTTAATTAAGTCTATAATGCTACTGGAGCATTTATGAGACTAATACAAAATCACGAATCTAGCATGACCCAGTCGTGTACGCATAGCAGTCATGGAAATGTGCTGCTCTTTCACTCGTCACTGTTGGCAGCATGATCATGAGTCTGATGTTGGAAAGGTGATTAACAACCTAAAGTCGATTGGACATGTTGTCAATACGTGGAGGAGAATAACGGTTATGGATGGTGATTCGTTTAAATCGACGGTAGTCGACACATAATCTCATGTTACCGTCCTTCTCCTAGAAGGTTCTTCTGGAATATATGGGAAGATTTTGGAACAATCAACTGGTTATGCGAAAAAGGAACTTCAATGGTCGTGTATTAACTGACAGCTAGAAATTTTTAGCAATCATGGCTAACAAAGCACGTGCTTGTAAAGCATAGATAATTTGTAAAGATTTTCCTGATGGAAAACCATGCTGAATGTATTCAGGAGCCTGAACATTACTGTACAAAATCATGAATCGTAGCAAGGTGTGCTGTTCGTAGTCCATAACTAGGATTAAATTCAACTCGTGTCTGTCCGAGGTAATGCGTTAACAGCTTGGATCTCATCATTAGGCTGAAGGAAAACCTTCGTATACATGGGAATACAAATGGCGTCCTTTATGGTCATGAATATATATGAAATATGGGTGTAAGAAATGAAAGTGTCAATCGAGCAACCGTGATAGTTCTCACTGATATGCCGATGCTGGTACTGAAATCCTTGTGGCCTGATTAATACATGGCACAACAAAATGGATATACCCTTGGAGGGTACCCTGAATTTCTTAGGGATGTTCCACGATTGGACGTGAGTCATGTGTCTTGACTCGTGTCTTGGGAAATGTAAGCATGACATGTGTCTTGAATAGTGTCTTGACATGTGTCTTCATAAGGTATACGTGAGACATGTGTCTTGACTGATGTCTTGACATGTGTCTCAAGATGCAAAACAAATAGAACTACAAATATTAGGTTATTATGCTAGAATTGGCGGATCGATTGGGCTACTGATCCTTTGTATTTCTGATCACGTCCGTTGTCGGAGCTTCGGTTGCAATTGCTAGGATAGTTGCTGTCATAGTAGTGGTTACTATCGTCTTCTCCGTCAGTTCCATGACGGTCATTCTCATGACGGTGATTCATGTAACTGTCCAGCTGAGTGGCCGGCTAGTACCGGTTTGCACTCATATGACTGAAACGACAACTGAATGACGTGTGACATGTAACTAAGAATCAGGGACAATGGTTGATGGAAATCATCTGACGGTGAAGCATCTTCTCGTCCAATTTCTTTGCTCTGACGCCTTTGTCTTCGTCTTGTAGGATCTCCATGTTGTGAACAGCATCCGCATCTCGTAGCGTCTCCAAACATCAGCGACATCAACCCTTAGTAACATCTCCAAGCTATGAGCGGCATCAGCAATCTTGTAGAGTATCAGCAAGTGGAGTACACCTGAGATGATTTAGAATCGACTAGCGAATACTCATAGAGCATTGTAGGTAAAATACACCTGGATCAAAGTACGTGTAATACACATGGAATACGGTACATGTGGTACACATGAAATGCACATGAAATGATCGATATGGGTCAATCATCTGACATGATTTTATAGGGAATAATCCCGGCAAGGCAAATGTAGTGGCAGATGCACTTAGTACGAATAAACATCATTCTGGTTACATAGAGAAAACACCCAGAAGTTTGGTGAGACGAAACTCAATAATAAGCAGCATGAAAGCATGGTTAATGGAGACCAACCATGACTATCATAAAAATAGGATTTACTGGAATCTTTCTATGTCTAGCATGAGGGCATAATCGACATGATGAGAACATAATCAGCATAAGGAGACTTAAGACATACTTAACCTGAAGATGAAATCAACATAAAAATCTTGGAATGAAATTAATCATGAAGGAGTATAAACATAATCAGCATGAAAATGAAGTTAACCATGGTAACATGAAAACATACTTGACATCAAAACATAATAACTTATGAGGGGACATAAAAAAAATTTATGCCAATAAATCATGAGAGAAATTTTATGCACGAAAACAGTGCATGAATACATGATGCAGTTTATAAACACCTTTATATGCGCGAGGGGACGCCTATGGGTTGGTCCCAAAACAAAAGACATGGCGAGGGGACGCCTATGGGTCGGTCCCAAAGTTAAAAGTTTCGATAAAAGCACATGCGACTAAATAGGGCCAGTCCTGTACCAACCATTACTTAGTCATAATTCCTGCAACAATGATACATGAAACATAAATAAGTAAAAATCATCTGTCAAAACTTATCAGAAAAAATATTTATGTGACCAATTATGAACTACTGGGGTTCAGTCCACATAGTCACAGTTCAAGAGGAACGTCATGCATGAAACAATGACACATAAGTAAATATGAATGACGGTTGTCCATCCATATTAGTAAAACAATATCGATGAAAACATCGAGATTAAAACATCAAGGTGATGAAAACATCATGGTTAAAATAATAGTGTGCTGAAAACATCAATTCGTGGAATAACAAGCGTTGTCTTAGGAAGCTCCTGGTGACTACCCACTAGTCACAGGTCAAGTTTTAGAGCCTACAGGTCGAAGCCTTGGCTCTGATACCATAATTGTAACACCCCACTTTGGTAAGTAGACCGTTACGCGTTATGGCTTGTCATCAAAGCATGCAAGGTAATATGTACAAAACATACATGACCATAGGAAAAACCGGAATCAAACATTGGTTCCCAAACATAAGCCCAAAACATAATAAAGTAAAGGAAATAAGAAATGACTAAACAAGCATAGGTATATGAAGGCAAAAGGAGAAGAAGTCTATGGCAGCTTCCATGCTATGCACGTCCTCCAAATGCTCGAGTCCTGGGTACCTGTCTTTTGGGACATGGAAAGGAAAATAACGGCTGAGCAAAACGTTCAGTGCACGGATATATGACATAGTATGACTGACTGAAACATAATAAAGACTTAATAGCAGCGGAAATGTATAAGTCCTGGAAAACCTGGTATAACTTAGTAAAACTGGTTTTATAGTCTGAAAAGCCTTATGTTTATCTTATAAAAACTGTTTAGCATGTTCACCATTAGCCAATATAGGTCATGAATTATCAACGTGCATGAATACTTGGAGGGGGTGACCTCGTCATGCAATTAGAGGGGCTGCCTCTAATTAATATAACTGTTTGGGTAGGAGGGATCAGCTCCTTGTGAAGGATGCAAGGCACACACCACATTCACCTGAATAATCTGCTGAAACATGTAAACTAGGATGCACCCATACGCCCCACCTGATAATAATAATATGGCCAAAAGCTGAAGGGACGCCACGAGCTATCACTCCGTCGTGGTGGAGACATAACACTGGTGCCTCCAGTGTCATGGTTATGGTACCTCCATAACTAGGTGAAACTGGTCATGCATGTATATGGCTTTAGGTATCTAATTAAACATAAGCAATCAAAACATATAAAACATATACCAGGGAAACAGTTGGCTGCATACGGGGAATCCTAATAAGGAAGAATGTCCATACTAAAAGGACGGAGAATCCGTACCTTAAGTCCAGTGAACAAAGAAGACGAAAGGAAGAGAGTCCTACTTCGATCTCACGAATGCTACATACATAGGATACATGTATAAGTATTCTGATTACTGAGTACGTAACTGGTTTTATATCATGTTTTAGCTTGTTTTATATGTTCATGTCTTGTTTTACTGATTTTATCGTTATGCTGTGTTTATCATGTATGCTGGATATTCTGATTAAATATTACTTGTATTTCTTGTATTATTATACTTGTGTGTAATAATAAGCCACTTTCCAAAAATAGCAGATTTCCTAAATATAAAGTTTCCAAAAATAGAAAGTTTCCAAAAATAGATTTACTGCTTAAAATAGATAAGTTTCCATAAATAGATTAGCTGCTTAAAATAAATAAGTTTCTAAAAATAGAAAGTTCCCATAATTTGAAATAAGCTGGATTATTAAGCTAATAAGATAAGCTTAAGTTTTACTGATTAATATTCTAAGTCATGTGATTAAATAGTATAGTTTATTAATTAATACATGTAAATTAAATAAACTATATGTTATTTGATTTAATTAAATATAAGCATGATTTAATTAAATTAAAGTGTATAAAATACTTAGGTTAAAACATGTATTACTATTGTATTAATATAACCTAAGTCATGGTTATTAATTAATTATATTTCAAGTTAAATAAGTAATTAATACTATATAATAAATAATTAAATACTTAGGTTAAAATCATGTATTATTAATAATAATAATAAACCTAAGTCCATGTTTTAATTAAACTAATTATATATCATGCCAAATTAATTTTATAAATTGTAAAATTATATACTTGTAAAATTAAATAAACTTGTAAAAATAATCATGGATCGAACCGTGTGTTATTAATTTATTAAAACGTGTCATGAACCGAACCCGTGAAAACCGTGAACCAAACACCCCTAAAAACAGTGGCAAACCGGCGTGAACCGGTTTCCCCTGTTTGTGTAAAGATGCCACCGGCTGAAGCCGGTGGTTCCTTTCTCTCGGCTAGCCGCTGACCACCAGGTTCCCACCGGCAGTAGCCGGTGGCTCCCCCGTGCCTGCCTACGGTTCCCCATGCTTTCCTAAAATAGCCACCGGCTTATGCCGGTGGTTGGGGCTGTGTTGCTGTCGAGACCAAACCAACCACAAGACACCCCCGACGCACGTCGGGGTGTCTTGTCCCTGTTGTAGACTGAGCCAACCACCACCAAGACCTAGGTCTTGGTTGGTGGTGAGAAACAAAGCGACGCCGAGAGTCTTGGGACTCTCGGTTCGTGTGGCGGCCGGAACCAACAAACCCGAAAACACCCTAATTAAGTTGCCCACCATGATTTCAACATGTTTTAGTTCATGTTTTAATTAACTCCATGTTCATATATTGATAAAAGCATAAAAGGAATTAAAAGAATGGTTTTCGGATTACCCAAAACACGTAGAATGGATAAATCTTGATCTCACGAACACATTCCTAATCAATAATTAAAATCAAACCCCGTCCTTCTTTTGGCTTGCTGCCGGCGGCATAATTAGAACATCACGTTCTCCTTTAGGGTGTTGCTGGCGGCATAATCAGAACATCACGTTCTCCTTTTAGGTGCTGCTGGCGGCATAAAGAGAACATCACGTTCTTCTTTTGGGTGCTACTGGCGGCATAAACAGAACCGGTGGCCATTATAGGGTTTGCTAGGGTTTTTGCTTTGTTTTGAAAATGTGATAAATGAAAATATAATGTTTAACCTTCCTGACATATTTTTGTGAAGTGGGTTGGGCCATAAGGCCCGTTTCCGTTCTTTGTGTCCGCGGGTAGGTGGGGCCCACAAGGGAAACCCGAACCTTTTCATGCTTAATAATTACGTGTTCGTACGTTTGTATTTACATTACGTTATTATAATTTATTCGTGTTATTATAAATACTTGTACGTAATCGTAATAATAACATACGTAAATACATATTTATGTGTTCGTGATTCTTACGCTCATGAGTTCATGTTCGTGATTATAATAATTATTGATAATAATTATCTTGTATTAATACATACTTGTCGTGTAATAACACGTACGTAATTCTTGTAATTAATATTCGTAACACGTGTTCATGTTATATAAGGAAAGTTGTAATCTTGTACGTACGATTATTAGTGTACTGTTCATGGTAAGAGCATACGGGTTTTACAACTCTTCCCCCCTAAAAGGAATATTTCGTCCCCGAATTATAGATAAGTAATTAAAAGAGAAACATACTCGAATCAAACTGAGAGGGTATGTAAGATAAATGGACGTGCAGGTGACATGGTAGAAGGAACTTGGAACGTGACATGTCTTGAAAGGACATGGAACGTGACGTGACTGAAGGGACATATCTATCTGATAAGAGAAAAACGGATAAGAAGTCCGGATGAACTTGTCCGTTTCCACGTGGCTTCCCTCCTAGAACGGTTCCTTCACAAGATCTTGACACAATGATAATCTTGGTCCTCCTGACCTTGACTTGAAAACACGCAAAGTTCATTGTCATCTACGTAAGATAGATCCCCTAAATTTGATCGAGGGAATAAGAATTAACGTGCAAGGATAACTGAAACGTTATGGTGCAAAACAATCTAACTTAACTGATAATTAGCAACGATGCGCGAGACATATTGAAACGTAGTACGTGAAAATTTTTGAACGTTATACGTGAAAATTTTTGAACGTGATACGTGGAGATATGGTGATGGTAATATGAGCAAACATATCGTGATCCATGATACGTGTAACATATCGTGAACGTGATATGAGGAATGTGAAATGAACATGACATCTGAAACATATCGTGAACATGGAATACAACTGCGGTAACGCCAAACGCTACAATGTGAGACGTGGAATTTGACGTGAAACATATATCTGAGGATAGGGAGTTATAATAAACTTGAGTCTGGTCTCTCTAGTTCTTACAAAACATCCCAGAACGAAGATGAACGTACAATCGTAAGCCAAGATACGATCATGAACGTAATAGTGTCATGAACGTGGGTGTGAAAGCAAATCGTGAAATTAGAACAAGGACATGGACGTAAATAAGGAGCACAAATGTGAACCTTTGTCTGACCCGATAGCTAACGGATTACCAAGTGATCGGATGAGCCTTGGCTGGAATGTGTCCGATCAATCTGTTGGTTCTGAAATCCGTACGGATGTAAGGATTCTGCAGACTTGATCAAACTGTTCTCAATTCTGATGATGGAAAACATCCTAGTCAGTTGGTGTTCTATCTTAGCCTGTTGGTATGTCAGGTACTTAGATATGAACGTAACTATATCTTGCTTCGTAGAAACTTGATACGCAGAAATTTGCGGAACTATAAGTCTCCGAAATTAGACTTCTCTTAGCGTAGAATTTTCTTTGAACTCCTAACATAGTGTAGGGTTCTCACCTTTACGCATAAGCTGAGTCATGTTAAGATTAACCGTGATAATCCATGTGATTCAGTATGTCACTGTAATCAAACAGAATTGATATTGGAAAATTTTCCAGGGTGAAATTTCTCTTGTCGTAAAACTTGCAAAATTATGCAAAAATGGTCTTCCTGCTCTTCTCTAGACTTAGAGAAAATCAGGTTATCCTTGATGCAAACACTGATGAATTTGTTTACGAGTTCATGGAAACTCAATTTAATTAAGTCTATAATGCTACTGGAGCATTTATGAGACTAATACAAAATCACGAATCTAGTGTAGGATATGAAAATCTTGCTTATGTTTTAGAGTGAGAAAGAGATAGAATGATAGATGATTTCACATACACACTTGAGAGAGAAAAATAAGAAAACATACTTTACTATGTGAATTGTATGAGAAAACCACACCCTCTCCATCTAAGGAGAGGGTTTATATACCAAGCCCATAAGATGGGCTTGGGCTTACAATTGGGCCGGCCATACAAGCATGGACCGGGCTTTTCCTTGTTTGATATATTAAAAGATATCTAGGCTCCGAGCTACTACTTAATATATTGTCGGAGTGACCGAATCTTCTTAAATACGTAAAAACGTATTTCCAATATCTAGCATGACCGAGTCGTGTACGCATAGCAGCCATGGAAATGTGCTGCTCTTTCACTCGTCACTGTTGGCAGCATGATCATGAGTCCGATCTTGGAAAGGTGATTAAGACCCTAAAGTCGATTGGATATGTTGTCAATACGTGGAGGAGAATAACGGTTGTGGATGGTGATTTGTTTAAATCGACGTTAGTCGACACATAATCTCATGTTACCTTCCTTCTCCTAGAAGGTTCTTCTGGAATATATGGGAAGATTTTGGAACAATCAACTGGTTATGCGAAAAAGGAACTTCAATGGTCGTGTCTTAACTGACAGCTAGAAATTTTTAGCAGTCATGGCTAACAAAGCACGTGCTTGTAAAGCATAGATAAATTGTGAAGATTTTCCTGATGGAAAACCATGCTGAATGTATTCAGGAGCCTGAACATTACTGTACAAAGTCATGAATCGTAGCAGGGTGTGCTGTTCGTAGTCCATAATTAGGATTAAATTCAAATCGTGTCTGTCCGAGGTAATGCGTTAATAGCTTGGGTCTCATCATTAGGCTGAAGTAAAACCTTCATATACATGGGAATACGAATGGCGTCCTTTATGGTCATGAATATATATGAAATATGGGTGCAAGAAATGAAAGTGTCAATCGAGCAACCGTGATAGTTCTTAGTGATATGCCGGTGCTGGTACTGAAATCCTTGTGGCCTGATTAATACATGGCACAAAAAATGGATATACCCTTAGAGGGTACCCTAAATTTCTTAGGGATGTTCCATGATTGGACGTGAGTCATGTGTCTTGACTCGTGTCTTGGGAAATGTAAGCATGACATTTGTCTTGACTGGTGTCTTGACATGTGTCTTCATAAGGTATACGTGAGACATGTGTCTTGACTGATTTCTTTGCATGTGTCTCAAGATGCGAAACAAACAGAACTACAAATATTAGGTTATTATGCTAGAATTGGCGGATCATTTGATCTACTGTTCCTTTGTATTTCTGATCACGTCCGTTGTCGAAGCTTCGGTTGCGATTGCTAGGATAGTTGTTGTCATAGTAGTGGTTACTATCGTCTTGTCCGTCAGTTCCATGACGGTCATTCTCATGACGGTGATTCATGTAACTGTACAGCTGAGTGGCCGGTTGGTACCGGTTTGCACTCACATGACTGAAACGACAACTGAATGACGTGTGACATGTAACTAAGAATTAGGGACAATGATTGATGGAAATCGTCTGACGGTGAAGCATCATCTCGTCCAATTGCTTTGCTCTGACGCCTTTGTCTTCGTCTTGTAGGATCTCCAGGTTATGAACAGCATCCGCATCACGTAGCGTCTCCAAACATTAGTAGCATCAACCCATAGTAACATCTCCAAGCTATGAGCGGCATCAGCAATCTTGTAGAGTATCAGCAAGTGGAGTACACCTGAGATGATTTAGAATCGACTAGCGAATACTCATAGAGCATTGTAGGTAAAATACACCTGGATCAAAGTACGTGTAATACACATGGAATACGGTACATGTGGTACACATGAAATGCTCATGAAATGATCGATATGGGTCGATCATCTGACATGATTTTACAGGGAATAATCCCGACAAGGCAAATGTAGTGGCAAATGCACTTAGTACGAATAAACATCATTCTGGTTACATAGAGAAAATTCCAAAAGGTTGGTGAGACAAAACTCATCAATGAGCAGCATGAAAGCATGATTAATGGAGACCAACCATGACTATCATAAAAGCAGGATTTACTGGAATCTTTCAATGTCTAGCATGAGGGTATGATCGACATGATGAGAACATAATCAACATAAGGAGACTTAAGACATACTTAACATGAAGATGAAATCAACATAAAAATCTTGGAATGAAATTAATCATGAAGGAGTATAAACATAATCAGCATGAAAATGAAGTTAACCATGGTAGCATGAAAACATACTTGACATCAAAACATAATAACTTATGAGGGGACATAAAAAAAATTATGCCAATAAATCATGAGAAAATTTTTATGCATGAAAACAGTGCATGAATACAAATTGCAGTTTATAGAAACCTTTATATGCGTGAGGGGACGCCTATGGGTCGGTCCTAAAACAAAAGACATGGCGAGGGGACGCCTATGGGTCGGTCCCAAAGTTAAAAGTTTCGATAAAAGCACATGCGACTAAATAGGGACAGCCCTTTAACAACCATTACTTAGTCATAATTCCTGCAACAACGATACACGAAACATAAATAAGTGAAAATCATCTGTCAAAACTTATCAGAAAAAAGAAATTTATGTGACCAATTATGAACTACTGGGGTTTAGTCCACATAGTCACAGTTCACGAGGAACGTCATGCATGAAACAATGACACATAACTAAATATGAATGACGGTTGTCCATCCATATTAGTATAACAATTTGGATGAAAACATCGAGGTTAAAACATCAAGGTGATGAAAACATCATGGTTAAAACAACAGTGTGCTGAAAACATTAATTCTTGGAATAACAAGCGTTGGCTTAGGAAGCTCTTGGTGACTACCCACTAGTCACAGGTCAAGTTTTAGAGCCTACAAATCGAAGCCTTAGCTCTGATACCATAATTGTAACACCCTACTTTGGTAAGTGGACTGTTACGCGTAATTATGGCTTGTCATCAAAGCATGCAAGGTAATATGTACAAAACATACATGACCATAGGAAAAACGGAATCAAACATCGGTTCCCAAACATAAGCCCAAAACATAATAAAGTAAAGGAAACAAGAAATGACTAAACAAGCATAGGTATATGAAGGCAAAAGGAGAAGAAGTCTATGGCAGCTTCCATCCTATGCACGTCCTCCAAATGCTCGAGTCTTGGGTACCTACCGTTTTGGAACATGGAAAGGAAAATAACGGCTGAGCAAAATGCTCAGTGCACGGATATATGACATAGTATGAATGACTGAAACATAATAAATACTTATAGCAGCGGAAATGTATAAGTCCTGGAAAACCTGGTATAACTTAGTAAAACTGGTTTTATAGGTTGAAAAGCCTTATGTTTATCTTATAAAAAGTGTTTAGCATGTCCACCATTAGCCAATATAGGTCATGAATTATCAACGTGCATGAATACTTGGAGGGGTGACCTCGTCATGCAATTAGAGGGGCTGCCTCTAATTAATATAACTGTTTGGGTAGGAGGGATCAGCTCCTTGTGAAGGATGCAAGGCACACACCACATTCACCTGAATAATCTGCTGAAACATGTAAACTAGGATGCACCCATACGCCCCACCTGATAATAATAATTTGGCAAAATTCTGAAGGGACGCCACGAGCTATCACTCCGTCATGGTGGAGTCATAACACTGGTGCCTCTAGTGTTATGGTTATGGTACCTCTATAACTAGGTGAAACTGGTCATGCATGTATATGGCTTTAGGTATCTAATTAAACATAAGCAATCAAAACATATAAAACATATACTGGGGAAACAGTTGGCTACATACGGGGAATCCTAATAAGGAAGAATGTCCATACTGAAAGGACGGAGAATCCGTACCTTAAGTCCAGTGAACGAAGAAGACGAACGGAAGAGAGTCCTACTTCGATCTCACGAATGCTACATACATAGGATACATGTATAAGTATTCTGATTACTGAGTACGTAACTGGTTTTATATCATGTTTTAGCTTGTTTTATATGTTCATGTCTTGTTTTACTGATTTTATCGTTATGTTGTGTTTATCATGTATTCTGGATATTCTGATTAAATATTACTTGTATTTCTTGTATTATTATACTTGTGTGTAATAATAAGCAACTTTCCAAAAATAGCAGGTTTCCTAAAATAGAAAGTTTTCAAAAACAGAAAGTTTCCAAAAATAGATTTACTGCTTAAAATAGATAAGTTTCTAAAAATAGAAAGGTTCCATAAATAGATTAGCTGCTTAAAATAAATAAGTTTCTAAAAATAGAAAGTTCCCATAATTAGAAATAAGCTGGATTATTAAGCTAATATGATAAGCTTAAGTTTTACTGATTAATATTCTAAGTCATGTGATTAAATAGTATAGTTTATTAATTAATACATGTAAATTAAATAAACTATATGTTATATGATTTAATTAAATATAAGCATGATTTAATTAACATAAAGTGTATAAAATACTTAGGTTAAAACATGTATTACTATTGTCTTAGTATAACCTAAGTCATGGTTATTAATTAATTATATTTCATGTTTAATAATTAATTAATACTATATAACAAATAATTAAATACTTAGGTTAAAATCATGTATTATTAATAATAATAATAAACCTAAGTCCATGTTATAATTAAATTAATTATATATCATGCCAAGTTAATTTAATTAACTTGTAAAATTATATACTTGTAAAATTAAATAAACTTGTAAAAATAATCATGGATCAAACCTTGTGTTATTAATTTATTAAAACGTGTCGTGAACCGAACCCGTGAAAACCGTGAACCAAACACCCCTAAAAATAGTGGCAAACCGGTGTGAACCGGTTACCCCTGTTTGTGTAAAGATGCCACCGGCTGAAGCCGGTGGTTACTTTCTCTCGGCTAGCCGCTGACCACCAGGTTCCCACCGGTAGTAGCCGGTGGTTCCCCCCTGTCTGCCTACGGTTCCCCCTGCTTTCCTATAATAGCCACCGGCTTAAGCCGGTGGTTGGGGCTGTGTTGCTACCGAGACTAAACCAACCACAAGACACCCCCGATGCATGTCGGGGTGTCTTGTCCCTGTTGTAGACCGAGCCAAACACCACCAAGACCTAGGTCTTGGTTGGTGGTGAGAACCAAAGCGACGCCGAAAGTCTTGGGACTCTCGGTTCGTGTGGCGGTCGGAACCAACAAACTCGAAAACACCCTAATTAAATTGCCCACCATGATTTCTACATGTTTTAGTTCATGTTTTAATTAACTCCATGTTCATATATTCATAAAAGCATAAAAGGAATTAAAAGAATGGTTTTTGGATTACCCAAAACACATGTAATGGATAAATCTTGATCTCACGAACACATTCCTAATCAATAATTCAAATCAAACCCCGTCCTTCTTTTGGCTTGCTACCGGCGGCATAACTAGAACACAACGTTCTCCTTTAGGGTGCTGCTGGCGGCAAAATCAGAACATCACATTCTCCTCTTGGGTGCTGCTGGCGGCATAAAGAGAACATCACGTTCTCCTTTTGGGTGCTACTGGCGGCATAAACAGAACCGGCAACCATTATAGGGTTTACTAGGGTTTTTGCTTTGTTTTGAAAATGTGATAAATGAAAATATAATGTTTAACCTTCCTGACATATTTTTGTGAAGTAGGTTGGGCCATAAGGCCCGTTTCCGTTCTTTGTGTCTGCGGGTAGGTGGGGCCCACAAGGGAAACCCGAACCTTTTCATGCTTAATAATTACGTGTTCGTACGTTTGTATTTACATTACGTTATTATAATTTATTCGTGTTATTATAAATACTTGTACGTAATCGTAATAATAACATACGTAAATACATATTTATGTGTTCGTGATTCTTACGCTCATGAGTTCATGTTCGTGATTATAATAATTATTGATAATAATTATCTTGTATTAATACATACTTGTCGTGTAATAACACGTACCTAATTCTTGTAATTAATATTCGTGACACGTGTTCATGTTATATAAGGAAAGTTGTAATCTTGTACGTACGATTATTAGTGTACTGTTCATGGTAAGAGCATGCGGGTTTTATAGATTCACTCAACATTATTGTTGATTTGTTTAAGCATGTATTTCGGGTAATCTGATGTGTTGATCAAGGAGCTTGCTTGGGAAGGTTGCGGTGTCGCTTTTATAGTCGTTCAGTCTGAAACTGTTTTCTTTCCATGTCATTATTAAATGTTATCTTTTATCTTCAGGAAATTATAAAAATCATTTTTGAGTATTTTATAGTTGATAGAAGGCTAGTAATTTTGGGATGGTATTTTGAAGGGACCGAAACGCTACTCTGATATTTATAAAATTTCTTTATTGGGATTTAAAACTTTAGACTAAAAGATGGTATTATTTTGTCTTATATTCCAAATATTTTATTTTTAGATTGTACTAAATGTTTTTAGCGATGAGGCTTGAGTTTAGCACCCAAATGTGTAGTCCCGCTACGCAATGTAAATTTGGGTGTGTTAAATGACATTTGTTTGTGGTATGTGATTCTATTCTTATACCCCCTCAAACCTTCATTGCTTGGATACTTAACTCACTTAGGAGATGTAGAGTGAGTTAGTAGTAGCTTAAAGTATCATGCATGATTTCCATGGTTTGCACCCATACGGTTAGTAGGCCATATATCATGTGTAATATGTGCAATTGAGCTCATCTCTAGGATGATTGATTAATCCCTTGAGATACCAAACTACTCTAGAAGTCGTACTTAGGATATTACACATTTGGAATTGAAATATTCGAAGGATATTGTTATTGTAAACCCTAGCAATAATAATATTCTGATCATGTGGGAGAGAAAGTGAATCCATACTTTGCTCACATTTTGAAATAGCTTAAGACATCCTTGAAAGTGATCTTACTCTATTTATCAAAATTGCTTGGTATGGTTCATTACCAAAGCTGTTTAAACTTACGCCGGAAAGGCACCTCTTAAAGCATTATAGATGAACAAGCTCTTCGTTTCTACAACTTGAAGTTTGTCACTTGTCTCTTGAGCATTGAACTTGGTCTTGATTCACTCCCCTTGGTTTCTCTCTTCTTTGTTTCTTTCCTACGAGTAGTCGTTCTTCCGTTTCGGTCCTATTCGATCTTTTTCGGTTTCGATTTAACTCGTAATCCTTCATTAAGGCATTATCACCTAGTATTGAAGTGGTCCAATGATTTCCAAAAGGCTTGAGATATATTTTAAGTATTTTAGAAAAACTTGGTTTTGAAAATTTCATTGATTTTCTTGGTTAAAAACCACCCACTGTAGGCGGTTCTTTAATTGTCACGGCTCAAAGGAACAATTCTTTATAGATAAAGAATCACGGCCCACCAATGACTGAAATACTCATATATTATTAAAAATCACATTTTCAAAAAAAACCTACCCTTTCTTCTCCATAGAGGCGACGGGTTTCATCCCTTTCCACCATTTTTGAACTTCCAAAAGCTTTAGTCACTCAAGATTAGTTGATTCCAAGTCGTGGGTTTCACTCATCCCTCTTCAAACATCAATAATTGTAAGTACATTCATTCAATTTCAATCAATTTGTTCTAGGGTTCTTATTTTCATAATTGGGGATTTTTAAAATTAATATTGAATTAGAACCTTACTAAGAATGTGTTATATTACTATTATTCCTTAGGTTCATGTTCATTGTGGTTTCACTAAAACCCACTTGTAGAACAATCCAAATTTTGACTAAGTTATTTTGGTTAAATGATGGAATTTATATGAACCCATGAACAAATTAGTAATTGCATTGTTAATGCTTACCTAAAACTAATTTTTGATAAAACAATGTTCAAGTTCATGGTTGATTTTACATAGTTCATATGTTCTAGTCAATGATAAATTTGGTACATTGTGAACATGGGAATGATAAGGAGTAATCCTTTTGTTAGTAGTTGATTTTACACATACTCTTGACTTTGATCGTTTTTAATTATATAAGATAAGAGTGATTGGAACATTATTTTTTGTTGTATTTAGGTACTTAATCATGCCCTTTGAAACTCGAAAAGATCATGAGAAAACTAGAGAATACAAGCCTACTCAAAAATACTCTTCGGTCTCTAGAATATCATAGTTTTCATGAAGGACGCATTGTCCCTTCTAATTTCCATGGACTTGACTTCATTCAATTCATGTTCAAATCCATTGGCTTTGATCGCTTACTTTACATCGATGATCCAATATTTGCTTCCTTTCTCATAGAGTTCTTTAGTTCATTTACATTAATGTGCATCGATAATGGTTTATCAATAAGATTTTCCATCAAGAGGAAAACCTTTGTATACACTCTTGAAGAATTTGGAGAAATTCTCAAGGTTCCATATAATGGTCAATGTATGTTCACCGATGCTTAGAGTATCAACTCTTTAGAATCAGCCTCTATTGATGTGCATTATGTGACTGAGCTACCTTCTCATTCGGTCATTTCTTGTGCCATTTCCAAACCTCATGAACATCCTCTTCTTGGTAAACTTGAAGGAGAAATTCGTGCTCTCACTCCTTGGGAATTACTCACTAGCGATCTTAATGATTTTATGATCCCTTGGGCCGAAATCATTACAGAAAATGCAATGTGTCTCGGTGGTAATCGCAACTTTGTGCCTACTTATCTTGCACATATGTTGTATTATGTTGCAACTTCCACCCATACAACCTTTCATTTTTCGTAGCTAGAATAATTAACTTTGTTCTCCTTGAGTCCCATTCAAGTCTTCCTTTTGCTATGATTCTCTCTCACCTTCTTAGAAAAGTTCTTCTTGACTGTCCACCTTTAAATGCATCATCATTTTGCTTCGTTGATCATGTTATGCTTCCCGTTGAAGGGAACCTTTCACTTGAGCCTAAGTATGATTCAAATGAAGATGGAAATGTTCATCAAGTGGATTCTCATATCATTGATGACTCTTCTCTCAACTCAAATGACCCTTTGTCATTCACTATTTCTCAAATGTCATCTCTAGAAATTGATTCCTGCTATCAATTCTATCTTAAGCATTGTCTTCTAGAGAAACTAAGGAAAGGATCAAGGCAATAGATAAATGTTCATGAAAGAAAGTGAGTTGAAGTATTGCTCTTGGTTGTTGCCACGATTGTAACTCACACTTTGGCTTGATAAACCCTTGTTTAAATTTTGGGCAGTTAAAAGTTGCTGGAGGTCCACCATTTTGAGCCCTCTGCTCACGGTTCTTTAAATCTAGTCGGTTCTTTATCAATAAAGATGAAGCTTTGATGACTATCAACCTACCTTAGATCTAGTCATGTTCATCATTTTTATTTGTGTCTTGTGTAGATCTAAGTTATATGTGTATACTTGGATTAGAGTTGTGTAGATCCAAGTTATATGTGTTTACTTGGATTAGAGTTGTGTAGATCCAAGTTATATGTTGTAATACCCGTGAATGTGCCGTATGATGCTAAGTTATTGTCTCAAGAGTTGTTCAGTATGAGCATCTCTCTTAAGTTGTGGCTCACTTGTGGATGTGATATCCCGAGCCCAACGTCATTTATTTAATCCTATTTTACAAATATTTTTGAAATTTTTAAGAAATTTCGTTTGCTATATATTTGACGGTTTAAGTTGAGACCAACATTTAAGGTCGTAATTTTAACATTTGACGATTTAAGAAGAACCGATGACGACTACGATACCGACGGATGCCCAAAATTTACCTTTTATTATCGATTGATCGATATTTGAGCTTTTCGAGATTTTTATTTTATTATGTGTTAAGTCGAGTGGAACCATATGAATATTCGTTTTGTGTGCGTTTGAACCATTTAAAAGTATTTTGAGGTAGCCGGGACGAAACCCGACTACCGTAAATTTTCAAAACCAACTACTAGTCATAATCCCGCTCTTTAGCACATGTTTTATTAATAAGGCCAAAAGAAAGCCATAATTGCACAAAGGTCCTCCCACCTTTTACAAAAACGTTCACCACACACACACACTTCATTTCAACTAATAAAAAATTTCAACCTCCCTCCTTTCTTCTCTCTACCCCACGGCCAACCTAGCACCACCATGAACCACCACCAAAAATTTGATTTTGAGAAATCTAATCAAAGACCCACCTTCATAATGGCAAGATAAGTAAATCCCACCAAAAATATTCAACATGCAACAACTTTTTTTTAGATCTAACTTTTGAAATATTTTGAAAAATACCATGATTTGATCTAATTAATTTCGTGAGTTTGCGTTTAAATGTGTTTAGGAACATAGGATTGGAATATTATAGCTTGGGAAAAAGTTTTCTTGGTTATTTCAGCCCCAAAACCCCACGGCCCAAGGGGTGTTCTTGGTGTTCTTGGTGTTTTGATCTTAATTAATCTATTGTAAGGTTCCCTCTCTTGTTATTATTATTTAATTAATTATTTTGAGTGCTTGTTCTTATTTTTAATTTTTGGGTTTTGAATGAGATTGAACATACAATTGATTTAGGGTATTTGGATTTGTTTAAGATGATTATTAGGTGTTATTAGAAGTATATGAATGATTGAAATGGGTCAAAATGATGTTTAGATGTGATTTTAAAGAGGTGATTTTATAACCAATTGTTTAAGGGTTATTTTCGTGGGTTTAATTCTAAGTCTAGGTTGAGAACATAGGATGTAGATGTAGAGCTTTGTCTCAGCTTCGTTTGGGTATAAAGTAGAGCTTACGACTCCAAACGAGTAAAAAATTATGTTATTTTGAAAGTTCGTGTACCGGGAGATGAAAATCAACATAACCCGAAATTATATTTGATTTTGGGTCAAATCCCGGGGACCATAGCTAGAGTTTTATAAAGAGTTGAAACTTGTTCTTTGGTGCTAAACCTGTAACTTTGAGTCTATTTTTAGGTTTAGGATTTGGAATAGCTAATGGTGTCTTTTAAATGGGTCAAACAAGTCTTACGTTGTAGAAGTGCAAAATCAGTCCAAAATGTGTACGTCTAGTAATGTGATGTGTAGCGGGTCATAAAAGTGAAAACTTTTCATGGGATTAAATATGGGTTTTATACTGGTCATGAGGCATTTTTGTGAATTTTCTTGTAATTTATATAGGTGCTTAAGTCATAGCAAATAACCCGTACTTTTGGTAAGTACCGGCAATGTTATAAAATGGGAATCAACTTAATTACATAGATAGATAATACGAGTCTAGTAATAATCACTTGTATGGATTTTTGGCGTGAGTTTATACAAACTTTGAGTGACTTTAATTATATACATTCAGTACTTGAAAGTACTTGAAGGAGTTTATTCATTAAGTATTTATTCGTTAGGTGTTGTTTTGATTTCCCGGGGGCATCCACATCGTCGGTGACATTTCTCGTTACGTCTTCGCTAGAACCACTACTACTACGCAAGGTGAGTCTATAGCCTCGCTCTTTACTTATTTCAAATGTTTTTACCTTCGAGGGGGATACATGCTAATTTAAATGAAAATGAACATAAGTCATGAATGATTGTTGGACCCAAATGTTGCCTTGAATTGTGTTGAGTACCTAGTTGCAAAAGTCCCTAAATTCGTGAACTATTAACTATTGTCTTGCCCTTGTGTGGGTTGGAGATAGCCGCTTATACAATTGATAGTACTATGGGGTTGACGACCCTATCCGAGACGAGAGCTAGTACGTTGAGTACCCTCTGCGGACGGATAACTTGTGATAAGAAATAAGGTATAATTGCAACTGATGCCTTTAGAAGGGGCACTGGTTTCATCTTAATCATGCCGGTAAATGTACGCGGGTGATTGAGTTAACGGATTAGTGTCACGAGCTTAAACACAATTATTAGCGATTGCTAAAGATAATATCCTTGAATAATAGATTGTGAGTACGACAATGCTATTGAACGGTCATGATTGGTTTTAATACTTATGTTCAACCTATGATTTGATAAACCTATAGATTCGCTCAACCTTTGTGTTTACGGTTTTAAACATGTGTTTCAGGTAACCAAGATTGATAGCAGCGGAGCATGCGAGGATGGAAGTTGTTGTGGCTTGGCGGTCTACTTTATTTTTCTTCCCTTTTAGCACTTAAATATATTATATTATGTCATGTGAACGAAAATGTACTTTTGGGTTGAGATTTAATGGGGACCAAAACGCAAACTCTGTTTTGTATTATCTTGGGATTTGGAAAACTGTAGACTTGTATGTTTTTAATTAAGTTAAATTCATGTTTAAACTTTTACGTCTCTTTGAGTCGTTTAATATAGCTTATGTGTGATGATAACTACGTAGCACCCAAATGTTGTAGTTCCGCTACGCATAGCATTTGTTGGGGGTGTTATCGATTGGTAATCAGAGCCATGAGTTATAGAGAACTAGGTCATTTTGAAAAATCCTCAACTATAACTTTTGGTGTCGTAAGAAATTGTCCAACCACACAACTATCCTGCATGGCTCATGTATGATTTCTTTAGCATTGCTTTATATTTTAGATGTATCCCTCAAACTGACACGAATTCCCTAGTATTTAGTAATTAAATACTATGATATATATTAAGATATATTGTTTTGTACGTTGAGTACTTATTATCGTAACTTACAAATTCTCGTAAGATTATCTTATATGTTGCATGTATTTGGCATAACGGGTTACATTGCATTACATGGCAACACTGCGTTGTAATCCTACGTGTATGTAGGAATGATTGTATGTATAAGTATGTATATACTATGGTATTTAAAGGCATTGCACGTGAAGCAATGGTCCTTGCGTGATTATTGTACATTTTACAATGCGGTTTTGTTGAGAATTCGGCCTTACCGCTAATTATCAATCTTGATAATTAATTTATTGATCGAATAACCGAGTGTGAACCTATTTTGATACTCTAGATACGTAAATAACGCCTCGTAACATATTGTATATTGTCTAGATCGATCTCAATTGTCGTTATCGCACCGTGATGTGTCATTTTTGGGACTTCTTCTTTTTGGAACGTAATTTACCTATATATATATTATTTTATTTCCTTTATCCCTAACGGGTTTGATATATTAGTTCGCGTAACTATAACAATAGACGAAGTATAATCAACTATGCGTGCATCGTAGCGGCGAATCATGTGTGTATATTATGAAACATGGTTGAGGCGTATCACTATTTAATCGTTTTTATCATCCTACTTGGATTTAAATATGCGTTTTAAGGATAGACTAGCGTTGTGACCAATCGCGATAACTTGAAATTTGGTTGGTTTGTGTTAATTTTGTGGTGTATGATTTCGAGACTCATCCGAGGCCGATAACAACACTTAGTTGACATACGTATTCTCGCTTTGTTTATTTCATTTTGTTTTGTTGTTTCATTATTTTGAATTCGATATTATACATGACGAGGTCCGGCATTTGTGTGAGTTAAATAAGCATTAAACTTTGTTGATCGAATGATTTAAACATAATGTGTTCTACATATTAAATAAATGGTGAATGAAATTTTTGGATAAAAATGACCTATGATATGTCTTGTAACAAGTAAAACTCTTATAGAGAGTAAAGTGACAATGTGAAATTATTTTTCCTTCGACCTTGGTTGGTAAATCGTAATAAGTAATTTGTATTACTCGTAAAATCCTTGTTTTCATATATTAATAATATGATACTAGAAGCTTATGATGGATTTGTTAAGATTTTGTTTAATTTAATTTGAAAAAGGAGTTATTAATAAAACTAACGATATGACTGTCGAGTATATGCAACTTTGGATTTGATATGAATTAATTTTTGGGTCAATATAGCAACTTTGGGCATATTTTTTAATATAGAACATGAGTAGAAAAATTTACCACGTATTTTGGAGCTAGAGATTTTGTAAAACTGGTTTTATCTTAAACATAAGGTCATGATTATATGCATTGGTATAAACTAGAACTCATCACTTGTTGTGATGATTAAACAGGGATAAAATCTAGAGATACACTTTAAGTAAGAAATTATAATGCTTGAAACAAATTATTAAATATTGATGGAACGTTATTTTATTCCGCTACGAGATGTGTTAATTTTAAAATCATTTGATAACGGGCTAAAGATTAAAAGTTGAATTTTATATATTTTAGAATTAATTTAAATAAGCATTTTGATTATCTATTATTATTATTGAGATTCAAGTGTTGGCTAAAATCAGTAATTTATCGGAGATAATACTACATGAAACATTTTTAGCATCTGGGTCAAATTGCGCGAATATGATTTAACAAATCAGTTTTAAGGAAGACATGTGTATAATAAAAATTCAAAGGTTAATTTTAAGAGTCAATTGGACTAGTTTGAGTCATGTTAGATAGGTATATATGTGATAAGATAAGTCGTAATAATAATAACGTAAAACTTGAAAAATTCTTACTATGTACGTCTTTGGTACTTAAGATATGAACATTAACGAGATTATGACACAAGTATGGATATTTTCAAAACTAATGATTTTACCAATTATAATGACCGAGTCACCGCATCTACTAATGTTAATAATTTTCGAGAGATTGAAACATGAAAGGTATAAATTCTTTAACGGTGTAACATAAATTAAAAATATGCAAAGGATCGCTCTACAATATACAAGGTAACAGTAACTAGAAAATGCAAATGGATTACCCAACAAACGCATATTTGTATTATTTTCTTAAGACGTAATATTTTGAGTCACGATGGTTCGATCGTACAGCATCACTTCTTTGATTTTGCAAGTCTATATCTAAACTTGAGTAGTCATGTGATTTTTCGTTTTAATATTGTCAATGGCATGAGACCATTATTTATTTTGAATTGCTACTTCACGATTACATGATAATAAGGGTATGTCACCTGGTGTATTTTTGTCATGTTCATGGACGTCGTGACTTTTCTTCTTTCGGTTAATGGAACCTAAAATTCTGTATTTACTTGAATGATGCTATAAATCTTCATTAAATTGGTTATTTATTTATATTAAACAAAAGCGAGGAGGCGAAGCCGCTTTACCAAATTGTAGAGGTGAAAGAACTCGAGCTTCCTGGTGAAATTGTTTCTATTCGACCAAGTGTTTATTCTCCTCTCCCCGTATACCCTTGGTGGAATGTGTGTGCAACTCGAGACGATGGGAATTATGATCGTTGTTTTATTTTTTAAGCTTGTGTTGATATTCAATTTTTACTCCATGTATTCGTAGATCGCTGTTGTTATCTGGAGACTTTTGTCATATATTTGAAGTATTTTCCTTTCTAATGTAGTTAAATTTTAGTTGGCAATTATATTGCTCGTTTACCTCGTTCGATTTCATTGCTTTTTGATTTTATTACTTGTTGTGCTTGCATGATCTTTAATCTTAAACCACCTTACCGTTATTTTGTGAATAGTCTATTTTGAAAATATGTATGAGTGTGTGAAATGTTTTGGTGAACCAAATGCAAATGGTGTCGATTTCTTTATTTAATTATTTATTTATTTTTCTCACAAATAGGCAAAGTACAAGTATGTTTCCAAAGTGGACGAAAAATGTTTGATGTGTTTCTTAAAACGATAGTAACAATGTTTTCCCATTTCAGATTCCATTTCAAATGATCTAATTATTTTGAAGATTATGTCGAAAACTTTCGTAGTCATATTTGGTATGTAATAATAATGTTTGAGTCGTCACTCGATCCTCAATTATGCACAGCTTAGCTAACTATGCATAATTCGGGAAGAGTCCTATTTTGTTGGTTGTCGTTGCTTGGTCCTTAAGTATGCATGATCTAGCTAATTATGCATACTTTAGGAAGCGCAATGTAGTTTCAAATCAATTGGTCATCTTTAAAACCAGTAGTGTTTTGATAAATGTTTGGATGAGAACGTTTTTAAAATGGTGGATCCTTATGCAAGTAATCGTATTTTCTTTGATTCCTAAAGAAAATTTTTGAATTTTCTTGTATTCCTTGAAATCTTTCTTTCGTTTTGCGTTGACTTAGTAAGTCACCTTGACCGAGTAATTTCAAAAAAAAAAGGAAAAAAAAAGTTTTTTTTATGAGTTGAATGTAACATGCGAATTTCATCGGAATCACGAGGGTGTTGATGAAATACCAAAGGGGCTCGTATCGACACTGAGAAGAGTTTGTAACAAAAATAGAAGACTGCCGAAGTAGAGGAAATCCGAGTTCGAATAACTCTGAGGGAAATAACGAAGACTTCTCCTACATCAAATGTATCGTACTTTATATATTTTCTTTTCTTGTTCTTTTGATATGTTTAACGACACGCGATAAAATGTTGAAGTTTACCAACTGTGCATCGGTAATTGGAAGACAATTCCATTGCCATCTTCGTTTATTTAAGTAAGGAATCCTCTTTGCTTGACTCAACCATCCTTGATTATCGATGGTTAAACGATGGATAAACATGGTCGATGTTTTTATGGCGAACCCTTGTCTTTTATATGTTTATGTTGTATGTGATCTAGTCGAGTGATCGAAAGTTGTGAGAACTTGAGACGACATTATCCAATGACGTCCGATCATGAAGGACACGTGCCATGTAATATATTTTTTTAACTGTAAACGATGATGCTTATTGAGATTTTGACCACGTTTGGGATGGAAATGAGATGGTGTCCTTGTATTTTATATATATGTATATATATATATATATATATATATATATATATTTTGGGTATAGATCTGTGTGTGAGCACCCTGCGATGGCATATGTTTGTATTTTATTTCTTTTGGATATGCATCCATAGCTGGCAAGCCGTGAACCTTCTTAAAGTTGTAATTTTCTTTTAACTGGACTCATCAGAGAATTATGTCAATATTCTTATTTTGCCATGGCTTGGCTGATAAGCAAGCATGAGCTAACTTGATTGAACTTATTTACTTGGCATGGTTTGGCTATTTTACAAACATGTCGTAATGTGATTGTATGTGTTTTATAGTGGCTCTTGTGTTTGATTGGATTGCGATGTTTTCGAGAGTTATGTATACGTCGAATGATTTCTGTATCGATGGGTTCATTTTCGATGAGCTAGGGTTGTATGTACGTAATATTGCAATAAGGTGATTTTGTACGACTGATATTAATTACCTCGTCTTGTATATTCTGAACATTTTCGATGGGGTTATGTGCGACCCGTGAAATTTTCTTTTATGAATAATTTTCTTTACGAGATAGATGGACCAAGTGAAAGGACGATTCGAACGTTGGAAGACATGCTCCGAGTATGTGTGTTTGATTTTGGTAGTAGTTGAGATCGACGTGTGTCCTTGATAGAATTCTTGTACAACAACATTTATCATGTTAGCATTGAAGCTACAGCATTTGAAGAATTAGGGCGATGAAAATGTAGATAACCAATTGGATAGAATGAAGTAGGAAAAAGGTCAGTTGAATGGACTTGAGATGATTCGAGAGACTACGGAAGAGATGGTGCAGATTAAGAATCACTTGTTTGACCACGAGAAGCTGTGAGGAGGGATGTGTTGATAACCGTAGGAAGAAATTGGGAAATTGAAGTGGAGACCATGGATCGAGATGTTAAGAGATTGAAGCAAGGTATAATACTCATCGTGAAGGTGTGATGGAATCCGAGACGTGAACCGAAGTCCACATCGGAACGTGAAGACCTCTTTAGGAAGAAGTACCCTCATCTTTCTAGTAGTACGAAATGCGAGTATAAGAACCGGAGAGCGCCGGGACGTCGCTCCCTTAAGGAGGGGAGGATGTAATACCCGTGAATGTGCCGTATGATGCTAAGTTATTGTCTCAAGAGTTGTTCAGTACGAGCATCTCTCTTAAGTTGTGGCTCACTTGTGGATGTGATATCCCGAGCCCAACGTCATTTATTTAATCCTATTTTAATCCTATTTTTGAAATTTTTAAGAAATTTCGTTTGCTATATATTTGACGGTTTAAGTTGAGACCAACGTTTAAGGTCGTAATTTTAACATTTGACGATTTAAGAAGAACCGATGACGACTACGATACCGACGGATGCCCAAAATTTACCTTTTATTATCGATTGATCGATATTTGAGCTTTTCGAGATTTTTATTATGTGTTAAGTCGAGTCGGAACCATATGAATATTCGTTTTGTGTGCGTTTGAACCATTTAAAAGTATTTTGAGGTAGCCGGGACGAAACCCGACTACCGTAAATTTTCAAAACCAATTACTAGTCATAATCCCGCTCTTTAGCACATGTTTTATTAATAAGGCCAAAAGAAATCCATAATTGCACAAAGGTCCTCCCACCTTTTACAAAAACCTTCATCACACACACACACTTCATTTCAACTAATAAAAAATTTCACCCTCCCTCATTTCTTCTCTCTACCCCACGGCCAACCTAGCACCACCATGAACCACCACCAAAAATTTGATTTTGAGAAATCTAATCAAAGACCCACCTTCATAATGGCAAGATAAGTAAATCCCACCAAAAATATTCAACATGTAACAACTTTTTTTTAGATCTAATTTTTGTAATATTTTGAAAAATACCATGATTTGATCTAATTAATTTCGCGGGTTTGTGATTAAATGTGTTTAGGAACATAGGATTAGAATATTATAGCTTGGGAAAAAGTTTTCTTGGTGATTTCAGCCCCAAAACCCCACGGCCCAAGGGGTGTTCTTGGTGTTCTTGGTGTTTTGATCTTAATTAATCTATTGTAAGGTTCCCTCTCTTGTTATTATTATTTAATTAATTATTTTTAGTGCTTGTTCTTATTTTTAATTTTTGGGTTTTGAATGAGATTGAACATACAAGTGATTTAGGGTATTTGGATTTGTTTAGGATGATTATTAGGTGTTATTAGAAGTATATGAATGATTGAAATAGGTCAAAATGATGTTTAGATGTGATTTTAAAGAGGTGATTTTAGAACAGATTGTTTAAGGGTTATTTTCGTGGGTTTAAGTCTAAGTCCAGGTTGAGAACATAGGATTTAGATGTAGAGCTTTGTCTCAGCTTCGTTTCGGTATAAAGTAGAGCTTACGACTCCAAACGAGTCAAAAGTTATGTTATTTTGAAAGTTCGTGTACCGGGAAATGAAAATCAACATAACCCGTAATTATGTTTGATTTTGGGTCAAATCCCGGGGACCATAGCTAGAGTTTTATAAAGAGTTGAAACTTGTTCTTTGGTGCTAAACCTGTAAATTTGAGTCTATTTTTAGTTTTAGGAGTTGGAATAGCTAATGGTGTCTTTTAAATGGGTCAAACAAGTCTTACGTTGTAGAAGTGCAAAATCAGTCCAAAATGTGTACGTCTAGTAATGTGATGTGTAACGGGTCATAAAAGTGAAAACTTTTTGGTAAGTACCGGCAAGGTTATAAAATGGGAATCAACTTAATTACATAGATAGATAATACGAGTCTAGTAATAATCACTTGTATGGATTTTTGAGGTGAGTTTATACAAACTTTGAGTGACTTTAATTATATACATACAGTACTTGAAAGTACTTGAAGGAGTTTATTCATTAAGTATTTATTCGTTAGGTGTTGTATTTGATTTCCCGGGGGCATCCACATCGTCGGTGACATTTCATGTTACGTCTTCGCTAGAACCACTACTACTACGCAAGGTGACTCTATAGCCTCGCTCTTTACTTATTTCAAATGTTTTTACCCGTGAGGGGGATACATGCTAATTTAAATGAAAATGAACATAAGTCATGAATGATTGTTGGACCCAAATGTTGCCTTGAATTGTGTTGAATACCTAGTTGCAAAAGTCCCTAAATTCGTGAACTATTAACTATTGTCTTGCCCTTGTGTGGGTTGGAGATAGCCGCTTATACAATTGATAGTACTATGGGGTTGACGACCCTATCCGAGACGAGAGCTAGTACGTTGAGTACCCTCTGCGGATGGATAACTTGTGATAAGAAATAAGGTATAATTGCAAGTGATGCCTTTAGAAGGGGCACTGGTTTCATCTTAATCATGCCGGTAAATGTACGCGGGTGATTGAGTTAACGGATTAGTGTCACGAGCTTAAACACAATTATTAGCTATTGCTAAAGATAATATCCTTGAATAATAGATTGTGAGTACGACAATGCTATTGAACGGTCATGATTGGTTTTAATACTTATGTTCAACCTATGATTTGATAAACCTATAGATTCGCTCAACCTTTGTGTTGACGGTTTTAAGCATGTGTTTCAGGTAACCAAGATTGATAGCAGCGGAGCATGCGAGGATGGAAGTTGTTGTGGCTTGGCGGTCTACTTTGTTTTTCTTCCCTTTTAGCACATAAATAATTTATATTATGTCATGTGAACGAAAATGTACTTTTGGGTTGAGATTCAATGGGGACCAAAACGCAAACTCTGTTTTATATTATCTTAGGATTTGGAAAACTGTAGACTTGTATGTTTTTAATAATGTTAAATTCATGTTTAAACTTTTACGTCTCTTTGAGTCGTTTAATATAGCTTATGTGTGATGATAACTACGTAACACCCAAATGTTGTAGTTCCGCTGCGCATAGCATTTGTTGGGGGTGTTATATATGTGTATTCTTGGATTATAGTTGTGTAGATCCAATGTATATGTGTATACTTAGATTAGAGTTGTGAAGATCCAATGTATTTGTGAATAATTGGATTAGTGTTGTGTAAATCCATTGTATATGTGTATACTCGGATTTGTCTTGTGTGAATCCAAGTTACATGTGTGTACTTGGATATATCTTATTGCGTTATGAGTGTTGTTTGTTAGTATTCACTAAACTATAAATTGATGTGTGTATGTGTCTTGTGAGTTCTCATTTAGCTTCATAGTGAAGAGTTGTGAAGATTGGTTCTAGCTTTGGACTAGAAATCGACATCTAGCCTTGTGTCAGAAAATGGTGAAGTAGGCAACGTGTGCAGATTGGTCCTAGCTAAGATTAGGTCTCGACATTTAGCTTAGTGTCAGAAAATAATGTAAGCGACGTTGTAAGGTTTTCTCCGCCAAGAAGGGAGCTTGTGGATATAGTGGAAATTTCGAGAAAGGTGTACTCGATGAGTGGAGTAGGAAGGAAGATAGAGCTTCGTTGCCGAACAAATATAAATCTTGGTGTCTCCATATTTGGTTGCTTCTTTTCTTACTTTTTAGTTACTTTCATTAGTACATGACATACAATAACTACTTGTCATTGTTAATGCATTAGAATTGAACCTAATCATTACGAAATTAGATTTCAAGTAAAAGGTAGTTTTGGGACAAACCTAATTGAAAGAAACTTTAATTAGGACATAAACTGAAGAGAAACTATTCAACCTCCCCTTCTAGTTTCTACAATATAGTTTGAAGTTATATACTCTTTCATATAGTTTCTTTGACAAAAAAATATATTATACATTTAATAGAGAAGATGAATGACTAAGTGATTCATTCATATATCTTCGTTTGTGTGTCTGCTAATGATGGCACCAAGTGTTATTTTCCACCACATATCACCATTTTCTCCCTATATGAATAAGAAGAGATGTTATTACTCGTCTAGTTCACATCTACGGTTTCTTCCATTCCTAAATAATAATTGTTCATCAAGTGATTAATTTCTCTATGACATCCAATGCATCTAACCACCCACCCCTATTTTGGATGAGATCATGGCCATGAGTGGTCAGATAGAGATCCCTAAAGCGATGAAAGCATTTTTGAGCAAGAAATATTAGAGGAGAAGGGTTTTAACAATAAGGTTCGAGATAGATGTTCGTCTTCATAAGAGTTATGGAGTTCTTCTTGATATGGAGAGCAAGAATGAAGATATATATTGTTATGCGGATGTTATTGAAGGTTTATTAACATCATAACAATTATATAAAAGCCTAAACGAGATCAAAGCACACATATAGCAGAAGCGATTTAACAAGATCATACTAACACAATTATAATTAATCGAATTAGGGTTACATACCTTTTCGCTAAAGCAAATCCACAAGATGAAGAACGAATCACCAATTCGGGTTTATATCATATACTACCAAGATATAGTCTAATGTAAGACTATATTACGATCTTGTACACACGTAATACAACAAGCTAAACGTGATTCTAGCACGTGTAAATCGAGCTTCAACGCTTATGGAAAATCTACTCAACAACCCTAGAGAGGGCTAGGACTAGATTATACGCAAAATCGAGAAAACAAGAAAACCAACCGAAACCCCTTTGTGGGTTTGTCTTGCGATCGACCAAAGAGACAAAGAAAGAGGGAGTGAAGAATTATGAGGGTGAGGGATTGTTTATATAGGCCTAGTAATTCTTGTAGCCCAAGCAAAACAAATAAAAGGAAAGCTTTTTCCTTCCCCCTTGTGCGCCATAACCGACGGTCAAACACCCCTCCATGGGTGTTCCGGAACCTTCTATTCTTCAACTTTCTATTTATTCCACAAACGCTCGTTAATACTTAACTCTCAATTATTTAATGATCGTTAAAGTTATAGCCCGATTTAATTTAATAAATACATAAATATATATATTTATTAAATAAATTAATAAATACAATAAATATATTTATTAAATAAATTATCTCTTTACGTATTGAGTGCAATCCCGTAATCTCGACTTCGATCCTATCACACGACTATTAAAAATAAGTCCATTAACTTTCAGCTCCCACTTGGACATATTTCGAATATCGTGATTACATTGACTAGCTTCAAGTGACTCTAGCAATGTCTCTAGTACAACTCGAGTAAGGTCTCTTGGATAAAACCTTTTAATGATTCATCATTATTATTATTCTTTTATTTCTAATACAACGTTAATAAGGATATGGATCTCAGTAATTCCTTTCATTAACCATTCTGTTACTCGTTCAGAGATTCAGCAAGATTACCAAAACAAATTTGGGTGTGGCCACAGAAACATCTTACTAATCTCATGAGGGGCCGAGCTGTATTAAACTATAAAACGAAATTGGAGGAAATAAATTCCATATTGACTACAAGCAAAACTTATGAATTTGAAACACTTCCGAAAATAATCCTTATAGCTACTAGTTACGTTTAGTGTTAGATTATTCCACAGAGATGCACTAGATTCATGATAGTTTCCTAGTATCTCAAGTCTAAGGATAACTATTTATGATTTACTTGATGACAAAGATCCACAAAGTAAAATCATATAGTTGGGATAAGTCCAATATTCAATTCATCGAATATCATCCAAAATCGATCAATATACTTTCAAGTATACTCTATCGCTATTTTCATTTTTCTTAATTTAATAATATTCTCATATTATTAATCGACAACGGACATTTAGCATAACAATTTATTCATGAATTAAGAAAAAAACATGTAAAATAGGATATAAAATTAAATAATAAGAATAAACGAAACCCAATCTTTATTTTATTAAATAATAATGTCATAACATCCTTTATCCAAATATTAATCACAAATTTATTCCATGAGTTCGCTAGCTAGTTGCAGCCTAATAGCCTTGGCATGCTTAACTACCTTTGGTCTAGGCAAAGCCTTAGTAAAAGGATCAGCTACGTTATCATCTGTGTGAACTTTTATTAATTTAATTTCACGAGCTTCCACTTGTTCTCAGACATAGTGATATTTGCGTTTAAAGTGTCTGGCACCTTAATGATTCCAGCATCATTGGCGAATATGATTGCGGCAGAATTGTCCCAATACATATTTATTAGGTTCTTTTATTAAAAGCATCACTCCAAGATCTCTAATAAAACTTCCTAATCGAAACAACATTTCATTCGTACTCCGTAAGTACTAGCTTCCCTCTGAACACCAAAAAAATTATTCCTTTCGTATTCCTCAAATACATCAGAATATGTTTAAACAGCAACCTAGTGTAGCTTCCTTGGATTCAGTTGGTATCTACTGACCAAGTTCTGAGCAAACGCCACATTAGGCCTTGTGCATCTAACAACATACATAATAGATCCTACAGCTGAAGCGTAAGGCGGCTTCTGCTTGTATGCCTCCTCTTCAGGAGTTGATGCATCCATCTCAAGACTCAGATTATGCTTAACTTCCATAGGTTGAAAACTTTTCTTAGAATTATGCATGTTATACTTCTTCAATATCTTATCTATAAGCATCTTGACTAAGACCAATTATCCGTCTTTTCCTATCTCGATAGATCATAATTCCCAGAATGCATGCAGCTTCTCCTAAATCCTTCATAGAAAAACAGTTTTAAATCTTAAAATGTTACTTCCCATGATTAATATGTCATCAACATATAGGACTAGAAATACTACATCACTCCCAGTAGCTTTACGATATACACATGGCTCATCAGGATTTTGAATAAATCCAAACTTTTTGATTTCTTCATCAAATCATTTATTCCATTGACGTGATGCTTGCTTCAAACCATAAATATATCTTTGAAGTTTACACACGTGCTTTCGATTCTTAGGATCAAAATACCGTTCTTGTTGCTGCATATAGATGTCTTCATCTAAGCGACCGTTCAAGAAGGTAGTTTTAACATCCATTTTCCATATCTCAAAGTCATACTATGCTACTATAGCTCATACTATGCTGCTATAGCTATGAGAATCCTAATAGCTCTTAAGTTTGCTACAGAAGAAAATGTCTCCTCATAGTCTATGCCAAAAGTTTGAGTAAAACCTTTAGGTACTAAACGAGCTTTATAAGATTGTACTTTTCCGTCCATGTTGGTTTTCTTCTTGTATATCCACTTATGTCTCACTACTTTAGCATTTGGTGGTGGATCTACAAGAATCCAAACATCATTAACTTTCATGGATTTCATTTCCTCATCCATAGCAACCATCCACTTATCACTTTCAGGATCAAGCATGGCAGATTTATAATTAGTAGGTTCACCAAGATCCCCTACTTCATCATCATCCCCTATATTAAGACATATATTGCTATTTGTGTTTTTAATCCTTGCAGATCTACGTGGAGGAACTAATTCCAGTGGAACCGCCATACTTTCTAGTTCTACAGGAATTATTCGCTAGTGTTTTCAGAAGGTAATGTATCTATATGACTCTCTTCAAGATCATAATTTCTTTGAATTCTTGATTTACAAGATCAGTTTCAAGGAAGTCTCCATACCTAGCAACAATTACTTTATTCTCAGGTGGATAATAAAAGTAATAACCCATAGTTTCCTTAGGGTATCCTACAAAGATACATTTCACAGATCGTTGTTGGAGTTTGTCACCCGAGTCACGTTTCACATACGCCTCGTAACCGCAGACCTTTAAATAAGACAATATGGCTTCTTGCCATGCCATAGTTCATATGGTGTCTTATCAACCTTCTTTGTGGGAACCATATTTAAAATGCGAACAACAGATTCTAAATCATAATCCCAAAAGGATAATGATAATGTTGTAAGATTAAACGTACATTGCACCATATCTAATAATGTACGATTTGTTAGGACCTATGTAATAGATATTTGTAATAGATAAACTAGGAGGTATGTAGTTCCTCCTGGTCCTAGTATTAGTAGGAGCAACACGTGCTCCTGGTCTAGTAGAAAGTCAAACAATGTTATTCTTAGTAGTTTGTTAGGATATGCATGAGATATGTTAGGAAAAGATATGCATATCAGAAATTACACGTTTATGTTTAATGTAGTATTAGGGTTTCCTTGTAGTATAAAAGGAACCCATTGGCAGAAGGGTTAGACACATCTTTCACCATTATTCGTTTCATATTAATAGTAGAAATCCTTAGTAAGGATCAAGTTATTTTAGTTATTATGTTTCTTCTTGATCATAGTATTTGTATTCCGCACTTATACTTTGTATTACATTAAGAGTCTCTCTATGAATAGACTTGTGATTACAGAAGTCGTTCACCATCCTTAATAGGCTGCAAGATCCAAATCTAGTGGACCCAACAAGTGGTATCAGAGCCTGTGAGAGTCTCTGCTAAAGAAGAACCATTTTTTTATTAATAACATCTTTGTTTAATCATGTCTGCTTCTAGTTCTACTCAAACAAGAGAAGCAAGCACCAACACAACACAGCAAACACATCAAATCGTTGCTACTATTTCCAATACAAATGGAAAATTCCCACTCTTGAAGAAGGAGGAGTATGATAGCTGGGCCATGAAGATGGAGTGCTGGATCACCAACACTGATCTAGACCTTTGGAAAATTGTTCAGAATGGAAACAATAAGAAGACTACTAGTAGAGACAAGAATGGTAATGTCACCATTCTAGATCCTGAAACTCTTGAAGAAATCACAGTTGTTCAGAAGGAAATCAAAGCAAAAACTATTTTGCTTCAGTCTCTTCCTGATGACCATATGGGTGATTTCTATCACTTGGATGATGCTAGAGAGATTTGCAATGGCATTAAGGCAAGATTTGGAGGAAATGAAGAATCCAAGAAGATGCGTAGATCAATGCTTAGAGATGAATTTACAGAATTCTGGATCTCTGAGACAGAAGGTCTTCATCAAGGCTATGACAGGTTTCAAAAGATTCTCAGCCAATTGAACCAACTTCGCTCCAAACCAGAGAATGAAGACATCAATGCCAGGTTTCTCAGAGCCCTGCCTCATTCATGGAACCAGGTAGTCATCTCTCTAAAGGCTAAAGGTGGGCTTGAATATCATTCTTTTGAACTTGTTCTATAAACTCAAATCCTTTGAGTCTCATATAAGAGGGTACTCAAGTGATTCCTTTTCCACTCCTGCTAACTCTTCCTTTGTGAGTTCCATGGGCTCTAGTCTATTGTCTTATGCCAGTAGCCCAAGCTATACTTTGTCATCCCAACATACTACTACTCCGGAATCAAAAGCCAAGACGAGTAGCATTGTGGAAACTGTTCTTCACTCCTTTGTTGCTGATGTTTATCCACAACAGCAGCTAGCTTTTGATGATTTCAAATAGGTTGATAAGCTTGATTTGGATGAAATGGATCTAAAGTGGCAGATGGCTATGCTCACTCTCAGGGTTCATAAGTTTGAAAAGAAAGCCGGTAGAAAGTTCACCTACAACCCAAGAGAGCAAGCCATGTTTGATAGGAGCAAGGTCAAGTGCTATAATTGTCAACAGCAAGGACATTTTGCTAGGGAATGCCCTAACAAAAATGACCAGGAGAAGAACAGGTATTCAACGTCCAAGGTTCAAGAGCTCAAGGATGAAAAGAAAGCTTTGGTATCAGCTGATATTATGTTAAACTGGAATGAGCATGAGACACCAGCAGTGGAATCAGTTGAGTCTTCTACTGATGTGTTTGCTATGATTGCTAGTCACATATCTGATGCAGAGGAAGCTGAGGAATTTGCTCTTATGGGAATGTCTCCTCAGGTACAAAATTGCCCTCTTGGTTGTGATGATAAATACTTAGACCTCTTAACTCAATGCAATGAACTAAATGATCAAAATGATAAATATTTTTATAAGTTCAAGCTTATAAGAGCTCTCTAAAAACTTTATAACAACAAAATAAGTGGCTTCAAAATACTCAACTTGAGTATGAGGATAAGATTCGAGTGTTAAGCATGGATTTAGAGAATACCACTAACATGCTTAAATATCCCGAAAAACTTAACAATGAAAGTATTCAGGCAAAACAAGAAATGCAAGAAAAATTAAATGCTACACTATTACGATTTGATAAATGGCAAATAGCACCCAAGAATCTTTCCAAACTAATAGATAGTAGCATGTCTGGTAGAACTAAGAGATGGTTAGGTTTTGACAAATATATTAGTCCAGATGATGTTTTTTATTTATCTTTTTCAAGTGTCTTTGATCCTGACAAAGAGGAGGAGGGAAAACCTAGTTAAGATAGGTTTAAGCCAGCTGGAGCAATGCATGTTTTTCCTCCACCTTTTACAGGAACATTTATGCCCATATCCAGGCATACTGACTTGGATGGATCACAGATGCATGAGTCTCCCAAAAGCTCTACTAATACTAATGACTTTGTCTCTTGTACTTTCAGTGACAAGGCTAGTGACTATGCATCCTATGGTTCAAGTCAAGATTCAAGACCTTCGAGTCCCAAGACAAATGACCCTGCTACTACTTGTACTAGGATGAGTGATGAGAGAGTTGCTTCTGCTTCTACTTCCATTTTTTTTAATTCTAGTTTGTTGAGTTCTAGGAATGTTGATTCTCCTAGAAATGTTTGTAATAAGAATATCAGTTTAAAACAATGTCATTTGAATAAAAGGTCTTTTAAAACATGCTTTGTTTGTGGTACTAAATTTCATTTGATTAAGGATTGTGATTTTTATGATCAAAGGCCTCCTAGTTATCAAGCTTATGTTACTCCTGGTCCACCAGGAGTTGCTCTTTTTGGCTTGGGTTTTGCTTCTAGAAGATTAAATCCATGTGCCCAATCTTTTCCTTCTACTAGAAGGACCTCTCCTTCAGCTTCTACTTCTTGGAGAAGCGATGCCTATGCCTATACCTCTCATAGACCAACCAACAACTATTTCAGAATTTTAATCAGAATTATGATACTAATTCAGACCAAATGCATTTTGGGTTGGGACATTTGGGTTCTGCTTGTAAGCCCTCAGCAGGTTGTTCTTGGTCACAAAATAACACCTATATGATGCACATGTAATGTAAGAACAACAATGGATCTCATCAATCTACTTGGCTATCTACTAATGATCCACAAGGCAGGCTCAAGCCTGAAAAGGTCTGGGTCCATTAAGACACTAACTTTTATCTATGACTTTTCTATTGTTGTAGATTACTCCATACCAAGATCCATCTCTTGGAATTGTAGATAGTGAATGCTCTAGGAGCATGACAGGGAATAGAGGACTTTTGACTAACTTTTTACCATTTCAAGGCGGGAAGGTATACTTTAGAGGTGGTGAAGGCAGGATCTCCGGCAAACGAACCATTCAGACCCCAAATCTTAATTTTGAGCAGGTTTACTATGTAAAAGCACTTCAACACTTCAACTTGATCTCTGTCTCTCAGATTTGTGACAAGAAGCAGTTTGTCCCCTTTACGGATACTTAAGCACTGGTGTTGTCCAAAGACTTTAAGTTACCGGATGACTCCCATGTTCTACTCAAAATCCTAAGAAGACACAATCTCTACAGTATCAAGCTAAATAAAGTTAATCCTACTGGTCAACTAGCTTGTTTGGTTGCCAAAGCATCAGAAGATGAAGCTACCAAATGGAATAGGAGGATGGTCCATGTAAACTTCAAGACCATTCACAAACTGGTGAATATGAACTTGGTCTCTAGTTTACCTCCCAAAACATTCAGGAATGACATCAATTGCCTTGCTTGCAACAAAGGCAAACAACACAAAGCATCCTTCAAAGCCATTATTGCTTTCAGCTTAATAACTGCACCATTGCAGTTACTACATATGGATTTGTTTGGTCCTACCTCTATTAGGAGCATTGACCATAAATACTATTGTCTTGTGGTAACTGATGGCTATAGCAGGTTTTCGTGGGTTTTCTTTCTGGCTACTAAAAGTGAGACCTACCCCATTCTCAAAGATTTCATTACACTCATTGAGAATCAGCTGTCCAAGAAGGTGAAAGGTATTCGTTGTGACAATGGAACTGAGTTCAAAAATGCAGACCTCATAGAACTTTGCAATTCTAAAGGTATCAAAAGAGATTATAGTGCTGCCAGGACTCCTCAACTAAATGGTGTTGTAAAAGGAAAAACAAGACCCTTATAGAAGCAACAAGAACCATGCTTGCTGATTCCAAGCTGCCGACTATGTTTTGGACATAAGCTGTCAACACTGTGTGTTATGTGCTGAATAGGGTCTCCATTACCAATCCACATAAGAAGACTCACTATGAGCTACGCACAGCTAAAGTCCCAAGCATTACTCATTTGAAGCCATTTGGCTGTCCTGTCACCATTCTGAATACTAGTGACTATTTGGGGAAATTTGATGGCAAGGCGGATGAAGGCTACATTGTGGGATATTCAGCTTACTTGAGAGTCTATAGGGTTTATAATCTCGCTGCCAAGCGTGTCATTGAAACTATTAATCTCACATATTGTAACACCCCATTTTGGTAAATGGAATGTAACGCGTGATTATTGCGTGTCATCAAAGCATACAAGAATAAATGTCTTAAACATTACATGACCTTAAAGGAAATACCGGAAACAAACTTCGGTACCCCAAAGTATAAGCTCATCACACACAAACATAAGTACTGTAAAGGAAAAAGGACTAAACAATGTCCATAGAAACAAGTAGCAAAATGTATGATGATAAGCATAAAGTAATGAAGGCTAGAATGCTTTCAATCCATATGCACGTACGCTTAGAGTCCACGAGCGTCCCTGAGTACCTACCGTTTTAGGAATATGAAAGGAAAACGGCTGAGCATAACGCTCAGTGCACGGATATACAAGCATAGAATGAATAACATAAGCATATACAACATATAGCAACGAAATTGATTAAGTCCTGGAAAACCTGATATAACTTAGTAAAAATGGTTTTGTAGTTTGAAAAGCCTTATGTTTATCTTATAAAATTGTTTAACATGCTAACCATTAAGCCAATATAGGTCATGAAATATCAACATGCATGAATACTTGGAGGGGTGACCTCGTCATGCAATTAGAGGGGTTGCCTCTAATTAATATAAGTTTGGGTAGGAGGGATCAGCTCCATGTGAAGGATGCAAGGTACACACCACATTCACCCGAATAATCTGTTAAAAAAATTTAACCTAGGATGCACCCATACGCCCCATATGATAACATAATAATATGGCCAAAAGCTAAAAGGGACGCCACGAGCTATCACTCCGCCGTGGTGAAGTCATAACACTGGTGCCTCCAGTGTTATGGTTATGGTACCTCTATAACTAGGTGAAACTGGTCATGCATGTATATGGCTTAGGTATTTAAATTAAACAAAAGCAAATCAAAACATATAAAATATATACTGGGAAAACAGTTGGTTGCATACGGCGAATCCTAATAAGGAAAGAATGTCCATACTGAAAAGACGGAGAATCCGTACCTTATGTCCAGTGAACGAAGAAGACGAACTAAAGAGAGTCCTACTTCGATCTTACTAATGCTACATAAATGGTATACATGTATAAGTATTCTGATTACTGAGTACGTAACTGGTTTTATATCGTGTCTTAGCTTGTTTTATATGTTCATGTCTTATTTGACAGATTCTAACGTTATGTTGTGTTTATCATGTATTCTGGATATTCTGATTAAGTATTACTTATAATTCTTGTATTATTATACTTGTTGTGTAATAACAAGTAACTTTCTAAAAATAGCAGGTTTCCTAAAATAGAAAGTTTCCAAAAATAGATTAACTGCTTAAAATAGATAAGTTTCTAAAAATAGAAAGTTTCCAAAAATATTAAGTTTCCATAATTAAAAATAAGCTGGATTATTAAGCTAATAAAATAAGCTTAAGTTTTACTGATTAAATATACTAAGTCATGTGATTAATAGTATAGTTTATTAATTATAACATGTTAATTAAATAAACTATATGTTATACGATTTAATTAAATATAATCGTTATTTAATTAAATTAAAGTGTATATAAAACTTAGGTTAAAACATGTATTAATATTTATATTAATATAACCTAAGTCATGGAAATTAATTAATTATATGTCATGTTTTTAATAATTAATTAATTACTATAGTCTATATTACATAAATAAATACTTAGGTTAAAATCATGTATTATCAAATATTAATAATAAACCTAAGTCCATGTTTTAATTAAAATAATTATATGCCATGTTAAACTAATTTAATTAACTTGTAAATAAATATACTTATAAAAATAATAAACCGACCCCATGTATTATTTTTATTAAACATGTCGTGAATCGGACCAGTGAACCGATGAACCGGTCCGAACCAAAACCCCACCGAAAACAGTGGCAAACCGGCCTAAGCCGGTTTTCCCTGCTCTCGGCAAAACTGCCACCGGCTGGGTGTCGGTGGTCTTGTCCTTCGGGTAGTCGCTGAAGCAACCAATGTTCCCACCGGCAGTTGCCGGTGGTCCCCCTACTGCATGCGGTGGGTTCCCCCTGCTTACATAAATTAACCACCGGCTTTGGCCGGTGGTGGGGCTGTGTGGCTGCCGAGACAAACCGAACCACAAGACACCCCTGATGTACGTCGGGGAGTCTTGTTCCCTGCTGTTGACCGAAACCCACCACCGAGACATGTGTCTCGTGTGGTGGTGCGAACCAAACGACACTGAGAGTCGTAGGACTCTCGATTTGTGTGGCGGCCGAACAGCAAAACACGAAAACATCCCAATTGATTTTCTCCACCATGATTTTAGCATGTTTCTAATCTTGTTTTTAATTCCCCATGATCACATGTTCATAAAAACATAAAAAGAATTAAAAAGAAAGGATTTTCGGATTACCAAAACACGTGGAATCAATAGATCTTCAATAGACGAACATGTACTAATGATTTGTTTAAACAAAATCAACAAACCCCCTTGTTTCTTTGCTGTAGCTGCCGGCCAAGGAAGAGAGAAAGAAAGATTTTAGGGTTTTTACTTTTCTAAAATTTTACTGTGAATGAATAATGTTTTACATTATTTGTATACTTAATAAAAACAATGGGCTGGGCCCCACCTTCCTTGTTGTGTCGCGGATATTAGGGCCCACCAAGGGAAACCCGTATCTATTTTGTGTTCTAATATATTACGTGTTCGTGTTCTTGTATTTACGTGACGTTATTATCTTATATTCGTGTTATTATAAATACCTGTACGTAGTCGTAATAATAATTACCTAATACTTAATTATACGTTCGTGATTATTACGTTCATGATTTCATGTTCGTGATTTAATTATTATTGATTATAATTATCGTGCATTAATACATACTTAATACTTATCGTGTAATAACACGTACGTAGTTCTTGTAATTTCTGTTCGTGAAACGTATTCATGTTATAAAAGGAAAGTTTTAATCATGTACGTACCATTCTAAGGGTACTATTCATGGTAAAAGCATGCGGGTTTTACAACTCTTCCCCCCTAAAAAGAATAATTCGTCCCCAAATTATATATAAAGTAAACTGAAAAAGAGGAACATACCCGAATTCAAAACTTGTAATGAGGGTAAGAAGTGCGGATAAACTCCTCGGTCTCCCAAGTGGCTTTCCGCTCGGCATGATCCCTCCAAAGGATTTTGACGAATGGAATCGTCTTCTTCCTCATGACTCGTTCTTGTCTGTCAAGAACTCGTTCGGGTTCCTCTATGAAGGTAAGATCTTCAAGAATCTGTTCCAGTGGATACTGAACCATGTGAAGGGGATGATACTTGTACCCACTGAGTAAGGACACATAGAAAACGTCGTAAGCGTGAAAAAGCTGCAGAGGTAACGCTAAACGATAAGATACTTCACCGACTCACTCAATAACATCAAACGCTCCGATGAATCGAGGACTGAGCTTCCCTTTGATTCCAAAACGCTTAACGCCACGTGCTGGCGATATCTTAAGGAAGACGTGATCTCCTACGTTAGAATGTAAGTCCCTACGATGCTTATCGGCATAACTCTTCTGACGTGATCGTGCTTCTTGCAATTTCTGCTTAGCTACAGCGACCTTCTCGTTGGTCAACTCTATCATTTATGGTCCTTCAAGTGTTCGCTCGCCAACCTGATCCCAGCAGATTGGAGCGCGACACTTCCTGCCATACAACATCTCGAATGGAGCACACTTAATGCTAGCGTGCCAATTGTTGTTGTATACAAACTCTACCAAACAGATGTAATCGTCCCAATCTCCTGTCCATTCCAACGCACATGACCTCAACATTTCTTCTAATGTCTGAATCGTTCACTCCGATTGCCCGTCTGTTTGAGGATGAAAAGCCATGCTAAGCTTAGGTTTTGTACCCCAAGCTTTCTGCAGACTCTTCCAGAATCGCGAAGTAAATCGAGGATCTCTGTCCGACACGATGCTGGATGGAGCACCATGAAGTTTCATGATCTCCTTCTGGTAAGTATTAGCGAGTTTACTGACTGGATCATCCTTGCTGATCGGTAAGAAATGAGCTGACTTAGTAAGTCGATCAACGATAACCCAAATCGCATCGTGCCTCCTCTTTGTCTGCGGAAGACCGGTAACAAAATCTATGGTGATCTTGTCCCACTTCCACTCTGTAATATCTAACGGTTGTAGAAGACCGCTAGATCGCTGATGCTCGATCTTAACCTGCTGGCAGGTAAGAAATTTGGAGACGTAAGTCGACAAATCCTGTTTCATACCACTCCACCAAAGGTATTGTTTGATGTCGTGGTACATCTTGGTCGAACCAGGATGAATGGAGAGCTATGAGCCTCAGCTAACAATGCTTCTCGGAGTTCTTGATCATTAGGAACACAAAGTATCGTACCCTGCCATAAGATACCGTCTTCGTCTACACGAAATTCTATCTGCTTCTCTAATTTCTGAATTATCGCCCAGATTTAACCATCATCCTTCTGAGCTTCCTTGATCCTAGAGAGTAACTCAAGTTCCACTATATGATTATCCTAGTAACCGTGTTGTCCACGTACCATGATATCGATGTCTAGTCGCTCTAAGTCTCTTATAACTTCCTCCTCAATTTTAATGTCGTTTATCATTCTGGACTTTCTACTAAGTGCATCTGCCACTGCATTCGCCATGCCGGGATAATACTGCATATTAATGTCATAATCCTTCAACAGCTCTAACCATCTCCTCTGTCTCATATTCAGTCCATGCGGAGTGAAAATGCACTTCAAGCTCTTGTGGTGTGTGAAGATGTCACATGATTCTCCATACAACTAGTGCCTCTATATTTTTAATACAAACATGACTGCTACAAGTTCTAAGTCGTGCGTAGGGTAATTTTCCTCATAAGGCTTAAGCTTCCGTGACACGTACGTGATCACTTTCCCATGTTGCATGAGAACACAGCCAAGTCCATTCCCTAAAGCATCACTATAGATTTGAAATCCACCTATACCAGATGGGAGAGTAAGAATCGGTGCAGATACTAACTTCTGCTTTAGGTCTTCATAGCTCTTCTCTCTTTCTTCAGTCCAGACGAACTTCTTCCCTTTCCGCATCAGTTTGGTCAATGGTAGTGCTAAACGGGAAAAGTTCTATACGAACCTACGGTAGTAACCAACTAAGCCTAGGAAAATGCGAACTTCAGTCGCTGATGTCGGTCTTGGCCACTTGGTAATAGCCTCAACCTTTTATGGATCCATGGTGATTCCTTCTGCTGATACAATGTGACCTAAGAACGCCACCATGTCTAACCAGAACTCACACTTGGAGAATTTAGCATATAGCTGCTTCTGGCGAATAATTTGTAACGCTATACGAAGATGGTCTTCGTGTTCCTCCTTAGACTTAGAGAATATCAGGATGTCGTCAATGAAGACAATGACGAACTTGTCCCGAAATTCATGGAAGATTTTGTTCATTAAATCCATGAAACAGCTGGAGCATTGGTAAGGCCAAATGGCATGACTACGACTTCGTAGTTCCCATAGCGTGTACGAAAAGTAGTCTTGGCGATGTCGTGCTCTTTAACCCGTAGCTGATGATAGTCCGACCTCAGATCAATTTTGGAAAAATGTTTGGCCCCTTGGAGTTGGTCAAACAAGTCGTCAATGCGTGGTAAAGGATACCTATTCCTGATGGTGATCTTGTTGAGCTCGCGATAATCTATGCAAAGACGCATACTGTCGTCCTTCTTTTTCACGAATAAGACCGGTATGCCCCATAGAGATGCGCTCGGTCGAATGAAGCCTCGTTCCAGAAGTTCTTGCAATTGGTCCTTAAGCTCCTTCAACTCTACGGGAGCCATGCGATAAGGTGCCTTGGAAATCGGCTCAACTCTACGGGAGCTTGATATTAAACTCTACTTCACGCGCAGGTGGTATGCCCGGAAGTTCTTCTGGAAATACGTCTGGAAATTTTGACACTATTGGCTAATTCTGAATTGATCGAGATTCAGTATCCATGTCATGAACAGTAGCTAGATAGCCCTCGCAACCATGTGAAAGTAAAGCACGTGCTTGCAGGGTTGATATGATTTGTACAGACCTTTCGGGTACGAACACGTTGTGAATGTACTCTGGTGCATTTACATCACCGAAGATGACCCGATATGTATGGCAGTTTATGGTGGCGTGATGTTTGGATAGCCAGTCCATGCCTAATATCATGTCAAAATCACTCATGTCCAGCGAAAGTACGTCAACAGGATGAATCTTGTCGTCAAACTCTAGGGGAAGGCTCTTGTACACATGGGTTATGCGTACAAAGTCTCTTAAAGGCATGGAAATGTTTAGTACATTCTCTAATAGCATATAGGATATCCTAGCATTCTTAGCATAAGCAGTAGAAATGACCGAATGAGTAGCACCCGTGTCAAATAAAACACATGCAGCTTGACCATACATATACAAGATTCCAGTGATGGTACTTGTAGACTTGTTGGCCTGGTCGCGAGAAGTCGTGTAAACGCGTCCGCTAGTAGGAGGCGGCTTGGAATCAGCATGTCCAGATGTGCCTTCCATCTCGCCCGACAGTCCTTCATGCGATGACCAGTAAGACCATACTTGTAGCATGCGTCGCTGTCGCGGCGACATGGCTCTGGGTGCCTACGGTTGCATGTAGTGCAAAGAGGGTGAGTATACCCTCCAGTGTTGGGAATAAATTATAGCCAGTCTACTTGAGCGCTGACAAGATTAAAACAAGCGTTGACAGGAGTAATACAAACGCTGACAGCTCAAGCGTTGACAAGACAAAGTCAAGCGTTGATACATTGAAGACAAGTACTGATGGAAGGATATACTCTATGCGGTTATTGTATTCTAGATTACTTCTAGTAAAGATAGGAACAACAATGTATTTGCTATATTTATCTTTACCTAGAATAGTTGATACGTAGATTATTGTACAAGGCTTCTTAAGTCTATAAAAGAAGACCTTTAGGTTAATGTTCAACATAAGTTTTAATACGTGAACTACTTTCATTGTAAGCAAGTTTGATATCATTAATCAAAGTGAAAGTTTGTTTACATCTTGTGTGTTCTTGTTTAAGTGTTAATTCCGCATAGCACTTAGATTGTCATATACATATACAAAGGTTTCTCTAAGTGTATTACATGATCTAATCTCGTATACATAAAGCTAAATCGATCTAAGTTTGGGATCAACAAGTGGTATCAGAGCTTGTTGAGGAACTTTTGATCTTAAAGAACACAAGAACCCTAAAAACACCAAAACCCTAATTTTCTCAAAACCCTAAACAACATCATGTCAAATCCAAAAATAACCTCTTCCTCCTAACCTTTGCCAAACATCAAGATTCCCATGCTTGATGCAACCAAATTTGAATTGTGGAAATTCAACTTTGAGCAATATCTGGGGATCTATGACTACACTCTCTAGGAGATCATTGAATATGGAAACACATTTAATAGAGCTGAAAAGGTTGTTGCTGCTATTGCTACAAGAACTGCTGTTGCTGGATGTCCATAAGCAGATAAGAAAGAAAAACCTGGTGATGGTAGAGCTGTGTCTGCTGAAGACATAGCAAAGAGAAGGGTTGATATGAAAACTCTAAATATTCTAAAAGTCTCTTTGGGACAAGAGAACCAGCATAAATACAGAGGTTATGATTCTGCTAAAGACCTTTGGGCAGCTCTTGAAGTTGCATATGGTGGCAATGAAGATACCAGGGAAGAAAAGAAGAAACAACTCATGCATGATTATGCTGTTTTCAAAGCTCAACCCAATGAGAAACTTAGCAGTGTGAGAAGCAGATTGCTTGACATTACAAGCAAATTGTCCTTCATGAGGACACAACTTGGTGATGTTGACATAAATGCCACTTTTCTTAAAAGTCTTGGTGAAGCGTGGAAGATTGAGGCAAGATCTGTACTTGCCAACAACACTCACAAAAGTTCTACTTTTGACGATATTTACAACAAACTAAGGCTGTTGGAGAATGAAACCCTTCTGGAGCATGGAAGTAAGTCTACTAATAGCAACATGGCTTTCTTCTCACATAGTGAAGGCCAATTTGAACAGAAGGACTCTTACATGCATCCAGTTACTGGATCATCATGTGTCAACGCTGGAACATGTCCTGTCAACGCCTCCTATTCAGAAGCTGACACATACAAAAGTGACTCACCAAGAGTTAAACCTGCTGGATTGGATCTGGATACTGTATGTGCTTATATTACTTCTTTGCCCAATGGTTCAGTGATTACATATGAGGACCTTGAGCAGATAAGTGATGAGCACTTGGAAGAAATGGATATCAAGTGGAATATGGCTCTTGCTAGTATAAGAGCAAACAGGTGGAATAGAAGGTTTAAGAAGAAGATGACCTTCAATGCAAAGGACACAACTGGATTTGATAAATCCAAAGTTGAATGCTACAACTGTCATCGTATGGGGCACTTCATGAGGGAATGGAGATCTCCTAGAAGATCTGATGCTGGTAAACCCTCAAGCCAAATTGTTAAGGCTCAGGATCCTAAGGCCATGGTTGCAGTTCAAGGAATTGATGGTATGGGATGGGATTGGAGCTATTTGGCTAAAGATATAAAAGAGGATAAAGCTTTGGTTGCTAAAATTAAAGAAGAAGAGCATGTTCAATATGCTCTCATGGCACACTCCTCCTCTTCATCAGATAATGAGGTATACGATGATGCTTTTTGTAGTAAGGGTTGTAGGTTAAATACTGAGAACCTTAACAAAGAGGTGTTAAGGTTATTAGATGATGTGAGCACTGAGAGATGCAAACTGTCTAACTATCAATTAGCTCTCACTCAAACTGAGAAAACAGTCTCTGAATACAAGAAAATGGAATTTGATTTAAAAGATAAAATAAATATCTTAAAACATGAGTTAGATGCTAGTAATGATGTTAGGAACATCATGGAAAGGGTTAATAGTGATTTACATGCTAAGTTAGATGAGGCTATTAAGAATAAAGATAATGTTGGCCTTAAAATTCAGAGATTTGATAGAGCCACACAAACCCTAGGAGAATGTGTGAATAAACAAAGGGATCCTAAGGACATGACTGGGATTGGGATGAAAGACTACTCTGTGGTTCCACCACCAACTGGTGACTTCTATGGTGTCCAACAAAAGGACCTATCTTGGACTGGTTTGCCAGAACTCCAAGAGGAGGAATTCATTCCTCGACCAAGAGTTGTCACCCCAGTTGAAGAGTATTAACAAAAGTTGACTGACTTGAATGAATGGAAGAAAGCTAACCCCACCTTATTTGTTAAGGGTGGCTTGCTATGTGAAAGTCCTAATGAGTCAACTCCCATTAAGGTTACAAACCCAATCACTGGTAAAGCTGTTGACCTTGGCTCAAACACTGTTAGAAAACCTAGCATTAAGTATGCAGAGATGTATAGGAATACCAGGTCACCTAAGAGCCAAGTTAGCAATGATGGAACAGGCTTCTTCTCTTCTAGACCTAGGGTTGTGTCTAGAAAAGCCTGTTACACTTGTGGTAGCTTTTCACATTTAGCATATAAGTGTGTCAACGCTCCAAAAGTCAACGTTGTTAGAAAGTCAAACGTTGTCAGACCCAAACCTTGGGTGCAGCAAAGTCCACAAGTTGTTAGACCTGCCCCATTCTTCACTAGAGGGTCTAACTGTAACACCCCCAAATTTATACAACTCGATATAGCGGAAGACTAGTTGGTGTTACGGGATAGCACATTACTCACATCATAGAAAACGCATAAAAATCGCGTCGTTTATTAATAAAGCATTTCCATTCATAAATATCAAAGTTACATCGGTCCCAAGTCATTATATTTAATACAGGTTTTACAAAGTATTTGAATGGAAATAAGTATTTAAGTGCGGGCCATGAATTCTTGTTGTCTTCCCGAGAATTACCTTCAAGTACCTGAGATAAAACATGTTAAAAGAAAAGGTCAGCAATAACGCCGAGTGAATTCATAGAGTTTAATCAATTTCCATCAATATAACGTTGGTATAAAATTATTACCAAAAATCATTTCGTACAAATCATTGTAATAGGCCATAAAATAGCCAAAATCATTTTATACAAATCTTTATCAAAATCATAATAAAGGCGTTTGCCTTAAAAATAATTATACGAACCATTGTCGTTAAAAACATCATACAACACGTTTTATAACGTTGTATAGATTAAATAAAAACCGTTATATGAATATGGTTATGAAAACCAAAACACGAACATAATATCAATAGTATGACCCTGTATTGCTAGTCAGGAAATACATCGTAATTCGGAGCGTCTATTAGTATTTCGTTAATTTGGATTATTATAAGCCGCATGACATTGTTACCTTACTAAACCAACAACGGGTAGCTAACCCGATACCAATTTTGCCCATCTAAAGTAGCGTGTCGTCACAAAGGTCACGCTATGGAAATCTTCTCATACATAAATTCGCTTACCAATCAATGTGGCACGACGGGGATCAACCGTCAAGGCGCGAACTGGAGTGATCGTCCCCAAATAGTACTATTAAATGCATAAGCGTCTACCAAATCCCGGTAGTTCACAATTCATGCTAATGGGACTTTTAGTGACATAACCTAACTTTAATAATCCATTTTATTTCATCTATTGGGTCCTTTAATCATTTATCGGGTCATACAATCGGGTCATATAATCATTCGGGTCCAAATCAATAAACAAGCAATCGGGACAAATGGTGTCCTATTTTATAAAAACTAACATGTTATATCCCTCGCGGGTTTATAAAACATTTATAAAAACATTTAAAAGAGTGCGAGGCTATGAACTCACGTTGATGTGGGAAGGCGGGTTGTCGGCAATTCAGATGTACGGTACGTGCTTCAATCATGGAAACCTAGACAAATAATACTCGGTCTTAGACGTTTGTCCAATGAATTTATAAAAATAACAAGTATGTATACATATGATGATTATATATATATGATGATCAAGTGGGTTTACATATTCTCGTTTACTCATTTTAGTGTTATATGTTGATAAATTTTATATTAGTTTACTAGTTTTACCCATTTACGTGTCTTAAGTCCAATAAGCTTATTATAAGTTACTTAACTTATTTTAATCCATTTTGTACTTATATTATCAGTACTTAAACTTTACAAGTTGGGCCCAAATGAGTTAAGCCCAATAAGTTCTTTTTATAAGAGTTTAACTTATTTAGTCCAATTATTAGTCCAATATGTTTACTTAGCTCGTTAATGTCCGTATGCCCTATAGTTCGGGTTTTATCGGTTTTTACTTGTTATTTATGTTTATATATCAGTATATGAGTTTTATAAAGTTTACATTAGACGGGTCCAACCGTCCAAGTTTTATTTAACAAAAACGTTAATTTTTACGGTATTAGCCGAAAAAGTCGTAAAAATCATGTTTATAGTTTTATAACTTATAAAACTTAACAAGTTACCATTTTTATAATTTATACACTTATTCCACCTTTTACATATTTATATAAATAGAATCCATAAGTTAGTGGGTTTTAACTTATATTTTATACATTATAATTTTGAGTGCTTATATAATATTATTATACTTTAATTTCCAAAAATCTGATTTTTATCTTCACTTTCACCAAAACTGCCATATCTAGAGTTCTATATGCAGATAGAAGCTCAAATTCTTATCACATAAACTACATGATATATGCTACATTTAACTCTTCTATAGCTACTGTTTAATCATCCTCTAAGTATTTTCTAAAAATCGTCCAAAACAGTGAACTCAGATTTGTATCTTAAACTTGTTTTGATCATATCTCACTCATTACAATGATTCCATTGCATGGCCAACTCTCACATGTGTACAAGACATATAGCTTACTGTAAATGGATTATACTTCATCATTTTATCAGTCCATGACCTGTTTCTTTACTGTTTTATACAGCCAACAAATTTAACCAAGATTTTAACCTTGTTTCTTTATAGTTTTTCACCTTTTTAATCATATTTATCAACACCAAATCCCCACATAACATTTTTATCATCATATAATCATCATATACATATACAATAGGAAATAAAATACATGTTTACATAATCAAAATAACAAGAAGATGAGGAGGACAATCTTTATACCACAAAAGTTAATGAAAAGATGAGGTTGTTGAACAAGGCTTGGATTTTGATGGCAAGACTTGTGATATACCAATATCAACTTCAAGATCACCTATCTTCATGAACATCTTGTGGAAAATCAGCCCTACTTCATCTTGCAACTTCTCTTTGGATGTTAAGATCACCACCAATCTATAGAGCTTCAAAAGGGCTTCATCATATGTGTGAATAACACATGATTTTATGGTTAAAATGGATCAAATGAGGGTTGTTTTTGATGAATATGGGAAGAAATCATAGAGAGTGGAAGAGAGGATTTTGGTTGTTTTGCATGGAGGAAATGAGAGGAAATGGTTTTGTGAAATGGTTTTGGGGAGTTATAAGACAAGTGTCTTAGCTTCCTTGTGAAGTTTTTGACAACACATGGGTTATGTGGCTAACTCTAGCCATGGGTTTGTGGGGGTGGGGCAAGTGTCCCACTTGTCTCATCCCCATTTAATTACGGGTACTCCTCGATTCTAATTTCCTCGATTTGAGTGCCCTCGGGTCGTTTTACGTAAAACGTTTTTATAAATTATGGATCAACGACACAAAACGAATCTAATAAAAATTGTCTCATCAAAAACGGAGTTCGAAAACGTAAATACGTAATCCTAAGGTTTCCGGTTTAGTCGTAAAGAACGTTAAACTAAAATCGTAAGTCCTAATCTCTTCTCTTAAATTTGTGAGTTTATGAACCAACACAAATTTAAATCTCAAGATAATATTCACGGATAAATTTACTTTCTGGAATGTCGGACTGTCACTAAGGACGGTGTATGTAAACGTAAGCACGTAACGTAGAATCCTCCGTTTTAGACGTAGTCGATGCTATTTCAAGACGTAAATCCAAATTTCTTCCCAAAAATAAGTGAGTTCATAATATAACATTAAAATAGTGTTTTCAAATAAATATTGAGAATAAAATATCAACCATAAATTGACGGATTGTCACAGCATTTACCCCTAAACAGGATCTTTGTCCTCAAAGATCATCTTACCTTACTACTCGCTTCTTATAGAGTTAAAGCCATGTGGGTATTTCCTCCACATTCGGTCTTTTCTCACAAGTGTAATTCATTACAATACGCGAGTTTCATCAAACATAACTACGAGAATAAGATCAGGCTTAATGTTGACTTACTTTCTCTATCCATGATTTTCACGGGTTTTTGATGAATGCAACTTTTCGCCGATCTAAACTTTATCAAGAAGTGATCAGATTCTCACTTGATAGACATTTTATCAAGTTCGATATACGAAACATAATTCACGCAGCTCTTGAAGTCCTAGGGTAGATCCAGCTTATATGCCTTTCAAACCAATCTTTTACATCATCTCAATGGTCCCATACAACGGGGACTTATATCCCATGATCTTCCAGATCATCAATTCATTTTTCCATGGTTAAAATTTTTGGTATAACTTCGCTACCCATCTGGCACTTCAAGATCTACATTTCATATTAACATAACCTTTTGCCCACAACCGGCAGTCAATAATCAGATCCTAATTTCAACAATCATTTCAGATCTCGCGGGTCGGGTATTTTGTACAGTTAGGTTCGCCATCATAGGAAACCTTAAACCTAAAAGACATGTCCAACTCACAATGGGTGTATGTCGGGTGTCTTTATCTCAACTCCTGCTTACAGATGCTCTAATATTTAGATCCTAACAAGATTCGATCTCGATCCTAATACGATGATTATCAATGATAATCTTTCCAAAGGAAAAGGATTATACGGTCTATTACCAAAGGTCAATCATTCAAACATAAAACAAGACTTCTAGTGTTTTGTATTGTTACTTTACCTCGTCCCTTCGATTTGGGGTGGTAAACAGTACTCTCATCAAGGTTCGTTCCCAACAACTTCTGAGCAAATCTCTAGAAATTCGATGCGAAGCGAGGATCTTGATAAAGATGTTCGATACAGGCACACTATGTTTACATAACTTTTTTTTTTGCATTTATCATTAACGGGAATGATATTAGCAGATTTGGTCAGTCTGTCAACGATGACCCAAATCAAATCAAATTCAGATGATGACCTTTGCAACAGCTAGACGTTTACTAATGTATGAGGCGATGTCTGCCTTCATAATTTGTCATTAGTACAACTTCTTTAGACAAATATACTTTTAGTCATAAATGACATAAATAGAATACATATACTTACAAATTCCAACATAACTATATCTCACAATCCTTCATATTTAGTCAACCACAAGTGGTCTTTAAAATATTTAACGCTATCAGCTTCTCAATTCTAATGGTTCACATTAGCCGCGAACCACTTTTATTATCTATATTATCCTTTTTATAAGCATCGGCTATATTTTAAATTGTTCGGCAATTTATTTTGCACCTTCATTATTAAGGAACATGTCCTAATTGGTTCTTTATCTTTTAAACATAATGTGTCAGTAATTACGTTCGCTTTCCTGATGAAATAAATATCATAACCGGATTTATTCAAAATTCTTTCTTCATATCTTCTATGTTTTAGTTTCGTCTTTACTATTATCTTTATCTGTTTTTACTCAATCCGACGTCTAAAGCGTCGATAATTATTACAACTATTTAAATATTAAATATTCAATTTTTATGAAACGTAAGCGTAAAAATTTTAAATTTCTTGGTTCGACCAATTATATATAATGTTCAAAATAAATTTGAATTTAATTAACAAGATTTTTGTTGATTTATCGAAAATAATTAAAATAATTAATAAGATCCGAAAAATGTTCGAGAAATCTTTGGTTATACTTTGGTCAAAATTTTCTTAGTTGAAAAGCAAAAATTGTCGTTTCAAATTTCAAGTTATGGTTTAAATGGGTTTCCTCAATCCTTCTTAGGTTGTCTTAAGGTATGCAAAAACATTTACCCCTAAACAGAAGTTTAGTTAAATGTTTTGGTTATAAGGGAATAATCCCTCAAAAAGTTCTTTGTTAAAACATTTGTCAAAACCTATTTCCACTTTCTTTTTAGTATAACTCAAAGTCTTAAATAACTTCTAAATCATGTAAAGTATCAAGTCTTAAGTCTTATGTTAAATATTCAAGGTACAATTTTTAATTGTTCGGCCAATTCAGGGCAATCTATAATTAATTATTAACTTCATTCTTATTCTTATAAACAAATGGTTCTTAATGATCACGAGCATGAATTTATCAAATTACAGCCTACACACGTGATTCACCAAATTTATGAATTCTACATGTGTATTAGTCAATCCAAACGTCACCACGTGAAACTCATAATGTTCATTACAAGTACCGGATGTAGTGATTGGAAAACATAATCTTTTCCGCAGATGCGAAGTTGATGATAACCATGCCGTGGATCAAATCTTTAAAACACACACTAGAACCTTGTAAATGATCGAACAAATCTTCCATTTCGAGTTATGGATATCGTTTTCGATTGTCAATTTACTCAGTTCACAGTAACCTATAAATATAAGGAATGATAACACCATAGCTCTTCATGATGACATGCTTGGTATAATAAAATCTTTCTCCGACAACTCTCTTAGTTGTACGGTAATTCCTTTAATTTAGATGGCGCTGACGTACAGTGCACATGCCATAGGTGCAGCACCGGGAATATAGTCAATATCAATTTCAACTTGCCTTAATGGCGAAAGTCTAGGTAATTCACTAGCAAATACCTCCTAAAGTTTCAGATAACATAAACATCTTTTAATACATTTATTTTAAGTTCTTTCTAGATTATAATATATATGACTAATTCACAATATAATTTCAAGTCTAAATGCAGGATATGGCCATCCATCAAGAATTATTTAGATCACTTTTGATAATAAACATCTTATCTTTTAGGGAATTTCTACTCGAGTTCCCATCAATTAAGACAATGTCGTCATGTCATAATCAATCAATCCATTCTACTGGCATTATCAACTTTCCAGTTTCATTGTCGTCGATAAGATGTGAACTTCTCAAAAGACCAATAATAATTCATAATCCTTCACAAATTCAAGGATATCAGGAGACATAATTACTATTAAAAGAGTAAGGTTAACGCATAATCTACGCGATAGAATTTCAAATCAGATACAGTCGAAAACATTTAATGAATATGAATATATCCCATGTTTTCATAATTTGAGTACGCATTCGAAAGCTCCTCGGATCGTCACCCATGTCATTCAAATGAAATCAAATCATAAGAAATGATAAGAATGTCAATACATCCAGTCGGGCATCAACACTCGTTAATCATATACTTTTCCTAAGAATCTCACTACGAGAGTATTGGACAAGAAATAATTGTCAATTGTCAAATAAGACAATTTCCACAGATGAGTAAATTCGACTCAGAAGAATAGATGCTACAGGCACATATGTAGGTGTCCCTAACACTATGTCCTTATTTTTCACTTCTTGCAGATCTCATAAATTTTTAATTCTTCTCAATCTTCAAAGAAAATTTAGTGTTTATTAATTAGTTTTTTGGTGACTACTAATCAGCCTTGCATGGTCAATTCTAAATGGTATGTAGGCGCGCAACTATATACAATTTCAAGATTAACGATGCAATACTCAGTTCGTCAAAATTTTATCATCATGTTTACAATAAAAACATTTTCATGCTTAATTCTTAAATAAGAATCAAAAATAAATTTACAAAGATTTTCTTTGTTATGAAAACAATTAAGTTTTCCAAAGAGTTTCATTAACAACTTCATTTTTATATCAATCACTTATAAATCTCACTTTGAATAATCCTCATTGTGATGAAAATTAAATTTTCTCAAAGGATACCGTTTTAACTTTATAAAAACAATGTGTGATCTGCAAAAGAGTGATGAAGAGTTGTTCACCAAGAACTAACTACAATACGATAGGAAATGAGCTTTAGCCAAATAATCATGAGGTTCATGACCTCAATCGCGCTAAAAAAGAATAATCCACAACGTAACTCAATTCAAGATGAGTACTTGTTCAATGGTTGCATCACTAATGCGAACATTAGGATGAAGCAATAAAGGATAGATAACATCGATACATGTAGAATTTAGCAATCAGAGGTAGTCTTTTCATTAATCACAAACAAGTCAAATTTGTACCGTAACACATTATGTGTCACTATGTCATACAATTCTCGGAACTCATCCTACCAACTGATGTCTCAGTTAAGTTAGGGATTATTTTTAATAGATACCACAATGAATACTAATCTACAAGAGTCATTAGGTGTCCCACCTATCCCGGAAGATCCATCGGTCCCAATTTAGAAGAAGATTTCTTCAATTTATTTCTTGGACACTGGGCATCCTCGTCATTGGACAATGGCTTAGGAACAATACTTAACACGAATAATCAATTAAAACCTTATAATTCAGTCACATAACTTAACGACTTCTATTAATAATCTCATATTCCGTATGGGTTAAATTTTACTTTATTCAAGTTTTAACCAATTTTATACTCAATTCGATATCCTACTTCATTCTCCAATACTTTCAATCTTATTCTTAGGCCTTAATAGGCAATATAAGCTCATTATGAATAACACTTAATTCCAATCCTATAGTTCTTACAACAACAATTATCAAATGAGTCACTAGTATGAGACGACTCATACATTCAATTAGACTTCTCGGAAAGGTATTAGTGGCATGAGGCTTTTGGGTAATGGTTCCAATGACAGCCTCAAGTGCAACATTCACCCTTTCGATTTCAATTTAAGAATTGGATGACAACGAATCAGATGACATCTTTCTAGGTGGTAATGTTTTTTCGAACTCCACTCTATATGGAAAGATCGTTATGACATCGATATCAGATTTAATCTCGCCAATTCTTTTTCAATATCACAATCAACTAATATCTACATTTCTACGAATATCAACCATTTGTTGGGATCATAAATATCCACAACTTGGTTTAGATCTAGGATAGCTAGAATTCCTACGAGAATAGCTTCGATTAATTTACTAGGGGAGTTAGGATTACTTGTGACAATCTACGTCGTATAAATACCTCGTATAAAAATCAAAATAATCATCAAACAATCATGTAATAAAATTACATCATATACATATATAATCCAAGTTATATATATATATATATATATTAAAATAACACTTCTCAGTCTTTGCCTTGTCGGTAACTCGGGAATTCTTCGGCACTGTTATAGTCAAAATATTTTTAGACATTTTTAGAAAAATGTTTTTAGTTGAAAGATTTTGAAATGTTTTATTCAAAACCTTGGTTTTAAAAATCTTTCGTTCTCTATAACGAGAGCTCTGATACCAAACTGTAACACCCCCAAATTTATACAACTCGATACAGCGGAAGACTAGTTGGTGTTACGGGATAGCACATTACTCACATCATAGACAACGCATAAAAATCGCGTCGTTTATTAATAAAGCATTTCCATTCATAAATATCAAAGTTACATCGGTCTCAAGTCATTATATTTAATACAGGTTTTACAAAGTATTTGAATGGAAATAAGTATTTAAGTGTGGGCCATGAATTCTTGTTGTCTTCCCGAGAATTACCTTCAAGTACCTGAGATAAAACATGTTAAATGAAAAGGTCAGCGATAACGCCGAGTGAATTCATAGAGTTTAATAAATTCCATCAATATAACGTTGGTATAAAATTATTACCAAAAATCATTTCGTACAAATCATTGTAATAGGCCATAAAATAGCCAAAATCATTTTATACAAATCTTTATCAAAATCATAATATAGGCGTTTGCCTTAAAAATAATTATACGAACTATTGTCGTTAAAAACATCATACAACACGTTTTATAACGTTGTATAGATTAAATAAAAACCGTTATATGAATATGGTTATGAAAACCAAAACACTAACATAATATCAATAGTATGACCCTGTATTGCTAGTCAGGCAATACATCGTAATTCGGAGCGTCTATTAGTATTTCGTTAATTTGGATTATTATAAGGCGCATGACATTGTTACCTTACTAAACCAACAACGGGTAGCTAACCCTATACCAATTTTGCCCATCTAAAGTAGCGTGTCGTCACAAAGGTCACGCTATGGAAATCTTCTCATACATAAATTCGCTTACCAATTAATGTGGCACGACGGGGATCAACCGTCAAGGCGCGAACTGGGGTGATCGTCCCCAAATAGTACTATTAAATGCATAAGCGTCTACCAAATCCCGGTAGTTCACAATTCATGCTAATGGGACTTTTAGTGACATAACATAACTTTAATAATCCATTTTATTTCATCTATCGGGTCCTTTAATCATTTATCGGGTCATACAATCGGGTCACATAATCATTCGGGTCCAAATCAATAAACAAGCAATCGGGACAAATGGTGTCCTATTTTATAAAAACTAACATGTTATCTCCCTCGCGGGTTTATAAAAAATTTATAAAAACATTTAAAAGAGTGCGAGGCTATGAACTCACGTTGATGTGGGAAGGCGGGTTGTCGGCAATTCAGATGTACGGTACGTGCTTCAATCACGGAAACCTAGACAAATAATACTCGGTCTTAGACGTTTGTCCAATGACTTTATAAAAATAACAAGTATGTATACATATGATGATTATATATATGATGATCAAGTGGGTTTACATATTTTCGTTTACTCATTTTAGTGTTATATGTTGATAACTTTTATATTAGTTTACTAGTTTTACCCATTTACGTGTCTTAAGTCCAATAAGCTTATTATAAGTTATTTAACTTATTTTAATCCATTTTGTACTTATATTATCAGTACTTAAACTTTACAAGTTGGGCCCAAATGGGTTAAGCCCAATAAGTTCTTTTTATAAGAGTTTAACTTATTTAGTCCAATTATTAGTCCAATATGTTTACTTAGCTCGTTAATGTCCGTATGCCCTATAGTTCGGGTTTTATCGGTTTTTACTTGTTATTTATGTTTATATATCAGTATATGAGTTTTATAAAGTTTACATTAGACGGGTCCAACCATCCAAGTTTTATTTAACAAAAACGTTAATTTTTACGGTATTAGCCGAAAAATTCGTAAAAATCATGTTTATAGTTTTATAACTTATAAAACTTAACAAGTTACCATTTTTATAATTTATACACTTATTCTACCTTTTACATATTTATATAAATAGAATCCATAAGTTAGTGGGTTTTAACTTATATTTTATACATTATAATTTTGAGTGCTTATATAATATTATTATACTTTAATTTCCAAAAATCTGATTTTTATCTTCACTTTCACCAAAACTGCCATATCTAGAGTTCTATATGGAGATAGAAGCTCAAATTTTTATCACATAAACTACATGAAATGTGCTACATTTAACTCTTCTATAGCTACTGTTGAATCATCCTCTAAGTATTTTCTAAAAATCGTCCAAAACAGTGAACTTAGATTTGTATCTTAAACTTGTTTTGATCATATCTCACTCATTACAATGATTCCATTGCATGGCCAACTCTCACATGTGTACAAGACATATAGCTTACTGTAAATGGATTATACTTCATCATTTTATCAGTACATGACCTGTTTCTTTACTGTTTTATACAGCCAACAAATTTAACCATGATTTTAACCTTGTTTCTTTATAGTTTTTCACCTTTTTAATCATATTTATCAACACCAAATCCCCACATAACATTTTTATCATCATATAAACATCATATACATATACAATAGGAAATAAAATACATGTTTACATAATCAAAATAACAAGAAGATGAGGAGGACAATCTTTATACCACCAAGTTGATGAAAAGATGAGGTTGATGAACAAGGCTTGGATTTTGATGGCAAGACTTGTGATATACCAATATCAACTTCAAGATCACCTATCTTCATGAACATCTTGTCGAAAATCAGCCCTACTTCATCTTGCAACTTCTCTTTGGATGTTAAGATCACCACCAATCTATAGAGCTTCAAAAGGGCTTCATCATATGTGTGAATAACACATGATTTTATGGTTAAAATGGATCAAATGAGGGTTGTTTTTGATGAATATGGGACGAAATCATAGAGAGAGGAAGAGAGGATTTTGGTTGTTTTGCATGGAGGAAATGAGAGGAAATGGTTTTGTGAAATGGTTTTGGGGAGTTATAAGACAAGTGTCTTAGCTTCCTTGTGAAGTTTTTGACAACACATGGGTTATGTGGCTAACTCTAGCCATGGGTTTGTGGGGGTGGGGCAAGTGTCCCACTTGTCTCATCCCCATTTAATTACGGGTACTCCTCGATTATAGTTTCCTCGATTTGCGTGCCCTCGGGTCGTTTTACGTAAAACGTTTTTATAAATTATGGATCAACGACACAAAACGAATCTAATAAAAATTGTCTCATCAAAAACGGAGTTCGAAAACGTAAATACGTAATCCTAAGGTTTCCGGTTTAGTCGTAAAGGACGTTAAACTAAAATCGTAAGTCCTAATCTCTTCTCTTAAATTTGTGAGTTTATGAACCAACACAAATTTAAATCTCAAGATAATATTCACGGATAAATTTACTTTCTGGAATGTCGGACTGTCACTAAGGACGGTGTATGTAAACGTAAGCACGTAACGTAGAATCCTCCGGTTTAGACGTAGTCGATGCTATTTCAAGACGTAAATCCAAATTTCTTCCCAAAAATAAGTGAGTTCATAATATAACATTAAAATAATGTTTTCAAATAAATATTGAGAATAAAATATCAACCATAAATTGACGGATTGTCACACTAACACTCATGGACAAAGACCATTTCAAAAGACAAATACTTGGTCTAATAGGCAATGGGTTTCTGTAGCAAACCCTAGGTTCAACGCTCACAAGGGAAATTTCAGCGTTGACAAGACCAAATCCAACGCTGACAGAAACGTGACCAGACCTAAATATTTGCAACCACAGGGTAAGGGGTCTAAAGCTTCTTCAAGCTTAACATGAAGACCAATGAAAGATCAAAACCCTAATGATAATGGGATTTCAATGACCTGCAACAGATTTAATTACATTTCAAAGGTCTTTACAAAACCTATTGGGGTTAACTGGGTATTTCATCCAAAGAAGGATGAAAATGGGGTTGTTATGAGAACTAAGTCTGTTCTTGTTGAACAACCAGATGAATCCAAGTCTTCCAAGGCTTGGGTTCCCAAAGAAAACTAACTTGTTTTCTTTATGTGCAGGGCATTCAAAAACAGGTCAATGATTATGGATATTGGGACAGTAGATGCTCAAGGCACATGACAGGGAAGAAGATTATTTAACTAACTTCACTCCCATTAAGGATGGTGATAAGGTTTACTTTGGAGGCGGATATGGTACTATCATAGGCAAAAGAACACTTCTCACCAAGAACTTGTGTTTTGAAAACGTATTTTTGGTAAAGGAACTTGATTACAATCTTTTTAGTGTATCACAAGTTTGTGATAACAAAAATAAAGTTATGTTTACTGATACTGAATGTTTGGTGTTAAGCAAGGATTATAAGATCCCTGATGAGAAATATATTGACTATAGAGCACCTAGGCATAAAGACATATACAATGTGAATCTGAATGGGATTAGAATGAATAACAATATGTCTTGTTTTTATGCTAAAGTTTCAGTAGATGAAAGTAATTTATGGCACAGGAGACTAGGGCACATAAATTTTAAGAATATAAACAGGCTTGTGAGACTTGGCTTGGTTGATGGTTTGCTTGAAAAGACCTTCAACAATGACCACTATTGTGTTGCATGTCTTAAAGGCAAGCAGCATAAGGTCTCATTCAAGTCCAAACAGGTGCACTCTAGTACTAGACCTCTTCACTTGCTTCATATGGACCTCTTTGGTCCAACCAATATAGAAAGTTTGAATGGTAAGTCATACTGCTCTGTTATCATAGATGACTTTTCTAGGTTTACTTGGACCTTCTTTCTAGCTATGAAGAGTGATACAGTTGGCACTTTAATTGATTTTATCACTCAGATTGAGAAGAAAACAGGCACTGAAGTTAAAATGCTTAGGAGTGATAATAGTGGTGAATTTAGGAATAAAGTGTTAGATGATTTTTGTGCCAGGAAAGGAATTACTAGGCAATTTAGTATTGCCAGAACCCCTCAGCAAAATGGGGTTACAGAAAGAAAGAATAGAACCCTAATTGAAGCAGCCAGAACCATGTTGGTTGATGCTCATTTTCCTATAGCCTTTTGGGCTGAGGCTGTTAATACAACTTGCTATGTTCAATATAGAGCATTGGTCAACAAAATACAGAACAAAACACCTTATGAGTTACTTTGGGGAAGAAAACCTAATATTGGTTTTCTCAGACCTTTTGGTTGTCATGTAGTAGTTTTAGACACTAGTGATGCCTTAGGTAAATTTAGTGCAAAAGGTGATGAAGGCTATTTCATGGGGTATTCAGTGCAGAGCAAGGGGTATAGGGTTTATCTTAAAAAGGAAAAACGTATACTTCAAAGAGTACATGTTAGGTTTTTAGAGAATAAACCTAGTGATCCTGAAAGTGGTCCAAATTGGTTGTTTGACTTGGAACCTTTATCTAGGACTTTAAATTATATGCCTGTCACTAATCCAGACATTGTGAAGGTAACTTCAAATGTTGTGGAAGAACAAGTTGTTGATGTTTCAGGTACAAAGGTTCATGAAAAGGTTGGATCACAAGCAGAAAAGTCATCTCCTATACAAGAATATGTTACAATCCCCATATGGACAGATGCTTTTGCTGCTGCTGCTGCTGTTGGAAAAGATAATGGTGGTCCCCAAGTATCACCAGATAACAACATGCATGGTCCTTCAGGCGTTGACAAATGCAAATCTAGCGCTGACAAGACCAATTCAGACGTTGATGGCTCAAACGTTGACAATAACAGTTCAAGCGTTGTTAGCTCACATGCTGACAACCAAGGTTCAGGCGTTGACAACACTTCTACACATCTTTTCTCTTCCACTTTTGAACAGGGTGGACCTTCCAATTTATATGAAGAGGTTCATCCTCATGTTGATGAAAGAGAGTCTGAAGAAGAAGATATTGGTAACTTGGAGGATGAGATTGAGGACACTAGAGTTTTTGAAGGAGGAGTTCTCGCTTCTACTATGAAGAATCACCCTACTTCTCAGATCATTCGTGATATTATGACTCCTGTTCAGACTAGAAGATCTCATCAAGGTCTTGGTGGATTTATTGCCAATATACACAAGAAGGTTGATACCCCTCTTGTACAAGCATGTTTGTTTGCCTGTTTTCTGTCACAACAGGAACCCAAGAAGATATTTGATGCTCTCAAAGAACCAAGTTGGGTGGAAGAAATGCAGGATGAGCTTCACCAATTTGCAATTCAGGATGTTTGGGAGCTGGTTGATTGTCCCAGATATGTCAGACCTATAGGGACCAGATGGGTTCTAAGAAACAAGAGAGATGAAAGAGGTATTGTGGTCAGAAACAAGGCAAGATTAGTGGCTCAGGGATATACACAAGAAGAGGGGATAGACTATGAGGAGGTCTTCGCACCAGTTGCAAGGATTGAAGCTATTAGGATCTTTTTAGCCTATGCATCCTGCATGGGCTTCACTGTCTATCAAATGGATGTCAAGAGTGCCTTCCTCTATGGAACAATTGTTGAGGAGGTATATGTGATGCAACCTCCTAGTTTTGAGGATCCAGAGAATCCAGACAAGGTGTATAGAGTCAAGAAGGCTATGTATGGACTTCATCAAGCCCCTAGAGCATGGTATGGTACTTTGTCTACTTATCTAGTGGACAATGGATTCAAGAGGGGCACCATAGATCAGACACTCTTTACAAAGAAGAAAGGCAAGGATGTGTTGCTTGTTCAGGTCTATGTTGATGACATCATTTTTGGGTCTACTGATCCAAAGATGAGTGAGGATTTCTCCAAGCTTTTGATAGATAAATTCAAGATGAGTGCTATGGGGGAGATGAACTTCTTTCTTGGTTTACAAGTTCAGCAGAAAGAAGATGGTATTTTCATCTCCTAGGATAAATATGTGGCAGAGATATTGAAGAAGTTTGGCTTTTCTCCACATGAAAAGAGGGCTACTACTCCTATGGATAGAGAACACCCTTGGGGAAAGATTGGAGATGGAAAGGATGTTGATGTCAGGCACTATAGATCAATGATTGGTTCATTGATGTATCTCACAGCCTCTAGACCTGACATCATGTTTGCTGTGTATGCTTGAGCACGCCATCAAGTGACTCCCAAAGAATGTCACCTTTATGCTGTCAAGAGGATCTTTAGGTACCTAAGATGCTATCCTAGTCTTGGTTTGTGGTACCCAAAGGATTCACCATTGGAGCTGATTGCATATTCAGACAGTGACTATGGAGGTGATAAGTTTGATAGGAAATCCACAACTGGTGGATGTCAGTTTCTTGGGAGCAGGTTGATATCCTGGCAATGCAAGAAACAAACAGTGGTGGCTAATTCTACAACTGAAGCTGAGTATGTGGCTGCAGCTGCTTGTTGTGGACAAGTTTTGTGGATTCAGAACCAGCTGTTGGACTATGGGTATAATTTCATGCATACCAAGATATTTGTTGACAATAACAGTACTTTATGCATTATTAAGAATCCTGTACATCATTCTAAAACTAAACACATAGAAATTAGACACCATTTTATAAGAGATTGTTTTGAAAAAGGTTTAATACAACCAGATAGGGTTGACACATAAGAGAATGTGTCAGATTTACTAACTAAACCTTTTGATACTGGAAGGTTTCAATACTTAGTAACAAGTATTGGGATGATCAATCTCACATAATATGTGTTTTGGAGTCTTTTTGTAAAAGTATGTATAGGATAATGCATTGTTATTGGTATTTTTGAGTATTTAGATTTTCCACTATATTTTTCTAACACTGACAACAGTTGCTTGAACGCTGATAAGTGTTTTTGTAACGTTGTCAGCAATATATTTGTCTAACGCTGACAAAGCTTCCCTCAACGCTGTCATGTGTTATCGGGGCGTTGTCAGCAACAATGTTAGTTTTGTGGTTTTTCAATCTAAATGTGCAGGTGGTGTTAGCAGTATACCATTGGATACAGAGTTGCTTATGGATCATTGGAAAAGCATTTGGACATGTTTTTTATTTATGGATGATGGTTGTAATTTTTAATTCCTATCTTGACATTAATTTTTTTTATGTTCATGCATATTTTTAGCAACATATGTATCATAGTTTAAGGGGAGGTTTTAGGAACCTTTAGGATGTTTGGGTATCCATATGATACTCTTATCACAATTCTAGATTGTGTCCACAGGTGAGTATGAGTTAGTTTTACTAAATCATGAGGCATTGTAGCATGCAAAGTTGATATACTATGCATGCTGCCAAGACATTTTTGGCCTAGAATTGGTTGTGGTCTGTTGGGAGACTTGGGAATGATTTTGTCATGGGATTTACCTGGGAGTAACAAGGGATTTTATAAGGTAACTTCGTTGTTAAGAGTTTTGGTTAGCAAGGGACACTAGAGGACTGTTATGTCTATCTTGCATAAGCAAGTGTGCATAACCGAACAGTGCTTGCCGCCCTATAATAATTATCAACTTTTTGGTTATCTTCTCTAGGATAAATTACTTTGTTAAGGTCATTTTTCATTTTTAAACATTTTTATTTTTGGACGCTGACAAGTATTTTTCCAAGCGTTGTTGTGACCAATTTAGACGCTGATATGGCTATGGCAAACGTTGACAAGAATATAGCCGTTGGGCATTGATAGGTTATTTTTGACCGTTGACACTCAATGGGACCTATCCAGTGGTTACTTTTTGACATATTTTTAGGCCGTAATTTTGGGAGCTGATAACTTTCATTTAATGCATGAGATAAACTTATTGTTTTTCAATATTTTCATGATTACATTTTGAAAATACTTGCCTATTTTTGGGCCAATCACATGCATTTTCTTCTCCTATATATTTGGCTCCTATTTTTAAACAGGGTATCTATTATTCTTGTCTAACACAATTTTCTCTTATCATCTTCATCTTTATCAATCATTCAAACAGCTTTCAACAATGGCACCAAAATTTAAACCAAGTGATTTGGAATTAGGATTCAGAAGTCAACATAACATGATCGCGTATCTTGAAGCTGATGATACTCTGTTTCCCCAATACACACAAATGGTGGCGTATTTGAACGCATCCCCTTTTAGGTATGCTCTTTCTCATGCACCACTCATTCCTGACACACATATTAAACAGTTTTGGAACAATGTTAGTTCCTCAACAGTTAATAGAGTGACTACATTATCTTCTATTGTTCATGGGAGAACATGGGTGGTTACTGAAGCTTTGGTACGCCAAGCTTTGCATCTTGATGATGCTGATGGTATAACCACCCTTCCCATTAGTGAAATAGAACAAGGACTAAGGGCTTTGGGTTATCCTTTTCCTGCTCAAGGAACTTTAAATAAATATCATAAACAGGAGTTTCCCCTAGCCTGGAAGTACCTAATACATGTCCTCCTACAATGTTTGAGTCCCAAGTGCACTGCACACAATGAGATCAATAGATCTATTGCAAGTGCTATTATATACATTGCTACTGGGGAAAAGTTTAATTATTTCAAAATGATTTTTGAGGGCATGTGTAAAAATAAAGGGAACAAAATGACTTTAGCTTATCCCAGATTTTTACAAATGGTTTTTGATGTCCAAGGATACTGCACAAGGGATCATGATGATTTTTATGAGATCCCTGTGCAAAAGAAAGCAATTTTTATGAAGATGAACTCACCCCCACATCGTGACCTACCCCTAACCCCGGCTATGATTGCTGTCATTGATGCAACTCAACCCCAACCAGATCCCCAACCACAAATTGACCCAATACCTGAACCTTTACCTTCACCACAACATATGCAAATTGACCAAGAACCCTTCGACGCTGACACGTTAAATGTTGGCGTTGATGTGCCTATTTTAAACGTTGACACACAACCTTCACAGACCCAAACACCCCTTAACCAACCCACATCCACCCAATCCACATCTTCTTCTCCCCCAACCCAATATAGGTTACGGAAACGCCAAAGGACTACTGGAGTGTTCTCCTCTAGTGGTCCTAGCCATGTAGCAGAGAGAACCACCACCACAAGTGTGGTTGGTGTTATGGATGAGACTGGGACTATTGGTTCTGGCTTAGAAGCTGGCCAAGACAGTCCTAACATACTTAAGACCTCATCCATGCCCAATGAATCTAACTTGGGAGGTCAAATACCTATTTTAGGAGAGGGCAGATTGGAACCAATGACCCTAATGGAATTGACGGCTGTCTGCATGAGCTTGAAAAAGCAAAATGCAGACTTGGTACACGTTGTCAGCACACAAGGCCTTGAACTCAAGCAATTGAGGGAGAGGATTGTTACCTTGGAGACTGCTAGTACAAGGAGATGGATGGAGGAATCTTCCAAAGGGGAGGATGAACAAATAAATGTGAGTGATAAGGGATCTCATGACGGTCAATCTTTGGATGTTGCTGAGGCCCTAACAAGTTTGAAGAAACAGACAGGTTTTGATACGTCTCTAGTCTCTCCTACAAACTTAAATTTATCATTTACAGCCATGTTGGAGGAAATTACAAAAGGAGCTGAGGCAGGAAATTTGAGCGTTGACAAGGAGAATTTGAACGCTGACATGAGTATCTTGGGCGCTGACAAAGCAGAATTGGACGTTGACAGACCTACAAATGAGGTTGGTGTATTCCAGTCATCATCCATCATCAAAGAGGTTTCTTCATAGGTATTACCATCTACCTTACCAACAGTTGATCCATTAGATAAGGGTAAGGGTATAATGGTAGAAGAAGTTGTTCCAAAGAATGCAGCACAAATTGAATTTGATAGAAGGTTGGCTGCACAAATTTTGGAACAAGAAAGAAAGCAGGTGGGTGAATCACCTTTTGTTGTCACTTCAGAAGAGCAAGAAGGAAGTGATGAAGCTAGTTCAGACTCAAGTGTTATGATCATAGAACAACCAGAAAGACTTGAGTATGGTGATGAGCTGGCCAAGGAGAAATTGAATGAGTTGAAATTGCAGGTTGATTTTGATATGCCAGAAGTGGTTCAGATGTACCATGTTTAGGAAGAAAGGTGTATAGAGAATCCACATTTGACCATTTCAGATCAGATATGGGGTTTGGAGATTCTTCTCAGAGTACAAAAGGATTGCAAGGTCATACTGAAACATAAAGCAAGCAATGTTCTCTCAAATTTGAAAAGGGATAGAAAAGAGTTGTACTTCATGCTGCTCAGATGTCATGGAAAAGGATGGACTTATAAGAAATTGACTGGGTTGACATTTGATGAGTTGGAATGTAGAGCTTATCCCATTTGGGTTAGAGTGCAGGAAGAGAACACTCTAAGACTTCTTTCTGATGAAAGAAAAGAAGAACTTGCAGAGGAAATGGAGCTCAAGAAGGCAATGTTTGTTCCCAGACCAGTGAAAAAGGGAGTTTCTCTTGAGTTTCCCAAAGATATGGATCCATTACATACAAGTGAAGCTGTCATAAGAAAGAGCCTCAAGCTCTCACCATTAGAAGCTTCAGATATGGTACAAGTGTTACCACTTGATTCCAGAAACCCAATTGTAAGCTATGAAGAAGATGAATGTGGGTTTTGGAAGATTGGCAGGTATGGAAAAGAGGTGCACACTTTTACCACCCTTATATCTTTGTTTGCATGTTTTGACAGAGAAGACTTGGTAGATATATGGAGGTTATTAGAAGCCAAGTATGTGACTGAAGCACCAACTTTAGTCAATGGAATAAAACTGTGGTCAACATTCAAGAGAATGTGTGGACCAATTGATGAAGATCCTGCTATTTGGAAGGATCTTGAAGATGATATCAGTGGTCTTCAATGGAGGTTGTATTCAGCTGCTGGTGTTTATTATTTGAGTTCTACAAAGTTTGCTGAGTATCTACTTGTGGATGGTCAGTACTTCATGTCCAAGGAAGTCTTGGAGAAGATGAAGAACACTCAGCTGGAAATTGATTATTCAAGTGACGTGGCAAAAGACTTGATCAGATTTATTTATTACCAATATGAGAAGGTTTGTAAGATTCCTCCTAGTTCTTAATGTTTATTCAGAAACTTGATCACTAGAGTAGATATCAAGTTTAGGGGAGGATTGTTGGGAATAAATTATAGCCAGTCTACTTGAGCGCTGACAATAGTAAAACAAGCGTTGACATGAGTAATACAAACGCTGACAGCTCAAGCGTTGACAAGACAAAGTTAAGCGTTGATGCATTGAAGACAAGCACTGATGGAAGGATATACTCTATGCGTTTATTGTATTCTAGATTACTTCTAGTAAAGATAGGAACAACAATGTATTTGCTATATTTATCTTTACCTAGAATAGTTGATACGTAGATTATTATACAAGGCTTCTTAAGTCTATAAAAGAAGACCTTTAGGTTAATGTTCAACATAAGTTTTCATACGTAAACTAATTTCATTGTAAGCAAGTTTGATATCATTAATCAAAGTGAAAGTTTGTTTACATCTTGTGTGTTCTTGTTTAAGTGTTAATTCCGCATAGCACTTAGATTGTCATATACATATACAAAGGTTTCTCTAAGTGTATTACTTGATCTAATCTTGTATACATAAAGCTAAATCGATCTAAGTTTGGGATCAACATCCAGCAGGTGCCCTTGTTGGCTGGGCGCCTATTAAGAACAGTGTACATGAGACATGGTTTATAGGTACAAAAGGACAATGCGGAAAATCGTAAGATGTAATACTAGTGATAGCTGGACGGTTAGGCTTTGAACCTCTTTGGTTGTGGTCCCTCTCGTTACCATGATTCCTGGTAGAAGATTGCTAATGTGTCAGAACTATGAAATATCACATGTAACATAAGAAAATGAGTAAGTGTAAGGACCTGCTGCTGTTGGAGTTTCCAGCGTTGTTACTGTAATTATCATTACCGCCACGCCTATCCGTAGAAGAACGACCGTGAGTCTGACCGTTTCCCTTGGGATGAGTAGGCTGTTGCTGAGTAGCCGACTGAGACCGGTCCCCAGTCTTCTGCCTCTTCTCGGGTCTCTCTGTTTCCCTGAACTCTTCTCTTTCTTGCAGCATCTCCAGCTTACGTGTTGCATCGGCAACTTGTGCCACCGTGTTGAAGGTAGTTCCCTCCAAGTTATTGGCAATCATTGGAAAAAGGGCCCAACGAAAATGGTGTGCTTGCTCTTCAGTAGTGCCCGTTGATGTTCTCAGAACACCAGCGAACCGAAGGAAGCGTTGCATGAAATAGTTGCTATTTTCCTCAGCTCGTTGCCTAATCGCGTAGTATTCTCTCATGAGCCTATTCGTTCTAGCCGTGGGAAAGATATGTGGTGGAGGAGGATAGTTGTTGTTTTGGTGAAGGATGTACTGCAAATCTGCATTGGCAGCTGCAACCATCTCTCGGTATTGTGTGTGTTTACCATCTGACAGTATAACATAAAAATTACATGATTAAACTGATCAAAACATAAAATACATACATGAAAAAAAATTATACCAATAAATCATGAGAAAAATTTTATGCAGGAAAACCAGTACATGAATGTAGGATGCAGTTTTATAAAAACTTTTATATGCCCGCGGGAGTGAACGCCTATGGTCAGTTCACTCAAAACAAAAGACATGGCGAGGGGACGCCAATGGGTCGATCCCAAAGTTAAAAGTTTCTATAAAAGCACATGCGACTAAATAGGGCCAGTCCTATACCAAGCATTACTTAGTCATAAACCTGCGACAATGACATATATATGAATGCATGAAAACAATGAATGCATGAAAATCGAGTATCAGTTCTAGGAAGATCATAGTGACTACCCACTAATCATAGGTCATGTTTTAAGAGCCTACAGGTCGAAGCCTTGACTCTGATACCATAATTGTAACACCCCATTTTGGTAAATAGAATGTCACGCGTGATTATGGCGTGTCATCAAAGCATACAAGGATAAATGTCTTAAACATTACATGACCATAAAGGAAATACCGAAAACAAACATCGGTACCACAAAGTATAAGCTCATCACACACAAACATAAGTAATGTAAAGGAAAAAGGACTTAACAATGTCCATAGAAACAAGTAGCAAAATGTATGATGATAGGCATAAAGTAATGAAGGCTAGAAAGCTTCCAATCGATATGCACATACGCTTAGAGTCTACGAGCATCCCTGAGTACCTGTCGTTTTAGGAATATGAAAGGAAAACGGCTGAGCATAACGCCCAGTGCACGGATATACAAGCATAGAATGAATAACATAAGCATATACAACATATAGCAGCGGAATTAATTAAGTCTTGGAAAACCTGGTATAACTTAGTAAAACTAGTTTTATATTTTGAAAAGCCTTATGTTTATATTATAAAAACTGTTTAACATGTTAACCATTAAGCCAATATAGGTCATCAAATATCAACGTGCATGAATACTTGGAGGGGTGACCTCGTCATGCAATAAGAGGGGTTGCCTCTAATTAATATAAGTTTTGGTAGGAGGGATCATCTCCTTGTGAAGGATACAAGGCACACACCACATTCACCTGAATAATCTGTTAAAAACATGTAACCTAGGATGCACTCATACACCCCACATGATAACATACTAATATGGCCAAAAGCTGAAAAGGACGCCACGAGCTATCACTCCGTCGTGGTAAAGTCATAACACTGGTGCCTCCAGTGTTATGGTTACGGTACCTCCATAACTAGGTGAAACTGGTCATGCATGTATATGGCTTAGGCATTAAAATTAAATATAAGCAAATCAAAACATATAAAACATATACTGGGAAAACAGTTGGCAGCATACGGGGAATCCTAATAAGGAAAGAATGTCCATACTGAAAGGACGGATAATCCGTACCTTATGTCCAATGAACGAAGAAGACGAACGGAAGAGAGTCCTAGTTCGATCTCACTAATGCTACATAAATGGTATACGTGTATAAGTATTTTGATTACTGAGTACGTAACTGGTTTTATATTGTGTCTTAGCTTGTTTTATATGTTCATGTCTTGTTTTACTGATTCTAACGTTATGATGTGTTTATCATGTATTCTGGATATTCTGATTAAGTATTACTTGTATTTCTTGTATTATTATACTTGTTGTGTAATAATAAGTAACTTTCTAAAAATATTAGGTTTCCTAAAATAGAAAGTTTCCAAAAATAGAAAGTTTCCAAAATAGAAACTTTCTAAAAATAGACTAACTGCTTAAAATAGATAAGTTTCTAAAAATAGAAAGTTTCCAAAAATAGTAAGTTTCCATAATTAGAAATAAGCTAGATTATTAAGCTAATAAAATAAGCTTAAGTTTTACTGATTAAATATACTAAGTCATGTGATTAATAGTATAGTTTATTAATTATAACATGTTAATTAAATAAACTATATGTTATACGATTTAATTAAATATAATCATGATTTAATTAAATTAAAGTGTATATAATACTTAGGTTAAAACATGTATTAATATTTATATTAATATAACCTAAGTCATGGAAATTAATTAATTATATGTCATGATTTTAATAATTATTTAATTACTATAGTCTAAATTACATAAATAAATAAATATACTTGTAAAAATAATAAACCTAAGTCCATGTTTTAATTAAATTAATTATATGCCATGTTAAATTAATTTAATTAACTTGTAAATAAATATACTTGTAAAAATAATAAACCGACCCCATGTATTATTTTTATTAAACATGTCGTGAACCGGACCCGTGAACCCATGAACCGTTCTGAACTAAAACCCTACCGAAAACAGTGGCAAACCGGCCTAAGCCGATTGCCCCTGCTCTCGGGAAAACTGCCACCGGCTGGGTGCCGGTGGTCTTGTCCTTCGGCCAGCCGCTGACGCCACCAAAGTTCCCACCGGCAGTTGTCGGTGGTCCCCCTGCTGCCTTCGGTGGGTTCCCCCTGCTTACCTAAATTAGCCACCGGCTTTGACCGGTGGTGGGGCTGTGTGGCTGCCGAGACAAACCGAACCACAAGACACCCCCGACGCACGTCGGGGTTTCTTGTTCCCTGCTGTTCACCGAAACCCACCACCGAGACATGTGTCTCGTGTGGTGGTGCGAACCAAACGACACCGAGAGTCGTAGGACTCTCGGTTTGTGTGGCGGCCGGACACCAAAACCCGAAAACATCCCAATTGATTTTCCCCACCATGATTTTAGCATGTTTCTAATCTTGCTTTTAATTCCCCATGATCACATGTTCATAAAAACATATAAAGAATTAAAAAGAAAGGATTTGCGGTTACCAAAACACATGGAACCAATAGATCTTGAATACACGAACACGTATTAATGATATGTTTAAACAAAATCAACAAACCCCCTTGTTTCTTTGCTGTAGCCGCCGGCCAAGGAAGAGAGAAAGAAAGATTTTAGGGTTTTTACTTTTCTAAAATTTTACTGTGAATGAATAATGTTTTACATTATATTTTTACTTAATAAAAACAATAGGTTGGGCCCCTCCTTCCTTGTTGTGCCGTGGCTATTAGGGCCCACCAAGGGAAACCCGTAGCTATTTCGTGTTCTAATATATTACGTGTTCGTGTTCTTGTATTTACGTGACGTTATTATCTTATATTCGTGTTATTATAAATACTTGTACGTAGTCGTAATAATAATTACGTAAGTACATAATTATACGTTCGTGATTATTACGTTTAGGATTTCTTGTTCGTGATTTAATTATTATTGATAATAATTATCGTGCATTAATACATACTTAATAATTATCGTGTAATAACACGCACGTAGTTCTTGTAATTTATGTTCGTGAAATGTATTCATGTTATAAAAGGAAAGTTTTAATCATGTACGTACGATTCTAAGGGTACTATTCATGGTAATAGCATGTGGGTTTTACAGGTACTTTGAGGAAAAGACAAACATCCAAGGCAAATCTCCTAAATGGTATTTTGATCTTGATTATCTTAGTGATTCATTGGGATATTTTCGTTTCAAAACTAACCAAAATGCAGGTCCACAAGTGTTTGCGTCTTATAGTGCAGGTGCTACATCTAGTTTTTCTGACTCAGAAGAAGATGCTGACATTTTTGTCATTCCACCCTATTCCACCACAATCGCTCCCGACACCAATGATACTCCTATTGATACTACTTCCTCAGACATTGTAGACTCACAAGGAGCTCTTGATACACTGCTTAAGCAACAACAAGATGCTACTACAACAGCTACTCAGGGAGGCTTTGAGTTTCCTTTGAGTACTCTTGTTGTAACTGTTACTCCTGGTGATCCTATTGTTACTCCTAGTGCAAGTTAAACACCTATTGGTAGCCCGTTTAGTGATCCTACTTCCACAACTAGGTTCTCTGGTCCTTCTGACTTCGGAAACTATCAAAAGAAGTCTTCAACTAAGCTGGATGATATTCATAAGAAACCAATAGATGGTATTTTCGACTCTGCTTCATATGATGATGACATAGTTGGGGATCTTAATAACTTGGCACCAGAAGTAGAAGTAGCTCCCACTCCTATTCAACAGATCAATAAAGTCCATCCTACTACTCAAATCATAAGAGATCCTGGTTCTACTGTCAAGACTCGTGGCATGCATAAGAAAGCAACTTTTGGTCATCATGCTCTTGTAAGCTACATTGAAGACCAAAAGTGTAATAATCACACAAATTTTCTTCACTGTTTGTTTGCTTGTTTTCTCTCACAGGTGGAACCTAGGTCTGTCTCACATGCTCTTGAGGATCAAAGTTAGGTGGAGGCAATGCAGAAGGAGATGCAGCAATTTTTGTTTCAAAATGTTTGGATCCTAGTTGATCTACCAGATGGCAAGACAGCAATTGGTACCAAATGGATTCTCAAAAACAAGAAAGATGCAAGGGGTATTGTGGTGAGGAATAAGGATATACTAGTCGCACAAGGTCACACTCAACTAGAAGGAATTGACTATACTGAAGTTTTTTCTCCTATTGCAAGAATTGAGGCCATTCGTCTCTTTTTGGCTTTTTCTTCTTATATTGGCGTTACGGTTTTTCAGATGGATGTCAAGAGTGCTTTTCTCTATGGCAAGATTGACTAGGAGTATATGTTACTCAACCTAAGGGATTTGTGGATCCACTTCATTCTAAGAAAGTATACAAGGTGGTCAAAACTCTTTATGGACTTCATCAAGCTCCTAGAGCTTAGTATGAGCGCCTATCCACGTTCTTGTTGAAGCATGGCTATAGAAGAGGCACTATTGACAAAACATTGTTCCTTAAGAGGAATGCCAAAGACATTATCCTAGTTCAAGTATATGTGGATGATATTATCTTTGGTTCTACTAAGAAGGAATGGTGTGATGAGTTTGAACAGCTAATGAAAGGCGAATTTCAGATGAGTGCCATGGGAGAACTCACATTTTTCCTTGGTCTTCAAGTTAAGCAGCAGTTGGATGGTATCTTCATTAGTCAAGATAAGTATGTTCATGAGATCATTCAGAAGTTTGACGTGGAACCTCTTAGACCAGCAGCAACACCTTATGAAGTCACTAAAGTCAAACTCAAGAATGAGCTAGATCCCCCGGTAAATGTTCACATGTACAGGTCAATTATTGGCTCACTCATGTATTTAACTGCCTCACGCCCGGACATTATGTTTGCTGTTAGTGCTTGTTCAAGACATCAGGTGGCACCAACCATGTCTAATTTGAATGCAGTCAAGAAAATATTCAAGTATATCAAGGCACAACCCAAGCTAGGCTTGTGGTATCTAAGGGAATCACCTTTTGTTCTTGAAGCTTATAGTGACAAGGATTATGCAGGTTCTAATAATGATAGGAATTCTACTACTGGTGGTTGTCAATTTTTGGTCGAAGATTTATCTCTTGGCAATGTAAGAAACAAACAATAGTAGCTACTTTCTCAACAGAAGCTGAATATGTAGCTGCTGCTAGTTGTTGTGGACAAGTCTCGTGGATACAAAATCAAATGCTGGATTATGGGTTCAACTTCATGAACACCAAAGTTTTCATCAACAATCAAAGCACTATCTGCATTGTGAAGAATCCTGTGTTTCATCAACGAACCAAGCATATAGAGATTTGGCACCATTTTATACGTGATGCCAATGAGAAGAAGCTGATACAGGTTCTCAAGGTACATACGGACGATAACATTGCTGATTTCTTGACTAAAGCATTTGATGGTCCAAGGTTTAACCACTTGGTGGTTCAAATTGGTATGGTCAATCCATGAGGTCTAGGATTGAGGGGAGGCTAAGCCTAAGGGGAGGCTTATTGTACATGTTTACTTGTACATTCTTACATCTGGTAGCATCTATCAACATTTTCAGCGGGTATTTGTGATGTGTGTAACTTATAGTGGAAGATATTGGTTACTCCTAATGGCACTCTTCTGCTCCTAGTGGGTTAAAACTCCTATTCTTCACTTGTGTTTGGCTTCTAGTCTCACTTTGGGTCACTGTTCATTATGTTGACTTTTGTTGACCACTCGTTGCTCCTAGCGTTGACCTCTACGCATTTTGAATTTCAGTCAACGCGAGTTACTTCTGGTGCACATATTTGTTTATCTTTTGTAACTGGGATTTGCTAATAATGGTTTAGAGGGTAAGTGATTACTTAGCATTAATGACTTAATTTAGAAAGGGCAACCCCCATAATTAGGTGTCAATGAACAGTTTTCCTGACCATTATTTATGGTCAAAGGGATCATTTGACTCAATTATCAAAACATAAACATACACACATACACTCCTACCCTTAACAATCCTCAATCAATCATCTTTCACTGCTCAATCATCATCAATGGCATCACTTCAATACAAATCCGATCACAATAAGGTTGCTTATCTCGGAGAAGGTCCTAGAAGAGAAGAGTTTCTTGACATCTTGGAGTACATTGAAGCTTCTAATCTCATGTATGCCCTTATTGTTTGCCCAATTATATGTGATTCTGTCATTCGTCAGTTCTGGGCTACTGCCAACACCCATGTTGTTTTGGGTCGTCCATTGGAGATCCATGCTACTATAGATGGTCGCTCATATGTGGTGACAGAAGCATCCATTAGGTCTGCACTTCATCTCTAAGATGAAGATGGCATTCTTTCTCTTCCAAATGCGGAGGTGTTGGATGGTACGGCTGCGATTGGTTACAATCATGAGGGGATGTTTAACTTTCAGAAAAATAGGTTTTCCCCTCAATGGAAGCTGCTTGTTTACTTCTTGATATAATGCTTAAGTCCCAAAGCTGGGAGTTGGGATGCATTTCCCATCTCTCTTGCTACTGGTTTGGTGTGTATTGCTCAGGGTTGCCCAATTAACATTTCTCGTTATCTGCTTGATGATATGCTTGTTAATCTTAGTGTAACTGGTTCTAGAAAGAATTTTCTCATTTATCCTAGGTTTTTGCAACAGATTCTTATGTGTATACCTAGGAATAGGCAATAATATCACCCTTCTAGGCTTACCCCTAAAGTTTATGCAAATATGACCATTGGATATCTTGGTCCTCACACGCCCCTTACTACTGCTATGCTGGGCCTTGCCCAAGGGGGTCCCAATGCGGTTCCTCCGGCTGTATAAGCCGAGGAGGAACCTCAATTGGTGGTTGATCCTATGGAGGAGGAGATTCCTGCTGCTGGTGTGCCACATGTGGAGGTTGAGGAGTCGGTTTGAGAGGTGGTGGTAGAAATGCCATTTACCTCAAAGGCCACCTCTTCTTCTCGCCCACACGTGTCCCCATTTGCTAATTCTTCCCCTCCTAGCCCAGTTCATCCTTCAGCTAAGGAGCCTTCTAACTCTCGTGTACATATGGATGACCAATTCTTTGCTTCTGGTCCCAATGAAACATCCCCCAAACCAAGTCCTCTTGGTGGGGAAGCTGAGGAACCTGTTACTCTGACTTCTTTGCTTGCTCTTTTGCACAGGTATTATGAGAAGATTTTCTCTTTGGAGGATGAGCTCAACCAGCATCGAAAGCTGACAAGGGATTTTGTGCTCCCTTTGGAAAATAGGGTCAAGTTATTAGAGAAGCAGCTAAAGCACCATAAGAAGAAGGTGGTGTTGTCTGAGTCTGATGAGGATGAAGAGTAGGATGGGTTGACTATGTTGGCTAAGGCTGCTTTTGCTGCTAAGCCAAGTGATGACCTACCTGCTCCTCCTAGTGCTTCACGCATTCCACCCACTATTGTTGGCCCCGTGACAAAGGATGATATTGCTGGTCCTTCATCCCCCACTCCTGGTCCCTCACATGATCTGAAGGGTAAAGCCCCTATGACTGATGCACCCTCCCCTCCCAGAAAGAAAACCCATAGACAAATGGAGGAAGAAAGATTGGGAGAGGAGGCCGCTCAGAAGCTGCAAGAGGAGTTTGACTAACAGGCTGCGGCTGCCTCAACGGCTGCGGCTGAGGATGAAGCCTTGAAACAACAAAGACGTGAGCAGATAAAGAAAAATGCCATGTTTAGGGATAATGCAGATTGGATGAATGTGATTACAATCCTCACCTCTCACTACTCTCAGTTTACCGATGTGTTGGGTGCAGATGTGAACCAGGGAAATTGTGTTCAACGGGCGATGTCTCTGATGCAAAGGCAAAAGGAAGTTCTAGTTTCTCAACTTCGCCAAAATTGACGCAACCGCCCTCTTTCTTATGCTGAGCAAAAGCGGTTAATGCAGCAGTATGTGAAAAATCAATCTGGCGCCTATTATCAGAATGGTTGGACATGGAAGAAGGTAAGGAAGCTATCTGATTCTAAGCTTAAGGAGTTGTACACAAAGATGATCACGCAAAAGGATGTCCCTGTGCCTGCTCATGCTATCTATCGCCCTCCTCCTCGTGTGGTTCACACCTCCAAGCCTACTGCTGCTCCCACTCTATCATCCGTTGTTCAAGAAGGAGCTACTACTGCTGTTCCCTTTACCTCTTCTTCACAGGTTGATCCCACCCCTTCTACTGTTGATGATACTACCACACATGCTGTTGCTACCACTCTTGTTGTTAATCCTACTCATGTTGTTGATTCTACACCTCCACCGGCTTCTGCACCGCTTCCCCTTACACATGAAGCTGAGCTACTACTGCACCTTTCAATGTTGATGATCATGTTCCTACTGTTGCTGCACCTACCACTGTCAAGGCAAAGGAGGAACCCTCTACTGCTGTCCCCACCCCTCGTCGGTCTATTCGAAAGAAACAGGCTCGCTGTGGTAAGACTTTTCCATTTGAGAAGAGGGAACCTGCCCACTTGATAGATGCTGCTTCTGATAGCGATGATGACTTGCCCCTTGGCCGTGGAAGGATTGTGCATTCGGAGGTTCAACCATCACCCATTCGTGTTGGAACTTTTACTCATATGGTCCGGACCAATGATAGCCACCATAAATACTTCTCTAGATTGAATGATATTTAATCTTGGGTGGATCGTCAGGATCTTATGGTGTTATATAGGTTGGTTGATGCTTCTATTCCAAAGTCCCCGAGTGATGTTCCTAACTGGCCTGGATTGGTCCTTTGGGGTGATTTGAAGATCATGTTGGATTGTCCCTTGATTCTCCTAGTGCTGGTGTGTGGAAGGAACAACCTCGTTGGGTGATTAGAAGGTGGAAGTTGTATGCGGGTTGTGTTGTGCATTTGTTGGAACTTGAATCTGGTGCTAGTGTTTTTATGCTTGTGGATTTGGAGTATCCCCTGACCATTGCTACCATGGAAGCCATGTTGGAGAGCCACCTTGTGGTGTCAAATGCTCCTACTGGCAACGAGTCTGCTATGGCCACCTCCTTGGTTTGAGGAATTCAAGCTCGGCTACTTACGGACAAGGTTGCTGCTTCTGATCAGTGATTGGTTTGTTTCTTCTATACTTTTGATACTCTATACATTCTTTTCACCAATATGTACAGGGATTAGTGACTAACATAATACTAGTTATTTAAAAAAACAGACATACTTTTATATAATATCTGCTTATACTTCTAACATGTAATAGGATTTCAAACTTGTAAATAATATAATATCTGCTTATACTTTTCCATCACGTAACTGTTTCACTCTTGGATTTTTCACACTTAGGCTGTCATGTGGTATAATACTGGTGTTGGATCTGTTCCACACAATAAATGGTGTTTAACTCACCATGTCTTGCAGACAAGAAAGAGTTGGTTCACCATGAGGGTACGGCTCTAGTGTGATTCTCAAATCCGTTGATGGTTCCCAGTTTACCCAAAATTTGATGGTTTTCACTTGCCTTGGTCCTAGACTGAAAAGTGGCTAGTCCAAGGGGGTACGGCTCTTGGTAAAGACTCATATCAAATCCGTTGATAGCTATAATAGCTTGATCAAAGCTATAGGGTTTTCAGCTCACCGATGCTTTATTGCTAAGAGTTGGCTAGTCCGGAAGGGTACGGCTTCTGGTAAAGACTTCAATCAAATCCGTTGACGGTTGTGATGATTTGACCAAAATCATTAGGGTACCCCCACTCACCATTGATTTACATTCTAAGAGTTGGGTTGGGTTCTGGTCTCCCAGGGTGATGCTTATTCCACCACAATGACTAGATACCCCAAGAGCGAGCAGCTACTTGGTAAAGGCTTCTCAAATCTACTCATGTTGCTGTGAAGATCCAACAAGTGTAGATATGTTCCAAGCTTTCAAGAAGCTTCTCTAAGTTACTAGTTGCAGTGGTCTTTGTGCTTTCACTTCTGATGGTTATATTGCTGCTATTTGTTTTGCTGTTTCAATCCTCGTGCTGTTTTGCAAGATCTACCAAGAAACTTGAAATCAACAAGTCAAATTCAAGTTTAGGGGAGGATTGTTAGGACCTATCTAATAGATATTTGTAATAGATAAACTAGGAGGTATGTAGTTCCTCCTGGTCCTAGTAGTAGTAGGAGAAACACGTGCTCCTGGTCTAGTAGAAAGTCAAACAATGTTATTCTTAGCAGTTTGTTAGGATATGCATGAGATATGTTAGGAAAGGATATGCATATCAGGAGTTACAAGTTTATGTTTAATGTAGTATTAGGGTTTCCTTGTATTATAAAAGGAACCCATTGGCAGAAGGGGTTAGACACACCTTTCACCATTATTCATTTCATTTAGTTAAGAGAAATCCTTAGTAAGGATCAAGTTATTTTAGTTATTCTGTTTCTTCTAGATCATAGTATTTGTATTCCGCACTTATACTTTGTATTACATTAAGAGTCTCTCTGTGAATAGACTTGTGATTACAGAAGTCGTTCACCATTCTTAACAGGCTACAAGATCCAAATCTAGTGGACCCAACACGATTTCTCCTTTCAGATACACCATTTTGTTGTGGAGTATAGGGAGAAGTAAGATGTTGAACAATTCCATTCTCACTTAGATAATCTATAAAGTCTTGACTTAAATATTCACCACCTCTATCAGAATGAAGAGCTTTAATTTTCTTTCCTAGTTGTAGTTCTACTTCTACTTTAAACACCTTGAATGTTTCTAATACCTCATGTTTATGTTTAAGTAAATAAACATAACCATAACGGCTATAATCATTAGTAAATGTTAAGAACTAGCTAGCATCTTTCCTTGACACATGTCTAAGTTGTCTAAGTGGTCCACACACATCAATTTGTATTAAACCAAGTAGATTAGTAACCCTTTTCATATTACTATCTAAAGGTTTCTTGGTCATCTTTCCAGAGATACAAGACCCACATTTATCAAATGATTCATCATTGATATTTTCCAAAAAACCTTGACGTTGAAGCTTTTGTATACGAGTATTACCAATATGGGCAAGTCTACAATGCCAAAGATAAGAAGAGTTCATGTCAAACTTTCTCTTCTTATTCATGCTAACAACAGAATTATTATTATTCTTACATTCATTATCATGCATGTCTAAATAAAACACTCCATTCACAAAAATTGCATTAAAATAGAAAATACCATCTTTCCAAACAGAAATTTCATTATTATCAATTGTGTGAACGAATTCATTATTCAACAAAAAAGAAAAGGAAATAACACCCCTAAAAATTGTTGGTGCATAATTTAACACCCCCAAATTTACACGCAGCGGAATACATCTTTGGGTGCTAAACAATGATACTACAACACATAATTTATAAAGAACGACTCAAAAAGAGACGGTTTAGATTTATCGTTCCTAAAACATTTGTCAGAGTAGCGTAGTCCCAAGTAATCGTTACCAAAAGATAAGTTAAAACAACATAATAGTTTGTTTTAAAAATGGAACGATAAATAAATCAAAGAGTTTGAACAACATAGCAGTGCACAACTTCATTCTCGTGACCTCCAAGTTCCACTTCTTGATTACCTGAAATACATGTGAGTAAAACAATCAGCAAAAATGCCGAGTGAATCTATAGGTTTATGAAATCAATTTGAACACAAGCAAAGATTATAAGTTTGTGGCATGCTTATAAGCATCAAATAATAATTTGCATCAACAATGATAATTATATATAGCATAAATTACAATAAGCTCATGGAACCGAGCCCTTAGACACTCCCATATCAGTCTAATAAGACGAGATATTTATTAATTGTCGGTTACCTCCAGATTATTGGTACATTGCCGTATACCTGACTTCTCAATACAATATGTTCAAACAGTGTGGAGGTCGGGCCTAAGCTTCTATGACAAGTTCACAAAAACTGAACCGGGGCGGCTTCCCCCATAGATCTATTAATTGTACTAGCGGTTAACCCATCATAGGTTAATTAACGGTCCATAATTGAAATTTTAACAAAGGCAATCACTTAATGCAATTTAAAGGCAACCACGGGTCCATTCATAGAGGGACAAAGCATACCATAGAAATCTTGTGTTCTAAGTTTATAAAACATGTATTCCCCCTCGCGGGTTTAAAATCATTTAATAACTAGTATAAAGCGAGCTATAGACTCACGTTGATAATGAAAGGCGGATTATCGGCTACGGGCGTGCTTCGGTCACGGAAACCTATATAAATAATATCGGTCTTAGACTCTTGTCCAATTACTTTTATCAAAATAACAATATACATATGATGATTTTGTACATATGATGATGATCAAGTGGGTTTATATATCCTTGTTTACTCATTTTAGTGTTTACGTTTTGGTAACTTTTTACTAGTTTACTAGTTTTACCTACTTACCTATTTTAAGTCCAATAATCTTAGTATAAGTTCTTTGACTTGTTTTAATCCGTTTTATACCTATATTATCAGTATCTATACTTTCCATGTTGGGCCCAAATGGGTTAAGCCCAATAAGTTCTTTTTATAAGTGTTTAACTTATTTAGTCCAATTATTAGTCCAATATGCTTAGTTAGCTCGTTAATGTCCGTATGTCCTATAGTTCGGGTTTTATCGGTTTTTACTTGTATTAGTTACTTATATATCAGTATATGACTTTTAAAAACTTTACATTAGACGGGTTTGATCGTCTAAGTTTTAATTGGCGAAAAACGTTAATTTTACGGTAATAGCCGAAAAAGTCGTAAAAATCAAGTTTATAGTTTTTATTACTTATAAGTATTATTCCACTACCATTTATATAATTTATCCATTTATTTAACCTTTTACATATTTATATAAATAAGTTTCATAAGTTAGTGGGTTTTTATTTTACATTTTATACAATAAAATTTGAGTGCTTATATAATAATAATAATAAACATTAATTCTGAAAATCTGATTTTTATTTTCATCTTCACCATTTTTATCATATCTAGAGTTCTATAATGAATTAGAAGCTCATTTTTGGGTGGCATGATCTTCATATTATGTGCTACATTTAACTTAGCTATAGCTACTGATCATTTTAAGTTTATCTTGCCTTAACAGTCCCTACAAAACTGCTTATTCAGATTAGAACACCCAACTTGTTTTGATCATATCTCACTCATTATATTGATTCCATTGCATGGCCAACTCTCACATGTGTATAACATCTTTTACTTACTGTAAATGGATCATACCATGCAATTTTATCAGTTCAAGTTTTAGTTATATACTGTTTTTATACAGCCAACTAAATAAGCATGATTTTAGCCTTATTTCTCATGGTTATTAACATTTTTAAGCATATTTATCAACACTTGATCCCCACACAACATTTTTATCATCATATATACATCATATACGTATAAAAAATAAAGAAAATACATTTGTTCTTTACAAAAATAACAAGAGAAAATGGAGAGGATGATCTTCTTTACCAACCAAGTGTATTTCTTGTTTTTGGAAGACAAGAACTTGATGAACACCACAAGTAACTCCAAGATCATTAAACACCAAGAACAATAGTTGAAAAATCAGCCCTAGGACACAAGTAAATCACCTCCAATGTTGTTAAAATGGCCACCAAATGATCAAGGCTTCAAGATAACTCCATGATAGAGCTAGTAAACATGTATTTCATGGCTAGAAAAGATCAAAAGGGGTGTTTGTAGCTTCAATATGGATGGAAATGGTGAAGGTTTTTGAGAGGATTTGTGATGGTTTGCATGTAAGTAAATGGAATGTGTGAAGTTAGTTGATGGTTTTGTGTTAGATGGTGGAAAAGAGTAGCTTAAGGTGTAAGCTTTGCTTACACTTGTAGCTAGTTAGTTAACATGATGCCACATCCTTAGATGTGGTGTCATGTGTGCCATCCCATGTTAGCTAGTGGGGTGGGATAATGTATTTTGTCCCACCTCACTAATTTACGGGTATTCCTCGATTCTAGTTTTCTCAATTTGCGTGTCCTCGGGTCGTTTTACGAAAAACGTTTTTGTAAATTATGAATCAACGACACAAAACGAATCCAATAAAAATTGTCTCATCAAAAACGGAGTTCAAAAACGTAAATACGTAATCCTAAGGTTTCCGGTTTAGTCGTAAGGGACGCTAAATTATGCATGTAAGCCCAAATTTAAATCCGTAAATTGTGAGTTCGTCAACCAACACAAAAAAATAAGTTTCAAAATATTATACGAGAAAATATTTCACTACCTGAAAATCTTAGATTGTACTTTTTAAAAGTTTAAACGCACACGAAAAATAATAATATAATGACTCGATACGTAATTAAAACGATATCGTCGAAAGTATTAAATATCGAAACTATCGATAATAAAATATAAAAATTTTGGCATCCGTCGGTATCGCGATCACTAGTAGTCCTCGTTACTCGTCAAAATATTAAAATATAATATTTAATATCGGTTTCAACTTAAACCATTAAACATAATAATATTTAACGTTATAAAATACTTCAAAATAATTGAAAATAGTATTAAATTATGACCTTATTTTACGGGTTTTACATCCTCACCACCTTAAGGGAGCGACGTCCCGGCGCTCAACTCGCCTCATACACGAGTTGTTCACTACCCGGAAGGAGGAGGGCATTCCTTATAAAGAAGTCTTCACGTTCCTACGTGAATCTTGATCCACGATCTCCACTGGTTCTTTTACAAAACGTAACTTGTCGTCAAGTGGTATCTCACCAGAAAGGAATAAATAAATCCTTATCCACCAGTCACCCGTCAAGTTCGACACATGAAAATTTTATGAATCACACAATGCTCATTCGACGAAAAGAATAGGTGACAGGATTTTCGGGTAAGTCCAGTTAACAAGAATGTTGCAATTTAAAGGATACCCATCGGCCGGATAGCCATGGACACACATAAAAAAGAACTAAAAAGAAAACATTTTCATCGTCGGAGGGTGCTCACACGCGGGTCTTTACTCAAAGAATAATACAAAGACACCATCTCACTTTCGCCAGTGCGCATTCAAAAACTCAATGAACATCGTCGTTGAAAGTCAAAAAGATATTACATATTATGTGCTCTACATGATCGGACGTCATCGGATGATGCCGCCTCAAGTTCTCACAACTTACGATCATTTGACTAGATCACACACCATATAAGTACATAAAAGAAAAGGTCGAACATAACATCGATTATAGATCTCCATCGTTAATCATCGAGAAAACCTTGAACGAACCCTTGATAATAACTACTTGATCTCCAGAGTCTTTCTACTTGCGGTGTCGGCTTCAACATACTCCTCGAGGTTGTAACGAATTTATTAACTCCATTCATTAAGAGATTTGGTCCTCAATCATTCCACGAGTACACACATAAATCCTGGTGACACTTATCGTTTCTTCTTATACACTGCTTCCCGAGATTCATTTTAAACTCAGAATAAAATAGTGATCTTCAATACGAGGAACAGAACGAGATAAAAATGACTTCAATAAACGCAATACGAACAAGATGTGGTAAAATGATTTAAGATTAACGATCGACGAGGGATCTCGACTCATGTAACCGTAAAACATAATAAATCACAATACTAGAAAAATGAGAGCGAAGAATAAATTATACATTATCATTAAAATAACATTCGTCACAATTATCCGTCCCGGATTTGGTATTACCTTAAAACTCAGTTGAGGTACTTTCTCGATAAAGATGATACACCAAAAATAGAAGTAAAATAGTTTCAAAATTTATTTGGTCGTCTTAAGAAACTTTGAAGGAATGACGTAAATTTATTAATTAAACTCATACTGATGGTTATTTCGATGATTGAAAATCATTAGAAAATGTAGACAAGTTCCATAAAAATTTTATAATACTTTGTAGAAATACATAAAGGTGTTTATTATTTCAAAATAACATGGGATATATTCGGGTATTCGAAATGTGACAAGATAACAAAAGAATACGAATGAAAATAATAGTCAAAAATTAATACGAAATCAATGGTACAAAAGAGAACGAAGCAAATGTCGTATGGATTCTTAAAGAGAATAATAAAATAAAGGCATTGATGGTATGACGATAAGAAATAATAGATTAAACAAGTTGTAAAATTTGGTTGGTGCGGTCGATGGTTCACCAATATCAGCTCGTTAACTTAGCGGTGGTCGTTACACGATCGGAAATAAGATCCATACAAAAAATCTAATAAAAGGAAATTCCTAATAATCACTTGTAAGTAAAACAAATCAAACGAACGATGTTAGTGTTTAAAGGGAGAAGTCAAAGCACGGTTCACAAGGGTGATTTCGAGACAAGCGAGAGTGACGGACGTCATCCCGGATATACGGAAATCACTCTAGTGATAATTCATTATTCACGTGCGGAGACATTCCAAAGATCTACCCAGTCGCATAAGGAAGATTGGACGAGAAGGAAGGATAAAATATCGAGACTTTCTAGTCTTTTATCAGCAGTCAGTAATTAGACGAACGGTCAAAAGAAATTAGTTATAAGACAAAATGAAGTAACAAGTAGAAAATGATCGTCGAGTAAAAACGTACCCGTAAGCGCGTAATTCGTTCAAGAGAAGGTACGAAAACATATGCGGATGCATAGAAATTGCGCTACTTGCATAAAATATAAAGGTTTTCAAAACTTCTTTTCATCTTATTTTATTCTATTATGAATACAAGTAAAAAGTTGATTATTATCAAAAATTTTATGGTGACTACTATTCAGCCTAGCATGGCTCCTTCTAGATTAGACATAGGTGATCAGGCCATGTATAATTTAGGAATAGCAATGCAATGCTCAGTTTCGTCGAAAAGTATTACGTTTCTTATGTTTATATATAAACCATGCCATTTGTAAAATGGAATTTAGAAATAGTTTATGAATTTATAGTTTACAAGTAATTTGTGAGATACTCAATAAGCAACTTTTAATCTTACGAAAAGTATTTTATAAGACCAAAGTAAAAATAATTGGTGAAAATAATCGTAAAACAATATCAGATTTATTTATAATATGACATTATGACAACGTATAAAGTAGTCAAAGTTTTGCAAAAGTGGCAAATAGTAGCTCATAAAACAACCAATGAAATGGTTACAAGTTGTTAAGTTTTCAAAGAGTTATAAGGTTTAGACGAAAACGTCATGAGATACGCGATAAGAATGTCAACGAAGAATGTGAAGGCAAAACTTCAAAACTCAACTCAAATCAGTGGAAGGTTAGAAGAAAAATAAAAATAATATCGAATGACAAAAGAGTCATATATATAAAAAGAATAAAACAATCCAAATGTGTACTCATCGTAAGCTACACGATACATACATGCTTTTAAGAAAGTATGTTATTCGTTTTTAAATTACACCATTAATCCGGTAATTGCTAATCCTGTACTGTTTTTATTTTTAAATATTTTCACATGCAGCTAGTATTCGTTAGTTGTAAAATAATATTTGTTAAAATTTTACGATCTCAAATGAAATCAAAACAGCTTAGAAACATTTAAAACTCATGTTCTGAATTTTCTATCAGATTTAACTTTTAAATATGAGCCGATTAATTGACCCGATAAACGACATCTCCAAGACTCAGAGTCTAAAGCATTTTGATGCAAAACGACGTTTCAGACGACTTTCTAGTTTTACCCAAGACCTGAAAACCAATGTAAAATGACCAAAATACCCTTGCAAGTTCTGTGCAGGTTTGACTATTTTATTTTAAAACGCAAGTTTTACTTTTAAGTTTTGACATGTTTATACTGCCCCTACAGTTTCTGCATAAAGTGTATTTTTCGACACTTCTTAACGGCTCAAAATATATACATATATACACACATGTCTTGTGGATTTTACAACAACGAAAAAAAGAAAAAATAAATAAATCTCGTAATGAGCATCAAATAATATATAGCATGATGAATGACAGAAAATGCTTCAAGGTATTCAACACGAAATTTAGGAAGCAAAACGGTGAAAGACGTTCGTAATTTAGATTTCAAAATGCAATGTAGGCAAATCTCCTTGGTGCTACGATTGTCAAAAACACAAAACATAACAAGAAAAGAATGGAACATTAACATGCTACACTCCGGGAGCGAGAAGGTTAATGAAAAACAAATGATACAATTTTATATAAGTAAAATCGTATTCCAATTCTAGTTCCATAATCTAGACGATGATTTATAAAATAACGATGACGTTACCGAGATATAAGTGAACAATACACTTCGGAGTCGATACATATAAATGTCAACGAATTAAATCTTCGCATGTCGTGTAAAACGATAATAAAAATCAACAAAATATTATGAAAACCCATGGTATTATTCAACACTATTTTAAGAAATGTTTCAAAATGTATGACTCACACGATAGCGGTTAGTCTATTCCAAGGACACATTGAGCTACACAATGGTCTGGAGATTACGTTAAAAGACGTCCAAGCACAAATAGCCGGAAGACGATTTGAATATCTATATAGATATCACAAAGGGTTAAACAATGAAAGTAACGCGCGCCGATGAAGGTATGTAAGGTCATAATATAAAATTTTTGCAATAAAAGAAATTTAAATACTTCAAAAATAAATACAGAAAGATCTTGAAAATTCAATGTATTTATTTAAGTTAATCATTAATAAATGATAAATCTTTATCGAAAAGTTTAACGACATAAATATATATCGATAAAGTATTATAGTATGTATTTAGAAATACTTAGCAATAAGGCATACATAATAATGTATACTAAAGTTGTAATCCCAGAAGTAGCTTGAACCTGAAGTCACGCGAAATCATGTGCACCGACTCTTTGAAAAATAAAACCGACAGTTATAGTTTAGGTTTTTAGAAAAAGACCTAGTTCTCTATAACTCATGGCTCTGGTACCAATCTTTAACACCCCCAAATTTACACGCAGCGGAATACATCTTTGGGTGCTAAACAATGATACTACAACACATATTTATAAAGAACGACTCAAAAAGAGACGTTTTAGATTTATCGTTCCTAAAACATTTGTCAGAGTAGCGTAGTCCCAAGTAATCGTTACCAAAAGATAAGTTAAAACAACATATTAGTTTGTTTTAAAAATGGAACAACAAATAAATCAAAGAGTTTGAACAACATAGCAGTGCACAACTTCATTCTCGTGATCTCCAAGCTTCCACTTCTTGATTACCTGAAATACATGTGAGTAAAACAATCAGCAAAAATGCCGAGTGAATCTATAGGTTTATGAAATCAATTTGAACACAAGCAAAGATTATAAGTTTGTGGCATGCTTATAAGCATCAAATAATAATTTGCATCAACAATGATGATTGTATATAGCATAAATTGCAATAAGCTCATGGAACAGAGCCCTTAGACACTCCCATATAAGTCTAATAAGACGAGAGATTTATTAATTGTCGGTTACCTCCAGGTTATTGGTACATTGCCGGATACCTGACTTCTCAATACAATATGTTCAAACAGTGTGGAGGTCGGGCCTAAGCTTCTATGACAAGTCCACAAAAACTGAACCGGGGCGGCTTCCCCCATAGATCTATTAATTGTACTAGCGGTTAACCCATCATAGGTTAATTAACGGTCCATAATTGATGTTTTAATAAAGGCAATCACTTAATGCAATTTAAAGGCAACCACGGGTCCATTCATAGAGGGAAAAAGCATACCATAGAAATCTTGTGTTCTAAGTTTATAAAGCATGTATTCCCCCTCGCGGGTTTAAAATCATTTAATAACTAGTATAAAGCGAGGCTATAGACTCACGTTGATAATGAAAGGCGGATTATCGGCTACGGGCGTGCTTCGGTCACGGAAACCTATATAAATAATATCGGTCTTAGACTCTTGTCCAATGAATTTTATCAAAATAACAATATACATATGATGATTTTGTACATATGATGATGATCAAGTGGGTTTATATATCCTTGTTTACTCATTTTAGTGTTTACGTTTTGGTAACTTTTTACTAGTTTACTAGTTTTACCTACTTACCTATTTTAAGTCCAATAATCTTAGTATAAGTTCTTTGACTTGTTTTAATCCATTTTATACCTATATTATCAGTATCTATACTTTCCATGTTGGGCCCAAATGGTTTAAGCCCAATAAGTTCTTTTTATAAGTGTTTAACTTATTTAGTCCAATTATTAGTCCAATATGCTTAGTTAGCTCGTTAATGTCCGTATGTCCTATAGTTCGGGTTTTATCGGTTTTTACTTGTATTAGTTACTTATATATCAGTATATGACTTTTAAAAACTTTACATTAGACGGGTTTGATCGTCTAAGTTTTAATTGGCGAAAAACGTTAATTTTACGGTAATAGCCGAAAAAGTCGTAAAAATCAAGTTTATAGTTTTTATTACTTATAAGTATTATTCCACTACCATTTATATAATTTATCCATTTATTTAACCTTTTACATATTTATATAAATAAGTTTCATAAGTTAGTGGGTTTTTATTTTACATTTTATACAATAAAATTTGAGTGCTTATATAATAATAATAATAAACATTAATTCTGAAAATCTGATTTTTATTTTCATGTTCACCATTTTTATCATATCTAGAGTTCTATAATGAATTAGAAGCTCATTTTTGGGTGGCATGATCTTCATATTATGTGCTACATTTAACTTAGTTATAGCTACTGATCATTTTAAGTTTATCTTGCCTTAACAGTCCCTACAAAACTGCTTATTCAGATTAGAACACCCAACTTGTTTTGATCATATCTCACTCATTATATTGATTCCATTGCATGGCCAACTCTCACATGTGTATAACATCTTTTACTTACTGTAAATGGATCATACCATGCAATTTTATCAGTTCAAGTTTTAGTTATATACTGTTTTTATACAGCCAACTAAATAAGCATGATTTTAGCCTTATTTCTCATGGTTATTAACATTTTTAAGCATATTTATCAACACTTGATCCCCACACAACATTTTTATCATCATATATACATCATATACATATAAAAAATAAAGAAAATACATCTGTTCTTTACAAAAATAACAAGAGAAAATGGAGAGGATGATCTTCTTTACCAACCAAGTGTATTTCTTGTTTTTTTGGAAGACAAGAACTTGATGAACACCACAAGTAAATCCAAGATCATCAAACACCAAGAAAAATAGTTGAAAAATCAGCCCTAGGACACAAGCAAATCACCTCCAATGTTGTTAAAATGGCCACCAAATGATTAAGGCTTCAAGATAACTCCATGATAGAGCTAGTAAACATGTATTTCATGGCTAGAAAAGATCAAAAGGGGTGTTTGTAGCTTCAATATGGATGGCAATGGTGAAGGTTTTTGAGAGGATTTGTGATGATTTGCATGTAAGTAAATGGAATGTGTGAAGTTAGTTGATGGTTTTGTGTTAGATAGTGGAAAAGAGTAGCTTAAGGTGTAAGCTTTGCTTACACTTGTAGCTAGTTAGTTAACATGATGCCACATCCTTAGATGTGGTGTCATGTGTGACATCCCATGTTAGCAAGTGGGGTGGGATAATGTATTTTGTCTCACCTCACTAATTTACGGGTATTCCTCGATTCTAATTTTCTCGATTTGCGTGCCCTCGGGTCGTTTTACGAAAAACGTTTTTATAAATTATGAATCAACGACACAAAACGAATCCAATCAAAATTGTATCATCAAAAATGGAGTTCAAAAACGTAAATACGTAATCCTAAGGTTTCCGGTTTAGTCGTAAGGGACGCTAAATTATGCACGTAAGCCCAAATTTAAATCCGTAAATTGTGAGTTCGTCAACAAACACAAAAAAATAAGTTTCAAAATATTATACGAGAAAATATTTCACTACCTGAAAATGTTAGATTGTACTTTTTAAAAGTTTAAACGCACACGAAAAATAATAATATAACGACTCGATACGTAATTAAAACGATATCGTCGAAAGTATTAAATATCGAAACTATCGATAATAAAATATAAAATTTTTGGCATCCGTCGGTATCGCGATCACTAGTAGTCCTCGTTACTCGTCAAAATATTAAAATATAATATTTAATATCGGTTTCAACTTAAACCGTTAAACATAATAATATTTAACGTTATAAAATACTTCAAAATAATTGAAAATAGAATTAAATTATGACCTTATTTTTACGGGTTTTACACATAATGACAAACATTTAAAATCAGTACTAAACCCGAAAGTAAAACTAAATTAAATGTTCCTATAGCTTCAACTGCTGCTTGTGCGCCATTGTCCACTTGCAGAAATTGTTCCCCATAGGATAGCTTCCTTTCCAGATTAAATCTCTGCAGCGTATTACAAATGTTAATACCGCATCCTGTATCATATACCTAGGAATTTAATTTTTATGTTAAATTAAACAATTCAATCATAAATAAAGTACCTGAAGCTGCAACGCTCTGCTCAGACTTCTTCTTTATTTCTCGCAACTCTTCGAGGTAGAGGGTAATTCCTCTTCCAGTGACTTTCCTTGCAATGGTGACAAGTCTCATCCTTCTGAGATTTATTCTTCATGACAAAGTTCTGCTTAGGTTTTAAATAAGTTGCAACTTTCTTGCCCTTATCACCCTTGCCTTTGCCTTTCTTCTTATTCACTTGCGGTTTTGGCTTACTCACTCTAACCTTGTGTATGGTTAGTACTGGAGTAGTAGAAGTAGATGCCTTCTCCTTTAACCCCTTTTCATAGTCAATGAGCATTGCATGCAAATCATTAACTGTCATACCCGTGCAATGCATATTATAGTTTCTAACAAAATCATTGAAGTCCTTGTTAAGGAACCTATTGATCAAGTTGATAGCCATATTATGATCATAGGGATGTCCTAGTGCAATGTGTTGTTCCATATAACCCCTCATCTCCAAGTAATAGGCACTAACAGACTTTCAAGGAGTTTGCTTGCAGCTATGCAAAGCATCAACTAAGTCGTAGATCTCCACAGCTTGCTGCTTCTCGAACATAGCCTTGAGCTCATCAAGCATTCGCTTAGGTGAAAATAGCTCATACTTCTGTTGAAGTAGAGGAGCCATTTTACCTAACATTAAGCAAGCCACCTCCGAGTGCTTCTGAAAGTTAGCAGCGTGTTCAAGTCTTTGCACTTCAGAAGCTCCTTCAGCAAGATCCTCTGGATAAGGAGTGGTCAAGATATCAATAGTACCCGCTACTCATAAGACAATTCTTAGCGAGCGGTACCAATCATTGAAGTTTGGGCCAGTAATTTCAGGACAATCAAAAAATGCTTTGAACGCAGAACTTATAGTGTTATTGTCGGGTTGAGCCATTTCTACAGAAATAAGTTCAAATATTAGTATTTTCGATAATAAAATACTTTCACGAAAATAAAATTACCCCGGTATATAAACCATAGTATTTTCCTTGAATCCTAGAACTATATTGACATAGAGTTACATCAATTGATCTGCTAGTAACGAATGTACTTAACATAGCGACTTGTCGAACAATTCAATTAACAAACAATTTTCAATTTCTATATTTTTAAGGGATTTACATTGCCAAAAGAACATTTTGCGTTGTAAACATGTTTCATCCCTTTTGAATGCCTTAAGTTTCCAGATCTCACTGTGTAACACCCCATTTTGGAAATGGAAATATCACAGTAATTATGGCGTGTCATCAAAGCATACAAGGTAAAATGTCTAAACATTACTTGACCATAAAAAGGAAAATACCAGAATCAAACATCGGTAGTCCAAAAAGTAAAGCTCATCACACACAAACATAGTATAGTAAGGAATAAGGACGAAACAATGTCCAAAGCCTAAGTATCATAAAGAAAAGAAATGCATAATGTAAAGAAGGCTAGACAGCTTCCAGTCCATATGCACGTACTCTTAGTATCTACGAGCGTCCCTGAGTACCTGCCGTTTTGGGAACATAGAAAAGGAAAACGGCTGAGCAATACGCTCAGTGCATGGATGTACAATAAAGCATGAATAGGATAAGCATATAACATATAACAGCGGAAGAAACTAAGTCCCGAGTAACCTGGTTAAGTCTTAATAAAACTTGTTTTATAGTTTGAAAGTCTTATGTTTATCTTATAAAAACTGTTTGTCATATTTTACCATTAGCCAATATAGGTCATGAATATCCACCGTGCATGAATAATTGGAGGGGTGACCTCATCATGCAAATTAAAGGGGTTGCCTCTAATTTAATATACTGGTTTATGGGTAGGAGGGATCAACTCCTTGTGAAGGATGCAAGGCACACACCACATTCACCATGTAATCCTGAATAAAAACGTGTAACTAGGATGCACCCATACGCCCCACATGATAAATATAAATAAATGGCCAAAAGCTGAAGGGGCGCCACGAGCAATCACTCCGCCGTGGTGAAGTCATAACATCAGTGCCTCTAATGTTATGGTTATGGTACCTCCATAACTAGGTGAAACTGGTCATGCATGTATATGGGTATAGGTAATCATATTTAAAACATAAGCAATCAAGCTCATACTTATACTACGGGAAAACAGTTGGCTGCATACGGGGAAATCCTAATAAGGAAAGAATGTCCATACTGAAAGGACGGGAATCCGTACCTTATGTCCAGTGAACGAGAACGATGAACTGCGAGAATCCTACTTCCGAAACACTAGTGCTACATAAATACGTACAGGAAATAAGTATCTGCTTACTACATACATAGCTGGTTTTATATCATGTCTTAGCTTATTTTATGTGTTCTTACTATTTACACTGTTTAAAGCCTTCAACTGTGTTAAATCTTATATTATGTTCAATCTGATTAAGTATTTCTGATATTTCATGTGTTATTATACTTACTGTGTAATAATAAGTAACTTTCCAAAAATAGCAGGTTTCCTAAAATAGAAAGTTTCCAAAAATAGAAAGTTTCCAAAAATAGAAAGTTACCAAAAATAGAAAGTTTCCAAAAATAGAAAGTTTCCGAAAATAGAAAGTTTCCAAAAATAGATTTACTGCTTAAAATAGATAAGTTTCTAAAAATAGAAAGTTTCCATAAATAGATTAGCTGCCTTAATTAAATAAGTTTCCATAACTAGATTAGCTGCCTTAAATAAATAAGTTTCTAAAAGTAGTTAGTTTCCATAAATAAAATAGCTGCCTTATTTAATTAAGTTTCTAAAAATAGAAAGTTTCCATAATTAGAAATAAGCTGGTTACATAAGCTAAGTAAATAAGCCTATGTGTTTTCATGATTATTTCCTAAGTCATATGATATATTATATAGTTTAATAATTATTTCATGTAATTTAATTAAACTATAGGTTATAATATTTAATTAAAGTATGACATGTTTTTAATTAAATATATTAAATACTTAGGTTAAAATATATATTATTAAATATTAATAATATAACCTAAGTCATGTTTAATTAATTAATTATATCCATAGTTTTTAAATAATTAATTAATTATAAGTCTTAATAATATAAATACTTAGGTTAAAAATAATTCATGATTATTAATAATTAATTAACCTAAGTCATGTTATTAAATTAATCTCATCTTTTATTAATTTAATTTTTAACGTAAGTTTATAACATAAACAACTAACATAATCATGATCCGGATCTAAGCCTAAAAACATGCACCGGATATGAAACAACACCGTACCCCTAACCAAATCGGGGTACCCCCTTGCTGCCGTGGGACCCACACGTACCAACCAAGACCAAAAAGGTCTTGGTGGTGGTCAGCTAAAACAAACCGAACCCCCCTTGGGGTCGGTTGTATCCTGCGGCCCAAAACCAAACACCCCTTTGATCGACCCTTTGATTAACTAATGATCAAAACATGTTAGATCTATGTTTAATTAATGTGTTTTTATAAAAAACATCACGTGTTCATAATTAATAAAAGATTAATTAAAAAGAAAAAGGTTAAAAAGGTTTTACCGTATTCGTGGATCAAGAGGGTGAAGAACAAACACGAATAAACACTAATTTAACAAGATCCAAGATCAAAGAAATCACCTTGATGGTGATTTGAAGGTGGCGGCACAAAGAAGGAGGAGAAAAGGGATTTTAGGTTTTTCTTAAAATCTTCTGTAACTTTAATTTGAGTAGTGAAAACTTAATTACCCCCTTTTAGCAAAAATTGGTAATGGGCTTGGCCCATTACCCTTGTTTTGGCCGCGGGTAGGGACTCCCTCGTGGGGTTCCCGTACCTCGTTTCGTGTCTTGTTATTTAGTACTCGTTTATGTTTAATTAAGTTCGTGTTTTAAATGTTCTCGTTACGTAAATACCATACTCTTATATATTTAATTACGCTCGTATTAAATATATATACGTAATTAATAATAGCTCGTGTTTTAATTACGCTCGTGATTTCGTGATCGTATGCTCGTGATTAATTATTGCTAAATAATTATTACTTGATCGTGCAAATAAAATACTTATCGTGTTCTAACACGTACGTAATACATAAACTCCTAACACGTAATCGTAATCATGCTATATTAGGAAAGTTTTTAACTAGTACGTACGATCCTAAGGGTACTATGCATGGTAAAAGCATGCGGGTTTTACAACTCTTCCCCCCTAAAAAGAATAATTCGTCCCTGAATTATAGATAAAGTAAACTAGAAAAGAAGAACATACCCGAATTAAAAATATGAAATGAGGGTAAGAAGCCCGGATAGACTCCTCTGTTTCCCAAGTGGCTTCCCGCTCGGTATGATCCCTCCATAGAATTTAGACGAATGGAATCGTCTTCTTTCTCATGACTCGTTCTTGCCTGTCAAGAACTCGCTCGGGTTCTTCTATAAAAGTGAGATCTTCACGTATCTGTTCCAGTGGATACTGAACCATGTGAAGGGGATGATATTGGTACAACATATCCTCCAATGTTTGAATGGTTCGCTCCGACTGTCCGTCCGTTTGAGGATGAAAAGCCGTGCTAAGCTTAAGTTGTGTTCCCCAAGCTTTCTGCAGACTTTTCCAAAAGCGCGAAGTGAATCGAGGATCTCTGTCTGAGACGATGCTGGATGGTGCACCGTGTAGTCTCATGATCTCTCGTCTGTACGTATCTGCGAGTTTACTTACCGGATCTTCCTTGCGGATCAGTAAGAAATGAGCTGATTTGGTAAGTCGATCAACGATAACCCAAATTGCATCGTGCTTCCTTTTGGTAGGCGGAAGACCGGTAACAAAATCCATGGTGATTTTGTCCCACTTCCACTCTGGAATATCTAACGGTTGAAGGAGACCGCTAGATCACTGATGCTCGATCTTAACCTGCTGGCAGGTAAGACATTTGGAGACATAAGTGGCCACATCCTGTTTCATACCACTCCACCAAAAGTACTGCTTGATGTCATGGTACATTTTGGTTGAACCAGGATGTATCGAGAATGGGGAGCTATGAGCTTCTGCTAGCAAAGCTTCCCGGAGTTCTTGGTCGTCAGGAACACAAAGTCTAGTGCCCTGCCATACGATACCATCTGCATCTACTCTGAATTCTGTCTGCTTCTCCAAATTCTGAACTATCGCCCATAATTCTCCATCATCCTTCTGAGCTTCCTTAATCTTAGATAGTAACTCGGGTTCTACTCTAAGATTGGCCCAGTAACCGTGCTGTCCACGTACCATGATCTTGATGTCTAGTCGCTCCAAGTCTCTTATGATTTCCTCTTCGATTCTAATGTTGTTGATCATTCTGGACTTCCTGCTAAGGGCATCTGCTACTACATTTGCCTTTCCGGGATGATACTGTAGATTAATGTCATAATCCTTCAACAGCTCTAACCATCTTCTCTGCCTCATGTTCAATTCACGGTGAGTGAAGATATACTTCAAGCTCTTGTGGTCCGTGAAAATGTCACATGATTCTCCATATAAGTAGTGTCTCCATATCTTCAATGCAAACACGACTGCAGCAAGTTCCAGATCGTGCGTGGGTGATTCTCTTCATAAGGCTTAAGCTGCCGTGAAGCGTACGTGATCACTGATGAGACGGCTTTTATACATGGTCTCATCGTTCTTTTTGGACTTAAAATGCATTAAATATCATCAAAATACCCAAATATATGCTTGTGTTTGTTGCTTGTGTATTTTAGGTACGGATATTGAGAAAATGACAAAAGATTACAAGAATCACGCAAAAACGAACACGGGAAACGAAACCGCACGATGAACCAAGCCCTAGTGAGGAATTTTCCAAAGAAAACCCTAGAAGATTTGAAGAATATTGAAGATTGGTCCTCCAAGTTTGAAGAATTGACACTTTATACCCTTGTATCTTCATAATTACAAGTTTGGTCCCTAAAGTTTGTCAAAATTACAAAAAGGACCCTTAACTTTGAAGAAATTGGAAAATTTAGTCCCTCATCAAATCTAAATTGCCAATAATGGTCCTTCAAGAAAGTCAACAAACAAGTCAAAGCCTTGAAGTTGAAAACATGCCAAAATCAGCCCTTGAATATTGAAGGAAATTCATGTTTAGTCCTTGTTTGAAGTATGGAAACAATATGTGCCAAAACTGACAACTCCCCAAAGATATTTACAAAGGAAAAAATAATTTGGGCGATTTTAATACAAAGTGAAGAAAAGGAAAACATGAGGGGGCAATTTTGGGAGACAATCAAACCCCACCAGCCAACCCCCACTGACACCTCATCAAACCCGACCCACCCAAACCATTTACCCATACCCATACCCCAAAACGCGGTTCTCCATTAAAGTAAATAATACGTTAATATTAAACGTATTCCTTTTTCCCCTTAAAAACAATTAACCCACTTTGAAAAAATCAAACACACGTTTTTCTTATAAACCCTAATCTTTCCCCCAAATCAAAAGTTTATGATTAATACTTGATACATTCCAGATCAATGATTGATCATGGATTAATCCTAAACCCACTTTTAAACTCCCATCACTCTCACCCCCTGGTCCCCAAAACCCCACCCATTCACAAGAAAACAAGAGGCACCAGAGAATCAACGTTTCATAAGGATTTCGTGTTCTCCAAACGAAATCCAACGTCTAAGAATGATGCATCCCAGCTGTCCATCACAAAAATCCAAACGAGGGTCACAGGGTTTCAAGACTTATTCAAAAAGAGGAATCAAAAATCAGCATATTCGAGTATATCCGCATCTCAGCAAGGGTAATCTTGGAACTCAATTAGATTAGGGTTTTCTTTTATTTTCATTTCTAGAATGATCTGAGGGGGTCTATAAATGAGGACCAACTTGTGGTATCCCATTTTTCCCCTGTCTCGGATTTTGTTTTGTAATTTACTTTTTATAAATGAAAAGTTGAAGTTTTTAAATAAATCATCCGAGTTCCCTTTTAATTTAATGTTTGTGGTTCAAGTTTATGTTATTTAAAATTGTGTTGAAGTTTTCTGCTTAAGTTATCCAGTAGTTGGTTGAATTGAATCAAGTTTTCCCGTTTAAAATTAGTTACAAGCTTCAAGTGTTGAGTGTTGAGTAAGTTAGAACAGATTTTGAAAGAAAGAGGACTTATTTATATTGTGACTTACTGAATCAAGACCACAGGTCTTGATTCTTGAAATTCTTTTTTCTTAGCAGCGTTCTCATCATTCAGGGTGCTTCGGTTCAGTTGTTGAACCTCAACGAACCACCCATCTTCATTTTATCGTCCAAGACACCCCTGCCTCACCTAGTTGTTGGTTGAGGTCAGGGGAGCTTAGCCGACCCTTGTTGGATGCAAACAAGGGTAGGTATCGCATTCTCAATCTTTCCTTTTTTTTTATATATTCCTGTTAATGGTAAATATTTTTTTTTTGGTATGTTAATTGCTTGACAGATTTTTCGTTATTAAAATTGATTTTTCTGCATAAGGCTTCGAGTTAGCGTATTTGTGGTAGAGTAATATAATTAGTTCAGTTTATTGCTTTGGTAAGATAATTGTGATATTGTTCTATTGTTGATTTGGGACTTATCTCGGTGATAGTCTTGAGTCGTAGCATCGGATTGTGGGCATAAGATAGGACAGCTTGACTTGGTAGTAGTAATTCGGGCATATTTGTGGCTTGTTCATTGCTTGCGTAGTCTCCACTGTTTTAGAGTAAATCCTAGCAATTTTGGCGTGGTGTTGTTTGTTCCATGTTTTTCTGAGTCTGCTAGTCGAAGTATCACTTGTTTAGTCAATTTTGAATCTAGTATGCATGTTTGTTTGATAGTATAAGTGGTAATTAGGCTAGAAATTAGGGAGCATTATCTAGGGTGCCTGCGTAGTTAGCTTAGTTTTTGGTCTGCTTACTTGCTTGCTAGGTTGTGCATCATTTCTCTTAGCTTCGTGTTCTGTCGTGTACTTTCTGTTACTGCTTTGGGTCCGTAAGGATTAGTCACAGATTTGCTGCGAATTTGTCAAGTTCTAGCTACCTGCCTGCTGGTCTACTTACTTGTGTATCAGTTTTCATTGTTCCGTGTATTGTTCGTTGCTTTCTGTTAGCTTAGAACACCCCCCACACGCCAACTGCGGGTGAGGGGTTTGATTGTCCAAAAAGAAGCTCATCAAAGCCACAGACTTCAAAGGGGGGCATTTGCCCACCTTTTCAACAAAAAAGAAAACAGGAAAGTAAGATTTGCAGGTCTGAGACCTTTTGATACATCTAGGAGTGATTCGGGCTTATATTGGACGTGTGTATTAGTGTTTGGGTGAGTTGAAGTCTGTGTACAAGGTTTTTAAAAAAAAAAAAAAAAATATTTGCAAAAATTTTGGCGTGGCCAGGAATCGAACCTGCGCCACCACTGCCAAAGTACACACACACTACCGCTCGCCCTTGGGACTTTTACTGCTAAAGTCTCAAGTGGTTAACCATTTAACCCTTTTTTTTATTGAGCTTTTTAACAAGCCGTAGCTTCTTTATCCCTTTTTGAGCTTATTTTTGTAACTTATTTTGTCACCAGTATTTTTCTTAAGGTTTAATTGAGGTTCAGGATTTTTCTGCTTTAAAATATTATTTTTCCTTTTATTAAATTATTTATTAGGATTATTTTCAGATTAAATCTTAGAAAGTGCATTAAAAATAGTAAACAGTAATTAAAAAAATCAAAAAAATAGTTTTTAAGTTTTCATTTATATTTTTAAGGTTTACATTAGATTAACTTTCCAAAAACTTAAATTTTTAATTTTATATTATTTTAAGGTTTTTTATAAACTTTAATAATTTTTATAAAATTAATTAAGAGGTTTTAGGTGCTTTAATTTACATTTTCTTCCTAGTTAGAATATTTAGGATTTTTGAGAATTTTTTAGAATTTATTTTAGAACTTTTTATTTTTTGGAATATTTTAATATTATTTTATTCATAAAAAGTCAAAGTTTTATTTTTAACTTTTTTTCATTTTTCCTAGATTCTAGACATTAAAATAGGACCTTTTTCACTTTCCAATTAATTTTTAGGCTTTTCAATTAATTTCTAGATTTAATTTAAGATTTAATACATTTTAATAGTTTTTAAGTGTTTAAAAATAGTTTAATTTGGTTTTAAAATTTTTAAAAATTGTTTTTAGCTTAATTAGGATATTTTTAAGGTTTACAAATTATAAAATCTTGTTTAGGGCTTTTTAATAGTTAAAAGTGATTTTTAGGGCTTTAATTAGCATTAAAAAGTCATTATTTAATTAATTAAAAGGTTTTAGCAAGTTTGGATTTTTTGTAAACTCTTAGAATATTATTGGGGATTTTTAGTAATTTTTAGGAATTTTTAGGTTAAAATTTTTATTTTTGTCGTTTTTACGGTTTTACGTTTACGCCTTTTTCGTCGTAATTTAATACGTTTTCGTAACCGTCTTTTCTTTCCTTTCTCATTTCTTTTCTTCTTGTTCATAAATACAAACATCATTAATCAATTCTTAACACAACGCACTAGCCTCCTCGAGAACGAACTCACCTAGGGTCATTCACACACGGTTTTCCTAAATCGTCGTGCACTTGCCCTATTTAATTGCTCTCTTTTCCTAAAGGGTTGCAAAACTCCAACATCATTTTGGCGCCGCTGCCGGGGAGGCGTGTTGTGTTTTGGTTGAACCATTGTTGTTTTTATATATAGCCACAAAAGTATTTGTATTAATAGCACTCTATTAATACGTATTATCGTTTTTCGGTTTTTGTGTGAATATTATTACTATATTGTATACGTAGAACAATAAATTTACAAGTACTCCAAATACGTGAGCAATCACAACCTTGATTCGGGATTTCATCACTCGATCATTGTATTCGAATCTCAAACCAAAGAAAAAAGGCAAAAATAGATAAATACTTTCGTGAAGCTTGATTTTGATAATACAAACTATAAGGTGGGTATAAGGCGGTTGTATTTCAAGACCTAAAGGAAAAAGGCTCTTAAGTGCTTCGCGCCGCCTCGTTTCCTCCGCTTGCTTGTGCGTATTTGATTTTGAGAGTGAATCGAGGGTTTTGCCGCCCAAAGTATTACTAAGTATCATATATATTTTCTTGGTTTCATTTGATTAAACCCTCTTGAACGATTTGGTGTTCCACCATCGTTCTAAAGTCATCGAAGGCGTTCACTTCACGTGTTCGTTTTCATTCCTTGAGGCTTCTTTAATCAAGAGATTTGATTAAAGAGGAGATTTGTAGATTTTGGTCTACTTAATACATTCCAAAAAATCCAAAAAAGTTAAAAACAATCAAAAACCACAAAAAAATTGAAAAAGTAAAAATACAAAAAAGAATCTTCTTTGCTCGCCTTCTCGTTGTACGTGACGTTTATGCAAACTCGCTCTAAAAATAGACGTGCTCGTAAACGAAGAAACAAATCACTCACTCCTACTAGTGAGGACTCTCCTATTGACGAACCCATTGTAGTGAAAGAAGCACCCATGGCTAATCGAACTATGATGGAGTTACTTCAAGCACCCACCGAGGGTTATGGAGAAGCGATTGTGATTCCCGCTATCCTTGCGGAGAATTTTGAGGTTAAGACGGGTTTGTTGTCCATGATTCAAAACAACAAGTTTCGAGGGGACGAAAAGGACAACCCGCATAACCACATTCGCCAATTTAATCGTCTCACCGCCACATGCAAGTTTAAGGACGTCTCAAACGACTCGATTAAGATGATGCTTTTTTCGTATTCCTTAGCGGGGCCCGCAAAAATTTGGTTAGAGAAAGAGCCACCCAATTCTATATTGACGTGGAAGGATCTCGTTTCAAAATTCGTGAACCAATTTTTTCCGCCCTCTAAGACTACGCACTTGAAAAACGAGATTTCAAAGTTTTCGCAAGAGTTTAATGAGAGTTTTTCAACGGCTTGGAATAGGTTTAAGGAAATGTTGCACGAATGTCCTCATCATGGTTTTTCCGACTTGCATCAAATAGACACGTTTTACAATGGCTTGAACGATCATGAGCGTGATTATCTTAATGCCGCCGCGGGTGGTAATTTCTTGTGTAAAACGGTCGAGGAAGCATTGGTAATTATTGAGAATAGGTCTAAGGTGTATAGTCCTCGTAGCACGTCGAGTGTTCGTAAGGCTTCGTCTTCATCTTCACCTAGTTTGTCACACACCGTTGATGCTTGCCAAGTCGAGGCTAATTTGGAGAACAAAATTTTTGATATAGTGAAAGGCTTGTTAGTTGAGTTTAAAGTTGGTGAACAACCCGCTCCCGCTACGATTAAAGCGGTTGAGGTTTCTTGTATGTATTGTGGTGGAGCTCACGATTATTCCGAGTGCATTACCAACGGTGGTAACACTTCGAGTGCCTACGCGGCCGCGGGAACTTATAACCAAAACGGTCAAGTTCCTCGCACTAATCAATTGACTCCACCGGGTTTTTCACCAAATCAAAATGCTAACAATTATCGAAACAATCAAGTTGGTTACCAAAGCAATCAAAGGAACAATTATAAGGGTAATAACAACTATGGGAATCAAGGGAGTAGTAGTAGTAGCCAATTGCAAAATCAAAATCAAAACCGTAATTTTCAAAATGCAAGTCAAGGTCTTCAAAATAACAAAGAACTTCCAATAGACTTTTTGAATTACGCTACTTCAAATGATAAGATTGTGGAAAACATTCAAGAGCAAATGGCTAATCAAGCTAAGGAGACGGCTAAGAATGCAAAGGAGTTAGCTAATTTCATTAAGGAAAATCTAGCCATGAGGAATGAATTGAAAAATGATTTTGCTAACCAAATTCGAGGTCAAAACAACAAGATAGAGCAAAGTCATGCTAGGCTTGAACAAAGAATTGACCAAAAAGCCGCTATCCAAGATGTGAAATTTAATAATTTTGATGTTAAGCTTAATGCAATTTTAGAAGCCGTAATGGGAAACAAAGCCTCTACTTCGGGTAGTTTGCCTAGTAACATCGTTTCAAACCCGAAGGGAGAGATGAAAGTGATTACCACACGTAGTGGTAAGGCACTTAAAGAACCGACTCCTCAACCAATTACTCCAACGGTGGAGGAAATTGAGGAAGAACCCGAGGTGGTGGTCGAAAAGGAGCATATTTCAATCCCACAAAGTACCGCTCATGCCACACCTACGGTTGACCCATCACCCATATTGGAACCCGAGATTCCAAAGGCTATGCCTATGCCCCAACCCACACCACCCTTGCCTTACCCATCGAGACTTAGGAAGGAGAAACGACAAGAGCGCGACAACTATCAATTTGAGCTTTTTATGAAAATGTTTCGTGATTTGCACTTTAATGTGAGTTTCGCCGATGCCTTGGTCATGATGCCTCGATTTGCCGCTAACTTTAAGAGTATGTTGAACAACAAGGAAAAATTACACCAAAAGTCTAGTTGTTCGTCGGTTTATCTTAATCGCATACCTCAAAAAGTCGGTGATCCCGGTAAATTTTTGATCCCTTGTGCAATTCAAGATATGGAAGAATGCTATGCCTTGGCCGATCTTGGTGCTAGCATTAACTTGATGCCACTTGCAATCTACAAGTCGCTCAATCTTCCTAATCTTACTCCTTCACGAATGTCTATTGAGTTGGCCGACCATTCCACGATTCTTGCATGTGGTTTGGCGGAAGACGTTTTTGTGAAAGTGGGGAAGTTCTACTATCCCGTAGACTTTATTGTTGTTGACATCCCCACGGATCCTCAAGTTCCTCTTATTTTAGGTCGTTCGTTTTTAGATACGTCTATGGCTTTGATTGATGTGCATGCTAGAATGATCACCTTACGTTTCAACGACGAGGAACTTGTTATAAACGCAACTCAAAATTCTCAACTTTCTCATGTTTATTCCGTTGCTACCATAAACCTCGTTGATATGATCGACGTGGTTTGCGAGGAATTTTCACAAGAAGTTTTAGGGTTTGGTGATGAAGAAACTAGTGGCAATCCCACTATGTTAGATCCAATTCTTGATAATTCGACACCAACCTTCACTCCTTTCGAAGGTGGTGGTTTTACGTTGGAAGAATTCGATGTTCCACGTACTTGTGACGAAGACCTCGACAACTATGTGGACTTCTCGATTATCAAGGATTTTCTCAACGATTTCCCATTTCCTCCACCCGAGGAGGTTATGAGTATCGAGCCCAAATCTTCACTTGAGGAACCACCTATCCTCGAGTTGAAAGATTTACCTCCTCACCTCGAGTATGTCTATTTGGAGGAGGACGACAAGTTGCCGGTTATTATTGCGAAGGAACTTTCGAATGATGAAAAAACCGCACTTGTCGATGTTCTTAAGGATCACAAAGGGGCGATTGCGTGGAAGTTATCCGACATTAAGGGAATCGATCCCAAATTTTGTACACACAAAATATTAATGGAGGAAGATTTCAAGCCAACAATCCAAAGTCAAAGGAGGGTGAACCCCAAAATTCACGACGTCATCAAAAAGGAGGTCCTTAAACTCCTTGACGCGGGAATGATTTACCCTATTTCCGATAGCCCTTGGGTGAGTCCTATTCATTGTGTCCCTAAAAAGGGAGGGATGACCGTTGTGCCAAACGATGCCAACGAATTGATTCCCACTAGACTCGTGACCGGATGGAGAGTGTGCATTGACTATCGTAAGTTGAATGAAGCCACTCGAAAAGACCATTTTCCCTTGCCCTTCATGGACCAAATGTTGGAGCGTCTTGCGGGAAACGATTTCTATTGCTTTTTAGATGGTTTTTCCGGTTACTTCCAAATTCCCATCGATCCTCGTGATCAAGAAAAAACTACGTTTACGTGTCCATATGGAACGTTTGCCTATCGTAGAATGCCATTCGGACTTTGTAATGCACCGGGAACTTTTCAACGATGCATGATGGCTATTTTTCATGATATGATCGAGAAGACGATGGAAGTCTTCATGGATGACTTTTCCGTGTTTGGTGATTCCTTTACTTCGTGTTTGTCGAACCTTGAGAGAATGTTAAAACGTTGTGAGGAAACCAACCTTGTGCTCAATTGGGAAAAGTGTCATTTTATGGTTAAGAGTGGAATCGTCTTAGGGCACAAGGTCTCGAAAGCGGGGATTGAGGTAGATCAAGCTAAGGTAGACGTCATCGCCAAATTACCTCATCCCAAAACCGTCAAGGGAGTTAGGAGTTTCCTAGGCCACGCGGGCTTTTATCGACGATTCATCAAGGATTTCTCGAAGATTTCTCGACCCATTACACATCTTCTTGAAAAAGAGGCACGTTTTGTCTTTGACGAAGATTGTGTACGAGCCTTTGAGATCCTTAAGAGGAAACTTACCGAAGCTCCCATTCTTGTTGCTCCCAATTGGAACCTCCCCTTTGAGCTTATGTGTGATGCTAGTGATTACGCTATTGGGGCCGTTTTGGGGCAACGTCATGATAAGCATTTCTTGCCTATTCACTATGCTAGCAAGACGATGACCGAGGCTCAACTTAAATACACTACAACGGAAAAAGAGTTCCTTTCCGTGGTGTATGCATTTGAGAAATTCCGACCTTACCTCGTCTTGACGAAATGCATAGTGTATACGGACCATTCGGCTATCAAGTATCTCATGGCTAAACAAGATGCAAAGCCGAGATTACTTCGTTGGATTCTCCTCCTTCAAGAATTTGATCACAAAATCATTGACAAAAAAGGAGCCGAGAATCTAGCGGCCGATCATCTTTCTCGTTTGGAAGATCCTCACCAAAGTGTTTACGAGCCAAAGGAAATCACCGAAACATTTCCGCTCGAGACACTTGGTGTAGTGAATTCTAAGCTTGATTCTTCTACCCCATGGTTTGCGGATTTTGCAAATTACCATGCGGGTAACTTCATCATTAAGGGTATGACAACTCAAGAAAAACGAAAATTCTTTCGTGATGTCAAGTTCTATTTTTGGAATGACCCTTACTTGTTTCGAACTTGTGCGGATCAAATCATCCGCCGTTGTGTATTTGGTACCGAAGCTTCTAACATCCTTAGAGCTTGCCATGAGGGACCCACGGGTGGTCACCACGGTGCTAATCTCACGGCTAAAAAGGTGTTTGATGCCGGCTTCTTTTGGCCTACTATTTACCGAGATGCACAAAATCTTGTGAAGTCTTGTGATTCATGCCAACGACAAGGAAAAGCCTCACAAAAAGATGAAATGCCACAAAATATCATTCAAGTATGTGAGATCTTTGACGTTTGGGGCATAGACTTTATGGGGCCGTTCCCATCATCTCGTGGTAATAAGTACATTCTCGTTGCGGTTGACTACCTTTCAAAGTGGGTGGAGGCGAAGGCCTTGCCCACTAATGATGCTCGTGTGGTAGTTAAGTTCTTGAAAAGTTTGTTTGCTAGGTTTGGAACCCCTCGTGCTATCATAAGCGATCGTGGAACCCATTTTTGTAATGACCAATTTGAAAGGGTTCTAAGGAAATATGGGGTTACACATCGTCTTTCTACGGCTTATCACCCACAAACGAGTGGGCAAGTCGAGGTTTCAAACCGAGCATTGAAGAGGATCTTGGAAAGATCCGTGGGGGAAAACCGACAATCTTGGTCGGATAAGTTAGACGATGCTTTATGGGCCTTTAGGACCGCTCATAAGACGCCCATTGGGTGCACTCCCTATAAGCTTGTGTATGGAAAGAATTGTCATTTGCCTATTGAGTTAGAACACAAGGCTTATTGGGCCCTAAAGCATTGTAATGATGACATGGAGACCGCGGGAAAACACCGGAAAATGCAATTAAATGAATTGGATGAATTGAGAGACATTGCTTATGAAAATTCATTGATTTACAAAGAGAAAACTAAAAAGTTGCATGATTCAAAAATTAAAAACCGGGTTTTTAACATTGGGGATCAAGTTTTACTTTTTAATTCAAGATTAAAAATATTTTCCGGTAAATTGAAATCCCGTTGGTCCGGTCCATTCACCGTGACGCAAGTGTTTCCTTATGGGACCATCGAGCTAGCTCAAGATGATGGTCCTAACTTCAAGGTGAATGGACATAGGTTGAAGCACTACTTTGGTGGGGAAGTTCCATCCTTGAACTACCTCGACCAAGTCACCTTCCCCAATGATAATTAGTATTGAGGGGATCGAGTCGAGCTCATGACTCGGTAATCAAAAACGAGGTGCCTCGTGGGGGAGTCCCATGCTTATCCTATGTACATATTATCGCTTTCTTAGTCTAATGTAGCTTACGTGTGGGGATTCGTGCCCTTCCAACCTTTGTTCCGTGGTTGTTTGTGATATGTGGCTTTTAGATCATGATCTTCACGATTGGAGCCTCTCGTGTTCGTTTTATGGGAGCACTCGATCGTTTGCTTTGGAGATATTTCTCAATATCCATGATATATCCTTTATTGTTCTAACCTTAGGTTTTTAGCACACTTCATAAACGGCTTTAAATTTAACGGTTACACCCTTTCCATGCTAGATTAGGCATTCGACTACGTCTCTAGTATGGGGGTGTTTGCACCCCTAGACTCGAAACATTGAGGACAATGTTTAACTTTAGTATGGGGGGGTGAATAGATACTTGCCTTGCCAAACCTTCACGCTTTCCAAAGTTTATCGTTTTGTTTATCGTTTTGTTGCAAAATATGGCTAAAAATGGCCAAAATTTTAAAATTTTCTCATGTTTTATAAGTGTTTGAAGACACGAATGTAGATTTTCCGATGGCGAGAATAAGAGTAATTTTTGACTCGACCGTGCGTGTTGAGCACTTAGCTTTGATTCCTTAACTATACATTAGGCTAAGTCTCTTAAATGAGGACGAGAAATGATAGAGTTAATTATAAGTTACTATGCTAAACGTAGAGTACTCGTATTCTTTCAAAAACTCATGTGTTCTCGTTGTTTGCTTATTCTCCCTCCGCATGTAAATATTTTTTGCTTAATAAATATTGACTTAGCGGTTTAGTTAGGATTGTTGGGTTTCTAGTCTTTTCTAGTAGCTTCCGTGTAATTAAATTGGGAAGACATTAAGATATCGCCAGCGTCACAGTTTTGAAGTATTGGCAACCCGAATAATCGAAAGCTTCACCCAATAATAAGATTTCAAGTGCTCACCTAAATCAAGCAAACAATTTGAAAGCCCCACAAGGCCTAAAATCTATGCAAAATTGAAGTGAATCAAGCCTTAATCTTCGAAGCTTTAAAGATCCAAAATTCGCTTTTGCGTGAGGATATACGTCTTTGGCTAATAAAACCACCGATGAGGCGGATAATAAAAGGTAAGGCAAGACCGAAGTCATAATAAAAGCTTCATGGCGAAGTTGAATAAAAGATGGAGGTAAACCAAAGATAATAAGGCCCTTCCGTTAGGGGGCGTATAAAAGTCTTGGTAATAAGTCTCATGTTCAAAACCGTTATAAAACCGTGTTTATCGATTCTTCTTGTCAACTTAATTTTTTAACATCGTTGTCTATTGGGAGGGGTTATTGATTTAATGGTCTTAGTTACACCGTTAGGACTCTATTTTTAGACCTAAATCTCTATTATCGCATAAGTCAAACAATGTATCATCGTGAAACATTCAAGACAAAATAAAATATAAGAGATACAACTTAGGAATAATGGGAGAATAAGTACGTGATTAGGGCATATGAGTAGTGTTAGCATTACTAACTTATAATGACAATGATCTCGTTGCACGCTTAGCATGGAATTGAAGTGAAAATCGAGGACGATGAAATTATTTCTAACGAAGCATTCACGTGTTCTTATTATATGAACCTAAACGTCCCATTTTGCGATGAAAATCATACATTATGTCTAAAACGCAAGTAGTAGTAGTATTAGTATAGGTAGTTTATCATTTCAATAAAGTGAATAAAATGAATTTTGGAGATGCTACGATACTTTATTCTAGCATTGCGTGAGGGCACGGCAATGGTTTAGTATGGGGGAGTGATGAGACGGCTTTTATACATGGTCTCATCGTTCTTTTTGGACTTAAAATGCATTAAATATCATCAAAATACCCAAATATATGCTTGTGTTTGTTGCTTGTGTATTTTAGGTACGGATATTGAGAAAATGACAAAAGATTACAAGAATCACGCAAAAACGAACACGGGAAACGAAACCGCACGATGAACCAAGCCCTAGTGAGGAATTTTCCAAAGAAAACCCTAGAAGATTTGAAGAATATTGAAGATTGGTCCTCCAAGTTTGAAGAATTGACACTTTATACCCTTGTATCTTCATAATTACAAGTTTGGTCCCTAAAGTTTGTCAAAATTACAAAAAAGGACCCTTAACTTTGAAGAAATTGGCAAATTTAGTCCCTCATCAAATCTAAATTGCCAATAATGGTCCTTCAAGAAAGTCAACAAACAAGTCAAAGCCTTGAAGTTGAAAACATGCCAAAATCAGCCCTTGAATATTGAAGGAAATTCATGTTTAGTCCTTGTTTGAAGTATGGAAACAATATGTGCCAAAACTGACAACTCCCCAAAGATATTTACAAAGGAAAAAATAATTTGGGCGATTTTAATACAAAGTGAAGAAAAGGAAAACATGAGGGGGCAATTTTGGGAGACAATCAAACCCCACCAGCCAACCCCCCACTGACACCTCATCAAACCCGACCCACCCAAACCGTTTACCCATACCCATACCCCAAAACCCGGTTCTCCATTAAAGTAAATAATACGTTAATATTAAACGTATTCCTTTTTCCCCTTAAACACAATTAACCCACTTTGAAAAAATCAAACACACGTTTTTCTTATAAACCCTAATCTTTCCCCCAAATCAAAAGTTTATGATTAATACTTGATACATTCCAGATCAATGATTGATCATGGATTAATCCTAAACCCACTTTTAAACTCCCATCACTCTCACCCCCTGGTCCCCAAAACCCCACCCATTCACAAGAAAACAAGAGGCACCAGAGAATCAACGTTTCATAAGGATTTCGTGTTCTCCAAACGAAATCCAACGTCTAAGAATGATGCATCCCAGCTGTCCATCACAAAAATCCAAACGAGGGTCACAGGGTTTCAAGACTTATTCAAAAAGAGGAATCAAAAATCAGCATATTCGAGTATATCCGCATCTCAGCAAGGGTAATCTTGGAACTCAATTAGATTAGGGTTTTCTTTTATTTTCATTTCTAGAATGATCTGAGGGGGTCTATAAATGAGGACCAACTTGTGGTATCCCATTTTTCCCCTGTCTCGGATTTTGTTTTGTAATTTACTTTTTATAAATGAAAAGTTGAAGTTTTTAAATAAATCATCCGAGTTCCCTTTTAATTTAATGTTTGTGGTTCAAGTTTATGTTATTTAAAATTGTGTTGAAGTTTTCTGCTTAAGTTATCCAGTAGTTGGTTGAATTGAATCAAGTTTTCCCGTTTAAAATTAGTTACAAGCTTCAAGTGTTGAGTGTTGAGTAAGTTAGAACAGATTTTGAAAGAAAGAGGACTTATTTATATTGTGACTTACTGAATCAAGACCACAGGTCTTGATTCTTGAAATTCTTTTTTCTTAGCAGCGTTCTCATCATTCAGGGTGCTTCGGTTCAGTTGTTGAACCTCAACGAACCACCCATCTTCATTTTATCGTCCAAGACACCCCTGCCTCACCTAGTTGTTGGTTGAGGTCAGGGGAGCTTAGCCGACCCTTGTTGGATGCAAACAAGGGTAGGTATCGCATTCTCAATCTTTCCTTTTTTTTATATATTCCTGTTAATGGTAAATATTTTTTTTGGTATGTTAATTGCTTGACAGATTTTTCGTTATTAAAATTGATTTTTCTGCATAAGGCTTCGAGTTAGCGTATTTGTGGTAAAGTAATATAATTAGTTCAGTTTATTGCTTTGGTAAGATAATTGTGATATTGTTCTATTGTTGATTTGGGACTTATCTCGGTGATAGTCTTGAGTCGTAGCATCGGATTGTGGGCATAAGATAGGACAGCTTGACTTGGTAGTAGTAATTCGGGCATATTTGTGGCTTGTTCATTGCTTGCGTAGTCTCCACTGTTTTAGAGTAAATCCTAGCAATTTTGGCGTGGTGTTGTTTGTTCCATGTTTTTCTGAGTCTGCTAGTCAAAGTATCACTTGTTTAGTCAATTTTGAATCTAGTATGCATGTTTGTTTGATAGTATAAGTGGTAATTAAGCTAGAAATTAGGGAGCATTATCTAGGGTGCCTGCGTAGTTAGCTTAGTTTTTGGTCTGCTTACTTGCTTGCTAGGTTGTGCATCATTTCTCTTAGCTTCGTGTTCTGTCGTGTACTTTCTGTTACTGCTTTGGGTCCGTAAGGATTAGTCACAGATTTGCTGCGAATTTGTCAAGTTCTAGCTACCTGCCTGGTGGTCTACTTACTTGTGTATCAGTTTTCATTGTTCCGTGTATTGTTCGTTGCTTTCTGTTAGCTTAGAACACCCCCCACACGCCAACTGCGGGTGAGGGGTTTGATTGTCCAAAAAGAAGCTCATCAAAGCCACAGACTTCAAAGGGGGGCATTTGCCCACCTTTTCAACAAAAAAGAAAACAGGAAAGTAAGATTTGCAGGTCTGAGACCTTTTGATACATCTAGGAGTGATTCGGGCTTATATTGGACGTGTGTATTAGTGTTTGGGTGAGTTGAAGTCTGTGTACAAGGTTTAAAAAAAAAAAAAAAAAAAAAATATTTGCAAAAATTTTGGCGTGGCCAGGAATCGAACCTGCGCCACCACTGCCAAAGTACACACACACTACCGCTCGCCCTTGGGACTTTTACTGCTAAAGTCTCAAGTGGTTAACCATTTAACCCTTTTTTTTATTGAGCTTTTTAACAAGCCGTAGCTTCTTTATCCCTTTTTGAGCTTATTTTTGTAACTTATTTTGTCACCAGTATTTTTCTTAAGGTTTAATTGAGGTTCAGGATTTTTCTGCTTTAAAATATTATTTTTCCTTTTATTAAAGTATTTATTAGGATTATTTTTAGATTAAATCTTAGAAAGTGCATTAAAAATAGTAAACAGTAATTAAAAAAATCAAAAAAATAGTTTTTAAGTTTTCATTTATATTTTTAAGGTTTACATTAGATTAACTTTCCAAAAACTTAAATTTTTAATTTTATATTATTTTAAGGTTTTTTATAAACTTTAATAATTTTTATAAAATTAATTAAGAGGTTTTAGGTGCTTTAATTTACATTTTATTCCTAGTTAGAATATTTAAGATTTTTGAGAATTTTTTAGAACTTATTTTAGAACTTTTTATTTTTTGGAATATTTTAATATTATTTTATTCATAAAAAGTCAAAGTTTTATTTTTAACTTTTTTTCATTTTTCATAGATTCTAGACATTAAAATAGGACCTTTTTCACTTTCCAATTAATTTTTAGGCTTTTCAATTAATTTCTAGATTTAATTTAAGATTTAATACATTTTAATAGTTTTTAAGTGTTTAAAAATAGTTTAATTTGGTTTTAAAATTTTTAAAAATTGTTTTTAGCTTAATTAGGATATTTTTGAGGTTTACAAATTATAAAATCTTGTTTAGGGCTTTTTAATAATTAAAAGTGATTTTTAGGGCTTTAATTAGCATTAAAAAGTCATTATTTAATTAATTAAAAGGTTTTAGCAAGTTTGGATTTTTTGTAAACTCTTAGAATATTATTGGGGATTTTTAGTAATTTTTAGGAATTTTTAGATTAAAATTTTTATTTTTGTCGTTTTTACGGTTTTACGTTTACGCCTTTTTCGTCGTAATTTAATACGTTTTCGTAACCGTCTTTTCTTTCCTTTCTCATTTCTTTTCTTCTTGTTTATAATCACAAACATCATTAATCAATTCTTAACACAACGCACTAGCCTCCTCGAGAACGAACTCGCCTAGGGTCATTCACACACGGTGTTCCTAAATCGTCGTGCACTTGCCCTATTTAATTGCTCTCTTTTCCTAAAGGGTTGCAAAACTCCAACATCAATCACTTTCCCATGTTGCATGAGAACACAGCCAAGTCCCTTCCCCGATGCATCGCTGTAGATTTGAAATCCACCCGTACCAGATGGTAGAGTAATAATAGGTGCAGATACTAACTTCTGCTTCAGGTCTTCAAAGCTCTTCTCTCGATCTTCAGTCCAGACGAATTTCTCCCCTTTCCGCATCAGTTTGGTCAATGGTAGTGCTAGGCGGGAAAAGTTCTCCACGAACCTACGGTAATAGCCAGCTAAGCCTAAGAAACTGCGGACTTTCGTCGCTGATGTCGGCCTTGGCCACTTAGTGATGGCCTCAACCTTCGCTGGATCCATAGTGATTCCTTCTGCTGATACAATGTGACCTAAGAATGCCACCTTGTCTAACCAGAACTCACACTTGGAGAATTTAGCATACAGCTGCTTCTGGCGAAGAATCTGTAGTACTGTACGAAGATGGTCTTCGTGTTCCTCCTTGGACTTAGAGAAAATCAGGATGTCATCGATGAAAACAATGACAAACTTGTCCAGAAATTCATGGAAGATTATGTTCATCAGATCCATGAACACTACTGGAGCATTTGTCAGGCCAAATGGCATAACTACAAACTCGTAGTGGCCATAACGAGTACGAAAGGCAGTCTTAGCAATATCCTGCTCCTTGACTCGTAACTGATGATAGCCTGACCTGAGATCGATCTTGGAGAAGTGTTTGGCCCCTTGGAGTTGGTCAAACAGATCGTCAATGCGTGGCAGTGGATACCTATTCCGAATAGTAATCTTATTGAGCTCGCGATAGTCTATGCAAAGACGCATACTGTCGTCCTTCTTCTTAACAAACAAAACCGGTGCGCCCCATGGAGATGCGCTCGGTCGAATGAAACCTCGTTCGAGAAGTTCTTGCAGTTGATCCTGTAGCTCCTTCAGCTCTATGGGAGCCATGCGATGAGGAGCCTTGGAGATTGGTCCAGCTCCTGGAACCAGCTTGATACTGAATTCCACTTCTCGTGCAGGTGGTATGCCCGGAAGTTCTGCTGGAAACACGTCTTGGAATTCCGACACTATTGGTTGATCCTGAATCGATGGAGATTCAGCATCCATGTCGTGAACCGTAGCTAGATAACCCTCGCAGCCATGTGACAGTAGTGCACGCGCTTCCAGGGTGGATATGATTTGTACAGACCGCCCGGGTATGAACCCATTATGAATGTACTCTGGTGCATTGACATCACCGAAGATAACTCGATATGAATGGCAGTCTATAGTAGCACGATATTTGGATAGCCAATCCATGCCCAAAATCATGTCGAAGTCATTCATGTCCAGCGGAAGTGCGTCGACAGGTCGAACCTTATCATCAAATTCTAAGGGAAGACTCTTGTATACATGGGTGATTAATACAGAGTCCCTTAAAGGCGTGGAAATAGTAAGCCTATTTTCTAGTGGCAAGGGAGGCATCCTAATGTTCTTAGCATAAGCAGTAGAAATAACCGAGTGAATAGCACCCGTATCGAAAAGAACACATGCAGCGCGACCATACATATACAAGATTCCAGTGATGGTACCTATAGACTTGTTGGCCTGGTCTCGAGATGTCATGTAGACACGCCCGGCAGTAGGAGGCGGCTTGGTATCACCATGTCCCGATGTACCCTCCATCTCGCCCTTACGGCAATCCTTCATAATATGGCCAGGAAGACCACACTTGAAGCACGCATCAGTATTAGGGCGACATGGTCCTGGGTGCCTACGGTGGCAAGTAGAGCAAAGAGGATGAGTGTATCCTCCAGTAGGTACTCTGGCTGGCTGAGGACCTGATAAAACATTTTACATGAGACATAATAGTTGGGTACAAAGGACGAAGCGGATAATCGTAAGATTGAATACCAGTGATAGCTGGACGGCTAGGTTGTGAACCTCTCTGGTTCTGGTCCCTACCGTTTCCATGGTTCCTGGTAGAAGTTTGCTAAAGTGTCAGAATATGAGTTATAACATAAAACATAAGAAATTTCGTAAGTATTAGGACCTGCTGTTGCTGGATTGCCCGACGTTGTTACGGAAATTGTCATTACCGCCACGCCTATCCGTAGCAGATCAGTCATTAGTCTGACCATTTCCCTTGGGCTGATGAGGCTGCTGCTGAGTAGCCGGCTGAGACCGGTCCCCAGTTTTCTGCTTGGAAGATACATTTTAAGAGATGAATAATTGACATATGGAAAGTATACGGATTGATCACCACTTGAATATGAAGGTTTTACCTCTTGTCGGGTCTTTCAGCTTCCCCGAACTCATCCCTCTCCTGCAGCATCTCCAGTGTCCGTGCTGCATCGGCCACTTGTGCTACAGTATTGAACGTAGCACACACCAGATTGTTTGCGACCGATGTGAGAAGAGCCCATCTGAAGTGATGTGCCTGCTCTTCCGGAGTACCTGCTGCCGCACCAAGGAAACCAGCCAAGCGAAGAAAGCGTTGCATAAACTCATTGCTATTCTCCCCAGCTCTCTGACGGATCCCATGGTACTCTCTCTTGAGCTTGTCCTGCTCAGCCTTGGGAAAGAACTGCTCCATCACCCTGTCCTTGAACTGAGCCCAAGTCAAACCAGCAACCCACTCATCACCACCTTCAGATTGCATCAAAGCTAACCACCAGTTGAGTACATCGCCTTCGAACCGATAGCATGCCAACCTCGCCTTGTATGCGGGGTCACAGCCCATAGCGTTGAAGATCTTCTTGATGTGAGCCAACCAGCTTTCAGCATCGCTGGGGCTATCTGTCTTCTCAAAAGCTCGAGGGCGGAGCTTGTTGAATCTCTCCAGCCATACTGCTAATGTCACTGGAGGAAGAGGAGGTGGTGGCTGATTGTGCTGCTGCTGATTGTTGGCAGCTTGAACTTCAGCCCGGATGTCATTCCTCAGTTGAGGAAACAAGGCTTGCATGGCAGCCTGAATTGCAGCATTGAGCTGCTCCTGTTCGCGTGTGAGAACCATCGGACAGTATAACAATAAAACATATGATTAAACAGTTCAAAAAATAAAATGTAAAATATATACATGAAAAAAAATTATACTAAAAATTTCACGAGAAAAAATTTTTATGCAAGAAAATTTTTGTATGAATGCATGATGCAGTTTTATGAAAACTTTGGATGCTCGAGAGTGAACGCCTCTGGTCAGTTCACTCAAAACAAAAGACATATCGAGGGGACGCCTATGGGTCGGTCCCAAATCTAAAAGTTTCGATAAAACACATGCGACTAAATAGGGCCAGTCCTGTACCAACCATTACTTAGTCAAAAACCCTGTAACAATGACATGTATATGTATGCTTAAAAATGATGAATGCATGAAAACAACTATCAGTTCTAGGAAGACCGTAGTGACTACCCACTAATCACAGGTCATATTTGAGAGCCTATAGGTCGAAGCCTTGGCTCTAATACCATAATTGTAACACCCTATTTTGGAAATGGAAATATCACAGTAATTATGGCGTGTCATCAAAGCATACAAGGTAAAATGTCTAAACATTACTTGACCATAAAAAGGAAAATACCGGAATCAAACATCGGTAGTCCAAAAAGTAAAGCTCATCACACACAAACATAGTATAGTAAGGAATAAGGACTAAACAATGTCCAAAGCCTAAGTATCATAAAGAAAATAAATGCATAATGTAAAGAAGGCTAGACAGCTTACAGTCCATATGCACGTACTCTTAGTATCTACGAGCGTCCCTGAGTACCTGCCGTTTTGGGAACATAGAAAAGGAAAACGGCTGAGCAATACGCTCAATGCACGGATGTACAATAAAGCATGAATAGGATAAGCATATAACATATAACATATAACAGCGGAAGAAACTAAGTCCCGAGTAACCTGGTTAAGTCTTAATAAAACTGGTTTTATAGTTTGAAAGTCTTATGTTTATCTTATAAAAACTATTTGTCATATTTACCATTAGCCAATATAGGTCATAAATATCCACCGTGCATGAATAATTGGAGGGGTGACCTCATCATGCAAATTAGAGGGGCTGCCTCTAATTTAATATACTGGTTTATGGGTAGGAGGGATCAGCTCCTTGTGAAGGATGCAAGGCACACACCACATTCACCATGTAATCTTGAATAAAAACGTGTAACTAGGATGCACCCATACGCCCCACATGATAAATATAAATAAATGGCCAAAAGCTGAAGGGACGCCACGAGCAATCACTCCGCCGTGGTGAAGTCATAACATCAGTGCCTCTAATGTTATGGTTATGGTACCTCCATAACTATGTGAAACTGGTCATGCATGTATATGGCTATAGGTAATCATATTTAAAACATAAGCAATCAAACTCATACTTATACTACGGGAAAACAGTTGGCTGCATACGGGGAAATCCTAATAAGGAAAGAATGTCCATACTGAAAGGACGAGAATCCGTACCTTATGTCCAGTGAACGAGAACGATGAACTGCGAGAATCCTACTTCCGAAACACTAGTGCTACATAAATACGTACATGAAATAAGTATCTGCTTACTACATACATAGCTGGTTTTATATCATGTCTTAGCTTATTTTATGTGTTCTTACTATTTACACTGTTTAAAGCCTTCAACTGTGTTAAATCTTATATTATGTTCAACCTGATTAAGTATTTCTGATATTTCATGTGTTATTATACTTACTGTGTAATAATAGGTAACTTTCCAAAAATAGCAGGTTTCCTAAAATAGAAAGTTTCCAAAAATAGAAAGTTTCTAAAAATAGAAAGTTACCAAAAATAGAAAGTTTCCAAAAATAGAAAGTTTCCAAAAATAGATTTACTGCTTAAAATAGTTAAGTTTCTAAAAATAGAAAGTTTCCATAAATAGATTAGCTGCCTTAAATAAATAAGTTTCCATAAATAGATTAGCTGCCTTAAATAAATAAGTTTCTAAAAATAGCTGGTTTCCATAAACAAAATAGCTGCCTTATTTAATTAAGTTTCTAAAAATAGAAAGTTTCCATAATTAGAAATAAGCTGGTTAAATAAGCTAAGTAAATAAGCCTAAGTGTTTTCATGATTATTTTCTAAGTCATATGATATATTATATAGTTTAATAATTATTTCATGTAATTTAATTAAACTATAGGTTATAATATTTAATTAAAGTATGACATGTTTTTAATTAAATATATTAAATACTTAGGTTAAAATATGTATTATTAAATATTCATAATATAACCTAAGTCATGTTTAATTAATTAATTATATCCATGATTTTTAAATAATTAATTAATTATAAGTCTTAATAATATAAATAATTAGGTTAAAAATAATTTCATGATTATTAATAATTAGTTAACCTAAGTCATGTTATTAAATTAATCTCATCTTTTATTAATTTAATTTTTAACATAAGTTTATAACATAAACAACTAACATAATCATGATCCGGATCTAAGCCTAAAAACATGCACCGGATATGAAACAACACCGTACCCTGAACCAAATCGGGGTACCCCCTTGCTGCCGTGGGACCCACACGCACCAACCAAGACCAAAAAGGTCTTGGTGGTGGTCGGCTAAAACAAACCGAACCCCCCTTGGGGTCGGTTGTATCCTGCGGCCCAAAAACAAACACCCCTTTGATCGACCCTTTGATTAATTAATGATCAAAACATGTTAGATCTATGTTTAATTAATGTGTTTTTATAAAAAACATCACGTGTTCATAATTAATAAAAGATTAATTAAAAAGAAAAAGGTTAAAAAGGTTTTACCGTATTCGTGGATCAAGAGGGTGAAGAACAAACACGAACAAACACTAATTAACAAGATCCAAGATCAAAGAAATCACCTTGATGGTGATTTGAAGGTGGCGGCACAAAGAAGGAGGAGAAAAGGGATTTTAGGTTTTTCTTAAAATCTTCTGTAACTTTAATTTGAGTAGTGAAAACTTAATTACCCCCTTTTAGTAAAAATTGGTAATGGGCTTGGCCCATTACCCTTGTTTTGGCCGCGGGTAGGGACTCCCTCGTGGGGTTCCCGTACCTCGTTTCGTGTCTTGTTATTTAGTACTCGTTTATGTTTAATTAAGTTCGTGTTTTAAATGTTCTCGTTACGTAAATACCATACTCTTATATATTTAATTACGCTCGTATTAAATATATATACATAATTAATAATAGCTCGTGTTTTAATTACGCTCGTGATTTCGTGATCGTATGCTCGTGATTAATTATTGCTAAATAATTATTACTTGATCGTGCAAATAAAATACTTATCGTGTTCTAACACGTACGTAATACATAAACTCCTAACACGTAATCGTAATCATGCTATATTAGGAAAGTTTTTAACTAGTACGTACGATCCTAAGGGTACTATGCATGGTAAAAGCATGCGGGTTTTACACACTGAGTAACTTAATTAAGTCGTCTAATCTGAATAACGTAAAACCATCATACAAATTCTCATTCTATGAAAGTTTTCTCTCCATTACAACATCGTCCAAAAATCTCATTTGATGACGTAGTAATTTCAAGTGTTCGTCAATTAGATTAGTATTCGACTTAAGTTTTAAGGGTATAAATTTGATGTCAAAATCAATGTATGGGGAAGCATGCATAGAACTCCATAACATAAGTTTAGTAAAACATTTTTGTAAACTTTTTCACGAGACTAAATTTCTACATAAATTATGTTGAGGTATTGGTTAAACCAATCAAAGAATTTACCGACAACTATTCACAACGTACTTTTTCTAAAACTCAACTAAATCACAAAGCAATAACCTTATTCATTGTGTTTCGGATGTGAATTTGCGGTAAATCAACCTTAAGGTATAATGCAAATAATAATCGTGTGTAATTTCAATTTGACGCACAGGCGAGCCGGGAATTTGTTCAGCGACTAATGGCATAACACATCCTTCCTTAACCGGGTACATGACCAGCGGTGCGTTATACCCACTTTATTGTTTGTCAAAAGGAGTAGGCCGTAAATTGTTATTGAAATTCACCAATCAACGTAATTTATGTAATTTAGATCTCAAAAAAATCTTATTTTTAATATGATTTAGTCCATATTATTTCTTTTCAAAAAAAACCCTTGTTTACAACAATTCAAACAATTTTAATATAAACAAGTAAAAAAAACTAAATCATAAACACATAATAGATTTATATGTGCAATATATAAATCAAATAGCCACATGCATACGATTTATTCAATAATCATCAAATCTAGGTTTTTATATTTATATAATAGTCTTCCCTAATTCAACATTTATTGAATCAAATAAACAAGTAGCACATAAAATCATATAAACATATAATTTTACGATCATGAAAACATGCACGTTATCATGGATCCACCCACAAATCTTAACAATTAAATCTCTACGGATCGTAACCATACATGACCTAACAATTAATCATGCAAATTAATCTAAAATCATCCCACATGTAAATTAGGGTTTCAAAAAAATTATTTTTTTATAAAATTTTGCCAAAAAAACCCTAATTTTAAAAAAACAAAACCCTAAATTTTAAGAAAACCTAAAAAACACGTGGTTTTAACTCAAAACAATTTTTAGTTAAAAAACATTAGATTTTCGATAATTATAACATGTTAAAACGGCTCTCGATGCCACTGAAGGTTTATTAACATCATAACAATTATATAAAACCCTAAAAGAGATCAAAGCACACATATAGCGAAAGCGATTTAACAAGATCATAATAACACAATTATAATTAACCGAAATAGGGTTACATACCTTTTCGCTAAAGCAAATCCACAAGATGAAGAATGAATCACCAATTCGGGTTTATACCGTATACCACCAAACTATAGTCCAAAGTAAGACTATATTACGATCTTGTACACACACTATACAACGAGCTAACCGTGATTATAGCACGTGTAAAGCGAGCTTCAATGCTTGTGGAAAATCTACCCAACAACCCTAGAGAGGGGCTAGGACTAGATTATACGCAAAATCGAGCAAACAAGAAAATCAACCGAAACCCCTTTGTGGGTTTGTCTTGCGATCGACCAAAGAGAGAAAGAAAGAGGGAGTGAAGAATTATGAGGGTGAGGGATTATTTATATAGGCCTAATAGTTCTTGTATCCCAAGCAAAACAAATAAAAGGAAAGCTTTTTCCTTCCCCCTTGTGTGCCCTAACTGACGGTCGAACACCCCTCAATGGGGTGTTCCGGAACCTTCTATTCTTCAACTTTTTATTTATACCATAAACGCTCGTTAATACTTAACTCTTAATTATTTAACGATCGTTAAAATTATAGCTCGTTTTTTTAATAAAGACATAAATATATATTTATTAAATAAATTAATAAATACAATAAATATATTTATTAAATAACTTAACTCTTTACGTATTGAGTGCAATCCCATAATCTCGAGTTCGATACTATCATACGACTATTAAATATAAGTCCATAAACTTTCAGGTATGGCTTGTATGAAGGAAATGAAGGATAGGTTGTAGGATTTGTCTTATAGTTTGTTCAATATTCTGGAAGACATTGAGGGTGTGAAGGAGAAGAAAGGCCATTGTGACATAATGGATATCTACATAGAGGAAGATGAAGTTGTCGATGAAGATTAGGTTTGATAGTTGGACTCTTTTTGTGAATGATGTTGATTTCTCAATGAAGTTTGGTGATGTTTCTTTTGTCCTCTTTAATTAGCTATGCTAATATGTTTTATGTTATCTTTTAGAATCAGTAAAGGATCTAGATGATGTTGTAAAGTCTAACTCATGTTAATGGGATGCAACTGATTATGTTATGTTATTTGTTTATGTTGCCTTTAATTCTATTGTGTTTTAGTAGCTTTGTAGGTTGTTTAAAATGTTGACTCAGTGAGAAACGCGATTAACCTTTGGTTTGTTTGTAAATAAGGTTAAACTTAGGTTCATGCATTTAGCTGCATATAAGATTAGATCCTTGGCCATGGTATTTTGAAAACAACCATGTAGGGATATTAGAATAGTAATATCAATGTTATTTTTCGGAAGTTTCAGAAGTAAACAGGACACGCACCATATCTACAAGCTTGTATTTACGTTAGTTGAAGTGCGACCTTGCCTTATCAAACCCGATCCTTGTTTATAGATTGTACAGAAACAAATATTAGATGAAATTTCAAATTTATTTTCAGTCCGATTAAATTGTTCATTCAGTTTTGGGCATTGTATTTTAGTTTTGGGTTTTATTTGATGATATGAATTTGGTGATATAGTCAACTAATAAGTGTGTAAACACTTATCCTTTTGCCACTAAAATCAAGGAAAAACAAGACCTAATCATTTGTTTAATAACTCGGAATTACGCGTGGTTTTGTGTTTTTGTGTAAAATAGGTACAAATGCTCAAAAGGAAAGAAAACACGGGATTTCACGGTCAAATGTTGAAGAAAAGTCCAAAAAGAAATGAAGACAAAGTCAAAAGACCAAAAGTGTGCCGAAATTCACGAAAACCGTCAAAATTAACACGGGATTGAAGAAAAGATCGACAAAGCCGAAATCGAGCTCGTTTTTAGTGGATTTAATCTCATTAGAGTAAAATGGGCCTTGTGGGTCCCACATTTGCTTATTGGGCCTACAAGTCCATTTAAGAAGATGTTATATTTGCTTATGGATCAAAAGGCACCAAAAGCCCAAAAGGACTTCATGTTAAAACAAAGTGGACGGTTAGAAATAATTTTGGGCCAAAGCCCAAATGATCAAATTAAAATAGGAGTCATTTGAATAACTTGGGCCCAAAGCCCATTTGATTAAATCAGAATCAGTGAAAAGTTTTTATTTACCAAAACTTGGTCAACCCTTCACATACGCCTTAACTTCCCACTTACTCTTCACCTCATGTCTTATTTACATCCCCACACCAACCGTTTGTCTAACCTACTCACATACTTCTTTTTCGATACAAACAATGATATCACTTTCTCATCCCATCCCAAATAAACCTGTTAACAACATATCTCACCTCAAACCCTAAAAATAACAATCACAATATTGGGGCTTGTTGATATAAGGGCGCGTGAAGCACACACTCACTAATTAATTCCCCCCTTTTATCGGATCCTGAAGATGGGTGTAAATCGAGTGACATGGCTGATTCCTTGTACCTTATTGGTCCAAACACCTCTCCACTAACCATCCTCCAATCATCTTAAGCCATGTCATCAAAGAAGAAACACAAGAAGCACACATTTGTGCCACTTTGGGATTTTGCGTGAAAGAAGGCGATTCACCACCGTACGATCAAGACAGAGAATGAGAAAGAAGAATCAAGGGCCAGGATGATACGCCGTAGGAACCAATCTTCATCAACAAGGCATTTGGGTTCGCCTATAAAACCCCTCACAACTTGTAATCAAAAATTAATCCATTTTCTTTATGTACTGTTTTTTTTAATTAATTTAGGAGTAGGATTAAATTAGTTTTAATTTTATTTTTATGCAGATTAGATGATAGGGTAATTGTACTTTTAATTTTTCCAAGTATTGTAATCAAGTTTTCAATTATTAATAAAAAAATTTATTTCAGTCAATTAATCTTGTCTCTTTTAATTTCTGTTGATCTTTAATCTGTTTTGTTTTTCTCAAAATTATTATTATTTGTTCTTTTTAAAATTAATATATTAAAGAAGGTGAATGTTATTTTTTTCTACTTGAAAAAAATTATATAAATCTGTTCGGATAAGTTTCGTTCGAAGAATTGTACTTGGTTTAAGGTTTCTGTATTTGGTTCGATTATCGATGGTGTTGATGATTGAAGAGTTGGTGTTCGTTTTCAGTTAATAAGACGGCTCAGCGCCGCTCTTCGTCGCAACGGGTATCGACACAAGGCTTTAGTTCTTCTTTTTAATTCACTTGTTTAGTTTTAGTTTTAGTTCTATATTAATCTGCTTAGTTAACTTGTATGATTAAGTTTTAGTACTGTTTAAGTTTCGTTTGTCTGGATTTGCATATTTTTTCACTGTTTGGAATTGAGTTTTAAACGTCTGATTATTTTCAGTTTTAGTTTCTGTTTGATTGGTTTCTAGTTTGGATTTGTGTTGCTGAATAGTTGCTGGTAGTTTTTTTTATTCTGCTTATTTGTAGTGGCTTGTTTGATTTGTTTATTGTTAGCTGCTTAATTTTCAGTTTTTATATTTCTTTTTATATTCTTATTAGATAATATCACTATTAGGCTTATTTGGTTTAGCTTCTCTGAATGTTTAGTTCTATGCTTAATCTGCTTATCTGCTTATGTCGTATTAGCTTTTGTGCTTTTCTGATTTTATTCAGCTTATTTTATTTCATCTGCTTATTAGTTTCATGTCAATTGAATTAGCTCATTATTTCTGTCTCATTTGCTATTGTTAGGACTTGCAGCTTATTTGTTTTTTTTAAGATTTTGGTTTGACTGCTTATTTGATTGACTGTTATAGCTTATTTCTGCTTATGTTTTTTTTGTACTGCTGTTTAAGTTTCAGACTCTATTAGTCTGAGATTTCTGTCCAAAAATAATAATATTCCAAGAAAAGGTCATCCATGGACTCGAACCCCTGACCTCTCCTATACAAGTCGAACACCCTTACCAGTTGGTCTAAGCCTTATTTTTGTTTATTATCTCGTCATTTAATTAATATAGCTTCTTAATCATTGGCAGTTTTATTTAAATTAGTTTAAATCAAGTTTTTAGTTTAATTAAATTTGAGTAGAAAGTTTTTCATTAATTTCGTTTCATTAAGTTTTTAAAAAAAATAAAAAGATAAAAAATATATATATATATATATTTTATTTAAATTGTTTTAAAATTAGTTTTATTTTTATTAGTTCAAAATAAATTTAGTTTTACTTTTAGGAATTTTAAATATTTTTAAATTTAGTTTAAATTTTATTTAATATAAATTAGTTTTGTTTTAAAAATAGATTTCATTTAAGGTTATTAGTTTAAAATTAATTAGATTTAAATTTAGATTTAAAGTTTTATTTTAAAATTAGTTTTCAAATTTATTTAAGATAGTTTTAAAGTAGTTAATTAATTAGCTTTTAATTAAATAGTTTTTAATTAGTTTTTAAAACACCAAAGTTTTAGTCACCAAAAACAAGTTAATCTTGCGTTTAATCGGAAATCAATTTCGAGTCGAATCGAGGAAACGAACATTCATTGCTAAAAGATTTGCCTTGCAGATTCTCACATTAAAATGGCGCCGCTGCCGCTTCGCTCGTTACGATTGACGATTTGTCGTGAGACGATTTGGATTTTGGGATCCGTTCGATTTTGAACGTTATTTTTTTTGTTAAAAAATCTAAAACATAAAAAAATCAAAAAGATAAAAATACAAAAAAAATACAAAAAATCATAAAAGCAAATTCTTTCCTAAGATTTGCAACAAAAAAAAGTAAAAATCAAAAAGTAATACTTTTCCTAAAGTATTACACCAAAAATATTACGTATTATTGTTATTTCGATTTCTTTCGGCACTACCATGGATAATCGTCCGATTTGGGAAATATTGCAAGAAGAGCGTTATAAGATTACGTCTGAGTAGTGTACGACTTGTGGTGGACCTCATGCTTATTTTAATTGTGACAAAACTTATGAGGAGGTTTATAATAATGAGGAAAGTATGTGTTATTCTACTAATACTTATTTTGGTTCCCCTAGTTTTCCTACAACTAGTGACCCACCACATTATGATCAACGGTTTTATGGGGAATTTCAAAATCAAGGGTTTTCAAATAATGAAGGTTTTCCAAATGAAGGCAATTTTCAAAACTATAATCAAGGGAGTATTTCACAACCTCAAATGGATTTAATTCTTCATAAACTTGAGGAACATGATAGATTACTAAGAGAATGGCAAGAGGAAACCGATATGAAATTCATGCTCATTTTAGAAACCTATTAAGCTCAGTGTGATATTGAGCCGTCTTTGAGAGTTGATATTGAGGCTAACACCACTACTAGTAGTGATGTTCCCACTGTGGATCCTTCCATCTCTCCGCCAATAAAGGAGAGACAAGGCCCGGAGATTATCATGATTTTTACTCACCCTCCAGTGTTGACACCCACGGATACTATTAGCTCTCATGTTTCCTCACCTATTGAGGAAATTCCCGAGATTACACTTGAGCCTCCATTACCCATTGATGACCCTATTTCTTTTATGACTCTTTCACCTACTCCTTCAAATGACTTTATGCTTTCTTCAAATCCTCTTAGCAAGACATGTTTTGATAAACCAATTTTTGAGGAGTGTGAGTGCATAGAAGAAGAACCCTTAATTTGTCCTACACCTAAGGAGTTTGTAGATAGGGATGAGTTATCTTGTGATTCCGACTACATTTTTAATTATTCCTTGGGATCGGATGAGGATGATTCTCCTATTTTACCAAAACCGACTTTTGAAAACCATGATTTATCGGATTCTTTACTCCTTAGTGATGACTTTTATACCCCGAGTATTGAGAAATTCCATCACGAGGATGCTTTTTATGATCCCGTGTTATTGGATTTCTCGCATGATCTTAATTGTGATCATGGTATTGATGAGAAGGCAAATGGAGTTTTAAAACTTGATATTGATATTGATTTTGAAAACTCGGATTTTGATAAATTCACATTTGCCTCTTCACCAATTACTTTTGATTCTACCATCGATTCTCTTCCACATATCACTTTTAGTGATGATGATGGTTTTCTCATTCCCGAGATCGATGAGTTTCTTAATATTGATACTCCTGTGGATGATAACTTTACATATGTTGAGAGGACCTTTTTACCTTTCATGACTTATCCTCCTGCCTCTCATTTATTATGTTCCTCCGGGACCGAGGATAAGATTTTTGATCCCGGTATTACATTAGAGGCTTCCCCATGGACCATTTAATTCGGGGTCGATTCAGGCTCGTGACTCGGTTAACAAAAACAAGCGCTTCTCGGGAGACAACCCGATGATCTATTATTTTATCTATTTTCTACAGTAAGTGTAGGGGGATCCTAGTAGGTTGTTTGTGTGTTGTGATGTTGTGCAGGGATGTATGCTTTCATGATCCACTTTTGGTGCTTTTGACACGACCCGTGTTCCCGTGTACCCGGTTTCCTTCGGTAAGTTTTTGCTATTGTGATTCAATCTTGTATATAAATAAAACGAATAAATGTAATCACTTTAGTTGTCCCTTCCTTAGCTCGATTTTAAACAACGTACTCAATGTCCTAAGTGTAGGGGAGTTTATTCTCCCACATGCTTAAACATTGAGGACAATGTTTATATTAAGTGTAGGGGGACTTCTATCGAATTTTAGTGGGATTTTCCATGAATTTGACCCCATTTAACCGGAAAATTTAAAAAAATTTCAACATTTTTCAAACTTTGATCTATTTTGGCCTAATAGTATTTTCATTTATTTTCTTTCCTTTTGTCATCGCCTCGTAATAATTTCCATTTCAAGAATAAAGTCAAAAATAAATAAATGAATAAAATGGTTTTAACAAGTTTAGATATCTTTGATATATTAGGCCCGTCTTGAATATTTTGACTCAACCCGAGTTTACTTATCCAAGTTTACTCTAGCTAGTATCCTTAACCATATGGACCTTAATTGGTTTATTAGGCTAAGCATCCACGAGTCTCATTCCTTGAGATTTTAAATTGTGTAGAACGAGAGATGATAGAGTTGATAATAAGTTTAAGGGTTAATTCTTATTTATATAAGTTTTTGTGGCTCTTTCTTCCCGCTTGTATATTTAATTGCTTAATAAATGAGGATTCTTAGATTCGATATCTTAACTCTTAGCCAAATCTTTATTCTCCTTGTAATTAAAGCATGAACACATTAAGGGTGCCAGCGTTGTGGACTTCCGACTAAGGTGGCTCATAACCACTAAGTAGGAGGTATTCAGACCATGGGACCGCGGAATTTGGCCTACTATATATATCATAAATAAATAAAGAATAAGATTAAAACATGACCTCAAGGAGCCTTAGGGTGTGGGGCATGTAGAACTAACCTTGTCATTAGAGCCTTAGGGTGTATGGCATGGTAAGTGTTGAATAAAAATTGATCAAAAATAAATTCCCTCGTTTATCGTTCAAGGAGCCTTAGGGTGTGGACAATAGACGGGGAGCATTTTTACATCTTAAAGAGCCTAAGGGTATATGATGTGAACTTGCTAAACTCCACATAAACTCTACATGACTTTGGAGGAATAATTAATAAGTAGTACTATTGGCCAAATTTTGAGTCCGGGAATTTATTCCCCAAATCGTGTTAAATCATCCTTGATGTGGGCTTACTTTAGTGACAACGTTTTTGAAGACGAGGTTAGGTTTTGAGTGTCGGGTTTGCACCGTTTGGCCTTCATTTTTGGAATAATAATTATCAAATAAGTCAAATGAGCCTACGGGTGAATGACAATCAATAAATCTAGAGATACAAAGTAGGAATTGGAGAAAGAGTATTACACAATTGTCTTATATAAGTGGTTTTAACTTGAGGACTTATGGTAAACAATGATCTCGTTTTTAAGCTTGGTATGGGGAACGTGAAACTTGAGGGTGATTAATATTCATGACACCAAAGCCCTAATTTAAGTCTTAGATTTCTTTACAAGTTTCTTCCATCAAATAATTTCCAAGTTAATAAATCCTTAATAACTTTTGTTTCCTTTAAAGTTTTTATCTTTTCGTCGTAATAGTAGTAGTAATAGTAATAAAGGCCGAGATGGATTAATTATGAGAAAAATGTAACTTTATTCTTTTAAACTATGAATTGCATGGGGTCATTGCAATGGTCAAGTGTAGTGGATTTAATAAGTGTGTAAACACTTATCCTTTTGCCACTAAAATCAAGGAAAAACAAGACCTAATCATGTGTTTAATATCGTAAAAGTCGGAATTACGCGTGGTTTTGTGTTTTGTGTAAAATAGGTACAAATGCTCAAAAGGAAAGAAAACACGGGATTTCACGGTCAAATGTTGAAGAAAAGTCCAAAAAGAAACGAAGACAAAGTCAAAAGACCAAAAGTGTACCGAAATTTACGAAAACCGTCAAAATTAACACGGGATTGAAGAAAAGATCGACAAAGCCGAAATCGAGCTCGTTTTTAGTGGATTTAATCTCATTGGAGTAAAATGGGCCTTGTGGGTCCCACATTTGCTTATTGGGCCTACAATTCCATTTAAGAAGATGTTATATTTGCTTATGGATCAAAAGGCACCAAAAGCTCAAAAGGACTTCATGTTAAAACAAAGTGGACGGTTAGAAATAATTTTGGGCCAAAGCCCAAATGCTCAAATTAAAATGGGAGTCATTTGAATAACTTGGGCCCAAAGCCCATTTGATTAAATCAAAATCAGTGAAAAGTTTTTATTTACCAAAACTTGGTCAACCCTTCACATACGCCTTAACTTCCCACTTACTCTTCACCTCATGTTTTATTTACATCCCCACACCAACCGTTTGTCTAACCTACTCACATACTTCTTTTTCGATACAAACAATGATATCACTTTCTCATCCCATCCCAAATAAACCTGTTAAAAACATATCTCACCTCAAACCCTAAAAATAACAATCACAATATTGGGGCTTGTTGATATAAGGGCGTGTGAAGCACACACTCACTAATTAATTCCCCCCTTTTTTCGGATCCTGAAGATGGGTGCAAATCAAGTGACATGGCTGATTCCTTGTACCTTATTGGTCCAAACACCTCTCCACTAACCATCCTCCAATCATCTTAAGCCATGTAATCAAAGAAGAAACACAAGAAGCACACATTTAGGCCACTTTGGCAATCTGCGTGAAAGAAGGCGATTCACCACCGTTCGATCAAGACAGAGAATGAGAAAGAAGAATCAAGGGCCAGGATGATACGCCGTAGGCACCAATTTTCATCAACAAGGCATTTGGGTTCGCCTATAAAACCCCTCACAACTTGTAATCAAAAAATAATCCATTTTCTTTATTTACTGTTTTTTTTAATTAATTTAGGAGTAGGATTAAATTATTTTTAATTTTATTTTTATGCAGATTAGATGATAGGGTAATTGTACTTTTAATTTTTCCAAGTATTGTAATCAAGTTTTCAATTATTAATAAAAAAATTTATTTCAGTCAATTAATCTTGTCTCTTTTAATTTCTGTTGATCTTTAATCCGTTTTTGTTTTTCTCAAAATTATTATTATTTTTTCTTATTAAAATTAATATATTAAAGAAGGTGGGTGTTATTTTTTTCCTACTGGAAAAAAATTATATGAATCTGTTCGGATAAAGTTTCGTTTGAAGAATTGTACTTGGTTTAAGGTTACTGTATTTGGTTCGATTATCGACTGTGTTGATGATTGAAGAGTTGGTGTTCGTTTTCGGTTAATAAGACGGCTCAGCACCGCTCTTCGTCGCAACGGGTATCGACACAAGGTTTTAGTTCTTCTTTTTAATTCACTTGTTTACTTTTAGTTTTAGTTCTATATTAATCTGCTTAGTTAACTTGTATGATTAAGTTTTAGTACTGTTTAAGTTTCGTTTTGGAATTGAGTTTTAAACGTCTGATTATTTTTAGTTTTAGTTTTTGTTTGATTGGTTTCTAGTTTGGATTTGTGTTGTTGAATAGTTGCTAGTAGTTTTTTTTATTCTGCTTATTTGTAGTGGCTTGTTTGATTTTTTTATTGTTAGCTGCTTAATTTTCAGTTTTTATATTTCTTTTTATATGCTTATTAGATAATATCACTTTTAGGCTTATTTGGTTTAGCTTCTCTGAATGTTTAGTTCTATGCTTAATCTGCTTATCTGCTTATGTCGTATTAGCTTTTGTGCTTTTCTGATTTTATTCAGCTTATTTTATTTCATCTGCTTATTAGTTTCATGTCAGTTGAATTAGCTCATTATTTCTGTCTCATTTGCTATTGTTAGGACTTGCAGCTTATTTGTTTTTTTTAAGATTTTGGTTTGACTGCTTATTTGATTGACTGTTATAGCTTATTTCTGCTTATGTTTTTTTTGTATTGCTGTTTAAGTTTCAGACTCTATTAGTCTGAGATTTCTGTCCAAAAATAATAATATTCCAAAAACAAGGTCATCCAGGGACTCGAACCCCTGACCTCTCGTATACCAGTCGAACACCCTTACTAGTTGGTCTAAGCCTTATTTTTGTTTATTATCTCGTCATTTATTTAATATAGCTTCTTAATCACTGGCAGTTTTATTTAAATTAGTTTAAATCAAGTTTTTAGTTTAATTAAATTTGAGTAGAAAGTTTTTCATTAATTTCGTTTCATTAAGTTTTTAAAAAAAATAAAAAGATAAAAAAATATATATATATATTTTATTTAAATTGTTTTAAAATTAGTTTTATTTTTATTAGTTCAAAATAAATTTAGTTTTACTTTTAGGAATTTTAAATATTTTTAAATTTAGTTTAAATTTTATTTAATATAAATTAGTTTTGTTTTAAAAATAGATTTCATTTAAAGTTATTAGTTTAAAATTAATTAGATTTAAATTTAGATTTAAAGTTTTATTTTAAAATTAGTTTTCAAATTTATTTAAGATAGTTTTAAAATAGTTAATTAATTAGCTTTTAATTAAATAGTTTTTAATTAGTTTTTAAAACACCAAAGTTTTAGTCACCAAAAACAAGTTAATCTTGCGTTTAATCGGAAATCAATTTCGAGTCGAGTCGAGGAAACGAACATTCATTGCTAAAAGATTTGCCTTACAAATTCTCACATTATCAACGAACAAATTTCATTTTGGTTTTGTTTCTATAGGTAAAGGTTGTTTATTTTAAATATTCTCATATTTTCCTATATTTGGTTATGCTAGATTCCTTCTTATTGATAGTGTCAGTAAGTATCTGCTTTCGAAATCACTTTGCCAATGGAGCCTTAATTAAGACTAGAAAGGTAATGATTGCAGGTTATGTATAAGAATGAATACATGAACCGTTTCCAATTTCAAGACACTTCAAGAATTGTAGAGTTTGTCTGTCTCGAGATACTTGGATAATTCCATAGTGATGCTACCTATTGACTCGTAGTACTAGCTAATTCTTCAAGGAAAATAAGAACAGGAACATCCACACCAAGACCATCAAGACCATGCACCAAGGGTGCAGATTTTGCCCTTATTTGGTGGTTCTCACCACCTAATAAAACTTAAGGAAAAAGGGTTATTTTTTGGGTTTGTGCGTGTTCGTGGAGTATATTTGTATAAAGTTGGGTAAGTTTATATATTTTTTTGGTGGTGTCTATAACACCTAAAACATGGTAGGTTTGGTGGTGAGCTCAATAGTGATGTGATGCGGCCGTGGAGCAGATGTGTTTAGTGACCATATTCCTTAGTCTTAGCTTTGACATTTTGTCATTACTTGTCTCCTTCACACACATGTACACTATACATATGCCTCATATCCTATATTATATTTCTTATTAAGAAGAAATAATGACCCCGCACTTAGTGGAATGGTCTTTCCCAGCAGTCCATATATAATGCAAACCAAAAATTAATACTCCAAATGTACATATGTCTTAACCATATAATCCTTTAAGGATTGTATGGAGGCAAAGTACTGAAAATCTTGCTCGGTTCATGTTGATTGGAGAGTTAGCATCACACCAACCCAAACACGTTACATATATTGTGTTAAGAAGCCCAACCCTAACCCACACGTATCTATAACTTGTATGATGAGTTTATAAATCCTACAAGTTATTTAACATAACAGGTCAACCATGTTAACTAGTTTAGCACATAATATTAACCTTGATCGAGACGTTCAGCAATGACTATGTCGTCTCTAAAGGTAATCCTATGGTTGGCATCATAGGAATGCAAACCTAGTTGTTTATAGTTGTTTTCATAAACTACTAACATTAGTGTAAGATTTGAAGTTCAAAAACAGGAATCAAACAATGCTCATAGACTAGACAATCTCAATTTGATTGATCTTATATAAAAAAAACACATGTTTTATCAAGTCATCACCAACCCTCGAATATTCACTCAAAGTAAAACTTTTGCATGGTCGGAAAAACCATTTTTAGAATCGAGAGCGTTGAGAGGTTTCCCTAAAATACGACACTTTTATTTGGTTTAAAAGGAGTTATAAGAGGGTTAGGTGTCGTAATACCAAACCAACACCACGTTAAACCAAAAAGTACAGTCACATCAGCGTCACATCAGCATAACACTAAACCAACACCAACCCCTCTAATCATAATACCAACCAACACCACTTTTTTTTTCATAAAACCCACTCAACAATTATTTCATTCTTTAAACAAACTACCCATTTCATTAATGAACTAAAAATTCAAACTACATTACGATATAAACAAATACATTACGAAAATAAAAAAACATACCGAATATAAAAAAAAACATACCGAAATAAAAAAACATTACGAAAAAAAGTTAAGACGGCCCGGTCCCATCATCTCGGCCCATATAATTTCTCATCTTTTCTTTGATTAATTGTTTTTTGTTGATCCCTTATGACCTTGTTAGCTTAGCTTATAGACTTAGACTACACAAAATAAATCCTATATAGTCGTAGTATAAACTTTGAATGACTACCAAAGAGTATACGGAATCTACTCCGTTGGATATACGTTTTTCCTAGTTATAAGACTCGGTCACTCCAACAATATAGTTAATAGCTCGTAGTTTAGAGCGCTCGGTACAGTGGCTAGTGGCTTGGCTGGCCACCATGGCGCCGCCAACCACACCATGGGCTACGTTATGGGTTTTTGGCTGGTAGTGGCCAGCCGGCGTTATGGATGATGGCGTGAGGCCATGGCGCAGTCAACCACACCGTAGCTCGCGCCATGGGCTGCGTTATCATTTTTTTAATTTTTTTTGAAAATTTTACCATTGGGGCACCGGCTTTTTTTTAGTGTTTTTTGATCGTTTAGGTTTAAAAAAAACTCACTTTTTCCCTTTATTTTTACTATTAATCTCCTTTAAAACTACCAAAAACTTATACATTCTTCTGTAATTCACTACCTCTAATTTCTATATTTTTCTAGCCTCCATGAGTCAACACCCAAACCAGTACCCGAATCAATGGATAAACAACTTTTTATTCTCAATTCCCACTAGGTGCAAACAACCTTGAAGTGGCCACGCCGACCTCCTAAAAAGGGAGGTCTTTACCTGGTTTGAGTCTGTGTGGCGGTGGGCTCAAACCCCATGGATTAGTCGGCCAATGAGTCGAAAATCATGGCTAAAAAAACAACTTTTTATCCGATCCTTAAAATCAAATTCCGACTACTCAATTATCAATTTCGTCTACTTCGTCTAACCCGAATACTCCCTCATCCGCAACACCTAGCACATCAAGAACTAACCAATTTTCTTCATTCGCCAACTATAATCAACTCCTAAATCCTTTTGCTAACTTCCCGCAACAAAAGCCGTTTGTTCATTATACACTCGAGGCATTCAATTTATGGTTCCAACAATCTCAATAATCGCAAGTCTTCCAACAATCACAACAACAAAATTTCCAAAACTTTCCTCAACACTCGTCACAAGAACCTCAAGAGCCCGAAGAAAACGATGAGCCTGAAGAACCCGAAGAACAACCTGCGGGTCCATCGAAGAAAAGTGGGCGAAAGAAAAGTGTTATTAAAAAAACATAAAGAAAGCCCCACCACCACCCCCAAAGTCGGACCGTTCTTTTTGGATCCAACGAGAAAAAGAAGTTTTGGCCAAGTGTTGGATTCAAGTATCCGAAGACCCGAGGTTAGGACCAATCAAACACATGATGCGTTTTGGTTCAAAATTATGGATATGTATAACGATCGGCTTAAGGATGAGGGTTTTAAACCTTGAAACAAAAATATGTTGACCGAGAAGTGGTCGACTTTGAACCGCGAGGTTCACAAGTTTAATTCATTTTATGAAAATGCCAAAATTTTGAGTGGCGAAAATGAAGATAATTTGATTACGAAGGATTCCTTTGTGCGATAGCGACGAAGAAGGTGGCATGTCCGATAGGCGAATAAAGTCTTTTGACTTTCGTTTGTGCCATGGCGGCTAGGGCTCCTAAGATACTTGTATTTCTCATTCACAAATTCCTCTTTGTTTATGCTGCAAACTCTCGGTTTGGTCCTACTTCTGATTCATTCTGTTACTAGACTGCCCCTCTTCCCGAAAGCTTCGCGAGGACTATTTTCGACGATGGACGACCGCCCGTAGGGGGTTTATTGCACAAGGCCCCTGCAGAGGAAAAGCTTTATCCCAACGAATATAAGATGCTCAGTCAGAGCGGAAGCGGTCAGGCAAGGTTATCGTCAGACAATGTAGTGCAAGCGTGGCTCGCATGAATGCCCAGTCTTTCCTTGTCGTCAACTCGACGGCATCGTCACCTACAAGATAAGGCCAAAAACTTGACTTTACTAACCAAGCTAGGGCAAACCCGCTTTGGCCTTTTCTACTCCCACTAGGATTTCGTTAGGGGAAGCTCTGAACCTTCACAGTTGAGCGTTTCTTTCCAATCGCTACAATGACACAATACAATGTCTCACTCTCATATGTGTTAGGGCCCATAAGCAGTGACAATTGCCTATGAAGACTCACTAAGGCAGGATCCCTTAACCCCGCAGAGGTTAAAGACTTGGCTGGTGCAGATCTTCAATCACTATCCTTCTTCTAGCTCAAGCAGACAATTTGAGTATCCTAGCAGCTACAGCAGCAGAGAGAAGTCTATGTTTCTTTGTCTAGAAGGATTTTGGATTTGTTCATAATGATCAAATTATATCTGGCCTTGTTTCGACCTGAGATAATAAGCTCATGAGCTTGGTCTTACTTCACTGTCGAGAAACGAGAGAAGACTTCCTAGTACTATCCAGGTGCGAAGAAGCCCGGGTTGCGCGCGAGCCGAGTGATATAGGTGCACAAGAGTGCTTCGCGCCACAACCATCTCTTTTTTATAGGTTCTACGGACCGATGCCTGCTGCTTCATCTTGGTCAGGTAAAGGCTGACCAAGCCAATGATGCTTAGCTGGTCTTTTCGGATGATCAGCCACACTGGGACTAAGACACGACCCGAACTCCCGCGATGGTAGTAGTGGGGAATCTTGGACAATGGGCGACCAAGTAGTTCCACCTCTGATTTCAATACGTTCCCATCTAGTCACCGAGATTTATCAAATGCGGGTTGCCACACCTTTTCTCGAGGAGCCCTTTGCGAAACTTTGCCAAAAAGAGATATCAAAGTAGTTTTGATAATTCAAGAATGTTATCACGGACGAGCCACATGCAGGGAAACTTGCACGTGTGGTTCTGAAACGGGTGGGCGAAATGGAAAAAGAAAGAAATCGGAAATCAGCGTCGGGTGATGAGTTTGTTTCGAGATGAAAAGGGAACAAGGAGTTTCCATAAAAAAAGTGCGTGGCTTGTTTCTAAAGACAAGTATAAATGGAAAGATCCGGATTCTACTCGAACACACCGTGCCCGAGGGTGGGTATCCGATTTAGATCCGGATCTTTTAAATGATGATGAGATCCCTCGTCCATCCAGTGTTCCAAGAAAGTCCAAGGTTCAACGCTCCTCAAGCTCATCCGACACTTCGGGGTATCAGTAAAAATAATTGCTCGAATTGCTACAACAACAAATGTTATTGGATCGTGATGCTAAACAGGAACGATTGGAAAGAGAGGTGGCGGCAAGACTAGAAGTGGTTGAGCTTCAAAAAAGGAATGAAGAATTGCAAATCCTTCGATACGACACTCTTGGAATGAGTCCACAAGACGTGGCGAGAATCGAAAAGCTCAAAAACAAGGCGCGCGCAAAATATTTTAATTTTTAAGTTGTATTGTTTTTTTAGTTTTTTTTAGTTCGTGCTTGTTTTTTTTATTTCGTCTTTGTTTTAATATTGTGTTTTTTCCGTCTAATTTCTTTTAGTAATTGTATTTTTATTTTTATTAATGAAAAAATTAAGTTTTAGTTAATTAATTGTCGAAATTTTAAAAATAGGGTGGGGTCACGATAAACCGAGAAAAGTTGGTGTTAACCAGGGAGGGGATTTGGTGGGTTATGGGGTGTTTTGGTGTTATGGGAGATAAGCTGACTTGGCACACCTTATTGCTCACGGCTTGAGCTCCACGGATCAACCTTACCTAGCCCTCTTAGTTATTAGTTAAACACTAAGCAAACCTGGTCCATGGCATGTCATAGACCGGAGGCCCAAGTCCATCTTGTGGGCTTGGGTATAAATACAATCTCCATTGATGGAGAGCATGTTGGACGGTTCATTTTACACAATATATTTCACACGTATTTCTCTCATTTCTCTCACTAAATTTATCTCTCTAGAAACCATCAACCTCTCTATATATCTTGTATTCCCAATATTCTTTGATTGGTATCAGGATCCATGGGATGAAATCACAGTATGTGTTTGTAGTTTGGTTCGTCGCATATATATACATATAAGGCTCGATCAATTTTTTTTGTGTTATTATGGCTCAATTCTTCATCTAAACCTTCTACTATCATTTGATAGTGTTTTGTTTTAAATCTTTTAGCTAAAAACACAAAAAATTTCTTGTTTGGATTGATGTTTGGTGAAAATCTTTTACAAAAAGTACAAATCTTCATTTAAATTTTTCGTAGAAAAATTTGAAAAAAAAGTTTGTATTTTTATGGTTCTATAGAGGTTCTAATACTTGGAAGTACAATCGGTTTCGTTGGATTCGATCAAAAATTTGATTTTTTGAAGTTTGAAATTGTTATTTAGTTTGTTTAAAACGTTAATATACCGAGTTTTGCAATTTTTTTGTACGAGATTACTTAGTTTTGGTACCGAGATTACAAAAGTTGTAGTACCGAGTTTACAAAAGTTCTAGTACCGGGTTTTCCAAAGTTCTTATACCGAGTTTACTCAAGTTCTAGTACCCAGTTTACCAAATTTCTTGTACCGAGTTTACTTAAGTTCTAGTACCGAGTTTACCAAAGTTCTTGAACCAAGATTACTGAAGTTCTAGTACCGAGTTTACCATAGTTCTCGTACCGGGATTACTAAAGTTCTCATACCGAGATTACCTAAGTTCTTGTACTGAGTTTCCAGTACCAGGGTTACACAGTTTTGGTGTACCGATATTACAACATTTCTAGTACCGGAATTACACAGTTTTGGTGTACCGAGATTAATATATTTCCACTATCGGGATTACATAGTTTTGGTATACCGATATTACAACATTTCCAGTACCGGGATTACACAGTTTTGATGTACATAGATTAGTACATTTCCAGTACTGGGATTACATAGTTTTGGTGTACCGAGATTACTAAGTTTCAGTACCGGGTTTATTAGAGTTCTAGTACCGGGCTTATCAAAGTTTCCAGTACCGCGATTATATAGACTTTAGTACCGAGATTAGCTACCTTTAAGAACCGAGATTTTGAAGAACCGAGATTAAAAACTTAGCATTTTAAAATATTTCAAATTAATGGAATTTAGGAAATTTAAGTTGTAATCCGATTTGGTTTACTTCGAGGAAAACTTGAAGGATTTTTCATCCATAATTCACATCAACAAACAAGGTTTCAAGAACTTTATAATTTTTCATTGGTTTGTAAAATCCCGCGAATTTATTTTTTGGTTTTCCCACGAATATAAAATCCCGTATTGTTCTTTTCTCTCGAACACAATTACTCAATTTCATTGCTCGATCAACAAGGTAATCCTTCGTTAGAGTGAAACAAGATAACTCCACAATCTTCGATGCCGTCTCTTTCAGATTTGTCTATCATTTCGAGTACGGGTACCTGCCCACCTATGCTAATCAAAGAGCTCTATGATTCATGGAAAAGTCATTTGAGATTATATATGTTAGCTAGACCAAATGGAAGGCTTATTCTTGACTCAGTGTTGAAAGGACCATCAGATTGGGGCACACTTACTAAAGAAGGTGTGACTTGACCTCGGGAATTTAGTGATTTGACACCGGAACATCAAATTCAAGGCAACTGTCACGTTAAGGCTACCAACATAATTCTCCAAGGTCTTCCACCAGATATCTATAAACTCGTGAGTCATCATGAAATTGCAAAGGAATTATGGGAGCGCATTAGTACTTTGATGCAAGGCACTTTGCTGAACAAACAAGAACGTGAATCTCAGCTATATGATTTGTTTGATAGGTTTACCTATATCCCAGTAGAGTCACTTCATGACTTTTATTCGAGATTTGCTACATTGCTTAATGAATTGAATATCCACAACATGAAGATTGAGCAATTTCAAATCAACACCAAGTTCTTGAATACTCTACCCCCAGAATGGAGTCGCTTCGTTACTAATGTCAAGTAGATGAAAGATTTACACACTACTAACATGGATCAACTTCACGCTTATTTGCAACAACACGAAAAGCATGTAAAACAACTTCGTGTGTCACGATCAACATATCATGATCCACTTGCCTTTGTCTCTAATCATCAATTGTCTCCATAAGATAATGCACTCTATTCATCTAGGCAACAATCATATCACAAGCCTTTGTATCAATCACCAAGCTACCATAATATTCTCTTCTACCATAACGAACTAGTCATCATCAACAATATTCTCCTTATCAAGCATCATCATCTCAAGTGGTTCCAAATAAATCAAGTCAAGTTCATTAACAACATCTTACTTATCAGGCATCACCATCTCAACTAGTCACTTATCAACCATCTGAAGTTCATCACACCGCTTACTCACAACAAGTCAGCACTCCTGCAAGTGCATATTCTCCAAATTGTGATAGTTAAAAATACAAGCTTTATACAGCAATGACCTCCCTGATATTCCATTTCTCGTGTTTCAGCAACATGACAATCCCATTGAGGTATTGAGAGCTATGATCACTTACATGTCTCAGATGTTGAAAAGTAAAGGATTCCCTTCTACTAACAATCAACTAAGAACTTCATCGAATCCTCGTCAGCAAGCAACGATTCAATAAGGAAGGATTATAGTTCAACCTATTCGGGGGAGAAATAGTTCATCAAGCACGGGAGCAATGACTCATATTGCCACAACTAGTGGAAATTTTGTTAACATATCAAGCAAATAATCTTGATGCATACGATTCAAACTATGATGGTTCCAATACCGCCAAAGCATCTCTCATGGAAAAAATTTCCTTCTAAGGTTTAGACAAGATATATGAGGTACCAAAAGTTACCAAAGATACTAGTATTGTACCAACTCAAGTTGGGCAAGAGTCTACGTATCCAGAAAGAATCCGGTTGTGAGTAACTCAAATGAAGAGATGAACAATGATAGCAATATCAATGTAAGTCCCATCACTTTGAGTGAAACACAACCGGAAGCTATTTCGAATATGGACGCTTCTGCGCAACACGGTTTTGGTAAAGTTTTTTGCAACTTTGCTTAGCCACATGAATACTGTTGTCCAAGACACCTTAGGTGTGAATAACGCACTTTCTAGCGAGCTTGCTTTGTACAAAGAAAATTTTAAAAGTTTGGAAATAAGCCCTAAGGCAGCAACGTCAACTTACCTGAATTGATGAATTTCGAAAAGTTCAAATGGAACATTTACAAGAGATAGAAACTTTAAGAGCAAATATTTCTATAGAAGTTAAATAAAAAGAATCGGTTGTCAATAATTTTCAAAAATATAGAACGTATTTCGAAACACTCGAGTCAAAAAAGGGTTAAAACGAAAATTAATGTTTCCAATCAGGTTAAAACAATAGATAATTTGATTTTAAAACAATATACTTTGGCTCACATGGTACATTTGCTAACATCATCATTTAAAGAATGTGATTTAAAACATCCAAAAAAGTTATCACCTAATTCAGGTTATGAAAAGCAAGCTCTGCTAGAAAACCTCAAACTTTAGGATGCTACCAAACTTGGAAAGGTGATGGATGCTCCAAATGTTCGTGATGATGATGAAACTGTGACACTCCTTATTGAGAGTCGGTCAAAAATGCTTTTAAAACAACAGGCAAATGATTTACTTGAGTCTACGGCGATAAATTGTAGACCAATTGATTATGAAAAGCATAACAAATTAACTCTTGATTTTAGAACCCGCTTTAAAACACAAAGGGAAGTTAATTATGAACCAGCAAGAGTGTCTTCAAGCTCTACGAGCAATGAAACTCCTAGTACGTCTTCTAAATTTGTTGAAAAGGAAATACCTAAGGCAACACAAAAGGTAATTCCATCGGTAAGTATTGTGTTTATAAGCTTGAAAGAGCTAAGACAATATTTTGCCAATTTTGACAAGGTCATTAAAGAACGTATGACTCCAACGGCTCAAACCGAAGGAGAATGGGCTTTTGAACACACAAAAGCTGCCTTTCATGATGAGATCGTTCCATTTATGGAAAAACTTAAAGCAGGTTTTAAAACTCTTGATCAAAACTTAACATTTGTAATTAAAGAAGTTCAAATATTTTTCTATGAGATGGACGACGCTTATGAGCAAAATTTAATTGTGAAAGAAAATGTTTTGCATCAAAATGACCAACTTTTGGAACAAGTGATGTCCCATGAAATTGTGAAAGTAGGTGTGCATAGTTGTGATGATGTGAATGCTACTCTTGTGAATATTGATGCTAATGTAAATGTCGTGGTAGATAATCAACCTTGTCAAAAACGTTTTGATGGACTCCAAAAGCTTTGTATTTATCTTGAAGTAGAAAAAACATTCTAAACCTGAGATTCTTCTATTAAACAACGTTTGTGATGATAAAGTTAATCCAACATTTGAAAAGATTTTTCGAATAAACAAAGCAACAATGAAGGGTCAGAAGTGTGACAAGGTGATTCAGGCATTAGAGGAAGAGATTATGAGACTTAAGAGAGAGTCACCCATAGAATAATTGCAATTGGAATTAGAGCCCGATCAGACTAAAAACCATGCCTTGGAAAATAGGATCACCTATCTTTTAGGAGAGTTTGAATGGGCCAAACAGGGATGTACGCAACTTATGATTCAATAGAAAAAAGATTCTCTTCGAATGAAGCAGAACAAAAGTCATATATTGACCAACTGAATCAAAAGTTTGCGGAAATCTCTGATCTAACCGTGCTATTCAACAACAAAAACATGGTTCTAGCCGAGTTAAAGGAAACACTTCGATTCAAATGGAAAGAAGTTGTCGATAATGCGGCTACCCTCTCAGCACCGTCCTCTAGTGCCTCCAAACCCAACCCAAGAGTGCCTTATTAGAACCCACTTTTAAGAATAATCAATATATCTATGCCAATTATATGAGGAAAGCATTAGATCATGCCGAACTTGCTAGGGCAATTATTGATGAATTATGTGCTTCAGATCCTCAAAACAATGACTTTTACTCGGTTTGTCTTTACATTAACGGCCTATCTTGACTATATTGGTCCATTGGGTTCTAAATCACCCAACAAAAAGCTAGTTGCCATTACTCCATTTAACCAAATTGTAGTCGCAATACCATCTCAAACACTAGGTCTACCTAATAAGGCGCACTCAAAATCTGCAACTAATGTTCCCATGTTGCCTTCTAATGGAGTAAACTTATCTACTGGGGCTAAAGAATAAAAAAGCAAAGCAAACAAAGATAGGATCAAGCCTTCCACTAGTAGTACTATGAAGAAGAATGTAGAAGTCCACCCTAGAAATGTTATTTCAAATTTGAATAAAAAGAATCATGTAGCTAAACCTAAAGGCCCTGCGATTGTGTTGCAGCATAAGTGAAAAACGAATTCCAATTTGAAATGTTAGAATTGCTATGAATGTATGTTTTCTACTCATCATGATTCTTGTCTTGTTGACGATGTGAATGAATTGTATGCTCACAAACATAATTTAGAATGGAAAACAACTGGGAAAATCTTTACCCAAGTTGGATGGCAATAGCGTCGCACTGGTAGGACCTTCACTATAGTTGGAACTAAGTGCCCTTTAACTAGGATCACTCCCACTAAAGTAGGCCTGAGCATCCTTTAAATAGGAACAAGAACACTAGAGTATGGGAACAACGCCATTTAACTAGGTTCGCCCCTACAAAGTGCCTACTAGTGAAGAAATACTTAAGGAACTTAGGACACTAAAACCTGTTGTTAAGCCGATATATAAAAAGAAACCTTAGATATCTAGGGAACATAATGTGCGCAAATCTAAAACTATTATATCTGTACCTCCTAACATAAAGGAACAACAAGATTCTGATACATTATCTTTGTTGACAAATATTTTTAGGTGGTCCAAATCATCCTCTGGTATTTGGACTCCGGTTGCTCCAAGCATATGACCGGAGATCGGTCGATGCTCAATAAATTCGTCAACAAGTTTCTAGGCACGGTGAAATTTGGTAATGATCATATTGCTAAGATCATGGATATGATAAATATCAAATTGGGAATGTTACGAGCCGAGTAATGTCAAGTTCGAAATCGACCAAATTACTTAAACTCGGGCTCGAAACTCACTTTAAGTGTGATCAAGCTTTAATTTTTAAACTCCGGTTCAACTAGCGTAAAGTTGAGTAAATTTCAAGTGTTTTTGAATGGTTTACAAAAAGCTTACGAGTTATCTCTGTCTCATTTATGTTCAAAAAACATACCTCTGTCTCATTTGCACTCATGTACATCATACATATTACTTAGATCCTATATTGTTTATTAAGAAGAAATAATGACCCCGCACACAGGCATGGTGTTTACAAACAGTAAACCAAAAATTAAAAGATGGCCAGAAGTGGTTTTTGTTGAAGTGAACTAGACAGAGCCGGAAGTCTTAATTTAGTTGGCTAAGGCACGATCATGGATACATAACTGTTTCAAGATACTCAAGAATCCGAGGGTGATGATTAGAGGGTGGGAATCAGGTCGGATTGGTCAGGTCCGGGTTAATCGGGTCGGGTTGAATTCGAATCAATGCTAAAAATAATTTACAAACCCGACCCGATTTGAACTTCGAGTTACTGGGGTTCGGGTCTATTCTAGTCGGGTCGGGTCTAGTCGGGTCGGGTCTAGTCAGGTTCGGGTCAACCCGAATTCGAGTAAATTATAAAAAAAACTTTTATTTTTATTTTTTTTAATTGAATTTATATTAAATTTAAATTTATAAAAGAAAAAGAAATAAAGAATCTTATTCGGGTCAATCGGGTTGACGCGAACCCGAGTTAGACATAAATATTATACCCAATATCCGACCTGATTTCGAATTCGAGTTAGTCGGTTGACCCGACTAACCCAAATTGAAATTTCAACCCGAGTAACCCGACCCGAATATGCTCGGGTCGGGTCGGGTCGGAAATATTGACACCCATTGATGATGCTCGTTGACTATCGGCCATGGTTGGTATGATAAGAATATAGGGCTAATGACTTAAAAATGCATCCAACTTGACACTTTTTTGCGTTGTGTACTCATCTTTTTCTTTCCCATTATGGTTATCAAACTTTTAAAATTCGGTCATTGTATGTATTTTGTCACTATTTTACTATGTAAAATGACCATTTTACCCTTCAAATTTTCGAAAAAGTAAGGGTAAAATGGTCACAAAATACAGAGAATGATCGACTTTTGAAAATTTGATAACCGTAATGGTAAAGAAAAAAGATGGCTACACAAAACGCAAAAAAAGTGTCGTTAGATGCATTTTTAAGTCATTTGCCAAAAATATAAACAAAGTTGTTGGCATAAAGTACTAACGGTAGTGTCGCATTTGAAGTTCAAAAACCGGATTCAAACAATGTTCCTAGACTAGACAATCTCAAGTTAATTGATCATATGGCAAAAATGACATGTTTTATCATATGTCATAACCACCCCATCCAATTTCCGCTCAAAACAACCAAAGATTAAACTCTTGCCTGGTCGGTATCTCCTTATAACTCATTTGGCTGCCTTACAAGGCTATGTATGAGCTGTTTCTTGATATGTCGAGAGATATGATACTCCCAGAATTGCAGCGCAACGTCGCCCGTTCACATGGCCACACTTGACCCCCTTCTTAGCCCCACTTTAACTTTTCAAGATTTAATTGGTCGCATGATAAGGAGCATCAAAACCAAAGTGCTATTTTTAAAACCCACTTGGACTGATTCAGTTGCCGAGCTCACTAACGCGAACTTGTAACTTAAACAGGGCACATTAAGGTTATTGAAGTGCAACGAACTAGGGGAAAGTAGGCAACTATGGTTCACGTGTCTGCGCGGCTAGCCTCCCGAGGAGTCGACGTATGGTGTCATGAAACGAAATTGGTGCACACACATATGGAGAGCCTTAATTCGACTAGCAAGCAAGGTCATGAGTGCAGGTCATCCACTTCAAAAACACTTACTGTTGTCAGATGCTGGATGCCATTTTCCAATAGCCCCTCAACTTTGACATCCGCGGACTCAGAAATTGCATGTCAATATTTTGGACTTGATTGACTGGCTTTACGGGTGACCCGTCTAAAATTACCCGTTTTACACCTTTGTTAATCATAGCACGGAGTAACTGGTTGTCGAGATAATCGGATGCTCTGGTGGATGCGTATGTCCCCTTTACAGATTTCTGACCACTTCCTCCTGCAGCTAATCTATCAAGCTCCTCAGCAAAGGTGACATAAGGTTCCAGTTCTGCAAGTACCTGCTGCAAAAGTCACAAAGTTAAACTGTTACTAAGTCAGATTTATCACGCAAATATCCATCCATCCATTTCACCCGTGACCTCTAAACTATTCACTCTATCCAAATACATGAACAAATCGCATCCGACTATATCCACCTTATAATACATACAGTACTTCGTAAATTTGAATATTCTTTTATTTTTACTGTATTTATTTTGAATATTCTTTTATGTTGGAAGTGGTGTGGTGAATTATATAAACCTGTTGCGAGACTAGGTAACAAATGAAAGATATCACATACCAACACTTCAACTCATCAGCAGAGCCATCAGCCATAAGTCCATAACAACGGACAGGCAACCTCTTGGTTTTTTGCTATGTTTGTTTTTTACTATTTGAGGACGGTGGGCATTTTACGTATTAAGGGTGTCGTAAGGAATGATAATGATAAGTGGTGGTGAGGTGGGTCAGGCTATGTGCAAACGCTAGTTGCACGAGTTGCAAACTTTAAAGAGTTGTGGTGGAAAAAACAAATCAATATGATTATGAGGCAGAGGTGTGATTGTATTTTTCAACTTCAATTTCTGACTTTAGTTGGCTAGACTTAAGATGGGTGGGGCGCATTCAACATGTTTTGTCAATTACATTGCTAGTTCATTTCCGTAATTCAAGTGATACATATTAGCTACAGTAAAGCCTTAGTTTAAAGCTGTGTATAAAAAATTGCAAACAGTGATATAATGTAGAGCGAAACAAGTCCAAAAGTAGTGAACTGGTTGATGTTGTAATAAGATGCTGTAGTCAATGTATCCCACATCGGCCAGAATATGAATATATATACACTTTATAAATCTCGAGAAAAATAAATAGCTGTTCACCATATAAATCTCTAGAGAATACAAAACAAGCAAAAGATACCAACCATAACGTTATTGGTTCCCACATGAAAATCCAAATCAAACCATTTGAATGTAGGCGGCCATTATGATGAGAATGTCATATCACAACTCTGCCAAAAGAATACTACAATACAGGCATAAGTGAAAAAGTGGCAACATACATTGACACACCACGCCCAAAACCCATACATAACCTATTATAATTTTGTCGGCCCTCCCACTAAAATTGTTCAAGTTCCGTCTATGATTATGATGAGAATATCATATCACAACTCTGTCAAATGAATACTACGATACAGGCATAAGTGAAAAAGTGGCAACATACATTGACACACCACGCCCAAAACCCATACATAACCTATAACCATCTTCTCTTTATAACACCTGCAACTTCCATGTATAACTCTGAAATCATCACAAGTCACAACGCTCGCAACCTTTTAACAACTTTTTGAAATCTTTTAACAATTTTTTGAAATCCACGTGTTTCATTAAGTAGCTGAAGACCCTCAACATCTCCAATGTACACCCCCGCCTGTAAATACCTTAAGAGTCAAGCACTAATATGAATGGTACTAATTCCCATGTTCCTTCTAGTCTCGTTTGGTTTTGAGAGCCTTTTTGGTATTTTGTTTAAGTTTGTATCATTACAGTTATCTTTTGCAGGCCATTAACTTCAAACTTTATGCAACAACTATAAACAGAAAAAGGAGATGTTAGTAATACATTTCTACCAACTTTTCGGTCATTCCTATATAAAGCAACACCAACATATTCCTAACCCATATCCAGTGAGCAGACTATGCAAAGTCCACACACACCAGAAACTCAAAGCTCGGTTTGGCTTCGTTCAACTACGACCAGCCAGCCGAAAAGCATGAATACAAGTTTTTTTATATAGAGGCATTCTGTTTCGCCTCTTTCAACCCTCATCATTTATCCGGGCTTGGGACCGGCTGAGTAAACATGAGACCCAGGCAGATTTAAAAACTTGTGAAAATATAAAAAAGATACCAATATAAAAAATAAAAATTAGAAAAATAGAGAAATAAAAAAAATAAAATTTAAAAAATAGTTAAAAAAATATATAATTAAAAATAAATTAAAAATAATAAAAAATAAATTTTGAAGTAAATAAAATAAATAAAAATAAATAAAAAATTAAAAACAAATAAAAAAATAAATTAAAAATAATTAAATATAAATTAAAAATAAACTAAAAATAAACTAAAAATAAATAAAAATAAAATTAAAAGTAAATTAAGAATAAATTAAAAATAAAATAAAATAAAAATCAAAAATAAATCAGAAAATTAGAAATAAATTAAAATAAATTAAAAATAAATTAAAAAGATAGCAAAAAAAAGTAGAAAAGCAGCTAAAAAGAGCAGCCAACTATAAACTACTCCATGTGAGAAGAGTACTGACAAAGATCGGATATTTGACAACTTAAAGTAACTTACTAAAATCTCACATCTGACACATCATGAGTGGTGTTATCATCGGTGTACCCAGACCCAGTTCTCGAGCCTGCAAAACCTTATCCCACAGTTCCGTTGAATTAACCGATATATTATTAACGGAAGTTAGTCAGAGGTTACCAGTTACCAACAACTCCCTGCAGCCATGACAACAAGTTCATAATCCCCCGTGGCAAACAACAATGAGCTCATATTTGATTAAGTGCCTACAAAACCCAAAAGATGTTCCATGTTGCAACCAATATGGAACTATATTTGAAGAAAGAAACTACCTTCCTTATGCCACTATATCTCCTATCTAGCCATAGTTTCTCCGACCTAAAGAGCACAATGACCAATGCATCCACCATAACATATACCAATAAGTAAAAAATAAACTATCACTTCACAAAAAAAGAACCTGTGAACCGTTACCGAAAAACCCTCACGCAACAGTGAAGTCAAACTCATAATTAAGCGCACAGGTTAACAGCCCAATGAATCTACCATCACAAATGGGGCAACCAAAGTGAAATCATAGTTAGAAATAATAAGTTACAAGAACCTGGCATCCATTGTCATCAACACATTGAGCCAATAACCCTACAAAACCTGAACCCTGCAGTTCTATTGGATATATAATTGAAAGGAAGTTAATTAGTCACAAGTTACCCGTTACCAACAAATCCCTGCATATATCTATGCACACGTGAACCAACTTCCTGATGAATCTGCGATGACATAGAGATATGCGATCCACCATAGCAAGTAATCCAAATATCATGTAAAAAAAAGGATTCATCACCTACAAAATTATACCCAACCAATCTCCGGTGACCAAAAGAAAGACAATAAGTTGAAGACATCATTTCTCCACCTACAAACCAATAACCAAAAGCATCTACCAAAACAATCACTTAGAACAGAAGGCGACACAAAAGAAGCAGAAAAAGCGTTACCGAATATAGAAGATGCAATCATAATATCCTAGAAGCCGAAATAATCGATTGATGCGTAAGAAATAATAATAGCGAATAATAAACAGCTATATCCTAACAACTGCAATACGATCATGATAAATAGCGAATACGGTAACCTAACAGCAATAGGATCAATTAACAAACAGCTACTATATATAGAGGTCGATTATAAATTATAATTTATAATGGAGTAATAGGTTATGCAGATGGAATAAAAATCAGGTGGGTGGTTGTCTCTATTTATAGCATCTGTGTCGGTTTCATTGTCGGCTTTATATCTAAGGCGGTGGTTTTGGCTTGGCACCTATTTGCCTATATGGAAACATGTTGATATTACCTTTTTTTACCACAATTAAATTAATTAAAATAGCTAGCAAGAAGCGATAAAAAACATTTAACTAGTTCGTTCTTGAACCTCAAATAATCCATTTAACTATCAAAAGCCACATCAAAACAAGGGTTAACAAAAATGCTCGAGATAACAATATCAGTCTACAGACTGATTGTCTACTAATCATCAAAAGATTTCCCTTAAAATTATTTTGACAAAAATTCCTTTTTGCCTTTATGATTGGTACATACTCCATTAAAGATTAGTCAGCCATCATTAATTCTTCCACCATGTTATCACCAATGATCACGTTAATATCATGTTCTTTGCCATCATGTCAAAACATATGAGACAACCAATTTCAATTATTTTTTAACCTCTTCAACCTCAGCATTGTCCCGATGAGATGTGCTTACAGCGTTCATAAGTAGCCTTTTATTACATCTAAGGATATTTGATTCATTGTTGGAAAAATGGTTATCACCCGATATGATATCACAATCATTGTTGGAGAAGCCCATATCATCGAAAACGGAAGGTAAGGGGATGCGTTTTGGTTTTCTTTCTTGACATTTTTCTTTTTGAATATTTAAACCATTAGAGGAATTGATAAGTTTAAGAGTAGTAATACAAGGTTTTTAGACAAGTATAAAAGAGTTATCGTCCGATCTTTTCGAATTGATTACAAGTTGAAAGTGCGACTCAGTTGTTCTTGGTGGAAAATAAAAATGGTTTGATTATCTATTTTAAACTAAAAGTGAAAATGTCGTTGAGTAACTAAGTAAAAATGAAAGCTTGAAAATTTAAAACTAAAAACGAAGACTTTAAAAAGAAATTACGTAAAGGATTAAACTTGATAAAAAGTGAATAGGAAAAACTTAAAACTTAATAAAAATTTAAACTTAAAATTAAACTAAGATAAAACAATTCAAAATTAAGCTAAGACAAAGTGTTTAAAAATAAGTCTAAGAAAAATGGCTGGAAAAGTAAAATTCAAAAACAATACTGGAAACTGAATCTAGATCTAATCCGGAATATGAAAACGAGTCCCTATCCGGAATCCGAATTTGACTTACTATCCGGAATCACCTTCTTGAGAGCTTTATCCGGAATGTAACATGAGGGTGATATCCGGAATCACTTCCTTACCTTTATCCGGAATTCTTGATCTGGCGTTTATCCGGAATCTTATTTACACTAGCTATCCGGAATGAAGATTCGGGTCACTATCCGGAATACACTTCACTCCTTATTCGGAATACAAGTTTTGCAGCTTATCCGGAATTTGCAGTGATGCTTATCCGGAATTTACAGTGATGCTTATCCGGAATCCAATCTTTGAAAGCTTATGCGGAATCTGAATACTTATCCGGAATCCAAAACAAACACCTTATCCGGAATTGGGGATTTGGAGACTATCCGGACTTCGTTTGAAGACTCTTATCCGAAAAACAATAAATGGAATTTATCCGGAATCTTAATAAAGACTGCTATTCGGAATGTTAAAATGAGTACTATACGAAATATGAGGGTTTAGGAAACCCGGATAACACAAAAATCAAGCAAATAAGCAAATCCAAAAATAAGCACTTACCAAAACTTAAACCAAAAAGATTTTTAAGAAAAACTAATAAGCCACAAATTAAAAACTATAAAAACACTAAATAATCTAAATATTAAAAATCAACTTCTTATAAAAATATTTAAACTATCAAAATCAACTTATTTTAAAAACTATTAATCATTAAAATTAAGCAAATGAACACCTTAATCTAAAAACTCTAAACACACCAATTCAATAAGCACAATCAAATACTCAAATCGATCGCATCATTAACAAAATTAAACCAACTACATGATTAATTAAGCAAAAACAATAGATTATTAAGAAAGGCAGAATAAGAATTAAGAAATAAGCTTGATTAAATTGAAGATTAAGATCAAAAGATTACAAGATTAATGTTTGATAAGCTTCAAAAACTAGAGAGAAGAAAATTAAAAACACACTTAAAAATAAAACTTGAAAAATTTACTAATTAACTACTAACTAACTAACACCCTCCTAATGACATATTAGGAGGGTATATATAAGAGGTGGGGAGGCTAAGTGTTTATGCTTCCTTCTTTCTTTCTTCTCGTCTCGACTCGATTTAAATTATTTGTCTTTCTCGACGTCGTCTCGGGATTTGTCGACATAAATTGAACTCGTCTTATATTCCTTCTATAATTAGACTTGAATTCTTCGACTTCATTAAACTTCCGTCTTTAGACTTTTTCTTCGATAAATCTTCAGAATAGGCCTTGAATTCCGTTCTCTTTGCACTCTTGATCTTTTGACTTCGTCTTTTCTTGTTTTCTTCGATAAAAGCCCGTGATAGCCCGTGTTTTCTCCCTTTTTCATATTTTTATCCTGAAACACAATAAAAACACAAACCACGCATAATTCCGACTTTTACGACATAAAATACACGTTTTGGTCTTGTTATTATTGGAAATAAGTGGTAAAAGGATAAGTGTTTTCACACTTATTAAGTAGCGAATTTGTTAAATATAGTTTCCAAATATAGTTAGCATGTCGATTAGGTAACTTTCCTTATGTAACAATAGCTTTGTAATAGGAAGGTGTGTAAGTCGTCTAAGGTTGGGCTTGGGTTTTCTTAGCCGACCTAGGTATGCAACCGACCCCCTCACCCCATAAAAGGAGGTAAGGGGTGATGTTCAATACGCACTCGCATCTTCTACTCTTTCCTTTGTAATCGATCGTTGATCAACAAAAGTTAATCGTTCGGTTACCTTTGTAGTGTGTTATTCATATGGGGTCTCGTTTGTTGCACCTCTGCGAGCTTCTTTTAAGTGTTTTAGAGTTCTGTGATATCGATCTTTGGGTTTGTTGGAGCTTTCGATTCCAACAAGTGGTATCAGAGACTGGTTGGTTGTGGTTTCTAAAGATCGGTGCTAGATCAAAAAGGGTCGTGAAGAAAAGGGTTTTCGGGTTTTTCGATTTGGTTTCTTGGAGTTGCAGGTTCCATAACGGAGAAGACGAAGTGTGGGTTTATCTACATCATGTGAAGAAAAGAAAAGCAAAGCAGTGATTGGTTTGTTTGTGTTTGGATATTCACGTGGGTGACTTCTTTGGTGACAAAATCATTTGATTTTTATATCAAATCTATTTTTGTTGTTTATAGAATATATGTGTAGGTAAATTATAACTAAAGATACTAAAAAGAATGACGATTAATAGTTTTTGTACAAGAGTTCCAGTTTGTATTTATATGAATCGATTTTGGGTATCGTCTTTTCGAGTTTTTTAAAAGTTGATTAAAATCAAGGTTCTTGTTGTGGGGTTTTTTTGTTCAAGTATTGATCGTGGTTTGCTTGGGTTTTTAAGTTAATGATAAAGTTGCTTGTTCGAGATCGAGGTTTTAGGGTTCACCTAATTAATTTGATTTTCAAAAAGGGATATTTAGCTTGGGAAGAGAGTACGTATCGCACGCCTTTATTTTGATTATTTTAACTTGTTGCTTACCTTATGCTTTTTAAACACTTGCTTTTCATAATTTTAAACTTGAAAAATGAATGGTTTAATCTCGGGTTAAAAATAAAACGTGGGTTAACATAGGTTTTATGTTGCGAAAACTTTGTGTCAAGGGTTGTAAACACTATATTTAAGTCACCTAAACCATTTGTTGTACATAAAATCATAACCTTCGAAGTTAAACGAAAGTCTTTAGCATACTAGATAACGTAAGGGTTTCAAGTTTATGCATGTTTTTTTTAGTAATTCATTTCCGAGTCTAAATTTGTTATGTGAGTCATGTAACATTAAAAACTTGAAATTCTTGAGTTTTGTTAAAACTTGTAATTTTTACACTCGAAAATAAAGATTGAAACCACGTAAAAATATGTCGTTTTCATCATGGGATTTGTAGCTAATGTCGTTAGGATTAACATGAAATGGAGATATAAGTCTAGGTTTAGTTTTGTTAAAAATGATGTTGTTCTTGTTTAAATCCGAAGAGGGAGAGAGAGACCAAGGAAAGAGAAAATATTTTTTTTTCTAAAATTGCATTTGAATGAGTTTTCTGTGAGCCATCAAATCAAAAGTGATAATGCATTGATTACTAAAATGAAAATGTTCTTGTTGTTGTTTCGGTTGGTATGCATCTAAGAGAGAGATAGTAACCTATTTTCTTTTAAAGATAGATGGATATATTAGTGGTCCCTTATTTCTTGTCAGTACATAGATTCAAAAATTTATTTCATTTTCTTGTGTCATGCCTAACCCGAATAGTTCTACAAGTATATGAAAGTGACTTTTGTTCTTTGTATTGTTTTTTATGTTGTGACGCAAGGGAGGGGACCCAAACATCGGTGGACTTTTAGGGGCATATTAATTTGGTTATGACTTGATACTAGGTAACAAAATATACCCTCATTAGATTGTTTGACTTAGTAAAATATGATACCTTAATTAAGTTTAAAAACTAAATAAAAATATAAATGTGACTAATAAATTTAACCCAGACTAAATTGGTATCAGGGCTCGCTCATGGAGCATGGGATTAGGCATTCTTCGAGTTATTAGTACATACCGAGTCCCATTGACTTTAATAATTTAACCTGGACTAAATTGGTGTCACGGTTCGCGCGTGGAGCGTAGGACTAGGCATTCTTCGAGTTATTCGTATATGCCGAGTTCCATTTACTCTAACCGAATTAAAAGACCCGATTAAGCGTGTCCTGGACAAGGGCCTTACGATTTATTCGTAGACGACCCAAAAGGGATCTTTGTTATTTTTTACCTACAAAAAAATTAATACATGAACACTAAAAATAAATAAAACATAGAGGACTGATATATATTCTGTAGAAACTAGAAGGAGGGTTGAATAGTTTATATAAATAAGGTCTTAATTAAAAGTCCTTAAATTAAGTTTGTCCAAAAATTGCAATTTATATGAAAACTAGTTCTATAGATGTTAAGTCAATTTCCAAACCATTTGCTATATATAGTGATTATGAAAGTGCTATGCATGAAAGTAGATATTAGTAAGTAAAGAGTAAGGAAAGAAACAACCTAACGCAAGACACCAAGATTTATAGTAGTTCGGCAACAAAGCTCTCTCTTCGTTCCTACTCCACTCCTCGAGTACACCTTACTCGAGATTTCCACTATATCCATAAGCTCCCTTCTTGGCGGAGAAAACCTTACAATGTTACTTACATTGTTTTCCAACACTAAGCTAAATGTCGAGACCTAATCTTAGCTAGGACCAATCTACACACGTCGCCTACTTCACATTTTCTGATACAAGGCTAGATGTCGAGTTCTAATCCAAAGCTAGAACCAATCTGCGTCGCCCATCTTCTTTTCTGACACAATGCTAGATGTCGAGTCCAAATCTAAAGCTAGAACCAATATTTACAACTCTTTACTTTTAAGTTAAGTGAGAACTCACAGGACACATACACACATCACTTTGTATTTTAGTGAGAACTAACACACAAGACTCATTACAACACAAGACACATCCAAGTATAAATATATAACTTGGATCTACACAAGATCAATCCAAGTATACACATATACATTGGATTTACACAAGACTAATCCAAGTATTCACAAATACATTGGATCTACACAAGACTAATCTAAGTATAGACAAATACATTAGATCTATACAAGACTAATCCAAGCATTCACAAATACATTGGATCTACACATTCAGGTGGGGGTGTAACAAATAAGATACAACAAGAGACTGAGATTACTAATGAAGATGATAAATCAACAAACCGTACCCCTAGAAGTCAAGAATCCGTTTGTTGAATCCGTAAGTTATAACTAAAGGGAAAATATCAAAATCAATAAGTCATGTAGGAATATATCATAACTAAAGATTACGTACAAAAGGCGTAAAGTAAATATGACAAAACTGAGATTATAGAATATAAGTACATAGGATACCCCAAATCTAAACCAAGAGCATAACCTAAGTTGATCATAATATCCTAACTGCAATACGATCAATTAACAAACAGCTACTATATTCGATCCTAATCCTAATTTATATATATATATATATATATATATATATATATATATATATATATATATATATATATATATATATATATATATATATATATATATATATATATATATATATATATATATATATATATATATATATATATATATATATATATATATATATATATATATATATATATATATATATATATATATATATATATATATATATATATATATATATATATATATATATATAATATATATATATATATATACATATAAATATATATATATATATATGTATATATATATATATATATATATATATATATATATATATATATATATATATATATATATATATATATATATATATATATATATATATATATATATATATATATATATATATATATATATATATATATATATATATATATATATATATATATATATATATATATATATATATATATATATATATATATATATATATATATATATATATATATATATATATATATATAGGGGGACTTTATTTACAGAACCCATCTTAGTAACAGAACTTGCAGAACTCTTGTTTTTGAAGGCAAACATGTATGTCTGAAGGAATACATGTATGTTTTTGAAAGCGGACATGTATGTTTTTGGATCGATGCCCATACATGCATGCGCGCTTTTAAAAATGTATGTTTTTGTATGCGTGCATATACATGCATGCACGCCCTCAAACATGTATGTTTTTTATATCTTTTTTTAATTTAATTTCATTTTGATAAAAAGAACTTCAAATATGCTTCGCGAATACAAATATTCTTTAAAAACATACATGTACTCCTTCAGACATACATGTTTTCCTTCAAAAACAAGAGTTCTGCAAGTTCTGTCACTAAGATGGGTTCTGTAAATAAAGTTACACTATATATATATATATATATATATATATATATATATATATATATATATATATATATATATATATATATATATATATATATATATATATATATATATATATATATATATATATATATATATATATATATATATATATATATATATATATATATATATATATATATATGTCGATCGATTATAGTAGAGGTTATGCAGATTGAATAAAAATTACGTGGGTGGATGTATCTATTTATAGGTATCTGTATCGGTCACATTATCGGTTAAAATATCTTCTTTACAACATATTTAAGGTGGTTTTGGCTTGGAAGCTTATTTGCCTATTGAGTTTTTTTAACTAGATTTGCCTATTTAGATCAAGAAATATGTTGATGTTACATTTTTTGTTTAAATACACTTATACCTCTTTCACACTTAAAAACTTGCATGGCGCATTAAGTTTATAACGATGTAAAAGATTCAGGTCACATTTGGTGTGCGATGTTAAAGATACAAGGAACAAGAGATTTAAGCTCGCGCGTTGCACGCGGCTCTGGTTTAGTGTTGTTCAAGTATTGATATATAAATTTTCTAACTTGTTGAGAGCTTTATCCGGAATGTAACACGAGGGTGATATCCGGAATCACTTCCTTACCTTTATCCAGAATTCTTGATCTGGCGTTTATCCGGAATCTTATTTACACTAGCTATCCGGAATGAAGATTCGGGTCACTATCCGGAATACACTTCACTCCTTATTCGGAATACAAGTTTTGCAGCTTATCCGGAATTTGCAGTGATGCTTATCCGGAATCCAATCTTTGAAAGCTTATGCGGAATCTGAATACTTATCCGGAATCCAAAACAAACACCTTATCTGGAATTGGGGATTTGGAGACTATCCGGAATTCGTTTGAAGACTCTTATACGGAATATAATAAATGGACCTTATCCGGAATCTTAATAAAGACTGCTATTCGGAATGTTAAAATGAGTACTATACGGAATATGAGGGTTTAGGAAAGCTGGATAACACAAAAATCAAGGAAATAAGCAAATCCAAAAATAAGCACTTACCAAAACTTAAACCAAAAAGATTTTTAAGAAAAACTAATAAGCCACAATTTAAAAACTATAAAAACACTAAATAATCTAAATACTAAAAATCAACTTTTTATAAAAATATTTAAACTATCAAAATCAACTTATTTTAAAAACTATTAATCATAAAAATTAAGCAAATGAACGCCTTAATCTAAAAACTCTAAACACACCAATTCAATAAGCACAATCAAATACTCAAATCAATCACATCATTAACAAAATTAAACCAACTACATGATTAATTAAGCAAAAACAATAGATTATTAAGAAAGGTAGAATGAAAATTAAGAAATAAGCTTGATTAAATTGAAGATTAAGATCAAAAGATTACAAGATTAATGTTTGATAAGCTTGAAAAACTAGAGAGAAGAAAATTAAAAACACACTTAAAAATAAAACTTGAAAAATTTACTAATTAACTACTAACTAACTAACACCCTCCTAATGACATATTAGGAGGGTATATATAGGAGGTGGGGAGGCTAAGTGTTTATGCTTCCTTCTTTCTTTCTTCTCGTCTCGACTCGATTTAATTTCTTTGTCTTTCTTGACGTCGTCTCGGGATTTGCCGACATAAATTGAACTCGTCTTATAATTTCCTTCTATAATTAGACTTGAATTCTTCGACTTCATTAAACTTCCGTCTTTAGACTTTTTCTTCGATAAATCTTCAGAATAGGCATTGGACTTCCGTTCTCTTTGCACTCTTGATCTTTTGACTTCGTCTTTTCTCGTTTTCTTCGATAAAAGCCCGTGATAGCCCGTGTTTTCTCCCTTTTCATATTTTTATCCTGAAACACAATAAAAACATAAACCACGCATAATTCCGACTTTTACGACACGTTTTGGTCTTGTTATTATTGGAAATAAGTGGTAAAAGGATAAGTGTTTTCACACTTATTAAATCCCCTACACTTGACCATTACAATGCCCTCATGCAATGCATTAATTTCAAAGCACGATTTACATTTTTCATCATAAATAACCCACCTTGGCCTTTATTAAATACTAAACACTAAGGAAACTAAAAGAACAAAACAAGTAAAGAAATCAAAGACTTACATTGGGGGTTTGGTTGTCATGAATGTTTATCATCCTCAAGTTTTACGTTCCCCATATCAAGCTTAAAAACGAGATCATTGTTATTATAAGTTAGCAAACTAACACGAACTCATGTGGCCCAATTATTTACTTAGACTCCCTTATTCCTAGGTGTATCTCTTATATTTTTAATTTGTCTTGAATGATCACGAGGATACATTGTTTGACTTATTTCGATAGTTTATTTAGGCCGAAAATAAAGTGGGACTATTTAATCAATAGTTAGCTAAAGGACAAAATATTTTAAAACTGCTTCTCGGGACCTCTTAAAGTTCATAGCTTGGCATAACTCGCTTCACGATTTGAGACCTTTCTCGGACCGATATTTGGCAGCGACTTCATACTTCGAATCTTGAGAGACGTTCTTGAAATTATGGTCTTCTCTTCATAATAGGAATTTCTTCACTTGATGTTTTTGAGAGATTCTTCAACTTTGGACCACGACTTCTTCATTTTTCTCCAATCTTTATTTTGGACTTTGATATACAACGATCCGCCTCCTTTTAGGACTTGGATCTATTTATCCTCATACCTTGCTAGGGCCTTTTTGGATAGACTTCTTCATGATCTTTAGGGGAGTATTTGCTTTTCTTCGTGTGTCTCGATCCTTCATATTGATTTTTGATAAATGATTCTTCACATCACTTTTGGATCTTTAGCAACAAAATTTAGCCCTCATGTCTTGTTAGGACCTCTTCGGACTCGCCAATCTTCGCATCCCGCTTCAATAAGTTATGCCTTGGCTATGAACTCTAATTAATACCGAGCAACTTTTAAACGATCTTGTGCTAGAAGCTAAGTAACTTTTCAAATCGTACAACCTTATTTATTGCAAATATATTTATTAACAAGCGATGGGAGAAAAAGCTTATAATCAACTCACATAAATTCATGAAAGAATACCAAACTTATAATTGACTCTGTCATCTCTCGTTCTCCACAATTTAAAATCTCAAGGAATGAGACTCGTGGATGCTTAGCCAATTAAATCAAAGTTTTGGGTTTTCAAGTCATCTATAGGATCTTGCAAATTCTTGGACTCTTTCAAGTTTAGAATTCGCATTTTAAAGTTCCCTTGATAAACGACTTTCTAGGATCAATTATAGGAACTTGCAAAAAGTTCTTGTTCTTAACCCGTAAGAGTTAAGACTTTCGCGTTTTAAAGTTCCCTATATAAAAGGCTAGCAAAACTTGACTTAAACACGTTAAGGATACTAGATAGAGTAAACTTGGATAAGTAAACTCGGGTTGAGTCAAAAGATTCACAACGTTAAAAAATTAAAACCACTTTATTAAAAGTTTATTCTAACACAGCAAGTAAATAACGATAACAAAGGAAAATACTACTAGGCCAAAATAGATTAAAAATTTTGTAAAACGTCGAAAAAGTAGATTTTCCGGTTAAAATGAGGACAAATTCTTGGAAAAGCCCACTTACTTCGATAGAAGTCCCCCCTACACTTGAGATAAACATTATCCTCAATGTTTTGGCATGTGGGAGTAAACTCCCCTACACTTAGGACATTGTGCACGTTGTTTAAATCTTGCTAAGGAAAGGACAACTATAGTGATTTCAGTGTGAACATATAAGATATGAAATATTGAATCACGACAGTTTAGGATAGAACCGGGAAGACGGGTACACGGGATCACGGTCGTCAAATGTCATCAAAAGTGGATCATTGAAGAGTTAATCCCTGCACATCATAAGAAACAAGACAACAAACACATACGGGGCTCCCCTACACTTATTAATAAAACGGTAAAGGATAGATCAACGAGTTGCCTCCCGAGAAGCACTTGTTTTTGTTAACCGAGTCACGAGCCTGACTCGACCCAGAACTAATTCAAGGGAAACTTGGTGAGGGATGGAATCATCTCATGAGAGATGTCCTCACCAAAGTACAGCTTCACGCGCTGGCCATTCACTTTAAAATTAGGCCCATTTGGTTGAGAAAGCTCAATGGTGCCGTAAGGGAAAACATTGGTGACAGTGATTGGACCAGACCAACGGCTCTTCAGCTTGCCCGAGAAGATCTTAAACCGAGAGGTAAAAAGTAAGACTTGATCACCGACGTGAAACTCTCAGTTCTTAATCCTTTAATCATGAATTATCTGGGTCTTCTCCTTGTAGATCAATGAGTTCTCATAACCTTCATTACTCAGTTCATTTAGGTCGTTGAGTTGAATCTTCCGAAGATCACCGGCTTTGTTGATGTCAAAATTGGCCCACTTCAAGGCCCAGTATGCCTTATGTTCCAGCTCAATAGGGAGGTGGCATGCCTTCCCGTACACAAGACGATATGGAGTGCAACCAATCGGAGTCTTATATGCGGTACGGAAAGCCCACAAAGCATCATCTAGCTTATCGGCCCACGAGGCACGATGCTCTCCCATAGTTCGCTCTAATATTCTCTTCAATCCACGATTAGATATCTTGGCTTGCCCATTTGTTTGGGGATGATAAGCGGTGGAAAGACGGTGATTGACACCATACTTAGCCATGACTCGAGCAAATTGATCATTGCAAAAATGAGTCCCACGGTCACTGATGATAGCACGAGGAACACCGAATCGAGCAAAAAGCTGCTTCAGAAAGTTCACAACCACCCTCGCATCGTTCGTAGGGAGAGGTTTAGCTTCAACCCATTTAGATACGTAGTCAACAGCTACGCGGATGTACTTGTTCCCTTTAGATGATGGAAATAGCCCCATAAAGTCGATACCCCATACATCAAAGATTTCACATTCTTGTATGAAATTTTGAGGCATCTTATCTTTATGTGTGATCTTGCCTTGGCGTTGGCAAGCATCACAATTTTTAACCATCTCGTGAGCGTCACGATAAATGGTGGGCCAATAGAATCCCGAGTCAAACACTTTCTTCACGGTGTAGTTGGGACCAAAGTGACCACCGGTGGGTCCTTTATGGCAAGCTTCGAGAATGTCTAAAGCTGCGGGTCCATCAACGCACCGACGAATAATCAAATCAGCACATTGTTTGAAGAGATAAGGGTCATCCCAAAAGTAAGTCTTAACATCTTTAAAGAACTTCTTCTTTTGTTGGGATGTTAACCCTTCGATGAAAATACCACCCGCTAAGTAGTTTGCAATGTCCACAAACCACGGGGTGTCATCAAGATTAGAATTGATAGACATTAAGGCCTCAAGGGGAAAAGAGTCATTGATCTCTTGATTCGGATGATCCCCTTGATAAGGATCCTCAAGTCTACTTAGATGATCCGCGGCTAGGTTTTCTGCTCCCTTTTTATCACGAATTTCAATTTTAAATTCTTGGAGGAGCAAAACCTAACGAAGAAGTCTTGGCTTGGAATCTTGCTTGGTTAACAAGTACTTCAACGCGGAATGATCGGTATAGACAATGGTGGTGGAGAGGACAAGATAGGGGCGAAATTTCTCGTATAATGCAATTGAGCCCCCGTCGTTGTCATAATGGATTGGTTGGAAGTGTTTGTTCACTCTTTGGCCCAAAACTGCTCCAATAGCAAAATCGCTAGCATCACACATCAATTCAAAAGGTAGCTCCCAATTAGGGGTAACCAAGACCGGTGTCTTAGTTAGCTTGTCCTTAAGAAGATTGAAGGGTTCAAGACACTCTTTAGAAAAGATAAAGGGAGTATCTTTTTCCCAGAGGTGGGTCATCGGGCGAGCGATTTTAGAAAAATCTTTAATGAATCGACGATAGAAGCCCGCATGACCAAGGAAACTTCTCACACCCTTCACGGTTGAAGGTGGAGGTAATTTGGCTATGAGATCAACTTTAGCACGGTCCACTTCAAGACCGACTTTGGAGATTTTGTGTCCAAGAACAATGCCTTCTTTTATCATGAAATGGCATTTCTCCCAATTTAGAACAAGACGAGTGTCTTCACACCGTTTGAGCATACGTTCTTAAATTGGCAAGGCAAAGAGAGAAAGAATCACCATAGACCGAGAAATCATCCATGAAGACTTCCATAGTTTCTTCAACCATGTCATGGAAGATAGCCATCATAGACCTTTGGGAAGTCCCAGGAGCATTGCATAATCCGAAAGGCATTCTTTTGTAAGCAAATGTTCCATAAGGACAAGTGAATGTGGTTTTCTCTTGGTCTTTAGGATCGATGGGAATTTGAAAAACCCGGAGAAACCGTCTAAGAAGCAATAATAGTCATTACCTGCTAAACGCTCGAGCATTTGGTCCATAAAAGGAAGGGGAAAATGATCCTTTCTCGTAGCATCATTGAGTTTGCGATAGTCTATACTAACTCTACACCCTGTAACGAGACGAGTAGGAATCAACTCGTTGTTTTCATTGGGCACAACGGTGATTCTGCCTTTCTTAGGCACACAATGGACCAGACTAACCCATAGTGAATCCGAGATAGGGTAGATCATTCCCGCATCAAGAAGTTTGATAACCTCTTTTTTGATAACGTCATGGATCTTGGGATTCACCCTTCTTTGGTTTTGAATAATGGGTTTAAAATCGTCCTCCATGAGAATTTTATGTGTGCAAAAGTGAGGATCAATTCCACGAATATGGGAGATTTTCCAAGCAATCGCTTTCTTATGATTCTTCAGCACGTCGATAAGTCGAGATTTTTCGTCTTCTTTCAAGTCCTTTGCGATGATGACGGGTAACTTCTTATTGTCTTCAAGGAAAACGTACTGGAGATGAGACGGTAGGTCCTTAAGCTCTAAATCCGGAGGATTTTCGATGGAAGGCGTAGTCAAATTCGGATCATCGATAGAGATTTCCTTAGGAGATGGTGGAGAAATATGGTCTTCATTGAGAAGTTTCTTAATGGTACGAATGTCTTCAATCCAATTGGAGGGAGAATCGTCATATTTTAAGTCCACATCCCCTAAAGTTGCTTCAAATTCTTTCAAAAGGAAATCACTTTCTCCAAATGGAGTTAGTGAAGGAGCAATAGAGGCAACGGTCTCAACAATGGGTAGAGAAGAAGAACCACTTTTACAAGCGTCTTTGAAATGCTCTTCACAAGCCTCATCAAGAATGTCAATGAAATTAACGCTCTCATTTTCAGAAGGCTGCTTAGAAAGTTTACCCATGTTGAAGACGATTTTATCGTCACCAACTCTCATGATTAATTTGCCCGCGGCTACATCAATGAGAGTGAGACCGTTCCTCAAGAATGGACTTCCAACGATTAATGGAACACGGGGATCTATCTCGTAGTCAACGACAACAAAATCCGCCGGAAAGGTGAATTTTTCGACACCGACGAAGACATCTTCGGCTATCCCCACCGGATAAGCAACCGTACGGTTAGCTAATTCCAAAGTCATTCGTGTAGGGACTAGCTCGGGTAGAGATAACTGTTTCCAAACACTTAATGGCATTAAGTTTATACTAGCACCTAGATCGGCTAGGGCCATACAATTCTCTACCCCGGGGAAGTTGCAAGGAATGAGAAAACGGCCCGGATCACCAAGTTTGGTGGGTAATTTCCTTAAGAGCACTGCGGAGAAATTCTCATTAAGTTGGGTCTGAGCGATATCAAGAAGTTTCTCCTTATCACTGAGAAGATCTTTAAACAATTTAGCATATTTCGGCATGTGAGCGAGAGCCTCAGCAAAGGAGATGTTGAAATTCAGTTGTTTAAACATTTTAAGAAAGTTAGAAACCTGAATATCATCCTTGTTCTTCAACTTTTCTTTTCTCAACCTTGAGGGATAAGGTATATTGGGTTGAGATGAAGGCTTTGGTATGGAATTCTCACTCACATCCTTGGGTGGTGGAGGGGTGGAAGTAGAAGGTGGAGGAATTGGAGATATAGAAGGTGGAGGAATTGGAGAAGGGAACTCGTTTTCCTTTGTCACAATCACCGGTGTAGGTGTAGGAAGCTCGGGTTCCTTTAAACCTTTTCCACTTCGAGTGGTGATTGCTTTCATCTCCCCTCTTGGATTAGCAACGGTGTTACTCGGAAGAGAACCCGAACCAGAGGCTTGATTACTTTGGAAGAAACTAGCCATCATATCCCTTAAGTCATTTGTTTGACTGCTCAAAGAGTTTCGCATATCGGCTCGAATATTATTCCCTTGTTTCGCCATATCTCCTTTCAAGTTGATGATTTCCCGCTGAAGATTCTGCACTATCGCATCATTAGTCCTCATGTAAGTGTCAACCTCTTGATTAAATGTGGTGGGTTGGGTGGGAGGAAGAGCATGGTAGGCAGGTAGTTGATAAGCGGGTGTTGGTAAACTTGGTTATTTCCTTGAGGTGGATATGGGTTTCTTTGGGTTTGATATTGATTTGGAGCTCGTGGTTGGTTTTGATTGTTGCGATTGAGGTTGTTTTGGTTTTGAGGAGGAAAACCGGGTGGTGAAAGAAAGTTGTTCGAACGATAACTGAGAAAATTATGGTCTCCTTGAGGACGTGCTTGATAGCCTCCCGTAGAAAAGTTATCGTTGGCGGCATACACATTTTCCGGATTGTCATGAGTCGAAGGACAAGCGGTGTATGAATGAGAACCCCCGCATATTTCACATGACTGGTTCATAGTATTAACTTGCGCATTGATGCTTTTGGTATTGTTAGCGGTTTTTAGAGCAAGTGTTTCAACAAGTGAAGTAAGCTTACCAATTCTCTTGTCGGCGTCACTAGTACTAGTACTAGCCACATTAGCCCGAACACTCTTAGTTTGCACTCTAGACTTATTCTCAATAATATCCCATGCGGCATTAGAAGACTTAACCAAAATGTTACCCCCCGAGTCACTATTTAGTGAATCTTGGTCATTCATGCTTAAACCATTGTAAAAAGTATTAATTTGATGTACTTTTTTGAAACCATGTTGTGGACACTTTCTTAAAAGTTCCTTAAATCGGTCCCAAGATTCACTAAATGTCTCATCGTACTTTTGTTCAAAGTTAATGATTTCATTCCGCAAAGCGGTAGTACGTGAGGGTGGTAAAAAGTAGTTGATGAATTTGGTCTCTAAATCCGACCACGTAAGAATACTTTGTGGCGGTTCCTTATCAAGCCAATGGCGGGCTTGTCCCTCTAAGGAGAAAGGAAAAAGTTGCAAGCGAAATAACCTCTTTTGAAACCCCATTATACTTAACTGTATTAGTGAGTTGAAGAAACATTTTTATATGGTCATGAGGATCATCAAGGGTACGCCCCAAGAATGGTTGAGCAGAGACCATTTGAATGAAACCGGATTTGAGTTCAAAGTTGTTGGCTCCAATCTCGGGTATGACAACAACATCGGTGTTGCCCTCTACTTGCGATTGCAAAAGCTCGATCATTGGTCGATTGTCCATGGTGACAATAGGTGGAGTTACGACTTCGGCTTGAATTGCTTTCTTCTTACGAGCACGGGTACGCATACACACCTACAAAAAGAAAAGAAAGATAGACAAGAAATATTTTTGGTTTTTTATGTTTTTCTATTTTTTTGGATTTTTGAGAATTTTATATTTTTATGGATTTTTGAAAATTTTTTAAGCAAGGAAAATAATGTTCAAAGATGAACGGATCCCAAAATCCAACGCGTCTCTCACTAAAAACCGTTAATCTTAACGAAAAGAGCCGGCAGCGGCGCCATTTAATACAAGGTTTTTAGCCAAGTATAAAAGAGTTATCGTCCGATCTTTTCGAATTGATTACAAGTTGAAAGTGCGACTCAATTGTTCTTGGTGGAAAATAAAAATTGTTTGATTATCTATTTTAAACTAAAAGTGAAAATGTCGTTGAGTAACTAAGTAAAAATGAAAGCTTGAAAATTTAAAACTAAAAATAAAGACTTTAAAAAGAAATTACGTAAAGGATTAAGCTTGATAAAAAGTGAATAGGAAAAACTTAAAACTTAATAAAAATTTAAACTTAAAATTAAACTAAGATAAAACAATTCAAAATTAAGCTAAAACAAAGTGTTTAAAAATAAGTCTAAGAAAATGGCTGGAAAAGTAAAATTCAAAAACAATACTGGAAACTGAATCTAGATCTAATCCGAAATATGAAAACGAGTCCTTATCCGGAATCCGAATTTGACTTACTATCCGGAATCACCTTGTTGAGAGCTTTATCCGGAATGTAACATGAGGGTGATATCCGGAATAACTTCCTTACCTTTATCCGGAATTCTTGATCTGGCGTTTATCCGGAATCTTATTTACACTAGCTATCCGGAATGAAGATTCGGGTCACTATCCAAAATACACTTCACTCCTTATTCGGAATACAAGTTTTGCAGCTTATCCGGAATTTGCAGTGATGCTTATCCGGAATCCAATCTTCGAAAGCTTATGCGGAATCTGAACACTTATCCGGAATCCAAAACAAACACCTTATCCGGAATTGGGGATTTTGAGACTATCCGGAATTCGTTTAAAGACTCTTATCCGGAATACAATAAATGTAATTTATCCGGAATCTTAATAAAGACTGCTATTCGGAATGTTAAAATGAGTACTATACGGAATATGAGGGTTTAGGAAACCCGGATAACACAAAAATCAAGCAAATAAGCAAATCCAAAAATAAGCACTTACCAAAACTTAAACCAAAAAGATTTTTAAGAAAAACTAATAAGCCATAATTTAAAAACTATAAAAACACTAAATAATCTAAATATTAAAAATCAACTTTTTATAAAAATATTTAAACTATCAAAATCAACTTATTTTAAAAACTATTAATCATAAGAATTAAGCAAATGAACACCTTAATCTAAAAACTCTAAACACACCAATTCAATAAGCACAATCAAATACTCAAATCAATCACATCATTACCAAAATTAAACCAACTACATGATTAATTAAGCAAAAACAATAGATTATTAAGAAAGGTAGAATGAGAATTAAGAAATAAGCTTGATTAAATTGAAGATTAAGATCAAAAGATTACAAGATTAATGTTTGATAAGCTTGAAAAACTAGAGAGAAGAAAATAAAAAACACACTTAAAAATAAAACTTGAAAAATTTACTAATTAACTACTAACTAACTAACACACTCCTAATGACATATTAGGAGGGTATATATAGGAGGTGGGGAGGCTAAGTGTTTATGCTTCCTTCTTTCTTTCTTCTCGTCTCGACTCGATTTAATTTCTTTGTCTTTCTTGACGTTGTCTCGGGATTTGTCGACATAAATTGAACTCGTCTTATAATTTCCTTCTATAATTAGACTTGAATTCTTCGACTTCATTTGTGACACCCCCAAATTGAGTCAAACACAGCGGAAATAATATTTGGGTGTCACGTAGGTGGATCAACAGCAGACAGAATATAGAGCAACAGATAAAAGATTATCCTTACATTTATTACATGATTGAAAGTGCAAATAGTATTACAGTAGTCTTTAACATTGTTTGAAAGTTTGAATTATTCCCAATTTATAAAACCCTAGATGAGCTCTATAAATGCAGCCTATCATGATGCTTGACTCCATGCACATCAATACCTGCTTCAGTTTCCTGAGAAAACATGCTTAGAGAGTCAACATAAAGTAGGTGAATTCACAGGTTTAATTAAAATAAAATTGGACATTAAATATTCCCTGAAGTAGTAATGCACAAAGCATCAATACTTAAAAGTAATTACATTTCCATATCGCCCGAAACTGAAACTTGACAGTTAAGTCCTTAACAAATAAGGACCCTTCGCCTTATCTTTATCCAGGCACCCATAACAAAAATAAGTGCTGACATGTGAAACATTTGTTGTCCTGGCCTAGGCACAATGAGCATGACTCACCCAGATGGGGACGGTCAATCCCAAATAGATCTATTTATAACATTCACGTAATTCAATAATTCTAACAGTTTCGGATGCACGGGTCATGCGGGTTCATCTACAATAGGCAATGTAATCAAAAGTTTTATAGTTCGATCCATGTCCATGAAATAAAATATGTTGCATCTTTTCTTCCCCATTAAAAGGTTTTAAAAGTTTGTTAATATATAAAGTGGGGCCATGAACTCACGTCAGTAGTACAGCAATAAGTCAGTGGATAAATCTGATAAGGATGCCCACGATACAATCAACGACCTAAATAATTATAAGGTCTCAGTAAATGCATAACATAATGCATAAAAGTTCCAGAATAAATCTGTACATGCTTAAACTGGTTTTAAGCATTTTATTACAATACTTGTATTTTGTTCATCGTTGTACAAGTTCTAATGCTATTTATTTTAAGTATAAAATAAATAATAAAGTTTAATTAATTAATTCATTTAATTAATATTTTTTACTTACGTTGTTTATAAAACACTTTAAATATTTATATAGGATAGTTTTATATACATTTAAAGTGATAGGAAATAAATATAATTAATATATTCATTTTATAAGTTAATCATTTTTAATTCATATTTAATATATAAATAAGGTTTATAAATGTATAACATTTTATTTAAAAATCCATGTTTACGTAAAGTTTATGTTTATTAAATTATAAGTTTGGAGAAATAACAATTGTTACGTTTTATTTAAGTTTTACGTTTTAAATAGCAGTTTAAATATATAGGATTTTAAGGTTCGTAATACTTTGTATAAAATACGTTTTAGTCCTTTTAATTAAATAAATACCCATGGTTAAATTACTTTTATACCCCTAGGGTTTCTAAATCTTTTAATAATTACAGTTTTGGTCCCTCCCTAGTTACACGTGTAACTAGGGTTTCTTTAAGTTTCCATAAATGGCAAAAATAACCCCTAAAGTATATGGCTCAAAATTAGGGCATAATTAATTTTCACAAATTGGCAATTTTGGTCCTCTAGCTTACGGTTAATAACTAGGTTTAATACAAGTTACACTATTGCCCCCTAGGGCTTGTATAGGTTTCGGCAAATGCCAAGTTTAGTCCCTAGGGTTATTTAGGGCTTAATTAAGTTTAGTACCTTGGCATATTTGGTCCCTAATGTTTATATCAAGTCTTGGCTAGTGTCCAAAATAATCCTTAGGTTTTCTAAAGTTTACACAACTTACCCTAATATTATATTAATCTCTTTTTAGTCCTTTTTAACACTATTAAGTTTCGGATATGTTCAAAACACACCCCTATACTCTCGGCAATAATTAAAAGTGATCCAAAAGTTTATGTTTTTGAAATATAAGTTTCTAAACTTATTTATTTAGATCCCTTTTACTTTGTAAATTTATAAATCCAACCCAAAAGTTTATACTTGTTATATTTAATCCAAAAATTTAGTAGATCTATTATTTAAATCCAAAACTTCTTAGATTTATTATTTTAATCCAAAAAAATTACAGATTTACATTTTCAACATGAAACTTTATAAAATCACATTTTTGACACTAAAAGTTTTATAAAAACATTTATTTAGTGAAAATGATTATTTATTACGGCAACTTATTATAGTGAGCTTAAAACTAATCTTATGAGGCATAATAGTGATCTTAACATTTTTGGGCACCTAAAAACATAAATCTAATGTTTCTAGTTATATCTAAACATTACAAGATTACCTAAAATAATATTATGAGCTTATAGCTCACGTCCAAAATACATGCATGGTTAGGTTTTCATGGTTTTTCAAGTTAAAAAAGATCATGTTGATGTGTTCTTCAAGGTTGACAAGTTTTTACATCATTTTATGTTATATTAAAAATCAAGCCGTGAGTTTCATTAGGTTTTTAGGGTTTCAATACTTGTTTAAATGTTAACTTTACCAAGAATAAACATGTACACATTAATATGTATGAAAGTAATGTATTAGAAAAGATAGGTTTTAACTTGGACTTACTTGTTTAGATAGGTTTAGAAATGATATGAGGATGAGTAGAAGCAAGTGACAAGCTTTCAACAATGGAGGTCTAGGAGATCAAAAACAAGCCGTGGGCTTCACAAAGCTTCTAGGGTTCTTGTTCTTGCTTCAAGGATCAAGGTTTCTTGTAGAATGAGCTTGTGCTTGATCTTTATGTAGTAGAAGACATAGTATAGGAGTAGTAGTTAAACTTGAAAGTTCAAAAATGGTGGATGTTTAAGTTTAGCCGTAGGTTTTGGTGTGGGAGAGTGAAGTGAGATTTGAAAATGTTTTGTGTTGTGTGTTGAGTGTGTGTTTCGGCTTAAGAAGAAAGAGAAGAGGGATTCGGTGAATCTTGTACCTAGTACTCCATATCCTAGGAGATTACAAGTTAGATATGAAAGATCTTTCAAGTATTTGGCACATGCTTAAACTAGAAAGTTTACTTTCCTCCCATTTTGGTGTTGTAGCCGTGTGTTCGCACAAGTCAAAGGGGGGACAAAATCTTACATGGCATAGTAGAATGCATGAGGCTTGAGTGTGTAAGTGTATAAGCATGCTTTGTGTAAGTAAAAGTATGATTAGGATAGTGTTTTAGTGGAGTAAGCATAATTACTTAGTAGGTTAGATAGCAAATGATGGTAGTGCATGCATGCATACACCCACACGTTTTATATATGCATGGGAAAGGGTTTTGGTAAATTTTGCCAAGTGTTGTATGATAATAATAGTCCTTGTATATTATTATAGGTATTTGTTGTGTTGTAGGTATTTTTGTTGAAGCTTTTAGGTAACTTAGTGAAAGTGTATATTAAATACATCACTAAAATTAATGTACTTAAATAAAGTAAATAAGTGACAATGTAAAATAATGTACATTGTTTTTAAAGTGTTTAAGTATTTATTCCTTTTAGGTAATATATGTAAATATGTACATATTAAAATTATCCAAGTACTTAATAAATAAATTAAGTAAGGTTACAGTTTATCTCAAAATATGTACTGAGGTGATGAATTTCATTATTCAATCAAGTGGCAAGTCAGTTGCCAGAGTAGTCAATAGATGACTAAAGGTTCATATAAATGTAAAATAAATATGAAAGGTAGTATGAAAATAGGTATATGATAATTAATAAGTCATATAAAAGTGAAATGATATAAATTCCAAATATAAATAGTACTACAGTTGACAAAGTCAATAAGATAAAATCAAAGGTTTTACAACACCATCCCGTTATTTTAGCTTTGTCCTCAAAGCTTAAGATGAAGCTATTGGTCAGGTGAACAAGTGTGGGTACCTGGTCTTGAACGAGTCTTCTCGTTCCCAAGTGAACTCAGGGCCTCTCCTAGAGTTCCAACGTACTTTGACCAACGGGATGCGACTGCGTTTCAATTTCTTAACTGTACTCTCCATGATTTCCACTGGTTCTTCTACAAACTGGAGTTTGTCGTCAAATTGAACTCCTTCCAATGGCATAGCCAGTGGTTCTTCAGCATAGCACTTCTTTAGGTTAGAAACATGAAAGGTAAAGTGTACCCGACTCAGTTGCTGGGGCAACTCTAAACGATAAGCTACTTCCCCGATCCTGGCTATTACTTTGAAAGGGCCAACATAACGTGGATTCAGTTTTCCACGTTTGCCAAAACGTACAACACCCTTCCAAGGTGATACCTGGAGCATGACACGGTCACCTACTTCGAATTGCATAGGTTTGCGTTTCAGGTCCGCGTAGCTCTTTTGTCGATCGCGAGCAGCTTGAATTCTCTACTTGATAAGGACGATCTTGTCAGTAGTCTCCTGGATTAACTCTGGTCCAGTAAGCTGAAATTCACCTACTTCTGCCCAGCACATAGGCGAACGGCACTTGCGACCGTACAGTGCTTCAAAAAGGGCAGCCTTAATACTGGCATGATAACTGTTGTTGTAGGAGAATTCCACTAAAGGAATATGGTCAACCCATCCATTTCCAAAATCAATCACACATGCTCGTAGCATGTCTTCTAGAGTCTGGATGGTTCGTTCACTTTGACCATCAGTCTGCGGATGATAAGCAGTGCTAATATCCAAATTGGTACCTAAGGCTCGTTGGAAAGCCCTCCAAAAGTTTGACGTGAACCTACCATCTCGATCACAGATTATCGACACTGGTATTCCATGTTTGGTCACAATATCCTTCAGGTACGTCTTTTCTAGTTTGGCAAGGGAATCGTTCTCCCTAATTGGCAGGAAATGAGCGGACTTGGTGAGTCGATCGACGATTACCCAGATAGTATCGTAACCGTGAGATGACTTTGGGAGTTTGGTAACAAAGTCCATAGTGATGTTTTCCCACTTCCATTCCGGTATCTTGGGTTGTACAAGTAAACCCGATGGTCTCTGATGTTCAGTTTTGACACGAGCACAGGTCAAACATTTCTGAACGTAGGTGGCAATGTTGGCTTTCATATTCGGCCACCAATATAACTTCTTCATATCCTGATACATCTTTTCAGATCCGGGATGTATAGAATATTTAGACTTATGAGATTCGTGCATGATCACGTTCCTCAAATCTCCATAACAAGGTAACCGACTTCGTCCGTGAAGGCATAGGGTTCCGTCTGCTCTAGGTTCTAACTTTTCCTTGCTAAGATCGGTTCTGAGCATTCCCACAACATCTTCCTTCACGAGGTTTTCAGGCAATTGGGCTTGAGTCTGAGCTTCCAAAATCTGTTTGGGTAGATCCAAACTGATTGTCATAACTAATGCCCGAACTCTCATAGGAGGGTCCGTTTCCTTACGACTTAAAGCATAAGCAACCACGTTTGCTTTATCCGGGTGGTATTTGATCTCGCAGTCGTAGTCACTCAGTAACTCAATCCAACGGCGTTGCCTCATGTTCAACTCCTTCTGATCCAATATGTGTTGCAAACTTATATGGTCAGTATGCACTGTGCACTTTGTTTCGTATAGGTAATGTCTCCGGATTTTGAGAGCAAAAACTACGGATCCAATTTCTAGATCGTGTGCGGTGTAATTCTTCTCATGCTTCTTCAATTGTCTTGAGGCGTAGGCAATCACTTTCATCCTTTGCATGAATACTGCACCTAAGCCAGTGTGTGAGGCATCACAGTATACAACGAAATCATCGTTGCCTTCAGGCAAGGCCAGTATAGGTGCACTGCATAATTTCTGCTTGATCAGTTGGAAAGCTGATTCTTCTTTTCTCCCCAATCGAACTTTATTCCCTTCTGTGTGAGTTTGGTCATCGGTTTGGCTATTTTGGAAAAATCTTCAATGAATCTACGGTAGTACCCGGCAAGGCCTAGAAATTGGCGGATATCCGTCGGTGATTTAGGAGATACCCAATCCTTGGCAGATTCGACCTTTGCTGGATCCACGTGAATACTGTCACAATCGATGACATGACCAAGGAATTGCACTCTAGGAATCCAAAATTCATATTTGGAGAACTTAGCATAGAGCTGCTCCTCCTTGAGCACCTTTAGTACTTGTGCAAGATGTTCCCCATGTTCCTGTTCATGCTTGGAGTAAATGAGTATGTCGTCAATGAAGACTATCACGAATTTATCCAGGTAGGGTGTGCACACACGGTTCATAAGGTCCATGAAAATAGCTGGTGCATTGGTCAACCCAAATGGCATAACCTGGAATTCGTAATGACCGTAACGGGTTCTAAAAGTTGTTTTTGGAATATCTTCCTCCCTGACTCGTAGCTGATGGTATCTAGATCTCAAGTCAATCTTGGAATACACGCTTGACCCTTGCAGTTGGTCAAATAGGTCGTCAATGCGAGGAAGCAGATATCGATTCTTTACAGTTAACTTGTTCATCTCTCTGTAATCGATGCACATTCGAAAAGAACCATCTTTCTTCTTGACAAATAACACAGGAGCTCCCCATGGTGAGGAACTGGGTCCTATAAATCCTTTGTCAAACAGTTCTTGAAGTTGTTCAGCTAATTCTTTCATCTCTGATGGTGCCAACCGGTATGGAGCTTTAGCTACAGGTGCCGCTCCGGGAACCAAATCAATTTGAAATTCCACTTGTCGGGTCGGTGGTAAGCCTGGCAACTCATCAGGAAAGACTTCTGGAAAATCTCGGACGATGGGTACATCCTTGATTTGCTTCTTCTCGGGCTTATCTTCTTCATCTGTTTGAGAAATATGGGCCAAGAAGATAGGACATCCTCTCAACAAATATTTCTGAACTTTTGTACAAGAGATAACACTAAGTCTAGTGTCAGCGAGGTCGGTGTTACCGTCACCTTGAATGATTAGAGTTTCGTTTCCCCACGGAATACGGACTAGCTTTTCGTCACAAACAATGACTGCGTGGTATCTCGCTAACCAGTCCATGCCGATAATAACATCAAAACTACCAAGGTTTACGGGGATAAGGTCAATGTTGAACAGATGTTTGGAAAGATTTAAGGTGCAACCTCTAATGATAGTGTCAGCATCTACAGTTTTGCCGTCAGCTAATTCTACAGAGTAATGGCGATCTAAGCTTGTAGGGATAACTTCTAGTACTTGACTAAATTCAGTGGATATAAAACTTCGGTCTGCTCCAGTATCAAACGAAACAGATGCATAACGATTGTTCAATAGGAACGTACCAGTAACGACATTCGAATCGGGGTTGGCTTTTGCATTGCCGACCACGTACACTCTGGATGAAGCTCCTCTACTGTTCTTGTTCTGGTTGGCCCGCTTAGGGCAACTTGGTCTCACGTGTCCCGGTGCTCCACACTCATAGCACACAACTCCCTTCTTGGGTCCATTGTTGTTTCCTCCAGTAGCGTTGTGGTTCCCCTGCTGTCCATTCCCGTTCCCACGGGCATTGTATCCACCCCTGTTGTTGTAGTTCCTAGTTTTTTGAGTGGGTCGGGCCTGAGTGACAGCATTAACTCGACAGGTTTTAGCAAAATGACCAACTTGTCCACATCTGTAGCAGGTCTGGCATGGGCTATCAACAGTATGATGATAGTTGCACTTTGGGCACAAAGGTTTGGCGCCCACGTACGAGTTAGCTCCTGCAGAGGTAGCACTGTAAACTTGCCCAGCATTCTGCTTCTTAGGATGCTGCTGGTGCTGACTTCGGAAATACTCATCTGCCTTTCGCTTGTTGTCAGTATGCCTCTCGGATATGGTACAGACTCTTTTGTTTATCAACTCAGTAGCGAACTCAATGGCACTCTCGACGGTAGTAGGTCGAGATGCGAGCACACTGTCGTGAATGGCGTCTGGGAGTCCACCCACATACTTCTCAATCTTATCATCCTCCTCTACAAACATTCTGGTGCACATTAGGGTCAACTCTTGGAAGCTTTGGTTGTACGAAGTGATGTCATTGTTCTTGCATTTGAGATCCCATAACTCGATCTCCAGTTTCTTCATTTCTCCACTTGGACAATATTTCTCTGTCATCCTCTCCTTCAACTCAGTCCAGTTGAGAGCATAGGCAGCATCGTGTCCAAGAGTAGCAACAACAGAGTTCCACCAAGTAAGAGCACTCTCAAGTAGGGTGCAGGCGGAAAACTTCACTTTGTTCTCTTCTGCACAGTCGCTGATGTGAAATACTGTTTCCAACCTTTCAAACCACTGCATCAGTTCCACCACTCCTTCCTTGCCCTTGTAATAGGAAGGTTTAGATTTCAAGAAGTCGGGGTAAGAGCAACCCCTGGTGGTCTGATTATTCACGCGGTTGTTGGAATTTTGACTGTCGTCAACGTTCCTACTGGCAGCCATCGCAGATGCGATGCCTTGATCAATCATTTCCCTTAGTTGGGCAGCAGTGACATTTTGGGTAGTCTCGGCATTGTTGGGGTTCGTTCTAGTGATTACCATTTTTCTAGAATTATACACAAAAATGAAATCATTAGTTCAAGGTGTTAGCACAGTTTTATATAATTACACGAAAAGGAATTTCATGCATAGACTTTGCAACAAATTGGATAACCTGTTTAAAGTTCATAATATAATATAGTACATGATATAACAAAAGCTAATGAGTACATGCCATAAGTGTAGAATAGGAATACATTACAAAATGCACAACCTGATCCAAGACAGAGCACAGCCCGCTTGTCTGGGATGGTGGTACATGAAATCTAAAGTACATCATCTATGAATCCCTAATCTGAATAGTACAATACAAGATACAACTGACTAAAGAAAAGTACAATACAAAAGATCCTATATCATGATAGCCGGGATGCAACCCTAATAGCTTATCATGATGTACAAGATCTAGTACATCTAATCTACTGATGTCTAACTGACTCCTTGGATACGGCTGGCGCCACGGGCGGAGATGAGACAGCCGATGCCTGCATGGCAACCTGCATCGCGGTCATGGTAGTCCTAGTCTCCTTGAGCAGTCGGAGTGCCTCAAGGAACTGGTCTTTGAGAGTCTGCTGAACTCCCCGGAGATGAGCGGTCTCTGACGTCAACCCCTGATGACGGACCTCCTGGAGGTCGAAGAATATGGCAAGAGTCTCCTCCATGGTCAAGAGGGCAGTATGAAAGTCTGTCGGCTGGCTCTGGAGCAGGTAGATCTGCTCACGTAGGAATCATTCTCATCCAGCAACCACTGGAGAGAATTGTAAGTAGTCGACCACACCCCTCGGACAGCGTGTGCCTCCGAACTCACAGTCCATGATAAAAGGTCCTGGCGCTGCTGTAGAACAGTGCGCTCAGTCTGTCCGGCCGCTAGCAGAGCAAGAATGTCTGCTACATCCTGGGCCTGGCGTGCGGCCAGTGCCGTGATCTGGGCCTGGACGGGGTCAGCATGTCTGGCCCGGGAACCCTCACCGATCTCATAGGTGGAATCGAGAGGTGCCTCATACCTCCTCTCACGAGGTGGCAGAGACTCGGGTGCATGCTCCCGCAGTGAAGTCACAAGTGGTAAAGGTGGTATAGCAGCAGGAGGCTGGACCTCTTCCCCAGCGGGGGAAACAGGTGGAGTAGAAATAAGTGCCTCTATGGATGCGGCGTCGGCAGAAACGTGACTATCACCGGAGTCACTAGCAGATAACCATCCACATAAGACGGTCGTCAGGGATACGACAACAGGTGTATCGGTAGGTGAAGTCATGATAAATCTAAAAGTAATATAGTTTTAATTGATATAAGTATAAACTTACTCAAGTTAAAAGTTTTGGGAAATATAATTTAAAATTATATAATAGTGCTATATAACACTCGCCGTGCTAAAGGTTACGTTAATACTTATAAGATTAATCAACCGGATGTTAATAATCAATGCACAGGCAATCACACAATCGATGTATGCTTTACAGTCTATATGCTTAACTATTCTACTCTCGAAAATCCCAAAAGATTTTTAAAGCAGTTATAGTCCAGATTATATAAAAATTTATTTTTATACTTATTTTAAATTTTTGTTCTGATTCTCTATAACTATCGCTCTGATACCATTCTGTGACACCCCCAAATTGAGTCAAACGCAGTGGAAATAATATTTGGGTGTCACGTAGGTGGATCAACAACAGACAGAATATAGAGCAACAGATAAAGATTATCCTTACATTTATTACATGATTGAAAGTGCAAATAGTATTACAGTAGTCTTTAACATTGTTTGAAAGTTTGAATTATTCCCAATTTATAAAACCCCAGATGAGCTCTATAAATGCAGCCTATCATGATGCTTGACTCCATGCACACCAATACCTGCTTCAGTTTCCTGAGAAAACATGCTTAGAGAGTCAACATAAAGTTGGTGAATTCACAAGTTTAATTAAAATAAATTTGGACATTAAATATTCCCTGAAGTAGTAATGCACAAAGCATCAATACTTAAAAGTAATTACATTTCCATATTGCCCGAAACTGAAACTTGACAGTTAAGTCCTTAATAAATAAGGACCCTTCGCCTTATCTTTATCAAGGCACCCATAACAAAATAAAGTGCTGACATGTGAAACATTTGTTGTCCTGGCCTAGGCACATTGAGCATGACTCACCCAGATGGGGACGGTCAATCTCAAATAGATCTATTTATAACATTCAGGTAATTCAATAATTCTAACAGTTTCGGATGCACGGGTCATGCGGGTGCATCTACAATAGGCAATGTAATCAAAAGTTTCACAGTTCGATCCATGTCCATGAAATAATATATGTTGCATGTTTTCTTCCCCATTAAAAGGTTTTAAAAGTTTGTCAATATATAAAGTGGGGCCATGAACTCACCTCAGTAGTACAACAATAAGTCAGTAGATAAATCTGATAAGGATGCTCACGATACAATCAACGACCTAAATAATTATAAGGTCTCAGTAAATGCATAACATAATGCATAAAAGTTCCAGAATAAACCTGCACATGCTTAAACTGGTTTTAAGCAGGTTATTACAATACTTGTATTTTGTTCATCGTAGTACAAGTTCTAATAGTATTTATTTTAAGTATAAAATAAATAATAAAGTTTAATTAATTAATTCATTTAATTAATATTTTGTACTTACGTTGTTTATAAAACACTATAAATATTTATATAGGATAGTTTTATATACATTTAAAGTGATAGGAAATAAATATAATTAATATATTCATTTTATAAGTTAATCATTTTTAATTTATATTTAATATATAAATAAGGTTTATAAATGTATAACATTTTATTTAAAAATCCATGTTTACGTAAAGTTTATGTTTATTAAATTATAAGTTTGGATAAATAACAATTGTTACGTTTTATTTAGGTTTTACGTTTTAAATAGCAGTTTAAATATATAGGATTTTAAGGTTCGTAATACTTTGTATAAAATACGTTTTAATCCTTTTAATTAAATAAATACCCATGGTTAAATTACTTTTATACCCCTAGGGTTTCTAAATCTTTTAATAATTACAGTTTGGTCCCTCCCTAGTTACACGTGTAACTAGGGTTTCTTTAAGTTTCCATAAATGGCAAAAATAGCCCCTAAAGTATACGGCTCAAAATTAGGGCTTAATTAAGTTTCACAAATTGGCAATTTTGGTCCTCTATCTTGCGGTTAATAATTAGGTTTAATACAAGTTACACTATTAGCCCCTAGGGCTTGTATAGGTTTCAGAAAATGGCAAGTTTAGTCCCTAGGGTTATTTAGGGCTTAATTAAGTTTAGTACCTTGGCATATTTGGTCCCTAATGTTTATATCAAGTCTCGGCTAGTGTCCAAAATAATCCTTAGGTTTTCTAAAGTTTACACAACTTACCCTAATATTATATTTATCTCTTTTTACTCCTTTTTAACACTATTAAGTTTCGGATATGTTCAAAACACACCCCTATACTCTCGGCAATAATTAAAAGTGATCCAAAAGTTTATGTTTTTGAAATATAAGTTTCTACACTTATTTATTTAGATCCCTTTTACTTTGTAAATTTATAAATCCAACCGAAAAGTTTATACTTGTTATATTTAATCCAAAAATTTAGTAGATCTATTATTTAAATCCAAAACTTCTTAGATTTATTATTTTAACCCAAAACAATTATAGATTTACATTTTCAACATGAAACTTTATAAAATCACATTTTTGACACTAAAAGTTTTATAAAAACATTTATTTAGTGAAAATGATTATTTATTACGGCAACTTATTATAGTGAGCTTAAATCTAATCTTATGAGGCATAATAGTGATCTTAACATTTATGGGCACCTAAAAACATAAATCTAATGTTTCTAGTTATATCTAAACATTACAAGATTACCCAAAATAATATTATGAGCTTATAGCTCACGTCCAAAATACATGCATGGTTAGGTTTTCATGGTTTTCAAGTTAAACAAGATCATGTTGATGTGTTCTTCAAGGTTGAAAAGTTTTTACATCATTTTATGTTATATTAAAAACAAGCCGTGAGTTTCATTAGGTTTTTAGGGTTTCAATACTTGTTTAAATGTTAACTTTACCAAGAATAACCATGTACACACTAATATGTATGAAAGTAATGTATTAGAAAAGATAGGTTTTAACTTAGACTTACTTGTTTAGATAGGTTTAGAAATGATATGAGGATGAGTAGAAGCAAGTGACAAGCTTTCAACAATGGAGGTCTAGGAGATCAAAAACAAGCCGTGGGCTTCACAAAGCTTCTAGGGTTCTTGTTCTTGCTTCAAGGATCAAGGTTTCTTGTTGGATGAGCTTGTGCTTGATCTTTATGTAGTAGAAGACATAGTATAGGAGTAGTAGTTAAACTTGAAAGTTCAAAAATGGTGGATGTTGAAGTTTAGCCGTAGGTTTTGGAGTGGGAGAGTGAAGTGAGATTTGAAAATGTTTTGTGTTGTGTGTTGAGTGTGTGTTTAGGCTTAAGAAGAAAGAGAAGAGGGATTTGGTGAATCTTGTACCTAGTACTCCATATCCTAGGAGATTACAAGTTAGATATGAAAGATCTTTCAAGTATTTGGCACATGCTTAAACTAGAAAGTTTACTTTCCTCCCATTTTGGTGTTGTAGCCGTGTGTTTGCAAAAGTCAAAGGGGGGACAAAATCTTACATGGCATAGTAGAATGCATGAGGCTTGAGTGTGTAAGTGTATAAGCATGCTTTGTGTAAGTAAAAGTATGGTTAGGATAGTGTTTTAGTGGAGTAAGCATAATTACTTAGTAGGTTAGATAGCAAATGATGGTAGTGCATGCATGCATACACCCACACGTTTTATATATGCATGGGAAAGGGTTTTGGTAAATTTTGCCAAGTGTTGTATGATAATAATAGTTCTTGTATATTATTATAGGTATTTGTTGTGTTGTAGGTATTTTTGTTGAAGCTTTTAGGTAACTTAGTGAAAGTGTATATTAAATACATCACTAAAATTAATTTACTTAAATAAAGTAAATAAGTGACAATGTAAAATAATGTACATTGTTTTTAAAGTGTTTACGTATTTATTCCTTTTAGGTAATATATGTAAATATGTACATATAAAAATTATCCAAGTACTTAATAAATAAATTAAGTAAGGTTACAGTTTATCTCAAAATATCTACTGAGATGATGAATTTCATTATTCAATCAAGTGGCCAGTCAGTTGCCAGAGTAGTCAATAGATGACTAAAGGTTCATATAAATGTAAAATAAATATGAAAGGTAGTATGAAAATAGGTATATGATAATTAATAAGTCATATAAAAGTGAAATGATATAAATTCCAAATATAAATAGTACTACAGTTGACAAAGTCAATAAGATAAAATCAGTGGTTTTAGATCATTAAACTTCCGTCTTTAGACTTTTTCTTCGATAAATCTTTAGAATAGGCCTTGGACTTCCGTTCTCTTTGCACTCTTGATCTTTTGACTTCGTGTTTTCTCGTTTTCTTCGATAAAAGCCCGTGATAGCCCGTGTTTTCTCCCTTTTTCATATTTTTATCCTGAAACACAATAAAAACACAAACCACGCATAATTCCGATTTTTACGACATAAAATACACGTTTTGGTCTTGTTATTATTGGAAATAAGTGGTAAAAGGATAAGTGTTTTCACACTTATTAAGTAGCGAATTTGTTAAATATAGTTTCCAAATATAGTTAGCATGTCGATTAGGTAACTTTCCTTATGTAACAATAGCTTTGTAATAGGAAGGTGTGTAAGTCGTCTAAGGTTGGGCTTGGGTTTTCTTAGCCGACCTAGGTATGCAACCGACCCCCTCACCCCATAAAAGAAGGTAAGGGGGTGATGTTCAATACGCACTCGCATCTTCTACTCTTTCCTTTGTAATCGATCGTTGATCAAAAAAAGTTAATCGTTCGGTTACCTTTGTAGTGTGTTATTCGTATGGGTCTCGTTTGTTGCACCTCTGCGAGCTTCTTTAAAGTGTTTTAGGGTTCCGTGATATCGATCTTAGGGTTTGTTGGAGCTTTCGATTCCAACAAGTGGTATCAGAGACCGGTTGGTTGTGGTTTCTAAAGATCGGTGCTAGATCAAAAAGGGTCGTGAAGAAAAGGGTTTTCGGGTTTTTCGATTTGGTTTCTTGGAGTTGCAGGTTCCATAACGGAGAAGACGAAGTGTGGGTTTATCTACATCATGTGAAGAAAAGAAAAGCAAAGCAGTGATTGGTTTGTTTGTGTTTGGATATTCACGTGGGTGACTTCTTTGGTGACAAAAGCATTTGATTTTTATATCAAATCTATTTTTGTTGTTTATAGAATATACGTGTAGGTAAATTATAACTAAAGATACTAAAAAGAACGACGATTAATAGTTTTTGTAAAAGAGTTTCAGTTTGTATTTATATAAATCGATTTTGGGTATCGTCTTTTAGAGTTTTTTAAAAGTTGATTAAAATTAAGGTTCTTGTTGTGGGGTTTTTTTGTTCAAGTATTGATCATGGTTTGCTTGGGTTTTTAAGTTAACGATAAAGTTGCTTGTTCGAGATCGAGGTTTTAGGGTTCACCTAATTAATTTGATTTGCAAAAAGGGATATTTAGCTTGGGAAGAGAGTACGTATCGCACGCCTTTATTTTGATTATTTTAACTTGTTGCTTACCTTATGCTTGTTAAACACTTGCTTTTCATAATTTTAAACTTGAAAAATGAATGGTTTAATCTCGGGTTAAAAATAAAACGTGTGTTAACATAGGTTTTATGTTGCGAAAACTATGTGTCAAGGGTTGTAACACTATATTTAAGTCACCTAAACCATTTGTTGTACATAAAATCATAACCTTAGAAGTGAAACAAAAGTCTTTAGCATACTAGATAACGTAAGGGTTTCAATTTTATGCATGTTTTTCGTTTAGTAATTCATTTCCGAGTCTAAATTTATTGTGTGAGTCATGTAACATTAAAAACTTGAAATTCTTGAGTTTTGCTAAAACTTGTAATTTTTACACTCGAAAATAAAGATTGAAACCACGTAAAATATATCGTTTTTATCATTGGATTTGTAGCTAATGTCGTTAGGATTAACATGAAATGGAGATATAAGTCTCGGTTTAGTTTTGTTAAAAATGATGTTGTTCTTGTTTAAATCCGAAGAGGGAGAGAGAGACCAAGGAAAGAGAAAATATTATTTTATTCTAAATTGCATTTGAATGAGTTTTCTGTGAGCCATCAAATCAAAAGTAAGAATGCATTGATTACTAAAATGAAAATGTTCTTGTTGTTGTTTTGGTTGGTATTCATCTAGGAGAGAGATAGTAACCTATTTTCTTTTAAAGATAGATGGATATATTAGTGGTCCCTGATTTCTTGTCAGTGCATAGATTCAAAAATTTATTTCATTTTCTTGTGTCATGCCTAACCCGAATAGTTGTACAAGTATATGAAAGTGACTTTTGTTCTTTGTATTGTTGTTTATGTTGTGACGCAAGGGAGGGGACCCAAACATTGGTGGACTTTTAGGGGCACATTAATTTGGTTATGACTTGATACTAGGTAACAAAATATACCCTCATTAAATTGTTTGACTTAGTAAAATATGATACCTTAATTAATTTTAAAAACTAAATAAAAATATAAATGTAACTAATAAATTTAACCCAAACTAAATTGGTATCAGGGCTCGCCCATGGAGCATGGGATTAGGCATTCTTTGAGTTATTAGTACACGCCGAGTCCCATTGACTTTAGTAATTTAACCTGGACTAAATTGGTGTCACGGTTCGCGTGTGGAGCGTAGGACTAGGCATTCTTCGAGTTATTCGTATATGCCGAGTTCTATTGACTCTAACCGAATTAAAAGACCCGATTAAGCGTGTCCTGGACAAGGGACTTACGATTTATTCGTAGACGACCCAAAAGGGATCTTTGTTATTTTTGACCTACAAATAAAATAATACATGAACACTAAAAATAAATAAAACATAGAGGACTGATATATATTCTATAGAAACTAGAAGGAGGGTTGAATAGTTTATATAATTAAGGTCTTAATTAAAAGTCCTTAAATTAAGTTTGTCCCAAAATTGCCTTTTATATGAAAACTAGTTCCATAGATGTTAAGTCAATTTCCAAACCATTTGCTATATATAGTGATTATGAAAGTGCTATGCATGAAAGTAGATATTAGTAAGTAAAGAGTAAGGAAAGAAACAACCTAAGGCAAGACACCAAGATTTATAGTAGTTCGAAAACAAAGCTCTCTCTTCGTTCCTACTCCACTCCTCGAGTACACCTTACTCGAGATTTCCACTATATCCACAAGCTCCCTTCTTGGCGGAGAAAACCTTACAACGTCACTTACATTGTTTTCCAACACTAAGCTAAATGTCGAGACCTACTCTTAGCTAGGACCAATCTACCCACGTCGCCTACTTCACATTTTCCGACACAAGGTTAGATGTCGAGTTCTAATCCAAAGCTAGAACTAATCTATGTCGCCCATCTTCTTTTCTGACACAATGCTAGATGTCGAGTCCAAATCCAAAGCTAGAACCAATATTTACAACTCTTTACTTTTAAGTTAAGTGAGATATCATAAGACACATACACACATCACTTTGTATTTTAGTGAGAACTAACACACAAGACTCATTACAACACAAGACACATCCGAGTGTAAATATATAACTTGGATCTACACAAGATCAATCCAAGTATACACATATACATTGGATTTACACAAGACTAATCCAAGTATTCACAAATACATTGGATCTACACAAGATTAATCTAAGTATACACAAATACATTATATCTACACAAGACTAATCCAAGTATTCACAAATACATTGGATCTACACATTCAGGTGGGGGTGTAACAAATAAGATACAACAAGAGACTGAGATTACTAATGAAGATGATAAATCAACAAACCGTACCCCTAGAAGTCAAGAATCCGTTTGTTGAATCCGTAAGTTATAACTAAAGGGAAAATATCAAAATCAATAAGTCATGTAGGAATATATCATAACTAGAGATTGCGTACAAAAGGCGTAAAGTAAATATGAAAAAACCGAGATTATAGAATATAAGTACATAGGATACCCAAAATATAAACCAAGAGCATAACCTAAGTCGATCATAATATCCTAACTGCAATACGATCAATTAACAAACAGCTACTGTATTCGATCCTAATCCTAATATATATATATATATATATATATATATATATATATATATATATATATATATATATATATATATATATATATATATATATATATATATATATATATATATATATATATATGTCGATCGATTATAATAGAGGTTATGCAGATAGAATAAAAGTTACGTGGGTGGATGTATCTATTTATAGGTATCTTTATCGGTCATATTGTCGGTTAAAATATCTTCTTTACAACATATTTAAGGTGGTTTTGGCTTGGAAGCTTATTTGCTTATTGAGTTTTTTTAACTAGATTTCCCTATTTGGATCATGAAATATGTTGATGTTACATTTTTTGTTTAAATACACTTATACCTCTTTCACACTTAAAAACTTGCATGGCGCATTAAGTTTATAACGATTTAACAGATTCAGGTCACATTTGGTGTGCGATGTTAAAGATACAAGGAACGAGAGATTTAAGCTCACGTGTTGCACGCGGCTCTGGTTTAGTGTTGTTCAAGTATTGATATATAAATTTTCTAACTTGTTATAACTATATATGAAATAAAAGAATATACTTAGTTGTTAATTTATAAAATTATTTGACATTGTATTATATGTTTTGTAAGCGATATTAAAGTTATTTTATTTGATTTGAAGATTATATCCGTTTTAGTCATGTTTGTTTATCAAAGAATCGAAAAAGAATTCCGTCAATGTCGATACTATAAGATATAGTTTAATATGAGATTAGTCGTGTTGCACACCGGGTATTTTTAAAAATTATATACCTTTTATATATGTTAATGCAAGTGATGCCTAAAAACATTATTAGTGTTAACTAATCTTTCTTAGTTTTGATCACGAAAAGTTAAAAAGACATTTATCGTCAAAAACAATCGTAAGACGAATTATTTAACAAACACTATCATCAAGGTGATAATCATTTAAGTATTGTACTAACATATCTTAATCATGTTTAGTGACCATAAAAGTGATTAGCCCTATACTTACATTTTGTCAAATGTGACAAAAGATTTTTAATAAAACTTCTTTTTAAGAAAATGTTTTATTAAAATGGAAAATGTAAATTTGAATATGGCATAATCCAAATGCCATAGGAATATTCTTTGAAGGTAAAACTTACCTCAGATATTACTACCCTACTAAAGGATAAAAAGGAGCGGACTCTATAACCATGGTTCCTCAAATGGCTATGCGGTTCTTTAGTGATAAAGAACCGCAAGCACAATTAAGGAATCACGGTCAGAGATTCATTGGCCTTTGCCTCCTATAAATAGTGGATCAAATCTACATTCTCCAAGAACCTTTTTGGACATCCTTTCTACCATCTTTCTATTTTCTAAATTCTAATCATTAGTAAATTATCACTTAATGTATTAAGTATGTTTACTTATGATTATCCTCTTGATCCCCTTCTTTACCTTGTCCAAAGAGAAGATAACTCACACACTTGTGATGTGATTAAAGATGAAGCTTTGATGAAGATCAACCTACCTTAGATCTAGTCATGTTCATCATTTTTATTTGTATCTTGTGTAGATCTAAGTTATATGTGTATACTTGGATTCAAGCTGTGCAGATCCAAGTTATATGTGTTTACTTGGATTAGAGTTGTGTAGATCCATGTTATATGTGTATACTTGGATTATAGTTGTGTAGATCCAATGTATATGTGTATACTTGGATTAGAGTTGTGAAGATCCAATGTATTTGTGAATACTTGGACTAGTGTCGTGTAAATCCAGTGTATATGTGTATACTTGGATTTGTCTTGTGTGAATCCAAGTTACATGTGTGTACTTGGATATATCTTATTGAGCTGTAAGTGTTTTGTGTTAGTTCTCACTAAACTATAAAGTGATGTGTGTATGTTTCTTGTGAGTTCTCACTTAGCTTCAAAGTGAAGAGTTGTGAAGATTGGTTCTATCTTTGGATTAGAACTCGACATCTAGCCTTTTTGGGAAAATGGTGAAGTAGGCAACATGTGTAGATTGGTCCTAGCTAAGATTAGGTCTCGACATTTAGCTTAGTGTCTGAAAATAATGTAAGTGACGTTGTAAGATTTTCTCCGCCAAGAAGGGAGCTTGTGGATATAGTGGAAATCTCGAGTAAGGTGTACTCAAGGAGTGGAGTAGGAACAAAGATAGAGCTTCGTTGTCGAACCACTATAAATCTTAGTGTCTCCCTATTAGGTTGCTTCTTTCCTTACTCTTTACTTACTTTCATTATTACATCACATACAACAACTACCTGTCATTGTTAATGCATTAGAATTGAACCTAATCATTATGAAACTAGCTTTCAAGTAAAAGGTAGTTTTGAGATAAACCTAATTGAAAGAAATTTTAATTAGGACATAAACCGATGAGAAACTATTCAATTCCCCCCCATCTAGTTTCTACAATTGGTATTCAGAGCGATGGTCACTCAAGGTCTTTGAAGTATATTGTGCTTTAAAACTTGGATTGATCCATTGTCTCCTCAAATTAGAAGGTTTCGTTGTACTAAAGTTTCTCTTTGGTCAAAAATACTTTTTCATTGAAAATAGGCCTTTTAATTGGTAATATAGCATCTCATCTAGATTAGTAGTATTTATACATTTTAGATTTACTCTTTAAATGTATCTACTTGTTTGTATCTTGATATGTGTAGGTACTCATGAAGATTAATCATTTAATTGATTATGGATTGAGTTGCTTACACTTGCAGAAGACTCATCTTCTTTGATTTCCAACATCACTGAATGATGATATCAAGATGGATGAGAGTGATACTAGTCTTTGAAGACTTAGTAGTCACTTTAGTCATGATTGAGCTTTGCATTGGTTCTTAAAAGACTTAAAATTCATTTTTCGGCTAAGGTACGCTTTCGTCATTCCACACGCCCTATTGATCATTCTTTTGATCATTACTTGACTATGTGCTTGTTATTCGCATCCTTGCCTTGACATTTGTTTGTGGTATGTGATTTTATTCTTATACCCTCTCAAACCTTCATTGCTTGGATACTTGACTCACTTAGGAGATGTAGAGTGAGTTAGTAGTAGCTTAAAGTGTGACACCCCCAAATCAGGTTTGCAGCAGAATAGTAATTGGGTGTCACGTTGCGGATCACAAAACAAATGGCATACAAAGCATTGATCATAATTATATGATTTTGAAATACAATTGATACGAATATTGTTTTAGTACAATCAGTTGAAATGTTGAATATCAGTTGTTACAAGTATCCCAGTGAAAATAGATCCCCCAATTATATGATGCTCCTAAATGATGTTCAGTCCGTGCTCAAATAATCCAGCCTAATTTCCTGGGAAAAACATGCTTAAAACAGTCAACATAAAGTTGGTGAATTCATAGAGTTTTGTAAAATCATAGTTCATTTGATATAAAAATCAAGTTTAGTATCTCAACATATCCCATAGAGTATTTCATATGGTTTGATAAAAATCAAGTTCAGAAATATCAAAATATACCATATTGCACTGTACAAGGTGTGATACGAATCCATTTCAGAGGTCTCAGTATGTTCCATGTATTAATGTACCAATTAATATAAAGTCAAGTTTAGAACCGCAAACATCACAAACTATTATTGCACAAAGCCAAATACTATAAGATAATTACATTTCCTATTGCCCAAAACTGACACTTGACATAGTTGAGCCCTCAACAATGAGGACCATCACCATTTCTAAACAGGGACCCATCAATAATAAGTGATGACATGCTAAACACCTGTTGTCCCGGCCAAGGCACAGTGAGCATGACTCACCCAGGTGGGGATGGTCAATCCCAAATAGATCTATTTATAACATTCAGGTAATCCAACGATTTTAACAGTTTCAGCTCACGGGTCATGAGGAATTATACAATAGGCAAATGTAATCAAGGTAACAGTTCAGTTTGCGTCCTATAAAATATGTTACGAGTTTTCTCCCACAGTATTTAATCAACAGTTTATTAAATATAAGTATAGGGCCATAATCTCATGATATTAAAATCATATAGTCAAAACAAGTTATAGCATGTCTCCCCCTCGCGGGTTAGTAAAAACATAAATAGTAGTGAAAGGCGAGGCTATGAACTCACCTGTATAATGCAGCTCGAGGATGATAAAGTATTCAAGTCATAGTGCACACAGTACATCAAATACCTAAGTGATGTAAATGATCTTAGTATATGCAGATAAAATGCATAGATGCTTTCGGAGTTAATGTGAATGCTTATACTTGTTTTAAATATCTTGCCGTTTATTACCCGATCCGTATGTATTTATTTATACATTAATATATACATAGTGAGTCCTCCAAGTTTCTATGATTTATTAAATAGTCCCTAGGTTATATGTTTGAGGTAATGACAGTTTTAGTCCTTATAGATTAGGGTTTAATTTAATATAAAATTAATAAGGATTTAGGGCTTATATAAGTTTCGGTAGTTGGCAAAAAAAATAGTCCCTCACGTTTTAATTAAGGTTAGGGTTCGCACAACTTATAAGTAATGACACAAAAGGCCCTTCAAGTTTTTATTTAGGGTTTAAAACTTATATTAAGTTACGAATCAGCCCCTAGGGCTTGATTAAGTTTCGGCTAATTACACAAATAGTCCTCTAAAATCCAAAACCTTAAGTATATATATCGTGTAAATGCTGATTTTTGAACGTCGTTTACGAGTTCGTTATCTAACCATAAAACGAACAGAAAACATATTTGTATTCTCGGGTATCCCGTCTACAAGTTTCGTTCTTTAAGTTTTGCTTGAAAACGACTCTAAAGTGGGTAAAAACGCGTTTGAAGACAGCGGGTCAGAATGTCTAATTTTCATCAGCTTTTAAAGTGTACGAGGCAGATTTTTAAAGGGCCGTAAATTGTTCGTTATAGATCCGTTTTTAGTGTTCTTGGTGTCTATGGAAAGGTAGCCAGGAGATCTACAACATCCTAGTTGGTGTAGGGTTCCAGATCTGACCCTAACACGCTCGAAAACGAGGCTAAAGTCGGCTGGTTAGCCTACATGTACATGCTGTCAGCTTTTTATCTAAGTGCTGACAGCTTTTAGTGTTCAAATGCAGGTTTTCAAAGTCAGTTTCCTGATTCGTTATAGCTCCGTTTTGGGCGATTCAAGAGGCTGCGGAAAGCTGGCTAGGTTCTCTACGAAACGCCCCTACAACCTATTCCATACACGGGGTCATACTAGGTCTAAACAGGGTCTAACATAGGCTGGTCGGGCTACTTTTGCACATAAAATAACGCTCATGTTATATTTGTTTAGCATAGCAAACGTGCTCCGTTTTCGCTCAAATTTGGCAGAGTTACTATTTAAGGGATGACCTAAGACCTAGTACTCACGTTTTTTCCCAGCTCGTGTTTTATATGCACGTTTCCCTATGGCGCGTTTCTACATCAGAAGGTGTGTTTCATTATTTGAGATTTATGCTAGTATATTTGCTTCCTACATTATTATGGAACAAGATAATTAGTGGGAATGAATGCATATGACGAGAAAAAGAATATAAGGGAACAAGGATTCGTGAACTCACAATTGGTTGGAGGCGTGAACACATGATTATTTCGAATTATAGAACCTGGTGGTGTCGTTTGAAAACCCTAGTTTACTTGTCCTTAAGCCAAATGTATCCCCATTACCCTTGTAGCTTCTCTTGAACAGGAATAAGACATGAGTCAAGTCGTACGTGAACTTGTTCTAGATTTAGATTTTGAAAGAATGGAAGAACGAATTTGGAGTTTAGCTCTCGGTGGTAAAAGAGAAAGAAGAAGGGTTTTTGAGTATATGAGAAATGTGTTGCTAAGATATGTGTGTGACTATATCAAGTAATCAACATGTCCTTTCATGGTTTGTTTGCTCCTCTCGGCAGAAAAAAGGAGAAGGAAGAAAGAAAGTGAAGGGTGTTGTATTTTGCTTGTTACTAATGGTGCATATATGTAGCCAAGAGGGATCGACATGTCTAGTTAATAGTTAACCCAAGGAAGGTTATCCTTTTGCCTTATACGTAGGATAGTTTTTGGCCAAGGCAAGGAAGTGGTTCACAAGTTCTCTACATCACCATGTATATGTATAAGGTTATGGCCATGGAAAGTTCATGTGGTTTTAGGGTTGTTTGCATCATTACATATGTGTACACTTTCAAGCCGTATATAAGTTTGGTTAGAGATGTGGTGTAGGGAGAAGCTACGAGGTGGTGATGTGTTCGGATTTTGGTGGAAGGGAGTAGTACTAGGAATAGTAATTTTGTGTGGAGGTCATATAGAAAATGTGTACAAAATTAGGGCCAAGCATAATTTGATCTTAGAAGGTCTTGTGTCATACTCAAGGAAATGTTTATTTTAGAGTTTAGCTAGACAGGAAGTAGTATACATCATTTCGTTTAGTTTGATTTATTTTGCACATGAAATAAAGGATAAAGGTGTTCTAAATTGTTTTACTCAGTCGAGTTTAATTGTACTAAAAGTTTATGTTTAAAAATTATGTATATAGTTTTAAAGCGTAATATTTTGGATCGTCATAAATAATTATTTATAAAAATAAAATAGCTGAATGGTTAAAATGTCAAGTTTTTAAGTAATATAAGTAAATATTTAATATTTACTATATTATGATCTCGTTTGATAAAAGTGGTCGTTAAAATATTATACGATGAGTAGTTATAAGAGTAAAACTAGTGACATGTTAAAAGCCCAAAATTTGGGGTTTTACATCACCTACCTGTTATTTTAGCTTTGTCCTCAAAGCTTAAGATGAAGTTACTCGTCCAGGGAACAAGTGAGGACACTTTTTCTTGAACATGTAATCTTGTGGACTCAAGTTTAAAATCATAGGTGATATTTAAGATGTAGTTATTGATCGTATGCCTCCGATGAGTAAATTTTAATACACAAAGTAACTTGTCTATTATGTTTCAACAATTTACACATTTGGTTCTTCTATTTTTGTAATGTGGCCCTTAAGGCACAAATAGCTTTCAAAGAAAATATCTTAGGGCTCAAATTGAGTTTCAAAAGTGGCAAATTCAACCCCTAGGGTTTTTAATCTGTGTTAAATCATCTAGGGCTTCTTTTAAGTTCATTGAAATCCATGTTTATTCCTTAGAGTTTTGTCTTATTATCCTAGGGCTTTTTTAATATGTTTGACAAATGGCCAAACAAGTCCCTGATGGTTTACAAGGTCGGATAAAATAGTATAAGCTCGTTTTAAGTGTTGGCTCTATCAAATGTGTTTCGTGGGCCTTATCGGGCCTCAAAGTGCATAGATAAGGCGTGTTAATGTTTTGATAGTCCTTCAAGAGAATTTTAAGTCTATTAAGCTTCAATAAGCTTATGTAATGTTGGGTTAAAAATAAGCCGAGAATCAATAGTACAATGCTATGATCCAAGAGAGATGAAGACGAATCTTCCTTAGGTTTCTAGATAAGGATGTAATAGTGCTAAGATATTTTTGAAAAATCGCGAATCAAAAGGAATACATTCCATAGCTGGATTAATAAAATAATATCAATAATGAGTCGTGTCGAATATATTTAAGCCCACTTGTTATAAATTTTTATTTACATCGATAAGCGTCCTCATCCACGTAAGTAAAAATTTATAACTTCATGGTTCGGTGACCTATGATTTCTTTATTCAAACGAAAAAGCGTCCTAATTCGTTTCAATAAGGATTTCATAGCCCAACCTACTCAAATATTCCCGGCAAGGCTTATCATTTAAAACCAATATAATATCTAAGAAAATAGATATTATTAAGATACTTTACAGCCCGTTTATTTATAACTTTCGTCTTCGGGCGTCCCATTCCACCTTAATACGAATTTATAAATAAACTTCTAATCCGGTGGTTATGATTTCACCTTTACACGTCCCATTCCATCTAAAGACGGAATCATAATTAACTTAGGATCAAGAGACTCAGGTTCCATATTTAAACGTCATCTAAATATATAATCATACCTTGATCTGTGCCCCACCGCATCATTTTAACATGCAAACTTATCTAAATAATATCACATACCAAAAGCAAGAGTATGAGTCATTAATAAGTTGTGTTCCGTAAGTAGACGTTCAAATCACGTGCGTTAAAATATGAATCAAACGGAGGATCTTCAATATATAATATAATCATATATTATAATAGTTGTATAAGGAACTATCAGCGTATAAGCTTAAATAGATACAGCAAGTAGTCATGAAGGATTCAAAAATCTTAATATAAGATTTTAGGACTTATTTGGGTTTCATTACAATATCAAGTATATTTATCAACTGGTGACAATTGGATAAGGTTTAAAACAAGATAGAGAGTAATTTCAACACTGGCTAATAATATCAGCCGTAAACTTTGGTATGAGATTCGTAAAGATTTAGTTAGGTGCTAAATGATTTTGTTAGATTTCCAAGGATTAAATAAGATTTCTAAGAAAAAAAAATAATCTAATTTAGATTTTTCCAAGATTAAGTTCTTTCAAAATACAATTCTTCAAGAAAAGATTTCCAAAATCCCTTTTAGATTTTTCTAAGATATATAAAAATCTATTTAAGATTTTCCAAGATTTTTCCAAGATTTTCCAAAATCCATTTTAGATTTTACAAGATATTACAAAATCTATTTTAGATTATACAAGATTTATAAAATCAAATTTAAATCTTCCAAAGATCTTCAAAGATTTTATTTAGATATCCATTTATACATTTCTAAGGGTTTGTTATGTATTTGGTTGTTGGAGGTTATAATGCATTGTTCGGGCCATTATACTTCAGAAGCCATTCTATAAACGTTTGAGGAGCGAGGGCACTTTAAATCGTAAACCCAACCACTCAGTCAAAACGTAATATCGAGATGGAACATCTTTAGTATAAAGCTCCCTACTAACATTACATGTTTATACGTTTCATTAAATACGTTAAGTATTTTAATATTTTAATATCTTCATAACGATATTAAACAGTCGTAATACGTAAAGTACGTAAATGGTTAGCATCTAGTACTATCATAAATATAGATGCATAGGATAATAAATTGCATTTAAATCATATAGTTATGCATGCTCTCTATGCTAAATGCTCTCTAAGTATGTCCCCATCAAAAACCCAATTTTTGAAATCTAAGTTTTTGAAAATTTTGTCCGGTTATAGTTCAGTTAATAAAACAGAAAAACAATTTTATTTTTGATCTGATTCTCTATAACCATTGCTCTGATACCATTATGTGACACCCCCAAATCAGGTTTGCAGCGGAATAGTAATTGGGTGTCACGTTGCGGATCACAGAACAAATGCCATACAAAGCATTGATCATAATTATATGATTTTGAAATACAATTGATACGAATATTATTTTAGTACAATTAGTTGAAATGTTGAATATCAGTTGTTACAAGTATCCCAGTGAAAATAGATCCCCCAATTATATGATGCTCCTAAATGATGTTCAGTCCATGCTCAAATAATCCATCCTAATTTCCTGAGAAAAACATGCTTAAAACAGTCAACATAAAGTTGGTGAATTCATAGAGTTTTGTAAAATCATAGTTCATTTGATATAAAAATCAAGTTTAGTATCTCAACATATCCCATATTGTATTTCATATGGTTTGATAAAAATCAAGTTCAGAAATATCAAAATATACCATATTGCACTGTACAAGGTGTGATACGAAACCATTTCAGAGGTCTCAGTATGTTCCATGTATTAATGTACCAATTAATATAAAGTCAAGTTTAGAACCGCAAACATCACAAACTAGTATTGCACAAAGCCAAATACTATAAGATAATTACATTTCCTATTGCCCAAAACTGACACTTGACATAGTTGAGCCCTCAACAATGAGGACCATCGCTATTTCTAAACAGGCACCCATCAATAATAAGTGCTGACATGGTAAACACCTGTTGTCCCAGCCAAGGCACAGTGAGCATGACTCACCCAGGTGGGGATGGTCAATCCCAAATAGATCTATTTATAACATTCAGGTAATCCAACGATTTTAACAGTTTCAGCTCACCGTTCATGAAGAATTCTACAATAGGCAAATGTAATCAAGGTAACAGTTCAGTTTGCGTCCTATAAAATATGTTACCAGTTTTCTCCCACAGTATTTAATCAACAGTTTATTAAATATAAGTATAGGGCCATAATCTCATGATATTAAAATCATATATTCAAAACAAGTTATAGCATGTCTCCCCCTCGCGGGTTAGTAAAAACATAAATAGTAGTGAAAGGCGAGGCTATGAACTCACCTGTATAATACAGCTCGAGGATGATCAAGTATTCAAGTCATAGTGCACACAGTACATCAAATACCTAAGTGATGTAAATGATCTTAGTATATGCAGATTAAATGTATAGATGCTTTCAGAGTTAAAGTGCATGCTTATACTTGTTTTAAACATCTTGCCGTTTATTACCCGATCCGTATGTATTTATTTATACATTAATATAGACATAGTAAGTCCTCCAAGTTTCTATGATTTACTAAATAGTCCCTAGGTTATATGTTTGAGGTAATGACAGTTTTAGTCCTTATAGATTAGGGTTTAATTTAATATAAAATTAATAAGGATTTAGGGCTTATATAAGTTTCGGTAGTTGGCAAAAAAAATAGTCCCTCACGTTTTAATTAGGGTTAGGGTTCGCACAACTTATAAGTAATGACACAAAAGGCCCTTCAAGTTTTTATTTAGTGTTTAAAACTTATATTAAGTTACGAATCAGCCCTTAGGGCTTGATTAAGTTTCGGTTAATTACACAAATAGTCCTCTAAAATCCAAAACCTTAAGTATATATATCGTGTAAATGCTGATTTTTGAACGTCGTTTACGGGTTCGTTATCTAACCATAAAACGAACAGAAAACATATTTGTATTCTCGGGTATCCCGTCTACAAGTTTCGTTCTTTAAGTTTTGCTTGAAAACGGCTCTAAAGTGGATAAAAACGCGTTTGAAGACAGCGGGTCAGAATGTCTAATTTTCATCAGCTTTTAAAGTGTACGAGGCAGATTTTTAAAGGGCCGTAAATTGTTCGTTATAGATCCGTTTTTAGTGTTCTTGGTGTCTATGGAAAGGTAGCCAGGAGATCTACAACATCCTAGCTGGCGTCGGGTTCCAGATCTGACCCTAACACGCTCGAAAACGAGGCTAAAGTCGGCTGGTTAGCCTACATGTACATGCTGTCAGCTTTTTATCTAAGTGCTGACAGCTTTTAGTTTTCAAACGCAGGTTTTCAAAGTCAGTTTCCCGATTCGTTATAGCTCCGTTTTGGGCGATTCAAGAGGCTGCGGAAAGCTGGATAGGTTCTCTATGAAACGCCCCTACAACCTATTCCATACACGGGGTCCTACTAGGTCTAAACAGGGTCTAAAGTAGGCTGGTCGGGCTACTTTTGCACATAAAATAACGCTCATGTTATATTTGTTTAGCATAGCAAACGTGCTCCGTTTTCGCTCAAATTTGGCAGAGTTACTATGTAAGGGACGCCCTAAGACCTAGTACTCACGTTTTTGCCCAGCTCGTTTTTTATATGCACGTTTCCCTATGGCGTGTTTCTACATTAGAAGGTGTGTTTCGTTATTTGAGATTTATGCTAGTATATTTGCTTCCTACATTATTATGGAACAAGATAATTAGTGGGAATGAATGCATATGACGAGAAAAAGAATATAAGGGAACAAGGATTCGTGAACTCACAATTGGTTGGAGGCGTGAACACATGATTTCGAATTATAGAACCTGGTGGTGTCTTTTGAAAACCCCAGTTTACTTGTCCTTAACCCAAATGTATCCCCATCATCCTTGTAGCTTCTCTTGAACAGGAATAAGACATGAGTCAAGTCGTACGTGAACTTGTTCTAGATTTAGATTTTGAAAGAATGGAAGAACGAATTTGGGGTTTAGCTCTCGGTGGTATAAGAGAAAGAAGAAGGGTTTTTGAGTATATGAGAAATGTGTTGCTAAGATATGTGTGTGACTATATCAAGTAATCAACATGTCCTTTCATGGTTTGTTTGCTCCTCTCGGTAGAAAAAAGGAGAAGGAAGAAAGAAAGTGAAGGTTGTTGTATTTTGCTTGTTACTAATGGTGCATATATGTAGCCAAGATGGATGGACATGTCTAGTTAATATTTAACCCAAGGAAGGTTATCCTTTTGCCTTATACGTAGGATAGTTTTTGGCCAAGGAAAGGAAGTGGTTCACAAGTTCTCTACATCACCATGTATGTGTATAAGGTTATGGCCATTGAAAGTTCATGTGGTTTTAGGGTTGTTTGCATCATTACATATGTGTACACTTTCAAGCCGTATATAATTTTGGTTAGAGATGTGGTGTAGGGAGAAGCTACGAGGTGGTGATGTGTTCGGATTTTGGTGGAAGGGAGTAGTACTAGGACTAGTAATTTTGTGTGGAGGTCATATAGAAAATGTGACAATCCGTCAATTTATGGTTGATATTTTTATTCTCAATATTTATTTGAAAATATTATTTTATGAACTCACTTATTTTTGGGAAGAAATTTGGATTTACGTCTTGGAGTAGCATCGACTACGTATAAACCGGAGGATTCAACGTTACGTGCTCACGTTTACATACACCGTCTTTGGTGACAGTCCGACATTTCAGAAAATAAATTTATCCGTGAATATTATTTTGGAGTTTTAAATTTGTGTTGGTTCATAAACTCACAAATTTACGAGAAGAGATTAGGACTTACGATTTTATTTTAACGTCCTTTACGACTAAACCGGAAACCTTAGGATTACGTATTTACGTTTTCGAACTCCGTTTTTGATGAAACAATTTTTATTGGATTCGTTTTATGACGTTGATTCATAATTTATAAAAACGTTTTTCGTAAAACGACCCGAGGGCACGCAAATCGAGGAAATTAGAATCGAGGAGTACCCGTAATTAATTGGGGATGAGACAAGTGGGAAACTTGTCCCAGCCCCACTCAAAACCGGCCATAACAAGCCATTAGCACCATGAGGTGTCAAAACCTCATGAACAAGTTTACACTTGTGCTTACAAAGTAAGCAAAGCTTACACACCAAACCAAAACCACTCCACCATTACCACTAGCTCCCATTTCTCATGCAAACAACTTCACATTTTCTCAATACCCTCTTGTAAATTCCGTCCCATCCTCACCCACAAACACCATTTTGATCAAAAATTAACCATGGAATCCTATGTTATTTCTACATATGTTGAAGCCCTCTTGAAGCTCTCTTGAATGATGGTGATTATAACATCCATTGAGGAGTTTTCATAGTTTCTTGAGGCTTATTTTCCACAAGGTATACATGAAGAATGGTGGTCTTGAAGAAGGTCTTGGTGCATCACAAGTATCTCCATCAAAATCCATGTTTTGATCAACCTACATCATCATGGTGGTATAAAGATTGTCCTCCTCATCTTCTTGTTATTTTGATTATGTAAACATGTATTTTATTTCCTATTGTATATGTATATGATGATAAAAATGTTATGTGGGGATTTGGTGTTGATAAATATGATTAAAAAGGTGAAAAACTATAAGAAACAAGGTTAAAATCTTGATTAATTTACATGGCTGTATAAAACAGTAAAGAAACATGTTATGAACTGATAAAATGATGAAGTAGAATCCATTTACAGTAAGCTATGAGTCTTGTACACATGTGAGAGTTGGCCATGCAATGAAATCAAAGTAATGAGTGAGATATGATCAAAACAAGTTTAAGGTATAAATCTGAGTTCACTGTTTTGGACGATTTTTAGAAAATATTTAGAAGATGATTCAACAGTAGCAATAGAAGAGTTAAATGTAGCACATATCATGTAGTTTATGTGATAAAAAGTTGAGCTTCTATCTCCATATAGAACTCAAGATATGGCAGTTTTGGTAAAAGTAAAGATAAAAATCAGATTTTTGGAAATTAAAGAATAATACTATTAGATAAGCACTCAAAATTTAATAGTATAAAATATAAATTAAAACCCACTAACTTATAAAACTTATTTATATAAATATGTAAAAGGGTAAATGAATGAATAACTTATATAAATGGTAGTGAAATAATATTTATAAGTTATAAAACTATAAACATTGTTTTTACGACTTTTTCGGCTAATACCGTAAAAATTAACGTTTTTGTTAAATAAAACTTAGATGGTTGGACCCGTCTAATGGAAACTTTATAAAACTAATATACTGATATATGGACATGTATAACAATTAAAAACCGATAAAACCCGAACTATAGGGCATACGGGCATTAACGAGCTAAGTAAACATATTGGACTAATACTTGGGCTAATAATTGGACTAAACAAGATGAACACTCATAAAAAGAACTTATTGGGCTTAACCCATTTAGGCCCAACTTGTAAAGTGTAGATACTGATAATGTAAGTATAACACGGATTAATACAAGTTAGAGAACTTATAATAAGTTTATTGGACTTAAAACACGTAAATACTAGTATAAAAAAAGTTGTCGACACATAACACAAAAATGAGTAAATGAGGATATGTAAACCCACTTGATCATCATATATATAAAATCATCATATGTATACATAATTGTTATTTTTATAAAGTCATTGGACAAACGTCTAAGACCGAGTATTATTTGTCTAGGTTTCCGTGATTGAAGCGCGTACCGTACGTCCGAATTGCCAACAACCCGCCTTCCCACATCAACGTGAGTTCATAGCCTCGCACTCTTTTAAATGTTTTTAGAAATGTTTTATAAACCCGCGAGGGAAATAACATGCTAGTTTTTATAAAATAGGACACCATTTGTCCCGATTGTTTGTTTATTGATTTTGGACCCGAATGATTGAATGACCCGATTGTATGACCCGATAAATGATTAAAGGACCCGATAGATGAAATTAAATGGATTATTAAAGTTAGGTTATGTCACTAAAAGTCCCATTAGCATGAATTGTGAACTACCGGGATTTGGTAGACGCTTATGCATTTAATAGTACTATTTGGGGACGATCACCCCAGTTCGCGCCTTGATGGTTGATCCCCGTCGTGCCACATTGATTGGTAAGCGAATTTATGTATGAGAAGATTTCCATAGCGTGACCTTTGTGACGACACGCTACTTTAGATGGGCAAAATTGGTATCGGGTTAGCTACCCGTTGTTGGTTTAGTAAGGTAACAATGTCATGCGGCTTATAATAATCCATGATTAACGAAATACTAATAGACGCTCCGAATTACGATGTATTGCCTGACTAGCAATACAGGGTCATATATTGATATTATGTTTGTGTTTTGGTTTTCATAACCATACTCATATAACGGTTTTTATTTTCATACAAAGTCGTAAGACGTATTGTATGACGTTTTTACGACATTGGCTCGTATACTGATTTTTAAGGCTTCCTATAACCATATTCATATAACGGTTTTATTTAATCTATACAACGTTGCAAAACGTATTGTATGGTGTTTTTAACGACAATGATTCGTATAATGATTTTTAAGGCAAATGCCTATATTATGATTTTCGATAAAGATTTGTATAAAATGACTTTGGCTATTTTATGGCCTATTAAAATGATTTGTACAAGATGATTATAAGTAATAATTTTATACTGATATTATATTGATGGATTTTATTAAACTCTATGAATTCACTCGGCGTTATCGCTGACCTTTTCTTTTAACATGTTTTATCTCAGGTACTTGAAGGTAATTCTCGGGAAGACGACAAGAATTCATGGCCCGCACTTAAACAATATTTTCCATTCAAATACTTTGTAAAACTTTGTATGAAATGTAATGACTTGGGACCGATGTAACTTTGATATTTATGAATGGAAATGATTTGTTATTAAACGACGCGATTTTTATGCGTTGTCTATGATGTGAGTAATGTGCTATCCTGATAGGTGTGTAAACACCCATCCTTTTACCACTTAATTCTGGCTAAAACAAGACCAAAACACGTATTTAATATCATTTGTTTGGAATTATGCGTGGTTTTTGTGTTTATTGTGTTTTCAGAGCTAACTGGATGAATATTAAAGAAAACATGGGATTGCACGGGTTTTATCAAGGAAAAAGACCAAAGACGAAGTCTATTGTCCAAGAGATGCAAAAGATTTGAAGTCAATGGGCCTATTTGAAGATTTATCAAAGAAAAGGACCAAAGATGGAAGATTTACATAAGTCGAAGAAACTTAAGTCTGTTAAACGAAGAAATTAAAAGACGAGTTGAATTTAATCGACGACAAATCCCGAATCAGAATCGAAAACGTCAACTTTTCTGAAAAGACGAGACGACAAGAAGAAAGGGAGAAAGCCCACTCACCAACCAACCACTAGGAGTATAAATAGATTCCTCCTTCACATTTTAGGGAGCTAGCTTTCATTTTCTTTTTCCCAGTTCTTAAGTTCGGTTCATCACAAACACCATTAGGGTGTTTGGTGATTTTTCATTTTCTTTCAATCTTGTAAGTGTTAATCATTACTCTTGTTACTTTTCCATTAATCTATCAATTCCATCTTTTCATTCATCTTGTTCATCTCCATTTTTATTGCAAGTTCTTAAGTTTTTATTTGATTCAAGTTTGATCTTAAAAAGTTGTTGATTTAGTGTTTTTATTGGTGGGATTTGTTACTTATGGTATTTAAATGATTTGTGTTTAATTTGGTAAAACCTTTTTGAGTATTTAAGTCGATTTGGATTAAAATTCGAGTCTCCGGTTTTGCTGTTACTCTGACTGTTCTTGATTCCCTGATCTTTCCGAACTGAACCGATATTCCGAATAGGAGAATTCCCATTTTCCTTATTCGGAATTTTGGATATTCCGAATAGGGGGTTTTACTTTTCTCTTACTCGGAATAATTTTCCGCATAGCCAAATTTTCATTTCCTTACTCGGAATATTTTATATATTCCGAATAGCCATAATTTTCCGCATAGATATATTTTTCCGAATAGGGCTTTATTTTCCGCATAGGTTCATTTTTCCGAATAGACTTAACATTCCGTGTAGGCAAGTTTTTCCGCATAGGTTTATGTTTTTCGGCATAGAGATATTTTTCCGAATAGCCCAGTTTTCCGCATAAGGTTAATTTTCCGCATAGAGTCTATTTTCCGCATAGGACATTATTTTCTGAATAGAATTTATTCCGAATAGAAATGTTTTCCGAATTGGCCTTGTTTTCCGAATAGCACTATTTTTCCGAATAGAGTCCATTTTCCGCATAAGGCATTTTCCGGTTTTAATTCAAGTGTTGCTTTTTATTTGTTGCTTGTTCTAAGTTTATATCATTATTGTTTTATTCCTTTCCCTGTTTAGTAGACTAGAAAACCAATCCCATTTTTGGACACCAAGAACAAATCATTCCACTTAGAGCCGAGATCAATTCGAGAGGATTCCGAGAAATACTTTGAACCCATTGAAAATGCGTGTATCAAATGGCGCCGCTGCCGGCTCTTCTCGTTAAGATCAAAAGTTTTTTGTGAGAACTTGGATTTTGGGATCCGTTCCCCGTGAATTTTACTTTTTCACATAAATTTTCAAAAATCCTAAAAAATATATAAACTTTTAAAAAATACAAAAAAATTAAAAAACATAAAAAACCAAAAATATTTTTGCTTTGTTTTTCTTTGTTTGTTCTTTTGTAGGTGTATGCGCACTCGATCCACGTCATATCAAGAGCCCGAGCCTCTCGATCACTTAGACATGGCCGGTGTACCACCTCCGAACAACAATAATAACAACAACAACCCACCTTTCAACAACATGAACAATAACAACAACAATGAGCCCCTTCCGGATAATCGCCCGATGATTGAACTGCTGCAAGCTCATGTCGATGGAAACACTGATCCGATTGTTATACCAGCAATTGCAGCCAACAATTTCGAGCTTAAATCAGGCTTTATCCAGATGGTCTCCGCTCAACCATTCTTGGGACGAACCATTGATGATCCACACGACCACATCAAGAGATTTCTACAACTCACCAACACGGTCAAGTTCAATGGGGTTCCACAAGAAGTTATAAGGTTACAACTTTTTCCCTTTTCTTTAGAGGGACAAGCCCGACATTGGCTTGCTAAGGAACCGCCACAGAGTATTCTCTCGTGGACGGATTTGGAAACAAAGTTCATCAATTACTTTTTCCCACCCTCTCGTACTACCGCTTTGCGGAATGAGATAATAAATTTTGAACAAAAGTACGATGAGTCATTCAGTGAATCTTGGGATCGTTTTAAAGATCTTTTAAGAAAATGCCCACAACATGGTTTTACCAAAGTACATCAAATTAATACTTTTTACAATGGTTTAAGCATGAGTGACCAAGATTTACTGAACAGTGCCTCAGGGGGTAATTTATTGGCTAAGACTTCAAATGCTGCTTGGGACATTATTGAGAATAAATCTCGTGTGCAAACCAAGAGTGTTCGGACCAATGTCGCTAGTGCTAGCACTAATGACAGCGACAACCGACTTGACAAAATCACCACGCTTCTTGAATCACTTGTCACCCACACCGTCAGCAACAACAACAGCAACAACGCAAAAAACGCTCAAGTGACCACTGTCAGTCAACCTTGTGAGATATGCGGTGGTCCTCACTCTTACACAACTTGTACCGCCACCCAAGACTACCCTGCTGAGAATGTGAATGCGGCATATGGCAACTATCAACAACCTGCTTATCAAGCTAGACCTCAAGGTGACCGTAATTTGCTTAGCTACCGCAGCAACAACTATCTTTCACCACCTGGTTTCCTTCCTACCAACCCAAACCAACAACAAAACCTTAATCGCCCTCCTCAACAACAACAACAACCTCGACAACCATACATACCTCCTCACAAGCAGCAACAACCGCCTCAACGTAACAACCAAGTCTACCAACAACCTGCTTACCAACCACCTGCATACAATGCTCCTGCCAACCAAACCACCACTGCATTACACCAAGAGGTTGCAACCTACATGAGTACCAATGATGTGATCGTGGAAAATCTACAACAGGAAGTGCAAAATTTGAAGGCAGACTTGGTAAAGCAAGGAAATGATTTGAGATCCGACATGAGAAACACGTTGGATAGCCAAACAAATGATCTGAGGAACATGATGGCTAGTTTCTTCCAAGGTAGTCAACCCTCTTCTTCGGGTACTCTTCCGAGTAACACCGTTGCGAACCCAAGAGGGGAGATGAAAGCAATCACTACTCGAAGTCGCAAAGGTACAAAGGAACCCGAGCTTCCTATACCTCCACCGGTGGTTGTGACTAAGGAGAACGAGTCACCTGCTCCTATTCCTCCTCCTTCTCTTTCCCCAATTTCTCCACCTCTTCCTTCTACCCCTCCTCCACCCGTGGTTGTGAGTGATCCTATTCTCCCAAAGCCTTCCTCTTCTTCCAATATACCTTATCCATCTAGGTTGAGGAAAGAGAAGCAAAAGAGCAAGGATGATATTCAGGTTTCGAATTTCCTTAAAATGTTCAAACAACTGAATTTCAATATCTCCTTCGCTGAGGCTCTCGCTCACATGCCCAAGTATGCAAAAATGTTTAAAGATCTTCTGAGCGACAAGGAAAAGCTCCTCGATATTGCCAACACCCAACTTAATGAGAATTGCTCTGCAGTGCTCTTAAGGAAATTGCCAACTAATCTTGGTGATCCGGGTCGTTTTCTTATCCCTTGCAATTTCCCGGGAGTAGAGAATTGCATGGCCCTAGCCGATCTAGGTGCCAGTATTAATCTCATGCCTCTAAGTGTTTGGAAGAAATTATCTCTCCCAGAGCTTGTCCCCACCAAAATGACTTTGGAATTGGCCAACCGTACGGTTGCTTATCCAGTGGGGATAGCCGAAGACGTCATTGTAGGAGTCGACAAATTCACCTTCCCTGCTGATTTTGTTGTCGTCGACTACGAGATGGACCCCCGTGTGCCACTCATTGTTGGTCGTCCATTCTTGAGGACCGGTCGCACTCTCATCGATGTTGAAGCTGGTGAGCTTATTATAAGAGTGGGTGACGATAAAGTAGTTTTCAACATGGGAAAGCTTTCTAAACAGCCTTATTCTTACGAGAGTGTTAATTGTATTGACGTTCTTGATGAGGCTTGTGAAGAACACTTCAAGGATGCTTGTAAAAATATTCCTACCTCTCTTCCCAATGTTGAGACCATTTCCTCTATCGACTCATCACTATCTCTATTTGGAGAAAGTGATTTCCTTTGGAAAGATTTGGAAGCCACCATGGGAGATGTGCATTTAGACAATGACGATTCTACTGCCAATTGGGATGAAGATCTCAGTTTCATTGCAAACCTCCTCAAAGAAGACAATCCTTCCCCTCCATCTCCCACTGTTATTGCTATCGATACTCCGACTTCGAATACGCCTCCCGTCGAAAATCCTCCGGATTTGGAACTTAAGGAGTTGCCGCCCCATCTTGGGTATGTATTCCTCGAAGAAGAGAAGAAGTCGCCAGTCATCGTTGCTAAGGATTTGAAGGATGAAGAGAAAGCCCGACTTGTCGCCGTGTTGAAAGATCATAAGAAAGCTATTGCTTGGAAGATTTCGGATATTCGTGGAATTGATCCTCACTTCTGCACACACAAAATTCTCATGGAGGACGACTTTAAGCCCACAATTCAAAGCCAACGAAGGGTGAATCCAAAAATCCATGAAGTCATCAAAACAGAAGTTATCAAACTTCTTGATGCGGGTATGATTTACCCTATTTCTGATTCACCATGGGTTAGTCCAATCCATTGTGTGCCCAAGAAGGGCGGAATAACCGTTGTTCCCAATGAACACAACGAGTTGATTCCCACTCGTCTCGTTACTGGGTGGAGAGTTTGTATAGACTACCGCAAACTCAATGATGCCACGAGAAAGGATCATTTCCCTCTACCTTTTATGGACCAAATGCTTGAACGATTAGCGGGTAATGAATATTACTACTTTCTTGATGGTTTCTCGGGTTATTTTCAAATACCCATCGATCCCCAAGATCAAGATAAGACGACATTCACTTGTCCCTATGGCACATTTGCTTACAAAAGAATGCCTTTTGGCTTATGCAATGCGCCCGGGACTTTTCAAAGGTGTATGTTAGCTATCTTCCATGACATGGTTGAACAAACCATGGAAGTCTTCATGGATGATTTCTCGGTTTTCGGGGATTCATTCTCTTCTTGCCTTGCCAATTTAGAACGTATGCTAAAGCGGTGCGAAGACACTCGCTTAGTTCTGAATTGGGAAAAATGCCATTTTATGGTAAAAGAAGGCGTCGTGCTTGGACATAAGATCTCGAAAGCCGGTCTTGAAGTAGACCGTGCTAAAGTCGATGTTATCGCAAAGTTGCCTCCACCTACAACCGTGAAGGGTGTGAGAAGTTTCCTGGGTCATGCGGGCTTCTACCGTCGTTTCATCAAAGATTTTTCTCAAATCGCTCGCCCGATGACCCACCTCTTGGAAAAAGATACTCCTTTTATCTTCTCCAAAGAGTGTCTTGAAGCCTTCAACTCGCTTAAGGATAAGCTAACTAAGGCACCCGTCTTGGTTACCCCTAATTGGGAGCTTCCCTTTGAGTTGATGTGCGATGCTAGTGATTTTGCTATTGGAGCGGTTCTTGGACAAAGAGTGAACAAACACTTCCAACCGATCCATTACGCTAGCAAGACAATGACTGGGGCACAATTGCATTATACGACAACCGAAAAAGAGCTTTTAGCTGTTGTCTATGCTTTTGAAAAATTCCGCCCCTATCTTGTCCTTTCTACCACCATCGTGTACACCGATCATTCCGCGCTGAAGTACTTGTTGACAAAGCAAGATTCCAAACCAAGACTTCTTCGCTGGGTTTTGCTGCTCCAGGAATTTAAAATCGAAATTCGCGATAAAAAAGGAGCAGAAAACTTAGCCGCGGATCATCTCAGCAGACTTGAGGATCCTTACCAAGGGGATCATCCAAACAAGGAAATCAATGATTCTTTTCCCTTGGAGACCATAATGTCTATAAACTCGAAGCCGAATGAAACCCCGTGGTTTGCGGACTTTGCAAACTACTTGGCGGGTGGAATTCTCAAGGAAGGGTTGACGTCTCAACAAAAGAATAAGTTCTTCACCGACATTAAGACTTACTTTTGGGACGACCCTTACCTATTCAAACAATGTGCCGACCTGATTATCCGTCGATGTGTTGATGGACCGGCAGCGTCTAAAATCCTTGATGCTTGCCACAAAGGACCCACTGGTGGTCACTTTGGTCCCAACTACACCGCCAAAAAAGTGTTTGACTCGGTATTTTATTGGCCCACCATCTACCGTGATGCTCACGAGATGGTTAAACGATGTGATATTTGCCAAAAGCAAGGCAAAATCACACATAAAGACGAAATGCCTCAGAATTTCATTCAAGAATGTGAAATCTTTGATGTTTGGGGTATCGACTTTATGGGGCCATTCCCTTCTTCTAAAGGAAACAAATACATCCTTGTAGCCGTTGACTACGTTTCAAAGTGGGTTGAAGCCAAAGCTTTACCTACTAATGACGCAAGGGTGGTTTGTAACTTTTTGAAAGCTCTTTTCGCTAGATTCGGTGTGCCTCGTGCCATTATTAGTGATCGTGGGACTCATTTCTGCATGACCAATTCGCGAGTCATGGCTAAGTACGGTGTAAATCATCGTCTTTCCACAGCTTACCACCCACAAACTAATGGCCAGGCTGAAATATCCAACCGAGGACTTAAGCGAATTCTTGAAAGGACCGTGGGAGAGCATCGTGCCGCATGGGCTGATAAACTTGATGATGCTTTGTGGGCTTTTCGTACCGCTTACAAGACCCCGATCGGCTGTACGCCTTATCGTCTTGTGTACGGGAAAGCGTGCCACCTCCCCATTGAGTTGGATCACAAGGCTTATTGGGCCTTGAAGTGGGCTAATTTTGATATAAACAAAGCCGGTGACCTACGCAAGATCCAACTCAATGAGCTCAATGAACTTCAGAATGAGGCTTATGAAAATTCTTTGATCTATAAGGAAAGGACTAAGCTCATTCACGACTCCAAGATCAAAATCCGAGAGTTCCATGTTGGAGACAAAGTCTTACTTTTTAACTCTCGGTTGAAAATCTTTTCGGGCAAGCTGAAATCTCGTTGGTCCGGCCCCCATTCACTATTGCCCAAATTTTTCTATATGGTACTCTCGAGCTCGCTCAACCTAATGGACCTAATTTTAAGGTGAATGGCCAACGAGTGAAGTTGTACTTTGGTGAGGACACCTCTCAGGAGGTGATTCCATCCCTCACCACGTTCCCCATTAACTAATTTTGGGTCGAGTCAGGCTCGTGACTCGGTTATCAAAAACAAGCGCTCCTCGGGAGGCAGCCCGAGTATCTATCCTTTTATCTTTTAACCCCCTAAGTGTAGGGGAGCCTCTATAGAGTCTTTGTTTTTGTGTGGTGATGTGATTACAGGGATAAGTGCACTCTTGGAAACTTTGAAGGACCGTGCTCCCGTGTTATCCGAAATCCGGTTCTATATCTCAACTATCGTGATTCAATTTTCTTCATACTCACATTTGAAATTGATCACTTTAGTCGTCTCTTCCTTAACTTGAGTTAACCAACGTGCACAATGTCATAAGTGTAGGAGAGACTTTTCCCACATGCTTAAACATTGAGGACAATGTTTATCTTAAGTGTAGGGGGGACTTCTATCGAAGTTTTAAGTAGACTTTTCCATGAAAATGCCTTCATTTAACCGGAAATTTATATTTTTCAACATTTTTCAAATTTTTTATTAACTTTGGCCATTTAGTCATAATTTTTTAAATTTTTATCGTTGCTTTCATATGTATATATCCCGCAATAAAATCAAAAATATTAATAAAGTGGTGTAGCTAGTTTTGAAATCTTTGACATATTAGGCCCGTTGCGTTTATTTTGACTCAACCCGAATAGACTTATCCAAGTTTATTCTAGCTAGTATCCTTGACCATGTAGACCTTAATTGGTTTATTAGGCGAAGCATCCACGAGTCTCATTACTTGAGATTTTAAATTGTGGAGGACGAGAAATGATAGAGTCAATTATAAGTCGGTATTCTTGCACAAGCTCACTTGGTGTAATTATTTGCCTATTCTCCCATCACTTGCTAATAATTTATCTGCAATAAGTAAGGTCGTACGATTTGAAAAGTTACTTAGCTTCTAGCCCAAGATCTTTTAAAAGTTGCTCGGTAATGACGAGAGTTCATAGCCAAGGCATAACTTATGAAGCGGGGCGCGAAGATTGGCGAGTCCGAAAAGGCCCTAACAAGGCATGAGGATTCAATTTTATTGCTCAAGATCCAAAGTGATGTGAAAAGCATTATTCCTAAAATCAATATGAAGGATCAAGACTCACGACGAAAAGCAATCAACTCCCATAAAGATCATGGAGAAGTCTATCCGAAAAGACCCTAACAAGGTATGAGGATAAATAGATCCAAGTCCGAAAAGGAGGCGGATCGTTGTATCTCAAAATCCCAATTAGAGATTGAAGAAATAATCATGAAGTCGTGGTCAACAAAGTTGGAGTACCCCTCAAAAGTCTCCAAGTGAAGAAACTCTATTATGATGAGAAGACCATTATCTCAAGAACGTCTCTCGAAGATATGAAGTATGAAGTACATGCCAAATATCGGCCCGAGAAAGGTCTCAAATCGTGAACCGAGTTATGCCAAGATATGAACTTTTTGATATCCCGAGAAGCAGTTTTAAGAGATTTTGTCCTTTAGCTAGCTATTGATCAAATCGTCCTACTTTGCTTTCAGCCCTAATAAACTATCGAAATAAGTCCAAAAATGCATCTTCATGATCATTCTAAGACAAAAATAAAATATAAGAGATACACCTAGGAATAAGGGAGTTTAAGAATTTAATTAAGCCATGTGTGTAAGTGTTTGATTTACTAACTTATAATAACAATGATCTCGTTTTTAAGCTTAGTTTGGGGAACGTGAAACTTGAGGGTGATAAATCTTCGCAGTACCAAAGCCCTAATGTAAGTCATTGATTTCTTTACAAGTTATTTCCATGTAGCTATTTTCAAGTGAAAATGGTTTTCTATCCTTTTGTTTCCTTTAAATTCTAATTTCTTTTAAGTACTTTAATTTTTGTTGGTAGTATTTTAATAAGGCCAAGGTTGATTAATTATGAGAAAAGTGTAAAATTGCTTTATCACTAAGCATTGCATGAGGGCATGGCAATGGTTAAGTGTAGGGGATTTGATAGGTGTGTAAACACCCATCCTTTTACCACTTAATTATGGCTAAAACAAGACCAAAACACGTATTTAATATCATTTGTTTGGAATTATGCGTGGTTTTTGTGTTTATTGTGTTTTCAGAGCTAACCGGATGAATATTAAAGAAAACATGGGATTGCACGGGTTTTATCAAGGAAAAAGACCAAAGACGAAGTTTATTGTCCAAGAGATGCAAAAGATTTGAAGTCAATGGGCCTATTTGAAGATTTATCAAAGAAAAGGACCAAAGATGGAAGATTTACATAAGTCGAAGAAACTTAAGTCTGTGAAACGAAGAAATTAAAAGACGAGTTGAATTTAATCGACGACAAATCCTGAATCAGAATCGAAAACGTCAACTTTTCTGAAAAGACGAGAAGACAAGAAGAAAGGGAGAAAGCCCACTTACCAACCAACCACTAGGAGTATAAATAGATTCCTCCTTCACATTTTAGGGAGCTAGCTTTCATTTTCTTTTTCCCAGTTCTTATGTTCGGTTCATCACAAACACCATTAGGGTGTTTGGTGATTTTTCATTTTCTTTCAATCTTGTAAGTGTTAATCATTACTCTTGTTACTTTTCCATTAATCTATCAATTCCATCTTTTGATTCATCTTGTTCATCTCCATTTTTATTGCAACTTCTTAAGTTTTTATTTGATTCAAGTTTGATCTTAAAAAGTTGTTGATTTAGTGTTTTTATTGGTGGGATTTGTTACTTATGGTATTTAAATGATTTGTGTTTAATTTGGTAAAACCTTTTTGAGTATTTAAGTCGATTTGGATTAAAATTCGAGTCTCCTGTTTTGCTGTTACTGTGACTGTTCTTGATTCCCTGATCTTTCCGAACTGAACCGATATTCCGAATAGGCGAATTACCATTTCCCTTATTCGGAATTTTGGATATTCCGAATAGGGGGTTTTACTTTTCTCTTACTCGGAATAATTTTCCGCATAGCCAAATTTTCATTTCCTTACTCGGAATATTTTATATATTCCGAATAGCCATAATTTTCCGCATAGATATATTTTTCCGAATAGGGCTTTATTTTCCGCATAGGTTCATTTTTCCGAATAGACTTAACATTCCGTGTAGGCAAGTTTTTCCGCATAGGTTTATGTTTTTCCGCATAGAGATATTTTTCCGAATAGCCCAGTTTTCCGCATAAGGTTAATTTTCCGCATAGAGTCTATTTTCCGCATAGGACATTATTTTCTGAATAGAATTTATTCCGAATAGAAATGTTTTCCGAATTGGCCTTGTTTTCCGAATAGCACTATTTTTCCGAATAGAGTCCATTTTCCGCATAAGGCATTTTCCGGTATTAATTCAAGTGTTGCTTTTTATTTGTTGCTTGTTCTAAGTTTATATCATTATCGTTTTATTCCTTTCCCTGTTTAGTAGACTAGAAAACCAATCCCATTTTTGGACACCAAGAACAAATCATTCCACTTAGAGCCGAGATCAATTCGAGAGGATTTCGAGAAATATTTTGAACCCATTGAAAATGCGTGTATCATATCCCGTAACACCAACTAGTCTTCCGCTGTACTGAGTTGTATAAATTTGGGGGTGTTACAGTTTGGTACCAGAGCTCTCGTTATAGAGAACGAAAGATTTTTAAAACCAAGGTTTTGAATAAAACATTTCAAAATCTTTTTACTATAAACATTTTTCTAAAAATGTCTAAAAATCTTTTTAATATAACGGTGCCGAAGAATTCCCAAGTTACCGACAAGGCCAGACTGAGAAGTGTTATTTAATATATATATAACTTGGATTATATATATATGATGTAATTTTATTACATGACTGTTTGATGATTATTTTGATATTTATACGAGGTATTTATACGACGTAGATTGTCACAATGTACCCTAAATCCCCTAGTAAATTAATCTAAGCTATTCTCGTAGGAATTCTAGCTATCCTAGATCTAAACCAAGTTGCGGATATTTATGATCCCAACAAATGGTTGATATTCGTAGAAATGTATATATTAGTTGATTGTGATATTGAAAAAGAATTGGCGAGATTAAATCTGATATCGATGTCATGACGATCTTTCCTTATAGAGTGGAGTTTTACAAAACGTTACCACCTAGAAAGATGTCATCTGATTCGTTGTCATCCAATTCTTAAATTGAAATCGAAAGGGTGAATGTTGCACTTGAGGCTGTCATTGGAACCATTACCCAAAAGCCTCATGCCACTAGTACCTTTCCGAGAAGTCTAATTGAATGAGTGGGTCATTTAATACTAGTGACTCATTTGATAATTGTTGTTGTAAGAGATATAGGATTGGAAATTAAGTGTTGTTCATATCGAGCTTTTATTGCTCTACTAAGGTTTAAGAATAAGGTTGTAAGTATTGGAGAATGAGGTAGAATATCACATTGAGTATAAAATTGGTTGGAACTTGAATAAAGTAAAATTTAACCCATATGGAATATGAGATTGTTAAGAGAAAGTTGTTAAGTTCTGTGATTAAATTATAAGGATTTAATTGATTGTAGGATTGTGTTAAGTGCTGTTCCTAGGACATTGTCCACTAACGAGGATGCCCAATGTCCAAGAAATGAATTGAAGAAATCTTCTTCTGAATTCGGACCAATGGATCTTCCAGGACATATGGAACACCTAATGACTCTTGTAGATTAGTATTCATTGTGGTATCTTTTAAGAATCCCTAACTTAACTGAGATATCAGTTGGTAGGATGAGTTCCGAGAATTGTATGACATAGTGACATGTAATGTGTTACGGTACAATTTGACTTGTTTGCGATTAATGAAAAGACTACCTTTGATTGCTAAATCCTACATGTATTGATGTTATCTATCTTTTATTGCTTCATCCTAATGTTCGCATTAGTGATGCAACCATTGAACAAGTACTCATCTTTATTTGAGTTACGTTGTGGATTATTCTTTTGAGTGCCATCGAGATCATGAACCTCATGATTATTTGGCTAAGCTCATTTCCTATCATATCGTAGTTAATTCTTGGTGAACAAGCTTTCATCACTTTTCCGCAGATCACACATTGTTTTTATAAAGTTAAAACAGTATCCATTGAGAAAAACTAAATTTTCATCTCTATAAGGATTATTCGAAGTAAGATTTATAAGTGATTGTTATCAAAATGAAGTTGTTTATAAAACACCTTGGAAAACTTAATTGTTTTCATGATAAAGAAAATCTTTATAAATTTATTCTGATTCTTATTAAGCATGAAAATGTTTTTATTATAAACATGATGATAAAGTTTTGACGAACTGAGTATTGCATCATTAATATTGAAATTGTATATAGTTGCGCGCCTACATACAATTTGGAATGGACCATGCAAGGCTGATTAGTAGTCACCATAAAACTGGTTAATAAACACTAAATTTTCTTTGAAGATTGTGAAGGATTAAAATTTTATGAGATCTGCAAGAAGTAAAAAAATAAAATAAGGACATAATGTTAGGGACACCTACATATGTGCCTGTAACACCTATTCTTCTGAGTCGAATTTACTCATCTGTGGAAATTGTCTTATTTGACAATTGACAATTCTTTCTTGTCCAATTCTCCCGTAGTGAGATTCTTAGGAAAAGTATTTGATTACCGAGTGTTGATACCCGACTGGATGTATCGACGATCCTGTCATTTCTTTTGATTTGATTTCATTTGAATGACCTGGGTAACGATCCGAGGAGCTTTCAAATGCGTACTCAAATTATGAAAACATGGGATATATTCATATTCATTAAATGTTTTCGTCTGTATCTGATTTGAAATTCTCTCGCGCATATTATGCGCTGACCTTACTCTTTTAATAGTAGTTGTGTCTCCTGATATCCCTGAACTTGTGAAGGATTATGAATATTATTAGTCTTTTGAGAAGTTCACATCTTATCGACGGCAATGAAGCTGGAAAGTTGATAATACCAGTAGAATGGATTGATTGATTATGACATGACGACATTGTCTTAATTGATGGGAACTCGAATTGAATTCCCCTAAATGATAAGATGTTTATTATCAAAAGTGATCTAAATAATTCTTGATGGATGATTTTATCCTGCATTTAGACTTGAAATTTTACCGTAAATGCTTGTAAATTAGTCATAGATATTACAATCTAGAAAGAAGTTAATATGAATTTATTAAAAGGTGTTTATCTTATCTGAAACTTTAGGAGGTATTTGTTGGTGAATTACCTCAACTTTTGCCATTAAGGCAAATTGAATTTGGTATTAATTACATTTCCGGTGCTGCACTTGTGACTTGTGCACTGTACGTCAGCACCATCTAAATTAAAGGAATTACCATACAACTGAGAGAGTTGTCGGAGAAAGATTTTATTTTACCAAGCCTGTCATCATGAAGAGCTATGGTGTTATCATTCCTTATATTTATAAATTACTGTGAACTGAGTAAATTGACAATCGAAAACGATATCCATAACTCGAAATGGAAGATTTGTTCGATCATTTACAAGGTTTTAGCGTATGTTTTAAAGATTTGATCCACGGCATGGTTATCATCAACTTCGCATCTGCGAAGAAGATTATGTATTCCAATCATTACATCCGGTACTTCTAATGAACATTATGAGTTTCACGTGATGTCGTTTGGATTGACCAATGCACATGTAGCATTCATAAATTTGGTGAATCACGTGTGTAGGCTGTAAATTGATAAATTCATGCTTGAGATCATTAAGGACCAATTGTTTGTATATAAGAATAATAATGAGTTAATAATTAGTTATAAATTGCCCTGAATTGGCTAAACAATGAAAACCTATACCTTAAATATTTAACATATGATTAAGGACTTAATCCTTTATATGATTTAACCGTGTGATTAATAGATGATGGAAGCTATATTGACTTTTCAAAGATTAGAACCATTAACGCTTAGGGATTAAAAACTTAATCCTTTACATAAAATGACCGTTGGATTAATAATGGTAAGATGTATGCATATAGAATCTTCAAAAATTAAGAGCCCTTTTAAGACTTTGGATTTTACCAAAAAGAAATGGAAATATGTTTTGACAAATGTTTTAACAAAGGATTTTAAAGGGATTATTCCCTTATACACTAAACATTTAACTAAACTTCTGTTTAGGGGTAAATGTTTGTGTATACCTCAAGATAACTTAAGAAGGATTGAGTAAAACCATTTATACCATAACCTGAAAACTTAAAACGACAAATTTTTGCTTTTCAACTAAGAAAATTTTGACCAAAGTATAACCAAAGATTTTTCAAACATTTACGAATCTTATTAAATATTTTCGATAAATCAACAAAAATCTTGTTAATTAAACTCAAATTTATTTTTGAACATTTTATATAATTGGTCGAAATAAGGAATTTAAAACTTTTACGTTTACGCTTCATAAAAATTAACTAATAATTATTTAATTAGTTATAATAATTATCGACGCTTTAGACGACGGATTGAGTAAAACGGATAAAAATGATAGTAAAGACGAAACTAAAACATAGAAGATATGAAGAAAGAATTTTGAATAAATACGGTTGTGATATTTATTTCATCAGGAAGGTGAACGTAATTACTGACGCATAATATAGAAAGAATATATGAGTGAATGGTGGACATGATAATTACATCATCATGAGAAGTGAATATAGATACCGACGCATTATGTAGAAAAGATAAAGAACCAGTTAGGACATGTTCCTTAATAATGAACGTGCAAAATAAATTGCCAAACAATTTAAAATATAGTCGATGTTTGTAAAAAGGATGACATAGATAATAAAAAGGGGTTTGCGGCTAATGTGAACCATTAGAATTATGAAGCCGATGGCGTTAAATGTATAAAAGACCACATATGATTGTCTAAATATGGAGGATTGTGAGATATAGTTATGTTGGAATTTGTAAGTATAAGTATTATATGTATGTCATTTTTGACTAAAAGTATCTTTGTCTGAAGAAGTTGTACTAATGGCAATTATGAAGGCAGACATCGCCTCATACATTAGTAAACGTCTAGCTATTGCAAAGGTCATCACCTGAATTTGATTCGATTTGGGTCATCGTCGACAGACTGACCAAATCTGCTAATATCATTTCCGTTAATGATAAATGCAAAAGAGTTATGTAAACATAGTGTGCTTGTATCGAACATCTTTATCAAGATCCTCGCTTCGCATCGAATTTCTAGAGATTTGCTCAGAAATCATTGAGAACGAACCTTGATGAGAGTACTATATACCACCCCAAATCGAAGGGACGAGGTAAAGTAACGATACAAAGTAATATAAGTGATGTTTTATGTTTGAATGATTGACCTTTGGTAATAGACCGTATAATCGTTTTCCTTTGGAGAGATTATCAATGATAATCATCGTATTAGGATTGAGATCGAATCTTGTTAGAATCTAAATATTAGAACATCTGTAAGCAGGAGTTGAGATAAAGACACCCGACATACACCCACTGTGAGTTGGACATGTCTTTTAGATTTAAGGTTTTCTATGATGGCGAACCTATCCTTGCAAAATACCCGACCCGCAAGATCTGAAATGATTGTTGAAATTAGGATCTGATTACTGACTGCCGATAGTGGGCAAGAGGTTATGTGAATATGAAATGTAGATCTTGAAGTACCAAATGGGTAGCCAAGTTATGCCAAAATTTTTAACCTTGGAAATATGAATTCATGATCTGACAAATCATGGGATATAAGTCCCCGTTGTATGGGACCATTGAGATGATATAAAAGATTGGTTTGAAAGGCATATAAGCTGGATCTACCCTAGGACTTCAAAGACTGCGTGAATTATGTTTCGTATATCGAACTTGATGGAATATCTATCAAGTGAGAATCTGATTATTCTTAGTAAAGCTTAGATCGACGAAAAGTTGCATTCATCAGAAACCCGTGAACATCATGGATAGAGAAAGTAAGTCAACATTTAGCCTGATCTTATTCCCGTAGTTAGGTTTGATGAAACTCGCGTATTGTAATGAATTACACTTGTGAGAAAAGACCGAGTGTGGAGGAATTACCCACATGGCTTTAACTCTATAAGAAGCGAGTAGTAAGGTAAGATGATCTTTGAGGACAAAGATCCTGTTTAGGGGTAAATGCTGTGACAATCCGTCAATTTATGGTTGATATTTTTATTCTCAATATTTATTTGAAAATATTATTTTATGAACTCACTTATTTTTGGGAAGAAATTTGGATTTACGTCTTGGAGTAGCATCGACTACGTCTAAACCGGAGGATTCAACGTTACGTGCTCACGTTTACATACACCGTCTTTGGTGACAGTCCGACATTTCAGAAAATAAATTTATCCGTGAATATTATTTTGGAGTTTTAAATTTGTGTTGGTTCATAAACTCACAAATTTACGAGAAGAGATTAGGACTTACGATTTTATTTTAACGTCCTTTACGACTAAACCGGAAACCTTAGGATTACGTATTTACGTTTTCGAACTCCGTTTTTGATGAAACAATTTTTATTGGATTCGTTTTATGACGTTGATTCATAATTTATAAAAACGTTTTTCGTAAAACGACCCGAGGGCACGCAAATCGAGGAAACTAGAATCGAGGAGTACCCGTAAATAATTGGGGATGAGACAAGTGGGACAATTGTCCCACCCCCACTCAAAACCGGCCATAACAAGCCATTAGCACCATGAGGTGTCAAAACCTCATGAACAAGTTTACACTTGTGCTTACAAAGTAAGCAAAGCTTACACACCAAACCAAAACCACTCCACCATTACCACTAGCTCCCATTTCTCATGCAAACAACTTCACATTTTCTCTCTACCCTCTTGTAAATGCCGTCCCATCCTCACCCACAAACACCATTTTGATCAAAAATTAACCGTGGAATCCTATGTTATTTCTACATATGTTGAAGCCCTCTTGAAGCTCTCTTGAATGGTGGTGATTATAACATCCATGGAGGAGTTTTCATAGTGTCTTGAGGCTGATTTTCCACAAGGTATACATGAAGAATGGTGGTCTTGAAGAAGGTCTTGGTGCATCACAAGTATCTCCATCAAAATCCATGTTTTGATCAACCGACATCATCATGGTGGTATAAAGATTGTCCTCCTAATCTTCTTGTTATTTTGATTATGTAAACATGTATTTTATTTCCTATTGTATATGTATATGATGATTATATGATGATAAAAATGTTATGTGGGGATTTGGTGTTGATAAATATGATTAAAAAGGTGAAAAACTATAAGAAACAAGGTTAAAATCTTGATTAATTTACATGGATGTATAAAACAGTAAAGAAACATGTTATGAACTGATAAAATGATGAAGTAGAATCCATTTACAGTAATCTATGAGTCTTGTACACATGTGAGAGTTGGCCATGCAATGGAATCAAAGTAATGAGTGAGATATGATCAAAACAAGTTTAAGGTATAAATGTGAGTTCACTGTTTTGGACGATTTTTAGAAAATATTTAGAAGATGATTCAACAGTAGCTATAGAAGAGTTAAATGTAGCACATATCATTTAGTTTATGTGATAAACATTTGAGCTTCTATCTCCATATAGAACTCAAGATATGGCAGTTTTGGTGAAAGTAAAGATAAAAATCAGATTTTTGGAAATTAAAGAATAATACTATTATATAAGCACTCAAAATTTAATAGTATAAAATATAAATTAAAACCCACTAACTTATAAAACTTATTTATATAAATATGTAAAAGGGTAAATGAATGAATAACTTATATAAATGGTAGTGAAATAATATTTATAAGTTATAAAACTATAAACATTGTTTTTACGACTTTTTCGGCTAATACCGTAAAAATTAACGTTTTTGTTAAATAAAACTTAGATGGTTGGACCCGTCTAATGGAAACTTTATGAAACTTATATACTGATATATGGACATGTATAACAAGTAAAAACCGATAAAACCCGAACTATAGGGCATACGGGCATTAACGAGCTAAGTAAACATATTGGACTAATACTTGGGCTAATAATTGGACTAAACAAGATGAACACTCATAAAAAGAACTTATTGGGCTTAACCCATTTAGGCCCAACTTGTAAAGTGTAGATACTGATAATGTAAGTATAACACGGATTAATACAAGTTAGAGAACTTATAATAAGTTTATTGGACTTAAAACACGTAAATACTAGTATAAAAAAAGTTGTCGACACATAACACAAAAATGAGTAAATGAGGATATGTAAACCCACTTGATCATCATATATATAAAATCATCATATGTATACATAATTGTTATTTTTATAAAGTCATTGGACAAACGTATAAGACCGAGTATTATTTGTCTAGGTTTCCGTGATTGAAGCGCGTACCGTACGTCCGAATTGCCAACAACCCGCCTTCCCACATCAACGTGAGTTCATAGCCTCGCACTCTTTTAAATGTTTTTAGAAATGTTTTATAAACCCGCGAGGGAGATAGCATGCTAGTTTTTATAAAATAGGACACCATTTGTCCCGATTGTTTGTTTATTGATTTTGGACCCGAATGATTGAATGACCCGATTGTATGACCTAATAAATGATTAAAGGACCCGATAGATGAAATTAAATAGATTATTAAAGTTAGGTTATGTCACTAAAAGTCCCATTAGCATGAATTGTGAACTACCGGGATTTGGTAGACGCTTATGCATTTAATAGTACTATTTGGGGACGATCACCCCAGTTCGCGCCTTGACGGTTGATCCCCGTCGTGCCACATTGATTGGTAAGCGAATTTATGTATGAGAATATTTCCATAGCGTGACCTTTGTGACGACACGCTACTTTAGATGGGAAAAATTGGTATCGGGTTAGCTACCCGTTGTTGGTTTAGTAAGGTAACAATGTCATGCGGCTTATAATAATCCAAGATTAACGAAATACTAATAGACGCTCCGAATTACGATGTATTGCCTGACTAGCAATACAGGGTCATATATTGATATTATGTTTGTGTTTTGGTTTTCATAACCATACTCATATAACGGTTTTTATTTTCATACAACGTCGTAAGACGTATTGTATGACGTTTTTACGACATTGGCTCGTATACTGATTTTTAAGGCTTTCTATAACCATATTCATATAACGGTTTTATTTAATCTATACGACGTTGCAAAACGTATTGTATGGTGTTTTTAATGACAATGATTCGTATAATGATTTTTAAGGCAAATGCCTATATTATGATTTTCGATAAAGATTTGTATAAAATGACTTTGGCTATTTTATGGCCTATTAAAATGATTTGTACAAGATGATTATCAGTAATAATTTTTTACTGATATTATATTGATGGATTTTATTAAACTCTATGAATTCACTCGGCGTTATCGCTGACCTTTTCTTTTAACATGTTTTATCTCAGGTACTTGAAGGTAATTCTCGGGAAGACGACAAGAATTCATGGCCCGCACTTAAACAATATTTTCCATTCAAATACTTTGTAAAACTTTGTATGAAATGTAATGACTTAGGACCGATGTAACTTTGATATTTATGAATGGAAATGATTTGTTATTAAACGACGCGATTTTTATGCGTTGTCTATGATGTGAGTAATGTGCTATCCCGTAACACCAACTAGTCTTCCGCTGTACTGAGTTGTATAAATTTGGGGGTGTTACAGAAAATGTGTACAAAATTAGGGCCAAGCATAATTTGATCTCAGAAGGTCTTGTGTAATACTCAAGGAAATGTTTATTTTAGAGTTTAGCTAGACAGGAAGTAGTATACATCATTTCGTTTAGTTTGATTTATTTTGCACATGAAATAAAGGATAAAGGTGTTCTAAAATGTTTTACTCAGTCGAGTTTAATTGTACTAAAAGTTTATGTTTAAAAATTATGTATATAGTTTTAATGCGTAATATTTTGGATCGTCATAAATAATTATTTATAAAAATAAAATAGCTGAATGGTTAAAATGTCAAGTTTTTAAGTAATATAAGTAAATATTTAATATTTACTATATTATGATCTCGTTTGATAAAAGTGGTCATTAAAATATTATACGATGAGTAGTTATAACAGTAAAACTAGTGACGTGTTAAAAGCCCAAAATTTGGGGTTTTACATAAAGTATCATGCATGATTTCCATGGTTTGCACCCATACGGTTAGTAGGCCATATGTCATGTGTAATATGTGCAATTGAGCTCATCTCTAGGATGATTGATTAATCCCTTGAGATACCAAACTACTTTAGAAGTTGTATTTACGATATTACACATTTGGAATTGAAATATTCCAAGGATATTGTTATTGTAAAACCTAGCAATAATAACTGTCCGATCCTGTGGGAGAGAAAGTGAATCTTTACTTTGCTCACATTTTGATATAGCTTAAGACTATCCTTGAAAGTGATCTTACTCTATTTATCAAAATTGCTTGGTATGGTTCATTACCAAAGCTGTTTAGACTTACGCCGGAAAGACACGTCTTAAACCACTATAGATGACACAAGCTCTTCGTTTCTACAACTTGAAGTTTGTCACTTGTCTCTTAAGCATTGAACTTGGTCTTGATTCACTCCCCTTGGTTTCTCTCTTCTTTGTTTCTATCCTACGAGTAGTCGTTCTTCCGTTTCGGTCCTATTCGGTCTTTTTCGGTTTCGATTTAACTCGTAATCCTTCATTAAGGCATTATCACCTAGTATTGAAGTGGTCCAATGATTTCCAAAAGGCTTGAGATATATTTTAAGTATTTTAGAAAAACTTGGTTTTGAAAATTTCATTGATTTTCTTGGTTAAAAACCACCCACTGTAGGCAGTTCTTTAATTGTCACGGCTCAAAGGCACGGTTCTTTATCAATTAAGAACCGCGACCCACTAGTGACTAAAATACTAAGATTTTATTAAAAATCACATTTTCAAAAAAACCTCACCTTTTCTTCTCCATAGAGGCGACGGGTTTCATCCCTTTCCACCATTTTTGAACTTCCAAAAGCTTCAATCACTCAAGATTAATTGATTCCAAGTCGTAAGTTTCACTCATCCCTCTTCCAACATCAATTAATTGTAAGTACATTCATTCAATTTTAATCAATTAGTTCTAAGGTTTTTATTTTCATAATTGGGGATTTTTAAAATTAATATTGGATTGGAACTTTACTAGGAATGTAGGTTGACATAGTTATATTACTATGATTCCTTAGGTTTGAATTCATTGCGATTTCACTAAAACCCACTTGTAGAACAATCCAAATTTTGACTAAGTTATTTTGGTTAAATGATGGAATTGATATGAACCCATGAACAAATTGGTAATTGCATTGTTAATGCTTACCTAAAAACGAATTTTTAATAAACCAATGTTCAAGTTCATGGTTGATTTTACATAGTTCATATGTTCTAGTCAATGATGAATTTTTTACATTATGAACATGGGAATGATAAGGAGTGATCCTTTTGTTAGTAGTTGAGTATACACATACTCTTGTCTTTGATCTTTGTTAATTATATAACATAAGAGTGACTGGAACATTATTTTTTGTTGTATTTAGGTACTTAATCATGCCTTTTGAAACTCGAAAAGATCATGAGAAAACTAGAGAATACATGCCTACTCTTTCTACCTAGTGTCAATCTCGTTCACTAAAAAATACTCTTCGGTCTCTAGAATCTCATAGTTTTCATGAAGGATGCATTGTCCCTTCTAATTTCCATGGACTTGACTTCATTCGATTCATGTTCAAATCCATTGGCTTTGATCGCTTACTAGACATTGATGATCCAATATTTCCTTCCTTTCTCTTGGAGTTCTTTAGTTCATTTACATTAATGTGCATCAATATGGTTTATCAATAAGATTTTCCATCAAGGGGAAAAACTTTGTATACACTCTTGAAGAATTTAGAGAAATTCTTAAGGTTCCATACAATGGTCAATGTAGGTTCACCGATGCTTGGAGTTTCAACTCTTTAGAATCGGCCTCTATTGATGTGCATTATGTGACCGAGCTACCTTCTCATTTGGTCATTTCTTGTGCCATTGCCAAACCTCGTGAACATCCTCTTCTTGGTAAACTTGAAGGAGAAATTTGTGCTCTCACTCCTTGGGAATTACTCACTAGCGATCTTAATTATTTTATGATCCCTTGGGCCGAAATCATCAGGGAAAATGAAATGTCTCGGTGGTAATTGCAACTTTGTTCCCGCTTGTCTTGCACATATGCTGTATTATGTTGCAACTTCCAACCCATACAACCTTTCATTTTTAATAGATAGAAGAATTAACTTTGTTCTCCTGGAGTCCCATTTGAGTCTTCCTTTTGCTATGATTCTCTCTCACCTTCTTAGAAAAGTTCTTTTTAACTTTCCACCTTTAAATGCGTCATTATTTTGCATCGTTGATTGTGTTATGCTTCCCGGTGAAGGGAACCTTTCACTTGAGCCTAAGTATGATTCAAATGAAGATGGAAATGTTCATCAAGTGGATTCTCATATCATTGATGACTCTTCTCTCAACTTAAATGACCTTTTATCATTCACTATTTCTCAAATGTCATCTCTTAAAATTGATTCCGACTATCAATTCTATCCTAACCATTATCTTCTAGAGAACCTAAGGAAAGGATCAAGGCAATAGATAAATGTTCATGAAAGAAAGTCAGTTGAAGTATTGCTCTTAGTTGTTGCCACGATTGTAACTCGCACTTTGTTTCTTGTCTATTCTTCTAGACTTGGATTTGTTTTAACTAATAGTTTGTGTTTGGATTACTAGATATTTTAATCCTAATATGTCCGTGTGATCGATGTTTCGATTCACATGACTTTGTGCAATTTATGTGTTAGTTAGCTATCTAGATTTTGGTTAGTAGTCTACTATGGCTTGATAAACCCTTGTTTAAATTATGGGCAGTTAAAAGTTGTTGGAGGTCCATCATTTTGAGCCCTTTTCTCACGGTTCTTTAAATCTGGGCGGTTCTTTATCAATAAAGATGAAGCTTTGATGAAGATCAACCTACCTTAGATATAGTCATGTTCATCATTTTTATTTGTGTCTTGTGTAGATCCAAGTTATATGTGTATACTTGGATTAGAGTTGTGTAGATCCAAGTTATATATGTATAATTGGATTATAGTTGTGTAGATCTAATTTTATATGTGTATACTTAGATTAGAGTTGTGAAGATCTAATGTATTTGTGAATAATTGGATTAGTGTTGTGTAAATCCATTGTATATGTGTATACTTGGATTTGTCTTGTGTGAATCCAAGTTACATGTGTGTACTTGGATATATCTTATTGAGTTGTAAGTGTTGTGTGATTGTTTTCACTAAACTATAAAGTGATGTGTGTATGTGTCTTGTGTGTTCTCATTTAGCATCAAAGTGAAGAGTTGTGAAGTTTGGTTCTAGCTTTGGACTATAACTAGACATTTAGCCTTGTGTTAGAAAATGGTGAAGTAGGCAACATGTGTAGATTGGTCCTAGCTAAGATTAGGTCTCAACATTTAGCTTATTGTCGGAAAATAATGTAAGCAACTGTAGAAACTAGAAGGGGGGTTGAATAGTTTCTTAAATTTACTTGTTAAAGGTTGGTTCAAAAAATCCTTTTTCAAAAACTTAAGCTTGAGTATTTATGTGAAACCTTCTTATACACAATATGAACAAGGTATAGTGCAACTAAACTAATAATCACAAGTATAAAGAATAATGAATGTATAGTGCAACTAAACTAATAATCACAATTTTAAAGAATAATGAATGTAAAGAGATAAGGGAAGGAAAGATCAAACAAAACACCAAGGATTTATAGTGGTTTAGAAATGAAGCTCACTCCTCGTTCCTACTCCACTCCTCGAGTACTCCTTACTCGAGAGTTCACTAATCAACAAGCTCCTTAAGGTGGAGAAACCGTACACAATGTCGCTTAACCAATTTCCGACTCTAAGCTAAAAGTGGAGCCGTAATCTAGCTAGGACCAATCTACACCAATAACTTTGAGGACTAAGTATTAACCTTAATACATATACAACTTCCAAATAGACACAACTACTTGGATCTTAACAATAATGACACAACAATGAATAAATAAGTTTGGATCTTCAATGGATCTTTGAGGTAGACAAAACACTTCAAGAATGATAGTGTTCTTCTCTTTGCACTTTGAGAGGAAAAGATGAGAGGAGAAAGATTCACTTCTAAACAAGTAGTAATCAAACAAATGATCAAGGATTTGAGTGATTTAAGAAGTATGAAAGTATCTAGATATGTATGTGCAAAAGAGGTGGATTGAAAGTCTGAGAATAGTCCACTATTTATAAGACAAACATCCAACGGCTATATCTGCTCGCGGTTCCTTATCGATAAGGAACCGCCATAGTCGCTAAGAAATCGCCGGCGTCGAGTCTGCTCCCTTTTGTCTTTTAGTGGATTGGTTCGAATCTAGGGATTAAAACATCCTGAAAGGATATTCCAAACCAAGATAGAATATGCCATTTTCAATTTTCAAATTTTCAGATAATTAATTTAATAAAACATTTTCTTAAAAAGAAATTTTAATAATAAAACTTTGTCACACTTAATAAAAAGTAAGTTTTAAGAAAAGATTAAATCCTTGATCACTTAATTAGGATAATTACTTGTTTGTTCATACCTTAAGTGATAAGGGTTGAAATGAAAAATACTTGAACTCAAGAATTCATTTTTCATTGTTTTCGTAAATGCTTGTTTTTACATATTGTCGTAATCAAAACAAAGTGAGACCGAAAAATGCAAGTAACGTTTTTAGGCATCATTGCATTAACAATCTCCCCCTTTTTGATTCCGACAATCCATAAACTCAATCATCTAATAAAACAAGATTTTCGAAGACGAGTTTATCATTTCTCCCCCTTTGTCGAAGCAAAAAGGTTGAATAAGTATTTGAAGAATAAAAGAACCGGACTTTGCAAATGCTCCCCCTTGGTGCTTACTCCCCTTTGCTTGGGGCATCAAGGAATCGATATATGCTGACAAGCTACATAGAAGGGTTAGTAGTAGAGAAGAGACACCCAACAAGATATAGCAAAGGTCACAAAAAAATAATAAACAAAAGATCCAAGATATGTCATGTTAATAGAAAAGATGATAAAAGATACAAGAAAATAAATCATACAAATATGTATGAGACACAAACACAAGCCAAAAGAAAAAGCATAAATCTAATCATACTTAAACTAGAACCCTGATAAAGACTCATTTATACATGTTTATAATGATGCATTTGTCCTTGTTTGCTATGTAAATAAATAAATTATGTTTTGAATTAATACTAATAAAGGATATTGTTTGTATTGCAGCTATGAAAGAAACTATGAAGGAAAAGAATGAAGAAATAAAGAATAAAGGGGCTAAAGATGGAATTATGCTGAACTAGAGCCAAAGTGCGGCGCACAAATGGAAAAGTGCGACGTACATTCAAAGTACCCCCAATTTGGATAATTACAAGAAGTGCGACGCACAAACTATAAAGTGAAACGCACAAACTATAAAGTGAAACGCACATTTACACCTAAAGAAGTGCGGCGCACAATTGGAAACGTGCGGCGCACATTTTGCTAAAATTACATAATAAAGTGAAATTATGCATGGCTATTATGGGGAACCTTTGATATACTTCCAGGGTTTCTAACCTACGAAATTGCAAGTATAAATAGGACCTATGGCCAGGCATAAACATATCTCATTCTCACTTTTCTCCATTGTTTAGGAGAAACTAATAATCAAGGATTTCTCAAAATCCTTGATCATAGTCACTAGAGTTAGTAAACCATAGTTTGTTTATGGTGTTGGTACTGGAACAAGGAACTTAGAAGTGTTGCTAGCCATTTGTAATAAGTTTAATAACTTATAAATCCTTTGGAGCAATTATTGAAATAACCTTGTGGTATAATTCTTATTTCAATTATGTCAATCTTTTACTTTGATTTACTAGTGGTTTAAATGATCTTGTTTACTGTTATTATGGAGTAGTGTGATGTGCACTTGGTTAAGGTTTAATACCCTTATGATTAGATGTGATTATTAGCTTTGCTGGGGAAAAGTGCGGCGCACAATTAGTTTTGTGCGGTGCACTTTTTCCCTGGGTTCTTGAATATAAGTGTGATTTAGATGCTCATGTATTATATGTTACTATGTAAGACCATTGTTATATGTTGGATTTATCCATGATCATTGACTAATACTCATGTGAATGGATGAGTTTCATGTCATCTAGTAAATGAATCTTGTTAATCACTTTTGTAACGATTAGTGGATTAAAACATATACCAACTCTTGCATAATCTCATGTACTACCTTAGTTATCAAAATCAAGCATAAACCTTTCTTAAGGATGTTGGTATAACAAAGTCTTTAGTCGAATTCTTGTCATATCAATTAGATGTTGCATGCACGACTAGTAATCGGTATGTTGTCTTACATTGTTTATGTGCTTATATTTCATCATTGCTACCTATCTATCATATGGTTATGACCTTAACCAAACGCACCCTTTAATACGAATTGTTAAGTATATCTTTAGAACTTGTGACACTCTAGAGGTAATTGTTTTGATATTGTGATAACAACAATCCCGTGGAACGAACTGGACATACCATTAAGCTATGCTATACATGAAAGGGTATACTTGCCCGTGTTTATGTTTCTAGTCATTTGTGTGGTAATATCTTGAATAAAAAATTAAGAATTGCAAATAAACACCAAGTTTTGGCGCCGCTGCTAGGGATTGATTAGTTATTTATTTTAAAAAATTCTGAAATTCTTGGTAAACAAAATTCTAAAATTGCCGTACAGATTTCTGGCAATCTGAAAAAGTTTTTAACAAAAAAAGTTAAAAAGTGCGCCGCACATTTCCAAAAGTGCGCCGCACATTTGGTTCGAATTTGCAAAATGTTGGTAGCAACAATCCCAAAACACCACCAAAACCTTTTACTCTTAACACTTACTGCTGAAAACATGAGAATTGCTTTATGTGTGCTTATGCTTTTTGAGCTTTTGTTTTTGTTAATATTGCATTTCAATAAAAACTAAAAATATTTTCTTTCAAAATTTTATATTATATTTAATTTACTCTTTGGTAGAATAATTTGCTTTGGATGTCTTATTTGATATTTGTCATGATTTGTGGTTATTTTTCTGGAATTTTTAACAACCTTAAGATACAAGAAAATGAGGAAACAAGCGGAAATGAAAAAATAGTTATTTCTTGCAAAATACTTGAGAACATCTTACAAAATTTGGTCACTATTTCTTATTTTGACTACTTGTTAAGGAAGTATTGTGAAAAAGGTCTTATAACATTGTTTGATTGGTAAATAGATCATACATTTATGAACAAATAAATTTTTGCAGAAAGTGCGCCCACATTTCAAAAAGTGTGCCAGCTTTTCTGTATCGGGCAAAAGTACGCCGCACTTCTCAAAAGTGCGCCGCACTACTGGAAAAGCAGAACGCAAAATTTGCTTATAACACAATTAAAAATAGATTTTCATCGAAACTAATAAGTTGCCTTAAGACTATAGGATATGAAATGTCATTTGGATTTTATGGCACTAACATACTAATGATTCTTTTGATGTGTTGTTGTTTTAAGATGGATCCAAACACTAGCTTAGGTAGGCTATGCTTAGGAGTGGATGAGCATATTAGCCTAAATGATAAGATTGAATCAGATGGATAATTGACGGGATCTGAATATAGGGACACAACCGATAGTGGGATTCAAAAGGTCCTAATTCTATCGTTTGGAAGACTTGAAACCTAGCGAAAAGTACTCAATGCCTTGTCACGTGGAAGGTAAATTTGCCTATGATGGGCAAGTTGACTTGGAAATGGAGATGAGTTTTGTTAGCAATGAAATTGTAGTGGAGCTTGGCTTAACCTACAAAATGCATCGTAATGGGGACAAAGAAATAGATAAGAAGCTCATTGTTATGATCAAGGACGAATTGTTTTTCGTCGACTTCTTCGTCAATCCAGAAGAAGATGACTGTGAACCGTGTGTAATATTTAGGAGATCTTTCCTAAAGCAAGCTAATGCACAAATTGATATCACTTGTGACATACTCACCATATGGCCAAAAGTGCATGAAATCTTGGACTTTGAAGAAATTGACGAGATACTTGATAATCTAGAATTTGATTAATTAGCACATATTGAAAACGAGGGAGTTGATGCTCCTAGATTTGTTTGTAATATGGGAAATGGCAAAAGAAACAAAGGAAAACAGCCCGCTCATGCTTACAAACTGAACTATAATGGTGAAGGACCTTCTCTCACCATTAATAAACCCTTAACTAGAGAAGAACTAACAATGGAAGAATTAAGGGAGGACGTTGAAGAGAGAGTAATGTTGTTAAACATGAATCGACCAATCATTGAAACATTAAAATATAGTGTTAAGTATAAAATGATTGTCGATGGAGTGTTGCTTGATAAGTTGAAGATTGAAGATGGATTAACCTCGGAATATGAGGATGTGGCAATCCAAATGCTCCGCGAAAACAAAGTAATGAAAGAAAAAGAAGATCTGGGTTATTTTGTCGTACCTATAAGGTTGTGTCAAAACTATAAGGGGGGGGGGGGGGTTGAATAGTTTCTTATATTTACTTGTTAAAATATGGTTTCCAAAAATCCTTTTTCAAAAAACTTAGGCTTGAGGAAATATGTGAAATCTTCTTATGCACAATATGAACAATGATAGTGTAGCTAAACTAATACTAACAAAAATATATCCACAAAGAATAAAGAATGATAGTGTAGCTAATCTAATACTAACACATGTATATGCAAAAAGAATAAAGAATGTAAAGAGTTAAGGGTAAAGAAAGATCAAACCGAACACCAAGGATTTATAGTGGTTCGGCAACGAAGCTCACTCCTCGTTCCTACTCCACTCCTCGAGTACGCCTTACTCAAGAGTTCACTACACAACAAGCTCCTTATGGTGGAGAAAACCGTACACGTCTCTTAACCAATTTCCGACTCTAAGCTAAAAGTCGAGCCCTAATCGTAGCTAGGACCAATCTACACAACTATACTTAGTACATATACAACTTCCAAATAGACACAACTACTTGGATCTTCACAACTATGACACAACTACAAGTATATAAAATTTGATCTTCAATGGATCTTTGGTGGTGGACTCAACACTTCACTAGGATAGTGTTCTTCTCTTTGCACTTGGAGAGGAAGGGATGGGAGAACAAGATTCACTTCTTAAACAAGTAATAATCAAACAAATGATCAAAGATTTGAGTGATTAAAGAAGGGGTTTGAATCTGGAAATAAATGTGCAAAAGAGGTGAAGTGAAAAGCTGAGAATGGTCCACTATTTAAAGGATAAAGGAGCCAACGACTATATCTGCCCGCGGTACCTTATCACAGCCCGCGGTACCTTATCGATAAGGTACCGCCTAGGCGCTAAGGTACCGCCGGACTAGACTCCACTCCTTTTTGTCCTTTAGTGGTGGAGGTCTTATCTGGGTATAAAAATATCCTGAAAGGATATTCTTAACAGAATAAGAATATGCCATTTTTAAATTTCAAATAATTAATTTAATAAAACATTTTTTAAAAAATAAAGTTTAATAAAAACTTGTCACATTTAATAAAAAGTGAGTTTTAAGAAAAGATTAAATCACTTGATCACTTGATTAAGGTTAGTACTTGTTTATCTATACCTTAAGTGAAAATGGGTAAAATGAAAAATACTTGAACTCAAGAATTCGTTTTTCGTTGTTTTCGTAAATGCTTGTTTTTACATATTGTCGTAATCAAAACTAAGCGAGACCGAAAAATGCAAGTAACGTTTTTAGTCATTATTGCATTAACAATCTCCCCCTTTTTGATTCCGACAATACATAAACTCAATCACACAAAAACAAGATTTTCGAAGATGAGTTTATTCATTTCTCCCCCTTTGTCGAAGCAAAAAGGTTGCGTAAGCCGGTGTTGAAGAAACGGACTTTGCAAAGACTCCCCCTTGGTGCTTACTCCCCCTAGCTTGGGGCACCGGGGAATCGAGATATGGTGACAAGCTACATAGAAGGGTTAGTTGAACAAAAGAAACAACCAACAATATATAGCAATAGGTCACATAGAGAAAATTAAAATAAAAGAAAACACAAAGACAAAGATCCAAGATAGGTTACTAAAGGAACATCATACAAAGAAGTATGGAAAAAGAAACAAGCCAAAAGCATAAATCTAATCCTAGTTATTCTATAATTCTAAGATTTGCTTGAATTTGGTGTCTTGAGGATAAGCAATCAATGCTTATATGAAAGACAACATAATATCAGAGGGTGGTGGTGGTGGCTTGTTGGAGATCTCATAATCAAAGTGAAGAGGAGGCTTGATTAAGAGACTCTTGATGTAGCTTAACTCCTCATAGATGTGTGCCATAGCAAGATGTTGATATTGACAACAATGACAATATGTTCCATGGTGCATGACATTATCATGAGAAGGAGGAAGAACACTAAAGGGTGGTGGTGGAAGAAAGGAAGTTCCACAATCAACATTCTTGGTAGGAGAAATGTGATTAAGAGTGTTCTTGGGTGGGTTTGGATTGAAAGCAATTGGAGAAAATGGAGGAGATTCAAGGCTTTCATTGGGAGAATAAGACATTTTGGATGTGAAGTAATGCAAAATGCTTATGGTTTAAATAAGGAAGGCTTAGGGTATTTTTGGGTGGTCAAAGGGTTTGAAACAAAGATTCTCAAAAAAGTTGGAGCAAATCTGGAGTTTCAGACAAAAACCCGAAAAAGGAAGGCCACTGTAGGCGGTTCCTTATCTATGGTGGCGGTACCTTATCAATAAGGTACCGCGGTTCACATATGGAACCACCTGCAGAAGCAGGGTTTGGTGTTTGGAGAAAGATTTTTCAGCAAATCTTATTTTTCTAGTCTATCTTATAATAGGGATATGCTTAAAAGCAAAGATAGACAAAGAAAACATATGCAAACTTACCAAATAGAGATTTGACCAAAATACAAGGATTAAAAAAATCAATGTAGGAGGTGTGTAAGACAAGACCTTAAGTCATGACACAATGATCCTCCATGATTCAATCTTGTTCTTGCTATGTTTGAGAGAATCATACATATGAATTATGTAAGCTCTACATTAATAGCGAGAATCTATGAAAAATCGTTTTTAGATTGAATTAACAATGTCAAACGAATTTCTCAACCATTTTCGAAAGAGACTTTGAGAGTTTTGAAAAGGAGAGGAGAAGATTTTTCAAAAGGATTTTAAAAGACTCAAGGACTCAAAGTGGTAATAGAAAACACACAAGAAGAAAAGAATTTAAGGAAGATGTTCCATTAATCCTAGACCTAGACGCAAGTAATTAAAAGGTTCCATCTTAAGTGGCTTAGTGAAGATATCGGCTAAGTTGTCCTCGGAGGGAACCTTTTCAATAGTAATGTTCCCCTTTTGAACATTATCCCTAAGGAAATGGTGTCTAATTTCTATGTCTTTGGTTCGCGAATGTTGCACGGGATTCTTGCTTAGGTCTATAGCGCCTTTATTATCGCACATGATGGGAACATCATCAAGAGAAATCCCGTAATCAACAAGCGCTTGCTTCATCCATAGAGCTTGTTGGCATGCTTTTCCGGCACTCACATACTCGGCTTCCGTGGTGGATATCGCAAGAGCGGTTTGTTTCTTGGAGAACCAAGAAGTTAAACAACAACCCATGAGGGTAAAAACTCCACTAGTGCTTTTCCGGTCCACATAGTCTCCCGCATGATCCGAGTCCGCGTAGACAATGGTTTCTACGCCGGTCCCTTTAGGATACCATAATCCTAAATGTATAGTGCCTTTAATGTATCGGAAGATACGCTTAACCGCTTCAAGGTGAGAGGTTTTTGGAGCCTCTTGGAAGCGAGCACAAAGGCAAACACTAAACATGATATCCGGTCGACTTGCCGTTAGGTACAACAAACTACCAATCATACCTCTATATTTGGTGTTGTCTACCGACTCACAATCATCATCTACGGTGAGTTTAGTATCCGAGGCCATAGGGGTCTTCATTGGTCTAGATTCTTCTAACCCAAATTTCTTTAGCATTTCTTTAGCGTACTTAGATTGACTAAAGAAAATACCATCGTCCATTTGTTTAATTTGGAGTCCTAAAAAGAAGTTAAGTTCTCCCATCATACTCATTTCAAACTCATCATGCATGATTTTGGCAAAGTCATCACACAATTCTTGACAAGTTGAGCCAAATATAATGTCATCAACATATATTTGTACGATTATGAGGTGAGGACCTTTCTTCTTTGTAAAGAGTGTATTGTCTACCATTCCCATGGTATACTCATGTTTAACAAGAAACGCTTTAAGTCTATCATACCAAGCTTTGGGTGCTTGTTTGAGTCTATAAAGTGCTTTCTTAAGCTTGTAAACATGGTCCGGTTTCTCAAAATCAATGAAGCCAGGAGGTTGAGCCACATATACCTCCTCATTGATCAAACCGTTAAGAAATGCACTCTTTACATCCATTTGTTGAAGCTTAATATCTAAGGCACAAGCGTAGGCTAAAAGGATTCTAATTGATTCTAATCTAGCTACCGGTGCATATGTCTCGTCATAATCAATCCCTTCTTGTTGATTATAGCCTTGAGCTACAAGTCTAGCCTTGTTACGAGACACAACACCATTCTCATCTAGCTTATTCCTAAATACCCATTTGGTTCCTATAATGGTAGAACTTCTAGGTGGAGAAACAAGTTCCCAAACATCATTGGCAACGAATTGATTCAAATCTTCTTGCATCGCAATGACCCAACTCTCATCCGTCAAAGCTTCTTTAACATTCTTTGGTTCAATCAAGGAGACAAAACAAAAGAAGTTGCTTTGGTTTTGGACTTGAGATCTTAGGGTCCTTTGATTTAAGTCACCAATGACATTATTGAGAGTATGATCCCTAGACTCCTTAATGTTTACTTCCTTTTCAACACTAAGGTCTTCAACTCCTATTTTTCTAACCTCTTTGGCTTTAACTACTTCTAATTCATCCAAGTCATCATCAACCAAGGGTGGTGTCTTGGGTGAAGGAGGGGTTTCATCAAAGGTTACGTTGAGTGATTCTTCAATAACCCTTGAGGTTCTATTTAGGACTATGTAGGCTTTACTAGTTTGGGAATAACCTAAAAGAATACCTTCGTATGACTTTGGGTCAAACTTGGTAAGGTAGTCTTTGGTGTTGAGGATAAAGCACTTGCTTCCAAACACCCTAAAGTATTCTAATGAGGGTTTCTTACCTTTAAGAATCTCATAGGGGGTCTTTCCTAGGAAAGGTCGAATAAGAATTCGGTTGAGAATATAAGTCGATGTATCCACGGCATTGCACCAAAACTTTTGAGGCAAAGATTGCTCGTTTAACATCGTCCTACTCATCTCTTGGAGAGTCCTATTCTTCCTTTCAATTACCCCATTTGATTGTGGAGTGCGAGGAGCCGAGAAGTTATGGGTAATACCATGAGCTTCACAAAAGGCACCAAATTGCACTTCATTATCAAATTCCCTACCATGATCCGTCCTAATAGAAACAATTGAACATCCTAGTTGATTTTGAATTCTTCGACTAAAGATTTCGAAGAGATCGAAAGCTTCATTCTTAGATGCCAAAAATCTAGTCCAAGTGAATCTAGAATAGTCATCAACTATAACTAGGGTATAAAGGTTACCTCCATAACTCCGTATGCCGGAAGGTCCAAAGAGATCCATATGTAGGAGCTCTAAGCACCGAGAGGTCGAAACCAAATTCTTGGCTTTGTGACTTGAGTGAACTTGCTTTCCAACTTTGCAAGCATCACAAAAGTGACTATCAAACTTAATCTTAGGGAGGTGTCTTACCAACTCCTTAGAGACTAAAGATTGAATTAAATGCATATTAGCGTGACCTAATCTCCTATGCCAAAGAGTAGAACTATCATCTATAGTCACAAGACATATGTTGTCTTTTGACTTCTTATTAACCTTCATGACATAAAGCCCATGCTTTCTAACACCTTTTCCAATGACTTTTCCATCTTTTACGATTTCACTGTCATGTTTCGAAAAGATGACCTTACACTTATTATCACAAATTTGACCTATACTTAAAAGGTTAAAACCTAAGTTATCTACGTGCTCAACATTTTCAATGGTCATGGAGTCAAGAGAAACTGTACCTTTGCCAATGATATTACCACGTAGACTACTAGCGAATGTGACGTACCTCCATCATATGCTTTGTAATGCGAGAACAAACTTCGATTACCCGTCATGTGTTTAGAACATCCACTATCCTTAATCCACTCATCGGGCTCCAAATCAATTCCCAAGCATATCTAGGTAACAACACACAAGATCAAACATTTGGTCCCCAATATCTCATGGGTCCAAAATTGTTAGTTCCAAACATCCCTTGCATTTGGTTGGGATGCATGAATGAGGAGGGGATTCCCCATGGAGAACAAAATGGAGGAGGGTAGTAATTCATATAACCATTTTGTTTTCAATTACTTCTCCTAGGTGTGTTTGATCTAGGTTTAGAGTTATTATTATTCCTTCTAGGTGTTGGAGTTTTACTTCTAGGTCGTGAGTTGTTTTGATTATCTCTTGTAGGCGTTGTCGTTCTTCTTCTAGGCTTAGACTCATTCCGTACTCTAGGTGGAGTAGAAGATAGTCTAGATAAACTTCTATTTCCCATGAGAGGTTTACTTAACGGCTTATAGAACTTACCAATAGCATTGTCGTCAAGTATGGGTAATTGAACCTTATTAACAGTAAGATGCTTTGGTTTTTCATTTAACTTAGATTTTTCAGAAAGTTCAGAATTTTCACAAAACTCAACTTCTGGCCGCGGTACCTTATCTATGGCCGCGGTTCCATAGTGATAAGGAACCGCGCCATACAATGTGGAACCCCGTCCAGAGGGTGTTTTCTGTGAAAACCTGACTTGTTTCGGTTCACTAGTTGAGGCTTCATTTGAGTTAAAACCTAGACCAAGTTTTTCCTTAGAATGAACTTGTTTGTTTAACATATCATCAAGAGCACTAGTACCTTTCATGAACTTTTCCAATTTAATGGAGGTGCTCTTGAGATCATCATTCTCTAATCTAAGTTTCTCACAACTTAAGCAACCTAAATCAACCTCTTTGTTTTTCTCAAGTTTAGCCAATTTCTCCCTAAGTTCATTGATCTCATTTTCAAGCTTAGTTTTGGTTGATTTTAAGGTTTTATTCTTTTCTATGAATTTAAGACTAAGTTCGTGTAAGCTATCATATTTGCCTTCAAATTCAATATCATCTAAAGTGGAACTATCATTGCTATAATATTCGGTTTCGGAATGTACCTCTTTAGAAGTGTGAGCCATAAGACATTTCTCCTCTTTGGGGTTGTCATCATCATCTTCACCGCTATCGCTCCAAGCGCCACTAACGAATGCCGTGTGGTTCTTATCACGAGTGGGCTTTGGACAATCACCAATGAAGTGATTTGGATCACCACATCTAAAGCATATCCTATCACCTTTTTCGTTCTTGACAAACCGATTCTTTGACAATGGTTTCTTGTCATAGTTTGGTTGGCTAACGTGTTGACCTCCTCTCTTGAAGAACTTCTTGAAATCTCTCACCGCCAATGCATACTCCTTGTCATCACTTTCCGAGGAACTATCACGATCACTTTGTGCCTTCTTGGCTTTAAGTGCAAGAGATTTCCTTTCACTCTTGGTTTTCACTAATTCCGAGTCCTTCAAAATTATCATCTCATGAACCTTCAAGTTTCCTATGAGTTCATCGAGTGATAAAGTTGAGAGATCTTTAGACTCTTCAATAGCCGTGACTTTTGCTCTCCACTTTGGATGTAAGGCCCTTAGAAACTTCCTAACATTGTTTTTGCTAGAAAAACCTTCATCAAGTGCTTTTAGACTAGTAATAATGGTGTTAAACCGAGCAAATGCACTATCAATAGTTTCATCTTCTAAGATGACAAATTGTTCATATTGTTGGACAAGAATATCGATTTTACTTTCTTTGACTTGGCTATTACCTTGGTGGGTTACTAAAAGAGTGTTCCAAATATCTTTAGCGGTTTCACACATAAAAATTCTTTCATACTCTTTCTTAGGCAAAGCATTATAAATCACCATTTTAGCCTCATTATTTTTTGAAAGTTTCTTTTTAGTATCATCATTAGCTTTGTCAAAAGTGACTAATTCTTTTGTTTTAGAAACTTCATTAATTTGAAAGGGTAAAAAATCACCATTGGTAATAACATGCCAAAGATCTAAATCTTTTGATTTCACATAAGTTTCAAATCTATTTTTCCAATAAATAAAACTATCGGTTTCATAAAGTGGTGGTCTTTGCATAGATTGCCCTTCTAGGTACTTGTTGGAATCCATAGATCGATTCAAGTTTTAAAATACAATATACTTTAAAAATTCTTGAGCAACCCGCTCTGATACCAATTGTAGAAACTAGAAGGGGGGGTTGAATAGTTTCTTATATTTACTTGTTAAAATATGGTTTCCAAAAATCCTTTTTCAAAAAACTTAGGCTTGAGGAAATATGTGAAATCTTCTTATGCACAATATGAACAATGATAGTGTAGCTAAACTAATACTAACAAAATATATCCACAAAGAATAAAGAATGATAGTGTAGCTAATCTAATACTAACACATGTATATGCAAAAAGAATAAAGAATGTAAAGAGTTAAGGGTAAAGAAAGATCAAACCGAACACCAAGGATTTATAGTGGTTCGGCAACGAAGCTCACTCCTCGTTCCTACTCCACTCCTCGAGTGCTCCTTACTCGAGAGTTCACTACACAACAAGCTCCTTATGGTGGAGAAAACCGTACACGTCGCTTAACCAATTTCCGACTCTAAGCTAAAAGTCGAGCCCTAATCATAGCTAGGACCAATCTACACAACTATACTTAGTACATACACAACTTCCAAATAGACACAACTACTTGGATCTTCACAACTATGACACAACTACAAGTATATAAAATTTAATCTTCAATGGATCTTTGGTGGTGGACTCAACACTTCACTAGGATAGTGTTCTTCTCTTTGCACTTGGAGAGGAAGGGATGGAAGAACAAGATTCACTTCTTAAACAATTAATAATCAAACAAATGATCAAAGATTTGAGTGATTAAATAAGGGGTTTGAATTTGGAAATAAATGTGCAAAAGAGGTGAAGTGAAAAGCTGAGAATGGTACACTATTTAAAGGATAAAGGAGCCAACGGCTATATCTGCCCGCGGTACCTTATCACAGCCCGCGGTACCTTATCGATAAGGTACCGCCTAGGCGCTAAGGTACCGCCAGACTAGACTCTGCTCCTTTTTGTCCTTTAGTGGTGGAGGTCTTATCTGGGTATAAAAAATATCATGAAAGGATATTCTTAACAGAATATGAATATGCCATTTTCAAATTTCAAATAACTAACTGAATAAAACATTTTCTTAAAAATAAAGTTTAATAAAAACTTGTCACATTTAATAAAAAGTGAGTTTTAAGAAAAGATTAAATCACTTGATCACTTGATTAAGGTTAGTACTTGTTTATCCATACCTTAAGTGAAAATGGGTAAAATGAAAAATACTTGAACTCAAGAATTCGTTTTTCGTTGTTTTCGTAAATGCTTGTTTTTACATATTGTCGTAATCAAAACTAAGCGAGACCGCAAAATGCAAGTAACGTTTTTAGTCATTATTGCATTAACAGGTTGGATGGTAAAAATACATACAATGCTTTGGTAGACACCGGTTCGAATGTTAATATCATGCCACATGGAATCTTCAAAATGTTATATGTTGGAAGAGTCAAACCAAGGTTTGATCGAATAAAAATGCTTGATCACTCCTACACGGAGTGATTTGGGCGTTTGCTTAGAGTTCTATGCCAAATAGGGACAACCATAATACTAGCCGATTTTATGCTTCTCGATATTCCTATTGATCGAGACATTCAACTAGTGGTTGGAAGGAAGTTTTTGCACACCGTTGGTGCAAAGGTAGATGTTGGCAAACTATCATGACTAGCTTTGATGGGTTTGTCGATCAAAAATAATGTGCTAAAAGCAAAAAACCACGATGATAGTGATGATGAAGATGATAATTACTACACCGTGAAAAGAGATGAAAACGGTATGCCGATTTATGGTCCACATTTGCAACCATGGACGGAACCGGAAGAACTATTTGATGCTTCACTAAGTGAAAGGAGCTACCATAACCCTTTCTTTGATATTTGTGTGTACAAGAAAATTGTGCGGATGCTTGTAGTACTTCTCGTATCATTAAAATACAAAGATTGGCAAGTGGGGAACACGCGAGAATTTGAGAATATTGCTAAAGATGGAGATAGTGAATGGCATGTTGCCATAGTCATTGTTGATCCATGTGGAAAGAGGTACGAAAAAGCATACGAGACAAAGGACACCAATAGAGAGGTCTTGAGACGTTACACGGACAGTAATATCATGTCACCTCTGAATTTCTGCTACAACTAAAAGAAAAGGAAGAAAAGAGGAGTGCATCATTGGAACCTAGTTACTTTTTATGCATTTTTATCTTTTTGTATGTAGATAATCAATAAAACGAAGTAATATCTAAGAGTCCTAGAATTTTTAGGATGGTCTTAGAAGTAGTGAATGTTCTCCCTAGTGTTTTTTATTTCTATCGAATGAAATTGGTGGTTTTCTTTTAAATTTTGTGTTTTGTATACTTAAAAAAATGAAAATACAGTAAACATGTCTGGATGCACAGAATGTACGCCACACATTTCAGGAAGTGCGCCGCAATTCTAGGCGGATTTTTTGTATATACCCTGTTTTCTCATTAGAAACCTAAAAAAACACACAAAAACAACAAAAACCACCTGGCGATTTTTAATCATCACGAAAAATATTTTCGAGTCTTTGCTCCAATTTCACATTCGAGATCATGTCTAGGGTAAGTTCTTATACTTGATTCATGTTTGTTTAAATTAATTAATTTTAATTTTTGATTAATTTTCAATTAGGGTTCTTAGTAATTGAAGAACGAATAATTCAATTAGGAATTGGGAATGTAGAAATAGATTAAGAAATGATTAGATTATTGTTACATAAAATTGAAAAACATAAAAAAGGGGGATTTTGAAAAACCTTAGAGATTAAGCAATGTCGTGGATTAGAACGAATTGGGAATGGGTTAGTGTTTGATTCTAGCCATTGTTATTAGTTTGTAACCATTTAGTTTGCGGATTTGGTTAGCTACTAGTGTTACCCCGACATATGATGTAATACCCAGAATGTGCGCCGCACTTTACATATTGTGCGCCGCACTTTTATGAAATTTTCCCAGAAAGTACGCCGCACATTCCAAATTGTGCGCCGCACTTTTCGTCGGGAAAACAAACAAAATGATCAAAACACGATCATAGAAACACCGTTGACCCCTAACGCTTATGTAATGTTAATACATGTTTGTTACATGATGAAATTTTGTAGAATACAGATTCTGGAAATTATGAAACCGACTCGTCAAGCCGAGGAAAGAAGCGAAGGCCTACCGAATCGGCAAGTGCCGCACTCATGGGAGTCAAGCGGGTAGTATGATTATGTGTGGATTTTTATTTTTAATTTGGTATGTGAAATATGTTTGTATATATTATTTGTGTTAATTTACAGAAAATAAGCGAGTCAATGCGAACTTAGGAGAAGATTGAAGATCTTGGCTTCGCTCACGACTTGGAATAAAAGGGGAGTATTATTCTTATTTTTCCTCTAATTTTTACTTTTTCCTTATGTTTAGAATTAGGGATAATGCTCATAATAAGTATATGGGGGGGGGTGGTGATTGAGTGAAAATAAGATCGAATAAAAGCTTGTTTTTAAGAAGTTTATTTTTCTGAATTTTCTATACCTAGAAGTACGCCGCACATTTCAAAAAGTGCGCCGCACTTTCTGGGCGAATTTTAAAATTTTTTGTACAGTTTTAATAAAAAAAACTTTGTCGAAGGATTGATAATTCTTATAATTGTAAAGCTATTTTGACTCGGAATTGATAACGTTATTTACACAATACTTTATTCATAATTGTGAGGATCTTTTCCATAAGCATTCTTACATTTCAAATTGTGTGTGCCGATGATTAGTTAAATTCTAGAACTTGTGCTTGGTAATCTTTATGAGACCATAGTGGGATCATACTTGTATGATAAAAAGTATTTTAAATGATAAAGAGGCAAAATAAAATAAAAGAAAAAATTGAAAGTTTTGCCGATGTTTTAAGATGATTATATTGTTGGAAACCATATTACGAAATGATAGTGTATCATAAGTATGGGGGAAAGCATGTTCTCCCAAAAGAAAGATTATGTAAAAAAAAGAAAGAAAAAAAGGGAATTAAAGACAAAAGGAAGCCTAAGAAGTTTTGAGTTATTCGCAAAGCAACAACATGAAAAAGATGATGTATTATTCTTTAAAACATGCGGTGCTAATAAAAGTTTTTGAAAAAGACCTCTTTTGAAATTTTACTTGGTGCTTACGCCAAATTTGGTTTAGTTTAGTTCCTTTCACAAGCCTATGGTAATTTACTTTTCATGACGGTGCTATTGAGCGATAATCTACCCATAATAAGGAGAGTGTGTGAAATAAAAATATCTACTTCGTGAGGTGTTTTGTGGCGTTATCTTTGTTTTCGATTGTTGGCTTATCTATTCTTTCGACACTTATTAAAAATATATTTTTACCTTACTTGAGGACAAGCAAGAAGTTAAGTATGAGGGAATGTGATAACGCCTCATTTATACATGTTTATAATGATGTATTTGTCCTTGATTGCTATGTAAACAAATAAATTATGTGTTGAATTGATACTAATAAAGGATATTGTTTGTATTGTAGCTAAGAAAGAAACTATGAAGGAAAAGAATGAAGAAATAAAGCATAAAGGGGCTAAAGATGGAATTATGATGAAATACA